>OW052220.1:79084589-80564526 GCA_932526605.1 Nephrotoma flavescens
TCGAAAATTTTGGGTGTAAGTACTTGGGGTCCGATTTTTTTTTTTTTTTTTTTGGATTTTTGTCTAATATGGTTTGATTCACAACCAAAAACAATAAAATCAATGTAAAAATTCATTTAACGAAATAGTTTTGTTGTAAGCCCATTTCAACCAGAATCTACTAGGACTCGAAAATTTTGGGTGTAAGTACTTGGGGTCCGATTTTTTTTTTTAGATTTTTGTCTAATATGGTTTGATTTACAACCAAAAACAATAAAATCAATGTAAAAATTCATTTAACGAAATAGTTTTGTTGTAAGCCCATTTCAACCAGAATCTACAAGGACTCGAAAATTTTGGGTGTAAGTACTTGGGGTCCGATTTTTTTTTGGATTTTTGTCTAATATGGTTTGATTCACAACCAAAAACAATAAAATCAATGTATAAATTCATTTAACGAAATAGTTTTGTTGTAAGCCCATTTCAACCAGAATCTACTAGGACTCGAAAATTTTAGGTGTAAGTACTTGGGGTCTGTTTTTTTTTTTGGACTTTTGTCTAATATGGTTTGATTCACAACCAAAAACAACAAAATCATCGTAAACATTCATTTAACGAAATAGTTTTGTTGTAAGCCCATTTCAACCAGAATCTACTAGGACTCGAAAGTTTTGGGTGTAAGTACTTGGGGTCCGATTTTTTTTTTTTTTTTTTATTATTTTCTAATATGGTTTGATTCACAACCAAAAACAATAAAATCAATGTAAAAATTCATTTAACGAAATAGTTTTGTTGTAAGCCCATTTCAACCAGAATCTACTAGGACTCGAAAATTTTGGGTGTAAGTAGTTGGGGTCCGATTCTTTTTTTGGATTTTTGTCTAATATGGTTTGATTCACAACCAAAAACAATAAAATCGTTGCTAAAATTCATTTAACGAAATAGTTTTGTTGTAAGCCCATTTCAACCAGAATCTACTAGGACTCGAAAATTTTGGGTGTAAGTACTTGGGGTACGATTTTTTTTTTGGATTTTTCTCTAATATGGTTTGATTCACAACCAAAAACAATAAAATCAATGTAAAAATTCATTTAACGAAATAGTTTTGTTGTAAGCCCATTTCAACCAGAATCTACTAGGACTCGAAAATTTTGGGTGTAAGTACTTGGGGTCCGTTTTTTTTTTTTATGGGATTTTTGTCAATATGGTTTGATTTACAACCAAAAACAATAAAATCAATGTAAAAATTCATTTAACGAAATAGTTGTGTTGTAAGCTCATTTCAACCAGAATCTACTAGGACTCGAAAATTTTGGGTGTAAGTACTTGGGGTCCGATTTTTTTTTTTGGATTTTTGTCTAATATGGTTTGATTCACAACCAAAAACAACAAAATCAATGTAAAAATTCATTTAACGAAATAGTTTTGTTGTAAGCCCATTTCAACCAGAATCTAAAAGGACTCGAAAATTTTGGGTGTAAGTACTTGGGGTCCGATTTATTTTTTTTTGGATTTTTCGTCTAATATGGTTTGATTCACAACCAAAAACGATAAAATCAATGTAAAAATTCATTTAACGAAATAGTTTTGTTGTAAGCCCATTTCAACCAGAATCTACTAGGACTCGAAAATTTTGGGTGTAAGTACTTGGGGTCCGATTTTTTTATTTTTGGATTTTTGTCTAATATGGTTTGATTCACAACCAAAAACAATAAAATCAATGTAAAAATTCATTTAACGAAATAGTTTTGTTGTAAGCCCATTTCAACCAGAATCTACTAGGACTCAAAAATTTTGGGTGTAAGTACTTGGGGTCCGATTTTTTTTTTTGGATTTTTGTCTAATATGGTTTGATTCACAACCAAAAACAATAAAATCAATGTAAAAATTCATTTAACGAAATAAATTTGTTGTAAGCCCATTTCAACCAGAATCTACTAGGACTCGAAAATTTTGGGTGTAAGTACTTGGGGTCCGATTTTTTTTTTTTTGTATTTTTGTCTAATATGGTTTGATTCACAACCAAAAACAATAAAATCAATGTAAAAATTCATACAACGATATAGTTTTGTTGTAAGCCCATTTCAACCAGTGTTGTGCGTCTACGCGTCTTTTGGAATTTTCGACGCCATGGCGTCGATAATGCGTCGACAATTGCTTTTGTCGTCGACAATGTAGACAATTGGCGTAGAATATGTCGAGAATGTCGATAATTGGTAGATAATTGTAGAATATTATATTGGTTTATGATTGCACATGTATTTTATAATACAAGTACATACATTAGTACTATTGTACATTAAAATAAGGAATGGCGTTTGTTATAAGTTGGCCGTATGACACTGATAATGCACTAGCATTGCCCGTATTAATTTTAATATTTAATACCAAGTTAAATTGTTGTTGAATTCGGAATAAACCAAATTGATGATTGTTTGGCTATTAAGCATTAGGGTCCACTAATACATTACAAATTCAACCTGAGTTTCCTGTATGCCTCAAGCACAATCAAATTACGATACGATGCCCTAGGCCTACAAATCTATACTGTTGCTTCGTGCGCAAAACTAGGAAACTTAGGACAAAAAGTACGTTCTGCAATAAATAAATAGAGACGCCGTGACATTTTTACTTCAGCTTGAGCCACCCATATCGATAGTGCGATAGTTCACATTTCAAGCGTTCTTTCTTCTTGAAGGTAAGGCACATCGCTGCCACTTTCAATTGATCAAACTTAACTTGTTCATGACGAATGAAAAATATGGCCAAAAGTACTGTTCTACAATGTTTCTCTTTCGAATAACAAGAGTGCTAAATTAGGGAATTCATCGTAAGATGGATTCTCATAATGTCCAGATTTAATCTAGTCTAACAAATTACGAAGGTTGTGTAATTTCAGAACTTCGGCCTTCCACCATTTGAACCTTTTCGATCTACAAATTTGTCCGACTGCTCTAACGAGTACAGCCTTCTTAGCCTTACTTTAACTGCGATTGTCAATTTTGAGTCAATTTTGCCTTTATTCCTACAGAGTATTGTTATTACTTGAAATCACCAGAAATCAACACAACTTCCATTCTAAATGGAATAAAGACATTCTGTAAAGTAATTTGAACTGGTCAATGCATCCTTTACAACTTTCATAAGTGTCGGCCCAATCTGAGTTATGTAAGTGTTTCTATTACGAGTCAATTTTGAGTTTATTCCTACAGAGTATTGTTATTACTTGAAATCACCAGAAATCATAATAACTTCCGTTCTAAATGCAATAAAGACATTCTGTAAAGTAGTTTGAACTTGTCAATGCATCCGTTACAACTTTCATAAGTGTCGGCCCAATCTGAGTTATGTAAGTGTTTCTATTACGAGTCAATTTTGCGTTTATTCCTACAAAGTATTGTTATTACTTGAAATCACCAGAAATCATAATAACTTCCGTTCTAAATGCAATAAAGACATTCTGTAAAGTAGTTTGAACTTGTCATTGCATCCTTTACAACTTTCATAAGTGTCGGCCCAATCTGAGTTATGTAAGTGTTTCTATTACGAGTCAATTTTGCGTTTATTCCTACAGAGTATTGTTATTACTTGAAACCACCAGAAATCAACATAACTTCCGTTCTAAATGCGATTAAGACGTTCTGTAAAGTAATCTGAGCTTGCCAATGCATCCTTTACAACTTTCATAAGTGTCGACCCGACCTCAGTTATGTAAGTGTTTCTAGAAAAACACCAGAAATCATCATAACTTTAATGCACATTAAATCAAATCAAAGAAAAAATTACATAATTATGTACATATGTAACATTTTTGTTTCACGCATATATTTGGAATTCGTAAACCACGCAAAACCAAAAACATGTGATTATTTTTGTTTTCGTAAACAAAACAACAACAAAAGAAAAATATTATGCACAATTTTTTGCAGCAGTCGTTTGCGCGCCAACATGTAAAAAAAATAATAATAACAATACATAAGCCCACGTTAAATTTTTAATCCCATACACACACAAAAATACAAAGCGCATGCGCTAGACGACGCTAATGAAATAAAATATTATATACATATTTATGTATGTATTTATGTGCATGTCAAATTTCATTAAAATCGAATCGTATCTGAATCGTAATATTTTAAATAGAAGATCGGCTTGTTTTTATTTTTTTTATAAAATGCACGTGCTAGATTGCAACAACAATGCTGAAAAAATCAAATTATTTTCTACATGGTATTTACTATTTAATCTAATATATATGTGTGTGTGTGTGCGTGCTATATAAAAAATGTTCTAATAGAAAAGGATGAACTGGTGCGCATGCCATTAGTCAGAGAATAGAGACTATACACAATTGAAAATGGAATAATGTTTATTTCAATCAGCTGATGCCTTGTGCTGTGACCTAAATTTGGATATTATGAAATAAATAGAGCATTGACCTATATACGGAAAATCTGAAATCGTTGAATATAAAGAAGTTAGAATTTATTTTACCTATGTGATAAATGCTAATGGAATTTAACTGTTATATATATGATGTTGAGAGAAGATTCAAGCTATTTACAACTTCCATACGTGTCGATCCGAACTGTTATGTGTAACTGTTTCTATTACGAGTCAATTTTGCGTTTATTCCTACAGAGTATTGTTATTACTTGAAATCACCAGAAATCATCATAACTTCCGTCCTAAATGCAATTAAGACATTCTGTAAAGTAATTTGAACTTGTCAATGCATCCTTTACAACTTTCATAAGTGTCGGCCCGACCTGAGTTATGTAAGTGTTTCTATTACGAGTCAATTTTGCGTTTATTCCTACAGAGTATTGTTATTACTTGAAATCACCAGAAATTATCATAACTTCCGTTCTAAATGCAATTAAGACATTCTGTAAAGTAATTTGAACTTGTCAATGCATCCTTTACATTTTTTATAAGAGTCGGCCTGACCTGAGTTATGTAAGTGTTTCTATTACGAGTCAATTTTGCGGTTATTCCTACAGAGTATTGTTATTACTTGAAATCACCAGAAATTATCATAACTTCCGTTCTAAATGCAATTAAGACATTCTGTAAAGTAATTTGAACTTGTAAATGCATCCTTTACAACTTTCATAAGTGTCGGCCCGACCTGAGTTATGTAAGTGTTTCTATTACGAGTCAATTTTGCATTTATTCCTACAGAGTATTGTTATTACTTGAAACCACCAGAAATTATCATAACTTCCGTTCTTAATGCAATTAAGACATTCTGTAAAGTAATTTGAACTTGTCAATGCATCCTTTACAACTTTCATAAGTGTCGATCTGATCTGAGTTATGTATTAATTGTTTCTATTACGAGTCAATTTTGCGTAGTTTTCGTTATCAAATAAGTATCATTTTAATAATTCCAACACATAAATATGTACGATAATATCAGGAATCCCACGGTCACACTAAATTTTCTTTATTCAAAAATTAAACCGCAGTTGTTATCCTCATTACTTGCGGCCGAGGGAGGGGCAAAATGGTGAATTGATTTGTTTTTTTTTGTATAAATTTAAGCTAGCGAAATTTTTTAACACCTTTTTAAACACAGTAATGCAAAGTCAGATTATATATGCGTTGCTTACTTAAAATTAAATCTAAACTCATCTTTAATCAAACTTGAATTCGATAGCTACTATTATTTTTATGTAATTATGCATTATTTATGTTTAAAGATTTTGTAATAAACAAAAAAAAATCTAAAATAAATTAATAAATATTATTGTTTTGTTAATATCTGATGATTATGATTAATTTTCGACATTGTCGACATTCTCGACATTGTCGACGTGATTTATTTAATTTTCGACATACATTGTCTACACGTGTAGACAATGTATTTATTACGCCATGTAGACAATACGGCACAACACTGTTCACAACCAAAAACAATAAAATTAATGTAAACATTCGTTTAACGAAATAATTTTGTTGTAAGCCCATTTCAACCAGAATCTACTAGGACTCGAAAATTTTGGGTGTAAGTACTTGGGGTCCGATTTTTTTTTTATTGGATTTTTGTCTAATATGGTTTGATTCACAACCAAAAACAATAAAATCAATGTAAAAATTCATTTAACGAAATAGTTTTGTTGTAAGCCCATTTCAACCAGAATCTACTAGGACTCGAAAATTTTGGGAGTAAGTACTTGGGGTCCGATTTTTTTTTTTGGATTTTTGTCTAATATGGTTTGATTCACAACCAAAAACAATAAAATCAATGTAAAAATTCATTTAACGAAATAGTTTTGTTGTAAGCCCATTTCAACCAGAATCTACTATTACTCAAAAATTTTGGGTGTAAGTACTTGGGGTCCGATTTTTTTTTGATTTTTGTCTAATATGGTTTGATTCACAACCAAAACAATAAAATTAATTTAAAAATATATTTAACGAAATAGTTTTGTTGTAAGCCCATTTCAACCAGAATCTACTAGGACTCGAAAATTTTGGGTGTAAGTACTTGGGGTCCAATTTTTTTTTTTTGGATTTTTGTCTAATATGGTTTGATTTACAACCAAAAACAATAAAATCAATGTAAAAATTCATTTAACGAAATAGTTTTGTTGTAAGCCCATTTCAACCAGAATCTACTAGGACTCGAAAATTTTGGGTGTAAGTACTTGGGGTCCTATATTTTTTTTGTGGATTTTTGTCTAATATGGTTTGATTCAGAACCAAAAACAATAAAATCAATGTAAAAATTCATTTAACGAAATAGTTTTGTTGTAAGCCCATTTCAACCAGAATCTACTAGGACTCGAAAATTTTGGGTGTAAGCACTTGGGGTCCGATTTTTTTTTCTTGGATTTTTGTCCAATATGGTTTGATTCACAACCAAAAACAATAAAATCAATGTAAAAATTCATTTAACGAAACAGTTTTGTTGTAAGCCCATTTCAACCAGAATCTACTAGGACTCGAAAATTTTGGGTGTAAGTACTTGGGGTCGGATTTTTTTTGGTTTTTTGTCTAATATGGTTTGATTCACAACCAAAAACAATAAAATCAATGTAAAAATTCATTTAACGAAATAGTTTTGTTGTAAGCCCATTTCAACCAGAATCTACTAGGACTCGAAAATTTTGGGTGTAAGTACTTGGGGTCCGATTTTTTTTTTGGATTTTTGTCTAATATGGTTTGATTCACAACCAAAAACAATAAAATCAATGTAAAAATTCATTTAACGAAATAGTTTTGTTGTAAGCCCATTTCAACCAGAATCTACTAGGGCTCGAAAATTTTGGGTGTAAGTACTTGGGGTCCGATTTTTTTTTTTGGATTTTTATCTAATATGGTTATTCACAACCAAAAACAATAAAATCAATGTAAAAATTCATTTAACGAAATAGTTTTGTTGTAAGCCCATTTCAACAAGAATCTAGTAGGACTCGAAAATTTTGGGTGTAAGTACTTGGGGTCCGATTTTTTTTTTTTTTGGTTTTTTGTCTAATATGGTTTGATTCACAACCAAAAACAATTAAATCAATGTAAAAATTCATTTAACGAAATAGTTTTGTTGTAATCCCATTTCAACCAGAATCTACTAGGACTCGAAAATTTTGGGTGTAAGTACTTGGAGTCCGATTTTTTTTTTTGGATTTTTGTCTAATATGGTTTGATTCACAACCAAAAACAATAAAATCAATGTAAAAATTCATTTAACGAAATTGTTTTGTTGTAAGCCCATTTCAACCAGAATGTACTAGGACTCAAAAATTTTGGGTGTAAGTACTTGGGGTCCGATTTTTTTTTTGATTTTTTGTCTAATATGGTTTGATTCACAACCAAAAACAATAAAATCAATGTAAAAATTCATTTAACGAAATAGTTTTGTTGTAAGCCCATTTCAACCAAAATCTACTAGGACTCGAAAATTTGGGGTGTTAGTACTTGGGGTCCGATTTTTTTTTTGGATTTTTGTCTAATATGGTTTGATTCACAACCAAAAACAATAAAATCAATGTAAAAATTCATTTAACGAAATAGTTTTGTTGTAAGCCCATTTCAACCAGAATCTACTAGGACTCGAAAATTTTGGGTGTAAGTACTTGGGGTCCGATTTTTTTTTTTGGATTTTTGTCTAATATGGTTTGATTCACAACCAAAAACAATTAAATCAATGTAAAAATTCATTTAACGAAATAGTTTTGTTGTTAGCCCATTTCAACCAGAATCTACTAGGACTCAAAAATTTTGGGTGTAAGTACTTGGGGTCCAATTTTTTTTTTGGATTTTTGTCTAATATGGTTTGATTCACAACCAAAAACAATAAAATCAATGTAAAAATTCATTTAACGAAATAGTTTTGTTGTAAGCCCATTTCAACCAGAATCTACTAGGACTCGAAAATTTTGGGTGTAAGTACTTGGGGTCCGATTTTTTTTTTTTTGGATTTTTGTCTAATATGGTTTGATTCACAACCAAAAACAATAAAATCAATGTAAAAATTCATTTAACGAAATAGTTTTGTTGTAAGCCCATTTCAACCAGAATCTACTAGGACTCGAAAATTTTGGGTGTAAGTACTTGGGGTCCGATTTTTTTTTTTTGTGGATTTTTGTCTAATATGGTTTGATTCACAACCAAAAACAATAAAATCAATGTAAAAATTCGTTTAACGAAATAGTTTTGTTGTAAGCCCATTTCAACAAGAATCTACTAGGACTCGAAAATTTTGGTTGTAAGTACTTGGGGTCCGATTTTTTTTTTTTGGATTTTTGTCTAATATGGTTTGATTCACAACCAAAAACAATAAAATCAATGTAAAAATTCATTTAACGAAATAGTTTTGTTGTAAGCCCATTTCAACCAGAATCTACTAGGACTCGAAAATTTTGGGTGTAAGTACTTGGGGTCCGATATTTTTTTTGTGGATTTTTGTCTAATATGGTTTGAACCAAAAACAATAAAATCAATGTAAAAATTCATTTAACGAAATAGTTTTGTTGTAAGCCCATTTCAACCAGAATCTACTAGGACTCGAAAATTTTGGGTGTAAGCACTTGGGGTCCGATTTTTTTTTTTTGGATTTTTGTCCAATATGGTTTGATTCACAACCAAAAACAATAAAATCAATGTAAAAATTCATTTAACGAAACAGTTTTGTTGTAAGCCCATTTCAACCAGAATCTACAAGGACTCGAAAATTTTGTTTGTGTAAGTACTTGGGGTCCGATTTTTTTTTTGGTTTTTTGTCTAATATGGTTTGATTCACAACCAAAAACAATAAAATCAATGTAAAAATTCATTTAACGAAATAGTTTTGTTGTAAGCCCATTTCAACCAGAATCTACTAGGACTCGAAAATTTTGGGTGTAAGTACTTGGGGTCCGATTTTTTTTTTTGGATTTTTGTCTAATATGGTTTGATTCACAACCAAAAACAATAAAATCAATGTAAAAATTCATTTAACGAAATAGTTTTGTTGTAAGCCCATTTCAACCAGAATCTACTAGGGCTCGAAAATTTTGGGTGTAAGTACTTTGGGTCCGATTTTTTTTTTTGGATTTTTATCTAATATGGTTATTCTCAACCAAAAACAATAAAATCAATGTAAAAATTCATTTAACGAAATAGTTTTGTTGTAAGCCCATTTCAACAAGAATCTACTAGGACTCGAAAATTTTGGGTGTAAGTACTTGGGGTCCGATTTTTTTTTTTTTTTGGTTTTTTGTCTAATATGGTTTGATTCACAACCAAAAACAATTAAATCAATGTAAAAATTCATTTAACGAAATAGTTTTGTTGTAATCCCATTTCAACCAGAATCTACTAGGACTCGAAAATTTTGGGTGTAAGTACTTGGAGTCCGATTTTTTTTTTTTGGATTTTTGTCTAATATGGTTTGATTCACAACCAAAAACAATAAAATCAATGTAAAAATTCATTTAACGAAATTGTTTTGTTGTAAGCCCATTTCAACCAGAATCTACTAGGACTCAAAAATTTTGGGTGTAAGTACTTGGGGTCCGATTTTTTTTGGTTTTTTGTCAAATATGGTTTGATTCACAACCAAAAACAATAAAATCAATGTAAAAATTCATTTAACGAAATAGTTTTGTTGTAAGCCCATTTCAACCAGAATCTACTAGGACTCGAAAATTTTGGGTGTAAGTACTTGGGGTCAGATTTTTTTTTTTGGATTTTTGTCTAATATGGTTTGATTCACAACCAAAAACAATAAAATCAATGTAAAAATTCATTTGACGAAATAGTTTTGTTGTAAGTCCATTTCAACCAGAATCTACTAGGACTCGAAAATTTTGGGTGTTAGTACTTGGGGTCCGATTTTTTTTTTTTTGGATTTTTGTCTAATATGGTTTGATTCACAACCAAAAACAATAAAATCAATGTAAAAATTCATTTAACGAAATAGTTTTGTTGTAAGCCCATTTCAACCAGAATCTACTAGGACTCGAAAATTTTGGGTGTAAGTACTTGGGGTCCGATTTTTTTTTTTGGATTTTTGTCTAATATGGTTTGATTCACAACCAAAAACAATTAAATCAATGTAAAAATTCATTTAACGAAATAGTTTTGTTGTAAGCCCATTTCAACCAGAATCTACTAGGACTCAAAAATTTTGGGTGTAAGTACTTGGGGTCCAATTTTTTTTTTGGATTTTTGTCTAATATGGTTTGATTCACAACAAAAAACAATAAAATCAATGTAAAAATTCATTTAACGAAATTGTTTTGTTGTAAGCCCATTTCAACCAGAATCTACTAGGACTCAAAAATTTTGGGTGTATGTACTTGGCTCCGATTTTTTTTTTGGATTTTTGTCTAATATGGTTTGATTCACAACCAAAAACAATAAAATCAATGTAAAAATTCATTTAACGAAATAGTTTTGTTGTAAGCCCATTTCAACCAGAATTTACTAGGACTCGAAAATTTTGGGTGTAAGTACTTGGGGTCCGATTTTTTTTTTTGGATTTTTGTCTAATATGGTTTGATTCACAACCAAAAACAATAAAATCAATGTAAAAATTCATTTAACGAAATAGTTTTGTTGTAAGCCCATTTCAACAAGAATCTACTAGGACTCGAAAATTTTGGATGTAAGTACTTGGGGTCCGATTTTTTTTTTTTGGATTTTTGTCTAATATGGTTTGATTCACAACCAAAAACAATAAAATCAATGTAAAAATTGATTTAACGAAATAGTTTTGTTGTAAGCCCATTTCAAGCAGAACCTACTAGGACTTGAAAATTTTGGGTGTAAGTACTTGGGGTACGATTTTTTTTTTTGGATTTTTGTCTAATATGGTTTGATTCACAACCAAAAACATTAAAATCAATGTAAAAGTTCATTTAACGAAATAGTTTTGTTGTAAGCCCATTTCAACCAGAATCTACTAGGACTCGAAAATTTTGGGTGTAAGTACTTGGGGTCAGATTTTTTTTTTGGATTTTGTCCAATATGGTTTGATTCACAACCAAAAACAATAAAATCTATGTAAAAATTCATTTAACGAAATAGTTTTGTTGTAAGCCCATTTCAACCAGAATCTACTAGGACTCGAAAATTTTGGGTGTAAGTACTTGGGGTCCGATTTTTTTTTTTTTTGGATTTTTGTCTAATATGGTTTGATTCACAACCAAAAACAATAAAATCAATGTAAAAATTCGTTTAACGAAATAGTTTTGTTGTAAGCCCATTTCAACAAGAATCTACTAGGACTCGAAAATTTTGGTTGTAAGTACTTGGGGTCCGATTTTTTTTTTTTGGATTTTTGTCTAATATGGTTTGATTCACAACCAAAAACAATAAAATCAATGTAAAAATTCATTTAACGAAATAGTTTTGTTGTAAGCCCATTTCAACCAGAATCTACTAGGACTCGAAAATTTTGGGTGTAAGTACTTGGGGTCCGATATTTTTTTTGTGGATTTTTGTCTAATATGGTTTGAACCAAAAACAATAAAATCAATGTAAAAATTCATTTAACGAAATAGTTTTGTTGTAAGCCCATTTCAACCAGAATCTACTAGGACTCGAAAATTTTGGGTGTAAGCACTTGGGGTCCGATTTTTTTTTTTTGGATTTTTGTCCAATATGGTTTGATTCACAACCAAAAACAATAAAATCAATGTAAAAATTCATTTAACGAAACAGTTTTGTTGTAAGCCCATTTCAACCAGAATTTACTAGGACTCGAAAATTTTGGGTGTAAGTACTTGGGGTCCGATTTTTTTTTTTTGGATTTTTGTCTAATATGGTTTGATTCACAACCAAAAACAATAAAATCAATGTAAAAATTCATTTAACGAAATAGTTTTGTTGTAAGCCCATTTCAACAAGAATCTACTAGGACTCGAAAATTTTGGATGTAAGTACTTGGGGTCCGATTTTTTTTTTTTGGATTTTTGTCTAATATGGTTTGATTCACAACCAAAAACAATAAAATCAATGTAAAAATTGATTTAACGAAATAGTTTTGTTGTAAGCCCATTTCAAGCAGAACCTACTAGGACTTGAAAATTTTGGGTGTAAGTACTTGGGGTACGATTTTTTTTTTTGGATTTTTGTCTAATATGGTTTGATTCACAACCAAAAACATTAAAATCAATGTAAAAGTTCATTTAACGAAATAGTTTTGTTGTAAGCCCATTTCAACCAGAATCTACTAGGACTCGAAAATTTTGGGTGTAAGTACTTGGGGTCAGATTTTTTTTTTGGATTTTGTCCAATATGGTTTGATTCACAACCAAAAACAATAAAATCTATGTAAAAATTCATTTAACGAAATAGTTTTGTTGTAAGCCCATTTCAACCAGAATCTACTAGGACTCGAAAATTTTGGGTGTAAGTACTTGGGGTCCGATTTTTTTTTTTTGGATTTTTGTCTAATATGGTTTGATTCACAACCAAAAACAATAAAATCTATGTAAAAATTCATTTAACGAAATTATTTTGTTGTAAGCCCATTTCAACCAGAAACTACCAGGACTCGAAAATTTTGGGTGTTAGTACTTGGGGACCGATTTTTTTTTTTTGGATTTTTGTCTAATATGGTTTGATTCACAACCAAAAACAATCAAATCAATGTAAAAATTCATTTAACGAAATAGTTTTGTTGTAAACCCATTTCAACCAGAATCTACTAGGACTCGAAAATTTTGGGTGTAAGTACTTGGGGTCCGATTATTTTTTTGTATTTTTGTCTAATATGGTTTGATTCACAACCAAAAACAATAAAATCAATGTAAAAGTTCATTTAACGAAATAGTTTTGTTGTAAGCCCATTTCAACCAGAATCTACTAGGTCTCGAAAATTTTGGGTGTAAGTACTTGGGGTCCGATTTTTTTTTTTTTTGGATTTTTGTCTAATATGGTTTGATTCACAACCAAAAACAATTAAATCAATGTAAAAATTCATTTAACGAAATAGTTTTGTTGTAAGCCCATTTCAACAAGAATCTACTAGGATTCAAAAATTTTGGGTGTAAGTACTTGGGGTCCGATTTTTTTTTTTTTTGGATTTTTGTCTAATATGGTTTGATTCACAACCAAAAACAATAAAATCAATGTAAAAATTCATTTAACGAAATTGTTTTGTTGTAAGCCCATTTTAAGCAGAACCTACTAGGAACTGAAAATTTTGGGTGTAAGTACTTGGGGTCCGATTTTTTTTTTTGGATTTTTGTCTAATATGGTTTGATTCACAACCAAAAACAATTAAATCAATGTAAAAATTATTTAACGAAATAGTTTTGTTGTAAGCCCATTTCAACCAGAAACTACTAACACTCGAAAATTTTGGTTGTAAGTACTTGAGGTCCGATTTTTTTTTTGGTTTTTTGTCTAATATGGTTTGATTCACAACCAAAAACAATTAAATCAATGTAAAAATTCATTTAACGAAATAGTTTTGTTGTTAGCCCATTTCAACCATAATCTACTAGGACTCGAAAATTTTGGGTGTAAGTACTTGGGGTCCGATTTTTTTTTTTGGATTTTTGTCTAATATGGTTTGATTCACAACCAAAAACAATTAAATCAATGTAAAAATTCATTTAACGAAATAGTTTTGTTGTAAGCCCATTTCAACCAGAATCTACTAGGACTCGAAAATTTTGGGTGTAAGTACTTGGGGTCAGATTTTTTTTTTTGGATTTTTGTCTAATATGGTTTGATTCACAACCAAAAACAATAAAATCTATGTAAAAATTCATTTAACGAAATAGTTTTGTTGTAAGCCCATTTCAACCAGAATCTACTAGGACTCGAAAATTTTGGGTGTTAGTACTTGGGGACCGATTTTTTTTTTTTTTGGATTTTTGTCTAATATGGTTTGATTCACAACCAGAAACAATAAAATCAATGTAAAAATTCATTTAACGAAATAGTTTTGTTGTTAGCCCATTTCAACCAGAATCTACTAGGACTCGAAAATTTTGGGTGTAAGTACTTGGGGTCCGATTTTTTTTTTGTGGATTTTTGTCTAATATGGTTTGATTCACAACCAAAAACATTAAAATCATTGTAAAAATTCGTTTAACGAAATAGTTTTGTTGTAAGCCCATTTCAACCAGAATCTACTAGGACTCGAAAATTTTGGGTGTAAGTACTTGGGGTCCGATTTTTTTTTTTGGATTTTTGTCTAATATGGTTTGATTCACAACCAAAAACAATAAAATCAATGTAAAAATTCATTTAACGAAATAGTTTTGTTTTATCCCATTTCAACCAGAATCTACTAGGACTCGAAAATTTTGGGTGTAAGTACTTGGGGTCCGATTTTTTTTTTTGGGATTTTTGTCTAATATGGTTTGATTCACAACCAAAAACAATAAAATCAATGTAAAAATTCATTTAACGAAATAGTTTTGTTGTAAACCCATTTCAACCAGAATCTACTAGGACTCGAAAATTTTGGGTGTAAGTACTTGGGGTCCGATGTTTTGTTTTTGGATTTTTCTCTAATATGGTTTGATTCACAACCAAAAACAATAAAATCAATGTAAAAATTCATTTTACGAAATAGTTTTGTTGTAAGCCCATTTCAACCAGAATCTACTAGGACTCGAACATTTTGGGTGTAAGTACTTGGGGTCCGATTTTTTTTTTTTGGATTTTTGTCTAATATGGTTTGATTCACAACCAAAAACAATAAAATCAATGTAAAAATTCATTTAACGAAATTGTTTTGTTGTAAGCCCATTTCAACCAGAATCTACTAGGACTCAAAAATTTTGGGTGTAAGTACTTGGGGCCCGATTTTTTTTTGGTTTTTTGTCTAATATGGTTTGATTCACAACCAAAAACAATAAAATCAATGTAAAAATTCATTTAACGAAATAGTTTTGTTGTAAGCCCATTTCAACCAGAATCTACTAGGACTCGAAAATTTTGGGTGTAAGTACTTGGGGTCAGATTTTTTTTTTTGGATTTTTGTCTAATATGGTTTGATTCACAACCAAAAACAATAAAATCAATGTAAAAATTCATTTGACGAAATAGTTTTGTTGTAAGTCCATTTCAACCAGAATCTACTAGGACTCGAAAATTTTGGGTGTTAGTACTTGGGGTCCGATTTTTTTTTTTTTGGATTTTTGTCTAATATGGTTTGATTCACAACCAAAAACAATAAAATCAATGTAAAAATTCATTTAATGAAATAGTTTTGTTGTAAGCCCATTTCAACCAGAATCTACTAGGACTCGAAAATTTTGGGTGTAAGTACTTGGGGTCCGATTTTTTTTTTTTTGGATTTTTGTCTAATATGGTTTGATTCACAACCAAAAACAATTAAATCAATGTAAAAATTCATTTAACGAAATAGTTTTGTTGTAAGCCCATTTCAACCAGAATCTACTAGGACTCAAAAATTTTGGGTGTAAGTACTTGGGGTCCAATTTTTTTTTTGGATTTTTGTCTAATATGGTTTGATTCACAACAAAAAACAATAAAATCAATGTAAAAATTCATTTAACGAAATTGTTTTGTTGTAAGCCCATTTCAACCAGAATCTACTAGGACTCGAAAATTTTGGGTGTATGTACTTGGCTCCGATTTTTTTTTTGGATTTTTGTCTAATATGGTTTGATTCACAACCAAAAACAATAAAATCAATGTAAAAATTCATTTAACGAAATAGTTTTGTTGTAAGCCCATTTCAACCAGAATTTACTAGGACTCGAAAATTTTGGGTGTAAGTACTTGGGGTCCGATTTTTTTTTTTTGGATTTTTGTCTAATATGGTTTGATTCACAACCAAAAACAATAAAATCAATGTAAAAATTCATTTAACGAAATAGTTTTGTTGTAAGCCCATTTCAACAAGAATCTACTAGGACTCGAAAATTTTGGATGTAAGTACTTGGGGTCCGATTTTTTTTTTTTGGATTTTTGTCTAATATGGTTTGATTCACAACCAAAAACAATAAAATCAATGTAAAAATTGATTTAACGAAATAGTTTTGTTGTAAGCCCATTTCAAGCAGAACCTACTAGGACTTGAAAATTTTGGGTGTAAGTACTTGGGGTACGATTTTTTTTTTTGGATTTTTGTCTAATATGGTTTGATTCACAACCAAAAACAATAAAATCAATGTAAAAGTTCATTTAACGAAATAGTTTTGTTGTAAGCCCATTTCAACCAGAATCTACTAGGACTCGAAAATTTTGGGTGTAAGTACTTGGGGTCAGATTTTTTTTTTTGGATTTTGTCCAATATGGTTTGATTCACAACCAAAAACAATAAAATCTATGTAAAAATTCATTTAACGAAATAGTTTTGTTGTAAGCCCATTTCAACCAGAATCTACTAGGACTCGAAAATTTTGGGTGTAAGTACTTGGGGTCCGATTTTTTTTTTTTGGATTTTTGTCTAATATGGTTTGATTCACAACCAAAAACAATAAAATCTATGTAAAAATTCATTTAACGAAATTATTTTGTTGTAAGCCCATTTCAACCAGAAACTACCAGGACTCGAAAATTTTGGGTGTTAGTACTTGGGGACCGATTTTTTTTTTTTGGATTTTTGTCTAATATGGTTTGATTCACAACCAAAAACAATCAAATGAATGTAAAAATTCATTTAACGAAATAGATTTGTTGTAAACCCATTTCAACCAGAATCTACTAGGACTCGAAAATTTTGGGTGTAAGTACTTGGGGTCCGATTATTTTTTTGTATTTTTGTCTAATATGGTTTGATTCACAACCAAAAACAATAAAATCAATGTAAAAATTCATTTAACGAAATAGTTTTGTTGTAAGCCCATTTCAACCAGAATCTACTAGGACTCGAAAATTTTGGGTGTAAGTACTTGGGGTCCGATTTTTTTTTTTTTGGATTTTTGTCTAATATGGTTTGATTCACAACCAAAAACAATAAAATCAATGTAAAAATTGATTTAACGAAATAGTTTTGTTGTAAGCCCATTTCAACAAGAATCTACTAGGATTCAAAAATTTTGGGTGTAAGTACTTGGGGTCCGATTTTTTTTTTGGATTTTTGTCTAATATGGTTTGATTCACAACCAAAAACAATAAAATCAATGTAAAAATTCATTTAACGAAATAGTTTTGTTGTAAGCCCATTTTAAGCAGAACCTACTAGGAACTGAAAATTTTGGGTGTAAGTACTTGGGGTCCGATTTTTTTTTTTTTTGGATTTTTGTCTAATATGGTTTGATTCACAACCAAAAACAATTAAATCAATGTAAAAATTATTTAACGAAATAGTTTTGTTGTAAGCCCATTTCAACCAGAAACTACTAACACTCGAAAATTTTGGTTGTAAGTACTTGAGGTCCGATTTTTTTTTTGGTTTTTTGTCTAATATGGTTTGATTCACAACCAAAAACAATTAAATCAATGTAAAAATTCATTTAACGAAATAGTTTTGTTGTTAGCCCATTTCAACCATAATCTACTAGGACTCGAAAATTTTGGGTGTAAGTACTTGGGGTCCGATTTTTTTTTTGGATTTTTGTCTAATATGGTTTGATTCACAACCAAAAACAATTAAATCAATGTAAAAATTCATTTAACGAAATAGTTTTGTTGTAAGCCCATTTCAACCAGAATCTACTAGGACTCGAAAATTTTGGGTGTAAGTACTTGGGGTCAGATTTTTTTTTTTGGATTTTTGTCTAATATGGTTTGATTCACCACCAAAAACAATAAAATCTATGTAAAAATTCATTTAACGAAATAGTTTTGTTGTAAGCCCATTTCAACCAGAATCTACTAGGACTCGAAAATTTTGGGTGTTAGTACTTGGGGACCGATTTTTTTTTTTTTGGATTTTTGTCTAATATGGTTTGATTCACAACCAGAAACAATAAAATCAATGTAAAAATTCATTTAACGAAATAGTTTTGTTGTTAGCCCATTTCAACCAGAATCTACTAGGACTCGAAAATTTTGGGTGTAAGTACTTGGGGTCCGATTTTTTTTTTTTTGTGGATTTTTGTCTAATATGGTTTGATTCACAACCAAAAACAATAAAATCATTGTAAAAATTCGTTTAACGAAATAGTTTTGTTGTAAGCCCATTTCAACCAGAATCTACTAGGACTCGAAAATTTTGGGTGTAAGTACTTGGGGTCCGATTTTTTTTTTTTTGATTTTTGTCTAATATGGTTTGATTCACAACCAAAAACAATAAAATCAATGTAAAAATTCATTTAACGAAATAGTTTTGTTTTATCCCATTTCAACCAGAATCTACTAGGACTCGAAAATTTTGGGTGTAAGTACTTGGGGTCCGATTTTTTTTTGGGATTTTTGTCTAATATGGTTTGATTCACAACCAAAAACAATAAAATCAATGTAAAAATTCATTTAACGAAATAGTTTTGTTGTAAACAAATTTCAACCACAATCTACTAGGACTCGAAAATTTTGGGTGTAAGTACTTGGGGTCCGATGTTTTGTTTTTGGATTTTTGTCTAATATGGTTTGATTCACAACCAAAAACAATAAAATCAATGTAAAAATTCATTTTACGAAATAGTTTTGTTGTAAGCCCATTTCAACCAGAATCTACTAGGACTCGAACATTTTGGGTGTAAGTACTTGGGGTCCGATTTTTTTTTTTTGGATTTTTGTCTAATATGGTTTGATTTACAACCAAAAACCATAAAATCAATGTAAAAATTCATTTAACGAAATAGTTTTGTTGTAAGCCCATTTCAACCAGAATCTACTAGGACTCGAAAATTTTGGGTGTAAGTACTTGGGGTCCGATTTTTTTTTTTATTTTTGTTTAATATGGTTTGATTCACAACCAAAAACAATAAAATCAATGTAAAAATTCATTTAACGAAATAGTTTTGTTGTAAGCCCATTTCAACCAGAATCTACTTGGACTCGAAAATTTTGGGTGTAAGTACTTGGGGTCCGATATTTTTTTTGTGGATTTTTGTCTAATATGGTTTGATTCACAACCAAAAACAATAAAATCAATGTAAAAATATATTTAACGAAAGTTTTGTTGTAAGCTCATTTCAACCAGGTTCTACTAGGACTCGAAAATTTTGGGTGTAAGTACTTGGGGCCCGATTTTTTTTTTTGGATTTTTGTCTAATATGGTTTGATTCACAACCAAAAACATTTAAATTAATGTAAAAATTCGTTTAACGAAATAGTTTTGTTGTAAGCCCATTTCAACCAGAATCTACTAGGACTCGAAAATTTTGGGTGTAAGTACTTGGGGTCCGATTTTTTTTTTGGATTTTTGTCTAATATGGTTTGATTCACAACCAAAAACAATAAAATCAATGTAAAAATCCATTTAACGAAATAGTTTTGTTTTATCCCATTTCAACCAGAATCTACTAGGACTCGAAAATTTTGGGTGTAAGTACTTGGGGTCCGATTTTTTTTTTTTTTTGGGATTTTTGTCTAATATGGTTTGATTTACAACCAAAAACAATCAAATCAATGTAAAAATTCATTCAACGAAATAGTTTTGTTGTAAGCCCATTTCAACCAGAATCTACTAGGACTCGAAAATTTTGGGTGTAAGTACTTGGGGTCCGATGTTTTGTTTTTGGATTTTTGTCTAATATGGTTTGATTCACAACCAAAAACAATAAAATCAATGTAAAAATTCATTTTACGAAATAGTTTTGTTGTAAGCCCATTTCAACCAGAATCTACTAGGACCCGAAAACTTTGGGTGTAAGTACTTGGGGTCCGATTTTTTTTTTGGATTTTTGTCTAATATGGTTTGATTTACAACCAAAAACCATAAAATCAATGTAAAAATTCATTTTACGAAATAGTTTTGTTGTAAGCCCATTTCAACCATAATCTACTAGGACTCGAAAATTTTGGGTGTAAGTACTTGGGGTCCGATATTTTTTTTGTGGATTTTTGTCTAATATGGTTTGATTCACAACCAAAAACAATAAAATCAATGTAAAAATTCATTTAACGAAATAGTTTTGTTGTAAGCCCATTTCAACCAGAATCTACTAGGACTCGAAAATTTTAGGTGTAAGCACTTGGGGTTCGATTTTTTTTCTTGGATTTTTGTCAAATATGGTTTGATTCACAACCAAAAACAATAAAATCAATGTAAAAATTCATTTAACGAAACAGTTTTGTTGTAAGCCCATTTCAACCAGAATCTACTAGGACTCGAAAATTTTGTTTGCGTAAGTACTTGGGGTCGCATTTTTTTTTGGTTTTTTGTCTAATATGGTTTGATTCACAACCAAAAACAATAAAATCAATGTAAAAATTCATTTAACGAAATAGTTTTGTTGTAAGCCAATTTCAACCAGAATCTACTAGGACTCGAAAATTTTGGGTGTAAGTACTTGGGGTCCGATTTTTTTTTGGATTTTTGTCTAATATGGTTTGATTCACAACCAAAAACAATAAAATCAATGTAAAAATTCATTTAACGAAATAGTTTTGTTGTAAGCCCATTTCAACCAGAATCTACTAGGGCTCGAAAATTTTGGGTGTAAGTACTTGGGGTCCGATTTTTTTTTTTTTTGGATTTTTGTCTAATATGGTTTGATTTACAACCAAAAACAATAAAATCAATGTAAAAATTCATTTAACGAAATAGTTTTGTTGTAAGTTCATTTCAACCTGTTCGTGATAAATGTTGTTGACAACGGCAGAAGTTATAACTCGACCCAATAATTATATTTATTCGATTCCACAGTGATCTTCTCTCCAATAACAACCACAATAAAACTTAATTGCAGGTAATAATTATCAATACTCAAATTTTTACAATTTTATTTTTATAATAATTTTATGATTTGGTTTATGATGTGTATCGTTCGCCAGGTAGAAAAAGAAGAATTTGTTTTACAAAATTTCTTGAAAAAATCGATTCAATTTTGTCATCTCATGTATACTAATTAGTTTTCGGAATTGAATCATTTTATACTACTAGATACTAATTAGGAAACTGCATTGAACATACTCGTTAATCTAGCACATTAGATGACAAAAGTGATTGACGTTATTTTGACATATCAAAATAAACAACAAATTTCTTAAATGGTAATTTGTGACAAAAGTTTTGCAGAATAAAATTACAATAATTGAAATAAATTAATTGACAAGATAAGTATTTGATTTTATATAATACTAAACCCCTTTATATAATACTAAAGTATAATTTAATTCCAGTTTAGATAATATTGGATACAACTGGACTAGTGAGTGTGAATTTTAATAATTTAACTAAATTTTAGTGGAGAGATACATTGGAAAAGCTGAAGCGTTAACTGCTTAAAATGTGTAGCACAAATTAAATAAAGATTATTAAACAATTAGCTATTTGTGTTTTTACTTCAGTTTCTCCAACATACTCCCGCGCCTTAAATAATTTTATTTCTTAATAACTAATTTAACTAGTTTTGTTATAGGACGTTTTATTTCGTTTCTTTAGAGCAGCAAGATAATCACGATGCCACTGCTTCCAAAAACCTTGAAGTCGTTGCTGAATATTTTGCCATTTGGATAATTTGGTTGTTTTCACTTCATCTAGAGCTGGTTCTGGGATAGCAGTCAAGGACGTTCCAATCAGGAAATGCGCAGGAGTCAGAATTTCCAAATCAGCTGGATCGTCGTTTATTTTACAAAGCGGCCTCGAATTCAGAAGAGCTTCAATTTGTGTTATTAATGTTGTCATCTCCTCAAACACAAGATTTACATTGGCCACCCTTTTTAAGTGGAATTTGAAGGATTTCACAGTGGATTCCCATAAGCCGCCAAAGTGTGGTGCATGTGGAGGATTAAAATTGAATTTAATACTTTTCTGTAATATAAATTCGGAGATTAATAAACTGTTTGTTTGATTAATTATTTGATGTTTTATTTGTTGGAGTTCTCTATTAGCGCCCACGAAATTAGACCCATTGTCACACCAGATTTGCTCCGGAGCACCTCGTCGAGCAACAAACCGTTTAAGTGCAGCCAGGAACGACTCAGTATCTAAACTGCTGACCACTTCTAAATGCACTGCTTTAACAGCTAAACAGACAAAGACAGCGACATATGCCTTCTCGATCGGAGAATTTCTTCGTTTACTCGTTTTAATGTACAGTGGACCGGCGTAATCTAATCCGATTTTTGAAAATACTCGACTTTGTGTACACCTTTCTGCTGGTAAATCAGCCATTTTCTGCTCAGGTTTATGAAATCGGTAACGGATACAGACGACACAATATTTTATACAATGTTTAATTGTATACCTTGATCCTATTATCCAGTATTTACTTCGTACAATACTCAGAGTTAGCGCGTTACCGGCATGCATATTAGTTAAATGAACTTCGCGAATGATCAATTGGCATGCTAAGTTATTTTTTGGTAAAATAACCGGATGTTTAACTGCAAACGGCAATGATGACTTTCTTAATCGACCACCCACTCGAAGAAGCCCTTTTTGATCAATAAACGGATCAAGTGAAGACAGTTGATTATTTACAGGGAGTTGTTGGTTCTTACTTAGAATAGTGAGTTCATGAATAAACGCAGTTTTTTGCACATTACGGAGAAGTATAGTTTCCGCTTCATTCATTTCAGCTAACGTTATCGATCTGTTGTAATGTTGGGAACTACCTTTCTTTAAACCAAATCGTAATATGAACACCATGATTTTTTTAATTTTTGACCAAGATGAAAATTTATTTATTAAATTGAAAACTACGTCGTCAACATCGGTGGTTAATGTTAATACATTTGTATATTTTTGCCTTTCCTCTGAGGTTATGTTATCGAAGGATTCATGTTCCTTTGTTGATTTTGGCCAATTTTGTTCGTTGTTAACTAGCCAATGAGGCCCGTGCCACCAAATTTGTGATTTTGCTAACGCCTTCGGTTTTGAACCCCTGGAGATGACATCAGCGGGATTATGCTTGGATTCAATATGGTACCATTTATCTCGCGGAATAGTTTCAAGGATCAGGGATGTTCGGTTACCTACGAAGCTCTTCCATCTCCGAGGAAAATCAGATAGCCAGTGTAAGACTATCATCGAGTCGGTCCAAGCGAAAACCTCTGTGTCTTTGTATGCTAGAGACTTAATGCAATATTTCACTGAGTTGCATAAAAGTACTGCTCCACATAATTCGAGTCTGGGAAGTGATAATTGTTTCAGTGGCGCAACTTTACTTTTCGCATATACTATATTTACGCTCACTTCATCCTTCTCGTTGACAGCTCGTAAATAAATAACACATCCGTAAGCGGCTTCGGATGCATCACAAAATGCGTGGAGTTGAATTCGTGTTGGTTTGATGAATGTCGTTAACCTTCGAGGAATTTGGATTGTTTCAACTTCTGGTATTGCAGAATAGAGATTTTCCCACGCGTTTCTTATGGCATCGGGTAAACAGGCATCCCACCCAATTTTCAGTAACCACATTTTCTGTAGCAATATTTTAAATAATATTATTATTGGTGCAAGCCAACCCAGTGGATCATATACTTTGGAGGCAATTGATAATATTTTCCGTTTAGTCCATCGTATATTATTGGTGTCTTGCTGGACCTTAAAAGAAAATGTGTCAGTATCAGAATTCCATAATATACCTAACGTCTTGATCGATGCATCATCCTCTATTAGTTTTGGAATATTCTCAATCTCTTGAGGTGAAAATGCTTTTGTAAATTCTGGTGAGTTTGATTTCCATTTACGAAGCTGGAATCCACTTTTACTGAGTATTTCGTTTAGTTGGTCTTTCAGAACTACAGCTTCGTTAATACTATCACAGCCCGACAATAGGTCGTCAATGTAGAATTCGTTATTGATGGTTTTCGTAGCCTCTGGATATATCTGATGATATTGTTCAGTGGATTTTTTCAATGATTTTACTGCTAGATACGGAGCGCAAGCTGTGCCATACGTTACAGTATTTAATTTATACGCGTTTAGTTTTTCGAGATGATGATTGCGCCATAAAATAAGCTGGTAGTTTGCATCTTCAGAATTCATCAGAATTTGGCGGTACATTTTCTCAATGTCTGCCACCATAGCGATTGCATGTTTTCGGAATTTTATTACGATCGTTGATAAATCCGTTTGCAGATTCGGGCCAATGTGGAGAATATCATTGAGCGATGTTTGCGTGCTGGTCTTGCAAGAACCGTCGAAAACTACCCTCAATTTGGTAGTGCTGCTACTGGTTTTGAAAACCGCGTGATGTGGTAGAAAATATTTGTCATCATCTCGAACTGGGATTTCATTCCATGGTACATAAGTCATATGGCCTAGCGTAACATATTCATTCATAAATGACTGATAGGCGTTAAAAAACTCTGGCATCTTGGCGAATTTGCGTTCCATTGCTAGAAGTCGTTGATGTGCCGCCTCGAATGATCTGCCCAATATCGGCCTTGGTTCCTTAAACGGCAGTCTCACAATAAATTTTCCGCTAGCATCTCTCGATGTTGTTTCGTCATAGTATTCTTCGCATATGTTGATTGTCTAGTCTGCTTGGTATGACACTTCCTCGATTTCCCAGAATTTTTTCAACAGTTGGTGTAGATCCTCATTTAACGTTTGAATGGCTGGCTCGACGTTTACGTGTAAGTTTATGTTGACATTTTCTTCTGTCCATGTCCCAGCGATTAACCACCCAAACTTGGATGAGTATAAGGTTGGAAAGCCGTCAAGAGTACGTTTTTCTTGGTTTAACACATCAAAAAATACATCAGCTCCTAGCAAAACGTCTATTTTATTTGGTTTGTAAAACTCCGGATCGGCTAATTGTAATTCCGGAATGACTTTATTTATTGTAATTGGTTTGGTTGGTAACAAACTTGTTATGTTACCAATGATATGAGCCGTGACGTTTAATGTATAGTGCTTGTCTATACGAGAATAAATGGTCATATCGATTTTCCCTTTTGTTTTATCAGTCGATGTAGATGCTAGCCCGTAAATGGATATGGAAGATTGGCTTCGCTTAAGGCCTAGGCGTTGAGCACAATGTTCGGTTACGAATGAAGTTTGCGATCCCGAATCAAGAAGTGCTCGAAATGACTGGAGATCTCCGGTACGTGATCTAATATGAATAATAGCGGTTGGTACTACCGTTTGTGGCGATGAATACAGCGTATGTAAAACTTGAGCATCTGGTTGCTTATTGGACGAAGGTGGTGGTTTAACAGGATGGGCATTTTCATTTGTCGATTGAGCTTTAGAAGAGTCAAGTATTGAATTATTTCTGTAAGAATCGTTAATTGACACGTGATGACTTAAGGATGCAGATGTGTGCTCTGATTGTGTTTCATTTTCACTTGGATGAAGAAGAGTGTGGTGACGTTTATTGCAAATCAGGCATGATGTTTTGCTGAAACATTTTCTCGTTGTGTGACCCTTTTTCAAACAGTTTCGGCATGAATCCATTTGTTTAACTAATTCCAATCTCGCATCTAAACTTTGGTTTTTAAAGACCGGACATCTGAACAATGGATGTTGCTGTTTACAAACGAAGCATTCTAGATTGTTGTTAGAACTGGAAGACAGAAACGATTTTGCAGTTGGTTTAACGGAATGTCTTTTAGATGTTGCATCGCAAATTTCCAAAGCATCACATCTCTTATTTAGAAATGCGAGTAAATTTGTGAACGTAGGAAAATTCGTACCGACTGACTCGTTTGCCCATAATTGCTTAGATTCGTTGTCGATTTTGCTAAGTAGTATGTGGATAAGCCATGGGTCGCGAGTTTCAGCTTCTGGTCCTAGTGCGCGAAGTCCACGTATCACCTCATCAGCTGTTTCGGTAATGCGCCGTAAGTCTTTTCCGTTCGATTGCACACATGGTTTTTGGTCGAAAAATGTTTGAGTGAGCGATGTCACAATCGGAGTCATTTTATTGTAACGACTACATAATTTGTCCCATGCTTCTGAATAATTATTTTCAGTGACGGTAATATGCCGTATAAGAGAGGCAGCATCACCCGATAGTAGCCCTTTCAACATTTGTAGTTTGTGCACATTACTGATATTTTTGTTGTTATGCACAGTGGAATTAAATAAATCGTGGAACGAGGCCCAATTTCTATAATCACCAGAGAAATTTTCTATTTGTATTTTTGGTAATCGTACTTGTTGTGATGTATTCACTCCTTCATAAAATGTCCGTTGCTGGTCGATAAACTGTTCCAAGGTTGTGTTCAAAAAATGTGTAGCATTAACTTCATCTCGACCTTCACCTTTACTGCTAATAGCTGTTGTTAATAATGCTCGTGCTTTGTAGTACTGTTGATCCACTTTATCGGTGATTGATTTATACGTAGGAAATTCAAATAATTCGACCTCATATTCATTGAACGTTTGGTATCTAACCTCCAAAATATCAAGCCGACCTTTAATGTCTTTGATGTTGGTGTCTTCCTTTATCTCTTATGCAAACCGCAGAATTTGAATTATTTGATTGTAAGCGCGATCGCGGAGTCGTTCTAATCTGTCCATTGTAATTGCACAAAAATAAAAACACTTTATCACACTTTATTACTACACTAATTTAAACTCAATTTTACGAATAAAAGTTCCGCACGGTAGATAGAATTAATTACTAGAGTTTCACTGTTTTGCGTTTAATTTTAGTAGTATATTTAAGATAAAAATTCTACTTAGCTGTTTTCTGTGGGATAATTCCCGGGTTTCGGCACCAAAAATGTTCGTGATAAATGTTGTTGACAACGCCAGAAGTTATAACTCGACCCAATAATTATATTTATTCGATTCCACAGTGATCTTCTCTCCAATAACAACCACAATAAAACTTAATTGCAGGTAATAATTATCAATACTCAAATTTTTACAATTTTATTTTTATAATAATTTTATGATTTGGTTTATGATGTGTATCGTTCGCCAGGTAGAAAAAGAAGAATTTGTTTTACAAAATTTCTTGAAAAAATCGATTCAATTTTGTCATCTCATGTATACTAATTAGTTTTCGGAATTGAATCATTTTATACTACTAGATACTAATTAGGAAACTGCATTGAACATACTCGTTAATCTAGTACATTAGATGACAAAAGTGATTGACGTTATTTTGACATATCAAAATAAACAACAAATTTCTTAAGTAGTAATTTGTGACAAAAGTTTTGCAGAATAAAATTACAATAATTGAAATAAATTAATTGACAAGATAAGTATTTGATTTTATATAATACTAAACCCCTTTATATAATACTAAAGTATAATTTAATTCCATTTTAGATAATATTGGATACAACTGGACTAGTGAGTGTGAATTTTAATAATTTAACTAAATTTTAGTGGAGAGATACATTGGAAAAGCTGAAGCGTTAACTGCTTAAAATGTGTGGCACAAATTAAATAAAGATTATTAAACAATTAGCTATTTGTGTTTTTACTTCAGTTTCTCCAACACAACCAGAATCTACTAGGACTCGAAAATTTTGGGTGTAAGTACTTGGGGTCCGATTTTTTTTTTTTGGTTTTTT
The DNA here is from genome assembly GCA_932526605.1 of Nephrotoma flavescens. Taxonomy (NCBI): domain Eukaryota; kingdom Metazoa; phylum Arthropoda; class Insecta; order Diptera; family Tipulidae; genus Nephrotoma; species Nephrotoma flavescens. The sequence goes on from OW052220.1 coordinate 79,112,529, forward strand.
GTCTAATATGGTTTGATTCACAACCAAAAACAATAAAATCGATGTAAAAATTCATTTAACGAAATAGTTTTGTTGTAAGCCCATTTCAACCAGAATCTACTAGGACTCGAAAATTTTGGGTGTAAGTACTTGGGGTCAGATTTTTTTTTTTGGATTTTTGTCAAATATGGTTTGATTCACAACCAAAAACAATAAAATCAATGTAAAAATTCGTTTAACGAAATAGTTTTGTTGTAAGCCCATTTCAACCAGAATCTAGTAGGACTCGAAAATTTTGGGTGTAAGTACTTGGGGTCCGATTTTTTTTTTTTTGATTTTTGTCTAATATGGTTTGATTCACAACCAAAAACAATAAAATCAATGTAAAAATTCATTTAACGAAATAGTTTTGTTGTAAGCCCATTTCAACCAGAATCTACTAGGACTCGAAAATTTTGGGACTAGGACTCAAAAACAATAAAATCAATGTAAAAATTCATTTAACGAAATAGTTTTGTTGTAAGCCCATTTCAACAAGAATCTACTAGGACTCGAAAATTTTGGATGTAAGTACTTGGGGTCCGATTTTTTTTTGGATTTTTGTCTAATATGGTTTGATTCACAACCAAAAACAATAAAATCAATGTAAAAATTCATTTAACGAAATAGTTTTGTTGTAAGCCCATTTCAGGACTTGAAAATTTTGGGTGTAAGTACTTGGGGTACGATTTTTTTTTTTTGGATTTTTGTCTAATATGGTTTGATTCACAACCAAAAACAATAAAATCAATGTAAAAATCCATTTAACGAAATAGTTTTGTTGTAAGCCCATTTCAACCAGAATCTACTAGGACTCGAAAATTTTGGGTGTAAGTACTTGAGGTCCGATTTTTTTTTTTGGTTTTTTGTCTAATATGGTTTGATTCACAACCAAAAACAATTAAATCAATGTAAAAATTCATTTAACGAAATAGTTTTGTTGTTAGCCCATTTCAACCATAATCTACTAGGACTCTAAAATTTTGGGTGTAAGTGTCTAATATGGTTTGATCCACAACCAAAAACAATAAAATCAATGTAAAAATTCATTTAACGAAATAGTTTTGTTGTAAGCCCATTTCAACCAGAATCTACTAGGACTCGAAAATTTTGGGTGTAAGTACTTGGGGTCAGATTTTTTTTTTTTGGATTTTTGTCTAATATGGTTTGATTCGCAACCAAAAACAATAAAATCTATGTAAAAATTCATTTAACGAAATAGTTTTGTTGTAAGCCCATTTCAACCAGAATCTACTAGGACTCGAAAATTTTGGGTGTTAGTACTTGGGGACCGTTTTTTTTTTTGGATTTTTGTCTAATATGGTTTGATTCACAACCAAAAACAATAAAATCAATGTAAAAATTCATTTAACGAAATAGTTTTGTTGTAAACCCATTTCAACCAGAATCTACTAGGACTCGAAAATTTTGGGTGTAAGTACTTGGGGTCCGATTTTTTTTTGTATTTTTGTCAAATATGGTTTGATTCACAACCAAAAACATTAAAATCAATGTAAAAATTCGTTTAACGAAATAGTTTTGTTGTAAGCCCATTTCAACCAGAATCTACTAGGACTCGAAAATTTTGGGTGTAAGTACTTGGGGTCCGATTTTTTTTTTTGGATTTTTGTCTAATATGGTTTGATTCACAACCAAAAACAATAAAATCAATGTAAAAGTTCATTTAACGAAATAGTTTTGTTGTAAGCCCATTTCAACCATAATCTACTAGGACTCGAAAATTTTGGGTGTAAGTACTTGGGGTCCGATTTTTTTTTTGTTGGATTTTTGTCTAATATGGTTTGATTCACAACCAAAAACAATAAAATCAATGTAAAAATTCATTTAACGCAATAGTTTTGTTGTAAGCCCATTTCAACAAGAATCTACTAGGACTCAAAAATTTTGGTTGTAAGTACTTGGGGTCCGATTTTTTTTTTTTGGATTTTTGTCTAATATGGTTTGATTCACAACCAAAAACAATAAAATCAATGTAAAAATTCATTTAACGAAATAGTTTTGTTGTAAGCCCATTTCAAGCAGAACCTACTAGGACTTGAAAATTTTGGGTGTAAGTACTTGGGGTTCGATTTTTTTTTTTTGGATTTTTGTCTAATATGGTTTGATTCACAACCAAAAACAATTAAATCAATGTAAAAATTCATTTAACGAAATAGTTTTGTTGTAAGCCCATTCCAACCAGAAACTACTAGGACTCGAAAATTTTGGGTGTAAGTACTTGAGGTCCGATTTTTTTTTTTTGGTTTTTTGTCTAATATGGTTTGATTCACAACCAAAAACAATTAAATCAATGTAAAGATTCATTTAACGAAATAGTTTTGTTGTTAGCTTATTTCAACCAGAATCTACTAGGACTCTAAAATTTTGGGTGTAAGTACTTGGGGTCCGATTTTTTTTTTGGTTTTTTGTCTAATATGGTTTGATTCACAACCAAAAACAATAAAATCAATGTAAAAATTCATTTAACGAAATAGTTTTGTTGTAAGCCCATTTCAACCAGAATCTACTAGGACTCGAAAATTTTGGGTGTAAGTACTTGGGGCCAGATTTTTTTTTTGGATTTTTGTCTAATATGGTTTGATTCACAACCAAAAACAATAAAATCTATGTAAAAATTCATTTAACGAAATAGTTTTGTTGTAAGCCCATTTCAACCAGAATCTACTAGGACTCGAAAATTTTGGGTGTTAGTACTTGGGGTCCGATTTTTTTTTTTTGGATTTTTGTCTAATATGGTTTGATTCACAACCAAAAACAATAAAATCAATGTAAAAATTCATTTACCGAAATAGTTTTGTTGTAAACCCATTTCAACCAGAATCTACTAGGACTCGAAAATTTTGGGTGTAAATACTTGGGGTCCGATTTTTTTTTTGGATTTTTGTCTAATATGGTTTGATTCACAACCAAAAACATTAAAATCAATGTAAAAATTCGTTTAACGAAATAGTTTTGTTGTAAGCCCATTTCAACCAGAATCTACTAGGACTCGAAAATTTTGGGTGTAAGTACTTGGGGTCCGATTTTTTTTTTTTGGATTTTTGTCTAATATGGTTTGATTCACAACCAAAAACAATAAAATCAATGTAAAAATTCATTTAACGAAATAGTTTTGTTTTATCCCATTTCAACCAGAATCTACTAGGACTCGAAAATTTTGGGTGTAAGTACTTGGGGTCCGATTTTTTTTTTTTTTGGGATTTTTGTCTAATATGGTTTGATTCACAACCAAAAACAATAAAATCAATGTAAAAATTCATTTAACAAAATAGTTTTGTTGTAAGCCCATTTCAACCACAATCTACTAGGACTCGAAAATTTTGGGTGTAAGTACTTGGGGTCCGATTTTTTTTTTTGGATTTTTGTCTAATATGGTTTGATTCACAACCAAAAACAATAAAATCAATGTAAAAATTCATTTAACGAAATAGTTTTGTTGTAAGCCCATTTCAACCAGAATCTACTAGGACCCGAAAACTTTGGGTGTAAGTACTTGGGGTCCGATTTTTTTTTTGGATTTGTTTCTAATATGGTTTGATTTACAACCAAAAACCATAAAATCAAAATAAAAATTCATTTTACGAATAGTTTTGTTGTAAGCCCATTTCAACCATAATCTACCAGAATCTACTAGGACTCGAAAATTTTAGGTGTAAGCAATTGGGGTCAGATTTTTTTTTCTTGGATTTTTGTCAAATATGGTTTGATTCACAACCAAAAACAATAAAATCAATGTAAAAATTCATTTAACGAAACAGTTTTGTTGTAAGCCCATTTCAACCAGAATCTACTAGGACTCGAAAATTTTGTTTGTGTAAGTACTTGGGGTCGCATTTTTTTTTGGTTTTTTGTCCTAATATGGTTTGATTCACAACCAAAAACAATAAAATCAATGTAAAAATTCATTTAACGAAATAGTTTTGTTGTAAGCCCATTTCAACCAGAATCTACTAGGGCTCGAAAATTTTGGGTGTAAGTACTTGGGGTCCGATTTTTTTTTTTGGATTTTTGTCTAATATGGTTTGATTCACAACCAAAAACAATAAAATCAATGTAAAAATTCATTTAACGAAATAGTTTTGTTGTAAGCCCATTTCAACCAGAATCTACTAGGACTCGAAAATTTTGGGTGTAAGTACTTGGGGTCCGATTTTTTTTTTTGGTTTTTTGTCTAATATGGTTTGATTCACAACCAAAAACAATAAAATCGATGTAAAAATTCATTTAACGAAATAGTTTTTGTTGTAAGCCCATTTCAACCAGAATCTACTAGGATTCGAAAATTTTGGGTGTAAGTACTTGGGGTCAGATTTTTTTTTTTGGATTTTTGTCAAATATGGTTTGATTCACAACCAAAAACATTAAAATCAATGTAAAAATTCGTTTAACGAAATAGTTTTGTTGTAAGCCCATTTCAACCAGAATCTACTAGGACTCGAAAATTTTGGGTGTAAGTACTTGGGGTCCGATTTTTTTTTTTTGGATTTTTGTCTAATATGGTTTGATTCACAACCAAAAACAATAAAATCAATGTAAAAATTCATTTAACGAAATAGTTTTGTTGTAAGCCCATTTCAACACGAATCTACTAGGACTCGAAAATTTTGGGTGTAAGTACTTGGGGTCCGATTTTTTTTTTTTGGATTTTTGTCTAATATGGTTTGATTCACAACCAAAAACAATTAAATCAATGTAAAAATTTATTTAACGAAATAGTTTTGTTGTAAGCCCATTTCAACCAGAATCTACTATTACTCGAAAATTTTGGGTGTAAGTACTTGGGGCCAGATTTTTTTTTTGGATTTTTGTCTAATATGGTTTGATTCACAACCAAAACAATAAAATCAATGTAAAAGTTCATTTAACGAAATAGTTTTGTTGTAAGCCGATTTCAACCAGAATCTACTAGGACTCGAAAATTTTGGGTGTAAGTACTTGGGGTCCGATTTTTTTTTTTTTGGATTTTTGTCTAATATGCTTTGATTCACAACCAAAAACAATAAAATCAATGTAAAAATTCATTTAACGAAATAGTTTTGTTGTAAGCCCATTTCAACAAGAATCTACTAGGACTCGAAAATTTTGGATGTAAGTACTTGGGGTCCGATTTTTTTTTTTTGGATTTTTGTCTAATATGGTTTGATTCACAACCAAAAACAATAAAATCAATGTAAAAATTCATTTAACGAAATAGTTTTGTTGTAAGCCCATTTCAGGACTTGAAAATTTTGGGTGTAAGTACTACGGGTACGATTTTTTTTTTTTGATTTTTGTCTAATATGGTTTGATTCACAACCAAAAACAATTAAATCAATGTAAAAATTCATTTAACGAAATAGTTTTGTTGTAAGCCCATTTCAACCAGAATCTACTAGGACTCGAAAATTTTGGGTGTAAGTACTTGAGGTCCGATTTTTTTTTTTGGTTTTTTGTCTAATATGGTTTGATTCACAACCAAAAACAATTAAATCAATGTAAAAATTCATTTAACGAAATAGTTTTGTTGTTAGCCCATTTCAACCATAATCTACTAGGACTCTAAAATTTTGGGTGTAAGTACTTGGGGTCCGATTTTTTTTTTTTGAATTTTTGTCTAATATGGTTTGATCCACAACCAAAAACAATAAAATCAATGTAAAAATTCATTTAACGAAATAGTTTTGTTGTAAGCCCATTTCAACCAGAATCTACTAGGACTCGAAAATTTTGGGTGTAAGTACTTGGGGTCAGATTTTTTTTTTTGGATTTTTGTCTAATATGGTTTGATTCGCAACCAAAAACAATAAAATCTATGTAAAAATTCATTTAACGAAATAGTTTTGTTGTAAGCCCATTTCAACCAGAATCTACTAGGACTCGAAAATTTTGGGTGTAAGTACTTGGGGTCCGATTTTTTTTTTGTATTTTTGTCAAATATGGTTTGATTCACAACCAAAAACATTAAAATCAATGTAAAAATTCGTTTAACGAAATAGTTTTGTTGTAAGCCCATTTCAACCAGAATCTACTAGGACTCGAAAATTTTGGGTGTAAGTACTTGGGGTCCGATTTTTTTTTTTGGATTTTTGTCTAATATGGTTTGATTCACAACCAAAAACAATAAAATCAATGTAAAAGTTCATTTAACGAAATAGTTTTGTTGTAAGCCCATTTCAACCAGAATCTACTAGGACTCGAAAATTTTGGGTGTAAGTACTTGGGGTCCGATTTTTTTTTTGTTGGATTTTTGTCTAATATGGTTTGATTCACAACCAAAAACAATAAAATCAATGTAAAAATTCATTTAACGAAATAGTTTTGTTGTAAGCCCATTTCAACAAGAATCTACTAGGACTCAAAAATTTTGGTTGTAAGTACTTGGGGTCCGATTTTTTTTTTTTGGATTTTTGTCTAATATGCTTTGATTCACAACCAAAAACAATAAAATCAATGTAAAAATTCATTTAACGAAATAGTTTTGTTGTAAGCCCATTTCAAGCAGAACCTAGTAGGACTTGAAAATTTTGGGTGTAAGTACTTGGGGTCCGATTTTTTTTTTTTTGATTTTTGTCTAATATGGTTTGATTCACAACCAAAAACAATAAAATCAATGTAAAAATTCATTTAACGAAATAGTTTTGTTGTAAGCCCATTCCAACCAGAAACTACTAGGACTCGAAAATTTTGGGTGTAAGTACTTGAGGTCCGATTTTTTTTTTTGGTTTTTTGTCTAATATGGTTTGATTCACAACCAAAATCAATTAAATCAATGTAAAAATTCATTTAACGAAATAGTTTTGTTGTTAGCCCATTTCAACCATTATCTACTAGGACTCTAAAATTTTGGGTGTAAGTACTTGGGGTCCGATTTTTTTTTTGGTTTTTTGTCTAATATGGTTTGATTCACAACCAAAAACAATAAAATCAATGTAAAAATTCATTTAACGAAATAGTTTTGTTGTAAGCCCATTTCAACCAGAATCTACTAGGACTCGAAAATTTTGGGTGTAAGTACTTGGGGTCAGATTTTTTTTTTGGATTTTTGTCTAATATGGTTTGATTCACAACCAAAAACAATAAAATCTATGTAAAAATTCATTTAACGAAATAGTTTTGTTGTAAGCCCATTTCAACCAGAATCTACTAGGACTCGAAAATTTTGGGTGTTAGTACTTGGGGTCCGATTTTTTTTTTTTTGGATTTTTGTCTAATATGGTTTGATTCACAACCAAAAACAATAAAATCAATGTAAAAATTCATTTACCGAAATAGTTTTGTTGTAAACCCATTTCAACCAGAATTTACTAGGACTCGAAAATTTTGGGTGTAAATACTTGGGGTCCGATTTTTTTTTTGGATTTTTGTCTAATATGGTTTGATTCACAACCAAAAACATTAAAATCAATGTAAAAATTCGTTTAACGAAATAGTTTTGTTGTAAGCCCATTTCAACCAGAATCTACTAGGACTCGAAAATTTTGGGTGTAAGTACTTGGGGTCCGATTTTTTTTTTTTTGGATTTTTGTCTAATATGGTTTGATTCACAACCAAAAACAATAAAATCAATGTAAAAATTCATTTAACGAAATAGTTTTGTTGTAAGCCCATTTCAACCAGAATCTACTAGGACTCGAAAATTTTGGGTGTAAGTACTTGGGGTCCGACTTTTTTTTTTTGGGATTTTTGTCTAATATGGTTTGATTCACAACCAAAAACAATAAAATCAATGTAAAAATTCATTTAACGAAATAGTTTTGTTGTAAGCCCATTTCAACCAGAATCTACTAGGACTCGAAAATTTTGGGTGTAAGTACTTGGGGTCCGATTTTTTTTTTTGGATTTTTGTCTAATATGGTTTGATTCACAACCAAAAACAATAAAATCGATGTAAAAATTCATTTAACGAAATAGTTTTGTTGTAAGCCCATTTCAACCAGAATCTACTAGGACTCGAAAATTTTGGGTGTAAGTACTTGGGGTCCGATTTTTTTTTTATAGGATTTTTGTCTAATATGGTTTGATTCACAACCAAAAACAATAAAATCATTGTAAAAATTCATTTAACGAAATAGTTTTGTTGTAAGCCCATTTCAACCAGAATCTACTAGGACTCGAAAATTTTGGGTGTAAGTACTTGGGGTCCGATTTTTTTTTGGTTTTTTGTCTAATATGGTTTGATTCACAACCAAAAACAATAAAATCATTGTAAAAATTCATTTAACGAAATAGTTTTGTTGTAAGCCCATTTCAACCAGAATCTACTAGGACTCGAAAATTTTGGGTGTTAGTACTTGGGGTCAGATTTTTTTTTTTTTGGATTTTTGTCTAATATGGTTTGATTCACAACCAAAAACAATAAAATCAATGTAAAAATTAATTTAACGAAATAGTTTTGTTGTAAACCCATTTCAACCAGAATCTACTAGGACTCGAAAATTTTGGGTGTAAGTACTTGGGGTCCGATTTTTTTTTTGGATTTTTGTCTAATATGGTTTGATTCACAACCAAAAACATTAAAATCAATGTAAAAATTCGTTAAACGAAATAGTTTTGTTGTAAGCCCATTTCAACCAGAATCTACTAGGACTCGAAAATTTTGGGTGTAAGTACTTGGGGTCCGATTTTTTTTTTTTTTTGGGATTTTTGTCTAATATGGTTTGATTCACAACCAAAAACAATAAAATCAATGTAAAAATTCATTTAACGAAATAGTTTTGTTTTATCCCATTTCAACCAGAATCTACTAGGACTCGAAAATTTTGGGTGTAAGTACTTGGGGTCCGATTTTTTTTTTTGGATTTTTGTCTAATATGGTTTGATTCACAACCAAAAACAATAAAATCAATGTAAAAATTCATTTAACGAAATAGTTTTGTTGTAAGCCCATTTCAACAGTGTTGTGCGTCTACGCGTCTTTTGGATTTTTCGACGCCATGGCGTCGATAATGCGTCGACAATTGCTTTTGGCGTCGACAATGTAGACAATTGGCGTAGAATATGTCGAGAATGTCGATAATTGGTAGATAATTGTAGAATATTATATTGGTTTATGATTGTACATGTATTTTATAATACAAGTACATACATTAGTATTATTGTACATTAAAATAAGGAATGGCGTTTGTTATAAGTTGGCCGTATGACACTGATAATGCACTAGCATTGCCCGTATTAATTTTAATATTTAATACCAAGTTAAATTGTTGTTGAATTCGGAATAAACCAAATTGATGATTGTTTGGCTATTAAGCATTAGGGTCCACTAATACATTACAAATTCAACCTGAGTTTCCTGTATGCCTCAAGCACAATCAAATTACGATACAATGCCCTAGGCCTACAAATCTATACTGTTGCTTCGTGCGCAAAACTAGGAAACTTAGGACAAAAAGTACGTTCTGCAATAAATAAATAGAGACGCCGTGACATTTTTACTTCAGCTTGAGCCACCCATATCGATAGTGCGATAGTTCACATTTCAAGCGTTCTTTCTTCTTGAAGGTAAGGCACATCGCTGCCACTTTCAATTGATCAAACTTAACTTGTTCATGACGAATGAAAAATATGGCCAAAAGTACTGTTCTACAATGTTTCTCTTTCGAATAACAAGAGTGCTAAATTAGGGAATTCATCGTAAGATGGATTCTCATAATGTCCAGATTTAATCTAGTCTAACAAATTACGAAGGTTGTGTAATTTCAGAACTTCGGCCTTCCACCATTTGAACCTTTTCGATCTACAAATTTGTCCAACTGCTCTAACGAGTACAGCCTTCTTAGCCTTACTTTAACTGCGATTGTCAATTTTGAGTCAATTTTGCCTTTATTCCTGCAGAGTATTGTTATTACTTGAAATCACCAGAAATCAACACAACTTCCATTCTAAATGGAATAAAGACATTCTGTAAAGTAATTTGAACTTGTCAATGCATCCTTTACAACTTTCATAAGTGTCGGCCCAATCTGAGTTATATAAGTGTTTCTATTACGAGTCAATTTTGAGTTTATTCCTACAGAGTATTGTTATTACTTGAAATCAGCAGAAATCATAATAACTTCCGTTCTAAATGCAATAAAGACATTCTGTAAAGTAGTTTGAACTTGTCAATGCATCCGTTACAACTTTCATAAGTGTCAGCCCAATCTGAGTTATGTAAGTGTTTCTATTACGAGTCAATTTTGCGTTTATTCCTACAAAGTATTGTTATTACTTGAAATCACCAGAAATCATAATAACTTCCGTTCTAAATGCAATAAAGACATTCTGTAAAGTAGTTTGAACTTGTCATTGCATCCTTTACAACTTTCATAAGTGTCGGCCCAATCTGAGTTATGTAAGTGTTTCTATTACGAGTCAATTTTGCGTTTATTCCTACAGAGTATTGTTATTACTTGAAATCACCAGAAATCATAATAACTTCCGTTCTAAATGCAATAAAGACATTCTGTAAAGTAGTTTGAACTTGTCAATGCATCCTTTACAACTTTCATTAGTGTCGGCCCAATCTGAGTTATGTAAGTGTTTCTATTACGAGTCAATTTTGCGTTTATTCCTACAGAGTATTGTTATTACTTGAAACCACCAGAAATCAACATAACTTCCGTTCTAAATGCGATTAAGACGTTCTGTAAAGTAATCTGAGCTTGCCAATGCATCCTTTACAACTTTCATAAGTGTCGACCCGACCTCAGTTATGTAAGTGTTTCTAGAAAAACACCAGAAATCATCATAACTTTAATGCACATTAAATCAAATCAAAGAAAAAATTACATAATTATGTACATATGTAACATTTTTGCTTCACGTATATATTTGGAATTCGTAAACCACGCAAAACCAAAAACATGTGATTATTTTTGTTTTCGTAAACAAAACAACAACAAAAGAAAAATATTATGCACAATTTTTTGCAGCAGTCGTTTGCGCGCCAACATGTAAAAAAAATAATAATAACAATACATAAGCCCACGTTAAATTTTTAATCCCATACACACACAAAAATACAAAGCGCATGCGCTAGACGACGCTAATGAAATAAAATATTATATACATATTTATGTATGTATTTATGTGCATGTCAAATTTCATTAAAATCGAATCGTATCTGAATCGTAATATTTTAAATAGAAGATCGGCTTGTTTTTATTTTTTTTATAAAATGCACGTGCTAGATTGCAACAACAATGCTGAAAAAATCAAATTATTTTCTACATGGTTTTTACTATTTAATCTAATATATATGTGTGTGTGTGTGTGCGTGCTATATAAAAAATGTTCTAATAGAAAAGGATGAACTTTTGCGCATGCCATTAGTCAGAAAATAGAGACTATACACAATTGAAAATGGAATAATGTTTATTTCAATCAGCTGATGCATTGTGTTGTGACCTAAATTTGGATATTATGAAATAAATAGAGCATTGACCTATATACGGAAAATCTGAAATCGTTGTATATAAAGAAGTTAGAATTTATTTTACCTATGTGATAAATGCTAATGGAATTTAACTGTTATATATATGATGTTGAGAGAAGATTCCAGCTATTTACAACTTCCATACGTGTCGATCCGAACTGTTATGTGTAACTGTTTCTATTACGAGTCAATTTTGCGTTTATTCCTACAGAGTATTGTTATTACTTGAAATCACCAGAAATCATCATAACTTCCGTTCTAAATGCAATTAAGACATTCTGTAAAGTAATTTGAACTGGTCAATGCATCCTTTACAACTTTCATAAGTGTCAGCCCGACCTGAGTTATGTAAGTGTTTCTATTACGAGTCAATTTTGAGTTTATTCCTACAGAGTATTGTTATTACTTGAAATCAGCAGAAATCATAATAACTTCCGTTCTAAATGCAATAAAGACATTCTGTAAAGTAGTTTGAACTTGTCAATGCATCCTTTACAACTTTCATAAGTGTCGGCCCAATCTGAGTTATGTAAGTGTTTCTATTACGAGTCAATTTTGCGTTTATTCCTACAAAGTATTGTTATTACTTGAAATCACCAGAAATCATAATAACTTCCGTTCTAAATGCAATAAAGACATTCTGTAAAGTAGTTTGAACTTGTCATTGCATCCTTTACAACTTTCATAAGTGTCGGCCCAATCTGAGTTATGTAAGTGTTTCTATTACGAGTCAATTTTGCGTTTATTCCTACAGAGTATTGTTATTACTTGAAATCACCAGAAATCATCATAACTTCCGTTCTAAATGCAATTAAGACATTCTGTAAAGTAATTTGAACTGGTCAATGCATCCTTTACAACTTTCATAAGTGTCGGCCCGATCTGAGCTATGTAAGTGTTTCTATTACGAGTCAATTTTGCGTTTGATCCTACAGAGTATTGTTATTACTTGAAATCACCAGAAATTATCATAACTTCCGTTCTAAATGCAATTAAGACATTCTGTAATGAAATTTGAACTTGCCAATGCATCCTTTACAACTTTCATAAGTGTCGACCCGACCTCAGTTATGTAAGTGTTTCTAGAAAAACACCAGAAATCATCATAACTTTAATGCACATTAAATCAAATCAAAGAAAAAATTACATAATTATGTACATATGTAACATTTTTGCTTCACGTATATATTTGGAATTCGTAAACCACGCAAAACCAAAAACATGTGATTATTTTTGTTTTCGTAAACAAAACAACAACAAAAGAAAAATATTATGCACAATTTTTTGCAGCAGCGTTTGCGCGCCAACATGTAAAAAAAATAATAATAACAATACATAAGCCCACGTTAAATTTTTAATCCCATACACACACACAAAAATACAAAGCGCATGCGCTAAACGACGCTAATGAAATAAAATATTATATACATATTTATGTATGTATTTATGTGCATGTCAAATTTCATTAAAATCGAATCGTATCTGAATCGTAATATTTTAAATAGAAGATCAGCTTGTTTTTATTTTTTTTATAAAATGCACGTGCTAGATTGCAACAACAATGCTGAAAAAATCAAATTATTTTCTACATGGTTTTTACTATTTAATCTAATATATATGTGTGTGTGTGTGCGTGCTATATAAAAAATGTTCTAATAGAAAAGGATGAACTGGTGCGCATGCCATTAGTTAGAGAATAGAGACTATACACAATTGAAAATGGAATAATGTTTATTTCAATCAGCTGATGCCTTGTGTTGTGACCTAAATTTGGATATTATGAAATAAATAGAGCATTGACCTATATACGGAAAATCTGAAATCGTTGTATATAAAGAAGTTAGAATTTATTTTACCTATGTGATAAATGCTAATGGAATTTAACTGTTATATATATGATGTTGAGAGAAGATTCAAGCTATTTACAACTTCCATACGTGTCGATCCGAACTGTTATGTGTAACTGTTTCTATTACGAGTCAATTTTGCGTTTATTCCTACAGAGTATTGTTATTACTTGAAATCACCAGAAATCATCATAACTTCCGTTCTAAATGCAATTAAGACATTCTGTAAAGTAATTTGAACTGGTCAATGCATCCTTTACAACTTTCATAAGTGTCGGCCCGACCTGAGTTATGTAAGTGTTTCTATTACGAGTCAATTTTGCGTTTATTCCTACAGAGTATTGTTATTACTTGAAATCACCAGAAATTATCATAACTTCCGTTCTAAATGCGATTAAGACATTCTGTAAAGTAATTTAAACTTGCCAATGCATCCTTTACAACTTTCATAAGTGTCGGCCCGACCTGAGCTATGTAAGCGTTTCTATTACGAGTCAATTTTGCGTTTATTCCTACAGAGTATTGTTATTACTTGAAATCACCAGAAATCATCATAACTTCCGTCCTAAATGCAATTAAGACATTCTGTAAAGTAATTTGAACTGGTCAATGCATCCTTTACAACTTTCATAAGTGTCGGCCCGACCTGAGTTATGTAAGTGTTTCTATTACGAGTCAATTTTGCGTTTATTCCTACAGAGTATTGTTATTACTTGAAATCACCAGAAATTATCATAACTTCCGTTCTAAATGCGATTAAGACATTCTGTAAAGTAATTTGAACTTGCCAATGCATCCTTTACAACTTTTATAAGTGTCGGCCCGACCTGAGCTATGTAAGCGTTTCTATTACGAGTCAATTTTGCGTTTATTCCTACAGAGTATTGTTATTACTTGAAATCACCAGAAATCATCATAACTTCCGTCCTAAATGCAATTAAGACATTCTGTAAAGTAATTTGAACTGGTCAATGCATCCTTTACAACTTTCATAAGTGTCGGCCCGACCTAAATTATGTAAGTGTTTCTATTACGACTCAATTTTGCGTTTATTCCTACAGAGTATTGTTATTACTTGAAATCACCAGAAATCATCATAACTTCCGTCCTAAATGCAATTAAGACATTCTGTAAAGTAATTTGAACTGGTCAATGCATCCTTTACAACTTTCATAAGTGTCGGCCCGACTTGAGTTATGTAAGTGTTTCTATTACGAGTCAATTTTGCGTTTATTCCTACAGAGAATTGTTATTACTTGAAATCACCAGAAATTATAATAACTTCCGTTCTAAATGCGATTAAGACATTCTGTAAAGTAATTTGAACTTGCCAATGCATCCTTTACAACTTTCATAAGTGTCGGCCCGACCTGAGCTATGTAAGTGTTTCTATCACGAGTCAATTTTGCGTTTGTTCCTACAGAGTATTGTTATTACTTGAAATCACCAGAAATTATCATAACTTCCGTTCTAAATGCAATTAAGACATTCTGTAAAATAATTTGAACTTGCCAATGCATCCTTTACAACTTTCATAAGTGTCGGCCCGACCTGAGCTATGTAAGCGTTTCTATTACGAGTCAATTTTGCGTTTATTCCTACAGAGTATTGTTATTACTTGAAATCATCACCAGAAATCATCATAACTTCCGTCCTAAATGCAATTAAGACATTCTGTAAAGTAATTTGAACTGGTCAATGCATCCTTTACAACTTTCATAAGTGTCGGCCCGACCTAAATTATGTAAGTGTTTCTATTACGACTCAATTTTGCGTTTATTCCTACAGAGTATTGTTATTACTTGAAATCACCAGAAATCATCATAACTTCCGTCCTAAATGCAATTAAGACATTCTGTAAAGTAATTTGAACTGGTCAATGCATCCTTTACAACTTTCATAAGTGTCGGCCCGACTTGAGTTATGTAAGTGTTTCTATTACGAGTCAATTTTGCGTTTATTCCTACAGAGAATTGTTATTACTTGAAATCACCAGAAATTATAATAACTTCCGTTCTAAATGCGATTAAGACATTCTGTAAAGTAATTTGAACTTGCCAATGCATCCTTTACAACTTTCATAAGTGTCGGCCCGACCTGAGCTATGTAAGCGTTTCTATCACGAGTCAATTTTGCGTTTGTTCCTACAGAGTATTGTTATTACTTGAAATCACCAGAAATTATCATAACTTCCGTTCTAAATGCAATTAAGACATTCTGTAAAGTAATTTGAACTGGTCAATGCATCCTTTACAACTTTCATAAGTGTCGGCCCGACCTGAGTTATGTAAGTGTTTCTATTACGAGTCAATTTTGCGTTTATTCCTACAGAGTATTGTTATTACTTGAAATCACCAGAAATTATCATAACTTCCGTTCTAAATGCGATTAAGAGATTCTGTAAAGTAATTTAAACTTGCCAGTGCATCCTTTACAACTTTCATAAGTGTCGGCCCGACCTGAGCTATGTAAGCGTTTCTATTACGAGTCAATTTTGCGTTTATTCCTACAGAGTATTGTTATTACTTGAAATCACCAGAAATCATCATAACTTCCGTCCTAAATGAAATTAAGACATTCTGTAAAATAATTTGAACTGGTCAATGCATCCTTTACAACTTTCATAAGTGTCGGCCCGACCTGAGTTATGTAAGTGTTTCTATTACGAGTCAATTTTGCGTTTATTCCTACAGAGTATTGTTATTACTTGAAATCACCAGAAATTATCATAACTTCCGTTCTAAATGCGATTAAGACATTCTGTAAAGTAATTTGAACTTGCCAATGCATCCTTTACAACTTTCATAAGTGTCGGCCCGACCTGAGCTATGTAAGCGTTTCTATTACGAGTCAATTTTGCGTTTATTCCTACAGAGTATTGTTATTACTTGAAATCACCAGAAATCATCATAACTTCCGTCCTAAATGCAATTAAGACATTCTGTAAAGTAATTTGAACTGGTCAATGCATCGTTTACAACTTTCCTAAGTGTCGGCCCGACCTAAATTATGTAAGTGTTTCTATTACGACTCAATTTTGCGTTTATTCCTACAGAGTATTGTTATTACTTGAAATCACCAGAAATCATCATAACTTCCGTCCTAAATGCAATTAAGACATTCTGTAAAGTAATTTGAACTGGTCAATGCATCCTTTACAACTTTCATAAGTGTCGGCCCGACCTGAGTTATGTAAGTGTTTGTATTACGAGTCAATTTTGCGTTTATTCCTACAGAGAATTGTTATTACTTGAAATCACCAGAAATTATAATAACTTCCGTTCTAAATGCGATTAAGACATTCTGTAAAATAATTTGAACTTGCCAATGCATCCTTTACAACTTTCATAAGTGTCGGCCCGACCTGAGCTATGTAAGTGTTTCTATCACGAGTCAATTTTGCGTTTGTTCCTACAGAGTATTGTTATTACTTGAAATCACCAGAAATTATCATAACTTCCGTTCTAAATGCAATTAAGACATTCTGTAAAGTAATTTGAACTTGCCAATGCATCCTTTACAACTTTCATAAGTGTCGGCCCGACCTGAGCTATGATAGTGTTTCTATTACGAGTCAATTTTGCGTTTGTTCCTACAGAGTATTGTTATTACTTGAAATCACCAGAAATTATCATAACTTCCGTTCTAAATGCGATTAAGACATTCTGTAAAGTAATTTAAACTTGCCAATGCATCCTTTACAACTTTCATAAGTGTCGGCCCGACCTGAGCTATGTAAGCGTTTCTATTACGAGTCAATTTTGCGTTTATTCCTACAGAGTATTGTTATTACTTGAAATCACCAGAAATCATCATAACTTCCGTCCTAAATGCAATTAAGACATTCTGTAAAGTAATTTGAACTGGTCAATGCATCCTTTACAACTTTCATAAGTGTCGGCCCGACCTGAGTTATGTAAGTGTTTCTATTACGAGTCAATTTTGCGTTTATTCCTACAGAGTATTGTTATTACTCGAAATCACCAGAAATCATCATAACTTCCGTCCTAAATGCAATTAAGACATTCTGTAAAGTAATTTGAACTGGTCAATGTATCCTTTACAACTTTCATAAGTGTCGGCCCGACCTGAGTTATGTAAGTGTTTCTATTACGAGTCAATTTTGCGTTTATTCCTACAGAGAATTGTTATTACTTGAAATCACCAGAAATTATCATAACTTCCGTTCTAAATGCAATTAAGAGATTCTGTAAAGTAATTTGAACTGGTCAATGCATCCTTTACAACTTTCATAAGTGTCGGCCCGACCTGAGTTATGTAAGTGTTTCCATTACGAGTCAATTTTGCGTTTATTCCTACAAAGTATTGTTATTACTTGAAATCACCAGAAATTATCATAACTTCCGTTCTAAATGCGATTAAGACATTCTGTAAAGTAATTTGAACTTGCCAATGCATCCTTTACAACTTTCATAAGTGTCGGCCCGATCTGAGCTATGTAAGTGTTTCTATTACGAGTCAATTTTGCGTTTGTTCCTACAGAGTATTGTTATTACTTGAAATCACACTTTCATAAGTGTCGGCCCGACCTGAGCTATGATAGTGTTTCTATTACGAGTCAATTTTGCGTTTGTTCCTACAGAGTATTGTTGTTACTTGAAATCACCAGAAATCATCATAACTTCCGTTCTAAATGCAATTAAGACATTCTGTAAAGTAATTTGAACTGGTCAATGCATCCTTTACAACTTTCATAAGTGTCGGCCCGATCTGAGCTATGTGAGTGTTTCTATTACGAGTCAATTTTGCGTTTGATCCTACAAAGTATTGTTATTACTTGAAATCACCAGAAATTATCATAACTTCCGTTCTAAATGCAATTAAGACATTCTGTAATGAAATTTGAACTTGCCAATGCATCCTTTACAACTTTCATAAGTGTCGACCCGACCTCAGTTATGTAAGTGTTTCTAGAAAAACACCAGAAATCATCATAACTTTAATGCACATTAAATCAAATCAAAGAAAAAATTACATAATTATGTACATATGTAACATTTTTGCTTCACGTATATATTTGGAATTCGTAAACCACGCAAAACCAAAAACATGTGATTATTTTTGTTTTCGTAAACAAAACAACAACAAAAGAAAAATATTATGCACAATTTTTTGCAGCAGTCGTTTGCGCGCCAACATGTAAAAAAAATAATAATAACAATACATAAGCCCACGTTAAATTTTTAATCCCATACACACACAAAAATACAAAGCGCATGCGCTAGACGACGCTAATGAAATAAAATATTATATACATGTTTATGTATGTATTTATGTGCATGTCAAATTTCATTAAAATCGAATCGTATCTGAATCGTAATATTTTAAATAGAAGATCGGCTTGTTTTTATTTTTTTTATAAAATGCACGTGCTAGATTGCAACAACAATGCTGAAAAATCAAATTATTTTCTACATGGTTTTTACTATTTAATCTAATATATATGTGTGTGTGTGTGCGTGCTATATAAAAAATGTTCTAATAGAAAAGGATGAACTGGTGCGCATGCCATTAGTCAGAGAATAGAGACTATACACAATTGAAAATGGAATAATGTTTATTTCAATCAGCTGATGCCTTGTGTTGTGACCTAAATTTGGATATTATGAAATAAATAGAGCATTGACCTATATACGGAAAATCTGAAATCGTTGTATATAAAGAAGTTAGAATTTATTTTACCTATGTGATAAATGCTTATGGAATTTAACTGTTATAACGGGTGATTTTTTAAGAGCTTGAGAACTTTTTTTTTAAAAAAAACGCATAAAGTTTGCAAAATCTCATCGGTTCTTTATTTGAAACGTTAGATTGGTCCATGACATTTACTTTTTGAAGATAATTTCATTTAAATGTTGACCGCGGCTGCGTCTTAGGTGGTCCATTCGGAAAGTCCAATTTTGGGCAACTTTTTCGAGCATTTCGGCCGGAATAGCCCGAATTTCTTCGGAAATGTTGTCTTCCAAAACTGGAATAGTTGCTGGCTTATTTCTGTAGACTTTAGACTTGACGTAGCCCCACAAAAAATAGTCTAAAGGCGTCAAATCGCATGATCTTGGTGGCCAACTTACCGGGCCATTTCTTGAGATGAATTGTTCTCCGAAGTTTTCCCTCAAAATGGCCATAGAATCGCGAGCTGTGTGGCATGTAGCGCCATCTTGTTGAAACCACATGTCAACTAAGTTCAGTTCTTCCATTTTTGGCAACAAAAAGTTTGTTAGCATCGAACGATAGCGATCGCCATTCACCGTAACGTTGCGTCCAACAGCATCTTTGAAAAAATACGGTCCAATGATTCCACCAGCGTACAAACCACACCAAACAGTGCATTTTTCGGGATGCATGGGCAGTTCTTGAACGGCTTCTGGTTGCTCTTCACTCCAAATGCGGCAATTTTGCTTATTTACGTAGCCATTCAACCAGAAATGAGCCTCATCGCTGAACAAAATTTGTCGATAAAAAAGCGGATTTTCTGCCAACTTTTCTAGGGCCTTAGTCGGCTAGGGCCTTAGTTAGTAAGTCTATTCATTATGAAATGTCAAAGCATACTGAGCATCTTTCTCTTTGACACCTTGTCGAAATCCCGCGTGATCTGTCAAATACTAATGCATGAAAATCCTAACCACAAAAAAATCACCCGTTATATATTGAGAGAAGATTCAAGCTATTTACAACTTCCATACGTGTCGATCCGAACTGTTATGTGTAACTGTTTCTATTACGAGTCAATTTTGCGTTTATTCCTACAGAGTATTGTTATTACTTGAAATCACCAGAAATCATCATAACTTCCGTTCTAAATGCAATTAAGACATTCTGTAAAGTAATTTGAACTGGTCAATGCATCCTTTACAACTTTCATAAGTGTCGGCCCGACCTGAGTTATGTAAGTGTTTCTATTACGAGTCAATTTTGCGTTTATTCCTACAGAGTATTGTTATTACTTGAAATCACCAGAAATTATCATAACTTCCGTTCTAAATGCGATTAAGACATTCTGTAAAGTAATTTAAACTTGCCAATGCATCCTTTACAACTTTCATAAGTGTCGGCCCGACCTGAGCTATGTAAGCGTTTCTATTACGAGTCAATTTTGCGTTTATTCCTACAGAGTATTGTTATTACTTGAAATCACCAGAAATCATCATAACTTCCGTCCTAAATGCAATTAAGAGATTCTGTAAAGTAATTTGAACTGGTCAATGCATCCTTTACAACTTTCATAAGTGTCGGCCCGACCTGAGTTATGTAAGTGTTTCTATTACGAGTCAATTTTGCGTTTATTCCTACAGAGTATTGTTATTACTTGAAATCACCAGAAATTATCATAACTTCCGTTCTAAACGCGATTAAGACATTCTGTAAAGTAATTTAAACTTGCCAATGCATCCTTTACAACTTTCATAAGTGTCGGCCCGACCTGAGCTATGTAAGCGTTTCTATTACGAGTCAATTTTGCGTTTATTCCTACAGAGTATTGTTATTACTTGAAATCACCAGAAATCATCATAACTTCCGTCCTAAATGCAATTAAGACATTCTGTAAAGTAATTTGAACTTGTCAATGCATCCTTTACAACTTTCATAAGTGTCGGCCCGACCTGAGTTATGTAAGTGTTTCTATTACGAGTCAATTTTGCGTTTATTCCTACAGAGTATTGTTATTACTTGAAATCACCAGAAATTATCATAACTTCCGTTCTAAATGCGATTAAGATATTCTGTAAAGTAATTTAAACTTGCCAATGCATTCTTTACAACTTTCATAAGTGTCGGCCCGACCTGAGCTATGTAAGCGTTTCTATTACGAGTCAATTTTGCGTTTATTCCTACAGAGTATTGTTATTACTTGAAATCACCAGAAATCATCATAACTTCCGTCCTAAATGCAATTAAGACATTCTGTAAAGTAATTTGAACTGGTCAATGCATCCTTTACAACTTTCATAAGTGTCGGCCCGACCTGAGTTATGTAAGTGTTTCCATTACGAGTCAATTTTGCGTTTATTCCTACAAAGTATTGTTATTACTTGAAATCACCAGAAATTATCATAACTTCCGTTCTAAATGCGATTAAGACATTCTGTAAAGTAATTTGAACTTGCCAATGCATCCTTTACAACTTTCATAAGTGTCGGCCCGATCTGAGCTATGTAAGTGTTCCTATTACGAGTCAATTTTGCGTTTGTTCCTACAGAGTATTGTTATTACTTGAAATCACACTTTCATAAGTGTCGGCCCGACCTGAGCTATGATAGTGTTTCTATTACGAGTCAATTTTGCGTTTGTTCCTACAGAGTATTGTTATTACTTGAAATCACCAGAAATCATCATAACTTCCGTTCTAAATGCAATTAAGACATTCTGTAAAGTAATTTGAACTGGTCAATGCATCCTTTACAACTTTCATAAGTGTCGGCCCGATCTGAGCTATGTAAGTGTTTCTATTACGAGTCAATTTAGCGTTTGTTCCTACAGAGTATTGTTATTACTTGAAATCACACTTTCATAAGTGTCGGCCCGACCTGAGCTATGATAGTGTTTCTATTACGAGTCAATTTTGCGTTTGTTCCTACAGAGTATTGTTATTACTTGAAATCACCAGAAATTATCATAACTTCCGTTCTAAATGCAATTAAGACATTCTGTAATGAAATTTGAACTTGCCAATGCATCCTTTACAACTTTCATAAGTGTCGACCCGACCTCAGTTATGTAAGTGTTTCTAGAAAAACACCAGAAATCATCATAACTTTAATGCACATTAAATCAAATCAAAGAAAAAATTACATAATTATGTACATATGTAACATTTTTGCTTCACGTATATATTTGGAATTCGTAAACCACGCAAAACCAAAAACATGTGATTATTTTTGTTTTCGTAAACAAAACAACAACAAAAGAAAAATATTATGCACAATTTTTTGCAGCAGTCGTTTGCGCGCCAACATGTAAAAAAAATAATAATAACAATACATAAGCCCACGTTAAATTTTTAATCCCATACACACACACACAAAAATACAAAGCGCATGCGCTAGACGACACTAATGAAATAAAATATTATATACATATTTATGTATGTATTTATGTGCATGTCAAATTTCATTAAAATCGAATCGTATCTGAATCGTAATATTTTAAATAGAAGATCGGCTTGTTTTTATTTTTTTTATAAAATGCACGTGCTAGATTGCAACAACAATGCTGAAAAAATCAAATTATTTTCTACATGGTTTTTACTATTTAATCTAATATATATGTGTGTGTGTGTGTGCGTGCTATATAAAAAATGTTCTAATAGAAAAGGATGAACTGGTGCGCATGCCATTAGTCAGAGAATAGAGACTATACACAATTGAAAATGGAATAATGTTTATTTCAATCAGCTGATGCCTTGTGTTGTGACCTAAATTTGGATATTATGAAATAAATAGAGCATTGACCTATATACGGAAAATCTGAAATCGTTGTATATAAAGAAGTTAGAATTTATTTTACCTATGTGATAAATGCTAATGGAATTTAACTGTTATATATATGATGTTGAGAGAAGATTCAAGCTATTTACAACTTCCATACGTGTCGATCCGAACTGTTATGTGTAACTGTTTCTATTACGAGTCAATTTTGCGTTTATTCCTACAGAGTATTGTTATTACTTGAAATCACCAGAAATCATCATAACTTCCGTTCTAAATGCAATTAAGACATTCTGTAAAGTAATTTGAACTGGTCAATGCATCCTTTACAACTTTCATAAGTGTCGGCCCGACCTGAGTTATGTAAGTGTTTCTATTACGAGTCAATTTTGCGTTTATTCCTACAGAGTATTGTTATTACTTGAAATCACCAGAAATTATCATAACTTCCGTTCTAAATGCGATTAAGATATTCTGTAAAGTAATTTAAACTTGCCAATGCATTCTTTACAACTTTCATAAGTGTCGGCCCGACCTGAGCTATGTAAGCGTTTCTATTACGAGTCAATTTTGCGTTTATTCCTACAGAGTATTGTTATTACTTGAAATCACCAGAAATCATCATAACTTCCGTCCTAAATGCAATTAAGACATTCTGTAAAGTAATTTGAACTGGTCAATGCATCCTTTACAACTTTCATAAGTGTCGGCCCGACCTGAGTTATGTAAGTGTTTCTATTACGAGTCAATTTTGCGTTTATTCCTACAGAGTATTGTTATTACTTGAAATCACCAGAAATTATCATAACTTCCGTCCTAAATGCGATTAAGATATTCTGTAAAGTAATTTGAACTTGCCAATGCATCCTTTACAACTTTCATAAGTGTCGGCCCGACCTGAGCTATGTAAGCGTTTCTATTACGAGTCAATTTTGCGTTTATTCCTACAGAGTATTGTTATTACTTCAAATCAACAGAAATCATCATTACATCCGTCCTAAATGCAATTAAGACATTCTGTAAAGTAATTTGAACTGGTCAATGCATCCTTTACAACTTTCATAAGTGTCGGCCCGACCTGAGTTATGTAAGTGTTTCTATTACGAGTCAATTTTGCGTTTATTCCTACAGAGTATTGTTATTACTTGAAATCACCAGAAATCATCATAACTTCCGTCCTAAATGCAATTAAGACATTCTGTAAAGTAATTTGAACTGGTCAATGCATCCTTTACAACTTTCATAAGTGTCGGCCCGACCTGAGTTATGTAAGTGTTTCTATTACGAGTCAATTTTGCGTTTATTCCTACAGAGAATTGTTATTACTTGAAATCACCAGAAATTATAATAACTTCCGTTCTAAATGCGATTAAGACATTCTGTAAAGTAATTTGAACTTGCCAATGCATCCTTTACAACTTTCATAAGTGTCGGCCCGACCTGAGCTATGATAGTGTTTCTATTACGAGTCAATTTTGCGTTTGTTCCTACAGAGTATTGTTATTATACTTGAAATCACCAGAAATCATCATAACTTCCGTTCTAAATGCAATTAAGACATTCTATAAAGTAATTTGAACTGGTCAATGCATCCTTTACAACTTTCATAAGTGTCGGCCCGACCTGAGTTATGTAAGTGTTTCTATTACGAGTCAATTTTGCGTTTATTCCTACAGAGTATTGTTATTACTTGAAATCACCAGAAATTATCATAACTTCCGTTCTAAATGCGATTAAGACATTCTGTAAAGTAATTTGAACTTGCCAATGCATCCTTTACAACTTTCATAAGTGTCGGCCCGACCTGAGCTATGTAAGCGTTTCTATTACGAGTCAATTTTGCGTTTATTCCTACAGAGTATTGTTATTACTTGAAATCACCAGAAATCATCATAACTTCCGTCCTAAATGCAATTAAGACATTCTGTAAAGTAATTTGAACCTTTTCAATGCATCCTTTACAACTTTCATAAGTGTCGGCCCGACCTGAGTTATGTAAGTGTTTCTATTACGAGTCAATTTTGCGTTTATTCCTACAGAGTATTGTTATTACTCGAAATCACCAGAAATCATCATAACTTCCGTCCTAAATGCGATTAAGACATTCTGTAAAGTAATTTGAACTGGTCAATGCATCCTTTACAACTTTCATAAGTGTCGGCCCGACCTGAGTTATGTAAGTGTTTCTATTACGAGTCAATTTTGCGTTTATTCCTACAGAGAATTGTTATTGCTTGAAATCACCAGAAATTATCATAACTTCCATTCTAAATGCGATTAAGACATTCTGTAAAGTAATTTGAACTTGCCAATGCATCCTTTACAACTTTCATAAGTGTCGGCCCGATCTGAGCTATGTAAGTGTTTCTATTACGAGTCAATTTTGCGTTTGTTCCTACAGAGTATTGTTATTACTTGAAATCACACTTTCATAAGTGTCGGCCCTATCTGAGCTATGATAGTGTTTCTATTACGAGTAAATTTTGCGTTTGTTCCTACAGAGTATTGTTATTACTTGAAATCACCAGAAATCATCATAACTTCCGTTCTAAATGCAATTAAGACATTCTGTAAAGTAATTTGAACTGGTCAATGCATCCTTTACAACTTTCATAAGTGTCGGCCCGATCTGAGCTATGTAAGTGTTTCTATTACGAGTCAATTTTGCGTTTGATCCTACAGAGTATTGTTATTACTTGAAATCACCAGAAATTATCATAACTTCCGTTCTAAATGCAATTAAGACATTCTGTAATGAAATTTGAACTTGCCAATGCATCCTTTACAACTTTCATAAGTGTCGACCCGACCTCAGTTATGTAAGTGTTTCTAGAAAAACACCAGAAATAATCATAACTTTAATGCACATTAAATCAAATCAAAGAAAAATTACATAATTATGTACGTATGTAACATTTTTGCTTCACGTATATTATTTGGAATTCGTAAACCACGCAAAACCAAAAACATGTGATTATTTTTGTTTTCGTAAACAAAACAACAACAAAAGAAAAATATTATGCACAATTTTTTGCAGCAGTCGTTTGCGCGCCAACATGTAAAAAAAATAATAATAACAATACATAAGCCCACGTTAAATTTTTAATCCCATACACACACAAAAATACAAAGCGCATGCGCTAGACGACGCTAATGAAATAAAATATTATATACATATTTATGTATGTATTTATGTGCATGTCAAATTTTATTAAAATCGAATCGTATCTGAATCGTAATATTTTAAATAGAAGATCGGCTTGTTTTTATTTTTTTTATAAAATGCACGTGCTAGATTGCAACAACAATGCTGAAAAAATCAAATTATTTTCTACATGGTTTTTACTATTTAATCTAATATATATGTGTGTGTGTGTGTGTGCGTGCTATATAAAAAATGTTCTAATAGAAAAGGATGAACTGGTGCGCATGCCATTAGTCAGAGAATAGAGACTATACACAATTGAAAATGGAATAATGTTTATTTCAATCAGCTGATGCCCTGTGCTGTGACCTAAATTTGGATATTATGAAATAAATAGAGCATTGACCTATATACGGAAAATTTGAAATCGTTGAATATAAAGAAGTTAGAATATATTTTACCTATGTGATAAATGCTAATGGAATTTAACTGTTATATATATGATGTTGAGAGAAGATTCAAGCTATTTACAACTTCCATACGTGTCGATCCGAACTGTTATGTGTAACTGTTTCTATTACGAGTCAATTTTGCGTTTATTCCTACAGAGTATTGTTATTACTTGAAATCACCAGAAATCATCATAACTTCCGTCCTAAATGCAATAAAGACATTCTGTAAAGTAATTTGAACTTGTCAATGCATCCTTTACAACTTTCATACGTGTCGGCCCGACCTGAGTTATGTAAGTGTTTCTATTACGAGTCAATTTTGCGTTTATTCCTACAGAGTATTGTTATTACTTGAAATCACCAGAAATTATCATAACTTCCGTTCTAAATGCAATTAAGACATTCTGTAAAGTAATTTGAACTTGTCAATGCATCCTTTACATTTTTCATAAGAGTCGGCCCGACCTGAGTTATGTAAGTGTTTCTATTACGAGTCAATTTTGCGTTTATTCCTACAGAGTATTGTTATTACTTGAAATCACCAGAAATTATCATAACTTCCGTTCTAAATGCAATTAAGACATTCTGTAAAGTAATTTGAACTTGTAAATGCATCCTTTACAACTTTCATAAGTGTCGGCCCGACCTGAGCTATGTAAGTGTTTCTATTACGAGTCAATTTTGCGTTTATTCCTACAGAGTATTGTTATTACTTGAAACCACCAGAAATTATCATAACTACCGTTCTTAATGCAATTAAGACATTCTGTAAAGTAATTTGAACTTGTCAATGCATCCTTTACAACTTTCATAAGTGTCGATCCGATCTGAGTTATGTATTAATTGTTTCTATTACGAGTCAATTTTGCGTAGTTTTCGTTATCAAATAAGTATCATTTTAATAATTCCAACACATAAATATGTACGATAATATCAGGAGTCCCACGGTCACACTAAATTTTCTTTATTTAAAAATTAAACCGCAGTTGTTATCCTCATTACTTGCGGCCGAGGGAGGGGCAAAATGGTGAATTGATTTGTTTTTTTTGTATAAATTTAAGCTAGCGAAATTTTTTAACACCTTTTTAAACACAGTAATGCAAAGTCAGATTATATATGCGTTGCTTACTTAAAATTAAATCTAAACTCATCTTTAATCAAACTTGAATTCGATAGCAACTATTATTTTTATGTAATTATGCAATATTTATGTTTAAAGATTTTGTAATAAACAAAAAAAAATCTAAAATAAATTAATAAATATTATTGTTTTGTTAATATCTGATGATTATGATTAATTTTCACATTGTCG
The DNA here is from genome assembly GCA_932526605.1 of Nephrotoma flavescens. Lineage (NCBI taxonomy): Eukaryota > Metazoa > Arthropoda > Insecta > Diptera > Tipulidae > Nephrotoma > Nephrotoma flavescens. The sequence continues at coordinate 79,140,165 of OW052220.1, forward strand.
ACATTCTCGACATTCTCGACATTGTCGACGTGATTTATTTAATTTTCGACATACATTGTCTACACGTGTAGACAATGTATTTATTACGCCATGTAGACAATACGGCACAACACTGTCGGCCCGACCTGAGCTATGTAAGCGTTTCTATTACGAGTCAATTTTGCGTTTATTCCTACAGAGTATTGTTATTACTTGAAATCACCAGAAATCATCATAACTTCCGTCCTAAATGCAATTAAGACATTCTGTAAAGTAATTTGAACTGGTCAATGCATCCTTTACAACTTTCATAAGTGTCGGCCCGACCTGAGTTATGTAAGTGTTTCTATTACGAGTCAATTTTGCGTTTATTCCTACAGAGTGTTGTTATTACTTGAAATCACCAGAAATTATCATAACTTCCGTTCTAAATGCGATTAAGACATTCTGTAAAGTAATTTGAACTTGCCAATGCATCCTTTACAACTTTCATAAGTGTCGGCCCGACCTGAGCTATGTAAGCGTTTCTATTACGAGTCAATTTTGCGTTTATTCCTACAGAGTATTGTTATTACTTGAAATCACCAGAAATCATCATAACTTCCGTCCTAAATGCAATTAAGACATTCTGTAAAGTAATTTGAACTGGTCAATGCATCCTTTACAACTTTCATAAGTGTCGGCCCGACCTGAGTTATGTAAGTGTTTCTATTACGAGTCAATTTTGCGTTTATTCCTACAGAGAATTGTTATTACTTGAAATCACCAGAAATTATCATAACTTCCATTCTAAATGCGATTAAGACATTCTGTAAAGTAATTTGAACTTGCCAATGCATCCTTTACAACTTTCATAAGTGTCGGCCCGATCTGAGCTATGTAAGTGTTTCTATTACGAGTCAATTTTGCGTTTGTTCCTACAGAGTATTGTTATTACTTGAAATCACACTTTCATAAGTGTCGGCCCTATCTGAGCTATGATAGTGTTTCTATTACGAGTAAATTTTGCGTTTGTTCCTACAGAGTATTGTTATTACTTGAAATCACCAGAAATCTTCATAACTTCCGTTCTGAATGCAATTAAGACATTCTGTAAAGTAATTTGAACTGGTCAATGCATCCTTTACAACTTTCATAAGTGTCGGTCCGATCTGAGCTATGTAAGTGTTTCTATTACGAGTCAATTTTGCGTTTGATCCTACAGAGTATTGTTATTACTTGAAATCACCAGAAATTATCATTACTTCCGTTCTAAATGCAATTAAGACATTCTGTAATGAAATTTGAACTGGTCAATGCATCCTTTACAACTTTCATAAGTGTCGACCCGACCTCAGTTATGTAAGTGTTTCTAGAAAAACACCAGAAATAATCATAACTTTAATGCACATTAAATCAAATCAAAGAAAAAATTACATAATTATGTACGTATGTAACATTTTTGCTTCACGTATATTATTTGGAATTCGTAAACCACGCAAAACCAAAAACATGTGATTATTTTTGTTTTCGTAAACAAAACAACAACAAAAGAAAAATATTATGCACAATTTTTTGCAGCAGTCGTTTGCGCGCCAACATGTAAAAAAAATAATAATAACAATACATAAGCCCACGTTAAATTTTTAATCCCATACACACACAAAAATACAAAGCGCATGCGCTAGACGACGCTAATGAAATAAAATATTATATACATATTTATGTATGTATTTATGTGCATGTCAAATTTCATTAAAATCGAATCGTATCTGAATCGTAATATTTTAAATAGAAGATCGGCTTGTTTTTATTTTTTTTATAAAATGCACGTGCTAGATTGCAACAACAATGCTGAAAAAATCAAATTATTTTCTACATGGTTTTTACTATTTAATCTAATATATGTGTGTGTGTGTGTGTGTGTGTGCGTGCTATATAAAAAATGTTCTAATAGAAAAGGATGAACTGGTGCGCATGCCATTAGTCAGAGAATAGAGACTATACACAATTGAAAATGGAATAATGTTTATTTCAATCAGCTGATGCCTTGTGTTGTGACCTAAATTTGGATATTATGAAATAAATAGAGCATTGACCTATATACGGAAAATCTGAAATCGTTGTATATAAAGAAGTTAGAATTTATTTTACCTATGTGATAAATGCTAATGGAATTTAACTGTTATATATATGATGTTGAGAGAAGATTCAAGCTATTTACAACTTCCATACGTGTCGATCCGAACTGTTATGTGTAACTGTTTCTATTACGAGTCAATTTTGCGTTTGTTCCTACAGAGTATTGTTATTACTTGAAATCACCAGAAATTATCATAACTTCCGTCCTAAATGCAATTAAGACATTCTGTAAAGTAATTTGAACTGGTCAATGCATCCTTTACAACTTTCATAAGTGTCGGCCCGACCTGAGTTATGTAAGTGTTTCTATTACGAGTCAATTTTGCGTTTATTCCTACAGAGAATTGTTATTACTTGAAATCACCAGAAATTATAATAACTTCCGTTCTAAATGCGATTAAGACATTCTGTAAAGTAATTTGAACTGGCCAATGCATCCTTTACAACTTTCATAAGTGTCGGCCCGACCTGAGCTATGTAAGTGTTTCTATCACGAGTCAATTTTGCGTTTGTTCCTACAGAGTATTGTTATTACTTGAAATCACCAGAAATTATCATAACTTCCGTTCTAAATGCAATTAAGACATTCTGTAAAGTAATTTGAACTTGCCATTGCATCCTTTACAACTTTCATAAGTGTCGGCCCGACCTGAGCTATGATAGTGTTTCTATTACGAGTCAATTTTGCGTTTGTTCCTACAGAGTATTGTTATTATACTTGAAATCACCAGAAATCATCATAACTTCCGTTCTAAATGCAATTAAGACATTCTGTAAAGTAATTTGAACTGGTCAATGCATTCTTTACAACTTTCATAAGTGTCGGCCCGACCTGAGTTATGTAAGTGTTTCTATTACGAGTCAATTTTGCGTTTATTCCTACAGAGTATTGTTATTACTTGAAATCACCAGAAATTATCATAACTTCCGTTCTAAATGCGATTAAGACATTCTGTAAAGTAATTTAAACTTGCCAATGCATCCTTTACAACTTTCATAAGTGTCGGCCCGACCTGAGCTATGTAAGCGTTTCTATTACGAGTCAATTTTGCGTTTATTCCTACAGAGTATTGTTATTACTTGAAATCACCAGAAATCATCATAACTTCCGTCCTAAATGCAATAAAGACATTCTGTAAAGTAATTTGAACTTGTCAATGCATCCTTTACAACTTTCATACGTGTCGGCCCGACCTGAGTTATGTAAGTGTTTCTATTACGAGTCAATTTTGCGTTTATTCCTACAGAGTATTGTTATTACTTGAAATCACCAGAAATTATCATAACTTCCGTTCTAAATGCAATTAAGACATTCTGTAAAGTAATTTGAACTTGTCAATGCATCCTTTACATTTTTCATAAGAGTCGGCCCGACCTGAGTTATGTAAGTGTTTCTATTACGAGTCAATTTTGCGTTTATTCCTACAGAGTATTGTTATTACTTGAAATCACCAGAAATTATCATAACTTCCGTTCTAAATGCAATTAAGACATTCTGTAAAGTAATTTGAACTTGTAAATGCATCCTTTACAACTTTCATAAGTGTCGGCCCGACCTGAGTTATGTAAGTGTTTCTATTACGAGTCAATTTTGCGTTTATTCCTACAGAGTATTGTTATTACTTGAAACCACCAGAAATTATCATAACTACCGTTCTTAATGCAATTAAGACATTCTGTAAAGTAATTTGAACTTGTCAATGCATCCTTTACAACTTTCATAAGTGTCGATCCGATCTGAGTTATGTATTAATTGTTTCTATTACGAGTCAATTTTGCGTAGTTTTCGTTATCAAATAAGTATCATTTTAATAATTCCAACACATAAATATGTACGATAATATCAGGAGTCCCACGGTCACACTAAATTTTCTTTATTTAAAAATTAAACCGCAGTTGTTATCCTCATTACTTGCGGCCGAGGGAGGGGCAAAATGGTGAATTGATTTGTTTTTTTTTGTATAAATTTAAGCTAGCGAAATTTTTTAACACCTTTTTAAACACAGTAATGCAAAGTCAGATTATATATGCGTTGCTTACTTAAAATTAAATCTAAACTCATCTTTAATCAAACTTGAATTCGATAGCAACTATTATTTTTATGTAATTATGCAATATTTATGTTTAAAGATTTTGTAATAAACAAAAAAAAATCTAAAATAAATTAATAAATATTATTGTTTTGTTAATATCTGATGATTATGATTAATTTTCACATTGTCGACATTCTCGACATTCTCGACATTGTCGACGTGATTTATTTAATTTTCGACATACATTGTCTACACGTGTAGACAATGTATTTATTACGCCATGTAGACAATACGGCACAACACTGTCGGCCCGACCTGAGCTATGTAAGCGTTTCTATTACGAGTCAATTTTGCGTTTATTCCTACAGAGTATTGTTATTACTTGAAATCACCAGAAATCATCATAACTTCCGTCCTAAATGCAATTAAGACATTCTGTAAAGTAATTTGAACTGGTCAATGCATCCTTTACAACTTTCATAAGTGTCGGCCCGACCTGAGTTATGTAAGTGTTTCTATTACGAGTCAATTTTGCGTTTATTCCTACAGAGTGTTGTTATTACTTGAAATCACCAGAAATTATCATAACTTCCGTTCTAAATGCGATTAAGACATTCTGTAAAGTAATTTGAACTTGCCAATGCATCCTTTACAACTTTCATAAGTGTCGGCCCGACCTGAGCTATGTAAGCGTTTCTATTACGAGTCAATTTTGCGTTTATTCCTACAGAGTATTGTTATTACTTGAAATCACCAGAAATCATCATAACTTCCGTCCTAAATGCAATTAAGACATTCTGTAAAGTAATTTGAACTGGTCAATGCATCCTTTACAACTTTCATAAGTGTCGGCCCGACCTGAGTTATGTAAGTGTTTCTATTACGAGTCAATTTTGCGTTTATTCCTACAGAGAATTGTTATTACTTGAAATCACCAGAAATTATCATAACTTCCATTCTAAATGCGATTAAGACATTCTGTAAAGTAATTTGAACTTGCCAATGCATCCTTTACAACTTTCATAAGTGTCGGCCCGATCTGAGCTATGTAAGTGTTTCTATTACGAGTCAATTTTGCGTTTGTTCCTACAGAGTATTGTTATTACTTGAAATCACACTTTCATAAGTGTCGGCCCTATCTGAGCTATGATAGTGTTTCTATTACGAGTAAATTTTGCGTTTGTTCCTACAGAGTATTGTTATTACTTGAAATCACCAGAAATCCTCATAACTTCCGTTCTGAATGCAATTAAGACATTCTGTAAAGTAATTTGAACTGGTCAATGCATCCTTTACAACTTTCATAAGTGTCGGTCCGATCTGAGCTATGTAAGTGTTTCTATTACGAGTCAATTTTGCGTTTGATCCTACAGAGTATTGTTATTACTTGAAATCACCAGAAATTATCATTACTTCCGTTCTAAATGCAATTAAGACATTCTGTAATGAAATTTGAACTGGTCAATGCATCCTTTACAACTTTCATAAGTGTCGACCCGACCTCAGTTATGTAAGTGTTTCTAGAAAAACACCAGAAATAATCATAACTTTAATGCACATTAAATCAAATCAAAGAAAAAATTACATAATTATGTACGTATGTAACATTTTTGCTTCACGTATATTATTTGGAATTCGTAAACCACGCAAAACCAAAAACATGTGATTATTTTTGTTTTCGTAAACAAAACAACAACAAAAGAAAAATATTATGCACAATTTTTTGCAGCAGTCGTTTGCGCGCCAACATGTAAAAAAAATAATAATAACAATACATAAGCCCACGTTAAATTTTTAATCCCATACACACACAAAAATACAAAGCGCATGCGCTAGACGACGCTAATGAAATAAAATATTATATACATATTTATGTATGTATTTATGTGCATGTCAAATTTCATTAAAATCGAATCGTATCTGAATCGTAATATTTTAAATAGAAGATCGGCTTGTTTTTATTTTTTTTATAAAATGCACGTGCTAGATTGCAACAACAATGCTGAAAAAATCAAATTATTTTCTACATGGTTTTTACTATTTAATCTAATATATGTGTGTGTGTGTGTGTGTGTGTGCGTGCTATATAAAAAATGTTCTAATAGAAAAGATGAACTGGTGCGCATGCCATTAGTCAGAGAATAGAGACTATACACAATTGAAAATGGAATAATGTTTATTTCAATCAGCTGATGCCTTGTGTTGTGACCTAAATTTGGATATTATGAAATAAATAGAGCATTGACCTATATACGGAAAATCTGAAATCGTTGTATATAAAGAAGTTAGAATTTATTTTACCTATGTGATAAATGCTAATGGAATTTAACTGTTATATATATGATGTTGAGAGAAGATTCAAGCTATTTACAACTTCCATACGTGTCGATCCGAACTGTTATGTGTAACTGTTTCTATTACGAGTCAATTTTGCGTTTGTTCCTACAGAGTATTGTTATTACTTGAAATCACCAGAAATTATCATAACTTCCGTCCTAAATGCAATTAAGACATTCTGTAAAGTAATTTGAACTGGTCAATGCATCCTTTACAACTTTCATAAGTGTCGGCCCGACCTGAGTTATGTAAGTGTTTCTATTACGAGTCAATTTTGCGTTTATTCCTACAGAGAATTGTTATTACTTGAAATCACCAGAAATTATAATAACTTCCGTTCTAAATGCGATTAAGACATTCTGTAAAGTAATTTGAACTGGCCAATGCATCCTTTACAACTTTCATAAGTGTCGGCCCGACCTGAGCTATGTAAGTGTTTCTATCACGAGTCAATTTTGCGTTTGTTCCTACAGAGTATTGTTATTACTTGAAATCACCAGAAATTATCATAACTTCCGTTCTAAATGCAATTAAGACATTCTGTAAAGTAATTTGAACTTGCCATTGCATCCTTTACAACTTTCATAAGTGTCGGCCCGACCTGAGCTATGATAGTGTTTCTATTACGAGTCAATTTTGCGTTTGTTCCTACAGAGTATTGTTATTATACTTGAAATCACCAGAAATCATCATAACTTCCGTTCTAAATGCAATTAAGACATTCTGTAAAGTAATTTGAACTGGTCAATGCATTCTTTACAACTTTCATAAGTGTCGGCCCGACCTGAGTTATGTAAGTGTTTCTATTACGAGTCAATTTTGCGTTTATTCCTACAGAGTATTGTTATTACTTGAAATCACCAGAAATTATCATAACTTCCGTTCTAAATGCGATTAAGACATTCTGTAAAGTAATTTAAACTTGCCAATGCATCCTTTACAACTTTCATAAGTGTCGGCCCGACCTGAGCTATGTAAGCGTTTCTATTACGAGTCAATTTTGCGTTTATTCCTACAGAGTATTGTTATTACTTGAAATCACCAGAAATCATCATAACTTCCGTCCTAAATGCAATTAAGACATTCTGTAAAGTAATTTGAACTGGTCAATGCATCCTTTACAACTTTCATAAGTGTCGGCCCGACCTGAGTTATGTAAGTGTTTCTATTACGAGTCAGTTTTGCGTTTATTCCTACAGAGTATTGTTATTACTCGAAATCACCAGAAATCATCATAACTTCCGTCCTAAATGCAATTAAGACATTCTGTAAAGTAATTTGAACTGGTCAATGCATCCTTTACAACTTTCATAAGTGTCGGCCCGACCTGAGTTATGTAAGTGTTTCTATTACGAGTCAATTTTGCGTTTATTCCTACAGAGAATTGTTATTACTTGAAATCACCAGAAATTATCATAACTTCCGTTCTAAATGCAATTAAGAGATTCTGTAAAGTAATTTGAACTGGTCAATGCATCCTTTACAACTTTCATAAGTGTCGGCCCGACCTGAGTTATGTAAGTGTTTCCATTACGAGTCAATTTTGCGTTTATTCCTACAAAGTATTGTTATTACTTGAAATCACCAGAAATTATCATAACTTCCGTTCTAAATGCGATTAAGACATTCTGTAAAGTAATTTGAACTTGCCAATGCATCTATTGGGGATTATGCGGAGCACTTTGGAAATTTTAATAATAAAATATAATAAAATAAAAAACTTTAAATTTAATTTTTAATAAAATATTTATTTTATAAAACTAATTTTTTTTTATTGTTGCTGGTGAGTGATGAGCTCCGATGTTGCTCCAGCAAAAATCCAAATTGAATAGGCAGAAGAATTATATTTTTTTATTCTTCTTACCAAATTATAACGAAAATAATAAAACTGGTTTTCACTCCCAGTTTACATGCACCAAAATATTTGGGTGCACCCTATATAAATTATGTTTTATTAAACATAAATGTTTGCAATGCCATCTCTTATGCAATGGCTTGATGTATGTGTTGATGCGTTTTACATGACTTTGGTTTTGCAAAATCAATACGAATTTTATGCATCTCTAAATGATGTGATTGTAGAGGTTATTGCAATGCGAAATTTTTGTGTAACCAAAATATAATTTTTCAATTCTATTTTGCTTACACAAATTCGTATGTACAAGAGTTGTTGTACGATTACTATGTACAAGTTGTTATGTACATTATTTATATATACAAGATTGTTGTATATAATTTAGAATAATTCTTTAGATGGATAATTGTCGATTTATAAAGAATTAAGTGAACGGAGGATTGTCCGTTGAGAATTAATTGTGCAGAGTTTCTTATGGTTGAAGAAACTAGCCGCTACATCACCCACCGCGCAGTGAGTTCCCCCACCGTGGGTTCTTTGTCCGCTGGCGTTTGTGGATGGATTTTAGTTGTATTATGATGATGTATAATCATTGTAATGGTAGTGATAATGTAAATGGTTTTATCACCGAAAATTGTATTAATGATAGATAATGTATCATTGTGACGATGTATGATCGTCGGAAGAAATATAATATCTTCACCAGCGTTTGTGGTTGGAGTTTTAAGTTAATATTTGAGTTAGGTGAAGTATGTGTTATCCGAAAATGCGGACAGTTTTCTTCATTCCCGATATTTGATCGGGTGAACTCAAAATTCCATAGACTGGTTTGAGTCTATCGATAGAGACAGATTGTTGCTTGTCTTTAATTTGTAATACAAAGTGCTTACGAAGTCGTCGTATCACTTTGTATGGGCCTTCATACGGTGGTGTGAGGCCGGTCCGAACTTTATCTATTCGTACGAAAACGTAGTCACAGGTTTGAAGTGACTTTGGTACGAATATGTCGGTTTGATTAGATTTGCGCGTGTCCGTTGGGATGAGTTTGTTCATCGTGGAGCGCAATTGATTTATCACTGTGTCAGTGGTAACTTGGGGTGTAAGTGGATGTTCCACAAAGAATTCCCCAGGTAATTTAATGGTTTGACCGTACACCAGTTCTGCTGGTGAACATTTTAGGTCATCTTTGACTGTCGCTCGGATTCCCAACAATATGATTGGGATCTCTGAGCTCCAGTTAACGGTATTTTCACGAGCTTTGAGAGCTGTTTTAAGTTGGCGGTGAAAGCGCTCAACCATACCGTTTGCTTGTGGGTGATAGGCAGTGGTCCGTATTCGATGTGAGCATAAGAGTTGCATAAGCTCAGCGAATAGTTTGGACTCAAACTGTGTGCCTTGATCGGTCGTAATGTTGACCGGAACGCCGAATCTAGCAATATAGTTTTCGACGAGCGTTTTTGCAATGGTTTGTGCGGAGATGTCTTTTATGCAGTAGGCTTCTGGTTAACGCGTAAAACGATCAACGCAGGTTAACAAATAAGTGAATCCATTAGATGGTGGAAGTGGTCCCACAATATCTAAATGGATATGTTCAAATCTACCTGGTGGAATTTGAAAATTCCCGTGAGGTGATTTGGTGTGTCTTTGTATCTTGCATTTTTGGCAGGATAAACAAGATTTCGCCCAAAGGGTTAAATCTTTGTTCATGCTGGGCCAAAAATACCTTAAAGTGACGAGTTTGCGAGTTGCTCGTACACTTGGGTGTGAAATATTATGCAGAGTGTCGAAGATAGTTCGACGCAATGACTCTGGAATGTACGGGCGATTGTTACCCGTGGATATTTCACAGTATATTGTTAAATCGGCTAATGGAAATTTTTCTAATTTCCATTTTGAAGTGCGCCGATTTGTGGAACTAGAAAGTAAGTCTTGTAGTTCTTGATCGCCAGCTTGTGCCTTTGCGATCGTTGTGATGTCGTAGCGTGTTGCTATGGGGGCAAGTTCATGGTCGGAAGTCCGAGATAGTGTATCGGCGACCACATTGTCCTTGCCTTGAATATGTTGTATGTCTGTCGTAAATTGAGAGACATAGTCCAAGTGGCGTGCTTGCCTTGGGTTTCGCTCCGCTTTAGAGGTTATTGCTCTAGTAAGCGGTTTGTGGTCGGTGAATATAGTGAATTCCCGACCTTCGACAAAGTAGCGAAAGTGTTTGATTGCTTGGAAGATTGCAAGCAATTCGCGATCAAATGCGGAATATTTTCTTTCGGCATCTGATAATTTCTTGGAGAAAAATCCAAGAGGTTCCCAGGTCTTATTATTTAGTTGTTGTAAGACCGCGCCTATTGCAGTGTTGGAAGCATCAGTGGTGATGCTATATTTGGTTGCATTTAGCGGATGCGCTAAAAGGGCAATATTTTCCAAGCTGTTCTTGAGCTGAAGGAATGCTTTTTGACATTCTTCAGTCCAAGAAAAATTTTGAGGCGTTTTGGGTTTTTAAAGAAGACCTGCCAATTGCGTGTGAATTGGGGCAAGTACTTCTGCTAATTTTGGTATAAATCGGTGGTAATAGTTTACCATGCCGACGAATTGTTGTATTTGCTTGACGCTTTGAGGTGCTGGGAACTCTCTAATTGCATTAATTCGTCCTTCGGACGGCAGAATGCCATTAGATGTAATCTTGTGACTGAGAAAGTCAAGATTATTTGTCCCGAACACGCATTTTGCCGTGTTGATATTGACACCGTATTTTGATAATTTTTGGAAGAGTTTTTCCAAATGGAGTAGGTGTTGCTTCTCGTCTTTTGAGGCTACGAGAATGTCATCGATATATACAAAAACGAAATCGAGATCTCTCACGATTTCGTTGATGAAACGCTGGAATGTTTGTGCAGCATTTCTGAGTCCAAATGGCATTCGGGTGAATTCGAATAAGCCAAATGGAGTGGTAATGGCGGTTTTGTAAATGTCGTCAGGAGCAATCGGGATGAGGTGATATGCTCTGACGAGATCGATTTTGGTGAAAATTGTGCAACCATGTAGTTGCATGGAGAAATTTTGTATGTGGGGGATAGGGTAACGGTCAGGAATTGTGACTGCGTTAAGCCTTCTGTAGTCCCCACATGGTCTCCAGTCGTTGTCCTTCTTTTTTACCATGTGTAATGGACAAGAAATTGCTGATGAAGACGGTCGGCAGATTCCTAGTTCCACCATATGTTGGAATTCTAGGAAAGCTGCTTTGTGACGTATTGGATCAAGCCGTGTTGGTCTTGAGAATGGTAAATGCCCTGTAGTCACAATGTGGTGTACTACATTGTGCATTACAGGAGCATTGTAGTTTGGTGGAGCTGTTAAAGAAGGGAATTTCTTCAACAGTGCTCCAAAGCCATTGTTAAGTGTATAATGCAATGGTGATGGTGTATCAACGCGTGCTGATGTTGCGTTGATTGAGAGTTTAGTGGATGGATCAATCAATTTCTGATTTTTCAAATCCACTAAAAGACCGAATTTCTTTAGAAAATCCGCGCCTATGATGGGTCGGTTGACATTGGCGAGAATGAAGGCGTGTTTGAATGAACGCCTTAAACCAATGTCAACGTCTAGTAATTTTGTACCATAGGTGTTTATTGTAGTACCGTTTGCAGCAGAAAGAACTAAATCGGGATTGCGATTTGTTCCGTGGCGATAGTATTTGTTGTATGGGATTACGCTTAGATCAGCGCCGGTATCAATCAGAAATGTGATTTTATTAACCGTATCCCGTAGAAATAGGCGGCTGTACTGCGGTTGTCTTAGGTCTGCCGCTACGACCTTAAGACTTGTTGGTTTAGGGAACCGATTTGCGGATCCCTTTTGTTGTGTAACAAAAGTGCATGGTTGTGAGCATTTTGATGCTGTGTTGCCAAATTTTGAGTGATACCAACACCAGTTGTGTGGAACTTGGTATCTTGGCGTTTGTCGGTTGTTTTGTGGAAATGAACTTCCCTGGTTTGTATGTGTTGGTGAATGTTTTGAAGGGGATGGAGTTTGTCTCCATGGCGATTGAGGATGCGAGGGTTGTCGCTGTGTGTGTGTATTATGCTCTAGCCTCAGTAGCCGGTCGCTAATTTGCTTTAGCATTGTTTCATGAGGGCGACTGCTAGAGCTTGGCGCGTGTATCTCTGAGCTTGGTATCCGCGTGTCGCGATCGATTAAACTCAAGCTCTGAGTACGCGTGCCAATGATGTCGTGGAGTTTGTCGGCGATTTTAATGAGATCCTCTTCTGGTTTGTCTTGTTGAGGGATCAACGCCGCTTGTAAGTAATCAGGGAGTTGCCTGATCCATAGTTTTATGATGACGTTGGCCGTGAAACTTTTGCCGGCCAACGATTTGATTCGGTGTAGCATGTCCGAAGGTTTTTGGTCACCAATATCGATTTTGTTTAAAATCGTCTCTAATCTACGCTCCTCGGAGATGGAGTAGCGGTCGATTAGGACTTTCTTAAGGTTGTCGTATTTGTTATTGGGTGGAGGGTCTTGTAGAATGTATGCGACCTTCTCCACCTGTGCTGCCGGAAGTCCGAGTTAAATTTACATAAGCCCACGTTAAATTTTTAATCCCATACACACACACAAAAATACAAAGCGCATGCGCTAGACGACGCTAATGAAATAAAATATTATATACATATTTATGTATGTATTTATGTGCATGTCAAATTTCATTAAAATCGAATCGTAACTGAATCGTAATATTTTAAATAGAAGATCGGCTTGTTTTTATTTTTTTTATAAAATGCACGTGCTAGATTGCAACAACAATGCTGAAAAAATCAAATTATTTTCTACATGGTTTTTACTATTTAATCTAATATATATGTGTGTGTGTGTGTGTGCGTGCTATATAAAAAATGTTCTAATAGAAAAGGATGAACTGGTGCGCATGCCATTAGTCAGAGAATAGAGACTATACACAATTGAAAATGGAATAATGTTTATTTCAATCAGCTGATGCCTTGTGTTGTGACCTAAATTTGGATATTATGAAATAAATAGAGCATTGACCTATATACGGAAAATCTGAAATCGTTGTATATAAAGAAGTTAGAATTTATTTTACCTATGTGATAAATGCTAATGGAATTTAACTGTTATATATATGATGTTGAGAAAAGATTCAAGCTATTTACAACTTCCATACGTGTCGAGTCGAACTGTTATGTGTAACTGTTTCTATTACGAGTCAATTTTGCGTTTATTCCTACAGAGTATTGTTATTACTTGAAATCACCAGAAATCATCATAACTTCCGTTCTAAATGCAATTAAGACATTCTGTAAAGTAATTTGAACTGGTCAATGCATCCTTTACAACTTTCATAAGTGTCGGCCCGACCTGAGTTATGTAAGTGTTTCTATTACGAGTCAATTTTGCGTTTATTCCTACAGAGTATTGTTATTACTTGAAATCACCAGAAATTATCATAACTTCCGTTCTAAATGCGATTAAGACATTCTGTAAAGTAATTTAAACTTGCCAATGCATCCTTTACAACTTTCATAAGTGTCGGCCCGACCTGAGCTATGTAAGCGTTTCTATTACGAGTCAATTTTGCGTTTATTCCTACAGAGAATTGTTATTACTTGAAATCACCAGAAATCATCATAACTTCCGTCCTAAATGCAATTAAGACATTCTGTAAAGTAATTTGAACTGGTCAATGCATCCTTTACAACTTTCATAAGTGTCGGCCCGACCTGAGTTATGTAAGTGTTTCTATTACGAGTCAATTTTGCGTTTATTCCTACAGAGTATTGTTATTACTTGAAATCACCAGAAATTATCATAACTTCCGTTCTAAATGCGATTAAGACATTCTGTAAAGTAATTTGAACTTGCCAATGCATCCTTTACAACTTTCATAAGTGTCGGCCCGACCTGAGCTATGTAAGCGTTTCTATTACGAGTCAATTTTGCGTTTATTCCTACAGAGTATTGTTATTACTTGAAATCACCAGAAATCATCATAACTTCCGTCCTAAATGCAATTAAGACATTCTGTAAAGTAATTTGAACTGGTCAATGCATCCTTTACAACTTTCATAAGTGTCGGCCCGACCTGAGTTATGTAAGTGTTTCTATTACGACTCAATTTTGCGTTTATTCCTACAGAGTATTGTTATTACTTGAAATCACCAGAAATCATCATAACTTCCGTCCTAAATGCAATTAAGACATTCTGTAAAGTAATTTGAACTGGTCAATGCATCCTTTACAACTTTTATAAGTGTCGGCCCGACCAGAAGTAAGTGTTTCTATTACGAGTCAATTTTGCGTTTATTCCTACAGAGAATTGTTATTACTTGAAATCAACAGAAATTATAATAACTTCCGTTCTAAATGCGATTAAGACATTCTGTAAAGTAATTTGAACTTGTCAATGCATCCTTTACAACTTTCATAAGTGTCGGCCCGACCTGAGCTATGTAAGTGTTTCTATCACGAGTCAATTTTGCGTTTGTTCCTACAGAGTATTGTTATTACTTGAAATCACCAGAAATTATCATAACTTCCGTTCTAAATGCAATTAAGACATTCTGTAAAGTAATTTGAACTTGCCATTGCATCCTTTACAACTTTCATAAGTGTCGGCCCGACCTGAGCTATGATAGTGTTTCTATTACGAGTCAATTTTGCGTTTGTTCCTACAGAGTATTGTTATTATACTTGAAATCACCAGAAATCATCATAACTTCCGTTCTATATGCAATTAAGACATTCTGTAAAGTAATTTGAACTGGTCAATGCATCCTTTACAACTTTCATAAGTGTCGGCCCGACCTGAGTTATGTAAGTGTTTCTATTACGAGTCAATTTTGCGTTTATTCCTACAGAGTATTGTTATTACTTGAAATCACCAGAAATTATCATAACTTCCGTTCTAAATGCGATTAAGACATTCTGTAAAGTAATTTAAACTTGCCAATGCATCCTTTACAACTTTCATAAGTGTCGGCCCGACCTGAGCTATGTAAGCGTTTCTATTACGAGTCAATTTTGCGTTTATTCCTACAGAGTATTGTTATTACTTGAAATCACCAGAAATCATCATAACTTCCGTCCTAAATGCAATTAAGACATTCTGTAAAGTAATTTGAACTGGTCAATGCATCCTTTACAACTTTCATAAGTGTCGGCCCGACCTGAGTTATGTAAGTGTTTCTATTACGAGTCAATTTTGCGTTTATTCCTACAGAGTATTGTTATTACTCGAAATCACCAGAAATCATCATAACTTCCGTCCTAAATGCAATTAAGACATTCTGTAAAGTAATTTGAACTGGTCAATGCATCCTTTACAACTTTCATAAGTGTCGGCCCGACCTGAGTTATGTAAGTGTTTCTATTACGAATCAATTTTGCGTTTATTCCTACAGAGAATTGTTATTACTTGAAATCACCAGAAATCATCATAACTTCCGTTCTAAATGCGATTAAGACATTCTGTAAAGTAATTTGAACTTGCCAATGCATCCTTTACAACTTTCATAAGTGTCGGCCCGATCTAAACTATGTAAGTGTTTCTATTACGAGTCAATTTTGCGTTTATTCCTACAGAGTATTGTTATTACTTGAAATCACACTTTCATAAGCGTCGGCCCGACCTGAGCTATGATAGTGTTTCTATTACGAGTCAATTTTGCGTTTGTTCCTACAGAGTATTGTTATTACTTGAAATTACCATAAATCATCATAACTTCGGTTCTAAATGCAATTAAGACATTCTGTAAAGTAATTTGAACTGGTCAATGCATCCTTTACAACTTTCATAAGTGTCGGCCCGATCTGAGCTATGTAAGTGTTTCTATTACGAGTCAATTTTGCGTTTGATCCTACAGAGTATTGTTATTACTTGAAATCACCAGAAATTATCATAACTTCCGTTCTAAATGCAATTAAGACATTCTGTAATGAAATTTGAACTTGCCAATGCATCCTTTACAACTTTCATAAGTGTCGACCCGACCTCAGTTATGTAAGTGTTTCTAGAAAAACACCAGAAATCATCATAACTTTAATGCACATTAAATCAAATCAAAGAAAAAATTACATAATTATGTACATATGTAACATTTTTGCTTCACGTATATATTTGGAATTCGTAAACCACGCAAAACCAAAAACATGTGATTATTTTTGTTTTCGTAAACAAAACAACAACAAAAGAAAAATATTATGCACAATTTTTTGCAGCAGTCGTTTGCGCGCCAACATGTAAAAAAAATAATAATAACAATACATAAGCCCACGTTAAATTTTTAATCCCATACACACACAAAAATACAAAGCGCATGCGCTAGACGACGCTAATGAAATAAAATATTATATACATATTTATGTATGTATTTATGTGCATGTCAAATTTCATTAAAATCGAATCGTATCTGAATCGTAATATTTTAAATAGAAGATCGGCTTGTTTTTATTTTTTTTATAAAATGCACGTGCTAGATTGCAACAACAATGCTGAAAAAATCAAATTATTTTCTACATGGTTTTTACTATTTAATCTAATATATGTGTGTGTGTGTGTGTGTGTGTGTGTGCGTGCTATATAAAAAATGTTCTAATAGAAAAGGATGAACTGGTGCGCATGCCATTAGTCAGAGAATAGAGACTATACACAATTGAAAATGGAATAATGTTTATTTCAATCAGCTGATGCCTTGTGTTGTGACCTAAATTTGGATATTATGAAATAAATAGAGCATTGACCTATATACGGAAAATCTGAAATCGTTGTATATAAAGAAGTTAGAATTTATTTTACCTATGTGATAAATGCTAATGGAATTTAACTGTTATATATATGATGTTGAGAGAAGATTCAAGCTATTTACAACTTCCATACGTGTCGATCCGAACTGTTATGTGTAACTGTTTCTATTACGAGTCAATTTTGCGTTTATTCCTACAGAGTATTGTTATTACTTGAAATCACCAGAAATCATCATAACTTCCGTTCTAAATGCAATTAAGACATTCTGTAAAGTAATTTGAACTGGTCAATGCATCCTTTACAACTTTCATAAGTGTCGGCCCGACCTGAGTTATGTAAGTGTTTCTATTACGAGTCAATTTTGCGTTTATTCCTACAGAGTATTGTTATTACTTGAAATCACCAGAAATTATCATAACTTCCGTTCTAAATGCGATTAAGACATTCTGTAAAGTAATTTAAACTTGCCAATGCATCCTTTACAACTTTCATAAGTGTCGGCCCGACCTGAGCTATGTAAGCGTTTCTATTACGAGTCAATTTTGCGTTTATTCCTACAGAGTATTGTTATTACTTGAAATCACCAGAAATCATCATAACTTCCGTCCTAAATGCAATTAAGACATTCTGTAAAGTAATTTGAACTGGTCAATGCATCCTTTACAACTTTCATAAGTGTCGGCCCGACCTGAGTTATGTAAGTGTTTCTATTACGAGTAAATTTTGCGTTTATTCCTACAGAGTATTGTTATTACTTGAAATCACCAGAAATTATCATAACTTCCGTTCTAAATGCGATTAAGACATTCTGTAAAGTAATTTGAACTTGCCAATGCATCCTTTACAACTTTCATAAGTGTCGGCCCGACCTGAGCTATGTAAGCGTTTCTATTACGAGTCAATTTTGCGTTTATTCCTACAGAGTATTGTTATTACTTGAAATCACCAGAAATCATCATAACTTCCGTCCTAAATGCAACTAAGACATTCTGTAAAGTAATTTAAACTTGCCAATGCATCCTTTACAACTTCCATAAGTGTCGGCCCGACCTGAGTTATGTAAGTGTTTCCATTACGAGTCAATTTTGCGTTTATTCCTACAAAGTATTGTTATTACTTGAAATCACCAGAAATCATCATAACTTCCGTTCTAAATGCGATTAAGACATTCTGTAAAGTAATTTGAACTTGCCAATGCATCCTTTACAACTTTCATAAGTGTCGGCCCGATCTGAGCTATGTAAGTGTTTCTATTACGAGTCAATTTTGCGTTTATTCCTACAGAGTATTGTTATTACTTGAAATCACACTTTCATAAGTGTCGGCCCGACCTGAGCTATGATAGTGTTTCTATTACGAGTCAATTTTGCGTTTATTCCTACAGAGTATTGTTATTACTTGAAATCACCAGAAATTATCATAACTTCCGTTCTAAATGCGATTAAGACATTCTGTAAAGTAATTTGAACTTGCCAATGCATCCTTTACAACTTTCATAAGTGTCGGCCCGATCTAAACTATGTAAGTGTTTCTATTACGAGTCAATTTTGCGTTTATTCCTACAGAGTATTGTTATTACTTGAAATCACACTTTCATAAGCGTCGGCCCGACCTGAGCTATGATAGTGTTTCTATTACGAGTCAATTTTGCGTTTGTTCCTACAGAGTATTGTTATTACTTGAAATTACCATAAATCATCATAACTTCGGTTCTAAATGCAATTAAGACATTCTGTAAAGTAATTTGAACTGGTCAATGCATCCTTTACAACTTTCATAAGTGTCGGCCCGATCTGAGCTATGTAAGTGTTTCTATTACGAGTCAATTTTGCGTTTGATCCTACAGAGTATTGTTATTACTTGAAATCACCAGAAATTATCATAACTTCCGTTCTAAATGCAATTAAGACATTCTGTAATGAAATTTGAACTTGCCAATGCATCCTTTACAACTTTCATAAGTGTCGACCCGACCTCAGTTATGTAAGTGTTTCTAGAAAAACACCAGAAATCATCATAACTTTAATGCACATTAAATCAAATCAAAGAAAAAATTACATAATTATGTACATATGTAACATTTTTGCTTCACGTATATATTTGGAATTCGTAAACCACGCAAAACCAAAAACATGTGATTATTTTTGTTTTCGTAAACAAAACAACAACAAAAGAAAAATATTATGCACAATTTTTTGCAGCAGTCGTTTGCGCGCCAACATGTAAAAAAAATAATAATAACAATACATAAGCCCACGTTAAATTTTTAATCCCATACACACACAAAAATACAAAGCGCATGCGCTAGACGACGCTAATGAAATAAAATATTATATACATATTTATGTATGTATTTATGTGCATGTCAAATTTCATTAAAATCGAATCGTATCTGAATCGTAATATTTTAAATAGAAGATCGGCTTGTTTTTATTTTTTTTATAAAATGCACGTGCTAGATTGCAACAACAATGCTGAAAAAATCAAATTATTTTCTACATGGTTTTTACTATTTAATCTAATATATGTGTGTGTGTGTGTGTGTGTGTGCGTGCTATATAAAAAATGTTCTAATAGAAAAGGATGAACTGGTGCGCATGCCATTAGTCAGAGAATAGAGACTATACACAATTGAAAATGGAATAATGTTTATTTCAATCAGCTGATGCCTTGTGTTGTGACCTAAATTTGGATATTATGAAATAAATAGAGCATTGACCTATATACGGAAAATCTGAAATCGTTGTATATAAAGAAGTTAGAATTTATTTTACCTATGTGATAAATGCTAATGGAATTTAACTGTTATATATATGATGTTGAGAGAAGATTCAAGCTATTTACAACTTCCATACGTGTCGATCCGAACTGTTATGTGTAACTGTTTCTATTACGAGTCAATTTTGCGTTTATTCCTACAGAGTATTGTTATTACTTGAAATCACCAGAAATCATCATAACTTCCGTTCTAAATGCAATTAAGACATTCTGTAAAGTAATTTGAACTGGTCAATGCATCCTTTACAACTTTCATAAGTGTCGGCCCGACCTGAGTTATGTAAGTGTTTCTATTACGAGTCAATTTTGCGTTTATTCCTACAGAGTATTGTTATTACTTGAAATCACCAGAAATTATCATAACTTCCGTTCTAAATGCGATTAAGACATTCTGTAAAGTAATTTAAACTTGCCAATGCATCCTTTACAACTTTCATAAGTGTCGGCCCGACCTGAGCTATGTAAGCGTTTCTATTACGAGTCAATTTTGCGTTTATTCCTACAGAGTATTGTTATTACTTGAAATCACCAGAAATCATCATAACTTCCGTCCTAAATGCAATTAAGACATTCTGTAAAGTAATTTGAACTGGTCAATGCATCCTTTACAACTTTCATAAGTGTCGGCCCGACCTGAGTTATGTAAGTGTTTCTATTACGAGTAAATTTTGCGTTTATTCCTACAGAGTATTGTTATTACTTGAAATCACCAGAAATTATCATAACTTCCGTTCTAAATGCGATTAAGACATTCTGTAAAGTAATTTGAACTTGCCAATGCATCCTTTACAACTTTCATAAGTGTCGGCCCGACCTGAGCTATGTAAGCGTTTCTATTACGAGTCAATTTTGCGTTTATTCCTACAGAGTATTGTTATTACTTGAAATCACCAGAAATCATCATAACTTCCGTCCTAAATGCAACTAAGACATTCTGTAAAGTAATTTAAACTTGCCAATGCATCCTTTACAACTTCCATAAGTGTCGGCCCGACCTGAGTTATGTAAGTGTTTCCATTACGAGTCAATTTTGCGTTTATTCCTACAAAGTATTGTTATTACTTGAAATCACCAGAAATCATCATAACTTCCGTTCTAACTGCGATTAAGACATTCTGTAAAGTAATTTGAACTTGCCAATGCATCCTTTACAACTTTCATAAGTGTCGGCCCGATCTGAGCTATGTAAGTGTTTCTATTACGAGTCAATTTTGCGTTTATTCCTACAGAGTATTGTTATTACTTGAAATCACACTTTCATAAGTGTCGGCCCGACCTGAGCTATGATAGTGTTTCTATTACGAGTCAATTTTGCGTTTATTCCTACAGAGTATTGTTATTACTTGAAATCACCAGAAATTATCATAACTTCCGTTCTAAATGCGATTAAGACATTCTGTAAAGTAATTTGAACTTGCCAATGCATCCTTTACAACTTTCATAAGTGTCGGCCCGACCTGAGCTATGTAAGCGTTTCTATTACGAGTCAATTTTGCGTTTATTCCTACAGAGTATTGTTATTACTTGAAATCACCAGAAATTATAATAACTTCCGTTCTAAATGCGATTAAGACATTCTGTAAAGTAATTTGAACTTGCCAATGCATCCTTTACAACTTTCATAAGTGTCGGCCCGACCTGAGCTATGTAAGTGTTTCTATCACGAGTCAATTTTGCGTTTGTTCCTACAGAGTATTGTTATTACTTGAAATCACCAGAAATTATCATAACTTCCGTTCTAAATGCAATTAAGACATTCTGTAAAGTAATTTGAACTTGCCATTGCATCCTTTACAACTTTCATAAATGTCGGCCCGACCTGAGCTATGATAGTGTTTCTATTACGAGTCAATTTTGCGTTTGTTCCTACAGAGTATTGTTATTATACTTGAAATCACCAGAAATCATCATAACTTCCGTTCTAAATGCAATTAAGACATTCTGTAAAGTAATTTGAACTGGTCAATGCATCCTTTACAACTTTCATAAGTGTCGGCCCGACCTGAGTTATGTAAGTGTTTCTATTACGAGTCAATTTTGCGTTTATTCCTACAGAGTATTGTTATTACTTGAAATCACCAGAAATTATCATAACTTCCGTTCTAAATGCGATTAAGACATTCTGTAAAGTAATTTGAACTTGCCAATGCATCCTTTACAACTTTCATAAGTGTCGGCCCGACCTGAGCTATGTAAGCGTTTCTATTACGAGTCAATTTTGCGTTTATTCCTACAGAGTATTGTTATTACTTGAAATCACCAGAAATCATCATAACTTCCGTCCTAAATGCAATTAAGACATTCTGTAAAGTAATTTGAACTGGTCAATGCATCCTTTACAACTTTCATAAGTGTCGGCCCGACCTGAGTTATGTAAGTGTTTCTATTACGACTCAATTTTGCGTTTATTCCTACAGAGTATTGTTATTACTTGAAATCACCAGAAATCATCATAACTTCCGTCCTAAATGCAATTAAGACATTCTGTAAAGTAATTTGAACTGGTCAATGCATCCTTTACAACTTTTATAAGTGTCGGCCCGACCTGAGTTATGTAAGTGTTTCTATTACGAGTCAATTTTGCGTTTATTCCTACAGAGAATTGTTATTACTTGAAATCACCAGAAATTATAATAACTTCCGTTCTAAATGCGATTAAGACATTCTGTAAAGTAATTTGAACTTGCCAATGCATCCTTTACAACTTTCATAAGTGTCGGCCCGACCTGAGCTATGTAAGTGTTTCTATCACGAGTCAATTTTGCGTTTGTTCCTACAGAGTATTGTTATTACTTGAAATCACCAGAAATTATCATAACTTCCGTTCTAAATGCAATTAAGACATTCTGTAAAGTAATTTGAACTTGCCATTGCATCCTTTACAACTTTCATAAGTGTCGGCCTGACCTGAGCTATGATAGTGTTTCTATTACGAGTCAATTTTGCGTTTATTCCTACAGAGTATTGTTATTACTTGAAATCACCAGAAATCATCATAACTTCCGTTCTAAATGCAATTAAGACATTCTGTAAAGTAATTTGAACTGGTCAATGCATCCTTTACAACTTTCATAAGTGTCGGCCCGACCTGAGTTATGTAAGTGTTTCTATTACGAGTCAATTTTGCGTTTATTCCTACAGAGTATTGTTATTACTTGAAATCACCAGAAATTATCATAACTTCCGTTCTAAATGCGATTAAGACATTCTGTAAAGTAATTTAAACTTGCCAATGCATCCTTTACAACTTTCATAAGTGTCGGCCCGACCTGAGCTATGTAAGCGTTTCTATTACGAGTCAATTTTGCGTTTATTCCTACAGAGTATTGTTATTACTTGAAATCACCAGAAATCATCATAACTTCCGTCCTAAATGCAATTAAGACATTCTGTAAAGTAATTTGAACTGGTCAATGCATCCTTTACAACTTTCATAAGTGTCGGCCCGACCTGAGTTATGTAAGTGTTTCTATTACGAGTCAATTTTGCGTTTATTCCTACAGAGTATTGTTATTACTTGAAATCACCAGAAATTATCATAACTTCCGTTCTAAATGCGATTAAGACATTCTGTAAAGTAATTTGAACTTGCCAATGCATCCTTTACAACTTTCATAAGTGTCGGCCCGACCTGAGCTATGTAAGCGTTTCTATTACGAGTCAATTTTGCGTTTATTCCTACAGAGTATTGTTATTACTTGAAATCACAAGAAATCATCATAACTTCCGTCCTAAATGCAACTAAGACATTCTGTAAAGTAATTTGAACTGGTCAATGCATCCTTTACAACTTTCATAAGTGTCGGCCCGACCTGAGTTATGTAAGTGTTTCTATTACGAGTCAATTTTGCGTTTATTCCTACAGAGTATTGTTATTACTTGAAATCACCATAAATCATCATAACTTCCGTCCTAAATGCAATTAAGACATTCTGTAAAGTAATTTGAACTGGTCAATGCATCCTTTACAACTTTCATAAGTGTCGGCCCGACCTGAGTTATGTAAGTGTTTCTATTACGAGTCAATTTTGCGTTTATTCCTACAGAGAATTGTTATTACTTGAAATCACCAGAAATTATAATAACTTTCGTTCTAAATGCGATTAAGACATTCTGTAAAGTAATTTGAACTTGCCAATGCATCCTTTACAACTTTCATAAGTGTCGGCCCGACCTGAGCTATGTAAGTGTTTCTATCACGAGTCAATTTTGCGATTGTTCCTACAGAGTATTGTTATTACTTGAAATCACCAGAAATTATCATAACTTCCGTTCTAAATGCAATTAAGACATTCTGTAAAGTAATTTGAACTTGCCATTGCATCCTTTACAACTTTCATAAGTGTCGGCCCGACCTGAGCTATGATAGTGTTTCTATTACGAGTCAATTTTGCGATTGTTCCTACAGAGTATTGTTATTATACTTGAAATCACCAGAAATTATCATAACTTCCGTTCTAAATGCAATTAAGACATTCTGTAAAGTAATTTGAACTGGTCAATGCATCCTTTACAACTTTCATAAGTGTCGGCCCGACCTGAGTTATGTAAGTGTTTCTATTACGAGTCAATTTTGCGTTTATTCCTACAGAGTATTGTTATTACTTGAAATCACCAGAAATTATCATAACTTCCGTTCTTAATTCGATTAAGACATTCTGTAAAGTAATTTAAACTTGCCAATGCATCCTTTACAACTTTCATAAGTGTCGGCCTGACCTGAGCTATGTAAGCGTTTCTATTACGAGTCAATTTTGCGTTTATTCCTACAGAGTATTGTTATTACTTGAAATCACCAGAAATCATCATAACTTCCGTCCTAAATGCAATTAAGACATTCTGTAAAGTAATTTGAACTGGTCAATGCATCCTTTACAACTTTCATAAGTGTCGGCCCGACCTGAGTTATGTAAGTGTTTCTATTACGAGTCAATTTTGCGTTTATTCCTACAGAGTATTGTTATTACTCGAAATCACCAGAAATCATCATAACTTCCGTCCTAAATGCAATTAAGACATTCTGTAAAGTAATTTGAACTTGCCAATGCATCCTTTACAACTTTCATAAGTGTCGGCCCAACCTGAGTTATGTAAGTGTTTCTATTACGAGTCAATTTTGCGTTTATTCCTACAGAGAATTGTTATTACTTGAAATCACCAGAAATTATCATAACTTCCGTTCTAAATGCAATTAAGAGATTCTGTAAAGTAATTTGAACTGGTCAATGCATCCTTTACAACTTTCATAAGTGTCGGCCCGACCTGAGTTATGTAAGTGTTTCCATTACGAGTCAATTTTGCGTTTATTCCTACAAAGTATTGTTATTACTTGAAATCACCAGAAATTATCATAACTTCCGTTCTAAATGCAATTAAGACATTCTGTAAAGTAATTTGAACTTGCCAATGCATCCTTTACAACTTTCATAAGTGTCGGCCCGATCTGAGCTATGTAAGTGTTCCTATTACGAGTCAATTTTGCGTTTGTTCCTACAGAGTATTGTTATTACTTGAAATCACACTTTCATAAGTGTCGGCCCGACCTGAGCTATGATAGTGTTTCTATTACGAGTCAATTTTGCGTTTGTTCCTACAGAGTATTGTTATTACTTGAAATCACCAGAAATCATCATAACTTTCGTTCTAAATGCAATTAAGACATTCTGTAAAGTAATTTGAACTGGTCAATGCATCCTTTACAACTTTCATAAGTGTCGGCCCGATCTGAGCTATGTAAGTGTTTCCATTACGAGTCAATTTTGCGTTTATTCCTACAAAGTATTGTTATTACTTGAAATCACCAGAAATTATCATAACTTCCGTTCTAAATGCAATTAAGACATTCTGTAATGAAATTTGAACTTGCCAATGCATCCTTTACAACTTTCATAAGTGTCGACCCGACCTCAGTTATGTAAGTGTTTCTAGAAAAACACCAGAAATCATCATAACTTTAATGCACATTAAATCAAATCAAAGAAAAAATTACATAATTATGTACATATGTAACATTTTTGCTTCACGTATATATTTGGAATTCGTAAACCACGCAAAACCAAAAACATGTGATTAGTTTTGTTTTCGTAAACAAAACAACAACAAAAGAAAAATATTATGCACAATTTTTTGCAGCAGTCGTTTGCGCGCCAACATGTAAAAAAAATAATAATAACAATACATAAGCCCACGTTAAATTTTTAATCCCATACACACACACAAAAATACAAAGCGCATGCGCTAGACGACGCTAATGAAATAAAATATTATATACATATTTATGTATGTATTTATGTGCATGTCAAATTTCATTAAAATCGAATCGTATCTGAATCGTAATATTTTAAATAGAAGATCGGCTTGTTTTTATTTTTTTTATAAAATGCACGTGCTAGATTGCAACAACAATGCTGAAAAAATCAAATTATTTTCTACATGGTTTTTACTATTTAATCTAATATATATGTGTGTGTGTGTGCGTGCTATATAAAAAATGTTCTAATAGAAAAGGATGAACTGGTGCGCATGCCATTAGTCAGAGAATAGAGACTATACACAATTGAAAATGGAATAATGTTTATTTCAATCAGCTGATGCCTTGTGTTGTGACCTAAATTTGGATATTATGAAATAAATAGAGCATTGACCTATATACGGAAAATCTGAAATCGTTGTATATAAAGAAGTTAGAATTTATTTTACCTATGTGATAAATGCTAATGGAATTTAACTGTTATATATATGATGTTGAGAGAAGATTCAAGCTATTTACAACTTCCATACGTGTCGATCCGAACTGTTATGTGTAACTGTTTCTATTACGAGTCAATTTTGCGTTTATTCCTACAGAGTATTGTTATTACTTGAAATCACCAGAAATCATCATAACTTCCGTTCTAAATGCAATTAAGACATTCTGTAAAGTAATTTGAACTGGTCAATGCATCCTTTACAACTTTCATAAGTGTCGGCCCGACCTGAGTTATGTAAGTGTTTCTATTACGAGTCAATTTTGCGTTTATTCCTACAGAGTATTGTTATTACTTGAAATCCCCAGAAATTATCATAACTTCCGTTCTAAATGCGATTAAGACATTCTGTAAAGTAATTTAAACTTGCCAATGCATCCTTTACAACTTTCATAAGTGTCGGCCCGACCTGAGCTATGTAAGCGTTTCTATTACGAGTCAATTTTGCGTTTATTCCTACAGAGTATTGTTATTACTTGAAATCACCAGAAATCATCATAACTTCCGTCCTAAATGCAATTAAGACATTCTGTAAAGTAATTTGAACTGGTCAATGCATCCTTTACAACTTTCATAAGTGTCGGCCCGACCTGAGTTATGTAAGTGTTTCTATTACGAGTCAATTTTGCGTTTATTCCTACAGAGTATTGTTATTACTTGAAATCACCAGAAATTATCATAACTTCCGTCCTAAATGCGATTAAGATATTCTGTAAAGTAATTTGAACTTGCCAATGCATCCTTTACAACTTTCATAAGTGTCGGCCCGACCTGAGCTATGTAAGCGTTTCTATTACGAGTCAATTTTGCGTTTATTCCTACAGAGTATTGTTATTACTTGAAATCAACAGAAATCATCATAACTTCCGTCCTAAATGCAATTAAGACATTCTGTAAAGTAATTTGAACTGGTCAATGCATCCTTTACAACTTTCATAAGTGTCGGCCCGACCTGAGTTATGTAAGTGTTTCTATTACGAGTCAATTTTGCGTTTATTCCTACAGAGTATTGTTATTACTTGAAATCACCAGAAATCATCATAACTTCCGTCCTAAATGCAATTAAGACATTCTGTAAAGTAATTTGAACTGGTCAATGCATCCATTACAACTTTCATAAGTGTCGGCCCGACCTGAGTTATGTAAGTGTTTCTATTACGAGTCAATTTTGCGTTTATTCCTACAGAGAATTGTTATTACTTGAATTCACCAGAAATTATAATAACTTCCGTTCTAAATGCGATTAAAACATTCTGTAAAGTAATTTGAACTTGCCAATGCATCCTTTACAACTTTCATCAGTGTCGGCCCGACCTGAGCTATGTAAGTGTTTCTATCACGAGTCAATTTTGCGTTTGTTCCTACAGAGTATTGTTATTACTTGAAATCACCAGAAATTATCATAACTTCCGTTCTAAATGCAATTAAGACATTCTGTAAAGTAATTTGAACTTGCCATT
Organism: Nephrotoma flavescens; assembly: GCA_932526605.1. NCBI lineage: Eukaryota > Metazoa > Arthropoda > Insecta > Diptera > Tipulidae > Nephrotoma > Nephrotoma flavescens. The sequence goes on from OW052220.1 coordinate 79,168,229, forward strand.
GCATCCTTTACAACTTTCATAAGTGTCGGCCCGACCTGAGCTATGATAGTGTTTCTATTACTAGTCAATTTTGCGTTTGTTCCTACAGAGTATTGTTATTATACTTGATCTGAGCTATGTAAGTGTTTCTATTACGAGTCAATTTTGCGTTTATTCCTACAGAGTATTGTTATTACTTGAAATCACACTTTCATAAGTGTCGGCTCGACCTGAGCTATGATAGTGTTTCTATTACGAGTCAATTTTGCGTTTGTTCCTACAGAGTATTGTTATTACTTGAAATCACCAGAAATCATCATAACTTCCGTTCTAAATGCAATTAAGACATTCTGTAAAGTAATTTGAACTGGTCAATGCATCCTTTACAACTTTCATAAGTGTCGGCCCGATCTGAGCTATGTAAGTGTTTCTATTACGAGTGAATTTTGCGTTTGACCCTACAGAGTATTGTTATTACTTGAAATCACCAGAAATTATCATAACTTTCGTTCTAAATGCAATTAAGACATTCTGTAATGAAATTTGAACTTGCCAATGCATCCTTTACAACTTTCATAAGTGTCGACCCGACCTCAGTTATGTAAGTGTTTCTAGAAAAACACCAGAAATCATCATAACTTTAATGCACATTAAATCAAATCAAAGAAAAAATTACATAATTATGTACGTATGTAACATTTTTGCTTCACGTATATATTTGGAATTCGTAAACCACGCAAAACCAAAAACATGTGATTATTTTTGTTTTCGTAAACAAAACAACAACAAAAGAAAAATATTATGCACAATTTTTTGCAGCAGTCGTTTGCGCGCCAACATGTACAAAAAATAATAATAACAATACATAAGCCCACGTTAAATTTTTAATCCCATACACACACAAAAATACAAAGCGCATGCGCTAGACGACGCTAATGAAATAAAATATTATATATATATTTATGTATGTATTTATGTGCATGTCAAATTTCATTAAAATCGAATCGTATCTGAATCGTAATATTTTAAATAGAAGATCGGCTTGTTTTTATTTTTTTTATAAAATGCACGTGCTAGATTGCAACAACAATGCTGAAAAAATCAAATTATTTTCTACATGGTTTTTACTATTTAATCTAATATATATGTGTGTGTGTGTGTGTGCGTGCTATATAAAAAATGTTCTAATAGAAAAGGATGAACTGGTGCGCATGCCATTAGTCAGAGAATAGAGACTATACACAATTGAAAATGGAATAATGTTTATTTCAATCAGCTGATGCCTTGTGCTGTGACCTAAATTTGGATATTATGAAATAAATAGAGCATTGACCTATATACGGAAAATCTGAAATCGTTGAATATAAAGAAGTTAGAATTTATTTTACCTATGTGATAAATGCTAATGGAATTTAACTGTTATATATATGATGTTGAGAGAAGATTCAAGCTATTTACAACTTCCATACGTGTCGATCCGAACTGTTATGTGTAACTGTTTCTATTACGAGTCAATTTTGCGTTTATTCCTACAGAGTATTGTTATTACTTGAAATCACCAGAAATCATCATAACTTCCGTTCTAAATGCAATTAAGACATTCTGTAAAGTAATTTGAACTGGTCAATGCATCCTTTACAACTTTCATAAGTGTCGGCCCGACCTGAGTTATGTAAGTGTTTCTATTACGAGTCAATTTTGCGTTTATTCCTACAGAGTATTGTTATTACTTGAAATCCCCAGAAATTATCATAACTTCCGTTCTAAATGCGATTAAGACATTCTGTAAAGTAATTTAAACTTGCCAATGCATCCTTTACAACTTTCATAAGTGTCGGCCCGACCTGAGCTATGTAAGCGTTTCTATTACGAGTCAATTTTGCGTTTATTCCTACAGAGTATTGTTATTACTTGAAATCACCAGAAATCATCATAACTTCCGTCCTAAATGCAATTAAGACATTCTGTAAAGTAATTTGAACTGGTCAATGCATCCTTTACAACTTTCATAAGTGTCGGCCCGACCTGAGTTATGTAAGTGTTTCTATTACGAGTCAATTTTGCGTTTATTCCTACAGAGTATTGTTATTACTTGAAATCACCAGAAATTATCATAACTTCCGTCCTAAATGCGATTAAGATATTCTGTAAAGTAATTTGAACTTGCCAATGCATCCTTTACAACTTTCATAAGTGTCGGCCCGACCTGAGCTATGTAAGCGTTTCTATTACGAGTCAATTTTGCGTTTATTCCTACAGAGTATTGTTATTACTTGAAATCAACAGAAATCATCATAACTTCCGTCCTAAATGCAATTAAGACATTCTGTAAAGTAATTTGAACTGGTCAATGCATCCTTTACAACTTTCATAAGTGTCGGCCCGACCTGAGTTATGTAAGTGTTTCTATTACGAGTCAATTTTGCGTTTATTCCTACAGAGTATTGTTATTACTTGAAATCACCAGAAATCATCATAACTTCCGTCCTAAATGCAATTAAGACATTCTGTAAAGTAATTTGAACTGGTCAATGCATCCATTACAACTTTCATAAGTGTCGGCCCGACCTGAGTTATGTAAGTGTTTCTATTACGAGTCAATTTTGCGTTTATTCCTACAGAGAATTGTTATTACTTGAATTCACCAGAAATTATAATAACTTCCGTTCTAAATGCGATTAAAACATTCTGTAAAGTAATTTGAACTTGCCAATGCATCCTTTAAAACTTTCATCAGTGTCGGCCCGACCTGAGCTATGTAAGTGTTTCTATCACGAGTCAATTTTGCGTTTGTTCCTACAGAGTATTGTTATTACTTGAAATCACCAGAAATTATCATAACTTCCGTTCTAAATGCAATTAAGACATTCTGTAAAGTAATTTGAACTTGCCATTGCATCCTTTACAACTTTCATAAGTGTCGGCCCGACCTGAGCTATGATAGTGTTTCTATTACTAGTCAATTTTGCGTTTGTTCCTACAGAGTATTGTTATTATACTTGATCTGAGCTATGTAAGTGTTTCTATTACGAGTCAATTTTGCGTTTATTCCTACAGAGTATTGTTATTACTTGAAATCACACTTTCATAAGTGTCGGCTCGACCTGAGCTATGATAGTGTTTCTATTACGAGTCAATTTTGCGTTTGTTCCTACAGAGTATTGTTATTACTTGAAATCACCAGAAATCATCATAACTTCCGTTCTAAATGCAATTAAGACATTCTGTAAAGTAATTTGAACTGGTCAATGCATCCTTTACAACTTTCATAAGTGTCGGCCCGATCTGAGCTATGTAAGTGTTTCTATTACGAGTGAATTTTGCGTTTGACCCTACAGAGTATTGTTATTACTTGAAATCACCAGAAATTATCATAACTTTCGTTCTAAATGCAATTAAGACATTCTGTAATGAAATTTGAACTTGCCAATGCATCCTTTACAACTTTCATAAGTGTCGACCCGACCTCAGTTATGTAAGTGTTTCTAGAAAAACACCAGAAATCATCATAACTTTAATGCACATTAAATCAAATCAAAGAAAAAATTACATAATTATGTACGTATGTAACATTTTTGCTTCACGTATATATTTGGAATTCGTAAACCACGCAAAACCAAAAACATGTGATTATTTTTGTTTTCGTAAACAAAACAACAACAAAAGAAAAATATTATGCACAATTTTTTGCAGCAGTCGTTTGCGCGCCAACATGTACAAAAAATAATAATAACAATACATAAGCCCACGTTAAATTTTTAATCCCATACACACACAAAAATACAAAGCGCATGCGCTAGACGACGCTAATGAAATAAAATATTATATATATATTTATGTATGTATTTATGTGCATGTCAAATTTCATTAAAATCGAATCGTATCTGAATCGTAATATTTTAAATAGAAGATCGGCTTGTTTTTATTTTTTTTATAAAATGCACGTGCTAGATTGCAACAACAATGCTGAAAAAATCAAATTATTTTCTACATGGTTTTTACTATTTAATCTAATATATATGTGTGTGTGTGTGTGTGCGTGCTATATAAAAAATGTTCTAATAGAAAAGGATGAACTGGTGCGCATGCCATTAGTCAGAGAATAGAGACTATACACAATTGAAAATGGAATAATGTTTATTTCAATCAGCTGATGCCTTGTGCTGTGACCTAAATTTGGATATTATGAAATAAATAGAGCATTGACCTATATACGGAAAATCTGAAATCGTTGAATATAAAGAAGTTAGAATTTATTTTACCTATGTGATAAATGCTAATGGAATTTAACTGTTATATATATGATGTTGAGAGAAGATTCAAGCTATTTACAACTTCCATACGTGTCGATCCGAACTGTTATGTGTAACTGTTTCTATTACGAGTCAATTTTGCGTTTATTCCTACAGAGTATTGTTATTACTTGAAATCACCAGAAATCATCATAACTTCCGTCCTAAATGCAATAAAGACATTCTGTAAAGTAATTTGAACTTGTCAATGCATCCTTTACAACTTTCATAAGTGTCGGCCCGACCTGAGTTATGTAAGTGTTTCCATTACGAGTCAATTTTGCGTTTATTCCTACTGAGTATTGTTATTACTTGAAATCACCAGAAATTATCATAACTTCCGTTCTAAATGCAATTAAGACATTCTGTAAAGTAATTTGAACTTGTCAATGCATCCTTTACATTTTTCATAAGAGTCGGCCCGATCTGAGCTATGTAAGTGTTTCTATTACGAGTCAATTTTGCGTTTATTCCTACAGAGTATTGTTATTACTTGAAATCACCAGAAATTATCATAACTTCAGTTCTAAATGCAATTAAGACATTCTGTAAAGTAATTTGAACTTGTAAATGCATCCTTTACAACTTTCATAAGTGTCGGCCCGACCTGAGTTATGTAAGTGTTTCTATTACGAGTCAATTTTGCGTTTATTCCTACAGAGTATTGTTATTACTTGTACCACCAGAAATTATCATAACTTCCGTTCTTAATGCAATTAAGACATTCTGTAAAGTAATTTGAACTTGTCAATGCATCCTTTACAACTTTCATAAGTGTCGATCCGACCTGAGTTATGTATTAATTGTTTCTATTACGAGTCAATTTTGCGTAGTTTTCGTTATCAAATAAGTATCATTTTAATAATTCCAACACATAAATATGTACGATAATATCAGGAGTCCCACGGTCACACTAAATTTTCTTTATTCAAAAATTAAACCGCAGTTGTTATCCTCATTACTTGCGGCCGAGGGAGGGGCAAAATGGTGAATTGATTTGTTTTTTTTTGTATAAATTTAAGCTAGCGAAATTTTTTAACACCTTTTTAAACACAGTAATGCAAAGTCAGATTATATATGCGTTGCTTACTTAAAATTAAATCTAAACTCATCTTTAATCAAACTTGAATTCCTATCTACTATTATTTTTATGTAATTATGCATTATTTATGTTTAAAGATTTTGTAATAAACGAAAAAAAATCTAAAATAAATTAATAAATATTATTGTTTTGTTAATATCTGATGATTATGATTAATTTTCGACATTGTCGACATTCTCGACATTCTCGACATTGTTGACGTGATTTATTTAATTTTCGACATACATTGTCTACACGTGTAGACAATGTATTTATTACGCCATGTAGACAATACGACACAACACTGCATTTCAACCAGAATCTACTAGGACTCGAAAATTTTGGGTGTAAGTACTTGGGGTCCGATGCTTTGTTTTTGGATTTTTGTCTAATATGGTTTGATTCACAACCAAAAACAATAAAATCAATGTAAAAATTCATTTTACGAAATAGTTTTGTTGTAAGCTTATTTCAACCAGAATTTTCTAGGACTCGAAAATTTTGGGTGTAAGTACTTGGGGTCCTATTTTTTTTTTTTGGATTTTTGTCTAATGTGGTTTGATTTACAACCAAAAACAATAAAATCAATGTAAAAATTCATTTAACGAAGTAGTTTTGTTGTAAGCCCATTTCAACCAGAATCTACTAGGACTCGAAAATTTTGGGTGTAAGTACTTGGGGTCCGATTTTTTTTTTGGAATTTTGTTTAATATGGTTTGATTCACAACCAAAAACAATAAAATCAATGTAAAAATTCATTTAACGAAATAGTTTTGTTGTAAGCCCATTTCAGTAGATAAGCTATGTTACTTCCAGCACAAAAACGCGTGTATTTTCTTATGGAGGTCCAAAAACGTAAAATTCCGCCATCTTGGATTTTCTTACATAGAAAGTAGCGATATCTGGTGACGAGCAAATTTGCAAATTTTGGCTCACGTAGTATGAAAAGTTTTTTTTACAGATGGCAGCACTAAATACTTTTCCGACAAAGCTCGAAATTTTAAGTTGCAATGATTTTTCGCTAGATGGCAGCACTATTTTATGTAAGTTTCCGTACTTTTCGCTAGATGGCAGCACGTTGAAAAGATATTTTGGTTGTGTTTAGGATGATTTTTCTTTTCATAATTAGGTGGCAGCACTTTCAAAAGATATTTCATTTGTGTTTAGGATAAACTTTGGAAAACTTTTGGTTTTAAATTTCTAATTGATTTATTACTTTTAAAATTATTTCACACAAAAGTGTTCAAAAGCGTCGCGGGGTGCGACGTCCGACGTGCGATTTACAATATTTAATTTAGTAACTGTAACAAATATTAAATTTAAATGATAGTAAATGATTGTTGTTGTTATTGTGTTCGCAAAATAATAAAGATTAATAAAATTGCATTTTATTTTTTATGTAGTTATTGTATACGATTCATATTACATATATAGATAAAGATTAAAAGATTGAATTTTAATTTTATATGTACGATGTAAATTGTCTACATATCGTTTTCGGTAGTAAACTAAATAAAAAAAAATATTTTTTTTTGATCTTGACAACGTTTCACTATATTTTATTTTTAAAACTAAACTTGATCTTGAAAACGTACCGCTATACATATAACAACAGCAAATCTGATGGATGCAAATGAGAATTGCAAGTTATTATATAGTAAGAATATACGTCAAATAATATATATCATATTTTTTTATAATTGTTATAATCGGATTTAACATATTTTTGTCACAATTATAAAAAATCATTTTTATTAACTTGTATGATTATTACTTCAGTTATGTTTTCGTTGCAATAGTGTGGGATAAGTCAATCGATTAAGTAAAAATGGAAAAACGATAAGCGATAACGGTGAAAAACGATGATAATTTATGTCACATAACAATGCATAGAAACTAATAATCCTTTTGTATTTACGATACCATACATAATTGCATTACAATAGTAACAATGATGAAACGATAAAATTTTCTCGCGTAAAATTAGTTTTTATATTTGGATACGAATCACATTAGTACATTTCACTATTAAGTCATTATTTTATTATTACATTTTATTATGATAACCATCGAAAATTTTTTAATAAAATTTACTACTAACTACTTACTTTACTAAAAATTACGTAATTTTTCGCATAATAATATTTCAAAAATTTAGTTTACATTTAAATTTTAAAGTTGAATAAACTTAATTATGAGAACTCATATATTATATTTTAGTATACTAATCAGGAAATAATTCTTAAAAGCATATTTCATGTTTAAACTAATCAAAGTAAATATCATCAAAGTTCATATTAAATATTCTACAACAAAATAAATGGCAACGACCTGCGCAGGTACATTATCGTTATACAATACAAAAATGATAAATAAAACACAATGCATAGCTGACAACTTTAACTGATTTAATGCGTAACTTACAAATTTTTTGATATGATATTCAAAAGTTCAACTTATTATTTTATCGGCGGACAATCAAAACTAAACAAAAACACTAAAGTAGACTTACACGGACATTCAAATAAAAGCAGCATAGTAAATTACACAGTTAAGACATTTATTTTTACTTATAACGAAAGATGAACAATAAATTTGCGTTGTTACATGGCTATAAAAGATGATAAAGAGGAAGTTTCATATACATAACTAGATGGTATGATGAGATTGAACTTATATTTTATGAAAGATATTTCGAGACTTATAAATTTAGTATTGAGCCTAACCACATTTTCAAAGAAATTGAAGAATACTTTGATGACAGCGATAATAAAGCACAGGCTTTAATATTAAAAATTATTATATTTAAAAAAGAAAATAGCTGAAGGAAATATTATTTTATTTTATTAGGCTAATCTACTTTATCAATCATTGTTTTGTTAATTCGTAAACTGTGCTAAGTATTATGGTAGTATACAGCTTAACTCTAGATCAATGTAACCAAAAATGTTATCAAGTTTATAAAGTATGTTTAAAAAAGCATACAACTGTAAAAGTAATTAATTGGTGTAAAAATTGTATTTTTTTTTTAAATTATTCAAATTTAATGGAAAGTGGTAAAAATGTATAAAACTTATAGTACCTAAGTTAAAACAATATAATATATGCTATATATATTACAAAATATAAAGACATTTAAAGGTATAAAAGTTATGAAATTGATTAAAAGTTATAAAAACTAGTTGAAAGAGTTATAAAAAGTTATAAACTTTGAACAAAAAATATGTTAAAAGTTATAATAACTTTAAAAGTTATAAAAAAAATACGTGAAAAGTTATAATAAGTTAAAAAAATTATCAAAAAGTCATAAAAAATAATAAAATTTAAAAATTATAAAAAATACTATTGAAAGTTATAATAACTACAAAAAAAACGTTATTAAGTTTATAAAGTATTTGTACATTGAGTTTGGATTCATTTGTTTTTAAGTATTACATGAAAATATACTTGTTCCGACTTGGAAGAGCGGACAACAGTATAAAGTTGTCCGCTATTTTAGAAAGTAAAATTACAAATTTTTAAAATTAAAACAAAAACCAGCTTAAAAAAAAAAAATTAAAATAAAAAATTTAAACATAAAATAATAATTACAAATGAATCATGAAAATTAAAAAAATTAAAATCTAAAAATTTATTATAAAATAAAACAAAATATTAATTGAAAAATGTGCGTGGAATTTTATGAATTAAAGATAAATCATCTTCCACGATTTATAAATGATGTCGTAGGGTTTTAACCCCCGCTCCCCACTTGTTCTTTGTAAATTCACGTAAACGTCTATGATTTATAAAGAAAATGCGGTGAGCTTTAACCCACATCTGTGTTTTAGTTTCAGACGTAAACGTCTTTGCTATGTACGTGTGTATTTTCTCATGGAGGTCCCAAAACTTAAAAAATCCGCCATCTTGGATTTTCTGACATAGGACGTGATATTGTTTGGCGACGAAAAGCTGAACTAATAATATTAAATCATGTGTGCGTGTTTGATAATCGTGGTTTAGTACAATTAGTGATGGAAGTACTCCACTTAGAAGTGGTATTGCATTAACTTAGTGTAATAAAGTTTGTGACATGTGGTTGTGAGATCTGGCGATGAGAAGGTGAACTAGTTAGTAGTACTAATAATCATTTTACTGATAGAAAGTAGCGCTCTTAGTAGTGAGAAGTGGTGTGTATTTTATGCACTAATTTACAATTCTAAATTAAGTTACTACTACTAGTGGTATCTGATTATATGTAGTTAAATGGTGTAAAACTTATTTTTTTAAACTATACAAATTTAATGAAGTGACAAAAATGTATAAAATTTATAGTACCTAAATTAAAACAGATAGACAAAATTATATAAAGACATTTAAAGCTATAGAAACTTATGAAATGTATTAAAAGTTATAAAAATTAGTTGCAAGAGTTATGAAAAGTTGTAAACTTTGAACACAAATATTATGTTGAAAGTTATAATGACTATACAAGTTATAAAAAATACACGAAAAGTTATAATAAGTTATAAAAATTATTAAAAGGTTATAAAAATAATACATTTTAAAAATTATAGAAATATTATTTAAAGATATAATAAGTAACAAAAAACGTTATTAAGTTTATAAAGTATTTGTAAAAAATTATAAAAAGTAAGCTACCTTTAAAATGGTATAAAAATCTGTAAAATTTTTAAAAGCTAAGGGTCAAAAATGTATAATACCTAAGTTAAAATGTTAAGTTTAAGAGTTATGAAGAGTTGTAAAATTTGTATAAAAAATATGATATTATAAGTTATAATGAGTTTTAAAGTTTTAAAAATACGTAATAAGTTATAAAAGTGATTAAAAGTAATAAAAACAGTAATAATAAATTTTAACAAGTAAAAAATGTTATTACAAGTTATAATAAGTATCACAAAATTAATAACTTTATAAAAAGGTAATAAAACCGTTATCAAATTTATAAAATCTGTTTTTTCACATGATGCGGCGAAAAATGTGCATTTTCTTTATAAATTATAGACGTTTACGATAATTTTTCTGATGAAGTGGTAAGAAGTGGTGAACACGAACGTTTAAGAATATTAAATATTTTCTAATTTATAGTTATATTTATTAATAAATTTTTAGTTTTTAAAACATTTTAAAATAAATTTTCAATTTTTAAAACTTTTTGAAACTTTTAAAAACTTTAAAACTTTTTTAAAATTTTAAAACTTTTTAAAATTTTTTAAAACTTGCGAGGTAGTTGCGTGTTCAAATTGACGTACACGTCTATGATTTACATAGAAAATGCACTATAATAACTATATAAAAAGGTAACAAAAACGTAATAAAGTTGCATAAATGTAATAAAGTTACAGCATTTATTTTTATATAACCGAGAGTTATTAATCAAATTTGATAAAAATTAAAAACTATTTACTATTTAACTGCTTTGTATTTGTTCCAGCATAATCAAAAGATTGTTATATACATATATTTCGATACAAGTGGTTATCCCGCCGGATAATATATTTGGTATACCTCGTGTAAATAAAAATTAGTTAGGTCTAATGAAGGATGAAAATAATGGGAAAATAATGAGTGAATTTATTGGATTAAGATCAGAAATGTGTACTTTCGAAGTTGTTGACGCTGACGATACAAAAATTATTTGAGTAAAGAGACAAGTTGTGAAATCGAGAATAACATTTATTGATTTCAAAGAATCTTTAATTGGCTTGACTCATCAAAAATTGTATCACAAAATCTAAATCGTTCAAGAAATCATGCAGTAAGCTCTGTTAGTCAATTGAAAACCGCATTTAATCCACACGATGATAAAAGATGATTGATTAAAGATAGCTAAGATACGCTACCATGGGGTCATTATAAAATAATGGAATATGATTATTAACTTCTGTGTAAATATTTTTTAAAATTTTTAACTTAAATATAGCAAATTACTAATTTACACACATATAAATCAGTTTATTATGTACGTATAAAATTAAAAGAGCCTTCTTTACATATCATTTATGATATCATTAAAGTATTTTATTATAATTTTAATATGTATAGATTTATTAAATATAAAATTATTAACTATGTAGTAAAGCTATTCAAATAAAAATTGTTTATTAAAAACCGATGAGTTTTAATGTATGATTTTGAGATTAATAGAAATTAATGATCTTCAAAGATTAAGTAAATAAATCAATAATAGATTAGTTTTAGCGTGCAAAGAGTAATATTTTTACCATATTTTTGGGCATAAGAAGAAGTATTATTACAAATTTGTTGCAAATATTATGCAAAATAGAACGTTGAGATTGAAGACTTCTAAAAAACGTACTTCTCTTTTAAAAATATATAACTGCATTATAACATATTTTATTTAGATAATGTAAAATAACTAAAATTTCTACTCAAAATAACAAATTTACACTTATTTAATAATTTCAATTGAAAAATAATTTTTGGATTTCTTGTTTCTAGAAACGTTTTTTTGTTCTGAATTGTATAATTTGGTAAAGATTTTTGAATATTCTTATAAGAAATTGATTATGAATATGGTAAAATTAAATGAAATATTTGCAATTAAAATTATTCTAATAAAATTGATTACTAAAAAATGAAGAAGTTTTTATTTAAGGTATGTGATGCGAGTTTAATTAAAGCATAGCCGTTTAAGTCAATTTTTCTCATGAATTGATGAAACATATGTAGATGTTTTCTTTATAAATCATAGACGGTTAGAACAATTTTCCGCTAATGTGTTCAAAAAGCGCTGAAAAATTTAGATATTTTTCACATGATGCGACGAAAAATGTGTATCTTCTTTATAAATTATAGACATTTACGATAATTTTTCTGATGAGTTGGTAAGAAGTGATGAACACGAACGTTTAAGAATATTAAAATTTTTCTAATTTATGGTTATATTTATTAATAAATGTTTAGTTTTTAAAACTTTCTATTATAAATTTTCAATTTTTAAACCCAAAAAACTTTTAAGAACTTTAAAATTTTTTAAAAATTTTAAACTTTTTAAAACTTTTTAAAAAAAATTTAAGTTTTAAAAATGTTTTTAAAGTTTTAAAAATTGAAAATTTATTTAAAACTTTTTCAAAACTTCTAAAACTTTAAAAAAATTCAAAACTTTTTAAAAAAAAAATTAGAATTTTGTAAAACTTTTAAAACTTTTTTAAAACTTTTTAAAACTTCTAAATATTTAAAAACTTGCGAGGTAATTCGCGCCGGGGACGTGCGACTTCCGATTTTAGAAATTCTAATTTCGCACATGCGATGGTGGAAATGTTCATGAACCAATTTTCAGAAATTCACCATTGCACGTCCGATTTGGCCCCAATTGAATTGGGCCAAATATATTATCCGGCGGGATAACCACTTGTATCGAAATATATGTATATAACAATCTTTTGATTATGCTGGAACAAATACAAAGCAGTTAAATAGTAAATAGTTTTTAATTTTTATCAAATTTGATTAATAACTCTCGGTTATATAAAAATAAATGCTGTAACTTTATTACATTTATGCAACTTTATTACGTTTTTGTTACCTTTTTATATAGTTATTATAGTGCATTTTCTATGTAAATCATAGACGTGTACGTCAATTTGAACACGCAACTACCTCGCAAGTTTTAAAAAATTTTAAAAAGTTTTAAAATTTTAAAAAAGTTTTAAAGTTTTTAAAAGTTTCAAAAAAGTTTTAAAAATTGAAAATTTATTTTAAAATGTTTTAAAAACTAAAAATTTATTAATAAATATAACTATAAATTAGAAAATATTTAATATTCTTAAACGTTCGTGTTCACCACTTCTTACCACTTCATCAGAAAAATTATCGTAAACGTCTATAATTTATAAAGAAAATGCACATTTTTCGCCGCATCATGTGAAAAAACAGATTTTATAAATTTGATAACGGTTTTATTACCTTTTTATAAAGTTATTAATTTTGTGATACTTATTATAACTTGTAATAACATTTTTTACTTGTTAAAATTTATTATTACTGTTTTTATTACTTTTAATCACTTTTATAACTTATTACGTATTTTTAAAACTTTAAAACTCATTATAACTTATAATATCATATTTTTTATACAAATTTTACAACTCTTCATAACTCTTAAACTTAACATTTTAACTTAGGTATTATACATTTTTGACCCTTAGCTTTTAAAAATTTTACAGATTTTTATACCATTTTAAAGGTAGCTTACTTTTTATAATTTTTTACAAATACTTTATAAACTTAATAACGTTTTTTTTGTTACTTATTATATCTTTAAATAATATTTCTATAATTTTTAAAATGTATTATTTTTATAACCTTTTAATAATTTTTATAACTTATTATAACTTTTCGTGTATTTTTTATAACTTGTATAGTCATTATAACTTTCAACATAATATTTGTGTTCAAAGTTTACAACTTTTCATAACTCTTGCAACTAATTTTTATAACTTTTAATACATTTCATAAGTTTCTATAGCTTTAAATGTCTTTATATAATTTTGTCTATCTGTTTTAATTTAGGTACTATAAATTTTATACATTTTTGTCACTTCATTAAATTTGTATAGTTTAAAAAAATAAGTTTTACACCATTTAACTACATATAATCAGATACCACTAGTAGTAGTAACTTAATTTAGAATTGTAAATTAGTGCATAAAATACACACCACTTCTCACTACTAAGAGCGCTACTTTCTATCAGTAAAATGATTATTAGTACTACTAACTAGTTCACCTTCTCATCGCCAGATCTCACAACCACATGTCACAAACTTTATTACACTAAGTTAATGCAATACCACTTCTAACCACTAGAGTGGAGTACTTCCATCACTAATTGTACTAAACCACGATTATCAAACACGCACACATGATTTAATATTATTAGTTCAGCTTTTCGTCGCCAAACAATATCACGTCCTATGTCAGAAAATCCAAGATGGCGGATTTTTTAAGTTTTGGGACCTCCATGAGAAAATACACACGTACATAGCAAAGACGTTTACGTCTGAAACTAAAACACAGATGTGGGTTAAAGCTCACCGCATTTTCTTTATAAATCATAGACGTTTACGTGAATTTACAAAGAACAAGTGGGGAGCGGGGGTTAAAACCCTACGACATCATTTATAAATCGTGGAAGATGATTTATCTTTAATTCATAAAATTCCACGCACATTTTTCAATTAATATTTTGTTTTATTTTATAATAAATTTTTAGATTTTAATTTTTTTAATTTTCATGATTCATTTGTAATTATTATTTTATGTTTAAATTTTTTATTTTAATTTTTTTTTTTAAGCTGGTTTTTGTTTTAATTTTAAAAATTTGTAATTTTACTTTCTAAAATAGCGGACAACAGTATAAAGATCTTCCAAGTCGGAACAAGTATATTTTCATGTAATACTTAAAAACAAATGAATCCAAACTCAATGTACAAATACTTTATAAACTTAATAACGTTTTTTTTTGTAGTTATTATAACTTTCAATAGTATTTTTTATAATTTTTAAATTTTATTATTTTTTATGACTTTTTGATAATTTTTTTAACTTATTATAACTTTTCACGTATTTTTTTTATAACTTTTAAAGTTATTATAACTTTTAACATATTTTTTGTTCAAAGTTTATAACTTTTTATAACTCTTTCAACTAGTTTTTATAACTTTTAATCAATTTCATAACTTTTATACCTTTAAATGTCTTTATATTTTGTAATATATATAGTATATATTATATTGTTTTAACTTAGGTACTATAAGTTTTATACATTTTTACCACTTTCCATTAAATTTGAATAATTTAAAAAAAAAATACAATTTTTACACCATTTAATTACTTTTACAGTTGTATGCTTTTTTAAACATACTTTATAAACTTGATAACATTTTTGGTTACATTGATCTAGAGTTAAGCTGTATACTACCATAATACTTAGCACAGTTTACGAATTAACAAAACAATGATTGATAAAGTAGATTAGCCTAATAAAATAAAATAATATTTCCTTCAGCTATTTTCTTTTTTAAATATAATAATTTTTAATATTAAAGCCTGTGCTTTATTATCGCTGTCATCAAAGTATTCTTCAATTTCTTTGAAAATGTGGTTAGGCTCAATACTAAATTTATAAGTCTCGAAATATCTTTCATAAAATATAAGTTCAATCTCATCATACCATCTAGTTATGTATATGAAACTTCCTCTTTATCATCTTTTATAGCCATGTAACAACGCAAATTTATTGTTCATCTTTCGTTATAAGTAAAAATAAATGTCTTAACTGTGTAATTTACTATGCTGCTTTTATTTGAATGTCCGTGTAAGTCTACTTTAGTGTTTTTGTTTAGTTTTGATTGTCCGCCGATAAAATAATAAGTTGAACTTTTGAATATCATATCAAAAAATTTGTAAGTTACGCATTAAATCAGTTAAAGTTGTCAGCTATGCATTGTGTTTTATTTATCATTTTTGTATTGTATAACGATAATGTACCTGCGCAGGTCGTTGCCATTTATTTTGTTGTAGATATTTAATATGAACTTTGATGATATTTACTTTGATTAGTTTAAACATGAAATATGCTTTTAAGAATTATTTCCTGATTAGTATACTAAAATATAATATATGAGTTCTCATAATTAAGTTTATTCAACTTTAAAATTTAAATGTAAACTAAATTTTTGAAATATTATTATGCGAAAAATTACGTAATTTTTAGTAAAGTAAGTAGTTAGTAGTAAATTTTATTAAAAAATTTTCGATGGTTATCATAATAAAATGTAATAATAAAATAATGACTTAATAGTGAAATGTACTAATGTGATTCGTATCCAAATATAAAAACTAATTTTACGCGAGAAAATTTTATCGTTTCATCATTGTTACTATTGTAATGCAATTATGTATGGTATCGTAAATACAAAAGGATTATTAGTTTCTATGCATTGTTATGTGACATAAATTATCATCGTTTTTCACCGTTATCGCTTATCGTTTTTCCATTTTTACTTAATCGATTGACTTATCCCACACTATTGCAACGAAAACATAACTGAAGTAATGATCATACAAGTTAATAAAAATGATTTTTTATAATTGTGACAAAAATATGTTAAATCCGATTATAACAATTATAAAAAAATATGATATATATTATTTGACGTATATTCTTACTATATAATAACTTGCAATTCTCATTTGCATCCATCAGATTTGCTGTTGTTATATGTATAGCGGTACGTTTTCAAGATCAAGTTTAGTTTTAAAAATAAAATATAGTGAAACGTTGTCAAGATCAAAAAAAAATATTTTTTTTTATTTAGTTTACTACCGAAAACGATATATAGACAATTTACATCGTACATATAAAATTAAAATTCAATCTTTTAATCTTTATCTATATATGTAATATGAATCGTATACAATAACTACATAAAAAATAAAATGCAATTTTATTAATCTTTATTATTTTGCGAACACAATAACAACAACAATCATTTACTATCATTTAAATTTAATATTTGTTACAGTTACTAAATTAAATATTGTAAATCGCACGTCGGACGTCGCACCCCGCGACGCTTTTGAACACTTTTGTGTGAAATAATTTTAAAAGTAATAAATCAATTAGAAATTTAAAACCAAAAGTTTTCCAAAGTTTATCCTAAACACAAATGAAATATCTTTTGAAAGTGCTGCCACCTAATTATGAAAAGAAAAATCATCCTAAACACAACCAAAATATCTTTTCAACGTGCTGCCATCTAGCGAAAAGTACGGAAACTTACATAAAATAGTGCTGCCATCTAGCGAAAAATCATTGCAACTTAAAATTTCGAGCTTTGTCGGAAAAGTATTTAGTGCTGCCATCTGTAAAAAAAACTTTTCATACTACGTGAGCCAAAATTTGCAAATTTGCTCGTCACCAGATATCGCTACTTTCTATGTAAGAAAATCCAAGATGGCGGAATTTTACGTTTTTGGACCTCCATAAGAAAATACACGCGTTTTTGTGCTGGAAGTAACATAGCTTATCTACTTACTTCAAAATGTAAATCATAACATTCTCCATGTCTTAAGATGCTTAAATTTGTACCACCCAATGGTGTAACTAATTTATTTCCAAATCCTCTAATTTGCGTATTTCTTTTCAGAAGAGATGGATTGCCATTGTCAAAAATTACACACAAATTTTGTAACCCAATCACGTTGCAGGTTGCTGCTGTATCCAATTGATATTTACTATGCTTAATTTTATTGTCATCAATATAAAAATCCTGAAAAAACTGATTTTATTGTTTTAGTTTTATTTTTAGCTTCAAAGCAGACTTGAGCGCAATGATTATGTTTTTTGCATATGTTGCACTTCTTGCCGTATGCTGGATACTTCTTCATACCATGATCTCGTTTATATCCACAAAATATGCATGTGTCTTTCTCGGTTATATTAAATTTTGAATTAGTATCGCGTTGTTGAGAACTACTAGTCGCTGCTGAGAACCACATTGATTTCTTCCTTTATCTCTACAGAAATAGTACACGATCTTGATTTCCTAACATTATTGGTTCTAATTTTATTCACATCATTGGCATCTGAATTATTTTGATTGATCACTCGATATAGTTGCTTTAATTGCTTTTGCGTTAATTCAGACACCTTAATCTTATCTATGGCATTTCGCGCTATTTTGATTTCGTGCGTGTGCAAAAACAGCGTCATATACAGGTCAGTTCATACAACTTACTCTTAAAAAATTCTTTGGGTTTTTGTAAAACATTTCAAGTCCACCTGGAAATTAAAGAAAATTCTCAACCCAGATATTGTAAACCCAGACCGATTCTTTTTGCTTACATGGATAAAGTGAAAGATGAAATTCAGACGCTTAAGGAAAATGAGATCCTCAAACCAGTTAAATACAGCTCCTGGGCTACACCATTAGTTTTCGCAATAAAACCAAACAACAAAACTAGGATTTGTGGTGATTTTAAAATAACCGTGAATCCCAGCACCGAAGTTGTTCGTTACCCTACCCCATTCCGAGGGTAAAGAAACTTTTTCATCGATTGCAAGGAGGCATCAAATTTTCTAAAATAGATTTAAAGGAAGCATATCTACAAAACTTGATGACGAGTTAAAGAAATTGGTCCTTATAAACCCTCCTTATAAGCTAGTGCTCCTATAGTATATTGCCCTTCCGCATTGTGCAGCTTATCAAAATGATATAATCAATCTAATCGAAAGATGCAGAACTATACGAAATCTTCGTGAATTGTTTAACAGACTTCAAGAAAGGCTGTTGAGTATTTGGGTCATTAAATTGACGCAGAAGGAATTCGACCAACAGAAAGTCGGCCAGAAACTATTGCAAAACTGCCGCACCCGCAAAGTGTAAAGGTTGTCGAAGCGTTTATAGGTAAATTAAATTACTATAATCCTTATATTAAGAATGTATCTTCAACAGTTGCACCGCCTAACGAATTGAGACGACTATGTGTCAAATTTTCAATCCAGATTTCGCGTACCAACAGGTGTTAAACGATCAACCGATCGATGATGCCGATATTAGGAAACACCAAATCTCCGACAAACTGATTACGAAAGTTGTTGAGTTCATCCAAAAAGGGTGGCCTGAAGTGTTCAACGACAACTAAGCCAGACTGCTTTCTTATTTCAGTAGAAGATCTTGCTTGAATATTGTTAATAACATTCTTCTATTGCCTACACAGTATGTTAGAGTTCTTATTCCTCAGACGTCACGAAAAGATCTTATCTCACTGTTACATCAAGGTCACTGGGGACAAAGAAGGATGAAGCAACTCGCAAGACGCCATTGTTGGTGGCCTGGTAGCCTGGTATCAAGAAGGATATCGAAAACAAGGTGAATCATGGCTACATGGCAGTTCATGGAAGACGAGTTGCCGCCGAGATCAGCACTCTATACCAGAGGACCTTTTTAATATTTATTACGTTTTACATTCTGCTTCTGGTGGGATTCGAATCCAACACGGTCAAATTTAATTTATTTTTTTTTATTTAAAATATCATAAGTCTACTTAAGAAAGCCTTCGGTCGGTTGGGTTCCACTGGGTAGGTTAAATATTAACAAAAATTGAAATATCACCTTAGAAGATTGGATCTCTAGATTTGTTCAAAAATTTTAACTTTTCTGAAAAATTGGAACATTAAAATATTTTCCCCAGGAAGCTTTCGAGATCTTTTATTTCTGATATCAAATAAACCGCGTCAGAAAATGACAAAAAAAAACAACTTGATATTTAAAAAAAAGCAAGCAGAATTTATTTTGTGGTTAATTTAATTTTAGATTTTTGTATTATTAGTCGTGTTTCTTATATTTAATTGAAGGGTTTAGAAATATGTATTGTATTTGTAAAAAAAAACTTCTTAGAGCTTTTTCGCTAAAAAAATTCAGACCAATCGAAATTGAAGAAATTTAAAAATTGGGCTCTGAAGTCGCCGGTAAGATATCCCTCGCAAATCTTGTGGCCAATTATGGAATTTCATTTAAAATATTATTATTAAAGACAGAGAACAATCCATGGGACTCGGCCGAATAAAATTATTTTACACCTATAAACTCCAATAGGTATTGAAGTGAGTTATTTGGGAAGCAGCAATCTGCAACCTTTATTAAAATGGTATCATTAAATTTCCAAACTATAGTATGACGATTGATTATTATATTGTCCCAACTCCTGTTATTTTAGAATTTTATATTTCACTTGCTTTAAGCAAACAACAATCCAGACAAATTTGAACCACAAATTTAATATCTCGCACTATGAACATTCATTCACATCCGAGAATCCAAATCGTATTAATTTTAATTATTGTGTTCTGGATCATCCGTTTATATATACAAGTACACAGATCCACAAAATACATATGATATACAAATAAATATTTTTACAAAATCTAAATATTAATCAAGCTTATGGTTAAATCCATGAAAAATTCTATAATTTTTTACTCCCCGAAGGTGCCAACAACAAGTTTTTAGGATAAGACTAACATATACACAACTTCTCGTATATATGTCTATATATGTATATAGATGTATATATGGATCAATATTCAAATCTATCCTCAGACTCATACAAAAGCCTGTTATACGTATTGTACATACATATGTGTAGTAGCGCAGCGCGTCAGCTACATATGGCAATGACTGGTTTGGAAATTTTAATTAAAATAAAACTTATTTATGAATATGTAAAAATAAAATTTGTTTTGCTCATATTTAATTAGGAAAAAGGAATAGAGTGGCTCGTTAATTCTATAAAACCCGCCTTAGGAAATATGTAAATTAAATTATTTTTTCGTCTATAGAAAAATTAGAAATGATCCATCGTGAAGTACTTTTGATGCACATACAACAAAAATAATTAATCCATTTTGTGTAAATTGAAAACCAAAACCGCACCACCACTGCTCATTTCAAAAGCATCCACAAGAACCAGCAAATTTTTCTTTCATTTTCAATTAGCCCTTCACGTATACGTTTCTCGTCCCAGGTTATAATCTCATTAAACATAGTCAGATTAGATAAAAAGCGAATGAAACCAAAACAAACATTGCAATGATATAAGATTAAACCCACCTGATTATATGGAGTTTTGTTTTATTTCGTTTGGAAAATAACAGAAATACCAAAGGAAAATGAAGATTTAATTTTATTTATTTTTTTTAAATGAAAAGTAATAAATTAGGAATTTTCTTTTGTCATTTATTTTTTTAAATTTGGGGTTGTGTGGGGTTCGTTCCTTTTCATTTTAATTTACAAAGAAATGTTTTCCCAATGCCTTACACAAGTATATAATGGCGGCATGGAATGTTGTCAAAGCGACTCCACCAAAATGAACAATTTCCAAAGAACCGTGTACGCAAAAGATTTATTATCAAAAAAATGTTCGCTTATTGGTTTGGATTATTTATTGGTTTAGTATTTTAGACAACGTGTAGCATAAAACAGTTTTTCCCGCCTTGTTTAATTTATACACAATTTGTATTGAATTAATAAATGAACAATTTTATGGCCTAAGGCATTTTCATTAATCAAAAACAGAGCGTCACTAAACAGTCAACCATAAAGCAACAAATAGAGAAATTTTATACTGGTAAGTGTTTGAAATAACATTTCAGGAAATACCACATTGGCCATTTTATTTGTCTAATCCGAAAGCGGATCATCCATTAGCATATGACTGGCCGACGAAACTAGTAATAAATTTGTGGTTGAAGCGGAAATTTGTGAGCAAAATAAAAGTTCTGGCACCGAAAAAGGATGTAAGACTAGCGATATAGGTCAAGTAAAATAGTTGCATAATTCGTTGAAAAAGTCGAAACTTTCCGCTGCTAGAAATGTCATTTCCTTTTCCGGAAAGTAGGCTTTGTATAGAAAATTGTAATCACAAAAAACCTTTTACTCGTTCTTTTG
Organism: Nephrotoma flavescens; assembly: GCA_932526605.1. Classification (NCBI taxonomy): domain Eukaryota; kingdom Metazoa; phylum Arthropoda; class Insecta; order Diptera; family Tipulidae; genus Nephrotoma; species Nephrotoma flavescens. The sequence goes on from OW052220.1 coordinate 79,190,058, forward strand.
TTTATTCAAGTGAACTTGTTTATTCTTTGTCGTTCGCTCAGCAAGACGATTTGACGAAAATAATTTCGAATGTTTAAAGATTGCTAGCCTACTGTGAATTCAAAATTTATTTTGTTTTTAGTTTCAACTACTATGGCCAATTTTTGAAAATATTAAAATGGAATTGAATTAATTCTAGTTTGAATGTAAGTTTTATGGTAACTGCTATAAAAAATATTGTCTGCAAAGCAAGCGCAAATAATGTTGAGGCATGAGTGCCACGTGTAGCATTGTTCTGGCTTTCTCTGGGAAAAATATTTTGATAGCATTTTGTCGAAATTATATTTTGCTCGCCTAGAAACTAGGTGTAAATAATTTAGAAACACATAATTTTGGGAATTATCTTTCCATATAAAAATATTGTGGAACAAAAGTTTCTTAATCAACCTTGTTTTGAAAAAATGGAAGGAAAGCAAAATATTATTTAGACAAAAATGCTGTGAAAATATTTTACCCAATTCCTAGGGAAAGCCAGAACAGTACTACTGATAGTAATTTCAAACCGATAAATCGTGCTTGTATAGTATACAATTTTATATTTGTATTGTATTTTTTCCCTCATGTATCTGTGCATTTTTGTTCGTTAATTTTACAAAGGCAAGTAGCAAAATAAAAAGTTCCGGTTGAACCGGTTGAATATTTATGATGATGACGTATAGCTCACCTCTTCTATTCGCTTGCTTTTGAGCAGTGGAACCGATTGTTTGCTGTGATTTGATTTTTCATTTTCAAATATTTAAACAACATACGAAACCGCATTTGACACATCAATTAAAAAAAAAATGAATCAATTAAATGACGCGCAAGCAAACCAATATTAATAAAATAACCACTACTATGTTTTCCGGTTTCCTCACCTCGCGCTGTCATTTTTGGTACAAAATCGACACTCAGTAGTCTAAAAAAAGGAATCAAGAAAAGGTATATAAAAAATTTCTATTACCGTTATTTCATAAAAATTTACCGAACTTATTGAACACCCCTCGTACTATACTGTGTCGAATTTGTAGTTTTGACTGCATATTTGACATGAACTAGTATGCAGGTCTGAAATGTGACTGCCCAGTGACCTCTCAAAGCCAAGAGACATTTCCCGAATCAATTTGAAACTAAAATTTATGAAAGGCATAAACGTTAAAAATCAAATCATTAATTTCCAACTGATTGCAAATAATTTATTTCTCGATTATTTGTGTAAATAAATTGGGGAATCACATCAGTAAATTTTTTTGTTCGTGACTTAATTAATTATAAAATTAATTAATATTTTTTTTTAAATTGAACAAATTTGATTTTTTTGTGGTTAATTTTAAAACAAGAAATTCTTTGTTTACCGTAAGTAAAGATAAAAATTTAATTACCTAACTTTTCCTATGCATGTGCTATATTTAAACCTTACCGTCCTCAAAATATTTTAGAATATCTCAACGCGTTTCCAACTGGAATTACAGATAGTGTAGATTTATCAGATAATCCCAACGAACAAATTCAATTTGGTGATACTGCAGAATAAGTTGATATCAAATATGTTGATATTAAAAAACATAGGTGTTTGAAAAAACTTCCGAAACAAATGACTTAAGTTTTACTGTGAATTCGACGTCATGAAAAACAAAATAAAAGATTTATCACCTCGTAAATTATATGAAACATTATTCACTGATGAAATCGTGAAATATATTGTTGATCACACTATGATATATGCTCGGCAGTCACGACATGCAAATGTATTGGTCCCTTTCATATCGTTATCTCGAAATTAACAAAATATTTGCATTTGTCTAACATCGATTAAATTGGAAATTCTAAAGATCGCATTTTCATAGTAAGTCCTCTAATAATATAAAAACAGTTTTGCCAGTCGGGTTTTTTCCACAAGGGTCTTTCAATGGGAGAATCAGGGTCAAGTATTCCGGGCACAACCCGGCAAAAAATTTATTCGCGGTAGGCCAGTGGAATTCGAGTGGATATTAATACGCTTTTGATATATATTGCGATAAGCCGATATATATTGCGATATATTGTTGCAAGAGTATAGTTATTGGTTTACTGGCCGATATACCCAATCCCTCAAATCATAGATTTTTTGAAATTTATGTTACTACGTAATCGCCAATGAGTTATTTGAAAAAAGAAGAAAATAAGAACTACAGGAAGTGAGAGATAATCAAGTTCATAGCGTCTTATAATGCTTACTAAGGAAATGAAGAAAAAGCAGAGAGGCCAATCGATTTGTTATGACTATCGATTTGGTCTGAATAATAACATTTTTTGTATAAAATGGAAGGATAACAATAAATGTTCTGTTCTTACGAATTATAACGGTGTTGAACCACTACATTACGTAAAAAGATGGTCGCAAACTGAAAACGCTAAAGTAAATGGTACTTAACCATTTGGTGGGTACTTAAGCGTAAGTTACATCACTGGCCAAAATCAAAATGAAATAGATCGAATCTCACTGACCCATCATAGGTACTTATTTGAAAGATCCAGAATCACCTAGAAGCTTTAAGAAGGGAAAACCGTATATGCCAATGAAGGCTATTACTTACTATTGTCATTTGAAGGCCAGATGGTCATGTAAGAAACATAAAAAACAATGTGAATATCACGTTTCCACGTAACATCATTTAAGTACGCCTACTTTTCCGCGAAAATAAGAAACTTCTTTGAATTTTCTGTTTTATTTATTTTATTTACTCAAAATCGCACCGTGATCTCAATTTCTACTATTTTCATCAATAGGTAGTTCCAATTTAAGCGTTTATTAAAAAGCTGCTGAAAATTGGCAAAATATAGAGTCTACTATTAAATCCTGGTTATTATAAGACTGGTTTTGAGAGCCTGGTTCTGAGAAGCCCGGTTTTCAAAATTCTGGTTTCAACAGCATGGTTTTTCAAATCCTACTCAAAATCATGGTTTTTAAAAACAAAGTCATTTCCATTAATTCGTGCAGGTCACATTCGTGGACTACGGAAATTCATATTTTTTATTCGAAATATCATTTCATATATGACTCGTTTCTTACGCCAAAATAACATTAAGATAAAAAAATCCACGATACTTTACTATTTAAAAATTTGAATATTTTAAAAATGTTTTTGAAATAACTGATTTTAGTTAAATCGTCGCACTGTTTCATCACCGAAATTCCTCGAATCTATTTTTTGCAACAATCAGCTCTTTCTCCAACCCTTAAACAGGATTATAAATTCCAACATGTGGTTTACCAATCACTAGCTAAAGTCTTGCCAACTTTCCGCAAAATTTTGTGGTCGAGGAAGATGTGCCTCAGAATCATCCTAAACAATCCAAAAATTGTGTTGCATAATTTGGCCTCGTTTTTCATTTATTTTTATTAGTCACCGTTACATAATTTTTTTGGAACGTATTTCCTATTGCGTAAGCATCAGGATCAAATAGATTTTGCAATTCCTTATAATACATTAGAACTTCTGCGGCTGGGACAAACGGCAAACTTCTAATTAGCATCCTAATATGGAGATCAAAAGTTTTGGTTCACAAAGTACTTTGTCGGACAACCTTGCACCTGTTTTTTCCGCCAAACAGTTTGCTCTGGTGTTATACTTGCATAGTTAAAATCAAAAATGACTATGTGTGGCTTTAAATTTATGTGGCATTCAGCAGCTCATTTGCACATTTCGTAAAATGAATTTGCAATAAGTTGCCTCGTATGTATAGAAAAGATCTCAACCTCGGCAAGTAATTTTAAGGTGGATGTTGTTGCCAGTAGAATTCGGCAATTTGACCGTTGATGATTTTATATTGTTGTGCAACACGAAATAACATCATCAACATCCACTTAAATGTTTGGTACTGATATTGCACAGAATTGAAAGGTGTCTATAATACAGCCCGTTTATCATTAAATTGTAGAATTTTAGCATCAATTGTGCCGAGAGAATAACTTTGACTAGAGAGAACTTTCATTTGGATTATACTTTTAATTTTATAAGTTTAATTCGTTTGTTTATTTTTTTCGAAAGTAAAAATTATTACTTTCAACAAAAAAATTATTTATCTTTAACTTCAGTTTAGGGGGCATCGTAAAAATCAAGTAATATGATTTTCAATTTCTTTTTTTTTATAAGATCTTAACTTGAAAGGTTCTAGGAGGTGCGAGCCAAAACTCGCCAGGAAATCACAATGTTTTTCAGAAAATTTTGCAAATTTTTCTTTAAAATTTTTACATTTTCAAAAAAAAAAAAAGTTTAACGTAACCTTCCAACTTTTCAATAGTGCAACAATTTCTTACCGCGACTACGATGATAGAATCACTGATTGTTGTCAATTGTTCTTTACAATTACAAAAAAAAATATATTTGTTTTATACCTTAGAGTATATAGGGTATGCCGGCTCCAAACCCCCGCTTTTCTTTATAATCAAAACTATTATTGTATTAATTAATTATGCATATTCATGGGTTGGGCTTGAATTCACAATTTTTACAAAAATTTGAATTTTGAAGTTACGGGATTTCGGCTCACTCCCATTATTAATCGCTTCTACTGATGAATGTACCACAAATGTTTTAAATTTTATTTATATAGCTTAATTCATTGTTTGGGATGGAAAATGGGGGATACATTTTGATTTTTCCAAAAAGATACACCTTTGAAGAAATACCGATTCACGGGCTCAACATCAAAATTTGATAGAAAATTAATCACTTTTACATATTTTGAACAAAATAAATTGAAAAGTGCTAAAAAGTTTGCGCAAAATGTAGGAATTTTGCAAGTTTTGATTTGCACACTATACATTTTTTTTATTGAAAATCTCGTGTCTAATTCCTGATTTTTACGACAACACCAAAACTGGAATTTAGTCTTGCTATCGTTTCCATTGATTTGAAACAAAGAAAAATCGCATTTTATTCGAAAAAGACAAGGCCTACTAATTTGGGATTATTTAATTTTTTATTATTTTAAACAAGTATTCATCTTGCAAAAAACAAATTGTAAATAGTTTGATCAAATTTGGAAATATTCCATCAAAGTATCTTTCCTACTTAAGTAATGTAGGACAGGGCATGAACCACACTGAAATTGAAGAGAGTATAAGTAGTAAAATATAAAGAGCAAGCTATAAAAATAGCTAATCAAATTCGTTCGTCAGCTTATTATAGGAACCGAACATTTTTTGTAAGGTTTTTAGAAATAATAGAAGCTATATAGTAGAGTTTACCAATTAACCATGACCGCAATGAATTTTCGATAATTAAATCATGTAGGTTTCGTGGCTTACGTTAATTGTTTTTTATTACTGACTCGGACGTTAAAACACTTCAAATGAAACATAGAATAATTATCATTCCGCGTCATCCAAATATTTCACAAGTAATATTTGTTCTTTTCAATTTATTCAAAAATATGACTCGTACGTGTAGGACTAGGTACATACATCTACCATAAGTGAAAATGACACATCCTGTATATTCCCTAATCAAACATGAAGTTGTATGCTCCCATTTTAAAATCGTTAACTGTCAAAATAATAATACATAACAATCATATTTATTTCAAACTAAAATTTTATTTCTATATTTACGAAAAAAAGAAAAAATATTTTATTGTTCAAAATCGATACATTTCAAGACGTCTTCAATATTATTTAAAAATAAATATAAAAAGAAATTTCATTTCTTTTTATATTCAAACGTCTATTCTTTCGTTATTTCAATATTTTCCAATTTATTGTACTTATACGATGTGAGAAAATTCTGTTTTTTAACAACTTTAATAATTCCGGAAAAGAATTTTCCTCTTGGTTGCAGAGTATTTTCTATATAAAAAAAAATTGCCATCAAAGAATTTCCCTAGAGAAGAAAGCTCGATGGTGGTGTTAATAGGATTTCCATTTTTATTTTTTAAATATAATTTTGTATCGGTTATATAACTCACTTATTAAACGCCATTATCGGGGAATATAAACATTTTACTTTGTGCGTTGCGATAAAATGTTTCAATGGGAAAATGTATTGAATTTCACGTAAAAGCTTTGCTCAATTAAGATTTAACTATGGTTCTACTATACTTACTTTTCCATGCATAAAATATATAAACGAGTACCTTATTTTTTAAATAATCGATTTACGAGTGCACAACTATTCATGTAAAATGATTACAGAGTGAAATACGATGGAAACATAATTGAAAATGTTCTGCTTGCGGTTAAAACGATTGTACATGGAAAATGTGGAACGACCAAAGTTAGATTACAAAGATTTGTTTTATTTATTTTTCTAAATCTGTAAAATTCAATTTTATGATGATTTTCGGATTAATAATTTTTAAAATTGAACATAAGTAAGTGTTGATTATCACAGGGGAGCTGAATGTCGATGAAGGTTGGATGTGTACGACGTCGATTTTTAATGAAAGGGCATTTTAAAATATTTATATGGATATATTTGTTGACTTTCAGGCGTGACCTTTCCCTTCCAAAACCCAAAATCAATATCGACATATTCTTATTAGCCGATTAGGTATTATACTATTTAATATTAGTGTTGAAACCCGGTTTAGACAATATTATCTAAAAGCAAAAGAAAACATGTAATCTTTGCTTTCTACATATCAACACAATAATATCGAATGTAACCTACACATATAATATATAAGGTATAAACATAGCCAAAGACAAGATACATCGACAAAATGTTTAAAAAACCCGGCGATGTCGATGTGGTGAACATAACAAGGGCCTCGTCGTTTATGTTTTATCGGCTCATTTTTAATTTCTTTACAGAAAACATTGCGTATCACATAAAAAATTGGTTGAAATTCATTTAATATCAGTTCTAAAAAACACCAACATAATAATCTCAAACTAGTTGGTAGTACTGCACCGCCGACGACAAAATTAGAAATAGATTCTAAAGCAAATTCGGCGAGATTGTCACCAGCGGCATTCGTTGTGTTAGCATCCTGCTGGTCGACTTCATCTGTCACTGTATCTCTGGTTCTGTTATACACGGGGAACGAAAAGTATGAATACAAATTTAATAAATATCTGTCTCTTTTCTATTTTTATATTTACCGCAGCCTACGTTAATGTTTTTCGCGAAGTAGCAATTTTAATTTCAGTTAATCAAAGTTAGTCATGACGAAATATTATCCCCTATTAATTATTCAAAATTTTTTAAAAGGAGCAAAAAAATCAGGGTAGATTTCATTTACAGATCAATTTCCTTAGACCAATCACTTCATGCGACGTCCTGGTTACTAGATTTTCCTGGTTACTAGATTTTAAAATCAAAATTTACTAAATATTTTTGTACAAAACTCTCAATAAAAATTTTTTAAATCTTAGTTGGCTTCATTAGTTTGAATTTTTTTTCATTTATTTGTCACGTCAAAATTTCAAGTGATAGAAATAGTCATTTGGAGTGATAGCAGTCGCAAGGAAATATTTATAAAGCAGCAGACTAAGATTTAAAAAACAGCCAGAACGACTTTATTGAACAATTATTTTGTTAGTTTCGATTTAATGATCTAGTAACCAGGAAGATGAGTAGTCACGTCACTTGAAGTGATGCGACTAGGGGAATAGGGGTGTTATACTTAAAGCTTTCTTAACCACCGTAGAAGAAATGAACTAGTATTTTGCAAAAATATTAATCATTAAACCTTGCAAAAAACATAAAGCTTGAAGAGTATATTCAATATGTTGCGACTGCTTGTGGGGTCATTACAACTATTTAAATTGCAACTTTGTTTGTTTGAAATTTTTAATTTCTAAAAATTTCATTGCAACCAAATGAGTAAAGCCTTTTCCTGATAGCATTGCCATCGCATTGACATTGTATAGGTACTAAAGTTTGATTTTATGGAAATTAGCCTCCGTATTCACATCCAGGGTCATGTGAAATCAGTGAAACCAACGTGTACTTTGTGCGTGTGTGTGACGAGATAAAATATAGCGGAGTATTTTTTTATTTGTTTTGATTCTCATTTTGGTGTGGGCAATTGATGCGCGGTGTTAAAGAGTGTGCAAGTGACGTGCACGAAAAAGTAAAGCGAGAAACACAAACGAACAAAAATATTCTTCTAGAATGTTTTTTGGTGCGGGAGTTTTTTTTAGTCGAGTTTGGATTTTGATTAAAAATAAAGTCTGGTTTTAAATCGGATGTAAATCGGAGTCAAGTTTTGAATTTCCAAGAGACGAGTTTGCATTTCCATAAAAATAAGTTTTGGATTTCAAAATTGAGAGTAGAGTTGTGAATTTACTTAAAATAAGTCGGATTTTAAATTTTCGAGTTTTGGTTTTGAGTTAATTAGTTCCGTTATATTTTGAATATGAAAGAAGTGTGCGGTTATTGAATATATGTTACGTTACGCAAAATAAATTGAACTGTAACAAATTTAGCTGTATATTTGCATAAATAATGTGTCTTATGTATTTTATGAACATTTTAAAATAAAGATATCTACTACAAAATAAAGTTTGTTGTATCCTAATTTGAGTATGTGTATTTTGAGGTGAAAGAGAATCGAAAAAAAAAATTATTTGGTACAATTATCTAAAATAACCTAAACCGTAATAAAAAATACGGGAAAGGTTCGGAGCCGAACTCTATAAGCTAAATAAAGAACTAAGTTAGTTATATACTAGCTACTATTCAATTCAAACCCTTAAAACCCATCTCATCCGCACCTCCCTATACCGCACCACCAATATAATCGCCCTTTAATAGCCACCAATATAATCGCCCTTTAATCATCCAACCCCTCCACCTCCCATACCACCATTACAACCACCCCCATAACCACACCACCCACACAAACTCACATCCAGCTCTATGAAACCAAAATAGAATAGAAAATAAAAAAAACTCAATTTTAAGGAGGGCGATTCCTTCATATCTCCGAACACCCTAAACACAGAAATGTCTAAATCAATCAAATTCCCATGAATTGCTTGAACTTTCAGCGGAGAAATTAAGTTGATATCCCCATCCGTCCTCAAGTGATCGTGGACACAGACGGCACACCGAAACCATATAGCATCTTTTTAACAAAAATGTTTAAAAATAACGTGGTTGTGATTATTAATGTTAGTTCTATAATAGATTGAGACGGGTTTAAACAATTTTCTTGTAATTTGGGAGTGGCCTGGTCATGCACCACATTTTCGACAGGTGGCGCAATTCCGACGGGTGCCAATTAATAATGATTACCACAAATCAACGGGTGCCAAATGTTATTTTTCAGCGGCACCTAAATGTTTTATTATCTTATCGAGGCCATTTATCCTGTTATCTAAACGGCAAAGGTGCCGCCGCATTGTACACGGTTTTGGCAAGACAACGTCCGACCTTTTCGACGGCCGATTTAGGCCAAATTTTCACTAAAAGCGGGAAGACGCCCCACATTTTCGTTGGCCTAAAACGACCAAATCAGCGGCTTTGGCGGAAAGACGCCCAGCTTTTTTACGGTTTTCCGGCGAGCCCAATCTTTTCGGTGGCCTTTCAAGGTCAAATTTTTGGATAACGGCGGAAAGACGCCCAGCATTTTTGGATAATGGGGGAAGACGCCCAACGTTATTTTTTACCAAATGCTCCCGACGCCCAACGTTAATTTTTACCAAAGGCGGAAAGACGCTCAACGTTATTTTTTACCAAAGGCGAGAAGAGGCTCAACGTTATTTTTTCCAAAGGCGAGAAGACGCCCAACGTTATTTTTTACCAAAGGCGGGAAGACGCCCAACGTTATTTTTTATTAAAGGCGGTAACACACCCAATGTTAATTTTCCTAAAGACGGGAAAACACCCAAAATTTCCAGAGGCCCAATCGAAGGGAGAAAGGTACAGTTTTTTGTTTATTTTTATTTAAATTTTTTTTAACCACCATTTAAGTTCCAAATTTCAATTTTTCCTACCCTATTGTGCTGCTTCGTTGTAGCTGGGCATTGGCCTCTAGGGGCCGTTGGGGCATTCGGCGGCATTTCATCAGTAGACATTGTACTTGTCTTTCGGGGAGATCCGGTCGCTCCTGGGTGGACACACCTGGTTATTATTAATTTAATTCATGTTCCTCAAATTTTTAAAAATTTCGGCCGACGGATTCTGGTGCCATCATTTCAATTTAATTTCCGTTTTTTTTAATTTGCTTTTTAATTCTTATTTTTTATTGTTTATTCTGTTACATAGTGTAGGCCAAGAGCAGGCAAACCTCAAAACCCCACGACCCAAAACCTTGATATCTAGTCAGCAAAACCACCGTGAGAAAGTGCTCTTCTTGTTTAGAAGAAATCTGCGGGTTGGCTTCGTGCCACCCGTAACAAATACTCGGCAGACATACGGGTAATGAATCTATCTTTCCTGCTGGGAAACGCTCTATGCTACGACAGACGCACAATTTCCAGAACGTTTCGATATGGTCAATAAGAATAGAAACTATCCCAGAAGATAGGAAAGTTAATGTCACGTCAACAGGGTGCTTTATGTGTTATGGTTTACAGCGCCATAACCAATTCAGCAACTTGAAAAACTTCACTATCTTGAAGAAATTTTGCAGAAAACTTTGTTGCCAATCAACAGTACTCTCTACGAACATAAGTATTACTACTTCCGACAAGATGAAGCCATATCATACACAGCTAATATAGTTCAACTGTATGGTGCAAATAGAACCTGACCGATTTCTTACCAATGGAAGAATAGCTTCTCTGTTTACCTTTACCTCGTACATGCTATTAACGGTGATAAGTCATATATTTTGTAATATTTCACAATTTGAAGCAGTACTAGCTGAATCAAATTACTAAAAAATTTACTAAATGCATTTCCTTAGAGCGGTATATGTAAAAAAAACTACGACACTTGGGTGAGAATGAATTGGGGATTTCTGGATAGTAATATCAAAGCAAATTCATCCTAATGCAAAATAAAAAACAAATAGGCGGATTTTCTCGTAAAAAATTAAATTACAAAGTGCTAGCGGCTGAAACCTTACGAGCTAATCAGGACCTCGGTCTAAAAATTTAGAAACCAGAAAAATTCACTGAAAATTGGGGAACGTCGGAAATTTGCAGTACGAAAATTGGTCGCAAAATTACTCAGGAAAACATGGTCTTAATATACACGATCATCTTTGATTTTGAAAATCAGACCAGTTTTAACAGTTTTGCATGGTACAAAATGAGTCATAAAATTAGTGCAGATTCGTTTAAAATTTGGTAAGAAATATACAGTGGTGGACAGAAATTTAGGGATATCTGTTTGTATTGTAACTAAAAATCTATATTCAATAATTTACTTTAGCCCATTGATGTGACATCTATTGTAAAATAATTTTACTTTGCTCTGGTACTACAAAAAATAATAAAATATATTTTATTGTTTGTATATTTCGGGAATTCCCATAAAGTGTTGAAAAAGTCAGACCAAAGTGGTCAAATAGTTAGGGACGCGTGTTTTTCTATAATTTTTTCACGTTTTAGTATTTAAAAAGTGAAATTTCATATTTAGAGACAATGTATTATTGTAGATTATTAAAAATTGTCAACAAAAAAATAATAAGTTATCACGTTTAACGATAATGGGCCGTAGAGTGAATTGTCCATCGGATGAACAACAGAAGATATTAAGATTGTCAGGCCATGGTAAATCGTACCGTGAAATGCTGTCATCGTTCAATGTTCCGAGAATAAGGTTGTCAATGCCATAAAAAGTCGCACAATAAACGCGGTGTGAAGAGGAAAACAACGCCTCAGACGGATCGTCATATTTCCAAAATAGTTAAAAAGGATTTTTTTATGATATACTTATGTTGACGTTGAAAAGGAACACAATTTGAAACTAGTACGCGCACAATTCGAAGACGTCTAGAAGAGTGTAACCTGCACGGCAGATCAGCTTGAAAAGTTCCGCTACTTAGCAAAAAAATATTGTCGATAGACTCTGATTTGCTAAAGACCATATTGATTGGGATGGTGCGGCGAGATCCAAAAATGAAGAAACATACTTTTTGATGGGGAACAGTATGTCCGTAGGCCAACAAATCAAAAATTGTGGAAATGGAAATATTAAAGTATGGGGATGCTTCCCCACACTTTAATATTTCGTGATGTACCCCGTATGCTGAAGAAAACATGCCTTTAAGGTGGGTTTTCATGCAGCACACGTCTAGAAAGACAAAACAGTATTTTAATCACGAATCTATCAATCTTTTATCTTGCGCAGCACAATCTCCCGACCACAATCCAAATGATCATCTGTGGAAGGATCTTTAAGTTGCTATAGCTGAAAAAAACAAAAATAATGAAGAACTGTGGTTAGCCGTTAAGGAACCTTGGGCGTCAATACCTATCCAACGATGTCAAAGGATAATAGATTAATCCTAAAATTATTTTTTATTTCATTTATGTTTGTGCTCGTGTGGTTGCACCGAAAATTTGTCTAAGTCGCAATTAAAACCGGTATCATAGGGAAACGGGGAAAGAAACGAAGAAAAATACGGTTTCTGTGATACCCCGTGTGCCATCAGCCGATGACGTGTTTAAATATTCACAAAAGCAGATACATGTTGGTGTGGTTTTGCGTGTTACAAGTTGGACCAAACATTTTTGGAATTGCTGTTCGAAATGGCATAAAACTTTAATTTACTTTATTTAATATTAATAAATATTATTATAGATTGCTTTAGAAATTAAAATTTGAATTAATTATCTTCTAGATGATTAAAAAAATTCTAAAGTTGTGAAATAAACGTTGAACTTGGAAAAAATAAACTTTATTTTAATTTTACATTGTAATTGAAACTTTTAAGTAACCATTTCCTAATTTTCAAGAATTGACTTTTAAATTTTTTGATAGGTATTTAATTTTAAAATTTGATTTCAGCGCAATGCGGCGGTAAAGTGTAAATATCTTAACATTATTTTATCGTTCTCTTAGGTTAGACATAAATTGATGTCATGCGAGTAGTATGAGGCCTGTAGCTTAGGGGGCATTGCTACTATCTAGGCCAAACTATCTTTAAATGTATGATTATTCAATTTCCGTAAGTGTCGAGGGCGGCCAATTCCAGCTTTATAAACCATTTTATCCCTACCCTACCTTCTTTGCGTCCTTCATTATAGGCACGGCTTGTTCGGCTGTGTTTTGTCTGAGATGTAATGGACCAATAGAAATTAATGGAGAGGTTCATGTAAGAAACTACGTTGGCCCAGATCTTAAGATTTATAAAGAAAGAATACTGAGGCCGGCTCAAATTACGGATGTTCTGTCAGTTAAAATTTCTAGGGCAGCAAGAGTAATGAAAAGCGGCAAATAGCGTTTTGCCCATCAAGCCTATTGGCTTGAGAATTAAATAGAGTTTCATGCAAAATTTCAAGGTAGCAAATAAGTAATCCTGCACAATCATAACGGGGATAACCAGTATAGGTAGTTCAAAGTACCATGATCGATTGCGCTAAGTCCTATAAAGATGAAAATGTATTAAAAATATTTCCCGGTAGGGGGAAAAACTGCGCTTAAAAACATCAGTTCAACATTTAGCGAATAAAATGGTTCCAAATTATTAAAAATTCCTGTATTGAATCCTGCAAAGCAAACAGATTGTTTTTAAAACTATGAGGCTCGAAAGATTTTGATATGTGATGAACCCTAACTTCGGGAAAGTTTGTTTATGTAACCAGTCTTTCAAGTCTGTGCTTCTTTTAAGCAATATTGAGATGTTTTCTTATTTAGGATATTTTGTTTGGGGAGTCTACAAATCGTTCTCTGGTCGGGCCGTACATTTTAATATATCATGTGGCAACATACTGCGTCATTTTGTACAATGTTGTATTTTTTGCACAGTGTTGCACATATTTGAGCTCTACTTGGGGCTAAGGAAATTTTCCATATGCAAGGAACTTTATTATGAATCTAGATACAATGGAATATGGATGCTAATATGAATTTCGCACGTGCAATTATTAAGTCGGTTTCTATGAAGAAAAATATGATGGTACTATCAATGCTCGCGACTGTGTATTGTTCCAGAAAAGAAGATCCAGAGATACAACGCAATTGGAATGGTACACACTGAATTAGGGTGGAGGAAGTGTTACAAATTTCCTTACACAGCGAAAAAATACTTAAAATTGTTGGAGTTTTTGAAAACAAAATTTCGGGATTAATTTGAAATTTATTTTGTCACGGATGGTGCAGTGACACATCATAAAATTAAAAAAACAAATTATGAATCCATCCTCAAAAATGATTTTAGAGTCAATATGAGTGGCTAAGGCGTCTAAGGCGAATTTTATTCAAATACTGAATATAAATTAAAACAAATCCAACTATAGGCAGTAGGTTCTAAAATTCGAAAACAAAGGAACTCTCAAGTTCACGCTACTATAAATGTAGAAAATATTCAAATAGTGAAGATTATGTAACAGATAAATTTTGACTGTCCTAAACTCAAAAACATGTAAAACTGTTGTACCTAAACAGATTTTGTAAGAAAACAAAATTATTCGTATCTAAATTTTTAGAATATCAAAATGAATCAAGTGATGAAAATCCTTTGCTAAATACTCTGCTAAAAAAGTTAAATCACTTCAATGTCGTTTTGTCGCAAAATTCTAAAAAAACTCATATGACAGTTCTCGGCCCTGATGTTCGATCACTTCCAAATTTTATTTGAAATTGTTGTCACTAGAGGCAAATTTCAATAAAATAAAGGGTTTAAAAAGGGTCATTTTTTAATGATCACGCGATTTCCGAACGCGAAATTCAAATAGACAATTTTAAAATGGGTAGATCGTCCTACTTAAACGTATTTTGCAAGAAAATAAAAAATTTTACTAGTATTTAAAATAATTTTGAGAACAGCCTTTATTTTTTTAATGTTTAAAACGACTCGTGCCAGCCCGTCAGAAAGGGTCGTCACACTCAACTGGACTTAGTACGATATATTACTGTAATACTGTTAAGGCAACACGAAAACATTCCGACAAATAATTTTGATATAGCTAAAACTTTTATGTTAGCTGTATATACAAAATTATACCAAGGTATTCCTGAAATAAATAAAACAATAAAAACGGTAACAAAACGCTTTCCACCTACCTAACTGTTACACTTTTTAAACTTTTTAAACTTTGTTTAAACTTCAGCATGCTAAAGCTCAACCTTAATTGTAATAAATTAAAATTACGAAAAATTTACAAAATTTGTTCATATATGGACCAAAACTTAAGCTTTCAAAAAAATTAAAACAATCAAAAATACGTATTAAAAGCATTCTTGGACGTATTCATCAAGAATTTGTTTTTCAAACAACAACAAAAATAAAAAATACAAAAAAAATATTAGTTTTTCATTACCTAATTCAAAAAGCACTGGTACTAATACTAGTACGATATAGTATTTTATCAAATTTAAAAAGCACAAAAATGTCAACTAATTTTTTGTGATGTGCCATATTATATACCATAAAAAATATATTTACTAAATTTTTAATTCGTGCATTTAAAACTTTAATAATATAAAACTAATTATGAGCTTTTCTTAATTAACAAAAACAATTAAAAGTTAAAAAATTACTATTTTGCTTTGTATATTTGATTAGTTTAGTTTTTGGCTTACCATCGACATCTGTTTTCAAATATAATTTTCCTCGTGGACTAAGACACCTACGTAGGCCTTCATTCCGATCAGCTGGGTGTTTGTGTATCAATGTATAGTGTTTTTTTTTAATTTTGTGCATGTTAGTATTTTTTGTTAAGTTTGTTAATTTTGCAATAAAAAAAAAACAAAAAAAAAATTTGAATCAAAATTTCCAAATATAATTAAATTTTATTAAATTTCAAAAAAATATAATAATTTTGAATTTTGAATATAAATTTTGTTATTATTGCATTTATTGTAAAAAAAAAGCTCTATGAAATAGCATTGCGGGTTGTAGTTTCAGCTTCTTTATGAATTAGGTTATGGTTAAACTATTTGTTTACAATTTAAAACATTTCACACGTCTAAAATTATTCTATCTTCTACTTTTATAGCTATGAACTACAGAAAGGATTTATCTAGATTATCCGAATTTTAAATTGACTTATACATGTAAAATAAATGTAAATATAAAATCTACTGTGTATATAATATTTCCGATATACGATAAATTTCATGTTGTGAACTATATACGATTACATAAAAATACTATAACCTAGATTTTTAAAAATGTATATAAGTGTATAAATACTGGCTATATGCCAGGCAGTTCATAATACTACGTTCTTGTGAAAATGATTTTCTTGCCAATTCAATATTTAAAATCGATCGAAATTTTTTTTGCTAAATTGAAATTTAGATGGAATAATTTGAACAAACGTTTTGGTCCATATGGGAATATGTATGTAAAAAAAAAGAACAAACAAAAAAAGTTTGGTGACATTTTTATCGAAAGGCTAAATGTTACAGACTTTGTACACCATTTACATACACAAAAAAAATATTCAAGAGAACTGAAGCAGATTATTGTTGAAATTAAAGCAACATTTTAATTGTTTAAATATTTTTACCCAAAATTTCTAACGAACTAATTAATTAATTTAAAGCGGTGTAAACATATCGGCCCTAAGGCTAATTAGGTGTGTTTTCAGAAATCAATTTCCGAACAATTCCTAATTAAAAATAATTATCAAAAACAATATTTGAGGAAATATTTAAATTCCTTTTTTCAGTTGTTATTGAATTTTCTGGAATGAACTATCAAGCCACCAATGAGGCCCGGAATAGATATCAATTCATGATTTATAAATATTTCGTGATACTATTGTTATGATGTCGCCTAACGGTGTGGGTGGCATAAATTCCTCATGGATTGGTCACTTGTGTGATACAACGATTTAGTGTAAATTATTGAGAAATCCACGCCCAACGAGTGAGGGTAGCAGTATTTTGTTAAGAAATAAAATATTAGAGTCCAGTTTAGGAATAAACGCTCACCTCGATTCTGAAGCACAGTCAGAGGTCAGTGACTGAAAAATGTTATTTTGAGTTTAATCTTAATTAAGAAACTTTTCGTATTCTACGCATAGTCTTAGTTGGCGTTGGTCTTACAAAAGAAGTCTTACATATTTCGTGGTCGTTTTTGCCACAGACTACGCGCAGAATACGAAAAGTCTCATAATTAAGATTAAACTCACAATAAAAACAAAAAGTCTTACCTAAGACTATTTTTCAGTCACTGACTGTGTTTCAGAATCGGGGTGACTGTTTGTTTATGTATGCCATAATAATTGAAAATTATTGATCATAGTTGGCATATTTATCAGTAGTAAAGAAAAAAATCGAGTTTGCTTTATATAAATCAAAATAATTGAAGGTTTATACAAATTGTTTACTACTGAAAAGGAAGCCAACTATGATTAAAATTTTTCTTATGCTATGATTTCAGAAACCAACACTGCTAAATTAAAAACCGCGATCTCTAATATTTTATTTCTCAATAAAATGCAGCTAATATCGCAGATTATAGCATGGTTGCGATTGCTCGCGGACAATCTAGGGTATTCAGCGCGGAATATAAACACGGTTGTATTTAACGCAATGAGTGAGTATTACGTTACGGGAATTACGGGAATATTCTAATGGTGTAAGTATTCCGATGGTGTAAGTGTGTGAGAGATTATCTCCGAAACTTTCGAGAATATTCCGGAAGTGGTGTAAATTTCCGGAATTGCTGTGGCGAACGTCAAATTTTTAAAAGTATTCACAATCCAGTGATAAGAATCTGATTTGACAGGGCGTAACAATCGTTGGCAGCGGTGGGATTGTAAATATAAGAAGATTTAAATCTAGACGATTTAACGGTTGGACGTGAAGGTGTTGAAATAATTCTGAAGGGAAAATAGATTGTGCGCATTTTTAGGCTGCTTTTCAACAAATTATGTTGGAAATGAAATAAGATACGAATCGAAAATTAGAAAAAGAAAAGTGTGGAGAAATTAAGGTAGCCACTTCAAAACATTGAGCAGAAATTGGACCAATCGAGAGGAGAAATATTTGGCAAACATAATGATGATGTAGGCGATACGGCGCAGAAGGTCAACCATTCAGGTAACGGTGGGGAACAGATCACGGAAACGACTGTCAGTTATTAGTGTGCAACCGGATGTTGAAGATAATGGATTGGGTGCCATTGGTTTGGAGGAACCTATGTGTTTGTGGGGAATGAATGATGGAGAGGAGATAGCAGATATGGGAAATCGGCGTACATGATTTCGATTTAAATTAAGCAAAGTGATATTAGAGACTCAGGAGACAATAAAAATTGAACTTGAAGAGCAATTGTGGCAGCTATATTTGCACGAGATTGTAAATCATAACATGAATAATTGCTTGGTGAGTAATTTTTGAGATTAGTTGAGTGGTCCACTTAGGATCGGATAGAAGTCCGCTGGGTGCGTATCATTTTGCGTCAGAAATAAGATTTTGTAAATACCATGCATATGGATAAAGATCTAAACACCTAGAGATTGCAGCAGTTGAGAGAAAAACTGATGAGCTTCGACCTTTCAACCGAAGACAATTATAACGAACTACTGTCGAGAATGCAGAGCACCATGGAAGAGGATGCTGAAACAGAAGAGCGAAGGTCACTAGAGCGAATTACCTAAAACGATGAGTAGAACGTCGTACCTTATGAAGAAGAAGTAGAAATGAAGAAACCCGAACGATGGATCAAACAGAAACACCCATTTCAGTACAGCCGTCCACTCCTAAACAACGGCAACCATCCTTGAACAAAGAAGATCTAATAAAAACGCTGTAACTTTTAATGAAGAAAATGCTTCGCTCTGCAAGTGTCAAATTAGATAAGCAAGGTGCAAACATGGAGAAGCAAGGTGGAACAACGAAGGGAAGTGAGCAATTTGCCGAGCTACCTGCGGAGAACAAAACGCCCAACGGAGTTCTGCGATCCGAGCTAAATAAAGTCATAAGCTTGCCGATATGCGTCAGGAGATCGTGCAGAAAAAAAAACTCGACCAACTTCAGCATACCCAGGAGATTCAAATGCAAGAGCTTAAACGCCAAATTAAGAATTGTAAAGTCCAGTTTCAAGCGGCAGTAAAGCAAAATGATTGGGTCGCAGAAAAGCAGCTTAACGCACTAGTTTTGGCTATCCGAGCGAAAACTGCAGATGTCTTGCAAATTGTACCCTCTAACTACGTGGGGAAAACCTGCAAAACCTAGAGAGAGAAGTAACGAAATGGGCTCGCCAAGCTTGTGACAATGCACCTACAGATGAGTTGTATGGACTAAAAATGAACGCGTTTATCAGTGCTTTCAAAGAGGACTATCTGAAACATTATTTGAGAACCAATACTAGAGGTAAAAAAATATATGATGTATTGCCGTTAACTTTAGAATATGAGCCAGTTTACCAACAGATTCAGTATAGTTGCGCAAGCCGGATTCGGAGGATACCACGCAGATAAAGTCGATATTGAGAGAGAAGTTGACTCAACTTACACAAAGTTATTGGAGTTACTTACAATTACAACAGTCAAGTGATGAGCCAGGTGACATTAAAGAAGATGCTTCAGATGCAGGAAGTTAGGTCACTACAACCGAGATTGTACACGGTGGAATGGTCTGATTCTGACGAAAGATACTCGTAGAGGTGAAACAAACTATCCTAAATTTGATTATATAGTAATACTAATAGGTGTCTTCCTGTCCAGTGGCCTTATTCTGGTTTTCCCGTGGACCTATTCGAAATAGGGAATTGGGAACTAGTGTCGTTTTTGTAACAGTTGGGAATTTTTTATTCCCCAAAATGTATTATGGCTTTTGGAAATTTTTTTCGTTGGGGGAAAAACAGTGTTAACGTTAATTTTTTCCCATTATTTTTTGGAGTAATTGTGATTCGTACATTTTTGAACATTGTTTTTTCTAATAAATATCTATTTATGTGTAATAAAGTCGCAATACGTGTTTTAGTTTATAAATATCTACATAAAAAAAAATCCCCAAAAAATTATTCCGTCTGCCAGAATAAACATTTGGAAACGGGAAATAATTATTTGGGAATTAGTGCAATTTGTAGTTACAGTAAAATATTCGTAATTTTTCGGGAAAGAATAGGACCACATATGCGAAAATAAATTTCACGGGTGAGAATAAAGGCATGTTGTTATTTTAGCACAGTCTGGGAGAGTAAGAGAAGAGGTACTGTTAGCTTTGGATTATAATTTATTGAATCGACGGGCTATAAAAAGTGGTACAAAGTAAGGTTAATTTCTAAACCATCCTTGACCAGGTGGAAGGTTTAAAGAAAGCTTTCATACCTGACAATCATGACCACTGGTTGTAACGATCCTGAAAGAGTCTGTCAGCGTGTATTTGGCCAATAGTGTCGGAAAAAGTTTCGGAGGCTTTCAATTTGAAGGCAATTACTCGTAATTTGTTACCTTTATATATCTGGAAAACCAGCTTGAAAATTACTGTAATTAAATTCAAGATTTAAGATGTAATTTAAAATGAAGATTTGTTGTAAATCCTAAAATCCCAGGATGTTCGTTATCTTTACGGAGTAGTTCGAAGAAAGCAACCGCAAAAATTTTGCTTGCGACATAAAAACACTGGGTAGAAAACAACGTCTTCTGTAAAGGACGATCAAATATCAGTGGTCATTCTTCTGGGTTTCATACCTCGTAAATGCCCAAAATTTGGACCTAAACCTAGTTGAAAAATGAGTAATTGAAATTAGATGCAGGATAAGTTCAAACGTTAAGACACCATACTGTTATATTTTGCTAAGTCTTTTAACTGTAGAGATATCAGGATTACTTGATTCTTGGGCTAGTCGCTTCATTTTGGTGAAGGGGCGCATTTTTGTAATTTATGCTTATAGGATTTTCCACTTGGATCAATGGTAAAGACTGCGGGTGGGACACTTCACGAAACTGTTGGAAATTCCAATACTTCTTGCATATTTATTGGCACAACACACGTGTTGGCATCTTTAAAAATTCCTTCAACAAAGATTCTATTAATTTTGGGAAATGATTTTTGGAGATTGTTCGATCTACAGCCAACACTTCTCGACCTTCTTTCGGGTTAAACCTGTACGAACAATCTAAATAATAAGCTTTAGAATCATCACAAGATACTTTAACGGCAGATTAAAAACAAAACTTGGAAAATATTTTAAGTGCATTTTTGGTATCAAATGAAAATTAAATTGAGAAAACAGATGTGTTGCAGCATTTTATAGACACTGGAGAGCCCGTCTGGTAAAACAAAAGGATTATCTAGTTTCTTCTTTTATTCAACTAAAGCTATGGGGGGTAAGGGGCATCGGTCTAGAAGGTCAATACACCAGCCCAAATGTCAACCTCACCTGCACGTGGTGCTCCCTGCTAATTAACCAACGAGGCTCTGGCGACCGAGTAACGGCGGGATAACCGAACACCGAGAACCTAGTAAATGATGTTCTCTCCACTGACCCACTGCCAATTTCACTGGTTAGATTGGTAGCTGCTTCAATAACCAGTCATTATAATGCAATGAGTTTTCAACAAAAAGGAATTTTTACCCCAGGTGGTACACCAACTGCTCAGTTGGCTAATCCACCCTCTAACGAGGCCGGCTCAAAGGATTCTGGGGTGAGCCAACCATTGCTATTCCCATTCGATCGAAATTCAAAATTAGCTAGGTCACCACCTAGACAAATAGAGTTCGCAACTCAGCAGGAAATCGAAAATGCTGAACTACGCAGAAGACTGAGTGAAATAGAAAAAGTCGCATCGCAACTTAGCAATGAAATCGCTAAGTTAAAGAAAGAAAACGAGGAGCTAAAGAAGCCCAATCTGATAGAGGTTGTGGAAACTCCTCTTACTTGTTATAACGAAACCAGTACCCTTGCCCGTACTGACGCTGAGTTCCACACAGATGAGGAGGAACTTGCAAGAGAAACTGATTGGATACACAAACAGAAGAAAAGACCAAGGAAAAAACGAAGAGCAGAATTCTCGCCAGAAGTTGAGGAGCTCTCGCAAGCAAAAGTTAATGAAACTGTCAATCCAGTGCCTGTACCCAAACATCACCAGCGACAAGAACAACGAAAGGTTGCAATGAAGACCAAAGCACCACCGCCAATTAATGTGGTAGGCATTACTGAGTTTGCGAATATCCAAGCTCTAATGAAATCAGTGTCCACAAACGACTATAGAGTAGTTGCACTAAACAATAATGTTTGGAAGATAAACACAAGAGATCCCGATGCATACAGAGCTTTAGCCACAAAGCTCACTGAAGAAGGTAAAGAGTGGTATACATATGAAGACAAAAATAACCGAAACATCAAGGTTATGGCCAGAGGTCTACATCCCACCTGCAGGAAGGAGGATATAATAGAAGATCTCAAAATGAAAGAACTGCAAATTGAAGACGCAGTCAATATCCTTAAACGAGAGAAAGTTGAAAATAGTCAAGGAACCAAGATCGTTAAAAGAGGGCTCCCGCTATTCATGCTCACATTCAACAAAAGCGAAAAAATTGAAAATATATTTAATATCAAAGCAATACTTAATATGAGGGTTAAAATAGAACCACTGAAAAAGAACACGAGATTAATACCTCAATGCAAGAAATGTCAAGCTTATAACCACACCCAAAGATATTGCGGGAGAGATGTTAGGTGTGTAAAATGTGCCGGCAGACACAACGCGAAAGACTGTTCTCTTAGTCGAACCGAACCTGCAAGGTGTATAAACTGTAAAGGACAACACCCAGCCAACTATAGAGGATGCGAAGTAGCGGTACAACTGCAAAGGTTAAGAAATAAAACACGCCAATCGACTCAAAACAGTAATGTTAGAAGAGAAAGGATTCCAACTACAACTAGAGCGCCGACTCAACCAGAGCCCATAGGGCCAGAGAGAAGATCCTACTCTCAGATAACGCAACAAAATACTATTGAAGAAAATCCACTAGAAAGGATATTTCGAAGTATAGAAACGATAAATGCACGCCTAGCAAAACAAGAACGTGGTCTAGAAGCTATATATAAGCGGCTGGATAGACAAGAAGCTACCAATGAGCTTACATCAATGCTATACTAATCAAATGAATAGATCATTTAGAATTGTTATTTGGAACGCGAATGGATAACCACAGCATGTTCCAGAACTAGAAATTTTTCTAAACTTAGAAAAAATAGATATATGTCTTGTCTCGGAAACTCATTTAACAGAAACTTCATTTATTAAAATACGTAACTATCAATGCTACCATGCTATTCATCCTGGAGGAAACGCTAGAGGCGGGTCTACCGTAATTGTTAAAAATAATATTAAACATTACGAAGTGCCCGGCATTGAGGAAGAAATTATGCAGGTTAAAACCATAATAGTTGAATCAATATATAATAGGGAACTCAGTATCTCCTCTATTTACTGTCCCCCACGCCATCAATTAAAAAAAGAAGACTACAGTCGACTTTTTAAATCACTAGGATCAAATTTTATCATAGGCGGTGATTTTAATGCGAAGAACACCTATTGGGGATCTAGACTTACAACCTCTAAAGGGAAAGAGTTATTTAATGCAGCTCGCGAGAACAACTGTGAATTCCTCTCTGGCGATAAACCAACATATTGGCCTGCTGACATACATAAAATTCCAGATCTTCTTGACTTCTTTGTAACAAAAGGAGTTTTAGAGGACTACACATGCATTGAAAATAGTGAAGGACTATCATCTGACCACTCACCTGTGATCATGACACTGAGTACAATGATAATAAAAAAAGATAATTCACCTAAGTTAACAAACAATAAAACCAATTGGGATCTATTTAAGAAATTAGTAGAAGATCGAACAAATCTCGGCGAACCAATTAGAACGAAGGTGCAGTTGGAAGATCAACTAGAAATATTTAATAACATCATCCAACAAGCGGCTTGGGAAAGTTCACCGATTTCTCATACCAACGCTATAATGAAACATATCTATCCTCTTGAAGTCAGAGAGCTACTTAGGGAGAAACGGAAAGCTCGCAAAATCTGGCAGCACTCTCGTGCACCGCAACACAAAACTATTCTAAATTTTTTGTGCAACAAATTAAAACAACTAATAAAAGAAATAAAGAACGAAAGCATAACTAAGCGACTACGAGGTCTTTCTGAATTAAAGGATGACGATTACTCGCTTTGGAAAGCAACGAAGGGACTAAAAAGATCCAAAATGCATGTGCCGCCTATCAAATGCGATGACGGTTCATGGGCTAAAAGTGACAAACAGAAAGTCTCTCTATTTGCTGCTTATTTAGAAGAGACTTTTCAACCGTTGCCGAGGCAAACAGCAAATGAAAATACAACAGTCGTAAACAAAGCAGATGATCTTGACATAAGGCTTGTGACTTTATTGGAGCTTAAAACTGAAATCAATAGTAACTTAAGTATCAGAAAAGCTCCAGGTTATGATTTAATAACTGGGCAAATTGTGAAAGCCATTCCCGAGAAAGGTTTGCGTAAATTAAATCAAATAATTAATGCAGCTTTCAGACTGTTTATTCTTTACACGAGAGACTTACCGAATATTGAAGGTACCACAGTAGCAACATTTGCAGACGATACAGCTATTCTAGCAGTTGGAAAAGATATTTCGGAAGCAACAAGCAAACTTCAAAGTGCAGTTAACACGGTGAGCAACTGGACTAAAAAATGGCGCATCTCATTAAATGAAGCCAAATCAGTACACGTCAACTTTACAAATCAAAATGTAAACTGTATTCCCGTGGTTCTCAACTCAAACCAAATTCCATATGCAAATACAGCTAAATACCTTGGCATGACCCTCGATGCTAAGCTAAGATGGAAAGAACACATCAAGAAGAAAAAAGAAGACTTTTAACGCTATTTGCCGTAGGCACTTGGCGAAACACACTTATACTTAATAAACACATTTTTATTAATCACTTGTTTTTTGTTCCGCAGAATATTTTGAATGTCTTTCAAAAAGTTTAAAAAATCACTCGATCGATTTCGACTTGTTAGGTCATCATCAGGAGTATCTACTGATTTGTATTAGTAAAAATTTTTGTTATATAATAGAAAAAAGCAAAATATAATAAAA
Organism: Nephrotoma flavescens; assembly: GCA_932526605.1. Classification (NCBI taxonomy): domain Eukaryota; kingdom Metazoa; phylum Arthropoda; class Insecta; order Diptera; family Tipulidae; genus Nephrotoma; species Nephrotoma flavescens. The sequence continues at coordinate 79,215,203 of OW052220.1, forward strand.
GAAGGAGAGAAGAAAAATAAGCAATAAAAATTAATCTACGGATCGCGCAGGTAGGCGATGAGTCATATGTAGGTTGAGTAACAAAATTCAAGGTATATTATTGCGTACGTGAGAATAGAAAAGGGCGGGGTCTGTAATTGGTGAGAACCGGATTTCTCTTTGTTCGTTAAGGATATTTTGGTTAAGAAATATTGATTTTCGAATTTCGTAAGATTCTAAGGTATCTAAACGTCTGCCTTTGGGTTGTATATGTAATATGTCTAAATTGTTCAAGCTAGCTGTATGATTTTCTGAAGTTAAATGGTTATGGAAAGTTGATTGATTGCAACCAGATAAATGTTCTTTAGCTCTAACTCCAAAATTGCGCCCAGTCTGACCAATATAGGAGAAACTACAATCATTGCAATTGATCCTATAGACACCAGATTTGGAAAGGCGATCAACTCTAGGTTTATTGTTAAAAATCATTTTCTTTATTGTGTTATTATTATAAAAAGCAAAACTAATATTGGTATAATTGGACACGATGTTGCTAATCCGTTGGCTCGTTTTTCCTATATACTCTAAGCGACGCCAATTTTCCCGCGTTGGACTATCCGGTGGATAAATACCCGTTAGAGTTTTACGCTTTAGCTTTTTATTTAATAACTTTAATATAGTCCTAGTTGCATATCCGTTATTCGTTGCTATTTGAAGAATTATGTTAAGCTCAGTGTTATAATTTGAATTTGACAGAGGGATGTTTATTAGTCTATCTATGAGTGAGTGGAAAGCTGACATTTTAATATTATGGGGATGGTTTGAAGAACTAGGGATAACAGCGTCTGTATACGTGGGTTTCCGATAAATTTTGAAGTCTAAAGTAGATGATGACCTAACAAGTCGAAATCGATCGAGTGATTTTTTAAACTTTTTGAAAGACATTCAAAATATTCTGCGGAACAAAAAACAAGTGATTAATAAAAATGTGTTTATTAAGAAAAAAGAAGAGTTAAACATCAAATATAGAAAAATGTACTGGCTCATGGGTAGAAACTCTGAGCTCTCAATACACAACAAATTGCTTCTATACAGGCAAATGCTAAAACCAGTATGGACCTATGGTATCCAGCTTTGGGGTTGTGCCAAGAAAACCAATGTACAAATGATACAATGCTTCCAAAATAAAGTGCTACGAGGGATTGTGAACGCCCCATGGTACATTAGGAATGACAACATCCATAGAGACTTGAAGATGGAATACGTCACCGATGAAATAAAGAATCATGCAAGGAAACACGTACAGCGCTTATCTCTACACGAAAATGCAGATATCCGTCGTATGTTGGACACCACTAACGGCGTGAGGAGACTCCAAAGGCAGAAACCTCTGGAGCTGGGCAGTTTGGTTTAGAAGAAAGTATTATAAAATGAGTAACCAATAGGTTACTCATCTTAACCCGAGAACTTAATTTAAGAAAGATAAATTACTAGATGATCTCTGAATCAGTTGTAATATTGTATAAATAAATAAATAAATTTATTAAATAAAAAAAAAAAAAAAAAAAAAAAAAAAAAAAAAAAACTAAAGCTATGTATAGAACGTGAGTTAGACAGGATGCTTCGCCTGAACGTTAGAGAAAATAATAAGTCCTTGGAGAAATTCTATAGTGTGCGTAAATACACCAAATGGCAAAATTCGACTATGATTAGACTCCCGCAAATTGAATGGTGACAGTCAGTTGCATATCCTCTGCAATACATTGCACGAATTGTAGGACGATTTAAGTCAACAAATTATTTGACTAAAGTGTCGATATAACTGACCTGTTTTTACAAATTCCTCTGTAATTGTAATGTCATGAAAAACGGCATTTCCAATATATTCAGGACTGGGAGCATGTCTGATACACCTTGTTTCGGGGGTTGATTTAGAACCAATCAATTCAAGATTGACAATTCACGACAAGGCTGTTCAGAGTGTGCTATTTTCGATTATTGCAGTGTAGATCGAGAAATGTTTGAACAGGTGGTGCGGAGCATCAAGGAGACACGAGACCTACCACCAGTGGCGGAGTGGATTTTCATCGTGGATGAGATTGCAGTAAAATGGACCTGTGAATGCGATGTTGCACGATGTCGTATGGCAATGACAAAGGAGAGTTTGAATTAGTTGGAGCTGTACGGAATAAACTACAGAGGTGGTAGTTTCGATTCTGTTTGGGACCAACAGACTTCGGTGGGGGTAATATTCCGATTTCTCCTCGTGATTTTGGTGGCATAAATTCCGCATGTATCAGATAGTTGGACGAAATATTGATTTAGCGTAAATTGGTCAATCAAGGGTTGAGGGTTTGATGACATTTATAAATTTATTGAATCTAGGTTTACGCAATAGCATTAGAAGTAATTTTATAAAAGTTTAGAGGTATTGCACATTGTAGAGGGATTGCGATTGCTCACGGGTCTTCTAGAATATTGAGCTCGTTATATAAATACGGGTGCGTTGAATCAATGCCTTCTATACTACTGGCCTTTTACTACTCTCATTTTTCGCACATGACGTCAATTTAAGTCTATACCGAGACTGCGCAATAATAATTTTAGGATATTCACACTAACAAAGCAACTAAGCAACAACAACGTCGACTTAGCGTGTCGTCATCATTTGGTGTAAGCGGCCAGTAGTTTAGAAGGCATTGGTTGAATGCAGTGAATGGGTCTTAAGTTACCCTTGGTAGACACGCGGTGGTGTAGGGGCGAGGGTCAGTTACATGCTTGTGTAAGAGTGGGATTAGTGGTGTGATTAGAAATGGTTGTGATGGTGAATTAATGGATAGTTGTTGGAACATATTTTTGACGTGTTTTAGTGTTGGTAGATAGTGGCGGAAAATAATTGTGGGAGCAGGTGGTGTAGGAATTACGGTATAGTGGTGTAAGTGTGTGAGAGATTATTTCCGACATGTTCGAGAATATTCCGAAAGTGGTGAAGATTGCGAAAATTGTTGTTGTGATCGTCAAATTTATAAATGATACGAACTGAACCAGTGATATTCGAAACGGATTTGTCAGGGCAAATTCCAATGAATGTTGGCAAGAAATTTAATATTTATTCATTATCATAAAGAACGAATGGCTTTTATACAATTGTCAGTAAGATTCATCAAAGAAGGCGAGATTCTGTATAAGATAACAGAAAATGTCCAGTAAAAAGTGTGTTTTTGATGTTCACCGCGACTCCCGAGAGACATCACTATCAAAAAAAGGAAATTTTTTCTGCTTATATTTCTTCAAACTAGTAGAAAATTTATTTATAAGCAAATCAATCTATCAAAAGAACGGTTTGTGAAAAAGTTTGTTTGATTAAGCGGGGGTTCAAAATTTAATGGATAAAAGGCCATAGTGCTGGCGGCAAAATCACTTCATGGGAACAACAACTGAGAATGTACGTGAAAGCTTTTAAAACCAGACATATTGGTTCTGAGTCCTTTTCAGATGTTAAAGAGATATTGCTCGAGGCAGTAGGGGCAAGCCGGAATGATCATATTATAAATTGCAACTTGGGCACCAAAACAAAACGAAAAAACGACAGTCTATTGTTCCTGGCAGACAAACTGCACCGTTATCGAGGAGAATGCGGTATCAGCATTCATCTGAGGCTTTACAAAGCTAAACTTTGCGTATGCAGAGGCAGCAAAACCTAAGACCATGGAAGAAGCCTTTGCTTTTTTGTGCAAATTCAGCAGCAATGAAGTAATTTGAAACAATTAAAACAAAAGTCAACCTCAATTAAGTACAGCTCAGTTAAAATACAACCAATTTCAAACCCAAATAAAAGAGTTAAATCTGGTTAAAAGATGAAACGGGTCAGCTGCAGAGCCTATAAAGGACCCTTCCGCAATTATACCAGTGACACTAACTGGTTTTCCCTGGGAATATGGAATTGAAAAAAAAACATTTTCATAGCATTTTTGCCTAAATTGTATTTTTCTGGCCTACTGTTGAAATCATTTTGCTGGACATTTTTCGAAACAATCTTCAATGGGAATCTTTTGTACCACAAAAATTTTATAAGAAAAATAATTCCATTATTTTACACTACGCTAATTCCACCAGTGGCCCTATTCTGGTTTTCCCGGGGAATACGGAATTGGGAATTAGTGACGTATTTCTAGCAGTTGGAAATTATTTATTCTCCAAACTGTATTCTGGCGCTTGGGAATTTTTTTTATTGGGAAAAAATTATCCCATTTTAAAGCAGTTTTGACGTTAATTTTTCCCAATTATTTTTTTAGGGAATTGTAATTTGTACTTATTCGAATTTTTAAACATTATTTTTTGTAATAAATACATATTTAAAAATAAATTAAACTTGTAATAAGGTCGCAACATGCGTTTTAGTTTATAAAAAACAAAACAAAAAATGTTTCCCCCAAAAATTATTACCAGTCTACCAGAATATACAGTTGGGAACGGGGAATAAATATTTGGGAATTATTGCAATTTGTAATTACAGCAAAATATTTTCCCAATTCCCTAGGAAAGCCAGAATAGGGCTACTGTGGCACTATTCCGGCTTTCCTTGTGAATAGGGAACTGGGAGAAATATTTGCATAGAATTTTTGTTTAAATTGTATTTTTCTGGCTTACTGAAGGAAGAAGTTTGGTGTTAAAATTTTCGAAACAAAGTTAATTTGAGAACTTTTGTTCCACAAAATTTTTATTGGGAAAAATATTTTCCCATTTAACTTTGTTTCGAAAATATTAACACAAAACTTGTTCCCTCAGTAGGCCAGTAAAATATAATTTTGACAAAAATGCAATGAAAATATTTTTCCCAATTCCCTGCTCCCAGGGAAAGCCAGAATGATGCCACTGTAGGCCAGAAACAGTGACGGCCCCAAAAGAGATGGAATGGATTAAAAAAAAAACAGAAAAGCAAAAAAAACCAATTATCGAATTGCTCAATTGCTCAATACACCAATTAGTGATGAAGATGACAATAAAACAGTTGTTTTAAAACAAAAAGAAACATTGTTGTTGTCAACACAAATCGCAATTCATGTTGAACAAGGGCAATATCAGGCACTCAAATAGTTCTTATTCACCACCGACTAGTGTAGTTCCTAAAAAAGTAGAAGCGAAAATCAAAAAGTAAAAGTTGCCATCGCATAATTTTGTCATGACGCTAGTATGTCATGACAAAATGTATTTGTATCGAATGAGCTCATGCGCGTTACACCTTGGCAAAGAGAATTTTGTTTTATAATTGTTGATGTTTTTGTCATGACACTGTGACAAAATGAGTAGAAAATTTGTATTTTATTCTCAATTAAACAAAAGAGAGAACATAAAATGATTGTACTTACATTTTGGTGTTAATAGTTGTGAGTGTAAAAAAACAATTTTGCCATGACAGTCTATCGTCATGACAGAATTTTGCACGTGAACACCAAGCAAAAGGGCAACTGAGAAAAATATGCCATGTATATCTATATCTAGATGGTATTGTTGTAGTGGGGGAACATCAAACAACCATTTAAAAAATCTGTATACTGTTCTAAAATCCTTTCCGGTTTTCGAATCTAGAGATACAGTTCGGCAAGAGCAGATTTATGAAGAGAGAAACCGAATTCTTAGGGCATGATGAAGTGGAACCAACCAGAAATAAAGTGCACATGATAGTAGAATTGCCACTACCCCGGAATCAAAAATAAATCAAACAATTCTTAAGAATTTTCGACTATTACAGAAGATTTATTCAACATTATTGAAATGCTAAAGAAAACCATCGCGACAATTCAGTTGCTTCGGATTTTGATCTAGGTGCAGTCCTATCACAAAGACAGAACGGTGTTGAAAGTGTCAAAAACTTTATACACCATGGAAGCAAAATATGCAACTAATGAGAAAGAGGCACTGCCTATAGTATGGGTTGTCAAGAAGTATCAGTCATACCTAAACACTAACAAATTTACATTGGTAATAGAACGCATTAGAAAATTACGACATCAAGGAAATTAAAATTTCAAATTTGAATTTCTGGCATTGTGACACAACTTTCTTTGGTTGATTCACAAAAAACAAAAAATGTTAATGGTATGTGATTGTTAGGCAACATATCAGCTAACTTCATTTCATGGTACGGTAAGTTGTTCGGTAAATTCGGCTTGATGATGAAATCGTCTCCATTTACGTGTCTTTGAACCAGACAATAAGGTATAAATAAAAGATTGCATAATATAGGTCAAAACACCATTATCAATTCACTACCGCCACAACTAAACATATAAAACCAAAATGTATACAATATATTCTAACAGTCGGCACAAAGTGCTAAACAGTTAGAAAAAAATAAATAAAATGCTTAAACGTGGTGTATTGTTAAGGAGTGAATTGCTTTTCAATCAGCGTTTTCTTCAATTTTTATAATGTCACACAATTTTATCTTTATTGTCGTGAATCTTGATTCAAGAATATTCATTTTATATATAAAACTGCATTATTACGTGCGATACCTTGTGTATTCAATTTTTCTAGCAAACAGTATAACAATAATTTGTGAAGCACATAACAACTATGTATAGTACTTTGATTTTATATATTTGTTAAGTTGTTGTATATTGTGTACATAGCTATTTGTTATGCTGCTGCCGATGCTATCCCCAAAACATTATGTCTATTGTTTGTGTTATACACAACATAATATTGTTTATATAAGGTACTGACTGTGTATATGCGGATACGTATATAGTGTTGTGCTATTGTTATCCGGGCATAACAATAGAGAACCGTACGAAAAAAACGTACTCGTAATAATAATGGTGAAGAGTATACAGTATATTCGATTATAGAAATTTAACTCATACAAATTCCCTCGCGTTTAACCGTTCCCCTGGAGGGTGTTGATTATTATGATTATACAAATTTACATAAAATATTAAAATTTTCATTTACAAAATCATAACAACATAACCGAACATGTTTTTGTTTTTTTTTTTGTTAACCAAATTTGCTATTATTTGTCCTAACCAAACCAGTATACTACCCGAAATTCCCTAGCCAACCGCCCCATGTACTTATGTACGTTTAAAATTTACTAAAAAAAATTCTTATCTAAATTTTTGTTTGCGACTTTAAATACAAATTATTTATCAACGAATCCTATTTAATTCTTTTGGATAATTAATTTTAATTTCTGAAAATGCTTTAGAAAATAATAATCGAGACGTTTTGTATAATTTGTTAAAATACAGTGGAGGAAAAAAACGTTTATTGTGAAAATGGGAGGATATCCATTCTGCCATAGACGAGATGTATTTCTCCTGGTTTAGCACATTTTACGGGGGTTCTGTTTTATTAACACCCAACTTTATTATTTACTACTGCTCTATTGAATTGAATTATATACTACTTTACATGATACTATTCGAGTATGATATAATACTATTGATTGTAGTATCTACTTGTACACCACATAATACAAAAATGTTGGCCGAGTGCCCATGTATGGTCTAGACGAGCCGTAATATTATTATATTGTTGATTTCATAGAATTATAACATTTTTCATTGCTGCTTTTCATGATTTTGTCTCGAAGAAAAAAAACTCCAACAAACTACAAAAATCTAAATTTATTGAAGCTAAATGTGCCCAAAATTTTACAGGCAGAAAGTCTTCTGGTTTTGAAAATCAGAAAAAATCGTAAAACATTTGAGATGCATCTAATTATTTTGGGCGAAACGAACCCGTTGTTTAGATAAAATGCAGAAACCATGAAATGAATTTTGCGAATCGAAAGGTGCTGTGACTAATTAGTAGAGTCAAGACGAGAGTCGTTCTATCCCAGAAAATAAAATTTTCCAAGCAGCACTAATATATCAATAACCAAATTGCTCTTGTTTGAACTTAGACCAGCCCAGAAATTTAATCAATATTAATGAAAAAACGAAAAATTATCAAATTTATTAAAACTATAAAATTCTGAGATACATATAGTAATGGAAAATTAAAGGCCATGTTTTCGTGGCAAGAAATTTCATTGATTTTTATATAAATTTTCGTCTCTCGATAAAACTTCAATGGTTTCGCCAAAACTAAAAATGTCTAATGAAATCATTTTATTTTTGTCGAGTGGGACGAAAATTTAAATAAAAATCAATGAAATCCCCAGCCCAGAGTTCATCAGAGTGCACCTTAAAATCATGTAGCCCTGATCCGAGACATTTTTAGTTCTGGCGAAATAAAATGATTTCGAGCGGAATAAAAATTTATATAAAAGAGATGAGTAGCCCAGAGTTGATGTTCGGGAATTTGCAACGGAAAAATTTTCTTCTTACTTAGCTTAGTTTTGGCGAAATCATTTTAGTTTTATCGAGAGACGAAAATTTAGGGTTGGAGTTGTATTTCTAGAACCCAATATTCCAGGCATAAAACTCCAAATCAAAAATTCCATTCCAATTTATTTTCCTCAAAAAAATTGCGCGATTTTTTTTATTTCAGTCATGGAAATTGTTGAAAGTCTAAGCAATAAAGGTACCCAACGCATTGAGCAATAAAGGTACCCGTTATTATCAATATTATTATTATTACTCACAAAAATCTAACAACAAATTTGCTATTGGAGATCTGCAAAAAGAATATCGTTTCATTGTGAAAGTTCTGTCAAAACCATAATAGATTCCAACGGAAAACATATATCTATTCACAAATTAGAACATTAACACGCATTAGTCAACCTGCCAATGGCGAATCATAAATTGAAAAGTTGTGCCAAAACCTCATCCAATTTACCCGATATATTCGTGTTGCTTGATTAAATTTTTTTAATTTTCTGGGAGAGAATACTGGGGATAACTTCGTATCCCTAAAGTTAAGGGCAACCCGAAAATTATGCGCAACACAATTTAACAGAATCACAAAAGTGCGACAAACAATTATTGTTAGAAATGAATTCGGAGAAGAATAATTGTAATACAAACAATTTTACACGGAAACAATTCTACACTGAACAATTCATCGAAGAGACTCGTAATGCAATTAAAAATATTGATCAATTTTCGCTTAATTGTTGAATTGTGTGGTACGGAAAGCAAAGTAGGACATTAAGACGTTCACGACCATACGACGCATATGTGCGTCATGTACCCATTTAGTAATTTACATTGCATAATAAAGTATTTTGATTAGTCGGCGTAATAAAGTGATTATCCCCGCAGTTTCAGACCTCCTTATCGCGATAAGCCCAGTGGTTTGGTTCTTTGCAGTTTTCTTGTTGGTGTGCTAGTCAACATACAGCATATGTCCAGATTTTCATGCTGGTGCAGACGTTGTAGGTGTCTTGTTGCATGATGCTTAATTTCATCCGCGACAAGCTCGATGGAGGTTGACGTTTGGAATATACCACGGTGCATTAACAATACAACGCAGGATTTTATTTTGAACTGTTTGTATGATTTTGATATTTGTTTCCTGGCACAATCCCAGATTTGGCTACCATATGTCCATACAGGTTTCAGGATTTGTTTGTATAGCAGCAGTTTGTTATGGAACGCTAGTTCAGATTGTCTCCCTAAGAGCCAATGCATTGTTCTACATTTTATGTTTAGTTCTTCTTTCTCCTTTTTTATGTGTTACTTCCATCTACGTTTAGCATCTAAAGCCATGCCGAGATATTTAGCAGTGTTTGCATGCGGTACTACTATCGAGTTTATTATTATTGGTATATGATTAATTTTTAGATTTGTAAAGATCACTTGGATTGATTTTTTTTAGTCCAATTATTAATAAAGCACATACGTACACAATTCGTTCGCTTTCTTCGGAAAACCTTTTGGATAATAAGGGGAAGCTCAATGAGCAAGGAAGTACATTCAAAAATGCATTATCCTTTTCTGATTTCAAAGTAAAACTACAGACCAACTCATAGACGATTTACCCAAAGATCGTGTCACCTCGCCTCTGTCATCTACTCACACCGGTATCAATTATGCCGGACCAATAAACATACGGATTTAAAAAGGCAGTGGAAATAAGGCCTACAGTCCTACCAATTGTCTACACTCATATCTGTAATGCCATCAGTAGAATACCAATTCATGCGTTGGATGTGTGGCAGGCAACATTTTTAATGACCTACAGCTGGAGGAATAACAGAAAACTCAATGGTGAATTTGATTCTCGTAAAGAAAGTCAACCGATTTTTACCATTATTCGAATCACATTCTAGTTTCAAGCGAGAACCGTCGAATAGAGAAGTCCAATCAGAAACTACAATTACTAGAATCATACAGGAACAAGATTTCTAGAACAAAATTCACTGCCTCGAATCCTCAAGGCAATTAGATAAAAGACACAGGCTCAATGATTGTGAAATACAGGGTGGCTGAGACCAAATGTTACTGACTTCACTCTGCTGTCATTTGTGTAGTTGTCATTTTGCGTGTCAATTTTTTGAAAGATTGAAGTTTGGTTAGTTGTTTACATGTGGTCAACAAATAATCGTTCTAAATTAATATCTTCATAAAAAAATCGTAATGGAATTCAAACGTAATAGTGTAATTGCACTGTATTTGGGTGGAATTTCACAAACAGCAATAGTTCGTCAGCTCCAGCATTTGAATAAGAATAAAATGTTTGCATATCGAACCATAACTCGATACAACGAAACTGGTAGCATCGCTAAACGCAACAGAGGTGGTCCTAAAAAGACAGCAACATCAAAAGAAATGATACGAAAGTTGAAGAAACGAATCCAACGAAATCCTCGTCAAAGTGCCAATCAATTAGCCGCACGTCTACATGTTTCACGATACAGCATTCAAACCATATTGAAAAATGAACTACACTTAAAGCCCTACAAGATACAAAAAGTTCAAGATCTTACGGACGCACAAAAAAAAGTTAGGTTTGAAAGAACACGAGCATTGAAGGCCTTGGCCGAACGTGATGAGATGCCAAAAATTGTCTTTTTTGATGAGAAAATTTTCACCATTCAACAGTTTGTGAATAAACAAAATGATCGTGTTTGGTTAGAGCACAAGTCCAACGATAATTTGGACACAAGAGTTGCCATGCGCAAGCAATCACCAGCTTATGTTATGGTTTGGGCTGCAGTGACTGCAGATGGACGCACTCCTCTGGGTTTCATCGAACATGGAGTCAAGGTAAACCAAGAGGTGTACCGCTAAAAGATCCTAAACGATGCTTTGCTACCTTTGGTAAACACTTTGGTACGAACCGTTGAACATTCCAACAGGACTCGGCACCGTCACATAAAGCTCGAGCGATACAGCAATTTTTACAAAATTGAGCTCTGCGGCTGATTTCGTCGAAAGAATGGCCACCATATTCACCAGACTTGAATCCCATAAACTTCTCCATATGGTCCATTTTGGAGAGTAAGGTGTCCACTAGAAAATACGAAAGTGTTGATGCATTGAAGTCGGCTCTTGTTCGAGAATCCACAAGCCCACGTTCGGTCAGCATGCAATGCTTTCTATGGAAGACTGAATCAAATAATCAGAAACAAAGGAAGTCATTTCGAGCAGTAACATGTTTTTCATAAAATGTAATATGTTTTCAACATATTCCACTAAATTTCAATAAAAAATAATCAAAATTAAAAAAATTACAGCGTTTTCAATTGGTAACACTTGGTCTCAGCCACCCTGTACATACCTAAAATAATACCAAAAATTTACACTGTTAAATTTAAAAATATTCCAATTGGATTTGTTTTGTGGCGAAATTGAAACATTTTTATATAATCTGTAACATTTATACTAGATAAGTCCATAAGTTCCTAATAGTGTCGCTGTAAAGATCAAATAATTTTCTAACGATTTGAAACAAACACAAGAAAATCGTAAAAATATTTACTAAACTTTTTTTAATTCTAAAGATGGCTATTTTAGACTATGTTTCTACTTTTATATATCCGATCCTAGAGATGTTCACGGGGTCCCACCTATAAGACCGAATAGCTAAATCAAAACCCCACGTGTGTACTGAACAGGATTTAATTATGATGGTTTTTGCAAAGTCCAGCGCATTTTTAATAAACTATGGTTTTTTTTTCAATCTATTTTCTAACTTTTCTGTCACCGCTCCTACAGACATTCACAGTTTTTAAAAAATAATTTAGAATAGCGTAGACAAAGTTGTAACACTGAAATAAACATAGATAGTTTAAAATGATATGTACAGTGCCTATGGCCATACAGGCTATAAAGAAATTCCATAAATTTTAATAAATTTTCAAATTTTATTTCATCGATCCTAGAGATGTTCACGGGGTCTCACCTACATGGCCAGACAGATCAGTCAAAGCCCTATGAGTGTGGTGAATGGGATCTAATTCTGGTGATTTTTAGCTTGCCCAGACACATTTTTACGTTTACAGTTATATCCCATATACCAGAAATGTTCACGGGATCTCTTTCATATATTCGAATAGGTCAGAAAATTATCTATATATATTGTGAAAAAGGGACACGAATAATGATTTCGTGTATGGCACTGTAAAGTCGCGCAAGCCGTGTATGGCACTGTAAATATCGCCATAACCGAACCTTGTCCGGAACTGTCGAAAGTCGCACCTTTGAACTATTCAAAAGTGTAAACGAGAGCCCGTGAACATCTCTAGGATTTCTGTTATTTGATTATTATTACAATAAATCGGGTTTGTAGCTTATTTGGAAATGTCAATTAGGTAAAAATCCTATTGGAGAAAATACCAAAATTTATAATTGAGAAAAAAATTGAAATTGAAGAAGTTTTAAATTTCGAAATACAAGGTGAAAATCATTATTCGTATCCCTTTTTCACAATATTGATAGATAATTTTCTGACCTATTCGAATATATGAAAGAGATCCCGTGAACATTTCTGGTATATGGGATATAACCGTAAACGTAAAAATGTATCTGGGCAAGTTAAAAATCACCAGAATTAGATCCCATTCACCACACTCATGGGGCTTTGACTGATCTATCTGGCCATGTAGGTGAGACCTCGTGAACATCTCTAGGATCGATGAAATAAAATTTGATAATTTATTAAAATTTATGGAATTTCTATGTAGCCTGTATGGCACTGTACATATCATTTTAAACTATCTATGTTCATTTTAGTGTTACAACCTTGTCTACGCTATTCTAAATTATATTTTAAAAACTGTGAATGTCTGTAGGAGCGGTGACAGAAAAGTTAGAAAATAGATTGAAATCAAAAACCATAGTTTATTAAAATGCGCTGGACTTTGTAAAAACCATCATAATTAAATCCTGTTCACTACACACGTGGGGTTTTGATTTAGCTATTCGGTCTTATAGGTGGGACCCCGTGAACATCTCTAGGATCGGATATATAAAAGTAGAAACATAGTCTAAAATAGCCATCTTTAGAATTAAAAAAAGTTTAGTAAATCGTTTGACGATTTTCTCGTGTTTATTTCAAATCGTTAGAAAATTATTTGATCTTTACAGCGACACTATTAGGAACTTAGGGACTTATCTAATATAAATGTTAAAGATTATATCAAAATGTTTCAATTTCACCACAAAACAAATTCAATTGGAATATTTTTAAATTTAACAGTGTCAATTTTTTGGTATTATTTTTGGTATGTATTCCACAATCATCAGGCTCATATATCGTTGAACCTGGCTTCAGGTAACATTGGTATAAATACTAAGACTGAATGATCGATTATAAAACTCAAATCTTACTTGTACGGTGGCAATTAATTTATCTTAGCATATTTAACAAACAAATACTAGATTATTGCAGTAAGCGAACAGTACGGAACGTTATTCAAAAATGTTTAAAATGCTTTCGCCATAAACAACAACAGGAATCGAGTATACGGGCCCAATCCAATTGAGAACAACCAAAGGAAAGGGACACAAGGCCTACAAAAGATATACTGCTCTATTCAAATGTGTGGTAAACAAGGCGATTCATATCGAAATAGTAAACTGTTTACGTCGCGTAATCTTTCATTGCTGGAATCTACTGAAAATGGAACTTACTTTGCCGGACCAAACGATGTATTAACAAGTAACTATCACACAACCATAACAACATTACCAAGCGACATTGCATCTATGTTAGCCTTTGATCAAACCATCAGGCGCCTCTTTCCCAACTCACATTCCCCGTTTCGGAGGTGTCTGGGAGGCAGGAATCAAATTTCGACTTTAATGGAAAATCAACCCCATGATTCGAGAAACTGTTCGGTTGTACGGTTACAACTAAAATTGAAGCGTGCCTCAACTCACGATCTTTAACATCACTCACAAAGGACACCGAAAACCCCGAATTTTCTTCAAAAGCTCAATCGTGTAAATGTTGCTGAAGACATGGTAGAACGAGTCAATTCGGACCCCACATTCATAGAACACACTATAAATAATGATGAGACATGGGTTTACGAGATTGACATGCAAACCAGTCAACAAGCTCCGGTATGGCGTATTACAATTCCACCGAAACAGAAAAAAATACATCAAAGCCGATCAAAAGTCAAGGCATAGAAAATAAGTTTACATAGATTTCTCATTTTTTTAAATCGAGAGATAAATGAGTTAAAAACAATTGGGGGTCGATTTTGTTGAAAATTCGACAAGTTAACGAAATAACTGCAGGTACATAGTAGTGGTATGTGTATTTGTGTTAGTGCGAATGTGCGTCATTTAATTTTTTTTTTTTTTTTTTTTGATATGACATTTCTAGATATCACTTCTATTTATAATTTAACATTTGTAAATGCAATGCAAATATGCTTTAAATAAAATTAAATTTATTTAATTATTTAATTTTAGTTTTAAAATAATATCTAATGTATGTTTCTGGGAAAACAAAACATTCATTCGACATCGAATTGAAAAAAGAAAATAAAATATGTGTAGTTAAAATTTTTTTTCCTTAACACATTGACGCACGCTTTCTAAATGTGTGTACTACTCAGGAACACATTTGATAACTTTTATACTTGCAATGGTATTTCGTCGCAGAAAGGAATGTATTGTGAGAATTGAAAAATATGTCGAATTATTCCTTTAAAAATGAAAGATGTTTGCGCGAACGTGTTAAAAAACGAAAAAGTTGTATGACTGCTATTTGCGCGAACGTGTTAACTCAGCACTCAAATGCTTGGTGAGATGTCAAAAAAGCGAGACGACGAAAGGACATAAGCACCAAACAAACTGAACCGATTTGTACCGATTCATAATTTTTGAAGTTTACATTCGCAGAAAACAAACAAACTAATCACAGAAAAATTACTCCTCATACGTATACGAAAACGTCATGTTTTTTCTGTCGAATTTTGCACAAAATCGACCCCTAGATGTTTTTTACATAACTCTTTTTTATCTCTCGATTTATAAAAATGAGAAATCTATATGTAAACTCTTTTATCTATGGTCAAGGTAATGTTGACTGTTTTCTTTGATTATCGCGGTGTTGTGCACTCGGAATTCTTGCCAGAAGGTTAGATCGGAGCAAATTCGTCGAAAAAGGCTACGTTTGTGAAAAGAAAACTCATGGATTTTGCATCACTATAATGAAGTGAGTGAATGAATTTCTGGCAAAAAAATTAACAAATTTCATCGAACCACCGTATTCACCAGGCTCGGGCTAACTGAAATTATCAATTCGGGACACTCGTTTTCAGAGGGGATTCGCGGCGAGAACTGAAGTCGATTGCGACAGATACGGCTAAATGGATTTTTCGTTGCCATGGGTGTATTATTTCGGAAAGAGCTTATACTTTTTATCGCGATACAATAAATAAATATTTATGTTTTATTGACCAATTTCTGTTATTTTTTGACAGAATGTACATACATCACATAATATTTCGATATTCCTACGAGACTGAAATATTTAAATTTTCCAGGAATTATAGTGTCCGCTAACCTTCAGTGATATTGGCAGCTGCCTCGATATAAACGGGTATCTCTTGTTAGTGATATGATTTTCTATTGGGTATGATAAGGTGTGCCATGAGAATAATGAATGTGTTTTCTTTTAATGAGAATCCATCAAAGTCATTCCACTAGCTACAAAGTTATTCTATGTCAGGCGTTTAGCATCAACTGCAGTAGAATACTGGCCTGCTGAAATTGTTGTTCTTGCTTTTTACAAAATAGTTGGGCGAGAGCGAGAAATTTAAAGTGTGTCGAATTCTACGTCGATTTTGCTACAGATGACTCCAACCTGGTTACGGTTGGCCATTACGAGTCGAGTCTAACCAGTCCAGCAATATCATTGAATTTCATGCTAAATGTTTGGAAAATACTTAGAAAGATTTTAGAATGTACCTATGGCCCATTAAAAATTAGCATTTTTAATCTCATGAAACACGCTTTCAGACCGATTAGAAAATCACATAACTTACAAGCAAAACCCATCCTGTGGGGTCTAAGAAATATTACTAAAGTTTATGATAAATGCCTGGAAAATATTTAGAATGACTTTATACCTTATAGACCCATTAAAAATCATATTTTTTATGTCTCACGGAACACGCTGTCAGACCCATTAGAAAATCATATAACTAACAAAGGGCACTCATTTCAGTATAAGCAATCCACAAATATCATTTAAGTTCATGCACTTAGCTTCGGAAATATTCAGAACGACTTTGGAATGTACCTTCGAGCTTAAATCACATTTATTAATCTCATGGAACATTGGAAAATTTTAATATTTCACACTAGTTTCCGAAAATAATTTCGCTTGGGTGTTTTACTTTTACCAATACCATTACAAGAAGTTTGTAGTTGTTGTAATTTTTGGATTAGTTTGGATAAGCAAATACCCGCCGCGGATTATTTAAATCGAATTACAGCTACCAGCATGCAAACATATGAAAGAGACGCACATCCTGCAATGGTCATTGTATCATAATAAAACTAATCGATACAATGACATCGATATGCAGGGTGGCTTAGGCACAATATTCCTTTAAAAGACACTAGTAGGGTTTATTCTAGGTCGGGGGCAAGTTATCATCCCGACTAAAAGTAGGTCGCATGGCCCACAATAAGCTGACAGTATATTTGTACTTAGTACAACAGTAGTTTCTATATCAGATTAACCTCCCCAGAAACTGAAGTGCGCCAAGCATGACTTATTATTATCGAGGAAATCACAATGTTCTTAAAGAGACAAATGGGAGGTAGGGTTTTAAAAACAGTAGGTGAAAGACAGGTGCGTATGCCGCAACACAACAAGCATCTCACAATAACGAATGTTTGGTTATAAGTAAGCATTGATATTTGGTCGAGCGTCTTCCGATACAGAAACGGTCGCCAAGTAATAGACGTGTAATTCACAAAATGTTGGGCCTAAAGAAGCATTCCAACTAAGTTTTCTGAATAAATAAACATAAAATTTCTAATTTTCAATAAAAAAAAATACGGGCAGCGCGCTGCCTCTCAGAATCATTTTACATATAATTTTAACCTGCTTATTTTTCCTCATATTTTTCGTAACTAAGTCACGCGTTATTGATTAATTCGCCAACGTGCATTTCGCAATAGGCTTAAGAGTAAACAGGAAAAGTTAAAGAGTTGAACCAGAATTTAAAAAACGTTTTCCTATTAATTTGAGCGATTTAAGGAGTCAACATAATCCATTTACTAAAGCTGAACTGCAAAAATCGACATGGAATCAACTGACAAATTATAAAAAATGACACCCCCTCCCAATCTTCTTCAACGTATATGTACCAAAAATACACAACTATACCACCCACAACAATCAACAAACAAGAAGTACGAGCTATTAAATTACCTCGCAGCATGCCAACAAAATCAATTTCTTTGAACATCTCTCATATTTCGTTACGAAAATACAATAACAAATTGATAAATTAACGACAATAAATCAATCAATAACAAATGTTTTGAGAAGATTGTATCTCACGCTTTGATTTAATAGACAAGAAAAAAAATTGATACGGCAAATTAATTTTTCCAACTAATATTGGCTCCCTCTCTCCATGAAGAAATCCTATACCGCGCATTTATTGACCTTAAGCAAACATTACACAAACTAAACATAAATGTTGTACATCAAATACGGAAGTCGAATTTTATTCAAACATGCCAACGTATAATATCCATAGCAAACAATTGAAAAGAGGTCGTGGTGATGTCTTAAAGTACGCACTATATATTTTATATTTATACTCGTATTTATTGTTAACATAATAACGTTACAAAAAAAAAACGTTAAAAAGCCCCCTTCATTTATATGTCGTTTGCGAACACATAAATATCCCCGAAGAAAGTGAAAAATACGGAAATGGCATAGAAAGCACACGCAAAAACGTTTTAATTTGGATCATCTCCTCGGAATATATCTAACATTTTTTATTTTGTTTTTGGGAAAACACAAATAATTTGCTCATTTTATACAAAACGTTGTCGTCCTGGGTTAACTCTACGCTCTCCTCCTCCCATTTCGGATGTTCTACATTTTAAACATGCTTGCCTACATCTATGCCAATTATCGTATATAACGAAACTAAATTATGAATTTTCATTTTAAAATGTTTTCGTTTCGTGGAAAATTATACGGCCGTTATTTTTCTTCTCGCAATTATTGTAGTACACAAGTACTTTGCTGTATATAGCACAAATAATACATCAATTTTGATTAAATTTTGGAAAATATAACAGGCGCGATTAAAGCAAATGAAGTAGGAGGTTCGGTTGCCATACCAACATACATTTTGGAAATGACATTTAAAACGAAAATTATATATATCGTTGATATGTGATATCAGGTATAACAGTTATATTTTAGAAAACTATCTTGTACCTGCATCAATCATGTCAAAAGTAAAAATAAACGTATCCCTCATAATCCTAAGTAGAAAAACTTCTCGTATACACGAATACGTTATTAAGTTGTTATCTAATTTATTGATTATACAAAAAACATGAACAAATTTTAAGGTTAGAATTTTTTTGTGTGTAGTAGTTTTAGCCTGGAAAATTGTGTACATAAATTTCAATTATCTACGTGATTTTATTCTCCTGTGTATATAATTTTTATAAGGCAACGAGTAGTAGTGGAACTACAAAAACAACAAATAAATTATTTTTTATACAGAAGATAAAAGGATCGTTAAGACGGCAGAGCATGTAGAAATTAATAAATAAGAAGACATTATATACAAAGTATTTACGAAGGCTAATAGTTTTATGGGAGTTTCATGATTATAATTGGGAAATTTCTTATGAATTTTACGATGTAATAATTCGTTGCTTTGCTCGACCGTTTATCTTATAATGTGTCTGTGTTACAATCATTCGTAGGTTTAACGACGCATTTGCTATACGTCAAGCGACCGGCCTTACTCGTACACAAAATACGTTTCATTTTAGTAAATTAGTATATTTTATTGGTTGCGATTTATGGTTTGTGTAGCAATGCGAAGTCATAATTTATTTTAATTTGGTGAGGAATAGCTGCTAATTACTACGTTATCTCTAAATTGTGTAATGTTTTTAGATGAACTATAAAAATACAGGCGACTTTTTTTTTAACACCAGAAATGCACCATCACGAAATCAAGTACGCAATCTAGTCGCTCGTTTTCAGTCATCGAGATCTGTTAGTGACTTATCTCGGAGTGGAAGACCACTTGAAGCACGAAGCCAAGATAAAATCGAAAGAGTTCGGGAGAGCGTAAATGTGAACCCTGAAACATCGACTCTTAAACGTGCGACTCAGCTTCAAATGTCCAGAGCTTCACTGCGTAAAAAAAATCATTGCTGTTTCCGTAAAAGATACAAATGGTCCTTGAAATTTTGCAGCAAGACTATGCAACCCGCTTAAGATTTTGTGCAAAATTTACCGAATTATTAATGAATGTGGTTATGGTTTTTAGTGGTTATGGTAATAAGCAAAATTTTAGAATCTGGTGCACTGAAAACCCAAGAGTGATTCAACAGCGTTCGTTACATCCACTTAGAGTCACAGTTTAGTGCGTAATATCAGCAGACGAAGATGGCAATGCATTGACTGTAAATGGTACGCGTTAGAAAATTTTTTGTTTCCTGAACTTGAATACTGAAGAAATGTGGTTTCAACAAGACGGAGCTACGTCCTATACTGCAAGGGAAACAATGAATTTCCTGTATCGCGTCACGATTTGGAGATGTTAATTGGCCATCACGATCGCCAAATTTCTTTTTGTGGGGATATTTGAAAGATCGTGTATACGCGAATAAACCGCAAGGACTGCAACAACTAAAAGACAACATAATAAATGAAATTATTGCGAATGATCAACCAGTTTTGGCTTCAGTTATGGACCAGGTACAGCAAAGAGCAACAGCTTGCGAAGCGGCTGATGGCAGGCATCTAACAGATATTATTTTTAAAATTAAATCGAAGCGACTTATTCTGCCCATGACATGAGCATTCGTCGAATGCACGATGTGCATTCAAACTTATTCCATCCCAGTAGTACAAATCAGCGCACAAAGAGCGCATAAACAGCATATAATTAGAGCGCTCAATTTTTACTTCAAATTGATGCACCTAATTCCATGCTATTCGTATTGTTGTCGACCGAAAACTCGGCTTTATTTCCCCTACAAATTAATTTATCTCTCTTTCACTTCGATTTGAGTATAATATGTAACTGTTGTTAACCGTTGGTTTACCAGAAAATAATATTTTTTTAATGTTTTTTGTTGTATCAAAACCAAACACAATCATATACATATTATTGATTTTGTTTGGTTTTTGTTGTATGTACCAAATGTGTATTGTCATTCAGATACAAATACACATTTTTTTAATTTTGTATACTTACTTTATATGTTATCCATGTATTTCCACCTGAAAAGCATTTACAAACATCTATTACCTTCAGCTGAAATCTGGAGACTAATAGAAATGAAATAACAATTTTTGAAATGAAATTGATAAACAAGAGATTGGGTGGGGGTAAAAATGCAGTACACAGAATAAAACCGAAGTAAATTTATTTGTTTTCTCGCTTCGACGTGTGCAAATGTTTCCATCTATTTCATTCTGCTATCAGCGTTTGTTTGCTGGGATATATTTTCCATCGGCCATACAGGCTGTGACAAAACGTATTGGTTACGATTGCTAAGAGAAACTTACAATAGCTGGAGTCAACAACACAATCCTCTGTGCGAGTAATGGCGAAAAGCAGTGCACTCAAGATCAAAAGAAGCAGATTATAAAAAAAAGTGTGTTGTAGTTTTAGATACAAATAAGATACACAACATGATGCAGTTGATTATAAATTTTAATAAACCCAAACCATGTAAGGTGATACGTTCGTGACGTCTAAAAAACACGTAAAACCGTGTTAAAGACGGAATCATGAAACCCGAAAAAAAATCATTTGTTTCAAAATATTTGTATGAACAATTAACAAATATTTTGAAAAATAATCAAAGTTGGCTTTAGTATTTTATAAGAAAACACAAATAAACAAAATTTCACGGCAATATTTTTTCTGATGACTGTTCATTATCGATCATTTTTGTATATGAAATCTATTAGCGCTAGAAATTGATTGAGATAAACCTCCTAATAGATAAATCAGTACCTTACTTATATTTCCCCTATATAACTATAGTCCTTCATCTACTATGCGAAATTTCAACAGTTTTAATCGAGTAAGTTGGAAAATATTTTTTACTCCGCTAAAAATTTACGGTCGCTTTTCATGATTCCGCCCGATTGGGTGTACATAAAATTAAGTTCGAATACACCGTAAGAGTGTGAAATATACAGAGTGTACAAATAAATTTTGAGAGAATTACAAAAGATGGCGTAACTATAGTATTAAATCGCATCGGGCCATCTTGTAACTATGTTTATGTTAAAGCGTCATTATTTCCCACTAAAAATCCGTATCATTTCACTGAAGTGTAAACAACATATTTTTTGTGCCCTAACCGTGTCAACCTTTGTGCCAACAAATTATAATTTGCAGGAAGCGCTGCTTTCTTGTTTTAATTTGAATAACATTGCAACTTATGGGCATTTATTGGTGTGTCAAGCGAAGGGAGACCAGTAAAGTTTCAAGACGCTCAGTTGGGGCATTATTGGATCAAGATTTATGCCAAACTCAAGAAACTATGGGAGTAATTCAACAAGCTATTCTAAACCGTCTCAAGGCCATGGGTATGATGCAAAAACAAGGAAATGGTGCGAACAACTGCTCCAAGGACAAAATCGAGAGTGGTTTTTGCAACAAAACGTGTCAGGGGACGAAAAGTGGGTCCACTACGATAACCCAAAGCGCAGACAATCGTGGGGAAACCCGGTCATGCTCATCAACTTCAACCGTTGAACCGAATGGCAAGAAGGTAATGCTGTGCCTCTGATGGAATCAGTTCGCAGTGATCTACTATGAGGTAGTCCGGGCTAACGGAACCATAACTAGAGAACGTTATCAACAACAATTGATGCAATTAAGCCGAGAATTGAAACTCAAGCGCCATATGCCAAAAGAGATGACAAAGTGATGTTTCAGTACGACAACACTCGGCCACATGTTGCTCGAATCGTCAAGAAAACTTTGGAGACGCTTCAATGAGATGCCCTACAACACCCGCTGCATTTAACCAGACATGCTCATTCCGACTACCACTTGTTTCGGTCGACGACTCAGGGCCTGGCCGAGCAGAACTTGGCTGGTTACGAAGAAGCCATAAATTGAGTTGATTCTTGGATCGCCTCAAACACGACGAATTGGGGGGAAAAGTGGGAAAAAGTCGTAGCTAACGATGGATACTTTGAATAAAATACATTGCACCAATTTCTCTGAATAAAGCTTCGAAGTTATAAAAAACAACCCAATATTTATTTGAACCCCCAATACAAACGAAAAAGAACTAAAAATTGCGCAATAATATTCTGCTACTGTAATACCTCTCTAGATAACAAATGAGTTTGGGTTTTCATGGTACTAGTGGTGTAATTATTGTTTGTATTTCAATAAAATACTATACTAAGTCACAGGCGCACCGTGCGGGCCCGCTCGGCCAAAGTTGGATGAATTGAAAGTTTTTTTTTGTCATCAATTAGAAATTTCAAAATTGGTACTTTAATTTTGAATTGTAATACTGTGCTATAGAGACGACACAGACCGACAGACAGACACCACTTCGAAAACTTTCCGACCATTTTGCATGATTACGGCATTTACTACTGTTTAAAATAATTACGCCACAGTTGATTAAACATCAGCTTACTTTAATTCAATTTAAAGAACCCGCAATCTTGTTTCAATCAAATTGGATAATTTCATAGTACCATTCGAGTTCCAATACTATTCGTTTCAGAGAAATCTTCATTCCGTCCAATTTAACTCATTTTGCAAAATCAGGTTCGAAACTCATTTTGTAATCCTATCCTATGTTTATTATACAAAGAGAATTGTATTCCAATCGATTAAGAAATGGCATTGCTTCATGGTGCAATATGACGGCCCATCTGGAGGATGAAAATCGAATTATAAAGAAATCAGAACTCCTTGTGATCGTTTTCTCGCATTCGAAAACCCTGTCCCACCAAATTTTAACAAAATAGTACAAGGCAACTTAAATTAGGCACATTGGGATAAGCTTTGGATCGGGAGGTACCGGGTTCGAATCCCAATAGGAGCAGAATGCAAAAGGAAATTTTCATCAACAGGTTACGATCTGTGATTAACAGGAACACAACTGCAATGCAATGCGCAGATGGTAACTTAAATCGGTCCTATAGCAATACGTCTTCGATTTGGAAGTAATTGCGTAAAGTAGGACGGGAAAATGAACCGTGAAAAAGCAGGGAGTGCTTCAACCCCAGAACAGATGGCAGGAACTAAAATAAAAAAAATGAAAATAAAAATTAAAAGAATATCCCAACCTCCACCTCCTTATCAATTTCTATCGAAATTGTTCGAGCGGGCTGGTATCACAGATTACAGAATATTAAAGATATTAAAGAAGAACTACACACTAGAAAATTAAAAAGTAAGTTTTGGGTTCCTGAAACGTAAATAACATGAGCGCCCGAACGTTATTTGTTTAATGAATTTGATTTGAGTGTTTTACAAATTAAAAATAACACCAATACTTTTCTTTTTATTTTTACTTAACTGGTTTTATGCGAATTTAAAATTGTGTATGCTACATAAACAATATTATTATATATGATCTTAGCTGATACACAATACCCAACCTGAAGCAACATGGCGCAACAATGTGCAACATGACGCAACATAGTGGAACATCACACAACAACTCTCAGCAAGATGCAACATCAAGCAATGCGGTGTAACATCACACGAAATACGCGTATGGGGCTATAATATTATCTAGAATCCATCAACTGGCAAATAACTCTCAATTCCAATGATATAAACGAAAACGTGGTCAAATTTAATGAATTTGAATGCTGCAAGGCTTCGAACTTTATGTACCTATGTGCTGTAAACCACAAAATGTTCACCCCCAGCGGTTCGATGATAGACTAGTTAACTGAAATTTTCCTTTTCAACCACTCCTTAAGCACCGGTGTGTTTCCCGAAAAATGGAAAATTTCAAAGATTACAACATTGTTTAAATCGGGTAAACGAGACGACGTTATGCTACAGAGGAATATCAGTTACATCATCAATTTCAAAATTGTTGGACCCCACTGAAGATGTAGCGTACAGGGATTTCAGTAAAGCATTTGATTCCATCTGCCATCAAAAAGCACGAGTTTATTCACGTTTGGGTTTTCACTCGATTACATAAATCGGTTCAAGTCTTATCTATCCGGCGACAATTTATCACTGAGAAAAAAAACCAGTAAAAATAAAAAAATATACATATGAAATCAAAAAAATATATTTTTAAGCGAAAAGTCTCGTTTTTAAAATCAAAAGGATAATCTTTTTTATTTTTAAAATAAATTTTTTCGCCAAATTTGTTTATAAAAATAAAAAAATTGTTTTTATTTTCAAAAATACTTTCCTTACTTTTGTCAAAGAGTTTTCTTAAATTTTAATAGCTTGCTTTTTAAAAATAAAAAATTATTGACTAGTTTCAAAAGATTTATTTTAATTTTCAAATAATTTTTTTTAACAAATGCCACACAATTTTATTAAATCAAAGTAATGCGTAATACACTTTACAAATACAATTGACAATGTTTGCGAATTGATGCCTCAACCAGTCAGACTTAAGAGCTTAAGTTACACGCTGATTGCACCACTTCGGTTAGTGCTACAATCACTAAAATTGTATAGGCTTCTCGTCACAAATAAACAACTGAAATCTAAAATTTTGGTGGTCGTACCGCTCTCCTAAGTGGTCCAAAATGGAGCACAACTTAAGAACTTAAGGCTGACTGGTTGAGGCATGAGACTTTTCGAGCCTGCAAAAACAAACAGGTAATCGGTCATCTACTCATAACATAATATATCTCTACCACAAAAAGTAGAAATTAACTCCCCTTCCCCAATTTTTAACCCCCAGGGTCCTTGTGTAAAAATACACACAACCCTTAAAAAAATATAATGAGAACTTTCTCAAGTTATTTCTTGGCAGGTTGCAACGACCAAAACCAAACCGCAAAAAATTTAAACCTTCATACCTTTAGTATAACACAAGAACATATAGATTTGGCGAATTTAATAAAATATAGACGAATTGAAAAATAAAACAACGGGATTTCTGGCAAACCAATAAATATAAATATTTTAATAAGTTGTCATTAATATCAAAAAAATTGTTTTAAAATTCTAGAACTCTTCTTTTGAAATAAATTATTCTGTTTAAATAAATAAACTTTTTAAATTTAAAAAGTATTTTATAAATCATTTTATAAAATGTGTTATTAAAATAAAAAACTATTTATTAGTTTGTAACAATCTCTTTTAAATTAAAAAAAATTTATAACTTTTAGAAATAAAAAAACTTCGTTTTTTAATTTTACAAACCAAAATTTTTGTCAATGGGGAAATGAGAAATCAAACTTTATTAAAGTTACGTCTGGGGTTCCCCAAAGATCTCACATCGGGCCTGGGATATTTATTGTTTTCATAGATCGAATAACCGAGATAATCAAAAACTCAAACGTGCTCATTGCTGATGACGTGAAAATTTCTCGAACTATTAATGGAATGCAAGATACGAAGAAACTTCAAGGAGACATCGATAGATTAAGTGAATGATGTGATCGAAACTCGCTTTACTTAAATATTAAGAAATGCAAAATCATGGCTTTCCATCTTAAAATAAACCTGTTAATTACTTCATACAAAATCAACAACGAAGTATTGCAAAGAGTCAACGAGATTATAGACATAGATTACATTTGTCGAAAACGCCACTTTCTATAGGCATATTGAAAATTGTATTGCGAAAGCGAATGCCATGTTCGGATTTGTCAAAAGATGGACAGGTGAATTTAAAGATATTCAAACCTTATGTTCACTCTATTTCGCTTACTTTCGATCTCAACTGGAAACCGCTGTAACGGCCTGGAATCCATACTATTCTGTGCACATTAAAAGAATTGGAAGCATTCAAAAGAAGTTGCTGATTTTCTTGTTAACTTAAAGTGACTGGGATTCGACCTATTCGACTTCAATTTATTAAAGGACAACTTCAAAAATATCGTGAAGAATTATTTTTTAAATCTTTAAATATTAAATTAAATTGAAATTGGATTTACATTTTTTTGTTTAAAGTTTTTTCGTTAAATGTTTGAATTTTTTTTTATTTTTGTATTAATAAATTTGTGTTTTAAACTAAATAATTTGAAATCATACATGTATCACCGAATAGATTTCTTTGAAAAAATAAATAAATAAATCATGGCGCAACATCATTCAAGATGGTACAACATAGTCACACATCAGGCATCATGGTGCAACACCGTGCAACATAATACAACATGGTGCTACACCACGCAACATATTACAAGATCACGCAGCATGACGGGCCATATGGGATTCCTAAATGAATTATTCAGAAATCTATAACTGCTTGTAATCGTTTCCTTGCATTCGAAAGCCCTGTTAAAAGAAGGCCCCAAGCTTTTTGGACCCCATGAATATTTACCCAGCGGAATCGATTCCTGGTCTAAAATCAGTACTCGTAATTTTTATTAAAATAAATTTCGACGAGCTGAAAAAAATTTAAAAAACCGTCCCGGGCTGCAACAAAAGAACCACTAAACGAATTTTGTCCAAATTATAACTCATCGAAATCCATTCCTGGCATTTGAAAACCCTCCTTTATCCTTTAATGATACTTTCCGCCACCAGATGACATCCTAAATGAATTTTCTCGAAGTCAGGACCCACCAAACAGATTTGCCAAAAAATAGCACACGTCGCAATCAAATACTGGAATTCGAAAACCCTCCTTTAACAATTTTTATAAAATGCATAAAAGCCGAAAAAAATAAAGAAAGGGTTACGGGGCTGGCCAAACGACCCTCTCAACGGGTTCACCCGAAATTTGCTCTAATCGCAATCGATTCTTGGCAAATGAAAGTCTCATTCACTAATTGTTATTAAAATCGTACGAGCCAAAAAAAATACAACTCGGACCCGGGCCTCTCAGTAGGGGCATCGAATCATCACAATCGATTCTTGGAACTCGCAAAAACCCCCTCAGCTATTTTAACCAAAGGCGTTTGAGCTGAGCAAAAAATAGAAAAGGAACCCTGGGCCTGCTGATCCTCGAGCCGTTATTAAAAATTATGTAAGAGCGTACGTTATTAATACGATTGTGCAAAATTTACCTGAAACAATCGAAAGCAAAGATTGGTGTTCTACTACAAATGATTCATAACAAAGTATAAAATAAGGATAATTTTATTTGGAGCAATACGAAGCGAACAAACACATTCCAAAGCCCCAAATTTTTAACCCAAATTTTTGGTAATATTACATGGGAATATACTGGAGATTCGGAAGCGGTTATCTCTAGTTGCACAATTGTTAAATGTTGCCGGTGAAAAGAACTAACATAAGCTGACAAAATAGACTTAATAAATTCAAAGAGAAGCCATTTGATCATTTCATCGGAGAGATTTATAAGTTAGTCAAAAGCTGTGATTTTGGCTTGGAATTACTATGCTACTAGATACGATATTCCTAATATAATTGAGAGGAACCTTCGGGCTCGATTTTTAAAAACAGACAATTTAGATATAAAAATAGGTAATCGAAATGTGTCAAATTGCGGAGGTACCGCGGTGGATAAACGACACAAAACAATCCATGCCTGATATATAATTAAAATTTGTTAACTGAATTTGTTAACTGAAGTCAGTTTAGCAATTTTGACAATATTTTTAATAGGCTATTGACAAATCTGAACTAAGTTCGCAGTTTAGATGTAATTAACACGTTTGATTTAATAACATTAGAGACATCTATATGTAACTGGTATGAACTAACCTATAATTTAGTTAGTTGGAAATTTAGGTAAAAAAGAAATTGAAATCAGGCCGTATTAGACGAAAACAACGATGAGAGTACACAGTACAAGTTACTTGGATATACATTAGCTAAAATCTCCGGAAACAGAAGCTAAAAATATGTAGATCATTCAATCACTACTGGCAGAATTACATGGTCGACAAGTTGTCTAAGCAATCACGGAAATATTAGTCGATGTTGCGTAAACGCCCATCTCTTAATTGATATTCCCCTTTAAACTAATTTTACTTTCCTTCTACGTCGATATTTTTGCAGACTAACAATTCGGTAGATCACCGACTCCCAAAAAAGTAGTTTTTAAAAAGTTAGGTGTGTATAGTTTCGTGCAGACTAAATGTCAATTTCCTCTATATACAGCCCTAAATTCGAACTCAGTGATATTTGGCCGAAATAGGTTGCAGCTTCCGTAGAAATGTTTTGCAAGTATTTTGAAAAATGGCTATGATCCTAAATTAAAGTTGGAGCAATATCGGTGAAGATCAGTTTTTCGAAATTTAGGCGGAAATGGTGATATATAGCATTGAACTGTTTATCAACAAAAATTCGTCCCAGACGGATTGACCAAAAAACCTCTCCGAAGAATTGCCGATTGGAATCTCACACTTAAACTTTTTCCACAAATTTGGAGGTCCCTGCGATATTTGGTCGAAACCGGTCCACCGGAAGTTGCAGCTTCCATATTTTCGAAAAACGTTAAAACTCAAAAAGATTATATAATAAATTAAATTTTACACAAAATTAGCTCAACTTATATTCGAAAATTTGACCGGAAATGATAAGTTTTGTGGTGTATTCGAGATCTATGTACATTTCTGATACAAAAGGCGGTTATTGGCCACAACAAATTCACCACCCTACTTTTTCCACAGTCATATTCTCACGGTACTAGTTTCTATAAATTTGATCTGTTTTCCAAAATTCATATATCGTATGTTTTAAAAACAATACTGCAACTTTCTGGCATGCCCTTTTCCGTAACCATAGCAATACATATATAGTAGTACCATCATTCGAAAAAAATCTTTAGATGGTGAAAATCCAGGTAGCGCGTCAATCGAAATTAAGTTATGCAATAGTTTTACTAATTCGCCTAAATGTCTGCAAGATTAAATACACTTACAGTACACACGGCGTATTTTTGTATACATTAACCAGTATAGTATTGCTTCACTCTAACTTATTATACTACATATTAACTCAGAATATATTTATTTCAACTCGTATTGTTTTACAATTGTCAAGGTCATGTAGAAATGTGTTTAATATTTTTTGTGATAAACAATAAAACAAATCGTGAATATCTTACTTCAATTTTCTTTTTATAAAAATTAGCATAAATAATTTTTTTTCTATGATAGAAATGCAAAAGAATATGAATTGTTCAATCAAATAAATCCATTATTGGAAAGGAGATATGAACGAACGGATATATACATATGTATAATATTTAATATATTGAGTACTTAGCTGTGTATATTGTTTATTTTAAATACATCTGTTCTCACAAACATAAACGAATAAATATAAAAAATGAAAACGATGTAGAAATCTATATAGAACAACTAAATACAATTTTTTAAAAGGATGCCGTCGATTGCACTGTTACAGTATGGTAATTTATAATTGAAAATATGTTTGTACGAGTAATTTTCTTATAATATACATACATTAAAAACAATGTATTGTTATGGAAAGGCAAATGTTCTATTTATCCAAATCTGTGTGAAAGTTCAAGGGCATTGAACCCAATATTTGTTTCAGAATTAAAATAAAATTTATTAATTCGATTTTATCATAAAAAATATTACGTAAGAGAAGTACGTAAAAATAGGAAAATTGTCACTTGGACAAACTACAATAGTATGTCGTTTTTCATTACATATTGTCTTTCAATCAACCATTTATTACGGGATTGTTTCTCATTGGAATAGAAAAAACGAGGATGTCATTATAAAGATTATAATTTCAACCAAAACTATTATGCATGCCTGACGAATACTTGATCTGTTTTATCACAGAATCCAATGAGAGTCATGTGGTGTTTACAGTGTGCAAATCTAGAGCGTATAATTATAATCTAATTATGAGCATTTAAGGTTCGCTAACAAAATTTAAATTCACTGTTCTGTTAATCTAATCTGTTAATCTCTAAAAAATTTTATTGTTTAATTTGGGAGCTGAATTAATCCATCTCAAATGAATTACATATAAGGAAGTATATAAGATATTTTATATAAATTCAACATACAAGTGAATAGCTTACGAGTTTAGGTTGCCACTCACTATTTTGTAATTAAAACTATTTTTAAATAGTAGTTAAGCTAGAGATTGGTCAGCTTTGTCTGAAAGAAAACGTTGCAGTTCTTTATGGCAGGATAAGTAATGGCTTACTTTTAAGTTCCGTCTTTATTCGAACGATAATTTTAAATTGTTTAAGGGGACATGGCAGTTGGCACCTTCAAAATTGAAAAAAAAAAAAAATATTTCAAAGATTTTTTTTTAATGGAATAAAAAGAGATATTTTTTAATAAAACTTTCCATTGATATTTTATTTAACTGAAAGTATAGAAACAATTTTTTTAGATTTTTTTTAGCCCAAGGTCGTCTGCTACAAGGGTTTTCACAAAAACACTGAAAATTCGCGGCGTGCATCATAACTACTCTCAGAACCGTCTGATTAAAAAAAAAACGGGGTTTTATTCAGCATTAAATCGCCCTTGGAATGAACTAAAAGAAAAAAAATTGGTTGAAAAATAAAAAAAATTCATTTATGACAAAAAGTCATTTTTTTCGAATTTTTTTTGAATTTTTCTTTCCGAAGTTCGAGTTCAAATTCCTCTACGTCGTTGTTAATTGTGTTCGATGCTTGTTCGTTGAAATTAAATAAATTTTCAGAAATCGAATCTTCATATTCCGAGGACATCGAACGAACTGTTTCTTGAAAACATAATTCTTTTAAAAATTTTATAAACCGTGATGCTGACGGATATTTTTTCATAGGAACCTAATTGGGAGTAAAATATGAGATATTAAATTATTTATTTTTTTGCTGCCAACAGGTTGTTTTTCCTACAATCATAATTGGGAAAATAAACCTAATAATACATGAAAGAGACGATAAAGCTGGTGATAAATTATTTCATAGTGATCAACAATACTAATGTGTTTTCAGTAATTTCTAATAGTTATTTTAGTTTCAGTTATTCTAATAGATATGTGATGTTATAATATAATCTTGCTTATTTCCTAAATCACACCACAAAAACTTCAATGCATTTATTATTTGGAGAAGTTCATCAAAACAGGACGGACGTTCAATACACCCTTTCCATACCCCCGTTCCATAAAGCCTCCATCCCTCTAAAACGATACTGCTGATTCTAAATTTTGGAACACAACGCTGGCCTCAGTTGTGTTAGAATAAGCACAATTGTTCGGATTTTTGGAATATTTGGTTTTAAAGTGGACAAATTCAGTGCTATCATCGAATAAATAATTACATTAATTTTGGTATTTTGGTAGAAGGTTGAAAATAATATAATAACAATGTCTTGCGTTTATTGAATTAAATAAAAGCTTTATGGGTATAAAGTACTAAATAACCATAAACTTTTTATAAGGTTAGAAAACAAATAAGGTAAAATTTTCTTAGAACATTAGTTTCCCCCTATTAATTATACTTACAATAATAATGCGAAATATTACTATTCCGCTTTTTGCATAATATTATTTGCATAATAGTATATTGTTTTTAGTTAGAATTTAATTTTTAATAAAATTTATTAAATTTTAATTTTGATACTTAATGTTATAATAAAATAAAAAAAATAGTTTACCAGAGAAACAATTAAGCGAAACAGCGGCATAAATAGCTGATGTGACATTTGCGCTGAAAACTTGAGTGGCTAATTTAATTTTCTGTTTTTCAAAAACGTCGGGATAAACATGCTTACTGTTCCATGCTCCAATAAATACAATTTTTGTAAAATATGGCACGAAATTGTTTTTTCGTCGTCGTTGGTTGTAATATTGACGGAGTATGAGGGACGTCATAAAAGCAAAATATTTTTTGTGAACCAAACATTGTCCAAGGTCTTTGCCTGGTAACTCCGAAAATAGAAATGCCTTTCGATTTGCACTGCCTTGGTCGCAAGTGATTCCCACTATTTTTAGACCGCTCTCCCCAATTTTACAGATGACTGTTTCTAGTAAAAGTTTTATTCGGTGGCCTTTAGGTGAACCCATATAGTAACCTACTATTTGTTTCCAAATTCGGTTAAATCCTCGCAGCATAAATACAAATACTTCGTCCAAGTTCACCAAAGTCGTGGTATTCGTGGATTAAATCATATGCTGTATTGTATTCTAATTCTTTTTTTATAGCCATTTCATCCATTAATAAAATGCATTTTTAGTCTCTTTCGATCATTACATCACATTTGTTTTTTAAACGATTTAGTACATTGATCGATATTCCGCCTTCAAATTTTGCCATTGAATGCCAACGTAAAATAAATGTGACTCTTAGATTAAAAATATACTATTATTATTCAAATATAATATATGTATTTATATTATTCCTTATGAAAACTATTAGGTTCTGACCTAAATTTTCTGAAACTTGACAAATTTCTTTCTATAGATCAATCGAAAAATTATTGAACTTTTAGACTTTATTGTCTTCGTTTTCTGTTTTTCGCAAAACAATGTATTTGTTATTTTTTTTTCTTTCTAAAACCACTTACGTCCAATTCGTGATTTATTTGGTGTAGACTGATTTATTTGAAAGTCTACAATAAGCCTCCGGCCAGCTAGAATTTTTGTAGACTATATATACATTTGACTTTCAAATAGGTAGTTTCCACAAAATAAGTCATGAATTGGTCTTAATTTAATTAATTAACCTTAATTTGTATTTAGTCTTACACCGTTTTAATACTTAATTACCTTTCCGAAAAGAATATTTATTTGTGTGGAGACTTTAAACAGCTTTCACAATAGAACAATTTTTATTTTGCCTTAGAAGTTTGTTTGAAAATTAAACTTTATAAAAAAATTTACTTTAGAGAAAAAAAATTCTATTGCGAGAGCTCTGTTAAGGCGATACATGATACATGTACAGATTTTCCCTTTAAGGCATAAAAGTTATGCGCGCTTGTTGGTTAAAAGTCAGCCATCTTGAATCGCTTTGAATCAATTCGGATGATTTTGCATACTCATGAACGATGGCTACTAATAAGACAATAAGGCCTGTTTCAGCTGAGCTAAACCAAGCGAACTGACCTATGTTCATCGTTCTTGGTTGTAAATAAAAACTTTTATAAGCCCCGTTGCACACTTGGGCTAAGTATTTTGACTGATATGAGCTATGTTTTCATTTAACAGCTTCACGTTTTTGTTTCTTTCCAAAGTCAAATAAGAGAAACATTGTAGATAAATCTCAGGATCTACCCAATCTGTAAAGCAATGTATTTAAATTTTTATTTTCACCGTGGAGATAATTAATCAACTCACAATCAGCTATGTTTCTATCCCACAGGTTTAAATAAAGAAATTAAATAAATCGGGACGTACGAGTGTGTTGAGTTAAGCTTCGCTAATTCGGTTTCACTTATTTAGGCTTTGTAAAGTAAATCGAAAGCTGTGATCTCAAAACATGCTCACTTTGCTAAAAGAACATAGCTCAAGTGTGCAAGGGGCCTTAGCGAGAAACGTAGCTATTAGCACAGTTTGGCATCCACAGCTCATTCCACTGCACATTTGAGTTAATTACATCGCTCACACATACATTTCATTTCAAGTAAAATGCTATATGTCTGCCAAAATATTATTAGAATTGGTCACATAGGCGAATATGTACACAATAATAACAATGTATGTGTGAGCGATATAGCTGACTTTTGCAATTCAAAGACAACGCGAGCTAAGTTAGTTTCAACGCTCAAAACAGAAACACATAGCTCGCATAGCTTAGCTCAAGCGTGCATCGTTTCATTAAAACTCTTTATTTTCAACCAAGAGCGATGAACTTAGCTGACATCGCTTAGTTTAGCTTAGCTCAAATGTGCAACGGGCCTAATGGAACGATGCATATTTGAGCTAAACTATATGCGAGCTATGTTTTTCTGTTTTGAGCGATACAAACTAACTTAGCTCGGGTTGTCTTTGGAGTGCAAAAGTCAGCGAGTAATGAGTATTGTTGTGTTTGGTATTGTGGATCAAATTCAAAAAAGTAGTTGAATTGTTAAATAATATAATAAAATTAGTTAATTAATTTTTGACAGACAGAATTTTACTTATATTGAAATGTATGCGTGAGCGATCTAATTAGCTCAAATGTGCAGCGGAATGAGCTGTGCGAGCTAAACTAAGCTAATAAAAACTACGTTTCTTGCTTAGCTTAGCTGAAATGTGCAACGGGCGTTAGAATGAAATAAGTAGCCGTTTTGAACAGAACCAAAGAGCTAAATAAAAATTAAGGTTAATTAAATGGGATTTCAGTTGGGCTCTTGAAAGTTCTTGTTGCTACAATAGCTTAAATTGTTGTAATTTATTTTATCTTAAAAAACAAATTAATCTCTCATAAGATAAAACAATAATATTTTTATCTAAATTGTATTTTAAATAGGAAAGCAATCGCCAATGGTAGTTTTTAATTTGCTTATTAGAGTTTTAATCTCTTTACAATTTTCATAATAATGACCCTTCTAAGTCACATAAAAATATAATTAAAAAATTTAACCCACACAAAAATTTTAAAACATGTACTAGTATACTGAATAATATAATCTCTTAGCCTTATCTGTAAATTAAAACCTTTCTTTAATAAATGCTTGTAACATGAAGGTGATTTAAAATCAAATTCCAAATACATTTTTTGGTCAACTTGGGTCCAAGATAATTTTCTTGTGTATTAGTGTATTAAGTGTATTATCAATTAATATTTTTATTGTGTTCTCTTCTGTTTGCATTTTACTTTTCTGAGGGGTATTTAATATAAACCTGGGAATTTTGTTTAAAGGTTGAACGGGTTCTTTATTTTCGTCTTCAATTTGATGTTGTGGACTAGGAAATTGAGATGGTGAGATGGGACATTCATGAGGAATTTGTGGAACTTGATAATTCTTTAAATAAGTTTTTGGAGGCCCTTTTTCATATTTCAATGTTATAGGTGGGAAGTCAGGTGTTTTCAATATTCTTGTTGTTTGACTCTCAGTGTTGTGTGTCTGGTTGGACTCGTACGCGAAACTTTAGGAATCAATTTTTTTTTATTTAAAAAAAATTCGAATTTTAATAAACGCTTGCATAGTGCATCTATGTCATTGACCTTACACTTACAAACAAGATTATTAATTGACTGGGGAAAGGCCGTTTTTTTAACATTTTTTGTTCTAAAACTACATACTTATTTTGAAATCATTAACCCATTCCCGCACACTTTTATATCGATGACCGTGCTCAGAAACACACTTTTTTTTTTCAATTGATTATGACTGCCAAATGAAATTGAGCATTCTTTATATGTTTGGAAGTGAAAATTATTACATTTTCTCATAGTTTTTCCATGAAAACTCTCGACGGCTATAGCCGTCATTTGCTCATCACATCATTTTTCTCTGCAGAGCAAATGACGGCTATAGCCATCAAATTTTTGGTGATATAGGCAAATGACGGCTATAGCCGTCATTTGCATATATATCAACAAAAATTTGACGGCTATAAATTTGCGGGAATGGGTTAAAATTAAAATGTTCTTCATAAAATTTATGCGTTTGGAAGTAACTTTATTCTTGTCGAACGCACGACGATGGTCATGGAGCACCATAAAAAATGGTCTGGTGGATTTACAGTAATTTTTATTTAAGCAGTTTTTGTAAGCACACACCATTTTATCACGCAAATTCACAAAAGTTTTAATACACAAATTTTCAAAATGAACTTTTTATAACGTTTAAAAATAAGAAAACACACAGCTACATGCGTTGCGATTAGACGACAAGCAATAAAATTTTAAACGAACAAATTTACGAAATTAACTTGCAAACAATTTTTAAATCTTTGTTAGGGTAGATGTACGATTTCCTTTTACATTATATTGAATTGCTGAGTGTGTGCGTGTAAATAAGTATGTATATCATCGGTGGTCTATCTATATAGTTATCGAAACGAAAACCAAATACATAAATCAAATAATGTGTATGGTACATACAAAATCATTTAAAATAATCTTTAATTGGATTTAAATGTAGATCGTTTTTATGGACAATCTCCGATGATTTTAGTTTTTTATAATTTTCAACGAATAGTTGCTATCGGTATTTTCTCTTCATCATCTTTGTTATATTCTTTTCTATTTACTTTTGAGCGTAAAAAATGTTTTGAGTTATAAAATGAGAGCGTCATTATATGAGTGCAATGCGATTCATTACTATTTATGATAAGACAAAAAAAATTAGTTCCCATTTCTGTTTGTTTTCATATAAAATTAACAAATATTTTTTTTTATTATTTTATTTGTTAATTATGTATTTGTTAATAATTATTATTATATGTTATTTTATTTGTCAATTTGATATGAAAAGGAACAGAAATGGGAACTAAATTTTTTTCGTATCATAAATAGTAATGAATCGCATTGTAAGTATATGTATAGAATTTTTTTTTTTGTTTTCTGCATGTTGGATTATAAAATATTCTAGCTACATTTAGGAGAAGGTTATGCTATTTAGGCGGATATGTAATTGCAGAAATTCTTTAAAAAGTTTAAAACGATACCAGTAGTGGTATCTAACATTTCACTCACGAAACCACCATTACATTACTATAATGTTATTATACAATGCCGTAACCTAGTATTATAATGCAGATGGCGCCATTTAACAATATATTATCATATTAGGTAGAAATCCAAACAAATTATACGTCTTTAACCTCTATTATCTACCTACACCAATATTTTTTATAAAAAAAATGTTACCCATTTTCCTCATGTCGCCTTACCATCACATATACGTGTATTCGTAATTTCCTCATTTTTCAACTTGACGTTGTATATTTTGTCCTATTTATTTAAATTTTCACTAAATGAGGTGGCTCAAATGTCAATTTTTTACCTTTTCATGTTACAACACTATCATATAATATTGATTATGTTTCTCCATTGTCGCATTACGATAATACCAAGCATTTTTTTTTTGTAATAATGTGTCCTATAGAACCCGAGTCGTATACAGTAGGTATAAATTTCCACCTCCTCGAGAATTGGTGGCAAAAGGACACAAAAACCATTATTAATATTAATATACAATTATGATTATATTATTTAGACATTTATGGATTATTTTAATAATTAAAATTTTCGTTTCGAATAAATCATTGAGCATAACGAGGATTATATTATCCCATTTCTTACATGAATATTATAGTCACTTAAGGGATGATTATTTTTTGTATATAATAGACAAGAAGTTTAATTGAGTTTTCGTATACACAAACCGATACCAACAACAAGTCTTAATCTATTTTTAATAGTCGTTACATGGATTGTACTTTAAAAAAATTGGTTTTTACTTTGGATTTTGCTTTTAATCTCATTTGATTTAAAATGTAGATGTGGCACGAGTACTAGTGGTGCCTTGGCGTATATTTATATAAAAAGGTTTTTTTTTCAAAATAATTTAATTCCATCGTTCTTTTTAATTACGGATTAGTTAAATTGATTTACACAAGCCTACCAAAAATCTGAACAACGAAAATAAGTTGTAAATTTATTTTTTCTACCCTTTAATAACGTTTACCATTAAACACCTCAACGTTAGCAAATAATAAAATGCTTATATTCAATAATTATACGTCTCTCTAAAACACATGTTGCCGCAATCTAATTCTATGTAATAATTGTTTGTAAAAGAGCAACATTAGTGTTATTTCACGCATTTTCCAAATACATAAATGGTACGAAATTAT
This sequence comes from Nephrotoma flavescens, assembly GCA_932526605.1. Taxonomy (NCBI): domain Eukaryota; kingdom Metazoa; phylum Arthropoda; class Insecta; order Diptera; family Tipulidae; genus Nephrotoma; species Nephrotoma flavescens. Next base: position 79,253,652 of record OW052220.1, read on the forward strand.
TTCAAGCTGACTTGGTATACATAATAGCACCAAATTAGGGTGGGAAAATTACTTTTCATGAGTTTTTCGTAATGTGCGTACAATCAAGTGGTTTTATCGATCTTAATTGTATCATAAACATAAATTTATTAGTATTTCGGCGATATTCGAGTGCCCTTATGTTTATGTATATAGTTTCAGGCAAAATTGTTTTATTAATTTGCAAAAAAAAAATATTCTCGATGAGATGTAAGATCTAACAGAAAAGTTTATTTTACACCTTGTTTTAAAATTCTCCAATTTTTTTATGGTTTACCTGGTGTACTACCACTAAACCCTAATATTAGATAAACAGAACCTTGTTTAAACAATCAAGCAAAGCAAAACGTAAATTAAATATAATTTATTTTAATTTAATTACATTTTTTTGATTTGCACACGGAAAAACAACAAATGAAGAAAGAATTTCCACACTGCTTTTCCGTTATTTGTGTTATTTTTCTTTGTATAAATTGCTATAGCGAATAAACGACGATTGCTAAAAAATCGCACAGTAAAAATGGAATATATATTTACTAATGCATTAACGGGAAGGGCGTAATGAAATGATAAACTAAATTTTCCGAAAATTATTTTCTCGTTATGCAAATGTTGATTCTCAATTTCTGTTGCCTCCATGTTCTTGTTTTATTTAAACGGTGTATGTGAGCGAGTCACTTTAAATCACAGTAAATATGCCAGATCCTGGTAAAGTGACCCTTCTTTGTTCGACGCTAGTGAAATTAAAATGGGAACAAATAATTCGTTTCTACTGCTTCCGCCATTTCGGTCGAAAGAATTACTTTAATTATTCAAAAATCTAATCTAAATCTAAAGTAAAACGCATTATTCACATCGATTATAGAATTGGCGAGAGCGAATCGAATGTGAATTGGAAAATGCATATCAAAAATGGAAAAAATTGCTATAAATCAAAGTAGCCTAGAAAATTTGTATTTAATTCCACACAAATCAATAAAATAATTGCGGATCTAAAAATTTTATTAATTTTATGAAAATTTCTATGATACTACGATTGATACTACGATTTAAAATTCTGTTTTATATTTTTTATAAGCAGTTTTCAATACGCAATCGATTGGCTCACGCGGATTATATAATCGGCGATGATGATAAATGATTTATGGTACTCCTTAGGCAGTAAAAGAGATGAGTAACAACTTAACAAGATCTTAGTATGGGTTTCTGTTCAATATTCCAAATTTAGTAAAAAACAAATGGAAATGAGTCAACTTTTATAAGTGAAACGAAATTTTCAATGAAAGGGGGTCGAAAATATCATATGTAACGTGGGAGTAAATGTCGATCGTCCTACACCGTGATACAAACATAATCTACTATTTCACCTGTGGTATTGAAATCAAAGCTCCCGTTGATATTTTTATTATTTGTCCAAGCGATTTGTTTTTACTCTCCGTACGTCTTAGACAGAATTAACTTAATGCTGGCATAAGTCAGGGTTTTTTGAGTTCTTGATGATTGTTTTTCTGGTTTGAATATAAAAAATGGTGAAATTCTTTACAAAAATTCTGCCTTTAAAACCAAGGCGTGTATTTGTATAGCTAACTCTATAAAGCTAATATAAGAGGTACATTGGTTCATAAGTGCAGCTCAAATGATCTTACGGTTGTACTTATTTATCTCCAGTCCTCGAATCTTCGCTCAGAGTTGATTATGGATATATGATTTTGGATTCACCTATGCCGGCCCTTTCGGATGAACTGACAGCTTTTGTAACTTGAACAGTTTGCGTTCTTGGACATATTTGGTATCATCACTGTCAAGTGCCTCCGATCTCTTTTGTCACTAATTACTAACCTAAAGGCACAGACCAAACCATTTTGGTGTTCTAATCTTAAAAGCGTAAGAAAAACTCCTTGGAGATTTAATACCGAAGCAAGAATAACAAATCTTCAGGCTGGGATTTTAATTTCCTAAGGGCACAAACGTTTCATGCTCTAAGAATTCGGCTCACAAGAAAGCTCTTAGATTTGCTCATAGATCAGAGAAAACTCTGTAAAAAAATTAACAGTACGTCAGCCATCACTAAACTGAATAAAATGTTGGTTAAAAATTACAATTGTCGACTTGATTCTCTTCGTCTGTCCAATGGAATAAACCTAACTTCCAAAAAGGAGATATCATCATCAATTGAAGAGCCCAATACTCCTGAGGATTAGAATTTAATACTTTTTACGCTATTTGCCGTAGGCAATTGGCGAAACACACTTATACTTAATAAACACATTTTTATTAATCACTTGTTTTTTGTTTCGCAGAATATTTTGAATATTTTTCAAAAAGTTTAAAAAATCACTCGATCGATTTCGACTTGTTAGGTCATCATCAGGAGTATCTACAGTAGATACTCCTGATGATGACCTAACAAGTCGAAATCGATCAAGTGATTTTTTAAATATTCAAAATATTCTGCGAAACAAAAAACAAGTGATTAATAAAAATGTGTTTATTAAGGATTAGAATTTAGCCAATAGGCTCATTACGTACGATGTTCTGCATTGGAGTTTTTCTTCTTTCCTGATGGAATATTCCCTGCAAATCGGTTAATAGGATTGAAAAATTAAGTAATAACAAGGAGTTTCTCATGGATATGTTTCTGCAAATTCCTGGCACATTTGAAGAACTTCGGCATTGCCAACAACATTGTGAAATGCATTGAATTTAACTTTAAATCAAGAGTCGTCGAATTTGAGCGAATGACTTCTCTGCTTCCATCAAGGTTGCTAAAAGTTGTCCACAGGGAGGTGTGCTCTCGTCCATAATGTGGCTTGTGGTTATTGACGAACTTCTGATTCAGCTTCAGCATTCCAGGTAAAGACGCCCCAATAGCACATACAACAATCGTTTTACATTCTGGAAGCATGGTGTATTGAAAAGAGCGTCCATATTAATCCACAAACTGACTACTGACTTACTAATCGTGGAAACCTAGATCGCCACCTTACTGTCAGAACTCGTTTTGGGAGAACGCTTTAAAAATCTGAGTGTGTTTAACATTTAGGAATTATCCTTGATTCTAAATTATCAAGGAATCTTAATGTAGAGCACAAACAACAAAAAGTTACTGCCATTTTCTTACAGTGTCACAGGCTTTTGGTATATCGTGGGAACTGCCTTCATTTCATTTATAAGTCGATGTTACTACCAACCCTATGTAGCTAGTAATCGACAATGCACAAGTGTAGCGTTTGTAGTGCTTATAGAATACATTCATTTCTTCCTCACCTGAAATCACTTATTTTAAGTTCAGTGTGTTCTGCTGCTTATAGATTAAGGTGCTGGGCTCGTTTTAAGACTGCTGAATTTTGTTTAAAATGTTGATTTATTGAGATGAGCTTTGCCGTTTTCAATGAAGGAATTCAATTTTCGAGTGATTTCTGAGTGCAACAAAGTAAAAGGCATCTTCAGCGTTGTAGGGAAGGAAGTGTATTTAAGTGAAGTGGAACTGGACTAGTTTTGGCCGGAAACATTATTGAACCTAACTTGAAGCACATTTTAATTTTTTAATTATTTTGTGTTCTATAGTGCTAAGGGAACGGGACATTTCCACTGACTACTTTGGTTTAGCTGAAATTCATACCTTATTCCACTGTTTCGACATCGACTCTGTCTTGATTGTTTGGGTTTCGGAGAGCAAACTGGTTGCCTATTTGGGTTTGAACTCACGGCGCGGTGCAGTAGTACAGAGATGCGGCTCTTTAAAAAAAGATTTGTTATTGGCGGTCTGTCAATATTCTGTCTCTTTTTCTGCGTTTATCTTTGTATTTTTTAATTAAGTTGGGGGCAAGAGGGACCGAGTACTGCACACTGAAAGCAAGAACCTCCTTTCCTAGGGTATGTATCTCAATGAGGTGGAATACATAATTGTGGGAGAACTTTTTTATTTGTGGTATGTATGTTTGCATGGGCGGTCACTGAACATTGGCCACTGCCTATATCGTCAATCTCATCATCATGCAGCTGGTTTGGAAGTTCCATTGATAATGAAATCCGGGTGTGTTGTGGGTATCTGGAGTGAATGTTTGCGATTTTTGTACTTACCGTTGGTCGTATGGATTGGGTCACGATGCGCGTGGTTCCTGGTAGCGGTAAGTATAGCTGGAAGGGAGCGTTTGATGTAGAAGGTTTAAGGAATAAAATCGGTAACGATACTTGTCTTTTGCGGGAGTCACTGATCCGTGTGGTATAGTAGTGACATTCAGAAATTTAGCCCCCAATTGTGCCCGCTTTGGTTCTGAAAATCTGGACCCGTCTGTGGCTTTAAGTGGGGGGGTTCGCCCGGTTTTTATGTTTTGGCTGCCGGGAGGCTGTTCTTTAGTCTCCTCAAGCACACAATTGTCATGACTGATAGGACCTCTTTTAATGAGCACTTTAACCTCGCCATGCCCTTGATTAACCCCAGCTTCCCTTGATTAACCGTACATCATTCAGAATTTAGTGGTGGTATGAAAGGAATATGAATCGTTTCGTAAGTCTTGAAAGAATAATATGGAACATTTTATGTTGTTTATTTTGCTTACGCTGCATTCCATGTAGGAATTTGATCGCCACATTGTTACATAGTGAAATTATCTTTGGATTACGATGTGAATGGTTAATTGAGTAAACTTAGTGTGGTTTCGTAAAAATTCAATAAAGTCTTAATTCAGTCTTAAATTTTGATTTTTTCCTTAATTTTAAATAATTTTTAACTTAAGTGTTTCGTTCAATCTCCTAAGTGCTCTGAGCACATTTATCGTCTTTTCTTTTTTGATTTACGAATTCCAATAGATGGCGAACTATTCCGGAACAGGATTTCTACATGCCCATTATCGCAAATAAAGCATTCTGTTCGGATTAGATATCTAATTAGATTTTATTTATTTATTAATATTATTCTAGTTACTAAACTTACTTTTTAGCTATTAATTTATGATAAATTTAAATATTTATTATTTAGTTTCATCAGAAATTGAGACTATAGAAATATGGTAAGATTCTAAATATTAAACTTTACTGCATTTATTACAATGAAAAAGGGACTAACAATTTTTCAAATTATTACTTTATCTTATGAATGTACAACTAACATGCTTACGTATTTTACTTTTATAACTATTTCCAACCTAGATTAGTTTTTATGGTAAAATTTAACAATTATTATCAGTACTATTATTTTAAATCCCATGAGGTGAAGAAACTAAGCTTTATGATCAAAAAAGAAGCTAGTAACAGATGAAAGACTTAAGTTTTTTTTCAGTGCACTTTGAACAAAACGTGGATGTTGAAGTTGGATAGCACTAAAAAAGTACTATCAATTTTCACCAAAATACTATTTTATCCGAAAAAGCATATTTGCACGAATCATAAACCTTGATCTATCTTGTATAACTCTGGGAGCTACAGTCTTCGTCGTCATCGCATATATAAATGAATACGACGAAAAAAGGACTAACACATTATAAAAATAACAAAATGTTATTTCATATTTCGAGGCATTCTTAGGGCACTATTCAAAATTTATTCGTTAAAAAATAGAGCAAAGTTGACGATTTTACCGGTTTTCTATAAATTTTTAAACAAGAAATGTAAGCCGATTTTCCTATAGGAATAGGAAATATACTACGCAAAACAAAATAAGAAACACTTGATAACTAGGGTATAGTAACTTTCGTTGTAGATTAATTTTACCCAAACTAATGATGCCATATTTTTCATTAATCTTTTGTTTTTCTGTAAAACACAGTAGACCTTCCCGTAAAACAATAGCAAAAATAAAGTGAAAAATGCACTCATTCGTAAATTGAATTTTGAGTAAATTTGGTTATTTTTATCACAATTAGTTTTTTTCCAAATACAAATTTCGTGAAAATAATTTTTTTCAATAAATCAATAAAATGGCACGAATTATGATTCATCTAACAGCTACAGAGGTGGCAAGAGTGACAACACTGATCCAAGAGGGAAAAAATGTACGTTTGACGCATGGTGCTGGCTTCTCTAACAGACAGGAAAAGGACAGGCAAATCGGTTCAAAATGAATTCCGTATGCTATTGAACCGCCCGATATTAGCTCAAACTATTAGCAGTCGCCTCAAAAAAGCAGGGATTATGTCAAAAAAATCAGCCACATGTCCCATTTTGCTCCCTAGACATCGTGTTGCAAGACTGAAATTTTTTCAAGAACATAGGAGCTGGCAGTTGCAACATTGGCGGACCGTACTCTTCACGGATGAATCGCGTAATTGTTTGAGTACCATTGATAGGCGCATTAGAGAGCGATATATTGACTGCTGTATACAAGAAACCGATCGTTTCGGTGGAGGATCAATAATGGTTTTCGGTTGCATCAGTTTGGGGGGAAAGACAGAGCTCGTAGTTATTGATGGAGGATCGGTTACGAAGGAAAGGTATGTGAATTCAATTCTTAGACCCCACGTCAAGGTTTATGTGGATAGGCATGGTCCTGACTTTATCTTAATGCAGGATAATGCAAGACCTCATAATGCTAACGTTTCCAAAAATTTCATTAGAGATCAAAATATTGTGGCAATGAACTGGTCAGCGAATAGCCCAGACCTAAATCCCATCGAACAAGTGTGCTGTTAAGCTTGAATGGTATAAACTAACCCAAGAAACCATCAAGAGGCTGATAAGGAGTATGAACCAACGATGTTTCGAGTGTATTAGGGCCAGAGGAGGTCATTCAAGATATTGAATTCGATTTTATTGTACTATGGCCCTATTCTGGTTTTCGCGGGGAATTGGGAAAATATTTTACTGTAATTACAAATTGCACTAATTCCCAAATATATATTTCCCGTTCCCAAATGTGTATTCTGGCAGACATGGAATAATTTTTTTGGGATTTTTTTTTTATGTAAATATTTATATACTAAAACACGTATTGCGACCTTATTATAAGTTTAATTTATTTTTAAATATATATTTATTAGCAAAAATAATGTTTCAAAACTGATAAAGGTACGAATTACAATTCCCTAAAGAAATAATGGGGAAAAATGAACGTCAAAACTGCTATAAAATGGAATTATTTTTTCCCAATAAAAAAAATTCCCAAACGCCAGAACACACTTTGGGGAATTAAAAATTCCCAACTGCTAGAAAAACGTCACTAGTTCCCAATTCCCTATTCCCGGGGAAAACCAGAATAGGGCCACTGGTACAAAAAATAGAAGTTTTAATTTTTAAAAATAATATTTGTTTATACTTTATTTTTGCTATAATTTTACGGGAAGGCGTTTTACAGTTGAGATACGAATCTGGTTTTAGGTACACAAAAAACAAAAAATTATTGAAACATGTGGCATCATTAGTTTGGATATAATTGATTTACAACGAACGTTAACACCCTATTAGCAAGTGTTTCTTATTTTGTTTTAACTAGTATAGGAAAAATTTCTATAGCAGTTTTGTGTTTTTTTCCTATAAGCTTATTCTGGTGTGTCATAGTAACTCTTTCTTTCCCATTTATCTCCTTTTTGACGTTTATTTTACGGCACCTACTTTGGATACGGAAAGTTATCAAAATTTCTTCCTAAATAATGAAGAAAATTCAATTTCCTAAAGACACCGGAATCGACCCACAGGGGGTACATTCTGATAAAATGGCAATTTTTATTAGAACTTAATGTAGTCACAGAAAATTCCCGATTCTAATGAAATGATTTATGCCCTTCCTGGCAGCCGTTTGTACTATTTATATAACCGAAAACGAAACAGACTGAAACGGAAACGAAACGATTATATAAGACGAATCGGTTAAGTTTTGACGTTTCAGTCTTAAATTTTGGCGTCTTTAAATGAAAGAAAAATGTCTCTCTTTGTAAAATGGAAGTTGCAAAGTTTAATGAAAATTTTGAAGAATTTAAAATTAGTCAGCAATGAAAAATGGCATAGATTTAAACTAATCTTTTAGAAGATGAGAAATTTCCATTCAAATTCCATTCTAATCGGAAAATATAGCACAAATTTCCATTATTAACCGGATTTTAGTAATATGTAGGCAAATGACGGCTATAGCCGTCCTGCATATTTTAATTAATAAAAAAAGGAACAGTAATACATCGAAGGTCAAAAAGATGTAACATTCCAGATAACATGTCAATTGTTTTTTTGTTAATATTTTTCATATTTAACTATTCGATATATTTCCGCCTCCAGAGACAAATAACGACTATAACCGTTCTACTACGTTCACTCAAATGACGGCTATAGCCGTCATTTGTTCTGGAAAGAGAAAAAATCTTGTGATGAGCAAATGACGGCTATCACCGTCGAGAGTTTTCATGGAAAACTGTGAGAAAATGTGATAATTTTCTCTTTCAAACATATAAATAACGCTCAATTTCATATGCCAGTCATAAACAATTGAAAACAAAAAAGTGTGTTTCTGAGCACGGCCGTCAATTTAAAAGTGTGCGGCAATGGGTTAAAATCACTTAGCACATACAAATTAATTTCATTATTTTTATAAACACACAACTCTTATTTGAAATTATAATTTTTTATAATATCAATATTTTATTTAAAAATTTCGTAATTGTATTCACCTTATTTTTATAAGAAAATTTAAAGTAAATAGGTGACAATTTTGAATTATTTCTCATAAAATTTTTCGTGTCATTTTGAAAAGATCATCTAATTAGCATCGCTTATAGCCATTAAAATTTTAGTTCAAAGTCAGTAAAAATTTGTCACTTGATCAGAATCTAGGTAGGAACCAAGCACACATTTGATCGACAAAAAATATCAACAAAAAACTATTTTTTCCTGTGGCACTATTCCGGCTTTCCCGGGGAATAGGGAATATGGGAAAAATGTTTTCATAGCATTTTTGTCTAAATTATATTTTTTGACCTACTGTTGGGTTTAATGGGGTGTAAATAATTTAAAAGCGAATATATATTGTAAACTATTTTTCCCTATAAAAATTTTATGGAACAAAAGTTTCAAAATCAACTTTCTTTGGAAAATTTTTACACCAAACTAATTCCAACAGTATGCCAGAAAAATATAATTTAGACAAAAATGATGTGAAAATATTGTTCCCAATTTCCTATTCCCAGGGAAAGCTAGAATAGTACCACTGGGGGAATTGGAGAAAGCAAAGCCATGCTACATTTATTTTGGTTTCAAAGTGAATCACCTCTATCAAGAAAAAATATTTATTAAGTTTTGTTTTTTGATCACCCAGTAAAATTAAAGGCCATACAATGTTATTTGGAAATTTATTAATATTTTATTGTTTTTTTAATCGATAAAATTTGCTCTTGGTTCCTACCGTGATTCCATTGACTTGCTGATGCTTAAAGTTTCGAGGACCATTGCGTAACTATAACCGATATATAAAATGGTATGTGAATCAGGCCTGCATAAGGGCCTCTTAATAAAAGAAATGCAATATATAACAACCCTGGGTTGTAGTTTATTAACTAGCTAGTAAATAAATAGTTTCTATGCTTCATTTCTATAAATCAGAAAGTTTAAATTTTAATTTAAAAATTAGTTTTATACTACTTGGTACCTAGATACCTACTTTTCATTAAATTTCCCAGAATTCAGACAATTTCTAATTAAACTAGTAACACACTAATCTTAACTAAAACATGCATCTAATAGTTTGAATGAAATTACAAAATATATATATTAAAAATGTTAGAAAACATAACGCGAGTCCACTAATCCTACAGTATAGATCTGGCACTGAGAGAGTAATTTTGTATAACCAAAAACTATAAGTTTTAACGTTGAAAATAAATTCACAAAAGAAACTGAAAATTAATTTATTTTCGAATTGTCATCCAGCGTTTCTATAGTTCGCTTATTTTTCCCGCAAATAAAAGCTTTATAAATGTTGATTACTATTTTTATGAATACACAGAGACAGAAGCGCATTTTGATACATAAATTTAATGTACCTGTAGCTGACAGATTTTAAATTAAAAAACAAATAGGTTGGTACATAAAATATAAATTCTCAACACAGGATTTATATCAAATTTCGCCCCGTTCTATTAATAATAATTTTAAAAAACTAACAAACCAAAAATACAAAATATATATAGTATATATACTAACCGTGAGCTTCGATAAATTCCCGTCCATTTGGTAATTGTATAGCAGCACCAAATCCGCCCAATTTAACTGGTGCTGAATTATCGGCTGTCGCTAATAGGGCACATGCGGGCCTTACATCTCTGTGCAATATATCGTTTTCATGACAATATCGTAATGCTTCTAATATCTGTCGCATGTAATGGCTGCAATTGATAATAATAAAAACAATAGGTTAATAAAAAATTTATAAGAAGCTTGTTGTTATTTTATACCTATATATGGATAGAACGTACAAAGGTACTCTTCATACTATATACAATAAAAGCTTTCACAACCCCAACCAACCACCACCACAATAAAACAAACATAATCCAATTGAAATTCAAGTAAATAAATAAAAAATGACAAAAAACTGAATTCAATTGTATTTTAAATTAATAATAAAATTAAATGAAAACAAAAAATTATCAATAAATATTTTTTAGTTATTGCTGTACTCGTATATACGAGTACGTATGTATTATTGTTTTTGGGGGTGAGCTTTTTGGAAAATTAAAAAGTTCTTCTTTCATTTCTCGTTCATTTGTTTTATTTTATAATTTATTATTTAAGAGACACAGAAAAAGAGAACCAGATAGAGTTTTAAAATTATTTATTTGTTTATTTATTAAAATATTTCATTTTATATATTAATTGAAGTCTGTTCTTTTGTTTTTATGTCAATAATTTCCGTTCTCTCTTAATTTATTTATTTATCGACTTGGATAATTAGCGAGAAAATTTTTTAGGAAATTGAAATTACCCAACAGGAAATAAAAATACATATATTTTTTTTGAAGCCTGCACGATTTAGAAAAAATTTGGAAATATCAATTTTTACTTCTTATGAGTCAAAAGAGCGTAAATTCCAACTAGTAAATTGTAAGATTCAAAAAGATAGGTGACTCGAAACATCTGTTTGAAAAATAGTTGGTCACCAATTTTATTTCACAATTCCATAGAGTTCAGAATGTTCATAACGTTGGGCCCAAGACGTTGCAATATAATTTGATTTTTCAACTTAATAAAAATCAAGTAGCATTTGAATCGAACGAATTGTTTGTTTCGGGTTCCTAAACGAAAACTAATAAAGTAATTTGGTAATTTCTATAGAAATTAAGTCAATCCTAAACATGTATTACTATAAATTTGTCGAAAAAAATTCAAAATTCTCCGAAAATATGAAATGCTGGGGATGCGGCAAAAACGTATTAAAGAAACAAGCTGTGTTCGAGTGTTTTGTTTGCAGTAAATTGTATCATCTCTCATGTAAAATACTTTATGGAGAAGACATTACGAGAATGGCAGCAAATCCGAAATAGACGTGTGGTGCAGATAATTGCGATTTTGTAATAAAACCCTGTGGTTTTATGAGGCATTCTGATGGTAACATTTTTGAAGCAATTTGCAGTCAAATAGATTTGTTGTCTAAAGAAGTTAATGAGGAACCTATACTAATTTGAAGAATATGATAGCAGAAGTAATTCATCTCAGGAGTTTCATTCAAAAGTACTTGATGATATCAAACTTGAGTTTAATTTACTATTAAAAGAAGAAGTACAAGTTTTAAAACAGAAAAATGAGAGATTAAATGAAAAAGTTCATCGGTTAGGTTAGAAGCTGCGTTTGATGTTATGAAACAAAAAAAAAATAGAAAACAATATAATTGTGGCAGGACTACCGCGAGAGTCCGTTAATAGGTTAATGGAAAAATATAATGTGCATGACCTCAAATAAAAAATTACATTAGCACAAATTTATAAATCATGGGACTCACAAGGAATCGATTAAAGTGCAATACAATTTGTTGGTCAAGTTTTAGATGGGCCAGTTTTTATTCATGATCAATTAAGCAAATATAATTCTTGCTGGTTTGGTATAGCTAATAAAATTAATCAAGAGCATGCTACCAGAATAAATGAAGCAAATGCAACTATTACTGATCTAAGGATTAGAGATATTTTTGATTTACAGTATCATATATCATTGTGAGACACGCAAACATCTAATCATAAAACGATCATGGTTCATGTAAACAAAGTCAAAATAGTTAAAGCATCAAAATTTATAAATCTTAAAGTTTTAGAATACAGTATTCTAGAGAATGACGCTGATTGGTCAATGCTCGAAGTCATTGTGGACACAGGTGATTTTGTTGCGAGTTTATCAAGGTTTATTCGGTGGCTGTTAAACAAATAAAAAAAACGAAGGCAGAAAAAGAATGGATGACTAAGAAAATATTAGAAATGATTTTTAAAAGGAATAAATTAGCAAAATTAAAACACGTACCTGGGCAACAATTATTTAGAACTTCGACATTCAATAGGATAGAAAAAATGCTAAAAAGGAGCATTATAGAAAATTATTAGAACGTAATATTGATAGTGGGAATTATAAAAATTATGGTATAGAAACTGTAAATGTTTTTAATTTCTCAAGTGTAGAACTGAAGTTGGTAAGCCATTTACTACAGCCGGCGCTATTTGATTTTAATTCTCTTAACTATTCGACCAATGTTCCGTTACACTTGTATGCGACAAATGAAGATGAAATAAATTTAATTGTTCGATCTTTAAAATCTAATATTGTAATCAAGGTGTGATAGTAGGCATATACGTACCAACATTTTTCTTCTGCAAAATGAAAAAGATATAACATTGACTTTTTGCACATGAGAGAAAAGAAATAAATCCCAACAAAAAATTGAGAAGATTTTTAAGCCACTACACCGCCAAAACCACTATAAAATGTTGCCATTATTCGCTTTGTATTTAATAAGGAAAGTTTTAAATTATTGAAAATAATCCAATGGAGTGGGAAACTGCCGCAAGGAAACTTTTGAATTTCAAATGGAAACCGCGTACCAATACAGTCCAGTTCCTGCTAATTAGTGCACTGTACAGGGAACGAAAATTTTAAATTTTAAACTAAAAGACCATACAAATAAAATCCGATTTCAAGGGTCTCTAGACCGTGTTTCTACTTGTATTTTAAATAGACCTGTTTAGACATAGAGAAAGAAAAATCTTGCCGACTTCTCTAAGAAAGAAGCTTATGGTACAAAAGACAGTTCTGCACAAAAAAATTCAGCAGATTATTGCAACTCAAATTCGTCTTAACAAGTCTTAACGTTCCTATGCGTGTGGTCAGACCCTTTTCAATTTCGATGTTATTGTTAATTGTCGTGTTGGTGTTCCACTTTTGGTGGGTTCATCACTTCCATCCACCCCTTGTGTAGTCGACTCAAGGTGGGAGTAATGGATCCAGCACATATGTCGTCAATTCGTAAAATCTACAGTCTCCCCGTCCCACTCAAGCAGGCTGGCAAGCTGTCGGGGTGTGTAATTTGGGAGATTTTCTAGAGATCTCTTCAGAAGATTTGGTACTTATCATTCGGGGAGATCCGGTCGTTCCTGAAAGGGTACACTCGTTTTATTATTATCATTTCCTTTTCCACAAGTTTCGTTCAAGAAATTTCGGTCCCTTCTTTATTTTCATTTTTCTTTTACAAAAAATTTCGTTACAAGATGGAGAGCAGTTAGCAAACTTGAATGAGAAACGCGTAGAAGCACAATATGGTTCTTCAACTCAGGTGAAACTATTTAAAGTTATGCTTTATCTATGAACGGAATACAAATAGAAATTTCTCTATGATTCTTTGAAGATGTTACGTGTAAAATCGCAGCGCTGAATAATTCAACATGGGAAAGAAATGTATATGTATATCTCTTGATTTTTGTAAATGTTGGGCACTTCATTGAAAACAATCCGTCGGTTGCCAAATTTTAATTTCAATGTTTTAAAAGACGACTTAAGGTAATGCAAAACTTATTGCAATGATTCGGGGAATCAAATTACCCCACATTTTACTACTCGATTATCGGTTCCTGGCGATATCGATTACCTACGGTTTCGGATTGGTTTTACGGTAATAGCAATTTTGATAAAATTCAGTTTTTCTAACTGTGTACGATTAAAATAAAGCTTTTTAATGCATAACAAGGAATTTGGCACATACAAAGGGCATTACAAAAAACCATGTCTATATATGGGACTTTTGACTTTTGTAGAACAAAATTTTCCATTGAAGTTTCGTGCAACAACTGTTGCAGTTATTGCTTGTTATTCATATGACCGACCGCAGGGACCAACCATTTGGCATTTTTGTATTAAAGCACATACCAAGGCCGTCATAAAAAATCATGTCTATATATGGGACTTTTGATTTTTGTAGAATAAAATTTTTCATTGAAGCTTCGTGAAACATCTGTTGCAATTACTGCTTGTTATTCATATGACTGACCGCAGGGACCGACCATTTGGAATTTTTGATTAAAGTACATACCAAGACCATCATAAAAAATCATGCCTATATATGAGACTTTTGACTTTCGTTGAATAAATTTTTTCATTGAAGCTTCGTGCAACAACTTTCGCAGTTTGTGCTTGTTATTCATATTGCCGACCCCAGGGACCGACCATTTGGTATTTTTGGATTAAAGAACATACTAAGGCCATCATAAAAATCATGTCTATATATGGGACTTTTGTCTTTTGTAGAACAATATTTTTCATTGAAGTTTCGTCTAACAACTGTTGCAGTTATTGCTTGTTATTCATATGGCCGACCCCAGGTACCGACCATTTGGCATTTTTGTAATAAAGTACATACCAAGGCCATCATAAAACACCATTTCTATATATGGGACTTTTGTCTTTGTCCACAGCATCTCTTCTACATTTTTTGAAACCGTTCAAAAATGCTCAATTTCTAAATATAATTTTTAATAGAACGAATCTCAAAAATATAGTTTACTTAAATCTTAGGAACAGGTGTATGCTTTACCTTTTCAAAAATGTCAGCCAAAATCTTTAGATATTTCTAGATTCGACGACACAACATTTAGAATGAATCCAATTTAATAATTTTCTTTTGAAAATAAATTCCAATAGAAAAAATAATAAATTTAACAGTGTAATTTTTTGATAATTTTTTTTAGCACAAACTTCACTATCATATATTCCAAAACAAATTTTCCCCAAATTTCACACGTGGTCTCAGTGTGACCTTGGTTATTACAGGGGCAACGGAGGGTATTGGTTGCGTGTATGAATTGTTGGAATATTTACCGGGAACTGAAGGTTTTAACAGAGGGATTTTCCTCAAACTTTCCATGTAATCTCAGTAAAACTTTAGTTGTTAGAAGGGCAATCAGGGGTGCTAGATTATTTATTTGTTTAGTATTGACAAAAATGAACACCCTTTTTTAGCTTATATGTAAGCTCATTTCTGAAGTTTATGACGAAATTTTGCATCTGACTTTCTTCATTCATTTTGTTTTTGAAATTTTCTTCTTTCACATTAAATTTAGAGATTTTACAGCAATGCATGTGGACCTGCGCCTTAAAAGTCAATCTCTAACCAATTTGTTGGATTAAAATTTTCTGCAGCATAAATGTTTTAAACGCTTTCGGCCCAAGCAAAGATGCTAGTTAACTTATCCGAGCCAGTAGCGTCTATAATAATAAAAAAAAGAAACTTCCAGTCGATTTGTCGGTCTTTGACCATTTTCATTTAAAAAATGTACATGTTGTGCCACAAGCTTTGCTTGCGATAGTTTAACATTAATGTTGAGTTTAAGCAGAATGTTTTCGATATCGCCGCTATTGAGTTCAGAATGTTTACATGCAAACCTTTTATGCCTTTTTTGTACAATTTAAATTACTTTTTCTAAAATTTACTTACACAAAAGTTATTTGGTTTTGTGGATTTCAAGGCATGTTTAACAGCAACTGACAACTATATAAAATAAGCATCACTAAAATTGGCTTAATATCAAAACTTCGGTAAAAATTAATTTTTCAAACAAATTAACCTTTGCTAAATTGGAAAATAATCCGTTCAAATTCTCAGTCGATGAATCGATCGCATTTTAATACCTATATTTAATAATAATCGTTCAAGAGTTGGTTGAAGGCATCCGCCATTCTGCCCATTCATGTTATAATCCTAATCCAGCCCAACACATTTAATTTGGTTTTTATAAGTTACGGAGTTTCTTATTATCCGTGCGTTTGGAGTTCTTTGTATTTAAACAACTAAAAAGTTTTCTTTCCTTTACTAAAGTCTTGGTACAATCAGTAAGGTTGGGTGACTTATCGGGAGGTTCAATTTCTCAGTATTCTAAAAATAAATTGCATGATTACTCAGTTCCTTATTCCTTTTATATAAAATCACAAATTTTTATGGTTCATTGTTTTTCTAGGCCGACTGCTATATTTACTCAAATGATAAAAATTCATAATATCTACCACTTTTTATGATTTTTATTCCCAAAAATTTCAATCCAATTTTCTCGGGTGAATCGTAAATATGTAAATAAAATAAAAAATATAATTTATTCGAAGATGAGATAAGAATAACACTGTAGTAAAAAAATCTATAAAATAATAATAATAATAATAGATTGGGATACTGATAAGGAGTTTTAGATCCCTTTTTCGTATACGAGATTTTTCATAATGATAGTGCTGTGTATCGGAGTGTTACAAATACAAATTTGTTCAAAATATCAATTATTGTTGTTTGAGTAAATGTTACCCAAATATTTGTATATATGTAACTTAGTTTAGCGGTAGGTTTTGACTGGTGAAAAATATATTTTTTTGCTTTGAAGATGAACAACTATACATCACATCACATATGCCTGCTGCATATGCTTATCGGTTTAAATATCGTCTCAAAAAAATCTTAAAAACCCCGCTGTTATATGCAGACCGTTATAAAGTTCAGAGGCAGAATCATGATATCCGAACGGAAAAAAACTTTTGGTATAAAATATTTTTATGAAGAAATGAAAAATATTTTAAAAAATATAATCAAGTTGGCTTGAATTTTTTATAAGAAAACACAAAAAACAAAAAATGTTTTTTTTTTTTCGACTACTATTCACTAACGAACATTTATGTACGGAAATCTTCTGTTGAAAAACAAACGTTGAAAAATAATTTTTAATCCGTTAGAAATTGCCGGTCGTTTTTAGCATTATAAAAGCCGCAATAATGAAGAGCACCGTGAAAAAATGAAGGTAAATTTGATTTAATTAAACTTTTGTTGAAGACAGGGTTATTTTAAAGGACCACCAGTTCCATCCCTTTCAAGCCTGTGTAACGTTTGGTTTTGTACGGATTTATACCAAAAGAAAGTGAATAATGTAATGGAACGAAACCTTCCCCTTGGTATGCCTTACTCAGCAGTCCTGAGAGCTGGCTAGGATTCAATGGATAACCATCCATTAGTCTGATTATTTCATTAATCTGAAATAATGCAAACCGGCAAACACAAATATCGAACCTTGGCTATCGGAAAATCAGAACTCTAACAGAAGCATCAAGGATAGCATATAATTAAAAATAGAAATAAAACGTTACCAAATAAAAATTCTCGACCTCAGCGAAGTGGGATTGAAAAAAAACAGTGAGAAGAAAACACAAGCGAAGGAAATTACCTAATATTCTCTGAAAAAAATGAACACACATGAAAAAGGTGTGGGCACATTAACAACAGCTAAAGCAAAGAAGGCGCTTATGGAATGTCAATCAGTTAATAGCAGAATAGCTAGGATACACGTAAATGACGTCAATATAATACAAAGAGATTTCAATTCAAAAATTGGAACAAACTAAACCGACATAACAACTATCATGGGTGCATAATAATAATGAAGACTCATCGACTTCTACGTCACAAACCAGCTGTTCATAGGAGGCAGTATACAAAAATACACACAAGTACTCATGGCCAGTACCTGATGGCAGAATTAGGAACCAAATAAATCACGTAATGATCAACTAGAAATTTGTCACGTCATTACAAGATGTAAGAGTAATGATAGTGGCAGACATTCACAGTAACCATCAACTGGTGATATTACAGTTCAAAACTAAGCATGTCGCTGTAAAATGCGCCAAGGCAAATCGGAAAAAAATTAAGAGGCTGGCACAAGAAATACATTCTATGAAGCGCTCAAGCCCAGCCTCCAATCGACTGAAGAAGGAAGAAGCAACCATCAAACCATCAGTGGATAAAATGGCAAGGAGTGACCGTAGGCAACAGAAATTGAAACAAACAAACTGAAAACATTCTTAACTTAGAACGTGCCTACACTACATCAAAGCAACCGACGGGCAACGAGAAATTCACCAATATACTACCAATAAAAGATGCATTTGCCAAATCAAATCTAGAGATAGAAGGAATATTTCGAAGATAGCATGACTAACAATACACAAATATTCGAATTAAAAACTGAGGCTAATAACGAAACGGAGTGGAAAATTAGCGATGTCAGTGATTAAATGAAGAATTACAAGACCTCAGCTGGAAAGGACAATATATACTAGATGAAATATTCAAAGGAGACATGTCTAACTCTGCTATAGCTGTAACACTTGTAATTATAGAAGGCTTGACTGTAACAATTCCGAAGAGGTGAGCTGAGAGAATGCAAAAATTGGCGGCGTATAACCCTCCTCAACACAAACATAAAGATATTAGCAATGATCACCCTGGATAGAATTTCAGCGAAAATCAACTCGAAATTAAGAAAAGAGCAAGCGGTTTCAGACCAGGACGACACCAATTAATGGTCACTCTGCCTACTCTTCGTGTAATTTGAGCGTGGATTCCACCCAATACATAGGAACGCAATATGGAAAGCACTTTGGGAAATGGGCAGCCTAAAGAAATTAATCGAACTCATACAAGATATGTGAAGGGATACTCAGCATGTATACAGCATGTCGAGAGCAAACTAGGTAAGTCTCTTGTTTTTTAATCAGAGGGCTCTCTGTCGAGCTTCAGTGCTGGTTTCGGAATCTCAAGCATTTTCGAGGCTTAAAATCGTACGAGACTATAACATTATCGTGAATACTGACTATTAGATCGTGTTCCTAACACATTAGCTGATTCACTAGTACTTGTCCAATATATTAGCTGACTCGATACTTGTAAAGTAATATACACCTCTTATCAATGATGAGATCGACGACTTTAAGGCCAAGAGCAAATAAAAATCTAAAATTAACCGGTCCTAAACCTGTTAATAATATTCAAGTAAAGCCATTATCATGTAGCTTTGGGATGGTTGAAATAAATAATTGGACTTCATGCTTTCTGGGACAAGAGTGGCTTCCATTACACCTTTTCGACGCATAGTGGTTTGCGGAATAAAAATTATACGAATCAAATGGGTCAACAGTTCAAAACTCATTACTACAGTATGTTCCACAAGAAAGTATCTCAATTTATTCTCTCTGTTTAACCCCCACCAAGTTAAGCAAGTAAAATTATTCTCTCCACTCTATTAACTTTTTCGCGTTAGCTTCTTTCTTCAGTTCAGTTTAAGCAATTGAGTGGTAAACAACAATATTAAAATGAGTTCCGTGTATAAGAAGCGTTTTGAAGTGGTGTTCTTAGTTACCTCTCCCAAAGAACCCAAAATGAGTGTGAAGCAGGTAGCAAAATATACCAAAACATCTGTATCATTTGCGAAGAAGTGGATTAAGTGGTATAGTGACTGTGGAAATGTCAATGATTTACTGGGAAGAGGTTTAGAAAGAGTCACTTCATAGATGGTACATTTTAAAGTCGTTCGAGAAAAATCCGACAAACAATAAACTTATGGCAAGCAAAAAACAAAAACTAAGTCAGAAAAGTGTTGAAGTGTCAATAAATACAATTCGACGAAGGCTTGAAGAATTCGATATTAAAAATAGGAACACACAGTATAAACCTTTGTTGACAGAGAAACACATCGAAAAAAGGCTGACTGTGGCAAATGAAAATATGGACCGTGATTGGAGCATTGTGATGTTTGCAAATGAATCATCTTTTGTGGTATACTGTTATTAGCGGAGAGCTTGAACAACTAAATTTCACAGATTTGTCCAAGGAACCGTTAAGCACCCACAAAGGGTTCAAGTGTACGGTTGCTTCTCCTCCAAAGGATTTGGAAGACTAGTCATCTTCACAAGAAACATGGATGCTCAATTTATGGTGAAATTATACCAAAATGGTTTGCTAAAGTCTTCTAAAAAACCACATTTGGATGTGGAAATAAAGATTGGATAATGACCCTAAATATCATAGTCGTCTTTGCAAACAGTGGTAAAAGCAAAATGGTATTCAAACTTTGGATTGGCCGTCGCAGAGTCCAGATGCTAATCCGATCGAAAACGTCTGGGGTCTTATGAAAACAAAGCTTAGAGGAAAAAGAATAACAACAACACAGCAGATTGTCCGCGTTTTCAAAAACATGTGGAAAGATTTTACTCTAGAATACGCAGCCAAATTAAGTGAAGTTGCAGCAGGAGATGTCAGTCTATAAAAGACAAAAATGGCGACAGGACTACATACTAAGATAATTGCGAAATTAGCTTTAATGTCTATTACGCGAAATAAATATCTATTAGTTTATTTATTGCGCTTTTATTGCTTTCTTTAAGATACTTTCTTGTGGATCATACTGTACAAGTAGTTAAGGAAAAAATGACAACAAACCAAGTAGAACAGCAACGAACAATAAACGAATATATAAAAAATCCGCGAAATATAAGAAATGCACCTCAATTCTCTTTTAGAAGATGATAAGTTCACTCAACGAACCAATTAACAAATTGACAACAAATGAGTACCCTGATGCGACTTTTGAACATTGACATCCTGATGCGGTCTCTGAGACACATTTTAATTGTTACAAACTGTTGGGTACCCACATCATAAAAGGGAAGATTTGTAGCGAGGCTTGTAGGATCAGCTATTACTATAAGAGAGAGAATAAGCCTTCAATCGAATACGAAAATATCGAGAGGGTCGTATAAAAGCAAATGCCATCTGCCTAGAAGAATGGGCAGAAAAATATATCATATATACAACCTAATGGCTATCGAAACATTTGATTTGCACCAATTTGCAAAATATTTCAAAACCCGGGCGAAAAACTACTTGCAGCTGGATCCTTTATCTCCAAACACATCCAATGGTGGTAGCAGCAGTTGTGAGAATGTATGAAAGAAAAAAAATTAGATCGCGTATCTTGCGGCAAATGTGTTGGCCAACCGATAATCGAAAAATTCCCGATTTAATCGTCTTAAATTTTACAAAATGCTCCTGAAAAGGCTTAAACGGCCTTTGAATTAAAACATATATTTTTCAGATTACACGAAACTATGTATTTGCAAATTAGTGAAACATTTTACAAAACTTTTTACTTAATTAAATGAAACAATTTGCAAATAAATTGAAACCCATAGAATTTTCCGTCCTGAATGATAAGAAAATACTGTTTTATTTTTATAATGGTACATTCACATATTATTCATTTCATCACGTATTCATTATGCATAGCAAAATCCAATAATTTCATTTTGTCATTTATTTCACGTTTTTCAGTCATAATTATGAGTTAGAGACAGTCCAAAATGCGACAAATATCGCTGGACTCTGCTAAAACATAACTTAGTCGTTAAAGACAAAATGAGCGCGAATTATTATTAAAAAGGAAGGGAAGAAATCGACCGAAAAAACTAACAGCAGAAGTATTAACTAAAATTGAACGGATAGTTGAAACTAACCCTCGTTTTACGTTGGTTAATATCCAACAAAAGCTTGCAGAACAAACTTAACACTGAGCCTCTCAAGCATTCAAAACGGCCTAAGTAAATTTCGGATTTAATTTTTCAAAAGTTTTTTTTTTCCCCAAAATATATTTTAATAAGTCTTGGAAAAATTCTGCATGGGCTCAACAAAACCATGAAAAATTGATATTAATTGATGAAACCGGTTTTAACCTGCATTTGCGCCGAAGGCATGCGAGGTTTAAAAAATACACCGCAGCTCCTATCATTCTCCCTTCAGTCAGAAGTAGAAATGTCACGCTTATAGCGGGTTTAACAGATCAGAGTATTATTCATCATAAAATAATATCAAATTCGACATTCAATGGAAGTAAGTTATGTGGTTTCCTCTCACAGTTAATTTCAAAATTGGATGGTACCGATTATTATTTTATAATGGAGCTGATTGGAACATCACAAAACCACATTTAGTTACTTCAGCCTTACTTCCCGATGTTAAGTCCAATAGAAAAAACGCTCTCAAAAATTAAATCCAAAGCTCGAGATTTGTTAATTTCTATAATAGACCAAAATGTTGTCGATGTAATTACACAGAGCGTAAATTCTGGTACAGCCACAGACTGCTCCAAGTTTATTTTGGATATTTTGAAGACACTCTCATCAGCAACAGCAGGGGAACCGCTGACTTAAAAGTTAAACCTATAGTTAAAATGAATTTAATTTCTTTCGCAAAATGGGTGAAGGTGATCTTGTATGGAATGGGGTACATGTCCAATTATTCTATATATTAATTTAAATAAAATTGTTTAATTTTAATTTAGAGATAAAATTCTATGGTTTACAATTTATTTGCAAATTGTTTCATTTAATTTTCAAAAAGTTACACTTAATTTGCAAAACGTTTCATTTAATCTGAAAAACCTGTATATCCAGATCAACAGCTTGGAGTTAGAGAAGAACACGGACAAAACACAAAGTTAGGACCAACCTCTGTTTCACGTTCTCACCGAAGAACATTCTAGGTGGTAAATTCTTGGTAAAATGTAATGCATATCCAATTCCAATTAAATGCACGTGGAGATTCCACAAGGAAGTGTAATGAGTATAGTATTATATTTAAACCTTCACACTTAAAACTATGGAACAGTATCAACATTTGCAGATGATAAGAGTTTTATTGGATACCCATATAAATTAACAAGTATAGCGACAAGAAATATCCAAGAACAAAAAGAAGAAATAGCGAATTGGTTTTCCAAATGGAGAATTAATACAATAGAACAGAAATCAGTATACATCAGCTCGAACATTAATTACCTAAAAGTCTACCAGTGGCACTGTTCTGGTAGTTCTGGAACTGGGGAAAAAATGTATATGTAATTTCTGTTCAAATATTTTTTCCCTGTATACTGAGGTAAAAAGTGAGTGATAATTTTTTTTTCAAAACAAAATTAAATTTGGAATCTCTGCCAATGTAGATACGAAAAAATTATTACCAATTTATAAATATTTACATCAAACTTTTCTCATCAGAAGACCGGAAAAAATATTTTAACAGAAATTACATATAAATTCTTTCCCCAGTTCAGTATTGGCGGGGAATTACCAGAATAGTGCAACAGGTAGCTAGAAAAAAATTCTAAATTAACTCTAGGCTGAAAGTTCCTGTTATATAAAATGGTACTAAAACCAATCTACACTTATGGAATATACTGGTAGCGCTCAGATTGCGCTTCATAAATAATAAAACTACAACGAATGCAATCAAAAAAACTACGAAGGGTGGTAAAACTCTTTGCGAATTTTCTAATATGGGAAAGATTCGAGAATAAAGCAAAAGACTTGGTTGGCTTTGACTTATGGTCGAGTGACCGCGTTTTTTTAAATCTAAAAATTTTTTCATTGAGCTTTGCCTATATAAAAAAATTTGTTGCACCAGTCTTACCTAGTTTTAAAAGATAGAATATTTACAAAATGCGGATCATATAATTCCACAGGAGTATTTTCGGGAGAAAACACCGACCTGTAAACCTAACTCAGGATTGCTTTTAAATCGGAAAAATGCGGCCTGAACACAAATGATAGGAATTTGAATGGGCTACACATCATCTTGTAAATAAGCTTGTTAGCTTGAAATTTCACGTAAAGCTCAAATCTGAATTGAATTATAGCTAAACAAATAAATAAAAACCGTTAAAAAATATATTTGTAACTGTCTATATTTGTTAAAATAAGATCCCTGTTACTTAAACCTTGCTATATTACAAATGATATATTAGCTTCCAAAAGGTGCATAAAATTGGCGGAATCTCTCCTATTTTCGGTAGTTTTTGCTAATTTCGTAAAAAAAACTTCTTAAGTCAAGTCATAGCAGGGTAGTTGAGTGAAGTTCCCACTTATTCATTTTTGTAATTTTGGTTAACAGATGTCTTCATTAAAATTAGTTGCGACATTTTATAGGTATATATCCCGTTACTCGTACCATACCTCGCTTATTCTAAGGATGGTCTGCCTAATTCACGTCAAGAAACCCCAGTGAAGGACGACTTTGTATTTCTTCTCATTAAAATTCCATCCTATAAATATTCCACAAAACTTATGTAAGGTTTGTTAGCTTGAATTGTAATAAAGAGGTCTCTTAATTGATACTAAAACCAAATAAATTGTGTCTAAAACCTTTAGTTTATACAGCAGGTTATAGTACCATCGACCAAGTGAACGAACAATTAAGCAATACAGACAAATAAATTTCATATCATAAGGATGACAGGAACATTCTGATATGGCCAATTTTTGAAATTTAATGAACCAATTTCTCAGGTGAAAATTGCTTCAAGAAATCTTGTGCATACGGGGTCCACCTTTTATATTGTCGACAAAATAGATCTATGTAAGTTCATGCGAAGTGAATTAAAAATTTCGCGGGATGAATTATCTCAAGGGTATTGAGGTATTGAAGTTTATAGATGAATGAATGAATTTTGAATTTTAGAAACATGAACAATATTCAAAAGTATTGGATTTAAAACAATCAATTATATTTTGATGTGTCTAACCTTGCAGTGACCTTGAAAGTACGCTTTAATTTTTAAAATTGAGATCTCCACTTTTTATTTCGGATTAGTATAATTCGAGCTAGATGATTAGAACCATGCATCGTCAATTTTGT
This sequence comes from Nephrotoma flavescens, assembly GCA_932526605.1. Lineage (NCBI taxonomy): Eukaryota > Metazoa > Arthropoda > Insecta > Diptera > Tipulidae > Nephrotoma > Nephrotoma flavescens. The sequence goes on from OW052220.1 coordinate 79,278,616, forward strand.
AGTATTTAAAGATTCTAAGCCTTTTAAAAATCACATTTATTTTTGCAAAAAAGAGGAAAAATTATTGAAACTTATTTTTCAGCAGCATACAAACAACAAACGAGCTTTGGTTCATAGAAGAGCACACATATAGTGCAAAAGGCGGATTTTCAACAAGAGGATACTAATTTCGGCAGATCTAGTAACTAGACGAAGTACTTTAAGGAACAGCTCAATTTACAACAAGCTAAATTGATGGTTACTAGGTACCAGTCAAATCAGCCCAAATTTGATATCGAAAATCAGATCGAAATGTTGTATTAGATCATGTCAAGAACTGTGCTCCGATAATTAGTGGTACAAACTTCATCGAGGCGAACAATGAATTGCTTCTAAATACCAAAAAAACATAATTAAGGAACCAATGCGGAAACAAAGGCAATTTAGAAATGCTGAAGCACTTAGGACTTTATCCCAGCAACAAAGCTGCACTTCAGAAATTTTTAGGATCATATGATAAATTCGGCGCTCATTTAATTTTAAATTTTTTAAAACTTAGAATCAAGTCTCCAGTGTAGCTCTGAGACAGCCCAAAGTGGATATTATAAATCACGTAATGAATGAAATACGCCGGATCTAGCAACGAAATCGAAAGACACTGGGACAACCTTGTATAACAGATTAGCATCTGTAATTATTCAATATTCCGGTCGATACATTGAGAAAAGTGAAACATTATTATAGGATTGATCCAGGTAATCAAGAATGAAAACAAAACAAAAGTTTAATGTGAAAAAGTTTGGAAAGAATGGCAAATTCGCTTAAATCAGCAATAAGCAAATGTAAAATAATATTTTTTATAAAAAAACGGAACAAATACCTTCGTCATTTTCGTTAGCAGAATATGACCTTCTAACACAAGTGATGAAACATAAAAATAAAACGTAATTGCACTAAACAGTAAACCAGAAAAAGAAACCACACCTATAGTCCCGTTTTATTTTAAACATGTGACCACGTTTTACACACTACGTGAATATTCACTTAAAATATAAAAAATCCGTACACGCGCATTACAAAATTTCACAAAAGTCACTTAATCAGTTAATCACTTAATCCTAATGTCTAAAAGCAATTAATTTATATAAACTTAACCCAAACTGTAAACTTGGATTTATATTTATCAATAAAATCCTTTTTCATCACTTACTTACACTATCCACAACACATTAAATAAAACTGAGCTTAATACAGTATTGTCTAGACAGAAAATTCAATTTGCTTACGGTAAAATATCAAAACAAAACCGGAAAAATACAGTCAGTCACATAAGAAAATTTAAATTTAATAAAAATATTACAGTCACTCTAATAAGAACTTGGTTACGTCCACAAAAGTAAGTTTTCCGACTTTACACCAATTACAACAATAATCTCGTATTACTTTGTTTATTTTTTTGCGTTTACACATTTCCCAATTTTTAAAAGGATCAGGGTGCTGTGCTGGTAGTTAATTGTATGCTGGTTTGTTTAGTCATCTAGATTTGTCTCTCCCAGTGGCAGTATTCTGGTTTCCCCTGGGAATTGAATAAAAATTATTTCCATAGCATTTTGTCATAATTGTATTTTTCTGGCCTACTGATATAATTGGACTGGTGGAAATTTTTATAGTAGGCCAGAAAAATAACATTTTGTCAAAAATGCAATGAAAATATTTTTCTCAATACTCAATTCCGAGGGTAGTGCTACGAGTACATTGGCAATGAGTGTTGTTAACCCAAGCAATTTTCCCAAATAAGCCCGAATCAAGATCCTATAATTTTTACATCAGGTAGTCTAAGCGGAACGATGAGCAACGTTTGCAAGGTAAGTAATCCGAATCAGTTATTTTCATTACAAACATCAAGACTGGTTTCTGAATAGTTTCAATTCTATTAATGTGAGATTTATAAAAAGGACACCCTACTTGGGCAGAATGTAGTAGAGAGATACCAACGAAGATTTTTATTGTGTTGGATGTTTGTTCTCGAATTTCCAAACTGGACTTACCAGTTAAAAACCCATATTCGAATAACTTCAGTATCATGTATGTGGTGGTAATTTATTTTGAAAATTGGTGCCTTTTTCGAGGTCTTTCATCTGCTGGGGATCACTCTTCTACCGCATTCGTCCCAAATTTTACTTATTGCATTCAATAAGTGATGATATCCAGGTTTGTATATTGATCGCAAAAATTGAGTTAACATATGAGTGTGATGCTTTAGGATTTGATAATTTCAAATTCGTAGGTGCATTGGTACTAAAATATTAAAGTAATGTATTTTGAATGTATGGTTTATTCTTCTTCATTTTTCGAATAACATATTGCATTTCAAAATTTTAAATTATAGACGATCATCATACCAAGATGGGTTATTGTTGGAATACCATTACGTGAACGGCACAGATTTAACAAACCCACAAAAGATGGTATCGACAAAGTACTCAATATCTGCGTCGACATTGTCGATTTGCATTCAGTCTCGTACATGAGTCGTTGACTATCATATTATGATGATCAAGAATAATTTCCTCAGATAGAATATCAATAGTCGACTTGATCTTGTTTTTTTTATTCATACAGCGAATACATATACATATTATAATTTGATGACTCGTAGACGTTGTTTTATAACAACAACCATCAATGGAATGTCCTAGTATGATTTTATACGATAGCAAACATACGATAGCAAACACAAATAATTACTTTAAAAGATGACGTTTTATATGACGTCATGCTGCTCAAAAAGTATGCCCTTCTATGACTACGTCATACTTTATTGCTCCCAAATTTACGCTTTTTCGTGATAAAACTCTCGAAATTTCCCCTAATTGTTTGATGTTTACCCCTAAATGTATGCATTTCCCAATCTTATACAACTTCGTCATGTTCTTTCTCCGAAGTGTGTGCCTTATTTCCTAAATGTTTGCTTTCATTGCAAAGTGCCCCTAAATTTATGTTTTTAAAACAAATAAGTCATACTTTACCCCGTAAATGTATGTTACTATAATACAACTACGTAGTATGTTACTATAATACAACTACGACTACGTCACCTATGACATCATTTTAGGATTGGGATGAGCCAGCACCGGAACTAACAAAAACTTCTGGTTAATTTAATATATTAATCTTAAACTTGAATTTTTTTAGTATACAAAATTTTTGGACAGTGAATTTTGAATATCACTAGGCTTAAAAACTAACATACATTAGGAAGTCGTTATCAAGAATAATTTCCTCACATTGAATATCAATAGTCGAACTTGATCTTGTTTTTTTTTTATTTATACAGCTAACGTATGTATATATTATAATTTCATGACTTGTAGGCGTTGTTTTAAAACCACAACAATCAATGGAATGTCGTAGTATGATTTAATACGATGACAAACACAAATAATTACTTTAAAAGATGGCGTTTTATATGACGTCATTCTGCTTTTACTTTAAAAGATGACGTCATATAAAAACGTCATGCTGCTGAAAAAGTATGTTATCCAATCATCGTAGACACTTTCACACACTATCACACTTTATTGCCCCTAAATTTACACTTTCTGAAGGCTAAATTTCTCCTAGATGTTTGCTTTGCAATCACGATTGTCCCTAAATTTATGCTTTTTCAATCATGTACACTACGGCATACTCTGCTTTTCATTCGAAATTGCCCATAAATTTGTGTTTTTTAGTAAACTAGAAGAACTTCCTCCTAAATGTTCACTTTTCAATCTTGTTTGCCCATAAATTTATGCTTTTTAGATCATCTACGACTACGTCATACTTTAGCCCTTAATGTATGTTTATTTTCAATCAAAAGCGACTAAGTTACCTGTGACGTCATTTTGGGATTGGGATGAGCGAGAACCGGCTACTTTCCTCTACTCACTACCAGAATGAAAGAGGATGTAAGATATTTAAATGTAGAAAACATATTGTTCCCACGCAAATTTTTACACATTGAGTAAGGTATTATTTCAAATTCAGCTTGGCAATGTGACCATGAATGGCTAAGAAAACCCCACCCCACTCCCCCCAAAAATACATATTCTGAGTTCTTCACAAGCGAATCGCTTGTGAACTCAGAGCATGGATGTTTGGATTGCAAAATGTTAAGAACGGTTGTTGAATGTTGTAATGTTATATAATATTTTATTGATTTTTGGAAATTATTATGAGAGATGACGTACTTATTGGAACCTTGAGATAAAATGGCGTTTTGTAAATCCAACCTGCTGAATGACTTATGCTCTTTACTAACACTATTAATCGTTTTAGAGATCAGCCTTTAAAACAGCGAGTTTCTATAAAAAATTGCTTATCGGCCACAACATCTTTGATCACAGTCGCCATGTATTTACTCGAAAGCTAGCATATCAGAAACCCCGAGCGGAACCATAGTAGAAGCCAAAAACAATGGTACATAATACAATTGGCAATAACAACTGCTTCTCCGGCGAATTTAGGTAAATCTAGTACAAAACCTACAAAAACGTACGTGTCTGGATGAAAATTATTTAGCTTCAGTTCAAGCGGAGTGCGCACGAAAACGGAACCTCTCTCAGTCAACAAGGCAATCACACAATCGACTGCATATAGAAGGAAGAAAAGTGAATGGCAAAAACAACAAGTGCTTAAAATCGAAACTGTCGGTTTAAGAGACCGATATCGAAAAATTATTTCTTGTCATTCTTAAATAGACAAACGATATCTTCCGGCAAACAGCCAACATCATTGCACCAATCTAAAAACGACGCCACCACCCGCTCCATCTGTAGTGCGAAGCGTCAAGTAAATAAAGCACCTGGTGAAGATGGTATCTGTAATGAAATGCTCAAGAACGATGGCGATTACAGTGTCTACCTCATGTTTGAGTTGGTTTCATCGATTTGGTTTGCACAGAAAATCCCAGACGAGTGGAAAACAGCCCTAATTCGTCCACTATATAAAAAAGGGGAGATCGGGCGAATTGGAACTATCGCGTATTAGCAACTACAACGGCGGATCAAACTTTTTATCTGAGGGTTGTGTTAGGAAAATGTTACGAAAAGCAGCAAGGTGATAGTCGAAGGCAACCTCTCTGTCGATTTAGAAATAACACCAAGAATGATAACACCAAGCCTATAGCCAAAATTATATTCAAGCTCTCGTTAGAATAAAACATCATAGATCGCACCAGGTTACCGAGAATTCTACACAACATTAACAATTTCAAGTCTCACAGTATATCGCACAAAACAAAATTAAATATCTACAAAGTGCTGATAAAACTTGTAGTCACTTCTGGTAGCGTTTTGGACGCTTACAACGCGGAACAGCCAAAAGTTTGCTGTTTTTGTACGCAAATTAATATGTATCAGGCCAGACCCTACTAAGGATGGAGAAATATACAAGAAGCAACTGAATCTCGAGATCAGAAATGATCTACAGAACTGAGATGCCTACGGGGCACGTTCTCCGTTCCTATACCGTCCGACTCAATCTCTATTCAGTGCTTTACAATTCAGTGACCAAAAAGTGATTTGTCAACCGAATTGCGTTTCCGGATAACAACTCTTTTAAAAATTAGAACTTTTATACATTTGATAAAAGAGTTTTCTATGTACAGTGTTAATAACAGGTTTGCTAATTTCTTAAAAAAACATCTGCCCACGTTTTTGTTTTGGCTTATTTGCCGTCATTTTACTCTGTTTAGTTTCCGATAGATTCGCAATTTTAAATTATGATTGACCTGCCATATATGTATTTAGTGCCACCTGTCGCACTAAATACAGAACACAAAATTGAAATTTATGAAAATGATTTATTTAAAACAATGAGCAACACTAAATTAGACGAAAAAACACGAAAGGAAAGAAAGACAGCCGACGAAGCCTCAAAATTGAAGATGAGGATGATGAAGACGATCGAAATACCAAAGATTAAACTGACAACCCAAGAAAACAAGAATGAATTGAGCAATACCTAGCAAAAGTTAAAGTGTTAATTAACAACTTTAGCAGGCAAAATAACAATCTTAGCAAGGCGAATTCTGAAATTATACGATCGCAGAGTCTACATGAATTCATTCAACAATAAACATGAGGAACTTCTAATTCATGCCGGCAATGAAGAAGTTAAAACTGAGGAGTATATTACAAGAAGAGTTTGAATCAATTCCAATCAAATTGCAAGAGATGCTCAAAACATAGAACAGTTATTGAAAATATAAAATTCCGTGTTTTAAGGCCGGTCCTTGTTTTGAGAACAGTCCAGTATCACGGCCTATTACAGTAAACTACTATCAAAGGAGGTACAAATTTATTAGATACCTAAAGGATAATTACCTGATAGCATGGAACTAACTAACTAGGAGATATCAGGAGAAGCGAATGGATTAAATTATTGTATGCATGGAATCCAAAACTCATCATATTTAATTTATTACAAAATTAAACTTTCGGAAGTAAGATAGATAATGATTAGCATTATCTAAGATTGCCCAGAAACATACAACAGCAAAACACTATACCATAGGAGATCAATATTACATATTAACTATGATCATGCCTATCCTATGATCATGCCTATCGATCACAGGAGGCAGGCACCAACGCAAAACATTTAGTTCGCTCTCTATTAACCCAGGTCCCTAAGGTAATTTATGACTGAAGAAGCCACGATAATAATAACATATCGAAAGGAATTGAAAGAAATACCAAACGAACCAATTGTCGCCTAGCAAATTAAAAATTAGGATGAATTAGAACGGGCAACGCTACTTTTAATGTAAATACTACGGTAGTGTATTAATGTCACACAGTAAAAAAAATATGACTTAATGAGAAAGATATATAAAATTAAAAAGAGATAAGAAGTGATATCCCTTTCTAAACATATATCCCCGTTTCCGTAGGCTATTTTTTGAATTGGAATATTTAAAATCAACATTTTAAAAACAAATATTAAAGAAATCGCCATAAGACAAAATTTGCCATGCCCCATCGGTCACCTCGCATTTCTCAATTTTAAATTTAATTTGTATTCCATGCCGATTTCACATGTTTGCGAGTTTGTATTTCGACTAATATCATGAGCGTGACAGGGATTCTTGTAAGACGTCATCCAGAGGATACAATATCCCTTAATACTGAGTATTAGAATTTGTAAATGCCATGCCCTATCTCTTAGAAAAATTCCTGTGACCATTAGTCGAAATATAAATTACTCAAACAGATCAAAATAATGGCATATGGTCAAATTAAGTATTTTCACTTGGAAACTATCCTTTAAATATTCCAAAGTACATTTTTTTTTAAATATTTGTAAAAAATTAGGTTAACAGTGTATCCCTAAAATTTCAGTCCCGTTAAAAATGTACATACGAGGAAGCATGGTAACAACCACAACTGACACCGACCACCGATTAAAGTAGTTGATTGGAAAAAGTTAGACCTAAAACAATAGTCATGTGAACCAAATGGAAATATATATGTATGTAGTAAGAATTTATCCCAACATCTATAAGCATTTAGGCCTCAAAGAAAAAGTCACTGCTCGATTACCGCAAGATGGAAAATGCCTTGCATAATATACTGAATTAAATGCAAAAATTTGCAATGTATGCAGTTCGACGAACAACTCACGGATTGCCTCTGATGGATCGACAAGGACCCTGCCCTCCTTGTGAATTACGGAATTAACAAAAGAAAATTTAATCAACAAAAGCACCAGAAAACAGTTTATATCTCATCTCTCGAAATATAACAGTCGAGATAGCGTTATTTGCTTAGCAGCAGTTAATGGAGCAGCATAAGCCATAATGGATGCAACCCATACGTAAATTGGCTGCTATATTGGAATATTAAATTTAAATTTGATGATACATATCTCTACGGTAGGTAAAAAGCAACTTGCTATCTGAAAATATAAAACGGAAGGAAATCAAACTTACAGTGTAGAGTACAGTGTAGAGATAGAAGAGCAAATCAGTGTTTTCCGATGGATTATATTTGAGTCAACATTGAGTCCATGGGAAAAATCCATCATAAATTCAAGGAACTATTCACACAAGCCTAAAATTGGCAACACCAGCTCACATAAAATGACAATACAGGACATTTAGAAAACTGTTGTCATTTACAACCACCACAATGATAAACATAATGAGACAGTTAATAGAATTTCCGAAGCGAATAAAATTTATCCACGATCGTATACTACTGTTCACGTATTATAACGTGTTTAAAGAAACAAAGAAATAAATGCACTCCGCGAACCAAAACCTAAACGTCCAATAAGAAATCAGAAAGTCATAGAAAAACACGGATCAGTTTCAATCAGCACCATACTGTCTTTTAACATATTAAATGAGTAAGGAACACTTCGCGTGAGGTCTCTTGGTTCATAGCGATTTTGATGAATATGTGAAACATTTATTTATAAAACCACTCAAGCACCATATAAATCAGCTCTTAACTATAGAAGGTAGAACCACTTATATAGGTATAGAATACACTGAGTCGCAAAAGGCAAGAATACTAATTTGTTGAAGAGTTTCTGAAGAAGTTAGTACCGTCTCGAAAGTTTCCTCGCATAGTGATAGATTTTGATGGTCTATACTAAAATAAAATTCCAATATCCGCTGAACAAAATCAAATCATACTAGCCCCTTGATAGGCAAAAACGATTGATGCAAAGGATCGTTCAAGATATTTAGAGGTGCTGGCTACCCGATTATTTATCAAGCCTTCACGAAAAAGTAACATTAAATTTGAAGCAATTAAACCTAAATATACACAACATTGTTGTGGTTTAGGATAATCGTGATCCACCCACCGATTGGACGAATCATCGAATTCCATCATAGTTGGCGCAATTCCTATCAATGACAGAATGTTGGAGAAGTTGAGTCAGCAAAGAACACCCAACAAATATACTCCCAGTACTCAAGAACGAGCAAGAATTAATACAATTTTACTAGCGTTACTCGTGAACCTATTACGAAGGAGCCCTCCTATTACGAAGGAGCCATATCGTTCAATTTGAAATAAATTATTACAATTTCGAGTATTTACTCAGTAACAATCATGCATAGAACTCAAATTATTTCCAATTAACCTATAATTATCTAACCTACCCACTATTAAAAAATTAAGCAACTTTCCGACCACCCCCAACTCCATCCTCCTTCTTATGATTCAACCTAATTAAATTCTGACAACTTAGTTGAACCTGCGTTAAGAGTAAATATTTTAATTTTCAAAGAGCAAAACACCAAATAAAAAACCACACCAGCAATGTGTCGCCCAATTAAATTTTATGATTTATTCACCTTGCCGTAAATCTTTCCATAAATAATAATAAAAAAAAAAAATAAAGTAAGAATTTGTTAATAATTTATTAATGAAGCTTAAAACAAACAATTTTTTGTAGTCCCCGTCCTATATAAGACGTAGCAAACAGTCTCTAACTCTCTACACTAATTTGTACGGTATTTAGCCCCAAAGGGAATAAAATAACAGATCCCATATTGCCAAAATATGCGGTTGTTATTAATTAAATTTTCAGATTTTTTTTTTCTAATCTTGGGCAACCTTTCGAGATGGTTCGTCACAAACGATTTAGTTTTGTTGATATTTTGTACTTGTGTAAATACTTGGAAATATTTCTACAACAACAAAATGTTTACGTACTTTTTTTATATACATTCAGGGGATTATCACATTCTATAGTTAGGCGTGGTTATACCAAAATTGTGGTTTCGATACATTTTTTAATTAAAATGAAAATTGTACTCGAAAAATGGATTTGAGACAAATAATATTTTATCGGATAGTGATAAATATTATATTTTACGTCCGATAAATATTTAATGGATTGAAATGGTACATTAATTTTGTGACCAGTGAATGCGGAAAATCTCAGATTAGGCGAAACATAACAAAACAAAATAAAAATTATATACAATTTATAAGGCAAGAGACTGCGAATATATATTGTGGACTGTAAAGGGAGTAATTCCCTTCCATTACACAACGCTTTTGTATATCGCAAAATTTTAGATTTAACAACGGACAAGACAAAATTTATTTTTATAACTTTATAATCTCTCAGCGACATATTAACATAAAAAAGTCTTAAAACCATTTTCTTTCATGTTTTTGTTTGTTGATTTTTGTGCTATAAAATTCGCTTAATTACTGTTTATTGTGTCACCCAGAGCAGTTTAAAACTCGCAACTGAGTATCCAAAACAAACGACAAAAATTTCAGATACAATAAATATTTAATAAAGCGTTTAACTTCCGACTCAATTATTTGTCACGCCGCATAAATTTCACATCCATTCCTGAAAAGTAGGAACTTTCTTTTTATACAGCGCACATGAATTTTTGATTTACTGATCTTAAATTAAACAATTTTGACTTTAAAAACAAAATTTTAATTTTGTTTTCCAAAAAAATCCATTTTTGTATACTTTTTAAACGAAAAAATATTCTTCAAAGAGTTGAGTTTTTCAAAAATGGAAAATCAAAGAAAATTTGAAAGATTCATAAATTAGAGACTTGTATATATAAAATATGAGTGATAGGTTTTATCGTACATACAAATATTGTATGCCAGGGACTTGGTATGCGCCTTTATTCTGTACCATTATTTTGGTTTGATATGTTGCAGAATTTTAGGGAGAATTGAACAGAATTTTAGGGAGAACCCAAACAGGAAAATTATGATTTTCATTTTATTATTGGGGAAAGCATAATGCCATTATTTGTATATAAACACATATATACATATATGGTGAAAAATTCGTGAAATCAAAAAATTTTGGAAGTCATGTTTTAATTTTGTGATTTTTATGTTTCGAATGTATAGTACTGGGTAAAAAAAATATTGTAAAACTCGATTTTTGTTGTTGTTGCTGCTGCATAAGATACAGTCAATCAAAAATTTAAGAAATTGTTGAAAATGGTAATCCATTTATACAAATATCGATACGTCCAACGAATATGTTGAAATATCGAGTTACAAACTTATTGCATGATTCGTTTTTTGGATTCAGCATAACAAACTGCATGTACCATCAATTTTTTATTTCTGTATTGTTCCTCCTAACCAAATGGCAACCTTTTAAAGAGTTACAACTTTTCGTCATTTTTGATTTAGGAACATGAAAAAAGTAGGAAACTAATGTTGCAAAGTTATTGTATGGAGTAAATTTTAAAAAACTATTTCTATTTTGATTTATAAACTATTTGCACGGAGTTTTTGATGTGTAAACATCTTTACGCGCGCCTACCAAAATTTTTTGTATTAGAGTAAACTTGTAAATGAAACGAACGGAAATGACGTATACCTACTTCGTTTGAAAAAAAAGCAAGAAACTCAACAAAAACAATTTTTACTATACATGGCATGCTTTTATGTATATGTATAATAGTAGGGAAAATGAAAAAATTAATTTAATGAATGAAATAGAAACCATCGACATTTCCATCGATCAGAAAAATCAAAAAAAAAAATTACGATACGAAATACGAATTACGATTACGAAATTGCATACTCATACGATTAAAAACACAGTCCACAACTGCTGTATATTGCTTTATCACGAGTGACGAGTCTCTATAGGCGCTGATCATCACGTCGGCTATCAATGATCATGTCTTCTACTGAATGGGGTTATAATGACATCTCGTTTTTAACACTGAACTGCCAGAGTCTCAGGTCACAGTCACGCAGGTATACTCAATTCATTTGGTTTTCGAGACCTGGCTGCGCAATGACGAACTTGTTAATATTCCTACGTTTGAATGGTGTTTTCAGTTCAATAGAGATGGTCAGTGGGCTGCCGGAGTAGCAATTCCGTCAAAAGATCCATAAAATGAGCATAGTGGACACAAATAATTTACCGTACTTTTTCAAAACCAATATTGACGTAACAAATGGACTGGCGAATGGAACTATGGGCTGTCTAAAGTATATCGATTGCATAGTCATCCTAACCAGGACAACGAAAACGATGAAAGCGTCGACAGTAAAAAATGTCAAACGACTCTGGGTGGATTTCGGTTCAAATTCACAAGTTGGCAAGAAGGTCAGGTGGCTTGAAGCTGGATGGGCGCAGAAAACGAATATCGACCGATGTTTGGTGCCCATTTCTAGAAAAAGCTCAACTATTAATCGAAACAACAATTAATGTTAAGCATAAACAACAATTAATGTAAAGCGTCGTACCTTCATGTGCCACCACAATTCATGCATCACACGGTGGTACCTACAACGAGATAGTCAGTATATATACTCTTACGATAAAAGACACAGTTAACAAATTGTGTATATTGCTTTAGCACGAGTAACGAGTCTCGAAGGACTGTTCATCACGTCAGCTATCGATGATCATGTCGTCTACCATGGACGTAAAAATGGGACCTCAATGGGTGGGTCTTCTTCAAAACTAGCTATCGCGCCGCACCACAAATCCGCTTTATCCATTGTAATGGCGAATTTTGTACGAGATAATAATGACGTCTGGTTTTTAACATTGAACTGTCAGAGTCTTAGGTCATACACATCACCTCGACCTAACTGACACAGTCACGCAAGGATGCTCAATTTTCTTGCTTTTCCAGATCTGCGTTCAGTTCAAGAGAGACGGTGAGTGAGCTGCCGGAGTAACAATATATAAAAATTCAAATAGAATACTCATACCATACAGTCACCTCGCATAAAGAAATCATCGTTGAACAAACAACTGGTATGAGCGTAACAACACAACTCATTGATTATATATATATATACGGCTGAACTTCAGCTTCTCAATGGGAATAAGATGCTTTCTGTAGTTGTATTAACCTCGCCGGATAAATCTTTCGAAGACATAATGAAGTTCATACATTTCGTCCTTGCCCCATATCCTAAAGAATTTCAAAAATTTTCCAAGGAGACTATCATCTTTTGCCGGTGATTATGAGCGGGGATTTCAATATTAATGTTGCTGTTCCTCAAGCTGAACCATTTATAAACTTCCTGCGAGACGAATTCGATTTGCACATGAACTCAGATCGAAATATATTTACTACTAGATATGGGACGACCATATTGTGCAGTTTTTCAATGAAAATTTTTAAAGTTAGAGTCGACAGTATATAATATATCTTATTTTAGCTACCAAAATCCAATTGCGTCGATTATACCGAAAGAGTAATAGACCAATTTAACGATAATAAACAAATGAAAAACTCTGGTTAGTAAAATTGCATTCCTTCTTCCTTCAAAGTAAACTGTACCCACGTACTATACACACGCCATGTTTACACATCTCCTTGAGAGTACTAATAGACTCACTCATTTTTTTTTGTTCCGTTTGATTTGTAAAACTGTTTACAATGTTTTAAAAAAAATTCGTAAATAATATTGAGGTTGTAAGAACAGTTATCAACATAAACCAGAAACAAATTTATTTTTGCTGTATTAATTAATTAATTACTACCCATAAATATTTTTAATTTTCATGTAGTATGTTTGCATATAAATTTTCAAAACTTATTAACTAAAACTAATCCGTGCAAAAAATGTGTAACTGAACATAAAACTTTTAAAATAAAGAAAAAACGAACAAAAACTTTGTAACTCTATTTGCAACCTTGAAATCCAGAATTTTCTCCAGATTAAAAGTGTAATTTTATGAAAATCAAGTAATTAGGCTTGTTATCGAGAAAATCAGAAAAGGTGTACAAAAGATAATTTATAATGCTACAATATGTCATTTATTTTTAATCAAATAGTTATCTAGGTATTTTTCTATAACTATTTGAACATTCAAAATGCTCTCCTGAAAACTTGTGATTTTCGAGTTATCAACATATACGTTGGACGTATCGATATAAAAAAAGTATTTATCCGAAAAATATAAAATAGGGCTCATTTTAAAGGTAAAATAATACGGAATAAGAAAATATTACAAAGATAGTATCACCTTTAAGTTTTTCATTTTCAAAATGGCCACCAAACTGGTTTTTCTCAATTTTCTGAAAAATTTATTTTTTCATCTTTTTTTTTTGTTCGCCATTTAATTCTATAAAACATACCAAAAATTAGGTGATATTATTTGTTTTCTTGCAAAACACGTTTTAATATCATGACCTACTCTATTTCACCATATAAAATTTTTAACTTTTTTAAATTTTATTTTATTTTCTCTCCAACATACCACTTTCACGCAAAAATCAAACTAAATAAGACCACCAACTCTTTATATATAGATAAATTTAAAACAAAATATATTGGTAAATTTTTTTTTTATTATAACTTAATTTAGTAATTAATTACATTTTAAATCTAATGTAATCTTCACTATTTGAATATTTCTTAAAATTAATGTCGAAGGTTCCATGACCTGACCATATCATTCCTTAAAATTGTAGCCCATTTGAATAAGTCTGCTGCATTCGTAATGATACCGTCAAATTCATCAGTGAGACGGGATCTGGACGCCATTCTCTTGATAGTGTCTCCTACTCCATCGCATGGTTCCTTTTCATGTGCTGTGGCATGAAAATGCCATTCACAATCGACTCCGAAATTCTCTTTGTTCATCATTATATTTATTAAATTATTTTTATAATGTGTTACAGCACCATCAATAATATAATAAATTTTGGTTAAACTCGTCATTTTAGTTTTCAAGAACTGGATCATTTTTTCGATGAACAGATGAACTGCCGCAGTGCCATGACTAAGACATTCCGATATAACAATGTAGCTGTAGTGCTGCAATTTCCCATCTACATTTATGTAAATTACAAATAGATGAATAGTCGCTTGCTTATTATTCCAATGAAAACCCTGCAGTGCATTCTGCATTATAAATGAATAATTTTCTGCAAAGTCACATGAAACAAGTGCTTCTGTAGGGTAAGTTTTTTATTTTTTACGAAGCTACATTGTTAAAGATAAATGAAGTAATGAGGAATCAGATTTTCCAGCTTGTTTATGAAGTAATCCAAAAATTCTTCTAACGGTTTTGAGTATTTCTCCAAATTGCATCTGTTAGTTGAAATCCACTGAATGAATGATAAATCAGCATCCTCGTAGTCCTTTTCCAGAAAAGCGTTTTTCAAATATTCTCGAAATAGACTTAATCCTAGACAATTCTTGCATTATCTTCTAATAACATGTCGGCTTAGGATCAGGACATAAAACAGATTCAATGCAATCTTGTATTTTGATATCATTCCATTTGTAATAGTTTCTATTTTGGTTCCATAAATAATCAATTTTACATTTTCATGTATTATACAAACACACACCGTATGCGTTCTATTGCTTCCTGATTGCACACAGTTTTTAGAACGAAGCAAGCAAAATTTGGAAAATCCGTTTTTTTTTTGACTCGTCGTTCAGATGGAGAATCTTGAAGCCTTGATAATCTATCACTGATTGCTTTAGTTCATCACTTATTTATTTCCCAGTTTTAGGTATAGAAAGACCAAGTGGGCCGTTCGTTTTCTGAATATATTTAGCTGTATGCACCAAGTATTGTGTTGTGTTGAACTCCTGTTGAATTTGTTGTATGATTAGTGACTTCGGCAGTGTAGTCAGCAGCTGTATCTTATCACAATTTTTCTCCAATTGTTTGAATTTACTTTTCAGTTGATTCATGAATTCATCATATAAATTAGCCTTCATTGCGCTATGCATTGGAATCAAATATGATGATGTTGATGGTACTATTGCAGCTAAATAGTTAATTTTTATTGTTGATGCTGTTGCCTAGCTCTTAGTTTACTGGCACATATGGGCGACATTCCAATATCTGGTAAAATCTCATGGATTTTTTGAAGATCGATCGCTTGTTGTATTTGGCGTTCTTCACCATCACTCCTAATGGAATTTATTTCAGATTCCACTGCAGTTGATGACGATTTCGGCATAACTGCGGAACTTGATGGTGAAGAGGCTTATGTATCTGTTTCAATTTTTCGACGTTTAAAAAAAATAAGGCAGCAGAAAATCCACAATATGTTTATACACTTTTCGTAAATTTACAGAACACTTCGAGCCAACAAACGGCTTACAACACTTTTTAATTTCACTCATTATTTAATTCAAGTAATACAAATTCACTATATGATAAACTATTTGAATTTTGTTTAAGTCAATGTTACTTACTTTTACAATTTAAAATTTGAACTGCTCGAATAGGGAGGCTCTATTTATCTAGTTGGCTCTGTGTTAATTTAACAAATTTTTTAGTAAATTTAACAAATCAATTTGTTGATTTTGATTTTTATTGAAAACTTCATACCCGAGACAATGATTTGAATAATTGGAATGATGAAATATCATTAACAATAAAAAATTATGATACTCTGTTGACTTTGCCACTCCAAAAACGTTGGCCAACTGCCGGAAAGTTAGAGTGTTACATATGTACCATAAGACCATAAAAACGTCTAATTTTTCATTTAATTCAGGGATTCAGACCTTACACTTGATTCTATAGATAGTTGGTATTTCTCTGGAGTTTTTTTTCCGGATCACTGTAGCTTTTGATCGTTTGCAAAAAGTTTGATACTATCAATGTGATTCATTTCCATTAAACTCTTGATAAGATAACTCAGAATCTCGGGAAAATATAACAGATCCAGATTTTCACTGTCATTGATGAAATTTTCTAGATATGTAATACTAAAAATTTTTATCTACAGTCATGGGCAAAAGTATTTGGAAATTAATGTTAATATAAGTATTTGGAATTTTTTAATAATTACGTAAAAAATAATTGGATCTTTTTAAACTTTTAATATATCGAGTGACGTCTCTCTTTGCGTATATTATAGCCTGATAGTGATTTGGCATTTGAATTGACGTACGACACATTTAAATCGGGACTTAGTGGAGGCCAGTCTAAAACATTGGAGCACTTTCAAAAATGTTTGGATTATTTTTGCGGTGTGAAATGGCGCGTTGTCTTGTTGCGGCAACCAGTCTACTCTATTTAAAATCTCCAGGTATACACGTTTTTGTCAAGCATATTAGGCAAAAGGCCCAAAGTTTTAACACCATTGTAAGAAATACAACCTGAAAACATAAGCTTATTGACAGTGGTTTTTTATGTTCTTTTTTTTCGAGAATACACGAACGATTTATGATTATCTCGATGTATCGCAAACGAACTTTCATCAATCCATAAAGTATTTCTTCTATAATCCAACAGTTTGTTCACATGCTGCGAAGCACAGTTCATTCGGTTTTTATTGTGGATGTCAGTGATATTAATCACTGTTTTGATTAAGTATCGTTGAATACTAACTTTCTTAAGTTTTCTGAAAATAGTTCGTCTAATTTGCCTTCCTACAATATTTTTTGATGTTTTGTCTGCAAGATCAAATTCACAAAAAGAACCATCAACTTCATTTGACAATGTTGATTTAGCAATGGACATAAGTTCTTGTGAATCGTTTTCAAAGCCAGCGTGTAATAAAGAGCAGCCTAGTTTTCGGAAAATGTAATTGTTTTATATCGAGTACTTTTCCGCTAAAATTTATATTTGGTTCCATACCGATATACTTATGGTACACTCTAAATAAGATTAATAAATTTCCAGGTGCCTTAGAAATACCGGAGAGTAGAAGAAAAAACATTAAATGTTCTTCTTATCGAAATTAGCATCCGCAAAAATAAACCGTACATACTAGTCATTCATATAAACATATATGAAAAAAGCGAATTTACGTAGCTGCATTTTACATTTAATCTTTTGAGGAAGCTATACAATACAAGTATTACCTACCCATATAGGCCTTTGTAATAATAAAATATGATTTCCAAAAAGGTACATACCAAGCAACAGCTTCACTGTAAACAAAACCAGCAACGGCGCGCCTTACAACCTCAAAGCATATATCCGATCCTTCCATACTGAAAATAAATAAAAGAAGGCGAAAAAATGGTAAATATTATATTCATAAATGTGATAAATACAATTATATATATATTTTTGTTTTAATGTTTAATTTAAATAAAATTAAAGTTAAATAAACATTATGCTTTTTATCATTTTAGGAAAATTTATTTTTAATGTTTATTACTATCACATATTTTTATTACTATCATCATCTATGATGATTACACGAGTTTATATTTAAAACTGGGCGACAAAAAAATAACAAGCAAGGAAAAATAAAATCAGTCCTCCGCCACACGCAACACATACAAAAAAAATAGTAATGGCAATAAAAAATCGGTCCCCCATCATCATGATCACCATCATGCAATATACACAGAATGGTGATACTATGGAGCTAATTTTTATCTTATTTCGACTCAATCAAAAATGTATGATGCGGTAATGATGATAACGCTTTAATGATGATAACAACAGTGTTATATTGTTTGTGTATACACTGTACGAGTGTAGTGTACATGGATATGTAAAATTGGATATCTGCGTGGAAAATATCATTTGGTTATACATAATTTATTTTCTGATTACGCGATTTTGTTTTTGTTATCGGCGGTTTGTGGTGGTGAGCGCTGTAATTGGATTTGGCTGGCGCGAATAATTTTATGTACTTGTAGATCAGTGGAGAGAAATAAATTACCTCCCGGGTAAAACTTTCAAGAAATTAAAGTAGTTGTCGAAATATTTATTGCATCAAACAAAGTAATACTGAGAAATTTTCACACCTTTAAAATTAAAACAAACTTAAAATTTTACTTTAACTGATAGTTAAATTTTAGTCTAGTAGCTATGATACGGAAAAAACTGTTTTATTGCGTCGAAATCTATCAAATGAGGTCCTATATTCTCGAAATGGATCATCCTCCACCCCAACGGAGGAGAAAACAGAACATGCCAAAGACACTTTCCACGAACACATCGAAAGTATTTTACACAAAATTCCCCAACAGGCTGTAAAGATTGTTTTGGGTGACTTCAACAAACAAAACGGTAATACAGGCAGTATGAGTTGGGAAATCGCGAATCGCCGCAGCTTACCGAGCATTCCTCGCAAACATTAACATTTTTAGGTATCACAATATACCGCGCAAAACAAAATTAAGTATTCAGACCAGTAGTTACTTTTCCAACAAAACAGGACAGCCAAAAGCTCCCAGTTTTGGAAAAATGTACCAAATACGTCTAAATTCTGATACCAGGAATGATCTGAACAACAATGGCAAAATTGCAACAATTAAATCGTGTTGGCTTAGATGACTTGGACATGTTCTACATTCCCAAAACCGTACCATAAAACAAGCCCTGGAGTCGGCATCAACGAAGACCGGAGCTCGCGGGAGGCTTACTATTCGGTGAATGGATGACGCTGAACAGAACTTTCAAACTCATTGTGATCGTGCCTGGCACCCACTTGTTGCGGATCGAGTTACTTATTTGGAACAGCATTCAAATTTCTTCATGGGAAAGCGCTGGCGATAATTTAGAAGAAAAACAGTCAATTATTTTAAACGCGAATTGAAAATTGTTGCGGCGGAAATTTTCTGCAATTTTTGATAAAAAAAACATTAGAATAATTTTGTAACCACTTTCTCGAATTTGAGGATTGAATAAACGATATTTTTACATATAGCTACACGATGCCGTCTTTCAAATTAGATGATAGGTTCAAGAATATGTATAAATGACATATTCTTGAACCTCTATATCATCTAATTTGAAAGACGGCATCGAGTTGGAAATCTCCAATTAAAAATTAAAATAAATTTAAAAATATTCCATATTTAATATAAAAATATATTTGGTGAAGTATATAATTAACTTGAGTCTTGGGTGTTATACAGTGAGATATGTCTATAATTAATTTTCCTAACTATAACGTATTTCATAGTTGTCAAGATACTAGGGGAAGTCGAATATGCACACAAGCCGCCTGCCTTGAATTAAAAAACTTTATTTCGGAAAACGTAGACAGAAAATTAATTGTAGCAAATGTGTTTTTAGATTTAAGGAAAGCATTTGACTCGGTTGACCATGACTTATTGCTCGCCAAGTTTCAGTTAAGCCTGAAGTTAGAACCGATGCAATTATTATGGTTCGAGTCTTATCTCAGATCCCGTCCGAAAGTTGTCGCTGTAAATCAGGCAGAAAATGAACAACTTGTCCTTTCCAAAGGCGTTCTTCAGGGCTCAATACTAGGACCTGTTCTGTTTAACATTTATATAAATGACATTTGCAGCCTAAATCTTAGAGGGGAAATTCAACTATGTATGCTGATGACGCGATTATAAAATATAGTAATTCGACTCTCTCATGCGTTTTTGTCGATATGCAGGTAGATTTGAATTTAATTAACCTATGGATTAACGAAAACAGGCTTCATCTAAACGCAGTACATGTTATTCACAAATAAAAAGTTATCCGATGCAACTATCAATAACCACGTAGAAATGATCAAAACTAAGATTCGCCCTTACGTATTCTCCGTGAAACGTTTAAAGTACATTTTACCTCAAAAATCTCTTTTACTAATTTACAATGACTTCATTCTACCGCATTTACCCTATCTTATTCCTGTGTGGGGCGTATGTGCAGGTTTTCATTGTAATGAAGTTGAAGTATGTACTTCAAAAAAGAATTGTAAAACACATATACCACCTTCCGTGGTATAAAATAATAGATTGCGAACTTCTGATAACTACATTTAAAATTCTTAAAGGTTTACTTAAGTTTCATCGGCCTTTTTGCCACACCTACAATATCCACTCTTACGGAACAAGACAACGAACCAATCTCCACATTCATTTCTTCAATACGAAATCAAGGGATAATAACATTGTATACAAAGGTCTTAATGCGTATAACGCATTATCTAGGGAGCTGAAAAAAATTAATAATATTAAACAATTCAAAAGATGTATCAAAAGATATTTGAAAGATCACTGAGATTTATAATTGATAATGATAATATGTATCGTGTTTTCTGTTATTTTTTACATTATTGATTTTGATAGAAAGTAAGATATTTTAATTTTTGTTTTTTACATTTTATTGTTAAATTTTATTTAATTTATTTTATTCTGTTTCATAACATTTTTATATATATTTTAATTTTTACAATTATTATTATTATTTAAAAAAAAATATTGCGCCATTATATTGAACATACCATACGTTACTTACAACACTATTTGTGTTATGTAACAAAATTTGTTAACTATATGTAATGTAATAAAGAAAAGCAAAACTCTGATGGCTTAAATAATTCGGAATTGGCAAAATTAACTTTAATTAATTTAAACCATATTCTCAAATAAAAACGCACTAAAATCTTGAATTTACACTCTGTCAAGAAAGTAACGGGAATTGGTAAGAAACCCCGCTTAAAAGGAACGTAAAATTGTCGTTGTTTTTTGTCGCTAAGTTGACATACCTGTCCTCCATAATGCGTTTTATGAATGTGGGCTCGGAATTGGCTTGTTCTCTTCAGGAGCCGTATTCTTGAAAACGATGCAAATTGCCCCAATCGGAATACAATTTGCTTTGAAATTCTCTATAGATATTATTCGAGTTCTTCGCCGGCTACTTTAATCATTTTTTCAATTTTGTTTTCAAGTTTAATAATATTTGTCACTCTGTGGCACTATTCTGGTAATTCCCCTAGAATTGCGTAAATAATTTATATTCAATTTCTGTTCAAATGTTTTTTTCTGCATACTGAGGTGAAAAACTAGCGTTTCGAAAACAAAATTAAATTGGGAATAATTTACTTTTCCAATATAGATATGGAAAAATTACATATAAATTATACATATAAATTATTTCCCCAGTTCCCTATTACCGGGGTATTATCAGAATACTGCGACTGCTAAGGGAATATTTTTGAATCGATTTACCCAGTCGGAATTTTCCCCTTAGTAGGAGGAAAAATTATGTTTCTTAATTTAAAAAAAAAGAAAAGAAATTTAAAAAATGATTAGAGTAGCCGGCCAAAAATTCGAATAATAGCTATAGAGAATTTCAAAAGCAAATTGTATTCCGATTGGGAGATTTCCACTGATTTCAAGAATACGGCCCCTGGCCTTTCGGAACTAATTGAATTTCAGAAAATTCAGGTATTTCGGAACTAGTAGAGTGGCAACGCGTTTCATGCCTAAACAATCGTATACAATGATACGAATCATTAAATGGGCGATCTCGCTCAAACGTAACCGACGAGTTTTCATTACCTTTCCTTCAGTCTATTGATGTTAACTTTAGTTCTGGTCGGCCAGAGCGAGGCAAATTTTCCACCACAAAATTTGAGAAAAATTCCTTATTTGATATTTTTATTCATCATAAAAATCGAGAAACACACTTGAGATGACCTGACAAAATAGAGCACTGTAAACAAACTAAATGACAGAAAAACCTGGGCTCATACATTTTTTAAAGGTGTTTAACTGTTAGTTTTGATCTAGAACAACAGAAAACGCGCTTAGTACTTGGTAGCGGTTTTTCTGGAATTAGGAAAAATGCTCAGAAAACCATATTTGATACGCCAATTGACCTCTTTACCAAGTTTATAGACTAAAGCGCCCGGGGCCTCTAAACTTTTGCAATGGAATGATGGATCTTTAATGCTGGATGGTTCTTTAAGTTTTCACCTAGAACAACTCAAAACTGCGTTTAGTATTTGGTAGCAGTTTTTCTAGCCTAAGGAAAAATGCTTGAAAAACCCATAAGTGACGCAAGTTGACCATTTTATCAATTTTGTATACTAAAACACACTTGGGCCCTTGATTTTTCAATAGAATGGTAACCCCTTTCCTGGATTAAGGAAAAATGCTCGGAAAACAAGATGATATGGAAATTGATCTCTTTACCAATTTTATGTACTAGAAGCCCCTGGGGCCATACATTTTTCAAAGGAATAGTGTTTATCTTAGACAATATCTTTAGTTTTGATTTGATTTGAAAACACCCGGATCCCTACATTTTTCAATGTAATGTTGTTTATCTGCTAGTTTTTATCCGAAATTTATAATTTGTTAGGAGACTTCAAATTTCTGTTTTTGTTTATTTAGGAAGGTTTAGAAAATATTTCATCACCGTAATAATATTCATAATATAGAGGGTAGAGAAGAGTTCGTGGCATTTTTCCCGGTAGAAGGCTTTACTTTCATATATCTTAGTAACCATTGATAGTATCGAGCAATTCTTGTTGTTTGAAAGGTGACCTCAGGCTTGCGAAAAAATTTGTGCTGTTTACGGAGAAGGTGCTTTATCAAAATCAGCAGCAAAGAAATGGTTCGCGCACTTTCGTTCTGGAAACATGGATGTCAAAGGTGCAACACGACCAACCACTGGAAAAGTCGATGAAATCATGCAGAAATATGATGAAGACCGGCATATAAGCAGCCATGCAATTGGTAAAGAACTATATAAAAAAACGTTTCACGTTTGGGTACCACATGAATTAACAGTTAAAAATTTAATGGACCGGATTTCTATGTACGAAACGCTGCTGAAATGGAACGAAATCGAGCCATTTTTAAAGCGAATGATTACTGGTGATGAAAAGTGGATAAGATACGACAAAGTTGTGTGAAAAAGATCATGGACGTAATGAGGTGAAGTTTCCTAAACGGTATCAAATCCAGGATTGACGCCAAGGAAGGTAATGCTGTGTGTTTGGTGGGATTGGAAAGGAATCGTATCTTATGAGGTGCTGCAACCGGACCAAACGATTGATTTTAGTTTCTACTGTCAGCACTCACGCAATGCAAGCAATGCAGTTAAAACGTCAGAATTGATCAGTAGAAAATGCGTTGTGTTCCATCATGATAACGCTAGAACACGCACAACATTGATGACCCGGCAGAAACTGAGAGCATGGCTGGGAAGTTTTGATGCACCCACCATATAGTCCTGACCGTGCACCATCGAACTAACATTTGTTCCGGTCCATGCAAAAGTATCTTAATGGTATTACATTAAATTCAAAAGAGGCCTGTTAAAATGAGTTATCTCGATTTGTATCCTCTAAACCACAGATGGTCTATAGTGATGGGATCATGGCTCTACCAGAAAAATGGCAAAAGGTCATCGATCAAAATGGCACATATTTGGTTTAATAAAGTTTATTTGAAATAAGAAAATTCTTTGTTTCAGTGTGACCCTAAAAAGGCCACAAACTATTTCCCCTACCTATTATTTCGAATTAGATTGTTCACATTTTTTTTTATTGTTAACTATGCGATCTGTTTTGGGGCTCTAGGCTCACCCTGCTCTTCCGAGATTATGCTTGTTGCGTCATTACTTTACGCTTCCCAGCCAACTCGAGGTCGTACGACTACATGACCAACTTAAGACCATCTGCACATCGCAAGCGCCATGCCAGCATATACTGACAGAGGAATTATAGCGACTATTTTTTATTGCAAAATGTTAAAATGTATCAAACTCGGGCTATGAACATTAAAATTAGCTTTATTACAATTTAGTTTGATTAATTTAGTAATGAGTATTCCCCCCCCCCCCCACCCCCGCACCCCTCCCCCCCTTCCCTCATTACAGCTTCCATTTTTCTGGGCATACTAAGTAGAATGCTTTGTATCATTTCTCGCGGAATAAGATTTCACTCTTCTTGCGCTGCAACACTTAGCTCTGCTACCGAATCTGGTGCGAGATTTCTAGCTCTAATACGGCGTTTTAGAATGTCCCATACGTGTTTGATTGAATTTAGATCCGGCCTCATTATTGGCCAGATGGTTTCTGATTCCAGGTGGTTTCTGATAAAAATATAAATATGCTATCATTTGACACTAGTAGTATTAAAATTGACCAGCGGGTTTTTTTATTAGAAAATAAAATATGCGTTAATTTTGTCGACGCGTGTTGAATTTATATTTAGACTCTCGAGGTTTTTGTTAATTAGTATGAAATATTAGCAATGTCAGAATTAGCAATATCAGTCTTGGAGAGCACAGTCCTAGATTCATACCTTCTCGCGATGCTCTCTGGGTAATTCTATATAAGTCAAGCGGTGTAGTGAAGACAAGCAGCGTCCTAAAACCAAACCAAATCAGCATCTGTTCTCCAGGTCATGGGAGTGGCTGAAACGGGCGTCTGTCTTGTACCAAGCGGCTCGCTATATAAATGTGTTCAAGGTAGAACTTGATGCCTTAAGATTAACACCAGTACATGAAACACGCATGTAACAAGCGGAATGAGCCGCAGTTGTTGGCCTGGGCTCATTCCGCTTCTCACATAAAACCAATTAAGTTGTGAAACCCAATCGAAGGCCTCATATGGAACGGGGTTAGTCTCTTAAGACCTAGAGATCTCCAGAACCTTTCAAATCAAACAAAGAGTTACACATTAGAAGTACTTGCATTGCAAGAGCTTAGATGAGAAGTGAGGTCCATATCACCAACAATGTGTAAACTTCGGCGCGTGAAGTACCATATCATCGGCTTCTGTCCTATCGGATATACACGGTCAGACCTCACTCAAGAAATTTAACATCACGATCGTTAATGCTCTGCGACACCAAAGATCTATTCTTTGTCGAGCTAAAGGAAATCATCAATAACATACGGCACCACGACATTAAAATCACCGTGGGCGACTTTAATGCCAAAATCGGTAGGAGTGCAGAAAATTTATCGCACATCGGTCCTAACAGCCTGCATCTAATTAGTAACAAAACAACGGCCAACGCGTCACCTACCTGGCCATAATATACAACTTAGTTGTATCAAGAACGTTTTTTCCACATTAAGATAATCCACAAAGTAACGTGGAGATCGAATGATGGAAGAACGGAAACAAAATTGATCACGCTATGGTGTCGCGGCCATCGCGGCGCAAGAAGCCTTGGTTTGGAAGTAAACAGTAGTAAAACGAAATGTTTAGCAACACCCAGGAATATCTCCATGGCAAATCTCGGAATTGGCAATCATAATTTTAATAGCATTGAGAACTTGAAATACTTCTTAGAATTTTCTGCGCCCAGTCGTGCAAGCTCACACTTTATAAAGCACTCATACGACCTGTATTAACTTTCGAAAGCGAGAACTGGACCGTGACCTACCTTCGAAAGGAAGGTCATTCGTCCAATCTCTGGTTTAATTAAAGTTGCAAACAACGAATATCGAATTCGTATGAACCACGAAATAACGCAACTCCTCGGAGGTAGCGATATCATCGGATTAATCAAATCCAATCGAGTTAGATGGCTCGACCACGTTGCATGGTATCCACGCCAACGGTTGATTAATAAAGTGTTCCTTCAACAAACCAACCGGTATGCGTCGTAGAGGAACACCCCGACCGCGCCGTTGTGACGAAAGATTTTTCCAGCCGGAAAAATTGATCATTTCCATCCATATAAAATTCAACTAACACAAAAATTGAAGCCACCAGTGGCACTATTCTGGTAATTTTCTGGAAATATGGAAGTGGAAAAGAATTTATATATAATTTCTGTTCAAATATTTTTTTCCGGCCGCGGAAAAACGTTTGATGTAAATATTTATAAATTGAGAATAATTTTTCCATAGCAACTAAATTGGTAGGGAAAATTATTCCAAATTTAATTTTGTTTTCAAAAAAATTAACAATAACTTTTTACCTCAGTATGCCAGAAACAAAATGTTTAAATAAAAAATACAAATAAATTCTTTCCCCAGTTCCTTATTCCCGGGAAATTACCAGAATAGTGCCACAGACCATTTAAATCGTCGTCGTTTTGTTAATTGGATACTTGAACGAAATCAAGGTTTTTCATCATGAAATCATCCTTAGCGATAAAGCTCATTATCATCTTAATGAGTACGGCAATAACCAAAATTGTCGAATTTGAGGAGCGGAGAATCCTCATGTTATTCACGAAGCAGAAGTTTATCCTCCAAGAGTCATTGTTTGGTCTGGTTTATGACCTGGTGGCATTATTGGGCCGTTTTTTTAAAAACGAAAAAAAAAATCCCTTACAGTGAATTAGGAACGTAATCGCAAAATTTTTACTGGTTTTTTGTGGCCCAAATTGAATGAATTGCAGGTCAACGACCTTTGGTTTCAACAAGACGGAGCGAAATGCCACGCAAGTCGAGCAATATTCCATTTATTGTCGTCAAAATTTGCTGGTTGCATAATTTCAAGAAATTGTGAAGTTCCTTGGCCATCAAGAAGGTTATTTGAAAGGTAAAGTGCATACTATTCATCCGAAAATAATTCAACAACATAAAAACAACATTCGAGCTGAAGAAGTCTCCGAAAATTTTAATGTTCGGATGCAGCTCTGTAGACGAAGCAGTGGTGAGCATATGAACGATAATGTTTTTCATACATAAATAGCATAGAACCACCTTTACTTATCAATAAAAAATTTTGACTTTTCGTCGCAAAAATGTGTGTTTAAATGAAAATTTTTTTCTTCTAAAAATGGTACTAATTCAGCAGTGCTTTTCAATTAGAACAGTAGAATTTTATCACTGCACGCCAATATTCAATTTTTTTCATTGTAAAAAAATACTGTGATAGGTCAACTTTAAACAGCTGTTAATATACGAATGAGTTGACAAATCTACTTGAAACTTCACAAGTTCAGGACGAATCTAATAGCTTTATCTCTTATCGAACGACAAAACTTACTGAACAACCTAGTAAGTATACTGCAAAATAAAATATAATACCTAACCTACAAAAAATAAAAAATAAAATAAGGAATTTAATAAAATTCCGTAAATTTCCTTATAAAAAATAAAGTACTGAGTAAAATTTTTGTGGTTTATAATTGAATTATAAGGATTTCTCGTTATCCTTCTGCAATATAATTTACAATACACCGTAGTTGTTGCCGCCTTTTGCATAAACGGATAACGATTTGGTTTTTGAAATATTAATTAGGTTATGGTTGTGGTATTATTTTCTAAATCAGCCTAACCGCGATGTAATATTTCATTAAACCACTCATATAAACTATAAACTAACAGGTACCTGTTGATTGATTTTGATCGACTCGTGGTGTTCATAGTGTTTTAAATATAATAGTTGATTAATAATGTAGCTCATAAAATTATAGCACATTATACCAGTTCGTACTCATTAACCCCATATCGTCATTAAAAGCTTTCTGATGTACATATGTACTCGTATTCAAAAAATATACATTACGTTAAACCTGTCATTTTATTTAAAATTATTTTACGTCTATTGAAATGATGTATAAAATTGAATTCCAAATATGTTTAATAAATAAATGTAATTTATATATATTTCCGGGAAAATTGATTTAAATATGATATATGCAAATTAATTAAGCTCTGGGATGAATAAATTAATTTAATCTATTATTTTGCCTTGTCTGTCTGTAAAATAGCATCGACTGAGCTTTTATTTAATTCAATTAATCCAAATTTATTATGTTTCTGCATTTAATTCATATTTTTGCGAATGATAAAATTTTTGGAAATACTTTTATTATTATCTTGGTATGAGGAGTGTAGGGCGGTTCAACCATATATGAACAATTAATTTATCGTACATAATTGAAATTAAATTTCAATAATTGACTCGATAATTTCATAAATATTCAATTATTTATGAAAATACTATTATCACTAAAGCATATTTATAGTTGTATATAGTTGTAAAATTGGAAATCTCAAACATTTTTGCGTTGACTTGAGGGAAATAAATTAATGCAGACGCTCTAAGGAATGGGGTGCTTCTAGGCTCGTTTGAGTTAATAATCTTTATGTTCTTCTGTCGTTTCTTGATGATTTCAGAAATAAGTTTTAGGCTGCTTTTTCAGTTGACGAAAAGATTCCAATTTATTGTCACTGAAACCGACAACATGATACAGTAGCCCCTAAAATGCTTAAGCATAATGACGATGTAGAAAAAGTTCAGTATATATTTGATTTTAAGTAGGAGTTAGTAGAAGTAATATTATAAAGAAAGAGGGCGAGTTTATTAGTTCGAAGTAATATCAGAAACTGCTCAATGAATTTGGAAAATTCTCACACCAATCAAAACTATATTCCCACCTGTGGCCCTATTATATTCTGGTAATTCGCCGGGAATAGGGAACTGGGAACATATAATTTCCGTTCAAAATATTTTTTACCGGCATACTAAGGTAAAAAGACCTTGTTAAAGTTAGCCGAAAGTTGCCAGCCGAAAGATAATGCAGATAGTGTCTTGACAATTTTTAAATTCTCTTTATCTCTCGCTCCTAGCGATTTTTAAATTCCTATAAACTGAAATAATTTCTCCTTCACTCGAATGATGTAACCCGATCCTAAATTCTCCTAAATTCGAGTTCATGACTGATTTTTGCTGTATTCAAGACACTATCTGCATTATCTTTCGGCTGGAAACTTTCGGCTAACTTTAACAATATGGTAAAAAGTTGGTTTTTTAACTGCTTTTAGCTTTATTCTTGAATTTTTCCTTTCTTTTGAAACTCACAAGTTGTTTTCAAATCTTACAAGCTAATTAGTCAAAAAAGAACACTATTTGGTTTGTTGTTTATATGAATTAGTTAGCTAGATTTAATGGATCTTTTTTTTAAGGCGCCGATATCTGGGCCTCCATAATATTTCCCGAGCTAATGTGTTAGGATGTTGTTCTAACTTTCAGGTTTTTTGTAGCTGTCCACAGTGAGTAATCTGTTGCCTCAGTTTACCCTGCTCTAAGTTTACTTAGATAATATTGAATCCCCTCATCATGTTCTTTTGTTAGTGCTGCTTTCAGGGTTTTGATAGCTTTATTTAATTTTGATTTAAGTTCAGGTGATCTATGTAATTGTTATTGTCTGCGCAGTACGCATATGCTATTTGCAAGAGCTGTCGAATATTCTGTGACGCTTGGTGCATTTTCACGTTAGTAGAGCTGTTGCATGTAGCATCGTTCGCTGCTTGCTCTATTGTCTTCGTTCGATGTTGTACTACCTCATCAATTTCAGATTTCGTTTTAAGTGGGATGTTTAATGACCACTCTCTTGTCACTGCACATTTGAATTGAGACCAATTAGTGTGTCGGTCCGTTAGAAAAATATTTGATTCGTCATTAATGTTATTAAAACCGGAGAGTGGTCAAATGATACTTTGTAGCATTTTCGGCCGTAACATAAGTTCAAGCAATACTCGTTGTTACACAGAAATCGATTAAATAGGGAATTTTTCGTTTATTGGTTGGCCAATATATTGGTCTGCCGCCAAAAACATGATCTAGTTTTCCTTCCTGCATACATTTCCACCGCTGCTTGCCTTTTGGTGATGGTTATCGAGAGCCACATTGGATGTGTTTGGAGTTAAAATCTCCTCCTGCAAGAAATTTATTTCCCAAGGTAGGTATGAGGTAATTTGCAAATTGTTACTTTTTAATTGCATATTTCACTGGACAGTAAGTTGCAGATCCTAGTTGCCTGTATATGTTCCACACGATATTTTTCCATTTTATGGTGTCTTATTCTAATTCTAATAATAATTGCTGACCCGCCGCGAGGTTTGCCGTTAGAACGCTGGGTATCATAAATTTTAAAACCATTAAATTTTACAGACCTCATTTATGTAAAATGTGTCCTTAGAGACCATCATGATATCAATGTTATGTTCATTAAGAAAATGCTGTACTTCTAAGTTATGTTGCACTAGCCCATTTAAGTTCAATCATCTTATATTCAGCATGTGTCCCATATTTGTTTCCATAATTCGCATACATTTTTATATTGATTCGTTGAGGGTACTTGGCATTTTGTAAATTCCCTGATCATCATTCATTCTGAGGTTTATTTTCTTTATTTTGCACGTTAACCCGCAGCCACCTCTGAGAATGAAGTTTTTGTGTTAATGGTTGCAGAAATAATGTGCTCAATGTTTAAGCATTTATGTATTTGATTGATAGCTTATTGCTCAAATCGTTGCCTTGATGTAATTTTTTTCCTTGACTCTTTCATTCCACTTGTTTACTTCAGGTTTGGTTTTGTCTAAATCACACTCGCTAGCTTCAAACTATTGCGCACAGCTGGCAGTGTGCAATAATTTCGATAATGCCCAAATTCTTGGCGATTGGTGCATTGTAAACTTACTTTCGTTTGTGTGGCTCTTCTATACAACAGATACCTCATGGTGTAGATTTCGAGTGCCCCTTTAGTTTTTGCTATTTCAGGTTCCAGCTCAACTTTGAACATTGGTTGAGGGATTTTCTCACGATTAATAATGTTGATAGCCCTTCTTATATTGAAGCTCTTGGCAGTGAGTTCACCACGTATCTCTTGTGGCGATACAGATGACTCGATTCCTTTTATTACTACTGCGTTAGTCCTCTCGAACTTTTCAATCTGTATGTGTAAAAGTATTTATTAGCTGCTTCTAAGATGGCAACAATTTTGCGATATGCTTCGTTGCTCAAGGCTTGAATTCTGCTTTCACAGATATTGCCTTGTTTAATTATAGCATTGGAAAACTGCATCGAAAACATCAGCTTCCAAGCGGAAGTGGGAAATTCAAGGGACTGTTTTGCTAATGCCAGGAATCTCACTAAAGACTTCCACCCAAGAAGTACAGCCATCAAAGACGGGAATGGAGAATTGAGAACAAACGTGGCTGATGTTCTCTCAGTATGGCAAACCTACTTTCAAAATCTACTAAATCGGAATGACGACGTGACCCCCATTAGAGCAATAGCTCCTCCAGGTGATGAGGTCTTCGTCGAATATCCCACAGTAGAGGAAGTAGACGCAGCTATTAGTCGATTGAAAAACGGCAAGGCACCCGGTCTCGATGGAATCCTCGCAGAATTAATAAAACTCGGAGGCGCTACTCTTGCAACAAGTCTACACGATCTCATCGTCTGTATTTGGGACCAAGAAGAGCTGCCGGAGAATTGGAAGACCGCGCTCATATGTCCGTTGCATAAAAAAGGCGACCGTCTCAAATGTGAAAACTATCGTGGTATAGCTCTATTGAACACTGCTTACAAAGTGTTGGCCAATGTTGTACTTGCCAGACTCATCCCTTTCGCCGAAAACATCATTGGCGATTATCAGTGTGGTTTCCGTCCCAACCGATCGACCACTGACCAGAGTTTCACCATGAGGATGATCCTGGAAAAATGTTGGGAGTACAACATAACCATACATCAATTATATATAGACTTCCGTCAGGCATATGACAGTATAAACCGCGATAACCTTTGGGCCGCGCTCATATGCCTAGGAATTCCAGAGAAACTCGTTTCTCTGTGCAAATTAACAACGTCTGGGTCTGTATGTAGAATTGTAATCGAAGGAACTGTGTCAGACTCCTTTGAAATAACATCTGGTGTTCGACAGTGAGATGCACTCGCGCCTGTGCTGTTCAATTTGGCGCTTGAGTACGTATAGTGAGGAAAAGCAACATCGAAACTTCGCGCTGTATATTTAATAAATCCGGCCAAATTCTTGGATATGCAGATGATATCGTGCTTCTTGGCCGAAGACCTAGCGATATCAAAGACAGTTTCGTGCCGCTCGATCGCTGCGCAAGAAGACTTGGTTTGAAGGTGAACAGTAGCAAAACCAAATTTGTATCAACACCCAGGAACATCTCCATGGCAAATCTCGGAATTGGCGACCACAATTTTGATCGCGTTGAAAATTTCAAATACCTCGGGTCAGTGCAGGCATGACATGCAGGCAGAAATAAAATCCCGAATAGCTGCCGCACATCGAGTTTTCTACGCCCAATCAAAATTATTGCGATCTAGAAATCTATCGCAGTCGTGCAAGCTCGCACTTTATAAAGCACTAATAAGACCTGTGCTGGCTTTCGGAAGCGAGAGCTGGACCATGACCACTAATGATTGTAGATTGTTATCAACTTTCGAAAGGAAGGTCATCCGCTCCATCTTTGGTCCAATTAAAGTCGCGAACAATGAATATCGGATCCGCATGAACCACGAGATAAAGCAAATACTTGGAGATTGCGATATTATCGGATTCATCAAATCCAATCGAGTGAGATGGCTTGGCCATGTTGCAAGGTCCCCACAACAACGGATGACCAATAAAGTGTTCCATCAACAACCAGCCGGTGTGCGTCGTAGAGGAAGACCCCGACTGCGCTGGCGTGACGACGTCGAACAAGATCTACAGGCACTGGGATGTCGGAACTGGAGGTCGAGAGCGATGGACCGAGACGGCTGGAGGACCATAGTGCGGGCGGCGGAATCCCTTCATGGGATGTGAAGCTAGAGAGAGAGAGAGAGAGAATTGGAAAACTCTCCACCTGTGTTTTTTAAGATCCCAATTGCTGAGACGGCGAATCTCGAAGATATATAGATGGGGGTCGCTCTTTTGGTGCTCTCGCCTCTTTTCGATTTTCCTCTTCGTTGTTACTTTTATTTTCACACAGAGGTTGTAAACGGTTACCAGTGGCATTATTCTGGCTGTCCATGGGAATAAGAAATTGGGAAATATATTTTCATAGCATTTTTGTCTAAATTGTATTTTCTGGCCTACTGAGGGAAGTTTGGTGTAAATATTTTCAAAACCAAGTTATATGGGAAAATGTTTTTTGCTATAAAAATTTTATAGAACAAAAATTTCCCCAAATTACTTTGCTTTAAACATTTTTGCACTAAATTTATTCCTTCAGTAGGACAGAAAAGATCAATTTGGACAAAAATGCTATGAACATATTTTACCCAATTCCCTATTCCCGCAGGGAAAGCGAGAATAGTACCACCAGTTGGTATTCCTGCTCCTAGTTTTAGAACTTTAGTAGCAGTTTTCACTGGAGACTTGGGATTACGTTTTTGTTTGGATGTTACGGTTATAAAGTTAGTGTTAATTTTTTTGAAAACAAAATAAAATTGGAAATAATTTTCTCTGCCAGTGTTGCTATGGAAATATTATTCCTAATTTAATAAAAATTATTTATATCAAACTTTTTTTCTCAGTAGGCCAGAAAAAAACAAATTTATATATCAAAGCTATGTAAATTCTTTCTCCAATCTCCTATTCTCAGGTAATTCCCAGAATAGGGCCACTGATGGTTATAGGCTAATTTTAAAAATGAACGGACGCCGAAATCATGAGACTGTCAAACAAAGTGACAAAAATTTCATTACATAAATGAAATATAGAAAAATTGCACATTTTATGTAGCCGTTTGTTTGTAGGTGTGGGTAACTGCCGCAAGGAATTTTCTAATTCCAAAATGAAACTTTACATACCGATTAAGCCCAATTCGTGGTCATTGGCGCTCACGAGAAAAAATTAGCGCTAGTCCAGGAGCCGAAAAAACGGGAAAAGAAAATTTGAAATGTCGCCTGAAAGACGAAACAAATTAAATTTGCATGCTCACCCGATTTCTAGGAAGAACCAAAAATAATTTGAGCCTAACTTTAAAACTTTCCAAATGCGGTTAAACTGACGAAATCTGTGCTTATCATAGAAATATCATTTTCATAGATTTTCGTTCATATACTGAGGAAAAACAAAATAGCCCCTAAAAGATACTACATTAAACAAACAAAATACGGAGCTATACCGTTCAATAATATTTGCGTTGAACAACAATTTAAACAATAGAAAGAAAAGTTCTTCAATGCAAGAATAAGCAATCCAGATAGCAAATTCATGTCAGGCATGTTCATTGCCATACGATAAATATAACGGCTGAATTTATGCCAATCCGGAATTGGTCCAATTCCATTGTACAACAAAGACTGTTGGACAGTTTTCGGACATCGTGTTCTAGAAACCAATGAAGTTGACACTTCTGATTCCATATTCCTATCAGCACAAATTCAGCCACTATGTTTTTCGGTTGGCAACGAACATACTTGATAGGAATATTTAATCAGAAGTGCCTACTTCATTGGTTTTTAGAACACTTTATAAAATCGTTAATCGTCCATTTAGCTACAATATTTAGCGAATGATAATGAGCATGCATCTACCATATTGCTGTAACATTTTATTTTTTTTATTTGAACAACAACATCGCAAATATTATTGGACGGTAAAACCTCTGTATTTTTTTTGTTTTAATGTAGTATATTTTAGGGGCCTTTGGAAGGTTTTAAATATAGGTTTAAATTTCGTCTTTTAGGCGAAATTTGAAATTATCTGTTCCCATTTTTCGCCTCTTGGACTAGCTCTAATTTTTTCCCGTGAGGAATAATTAGCAGAAATTTGGCTTAATCGCTATGCAAAAGTTTAATTTTGAAATTCGAAATTTTCCCTGCTGCAGGTTTCCCTAACCAATATTGTATCGATATGATGGCAAAAATGATTTCGGGTAAGGTTACATAGTATCCTCACAAATTAAGCAAAATTAAGAGCTGAAAATTATGTTCAATTGGGAGATACAGTGAGTGCAGATCAAAATATTGACGCCAGGAATATGGGTGCACGAGAAAACCCAAGACGCTATGACCTATATGTCAGAAATTTTGGCACACCAGATTTATTCATCAACTTTACGTGCAACACCGAAAGGACTGAGGTAAAAAAGGAGCTATTTCCTAATCAAAGATCTTTTGACAGGCATGACATCAAAGCATGAGTATTCAATTTGCAAATCAAAAAAAATTAACTAAATTATTAACTCAAAATGCAATATTCAGTGACACAAAAGGTGTTATATACAGCATTGAGATCTGTATCCTATTCTTTATGACATAGTTCCTAAAAATATGGTACACGATCCGCGGGAAGAACAAAACATAACACTCTAATAATGATGGTGCAGTAATTGCAACTCTGACTATCCGAAGTCATCAAACTGTAATAGACCGATGAATTTTTCCTTGGTGTATTGTGCATATGGCCGATATATTAGACCACCCGAGGCTGTTTGGAGACTTCTAGAATTTCACATCCATCAAAGATATCCAACGGTTATCTACTTGACATCTCAAACAAAGATTCGAAAATCCACCCTCCAAAATACTTACGGAATTTTTCGAATTACGCAGAAATGATGATTTCACAAAAAAACTTATTATACAACGAAGTGCCACAATATTACACCTGGTCGAAGGACATCGCGGCATTAAAATATACTTTGAGCTTTGCCAAATGTACAGTATTCCTGGCCATTCCGAATGGTTTCACCAAAGGTTCCTGTGGCATTATGTCCATGGAGCAGCTCCTTTTGGCCAAAAAATTGGCCTACTTCAAAATGACGAATAATGGAACCATACGTTAGCAAATGTCTTCCCAAATCACCTTTAAAATTAAAAGAATTAAGACCGTTGTCAAACATTCGGCATTGGAAACAATCATTATCGCTTTTCTTTACCCCCTCCCAATTGGGAGGGTCAATCAATTGATCCTTAAGAAGCGACACTGAATCGGCCTATACGATGTCAACCAATTGAGTGACTCCATCTCAAATAATCTTAAAAAATTAGTGTCCGGCCAGCGAAGTGCCTATGATAAATTAATAAATAGCGTGAGAAATAACAAAGCCAAAATATTGTTGATCGACGCCCTTGGTAGAACAGGGAAAACCTTCATGATCAACTTAATTTTGGCTAACGTTAGATCAGCAGGTAAAATCGCTTTCGCAGTTGCTTCATCTGGAATAGCAGCTACACTGCTCTCAGTGGCGGGAAACCCGATCATTCTTTTTTTAAATTACCTTAAAATGTTTATTTTCAACAACATACTCTGCGCAAAACTGAACTGAAATCAGATTAGTGTACAATGAGCAATCGATCGCGCATTGAAGCTGCAAACAGAACTTCAAAGGACATTAGGAATTCAAAAAAAACAAAATGGCTGGTGTCACCTTGGCATTTGCTGGAGACTTTCGTTAAATATTGTCTGTAATCTCCAAAAGAATGCGAGCAGATATTATTAAAGCGTGTTTAAAATTCTCACATCTGTGGAGTTCAAATCAAACCGTCACATTAAAGATAAATATGAGAGCTCATTTGGAAGGTGGTGACTATAATTTTTGTACGGTTATATCAGCTGTATACAGACCATTTTTAATTGAATACCGCGATTTAAAGCACATCACATTAATTTCTAACCCATCAGGTAACAAGTTTGGTGTTTTTTGTACCCCATATCATTGCATCCTGAAAGAGTCGAGTACAGTCAGCAACAACATCACCAGTATCACATTAAATAATGTTGTTGAAGAGAGCTCTAACGATAAAAAAATCAACGCATCAAATTCTAATGAAGTTTCAAACGCATCGAGCCACAATGACAGCGATACGTCCTGATGATTACAAATAGCAGCGCATAATATAGCGGGGCAAAGTTCAAAATCCAATACAGATCTATGAGTTAACTACGATAACTTACGGTATAGAAGTCAACCCGTTCTTAGAACTATTTAAGCTGGACTCAAGCTTCAACAAACTAAAACGCATCGTCGTGTATTGCAGACGATTTATTTACCACAAAACGACCATAGTCAATAAGCCAGGTATACCCGAATAAGCAATTATTGGGTGTGTGAATTAATTTTTAGACTCGACATTTAGATGTCGCTACGTGAGATTGCGTATAGTTTGACAAGCAATTCCAATTGCATTTTGTAGCTGTCAAAATTTTCAATCTAATTCAGAGCAGAAAGCGTTATTTTTCATATTTCCTCATTTTGTTGTAATCGATTTAAAATGGATCGTGATTTTGATCGGCTGTATTATGAGCTGTTATTATGATCTGTTAGGGGATAGCTGTCAAATCCAAATGAAACGGTTACAAGTGATCGCTACCGATGCCAACCGGACAATTTGACGAAAAACGGCCAGTATTAGCGAACAAAAGCTACAAAGTTTTGTTTCATGATGACAATGCCAGATCACATCGCGCAAAAACCGCTCAAAACAAGGTAGAGCAACTCGGTTGGGATCGGTTTGAACAACCTGCGTATTTTCCAGACCTTGCACCTTCCGACTACTATTTGTTTCGATCAATGCAAATAGGCCTGGCTGACGTACGCTTCCGAAGCGCCGGAGAAGTGCGAAATTGGATCGATGGCTGGATAGCTGGGAAAGTTGAAGGCTTCTTCAAACGAGGAGTTCACAAACTAGGAGATGGCTGGAAGTCATAGCTAACGGTGGCGAATATATTGGATAAAATATACTGTATCGTTATCTTTTAATAAACATTTCTTGTTTATAAAAAAAAAAGTTAAAAAATTTCCAATTTTCATACGATTGTAGTGGGCTTGACCGTGCTGCTATCAACTCTATTAAAAAATACACCAGCATTTGCTTTTTCGGCGGCTGCTGCATATCCTTGATTACAAACAATTACACGTCCAAGATTTTGACGAAAATTCTTGTGATAGTCGACAAAGCCGCTGACAATTTGGAATTAAGGAAAATTGAATCGGATGTGGCTAAAAACCGTAAATTAATAATCAACGCATTGCCAAACAAACTTGCCGATGATAATTCCAACTCGACAACATCCGCTAAAGTGGTGAAGTCTAGTTATTGTAGGGTCGGGGCCTCCCATCAACTCTATCAAAACTGTATCAATGCCTATCAAGAAATATTTATATATCAGTCGTATCGATCCATCCGTGTCAACCGATCAGATCGTTAGCCGTGCCTGCGATAAACTTCAAAATTGTTCGCCACGGGACCAAAACTGTAGGCTATTATTACCCAAAGACCGAGTTTTGGACAGCTCACTAACGTTCGTTTCATTTAAAGTTGGTTTGAAGGAGGCTGATTTTGACCTGCTTAACAATTCTGATGTTTGACCTGCTGGTGCTATAATCCGCCCATTTACAAATTATTCACGCATATCAAAAAACCGGACCGTGGCCACGTTTCAACAGTTAAACTAACTCGATCTACTATCACAATGCCTTCAGTATCCGAGGTTGAACCAGCGGTTTCCGCTAAGGCATACTTGACAATGATTTTGATGTTATAATAATCAGCGAGACCTGGCTTACGATCAATATGTTATCCGAAGAGGACTTTCCATCTGACTATGTCGTTCATAGAAAGGACAGATACGATTTTGACACCAGTTGTAGAGGCGGTGGTGTTTTAATTGCTCGTCGGTTGTCGGTTAAGATTCTGGATTCTTTCTCCCCATTATTTCGGGCGCAATCCGGCGTGCCTCAGGGTAGTCATATCGGCCCACTGTTATTTTCATTATTTATTAACGACGTTGTTAAATGTTTTAAGTTTGCCAACTGCTTTTACAGTTGGTAAATTAACAATATACTCCCTTTAAACGTGAGTGAATGCAAAACTCTTTCTTTCTTCCGTATCCGCTCGCATGTTTTTTGTCAATATCAACTGTACAACGAAACCATTGATCGGGTTGAGTTCATTTCGGATCTTGGCGTGATCTTTGAATTTGATGCTACATTTACCAGACATGTTAACGCCATTATTTCAAAATCGTACATTATGCTTGGTTTCATTAAACGAAAGTGCAAGGGCTTTAGTGACCCGTTAAATTTGACATAATTATACGTCTGCTTTGTTCCATCAATTTTGAAATATGCATCTCCTGTTTGGTCATTCTCCTACCGCTGTCATTCTGAGAGGATTGAGAGTATCCAGAAACAGTTTATTTTGTTCGCGCTACGGCGTTTACCATCCATGTATGCTGTGGATTACGTTTTTTCCGCCTTATCAGAATCGATGCAATCTTTTGTAAACTGAGACGTCTATAAATTCGCCGTGATGTTGCTTCCGCGCTGTTTGTGCGTGATATCATTAATTCCCGTGTCGATTGTATCGAGTTATTCGCACGTATCAACTTGTATGCTCCCGAACGTCGGATGCGTCAACGTGATGGAGTTTTATTCATCGACCGAGCGCTAACGAACTACCGTCTTTCTGATCCAATTCCGAGGGCATTGCGGGTACTTAACAAAGTCTACGAAGCTTTTGATTATCACTTGTCGAGCGATTCATTTAAGAAAGCTTTATATAATCTTTTGTAGTCGAGCTTATGTGCCGTAATTTTTTGACCAATTGTTTTGCAGTGCCGATTGTAATCACTGTAGGCACCATTTATAAATAAATAAAATAATAAACGACATGATGATCAACTACCTGCCACCATGTGGGAGTTGGGACGGGTTCTTAAACTCACGCTGAGAAGGATGGCTTGATTCGGGTCGCCATACTAAAATGTCGGGATGCAGCATATAAAAGGCCCATTACGAAGGAAGGAAGGAAGCATTGCCATCATTATAACCCAATAGTATAGCGAAAGAAGTTCAACTGATAACAAAAGCAATATTCTCTATGTGCTGCATTTTTGGACTTGCACACACTACCATGCAAATAAATCCGCTCAACCAGCCTACCGGTATTCACTTTGAGGAATTAGGCAAGCTTGAAAGAGTGGCGACGAAATGGACATTAGTCGTCCACAACTTAACCTCTTATTGGGAGAAAATACACAATTTTAAAAGAGCCCACACCAAATTGCAGTCGGCTTGTATGAAGCTGTCCGATCTAAAATGCGGCGTCAATCTTCAGCAACTCTTATGGCAATACAATTACTTGATAGCAGACAACGAGCTATTGTT
The DNA here is from genome assembly GCA_932526605.1 of Nephrotoma flavescens. Taxonomy (NCBI): domain Eukaryota; kingdom Metazoa; phylum Arthropoda; class Insecta; order Diptera; family Tipulidae; genus Nephrotoma; species Nephrotoma flavescens. The sequence goes on from OW052220.1 coordinate 79,319,097, forward strand.
CGAAAGCAATAAGTACGGTAAACGAGTGAAACGATGTTTCAGTAAAAATTAGTACTTCTTACGTTAATTATTAATTCGGACATGAGCCGAATAAAAAATTACTTCACTAAATCAAAGCAGAGGCTTGATTTTCATCTTGAATTATATCCCATTCGCTATCCCATTCGAACTCAGTAGAGTGGATGGTTTATTTGAAAATGTTGTTGAGACCCGTGTGTAATTTTTTAACACGAATAACATTATTATGATATTTATTAAAAATGTATTCTGCATCTTTTAACTGTTGACTGGTTTTTTTTATGTCAATATGTCAGATACTTTAGGCTACCTATATAACTTCCAGGGCACTGAGGTATAGTGATGCTTGTTCTGCTGGACGCTAGGTGGTGTCAGAAAATTTGTGAACTCAAAATGATGCAAGAGTGTCGATCTGGTTCATTATTTACTTTTAAATTTTATAGTAGCGGTGGTATCTGCTTTTATATTAATGTATTAATGACTTTGTTCCGGATACCTATCAAGAGTTGGCATATATAAAATATTCTTCCTAAAACATCTTATTATTTTATTGTTGGTTGATTTATTGCAAAAACATTATACCTTAAGGATATATTGAATTTCAAACTATAAAATTGTCGATACAATACAGTATTGGATTACGAGCTAACCCAAACACAAAATTTCACATCACCTCGACAATATGTCATATCTTCGAATATGTATTCATATACAAACTAAATTCAACATATAACAATACCTCAAAATATACCACCAAATCTCACGTCTTATTTTTTATCTCGTCGTAACCATAAGTCTTTCTATATATAGTTTATTACTTGTGGTGGTAACCATGACAGTCGTAAAATTAACAAAACAAAATAAAAACGTATACAGCAGCAGAAAAATTGATCTTTGATGATACTTTAAATTTATATATAAAAATCCAGAAAGTCGTAAAAAGCTTCCTATATACCAAAAATCTATAACATCAACTCACCACCATCGCCGCCCGCAACCGCACCAAACAAAAACCAATTTATTTAAAAAAAAAAAAACGTATAAATATTTGATAAATCAATCTGTTCTGTGGAGATGATGGCGAGTAACATTATGTATGTACAAAATTTTCGTTGGCATTCTGCCAATTCTGGCATCAACCTCGTTACATTATAAAAATTTCGATACACAAAACAAAAAAAAAAACTGAGCGGTACTTACTATTCAAATACCATGTACAGCATTCCTTCCGAACTATATGTTTCCAGTAGTTCGACGATATGTGGATGTTTTAACATGTGACATATTGTTGCTTCACGTTTCAAATCTGTAATGAAGAAGACAAAATAAACCGAACATTATATTAATACGAAAATCGATAAGGTGACTTAAGAAATAGGTAAAAATAATATTATGGGTGGTTTCGATAAGGGGATGATATGGAATATGTCAAACTAGGATTTTCACCCTTTCGTTCATTTTTATTTATTAAGACTATTTGTGAGCTGGTAGATTGACTGTGAAATTAATACATTTGCAGTCATGTTATATATATGGTTATATATATGGTTCTTTATTGTTGATATAAATATAGTAAAACGAACTAATCGCAAATAATCTTGGAAGATTACATATAAAGCTTAGGTCTCTGACTTCGATAAGAATAGTGTTAAGTCTGTACCGTTACCTCAAATAAGCTTATCTCGACATAGACAAATAACATTCATTAAATAATTATAATTTGATGTTCAAAGGGCATGAGATCAAACCAATTAAATTATAAATCAATACTCGCACGTACGTTAATTAGATTTTTGATCCGCTTGAGAATACATATTTAAAATTATTATTTTCACTAATTTGGAATTCGCAGATATTACTTGCGGACGCGATATACGTTAGGTGACAACAACCTTTAACCAACGCGATGACCTTGGGTATAACACAGAAGAAACATAATGAAGAGAATTGATTAGTACAACACAAAGGTATCAGCACTCAATTAACATGGTGACATACATTTATTGATGCTTTCGACCGAGCTTTACTGGAAAAGTGGTGCAGTAGATAAAGCTTCTGCACATGGACTGAGAGGTACTACATTTGAATCCTACCAAAACCTGATGTTAATAAACACAAGCAAGACCCTCTGTTGGAATGCAGAATACTGTAGCTACCCACCGTCCATGTCAGTGTAGAAGTTGACATGGAGCTTACAATGTGCAGCTGGAATACTATAATTGTGTGGATGGGCGGTGTGTGCGTAAATTAAATGGGAATATTAATTGACCCCTTTGAATGTCAATCCACTGGATAATTAAAACTTCTTTAAAAAAAGTATTCAATGATATTGTCAGCAACAAATTTAATGACAACGTCTATTCTCTCCGAGCAGTTAGATCGCCAAAATAGACAAGCTAAATCCACGAGCTGGATGAATACCAGAATGGGCAGTGCGAAAAAATGAAACAACGTATACGAGCACCAGAACAGCGAATTAAAGAACTGAAAGACATGATTAAGTCTCTGGAAGTGAAAGTACAAGAAGTTGAAAACAGATGGGACTACCGAATTTACCAGTTGAAGAAGAAAATCAGACTGGAGATAGAAAGTCAGATTACAAGTTGGAGCCCAAGTCATTCGACGGTTAAACTCAGCCTGAGACTTCTGGTATATTTGTTGGGTGGTCAAACGTTTTCCAGGGTGACATTCACACGATTACAATAACTTTGCCATCCCAAATTATCTTCGACGGATACAGCATTTAATTAAAGTTGAACAACGGGTTCTGCAATTTATGGATGGCTGACCACGGGGCCATTCGCATTAATTTTTGGTTATCGGTGGAAAGCACCGCAACGTGTAAGTGGTCAACCGACCATCTGTAAAATTTATTTTCTACGGTTAAGGCGAAAAGACGCCCAACGATCTTCGGTAAGGCGAGCCAACGCCCAACCCATACGCGGCAGCCTATCAAGGCCATTCAACGGTGAAAGTCACCGTAACGGTTTAAGGCAAAACAACGCCCAGCATTCTGGTTACCGGTGAAAGGAACCGCAAGGAACATTTGGCCAGCCAGTTGTATTTTTGGTTTACGGCGGTTTAACCTTACGGCTAAAGACCCCCAACGGTTTCGGGTATGGCAATTTACCTGTGGCATGACGGCACCAAGACCGCAACAGGGCGGTACGATTTTTTTTTATTATTTTTTTATTTTTAAATTTTGTTCTAAAATTCTATTTTCTACTTTTTCAAATTTTTTATTTCATTATTAAAAATTAAAAATTTTTTTTTAACATTGTAATCGAGTGCCGAAGAGCTATTGTTTGTCGAACGCTCGATGCTCATTGGTCTTGTCTCCCGTTCGGCGGCCATCTTTTTCATGTCTTTTTCTTTCCTTTTTTTTGAAAATTTTATTTTTGCATTGATATCCACCATTTTGTTTTGTTGTCGTTAATTGAAATTAAAACTTTTTTACGGTGCCTACTGGCATTCGGCCTCATTTTTTTTTTGTTCGTGCCATGGGTTGGATTTTTTCTAATGTTTTTACGATTTTTGCATTTTTTCTTCCTTTTGGGTAATATTAAATAATAAAATGAACGGGTTCAGTGTGATGAGAGGGGCTCTCATTCTGTGCCGGTGCCATATTTACATGCTGGGCTTGTCACTCCCATTCATTCCCTTGGCAGGACATCCACAGGGTCGGAGTGGCAGGTCCAGCATATGTGTTGTCCATTCGAGGGCGACATTAAAATCCAGCGTCTCCTAGTGGCACTTCGGCGGTTTCAGGCTGTTGAAGTGTGAACTGTGGGAGAATCGTTGGAGGTATCTCCGGGTGAAGAGAGGCTTTGTCTACTGGAGGAACGTCCCTACCCTTCTATGTTGCTTCGTTGTGGCTGGGCATCGGCGTTACGGGGTCGATGGGTCTTCAGCAGACATTGAACTTGTCGCTCGGAGAGATACGGTCGCCAACGGATAGACACGCTCGGTTATTATTTCTTTATACACATGTTCCTCAAGTTTCGTCCGATAAATTTCGGCGGAACATCCGGGTTTTTATTTTTTTAGTTTGCGTTTTTTATATATAAATTTCTGTAAACACGGTGTACGCCAGGAGCATCGCAAGCCTCAAATTCCCACAACTCAAGCATTTTTCCCTGAGATCTAGCCAGAAAAACCACCGTGTAAGGCCTCTGCGAGCTTGATTGAAATCTGCGGATCGGCTGCTGAGCCGCCCTGCGGCTAGGTGCTGCCGAACCTACAGTAAAATTTGATATTTTCCCCTCAATTTGTGTTGTCTTACTTCATGATCTGTTTCCTCGTAGAACCATATCCTTAAAGAAATGTGTTTTAATTAGAACTCCAATTTTCATTTCATTTTAGTAAGTCAATTAATTGCGCAATAATTAGCCCCCTTCTATAATGACTAAGTCGTTGGCCTATACTGGCATGGAAGATGGGTCGGCCCATGGGTTTTGCACACCGACAGGGGGTCATAGATGTGTTACATTTCACCACAGATCGTAATCTAATGATAAAATTTCACTTTGCATTCTGCCCCTATCGGGATTCGAACCCGGTACCTCCCGATCCAAACGAAAAATCTTTAACCACTGTGCCATTTGGCCGGTACTTTTTGACTTATTTTCGTCCACAATTCACGAGTTCTTTAAGTACGTAGAAAAGTTGAACTTAACCCCCTCAACCAACCTGCTGGTGGATATGGGACAAACCTCAATTTTTTGGGTGTCCAAGATCATTTGTAATTCCCGCTGATGTTGCAATATTTATTTATTTATTTGTTTGTTTCTTACACATAAAAGTTATTTACATAACTTCACGCCATAAACCAACATTTTTGGTAACTTCGGAATATTGGAAGCTTGCGCACTGTGATGTATTTGGGAGGTTTGATCTTTTAATAATCCCTACTCGTTTTGCATCTTACGTAGTTCTTTAGAAAATGTACAACCTTTAACTTGCGGGATTTGTTTTGCAACAGTTAACATATACTTTGTTTGACTTTTTCTGGGTCTTTTAATTCCATCGTAAGAAGTTTAGCTATGTTGGACTGGCGTCTTTTGCATTGTGTAAGCAACCTTCATATATTAGATACATGTGATTCCACAAATATTTTTTATATCTTTCTGTTTATGTTAACATGAAACCAGAGCAGAGGGGTTTTATATGTTCTCTTCAAAATTTGAGTTACATGTTACATCTTTAAATTTAAGATTTTTCAGAATAAAATCTCTTTACTTACTCCGGGTAACAAGATGGTTGCAGGTTCTTAGCTATCACTTCTGTATCTGATTTGAATCCATAACCTTTCTTAGGAATGAGTGCAAAGGGCCGAATGTCGAAGGGCCGAATGCGTCGAAGGGCCGAATGTCGAAGGGCCGAATGTCGAAGGACCGAATGCGTGGAGGGGCCGAATGTATCAAAGGGCCGAATGTCGAAGGGCCGAATTTATCATATTAAACATAAATGAATTTCTTATGAATTTATGTATTTTACTGTTTTTCATCTTTGTATATTCATGAAATTCCACGTATCCAGTCAGCGATACATTTTGGAGTTGGGGTTGTTTGCCCGACATTCAAAATCACGAAATCAAAATCCCGGCATTTTGAAATGCAAAAATTGTAGAGGCTAACGGCTTCCATAACTCTCACGGGCACGCGAAAAGTCTCTCACGGGCACGATTTTGAAAGTCAGGATTTTAAAAGGCGGGATTTTGATAATTCGGCCTTCAGATAATAGGTATATGGTACAAAAAATAAAAAATATATATTTCTAAAAACAAATAAAAATAAACAAAAAATCGGCCCTTCGACTTATTCGGCCTTTCAACACATTCGGCCCTTTGACATTCGGCCGTTTGACACATTCGGCCCTTTGAAATTCGGCCCTTCGATATTCGGGCCTTGGATATCATACTCTTTCTTATACCCTGATAGTTTTCAACTTGATTTACAATTTTACTGGTGGCAGATTTATTGATGGCGCTGTTTCGCTTTCATCATTGTTTTCTTGAGTTCAATCAGTGTTGGTAATCCCCTTTTGACACAATTGGTGAATTATTGGTTTTGCGTTTCCTTCCTCATTTATTTATCTGCAACATATGGATGACTTATATATTCAATTCATCTGAGTCCGTCACATATTCTTTCTAGCTGTTTACCGCTTTCTTGTTTCTAGTTTTTTAGCATTTTCTATAAGAATCATTTTTTCTGTCCCTTCCAGACGCCGAACCGTAGTGTTTCAGTGATTTTTCGCATGTAGTGATCTCGGTTTTGAATTTTTTCCATCTTTTATTAGGAACGGTTGGCTCTTCCGAGAATCCATGGAAACAACTTTCTTTGATAAGGGTGAACTTTCTAAAACAAAATCTAGTTTTCAAAAATGGGGTAATGCCGAAATCCTTTAGGCGTGTTTCCCATTGTGTTGATCTTTGCGGGTTTGGTTGCGGGGAATATTTTATTTCCTGGCAGCCCTTCAATATCTGTGAAAGCGGACTAGATTTCGCTTATCCACCACCTTAGGGTTGCGCATTCTAGTGGTTACGCGCTCCGCCGAGAGAATTTTTTTTTAAGAAATCATTTAATTTTGTGATGGCAAGTCGCTAATATTAGGTTTGGTTTGCGGAACTATTTGTTTCCAGGAGACATGAAAGCAAATCGCTGTTAAATTTATTGGTCAATTCAAATATGAGTCTGTAATGTCAACCGCAACGGTAGGAATATCTTGAAATATGTATGATCAGTAACTGACATGATGACAAGTGGTTACCACCAGGTTTGGTTTCTAGACCAACCGGTTTCTGGAATCAGCACGGTACAATAAACTTGAAATTTGTATGATGCGTAAAAAGGGTATTGACAGGTCGTTTCTATCACGTATGGTTTCCAAAACTTTTGATCCCAGGAGTTATTAATGCAAATCGCTGTGATATGTATTGGTTTTTTATATATTCCAGGATTTAATAATCCTGCAACTCCATTTATTGTAAGACTATGCGTTATTGTATACTAGGTTGGGTTAGTTCCGAGGATTTTTTAAATCATAAATTTTAACCGTTTTAATTGCTGATAATTAAATTTTTTCGAGAAATATTCGAATTTTAAAAATTTAAAGCTTTATACCTTAAGAAAGGGCAAACACATATTTTCGCGCCTGAAATATGAATTTTATTTTCAAACGCTAAATTGGCCCCTCCCTTTACCTTGAACTTTTATATATTTTAGTTTAGCCCGATGCACTTATTCGGAAACTTTAAACGTTAATCAGTACATGTCTTTAAATTTATAAGCTTGATGGATATTTAATTACTATGCCGCAGGTTGGCAGATTGCAAAATATAAAATATATTATATCTCTGTCTGCTAATGTTGTTTGATTAGGATTTTAAATTATTTTATGATGACGCTGTACCATTTATGTACAAATATAATACACTCGTACATTAAAATCGCGCATTGTTGACAGGTGGAAATCAAAACGAGATGAAAATTATATTAAAAAATCGTTTAATATTCGATGATGTGGAAAAGCATCATCATTGACTTGGAGACGGTATTTAAACCGTTATCATTTCCACCAAAAAACGCTTTCCATATCGCATACAGCGCACACATATTTTTACACATACAAACACCTTTGATATTGTTTATGGTATATTGTGTCGGCAATAAAAAGCTAATTTATGACAATATTAGATTTGTTCCGTTCTATGATGTACGCTCTATCTCTGTACATATTCATGCTCGTGTAAGCCTTGTTAAGTTGTTTGTCATGTCGTCGTTGTCGTCTTCGTCATCGAACAAAGTGAACATCATTAATGGTATAGCAATATATAAAACACAGTGACAGACTGTGTATATTAAAATGAAGGCATACATTTTAAATACACAAATACAAAGAAAAATCGGAAAAGGAGGAAAAGCTTTTTGTAGTTTTTCTTTCCTGAATTTTTTTTTTATTTAATTTTTTGTTTTCTGCATGTGCTTTTTGTTGTACATGATTGTTGTTTTTATGAATTAACCTTCTGGTTTCTAGTTTTTTCCTTCGTTGTGTACTTTACCATTATGCTGTGCTTCTACATATCGGAGTATACATAGTTTGACGCAATACGTTTTTTGTGTTGCTCGTTGTCAGGATTTTTAGTTTTATTATTTTATAGAAAGGAAACATGAACCACACATATTCCGTTTTCCAACTGAAGTAGTTACAAAGGAAAAGTTTTTATTTATATTTGGGTTTGTCCTTGTTCGGCTTTAACGTGCATACATACATATTTTAAAATGTTATTGTTACTTTAGGGCACGTTTTTACTACTTAGGTATAGTCAGTTGCCGGTTATAGTAGTATGAATATACTGGTTGTGCCTATAGGGCAACTTATTTATTAATTTTAATTAGCATAATTCAGAAGGACATATGTACACATTTTACAGGGTGAGGAATTCAAATTGAGACTCATAAATAACTCAAAAACCAACGACTCAAGCAAAGAAGAAATAACGTAATTTTATTTAGTTATATAGATCAAACGACTTTTCCAAAGTAGGACCAAACATGTAAGACTCAAAAAAATGATCACGTTGCTGGGTTTTTTTAAACATAATAAGTCACAATAAAAAAAAAACTTTAGAAGGTCTACTAAATCAAAAAAAAAATAAAATCGCGTTATTTACTCAATTAATTTATTATTTCATTATTTATCACTGTTCACGACATATTTCACGTTTACTCTCACACTGTTCACTTTTTATTTAATAACTTGCACTGTTCCCTGTTTAAATTCACTTGTAAGTAGTTCAGTTCACGAACATTCCACGTCATCAGTTCCCCTGTCTTGATGATTAACGCCTTTGTTAATTCCAGTATTTTCCATAATGATGATCGCCGCCAATTATATTTGCTTTCGTTATTTTCATAATCCCCTAGACGCGGTATACTTGATCCAGTAACATCGTCGCAGAATTAGAATAATAATTGCTTTGGGATAATAACACTTGGCGAAAAAAAGCCACTGCCACATTAAGTGGTATATCTGTGTGGAGTAGTATGTTTGTCCTTAACAGAGACATCCTATGTTGTATTGCTTCAGTTAATCGCGTTTGACGATTTTCCGTGAACCTCCACGGCTTTCTAATACTCGATACACATGGTCTCGTTGCGTCTCTGACTTATCTCTAGCGCTCGCACTATTGCACTCTTTTACGGTTCGATCTTTTAGCATTCTCCAGGCCTACCTTCTATGTTGCATTTAGGTCCTCCGCCTGTCTGTCTAATCCGTTGATTGAACGCGCTTTCTTGGACGCTCTTCTCTGTCTGCTCATCCAATTCCTGATACTGCCTATGCCTCAGCATATTCCAGCACTTCCTCTTCTCAACTCCAACACGTACCACCTAAGCACGTCTCTCTATCCTGAACTTCTTTAGCTCATTAATCGTACTACTGAAATTTTCGACTGGGCTACCCCATCAGATCTTTAATTTTTTTGGTAAGCCAACTTGTCGCTCTTTTTCACTGGCCGTGCACTTTCTTCACGCAATTTTACACATTTCGGTATTTGACTGAACCTTAGCATCTGGCCTTGCATGTTTCCTGAACCTTGTGTTGTTCTCCGTACTCCATATACCGACGTGACCGACGGTCTGGTGAATCGTGAATAAGGCGAGCTGCTAAATAAAAACACTTTGGATCGAATTAAAATTTATACACGAGACTGTCGGCACATAGGCGAAAATCAAGTGTCACTCTTATGTGTTCAGTAAACCGGTTCAGAGAGGGTTCTTTGATATAGGTCCCGCACAAGCAACGCATAGCAAACATTGTTCCTCTAACACTTGCCTGCACCATTACACTTCGCAAATCTGAAGGTGGGCCATTTGGTTAGATTGTTTGCAAGTAGTCGACCTCGAAGCAGCTCGTCTATATAGCACTCAGCAGATTTATCGGGCTATATGATTTCTGTTTTTTGCACCCATAGGCAAGAATTTATATGCAACGATATTGCCGATAAATACTAGATTGTACCAAATCTTTATAACAATTCGTCTACACTAACTCAGATACCTGGTAGATTACCTCCGGGCATTACCTTCCGGTCATTACTCCCATTACCCAGCTTTAATTTTCCCTCAGTCACTCCCCTCAGTTATTCCCCAAAAGGTCCTTTTCGTCAGGAGTAACATATTTTTTTTTAATATTTTCGATTAAACGGTTTCGTGTTTGAAAAGCTAAATCTAAAACTATACCACACTAAGTATATGCCGCAAAAAATTGTTTCTCGATAAATTAGCTCTATAAATTCTAATTATCCTCTATCTAGAACAGTAAGCCGTTTCATGATATTTTAACTAGGAGGTGAGATATGGTTTTTCTCGTCAAGTGATGCCTCAAAATCGGAAAGTAGGTACTCCTGGATAATACATTTTCCCATACAAATGACCATTTTCTAACAATGCTCCAGCCGTCATGGGAATTCACATGGGTAATCTCTATGCCATGCTGAGCAAGAAACTAATAAAATCTGAGCCAACATTTGGGAGATTTTAAGAAAATCGTCATGAAAATTCATTCAGAACCTTAATAATAAACAAATGACGGCTCATAATAGTTTCCCGTAACTTTACGCAATCTCCATGCTTTGCATGGCATAGAGAATTCCCTTGTGAATTTCCACGACGATTGGAGCATTGTTAGAGAATGATCATTTGTATGGGAAAATGTATTAGAGTTTTCAACCTGAACTCGAATTCGTCATAATAATAAAATTGAAAAACAAAAGTTTACTTCTAACGAAATGGTTATTGGAGTAGATACCCGATCGGCTAGCAAGCAAGCAATTTGCTAGCCAAAATCGTCGCTACTCAATCAGTTTTATCAAGGAAATTTGAATTTCGAATTATGTTTCTCAAAAAAATTTTGTTTTTTTTTTGCGATTGCACAGTAAATTTTAAAATCTATTTAATATTGATAAATATGCGAAAACGAATTACAATTACAGGGGGCTAATGTCCGGGCGATAATATTCGTGAGCTGGAAAACTCAGCCTGCCTAATTTCGGGATTTCTAGCTTCAGTAATATGTTCCAACAAGTTACTTGTAATTGTTGTAGGCTCTTCTTCTGTTCCAAAATGGTTCGCACGTTCAAAATTAGTCGGCAAATTTTTGAAAATATTTGTATTATTTTCGCTATCGTCCGGCATGACATTCATTGACTGCGACATGATTGTCACATTCCGCCCAAGTAAATAGTTTCAATCTATATTTAAATTCCAGCCCCGTAGGATGATCGTGTAGCCCACCGATTGCTCGCAGAATTCCAAAAAATCCTTCTAAAGGGTCCTGATTCAATCTGTATTTCAACAGAAATCTTATATCGTATTTCGGTAGAGCCTTCGAACTAATCAAAATTCCTTTTTGGATAGGCAGTTTTGATTTTGATCAGCAGTTTTGAAGATTAGAAATTACATTTTTCATCTCTTCTCTCGGGTTTTTTTTCTGACAGTCTACTATTGAAGATATCAAACCAATCGTTAACCTAACAAATAAAATTATGGTATTACGTATTAAAAAAATTTATTTTTTCTAATTCGCTTAAAGTTTTTAATAAATTTGCACATTCCTGCCAGTCGCCACTCCGTAAAATCCCTAAAACAAAGACATACGCAAAATTGCTTTTGAATTAGTATGTGAGAAAAGTTGTGTTGCAAATTTTACTTTCTGTCTGCCAGCATTTTTGACGGTTAAATGGTGATTTGTTAACTTCTGGGCTATATTTAAATCTTCAGAATGATCGAGGTGCTCCAACAGAGGTTTCTTGGTTACTGTTTTGCCATATAATAAAAATTCGGAATCTAAGAAATGATTGAATAAATCCTTTCGTTGCTGTTATCGGGATGCAAAAAGAATGAAGTTTCTTCAGAAATCCCAAGCGGTTTGCCACTACTTTGAATTCTATGTTATTCAGCTTCCTAATTATTTGGAATATAAGTGACTTGTTTAAAGTTCGGTCGAAGTCATAAAACAGTGGTTGTTTCCAGTTACAAAACGTCCCACGAGCCATTATAACTTGAACATAATTGGCGTGTTTTAAGAGTGTGTCAGAATTCCGATCATACTCGTAACGTTTTCTAACTTCATCGGCTAAAATAATGCACACTTTATCGAGATTAGTCATTGAATACAATTTGTTTACACGGCGAACTAGTCTTTCACTACGCTTGTTGGCAATTTCACTAAACTTTTTTTGGAAATCGATTAAACAGATTCAATGTTGGAATTGCTGTTTTCGTTAATTTTTTTGGAGTGTTTTGGTCTTTTAGCAATTCGCCCATTAAATTTCTTTCAAAGTCATCTGCCTTAAAGTGTTTACTACAAATTCTACTGTTTTTTGGTACAAATTTACCGGATCGAGAATATATATTTTGATCCATTCTTTACATAACCTTACATTTTTGGGGAATGTAAAATATCTAATTAAATTTTATTTACTATCAGTACTTTTTAGATTTTTATTATTACTGCTCTTACAGCCAAATACCGCGCACATTACCATAATTAATAATTTGTTAGAAGTGAAAATTCATTTTATTCAACAATTTAATTTATTTATTAATTTATTTGACAAAGTTTAAAGAAATTTAATTCTCTATCGTGCACAATAACGGGGTTGTATTTGTTTTGTCACGCGATGACGAAATAAAAAACAAAGAGAAAACGAAAATCATGCGCGTGAGCATATCTTTTTAAATTTCTATATCGGGGCTGGATATAAGTTTTGCGTAAATAGGCGACTGTCAGTGACGTGATAAACTTTAGTTTCGTATTGTGATTCACCTACACTCTCACAGAACAACAACACCAGGCTCTTCTCTGGTATATGCGATGGTGGGTATTTACACGCCATTTAATACTCGTCGACTACTCGTAGACAACGCCTACCGCCCGTAAACAAAGTCAAATACACGTAGACAATGATGGCAACTATTTCTTATAAAATGCATGCCAATAGTGATTGAATGGTCTACATATTTTGAACTTCTGTTTGCTGAGATTTCAGAAACGAGAGAACATCACTAAGTGTGTAGCTATTTCCATTGGTTTATTGCTAATAAATAAAACAGTAAAGATTAAATTTATATTGAAATATTTTATTTTTGAAAACGGAGATTCGGTTTCAAAAATTAAAACCATAATCACACTTATGTAACATTTAAGATGACTATACCCTCAATAGCCATTAGTTTGTACTAGTCATTGATAGTTGTCACTGTCCCATAAAACTTACTGTTTCTAAAATTTAATCCAAAATTACCCACTAAATTGTTTATTATCCACCATCGATAATAAATAATTCGACAACTGATAATAAACCTAAAATTAAATTTGTGAATTAGAATAAAGGTTGTTGTTGGAACAGAGGTACGCTACGAACTAACATTAAATTATTGTAGTTCCGATAATTAGTTTAGTCAAAAAAGTGAAAGTAAATACAAATTTTATCGAAAATGCTAAATTCGGCTATGCGATAAAAAGGTAAAAAAGACGGGAAAGTTTCGGAGCCGAACCCTATAAGCATTTTTGTTGCCTATAAAATAAAAGAAAATAGTTTTTCCACAAAAAAATCACAAACCTAAACATTATTACCACCCTCACCCACCATCCAAAACCCCCAAAACCTATCTCACCCACACCACCCTATACCGCATCACCCATATTATCACCCTTTAACACCTCCATACCCAATTCCACACACACACACAAACCACCCACACAAATCCTCATCCACCAAATCCCAAATTCCCACACCAAACCCAAAACGCCTCATCCCACCCCCTCCACCTCCCATACAACCACTCCTACCACCCCCATAACCACACCACCCACACAAAACCACATCCAAACGAGATATATTTTGATTCCACATTCACATGCTCTATGAAACCAAAATAGAATAGAAAATAAAAAAAAAATCTAACAATTTTAAGGAGGGGGGTTAACAAAACCCTACTTACCTCCGAACACCCTAAACACAGAAATGTCCAAATCAATAGGGATCATTCCCAAGAATTGCTTGAACTTTTAGTGAAGAAATTAAGTTGATATCTCCATTCGTTCTCAAGTTATCGTGCACACAGACGGACAGACGGACAGACGGCAAACCGAAACCATATAGCATTTTTTTTAACAAAAATGCTTAAAAATTCGAAATATATATATTTTACTGACATCTACTGGAATTTGAACAAACTAAAGAAATATGAAATTGAATTGATTACTTGCATAAAAAACTTTAACAGTACAGTTAAATGATTTTCGGCCGTTAAACGATTAAAAGAATGATTTGGAAGGTGGAAATGGAAGCTCGCTTAAATCGGAAATATAGACCAGCTGGAAAGTATCGAAGACGCTCTGAAACACACATAATGACTACTAAATTCAAATACTTTCTCTATTTTGATTTGCTTGATCTCTTTTTGGCACATACATAGGTAGGACTGCGACAAAAGATAAATAAATTATTGATTTCGTTGTTTGGTTGGTGGCGATGCAGTTTTTTTTTCGAAATATTATTCGAATAGTGAACGTCATTTGAATCACATCACGTGGTTCTAAATAAAAATCTAATTAAATTAAATTAAATTTTTGGTGTTGCCGACATTTTTTTTGTACGAAAATTAAAATGTGTAATTAGTACAACTTGGGTTGTGAAAAAAATTGTATATTAATACAATTTAAAAAATTTGTATGATAAAAACTAGAAAACTGTATAAAAACCTTATATGTATGTAAACTCAAATTTATTAATAAATTTTGTTTTTGTGAAATTATACTCAAGCCGGTGGAGTTTTCATTCGTGTTTTTTTTTTAGAAGTGATTTGACAGTTGTGAACTAAATTATCATACGATCATATGTGCCTAAATTATCACCTGTATGATCTGGCATTAATTGTTTTCTAAGGGTGAGGTCCATTTTGTATCGAACGAGGTATACCATCATCCGAAGGGTGTAACAAAATTTCATCTAATTCTGTTACTGACCTATCCCAATAACATAGTTTTCCGCATAGCATAACCTCGAAGATAATATCTTCACCTATTCCTAATGTAATAAGTCCGTCATGTTTTAATTTTTACATTTTCTTTTAGGGTTTATTTCAAGGTAACATAATTCATTCATAATAGAATACTTAATGTGCCGCGGGTTAAATGAACTTAAATATATTAAATACGTGTGCATTATAGGTAAGTGACAATGACCGATACAATTATTGAAAATGTTGTAAGTGTTGTTGTACACAATTTAACAAAAATGCAAAAATTTAACAAGGGCACGGTATTTTTAATGATCATCAAAAATTTGTATGACATGATTGAGAGTGATTTCAATTTATGTACTAAAAATATTATTCCCCCCCCCCTCCCTCTCAATCAAATTTTTGAGGAACAAATAAACTTAACGCGGTATGAATTTTTGGTTGGGAAAAGGCAGTCAGTTTTTAGCGAGACCAACGTGTGGTCATTTTTTTTGCTGATTTGGTGTTGGAAATAGGTTTTTTAGATTTTTGATAAGTTTTTTTTGAGGGTTAAAGTTTTAGGTTTTTAAATAGTTCCTATAAGTGTTTCCATTTTTTTATGTGTTTTGTTTTGCTATTAATAAAGTAGTGCCTGCCTGTTTAAATTAACCGCGACCGTTTTTTTTTTGTTGATTTGGTTTTCGGTGATTGTTTTTTTGCGTGCAGATTTTTTTTGCTGGTGGTACTGGTATGTTAAGCAGAGTGGAAGGCGTTTACTAATAACTAAATAATAATAGTGATGTTGCTACCGACAGAAGGTAATAAGAAATTGTTGACGCCAAGCGGCTCTTTTCTTTTACCAATCTAGGTTGGTCCCACTTTTAACCCCTCTTACTAACATTATTTTTCTCAATTAGGGCCTATGGGCGAAATAGTTTTAATTAGGTTAGAGTAAAAAAGTCTGACTAGACATTTTTACAAAATACAACCACGGTCAGAGCTGCCATGTGATGGGCAGATAGGGTTACACACTACTTCGGGGCGATACTCCAATTCCGTCCTCATCCAGCATATTTTTTTATATTTCCTTAAGGGTCGATTTATATTATCCGTTCCGTTCAGATCCGTTTCTTTCAGATTCAGACAAAAAAAATATTGTTACATATGTTTTCTATATAAGTATTTATATTTTCCGTTCCGTTCAGATCCTTTACTTTCCGTTTCAGATAAATATTGTTGAAAAGAATGTTTTATCTGATGTCTGAACGCGAAAAAATACGAAAGAACAGCGAGGAAAGTGGAATTTATATATATTCCAGCAACAACAATCAAAACAAAATTAAATTGCTACTAAAAACATTTTTGGATTTTTTGTTATCGTTTAGTCTATACGTAACCAAAGATATGAATACATGCAGCATGTGTGAAACAAATTAATAATATTTGTTTATATTCTCGTCATGCCAATCGTATGCTAATGTTTGTCACCACTAAACTTTGCTTATATGCTCTTTTAAATTATCCCATATATTTTATAGTTGTTTTAGTCTAATAAACTATAAAATATAAAAAAAATTGTTAAAGTAAAATAAACTAAGGAGCATACGAGTATATACCTGGATTATTATATCTGAAGAACTGAGCAATAAAACGCGTGTTCATATTTTCTATTGAATTCGTTTTAAATTTTTTTTTGTTGTTATTTAACGTTTATACAGGGTTTTGATAAAGGAACGGTAAAATTTTATGGCAAATAGGGTGGGTCATTTTGGAACCTTTTATCCTATGGAACAGATTTCCAAAGTGTTACGATAATTGAGATGATATTTTTAAGTTTCTTTTAAATTACCCAAAATCTCGCCTTTAAATGGTCATAACTTTTTTGTTTGTAATCGTAAAGGCTCGAAATAACTTTTATTGCATTCTGCAATGTGATTTTATTTTAAATAAATCGTTATTTAATAGAATTGGTTAAAGAAAAATGACTTATGGCTTTCCAAATCCTACAAAATGTGTAAAAGTATGGAAAATGTCTACCTTCTAAATTCATTTAAAAAACTAGAAGTGATTTAGAAATTAGCTTTGTTTTAATTCTCTAGTTTATGCTCTTTCCAATGGTATGCTATTTGTCATAGAAATCATTCATTTTGGGGTCAAAATAAAAGATACTATTTTGCCCGGGTTAGGTTTAAGAAGATCGAAAACTTTATTTCCCAAACTTGCATACACAAAAATTAAATTGCTACTAAAACATTTTGGATTTTTATGTTATGTTTTACTTTGTACGTAACCAAAAAATACGAATATATACGATAACCATACGATGAAAATATCTGATCTGATAGTATAAATTGATGATGTCTGAATCTGAAAGAAACGGATCTGAACGGAACGGATAATATAAATCGACCCTTATGCGGTAAACTAGGTCACTATTCGGGTGCCCCAAAAACCACACCGTCGTTATCAGTCTAATAGAGGGGAATATTAGACTGAGCTGCGGGAACCAACGCCGCATGGGACACCGAATGATAGCGGAAAAATTCTGTGAAACTGGGTTGGCTTTAACGGTAGTTAATCTAACACGTTTCACGGGGTGGCGAGACGATATGGTAGAGTAAGCTCATCACGCAAATAAAATAATTATTTTTGATTAAGTATTATATTTTATTTTATTATTATAATTTACAAATTTTATTATAATTTGCTTAATTTAGTGATTTCGTTTAGAAATAAATTATTCTCTTTGATTTTTTTTTTAATTTTATAAATTCAATGTTTGGTTTAGAAATGTATGTAACGAGTATGTAAACTTATTAAGGGGCTTGACATTGTGAGGTAGCAGGGGGGGAGGGGTGAAAAGGATCTCTAAACCTGGATGATCCTATTAAAAAAAATTTTCCACGACCTTTATTTATTAGTTGTTTTTTTATTTTACCTCTAGCAGACAGAACTGGGCATTGGAGTAATAGGAATCATCCAATTTATCTAATCTGTTGGTCTTTAAACCAAAGCGTTACAGCTCTAGGCATTGATTTCTTTATATTTGTTGTGAAATTTTATGTATGTTCATTATACCGTGCAGGAAGAAGATGCTCTCCAAGTTGAGCACTCACTCACTATATAGTGACACTTTTAACGGCGATTGTTGTAGAATTGCATTTTTTTACTATGTAATCTTGCTTTCGACCTCAGCAGCTTTCGTTTAGATGGATAATGTATGTTCAGATACACAAATAGATCTGCGTAATTCTGGCAAATCAGATGGCAGCTCGCTAATAGCAAAGAGGAGGATCAAATTACGTGTCTAAAAAAATCGATCAGTTTTAGTTGTTAAAGGTTCACAAAATATCTATATGAAGTTGAGCGTGACAGTGCAAAATCAAATCTGTCATTGGCCAAACCGTTTTGCCGATAGTCATTTATCCGTTCAAGTGAGCAGCAAAATTATTTCTGAAGTCGTTATCACCCACGTTGACAATGGGAATCTGATATAATGGTTGAATGATCAAAGAAATATTTTAGGAATACATTTCAAAACATTTCAATTCGATTGTAGTTGAAAATTTAATAACGTTTCAAATTATTTATTCTGATGACACATGTTTAGGCGTTTAGAGTAACTGATGTTATGTGTGAACTTAGGAATAATAATTATAGCGCTATATCCTAAAGATGCTTGGATTTTTCAGTTGTATCGATATCGTCTGAGATTTGAGTGGCAAATACTGTCCTGTTTAATAGGAGTTCAATAAATCATGCACAATCCCTTTCGAACGCCATTTAATGTTAGAAGAGCTAAAATTATTATTTGGTTGAATAGGTAATTATGAGGCTATTTTAAGATATTGTGTATGGTGTTTAGTTAAGGGCCTATTTAAAGGACCTTCCAAAATGTACAATATATTGTACAGAAAGTCTCAAAATAATTTTGTATTTTTATTTTTTAAATATTTATTCTAATAAATTTCAGTCGTTAATACAAGTTTTAGTTCAGGTTTGTTAAATAAAATTAATCACACATTATCATTTTAAATTCATAAATTTCATTTTAATTCTCTTCACATGATATCACGTACTTCATAAATAAGTACTTTGTAATTTTTTAAATGAAACTTTTCAAAGCAGGTTCTTGCCTTGCTAATGCAAAGATGCACCTTACATTTCTTAACGTTACATTTCTTAACATAAAAGACGTTCTACCTGTGCAGTTCATTAGTTTGCACCTAGGTGGCTCCGATTTCTGTCATGTGCTGCTGGCACATGGCCAAACTCGTCATATTGGACATCCGTGAAAAGTGTCTTTTCACATCTAGATTTGGTTGATGATGTATGACTTTCAGAAGACGATACATTATTTTTATTTGTGGAACTGGGGCACTCACGCTTCTTCAGATTACTTATATGGCCCACAATAGCCAAACAATTTCCAACCTCGATCCGAAACTCTATAGTAGATCGATAACGTTCCTTTTCGGTATGTGTAAATCACAATCTCGTTTGTATTCTAGCCAACTAGATCAAATCGCGGAATCAACGAATGTATGAAAGTACTGGTCCAACAAATCTAAACCGCCCATACTCGAATTGTATAACCGCACTACTTCTGGTCTCTAAACTTCGACATATTTATTTAATTGTTTTTCCTACCTATGAACCGTATCAGTACTCCCAACACCTACAAAGTTTCATCCAAGGTTTATTGGCTTTATTATCATTTCATTTAACTACAATAATTTTTTTGTTACGACTTGTGACCGTGTCTGGGAAGCCCCGATTTTTTTTTAATTTCTTTATCAGTCGTGGTTCTATTAAGAATCTATTAACGCGTATGGTACCAGTTGGTATTCCACCATTGATGCCCCATGGATTCGGCTTACCTTTCATGTATTGTTTAATTGATAAGCAGCGCCGCTTGAAAGAAATTATTTGCTCATCTATTGAAATACTTTCTTCGACTGGTATAGTTAGCCAATGCGAACGAATTGCTTCGATCAATGGCCTTGTTTTGAAAAAACTTATCGCTGCAATCGCATGTGTAACGAAATCTCGGTTTTCGAAATCCCAGTTTTCAAAATCTCGGTTTTTTTTCTAAATCTCGGTTTTTAAAATCTCGGTTTTCAAAATCCTGGTTTTCAAAATCCCGGTTTTGTATAAGAAAAACCACGATTTTTAGGAAATCCCGGTTTGATTTTGTAAAATTTGGATTGTGAGAAAATGGGACTAAAAAATGATTTTTAAATGATTTTTTGACAAAATTCAAAAATGAGTTTGCGATAAAGTTCTACGAAATGGCTAATAGGGTTGGACAAATTCCGATGGAGGACTAAGGTCCCTTGAGAGTTATAGAAGCCATCAGCCTCATGCAATTATTGCATTTCAGAATGCTGCATTAACAAAATATTGTTTTTTTCTTTTATTAATCTTGCAAGTACAAAATGTTGCAATTAAAAAACTTTATTAATTATTATGTGCAATTAGAATTAGAAGAAAAGAAAACCGGAACTGTGAAAACCGGGATTTTGAAAACCGATATTTCGTAGTACACCCGCTGCAATCGTTATGGCAGTCCAAATTATTAACTATGTGTAAGTTTTCTCGCAACTGACAAAAGCGCTTATTACTCAAGGCATTCCAAAATACTTCTATATTTAGAACCGCGACCAATATTCGCACTCTTAAGAATTTCAAGCAGCCCATCAATATGTGTAAACCAAAAAGTTTTTTAATTTCAATAGGGCATGTTAGTTTGCATGTAGTGCAGTTATTTTGTTGAGCATACTGATTGGTATGAAATGCATATTTTTTAACTATGATATTCGGAACCTATCTCATGAAATACGCCATACCTCGAACATAGTGTTTTGGGCTGGTATGAAGGGTGTTACTTCTGGCTGAAATTGTTTTCGCCTTCACTGAATGTTGCAGTTAGGTATGTACATTGTAGATTCTCTATTAACACGTCATCCCCAATCGTTACGACAGATGTTCCTTCAGTCGAAGCAACAACGATTGACTAACTGTACATCACTATCTTTCTCATCATTGTTTTGGTCATCCTCTTGTTCAAAATGGTCGAATTGATGTTGTACGGGCGCGTCAATCTCCATTATGTCATAGTAATCTATGGGTTATGGAACGTCTGCATTCACATCATCGTCTTTGATTTGTTTCATTTCATCGTCCGAATCATTGCCGAAATCTGAATCTTAAAGCAATTCCAATATTTCTTTTTCGGTTAATTGTTTTCGTGCCATTTCTAAAGTCAAAATGTATGAAAATTGATCATAGGAAAAATTACGTTCAGTAATTGATCATTTTAAAAATGTCTTATTTTAGTTGTTAAATAGAAATATTGGTGATAAATAGCGTCTTACTTTGGGAATTTTACAACAAAAATGCCATACATTTCATTCCAACCAGAATAGTTTCATTCCAACTTTTTGTTGGAATAGGAATTAAATTATTCTACGCAAAGTTAACCTATTGACCACTAGAGCAACTTTTTCGAAAATTATTGTTTTATGGGGTGGCGTCTTGACAAGAAAAGTCAATTTTAAATTTGTCAACAATAAAATAAATTAGATTTTTTTTTGTCGCATAAAGAACCAAATGGTATAAATCAACGATACAAAAAATTAACTCCGATGCTAAATTAATCTGATAAATAAGACACATTTACGACGAAAACGCATTTTATATTTTCATAAATATTTGTTATGACATAAAAGTAAAACGCATGCATCGTTTGATTTTATTAGATTTTTGTACCAACCGATAAAATTATAAAAAAAATCGCTTGGCTCTTACTTTGGGCACAAATTTCATTCGTATTCGAATAGGAATAATATTTCTCAAAGTAACACCACAAAAAATTTCTTTTCCTCACAACGCAATATAACACAACTTCGTTGAACCAAAACTCTAAGGCAACTGAGTTTATGCTAGTTTTATTACATTACCCAGGCTTTTGATTCATAGAACACACACTAACCAAAAAATACACACCAAATTTTTTTTATCGGGAATGAAATAAACCATAGTGTACGTGGCGCTCGAAAGGGTTTTAATGAAATTGCCGAATAGTCGAAAATAGCAACGCTTGCATACTTCAAAGTAACATTTAAATTTTACACGCCAGTCTAAAATTTAAAGATAAACTTTATTTCGATCGCTTAATTATTCGCCATAATTTATTCGAAACAACTCAAAGCTTGGAATAATTGAAAATACAATTTAACAAAATTGAAAATTTGTAGGTTAGGGTGCGTTAGGTTGTCTATTCTACGTAATAGATTACGTATCGAAAATGGCGTAGATTACATTGCATAATCTACCCCGCCACCGTCAAGTATCCATGCCGACTCCGACATATCCCTGCTGCGACTAAAACATGGATACTATCGCAACACCCGAATTCGTGTATTTTATTAAGGACCACTTTAATTTAGTCTAGGTCTCCAACAAACTAACTTTGACGAATTTGGTCGAGGTCGTTCATTCCGTAATTTTCGTAACAATCGTTTGCATAAGACCGATGGCGCGTATGCGAATCTACCTTTTAATCTCAGGATTAGTGCTAGTGCGACCATCGAGGGTGGAAGGAAACAGCCGAACATCTAATGGATTGCATGCCACGGACAAAAAATATGAATATTATAATACAATATTCCATCACGATATATCACCTAGTGATGGTTTAGCTAATTCCGTATTTGATTTATCTAATCCTGAGGTGAATTCAGGTCACCTTGATGGCTATTGATTCTAACTATGTTTCTTCAAAACTTGTCTGGTAGAGTATTAAAATGACACGGCATCTAAAGAAAGAGCTGCTACAACAAAACAGCTCACCAGTCCACGATTTCATCTCAGGTGCTTTATTTTTATCTGAAGAAAATTTAACGATAATGGAACAGGATTTTTAATAGCGGCCGTCTATTGCCGTCTATCAGGTTCAGATCTCTGAACCATATATAGTCGCACGAGTAAATAAACACTTACAAATCAAAATATTTAAATTACTTTATAACAAATAATTTTAATTACCTGCTGTACTTAGGCCAGGACTTGCTGTAAATTTCGCTACATCTACTATTTTAACGGCAAACTGTTGATTTGATTCTCTGTGAATACATCTTCGTACTATAGAGAATGGACCTCTGCAAATAAATAAAAAAAAACAAAAAAAAACTTTACAATTTATCTTCAACAATGTACTTAAAACTACGTATATGAATTTTTAATGGTATTTACTGTTCTATTATATATATAATGATAAAAAGTTTACCACCCTTCCTTAACCACCTACAATAAAACTTCCTCGTTCTATTATTTCATGTTGTAAAGAAATTAACAAACAACCATAAAAAATACAAATTCCTATAACATGTCAGATCTTATCAAAAAAAAAAAAAAAAAATCTGCATAAATTATGAAAATTATTCTTCCTTTGTTGCGAGCGCTCTCAACATAATTTCTTTGGATTAAATCCAACAAGGCAAACAAAAGAACAGAAAATAAAATAAAAGTTAAAATTAAATTTTGACAATAATTCCGCGTGTTAAATGAGGCATTACCCTCCAGGCGTTATGTACATAATATTGATTTTTGAATCTCGCGCTATCTCCCGTCGCCGTCAAAGTCGAGATCCGCACGCCTGACAACCAAATTGGTACATTGATTATTATTTCCTAGGAAATTTGCGAAATTGAATTATGAGTAAAGTTAACAGTTTTATGATAATTTAATTTAATTTCACAAGTAAAATTATTTCCTTCTGCTGTTACGAAAATGCTTAATGATTTTTTTTCTTGAAATGAAAATAACAATAAAAATCAATTACAGGCGAAAAGCTTTGATCGTTTCATTATTTTTTTTTGTGTCGGTTGTCTTTTTCATGAACCGCAATTTTCATTGCTTTGGTACATTTCCATGGTTGGTAATTTTTTCTACTTTGGTTTTCTGGGTTTTATTCCAACGGTGGTATTACAAGTAAAAAAAGAATAAACCCACAAATGAAAAAAAAAATATTTAGTTCGGGTATAATGAAGATAAGTTGAAAAGTAAAGTTTATTTC
The DNA here is from genome assembly GCA_932526605.1 of Nephrotoma flavescens. Classification (NCBI taxonomy): domain Eukaryota; kingdom Metazoa; phylum Arthropoda; class Insecta; order Diptera; family Tipulidae; genus Nephrotoma; species Nephrotoma flavescens. Next base: position 79,343,205 of record OW052220.1, read on the forward strand.
CGAGTCTAAATTATTTTGTTATCTAAAAGAGTCATAAGGTTCTTTTCATACATTTTTACAGTTTTGGTAAATTTTGTGGAGGATTATAATAGAACGTCTCACAGTAGACATCTCATACTGTTAGTTTTCAATTACCCAAAAAACATTTTAATAATTATTATTTGAGGGTTTGGATTTTGTGGGTATGGTTTCGTGCAACCAACTCTCTATAACACATACCATATACATTGTATTTTTGAAAATTTCTGGTACGATAGGTTTTCATTTTTATCTGGAAAAGTCATAAATTCTACTATAATTTTATCGCTGATCGATTTATTATATACATAAATTTATAGATTTTATAATGGAATTGATTTAAACAGTGCGGTAACATTTCCGCACTGTTTTCAAAAAATGTGTACATTTTTCCATCTAAATGATGGAAATTTTTATAATTTCGAAATATTAAAGTGATATGCTTAATAAACACATTTTTATTAATCACTTGTTTTTTGTTCCGCAGAATATTTTGAATGTCTTTCAAAAAGTTTAAAAAATCACTCTTCGAGCCGGATCGGCAAAACAGTGAGTAAAAAATCTGAGCAATAGCAGAGTGATTTTTTAAACTTTTTGAAAGACATTCAAAATATTCTGCGGAACAAAAAACAAGTGATTAATAAAAATGTGTTTATTAAGTATAAGTGTGTTTCGCCAAGTGCCTACGGCAAATAGCGTTAAAAGTATAAAGTGATATGGGATGCCAACATAGCAGATTTACTATTGAAACTACTTTAAGATAAAATATTGTTGACCAAACGCTTTATGATTACACACCATCTAGTGGTCGATGTATTGTACCACCAAGTTTTACCGACTTAACGTAAACATGAGCTCATGAACAAACATATATACCCATGGCACGGTTATTGCTAAAATTGACGCAGTTATGTCGAACTGACAGTTGAAAAGGTAATGTCGCCAACAGAGCTGAAAACAACTGTGATTTTTTCCGTGGTTTAGTTTTTAATACAGAAGGAAAAATATTTTCGTTATTGCTGCGGTATGATTTGGGGAATTTTTTACGCAATCGATTAAGTTACGATTCCTTGTGGTGTGATGTAGACTGCACCAAAATAGAAAAATTCAAAAAAATACCCAGATTTGAACGCTTGTATCTTGGTGAAATAACACTTTTCAAAAAAATAATTTTGCTTCTAATTGAAGGAAATTTTGACTTCTTAAAAGAAAAAAAATGCTGTTTGAGACTGTAAACGAACTTGCTCGATATTTCATTCCCAAAACTTCAATAAATCGACAAGGAGTCGTTGTACAGAAATTTCTGCAGCATCATTTTCAAGGCTTGTAAATTCTCTATAAAATGGTTAATTTGAATGTTGGGAATAAAATATCGCGCAAGTTTCTTTACAGTCTCAAAGAGCAATGTTTTTCTTTCAGACAATTTATATTTTACTCATACTTAAGTCATACAAAACTAAATAAAATACGGATAAACGGATTCCATTAACGAAAACGAGAAAAAATTTCCTTCAATTACTATTTTTTTTTTTTTTTTTTTTTAAAGGTGTTATTTCACCAAGATATGTATAAGTGTTCAAATTTGGGTATTTTTTCGAAAGAAATGTCTGCTTCGAGTTTTTTTTGGCGCAGTGTAGTGCTGCAGTAAAGATAAACCCTTCAGCATACGAATTTGCAAACTAATTGCTCATTATTGCCATATTTAGCGGCATAACCTTGTGCTTGCATTTTACGCCAGATAATCGGACCGAAGTGAAATAGACATAGCAAGAAATTCAGCCTCAGGGGAAAATATTTAAGGGCAGCCAGTCAGCCACACTCACTTTCTCGAAGTCCGATATTATTCGCTTTTGGTTTCAAATTAACGTTCCACTCACAGGATGATTTAGACATTCCACAAAATATGCCTTTTCGTGTTTTGCACCCATTAAGCAAAATAAAAGAGGTACTACGGCACTGGCAATTTTACCATGCGGCGTAAATAACTGACGCATCAATAAAGAGACCACTTCAAATGTGGGAACCATAAGCCAAAATTTGACAACCAGTGTGAAGATCGAAGGAGAAAAAAAATCCCAAAAGGATAATCTTTTCTCCGCCAAAAGATTTTTCAGCTAGCACGAATTGTTCTTTTCCTAAATATTGTAATTGCTCCGGAAGTAAACTATTTAAAATATTTTCCTATTGGGCTCCTTTACTTTACTCGATTTAGCTCGAAGAATTTTATGTTTTGAACCTGAGGCGATGATGAATAAAGACGATTTTCAGGACTACATTTAACAATACTGGCTCTGATAATGTGTGGTAGTAAACGTGTCGTTTTACGAGATTATTTGTTACAAACTCGTTGACGTTAAATATTTGTTTTTCAAACTAATTTTAAACTAACTAATTTTAAAATTGATACATTTTTGAAACTTTTACTGCGGTGAATTCCCTAATTTTGTGAAATTAATTTAATCAAAATTGGGAATTTCTAAAATAAAACAATATCTAATTAGGGTTCACCAAATGAATAAAATGAGTTCGGCAAATCTCAAAATTTTTTGAGAAATTAATTTCATACCGAAAAAAAACTAATGCAGTTCCTTACATTTCAGTAAATCCTCTAATTTTGTAAAATTAATTGAATCGGCTTTTCCCTAATTAAGGAAAATATCTTATAAAAGGCGTCCCCAAAATTAAACAAATTAACTCAGTAAAGCCCAAAATTTTTTTATATTAAATGAATACAAATCGTGATTCGCCGAAACCCACGATTTTGAAAACCAAGATTTCTTCACAAACCTAAATTAGCTGAAATCTTCGGTTACACCATTCGCACTGAAATATCAAATTTATTATTCAATCAGAAATATAAATTTATTTTATACTCAAGAGTCCTGCAAAATAATCCAAATTAGTCTAGAAAGCAAATATTTAAACATTTTCGGCCAGAGAAATATACTTTAGAATCAGCCCTACATCGAAATATCATACAATTTTTATAACAAATTGACTCCAAATAGTTAAAGAATAAGGACCACATGTTACAAACCCTTAATCTCGTGTATGCTCATGCAAATACCCTATTTATTTTTCAACTTTTTATGCTATCAATAAAATTCGATTATTGGAAGATGGATGGTGTTGTTTTATTAAATACAGGGTGCTCTACAAGAGCGCCGGATTTTAATTTTCCGCCATTTTGTTAATACGAGTTGTACGGTGGTTTTTTTACATTTGTCACGTACAGACCACGATGGAGAAGTATTCAAACCAACAATGTTTAATTATATTACGTTTAATTTAATTACAAAAATGGTGAAAGTTTTGCGAAAACAGTTCGCCAATTACGTCAAGTTTTCGGTCGCAATAATGCGCCAAATGAATCGACAGTGAAGCATTTAATTACAAACTTTGAGACCAAATTTACGCTGATGGATCAGACGATCATTGTTTGTCGTCGTCCTTGTCAGTCACTCGAAAATATAGCCACAGTAAAGGAATCTGTGGCCGAGAAAAAAAAAATCGCGAAATGTTATCGGAGTTTTTGTGACCAGAATTGGATGTAATTGATGTGGAGGACATGTCTTTCCAACAAATCGGTGCGACCTGCCACACAGCACGTGAAACAATGGTGTTACTGCAGACTAAGTTTCCACGCCGTGTCATTTCTCGATTTGGCGATCAACATTGGCCACCAAGATCACGCAATCTAGCACCGATGGACTTTTTTCTTTGGGGCTACACTCAGAAAAAAAATATCATAAATCCATGATTGCATTTACCATAATATCATCATTGTATGTTAAATACAATTATTTAAATGATTGATTTTATCATACTATGATATTCTTGATCTTCTTTATCATAACAATGATGATCACTCAAAAAAAAAAATTTCAGTGATCATCATTGTTATGATGAAGAAGATCAAGAGAAATGATCAAGAATATCATAGTATGATAACATCAATCATTTAAATAATTGTATTTAACATACAATGATGATATTATGGTAAATGCAATCATGTATTTATCATATTTTTTTTCTTAGTGTATGTGAAGGAAAAGGTGTATGCGAATAAGCGTGAAACAGTTGAACATCGTAAAGAGGAAATACGGCGCGTTATTGGTGAAATACGCCACATTTATGCGAAAACGTTATTAAAAATTTCAACAAAACAAAAACCCTGTGCCCGAGGTTTAGTGGTGACCATTTGCTTGATGTTGTATTTCACGTTTAATCGGAACTATTTTTCTTTATGTTGAAATAAAAATGTTTGCTTAATTCAAAAATAAATGTGGTTTTCTTTAAAATTCAATCCGGCGCTCTTGTTGGGACACCCTTTACTATGTGTACAAGTATGAAATGCGGATGTCAGACAACAGATGGTGCACCAATACAGTTTGTGCTAAAAAAATCTGACACTACGATATTTTTTTTAGTGTCATCAACATGGGTCAGACGCACACGAGTGATAAATTGGAAAAGTGTGTGTATAGTGTTGTATTGTTGTGTTCAATATGAACCGAATTTTGACCCTGCATCGTTTATTGATTTTCTAGAACAACTTCCCCGAAAATTTTATTTTAGTTGGTGACATTAACATACCTGTTAATAAAAATTTTAACGTAATCTCAGAGTACAACGCAACTTTGCTTTCTCATGAAATGATTGTAACAAATACTTTATTTACCAGACCTGGGGCTCGATTCTGTGTCAGTGATAATGATAAATGATAAAATTATCATCGATAAAATATAAATTGCGATTCCGAGTTGGTGATATATGATAAATAAATGTCAAATTTAGTGAAAAAACTAAATATTTTATCATACACATTTTGCCGATGAGAAATATTGTTCACGGTAATAATTCACGGTTTTTTGTGTTCTTATGGCAATTTTTTGAAATTTGTGTAAATCAATTAAACTGATTTTAAGTAATCTATAGATTATAGAACAAATTTAAATGGACAATTTAAAGCACAGTAAGCATCTTGAGTAAAATGTTTTAATTATTTAATTTTTTTATGCACAAGGAATTTCATTTACTGAATAAATGATAATTTGAACTGATAAACATAAAATAAAAATTTAAATGAAATCTTTTTTTTCATTATCATTATCACCGACACAGAATCGAGCCCCTGTGAGCCGTAATATCTTAGACCACTCTGTTAGTAGTTTTCATAATATTGAGCAAGTTCGGCATTTTACCATTGAAGCCGACATAAGTGATCATAGTTTTGTACTCTGAAAATTTCGCTTCAAGTCTAAATATTTTACTCGGACACTAACAAAAAGGTACGTTAATTACAAAAAAGGTTAATCAGTCCTTTGAATATTTTTTAATGATTACCGTATTTGACGTCAGAAATCCTGAGTTTTAATGTACGGATTTTTAATGTAAATGTAAAAATTAAAAATGCAAGTGTTTGTGAATGACTCTCGATCTCTGGAATTTAATAAAAGTTAAAAACCGTACATTTACGCGTTTTAAAAGGAACAGTACTAATTTAGAAATGAAACATGAATTGGATTTGCTAAATAGGAAGATCAAAAACGGAAAATATTTTGCAAAGAAGCGTTTTTTTAACAATTTATTTAATAATTTGAGCCAAAGAGAAATCTGGAAACAGTTAAATCATTTCATGGAAAATAACTTTAATAATAGGATCCACTTTGTTATTTGTAATAATGTTGAATGTCATGATCTTATTGCTATTGTTAATATATTTAATCGCTAAAACTATCTAATTTTGTTAATTTTGTTGATTCTTCTATATTAGCAAGTTGTTAGAGCCCAGACTCAGATGATTTAAATAAAGTTCACACTATGGCGCCTAGCATTAATTCATGTTTCTTTTCGCCCACTTCCTGCAGCGAAATATCGAATTTAATTTCAACTCTCAGTCATACATAGGATGTTGGTTATGATAACTTTTTTCACAATTACTAGCTGATCTATTTAATGTGGTTTAGGAAATCGGTGTTTACCCCGATTGTCTTAAAATTACTAAAGTGACGCCAATCTTTAAATCTGGAAATTCCAAAATAGTTAATAATTATCGTGATATTCCAGTTTTGTCGGTATTTGACAAAATTTTAGAAACAATTAATGCTAACCGGATGATCGATTTTCTAAATAAGACTAATTTTTCTATTCTCGTCAGTGTGGGTTTCGACAAGGTTTTTTGTACAGATTTGGCCCTAACAGACATTACTGATTTGATCTATCGTAATTTTGACAGGCAAAACTATTTATTTGGCTTATTCCTTGATCTTCGTACAGCTTTTGATTGTATAGATCACACTTTAGGTGTGTTATATGGTGTTCCTTGTTATTCTAGATTTACGTAAATGATATGGCCAATTTACCGCTCAAGGGTGATATTAGAATGTTTGCTGACGATACGGCCCTCTTCTATGAATCCAGGGATTGTCAGGTAGCAATGTCACAAATGAGGTATGATATTATTTTACTTTTAGATTTTCTGCATCTGAACAAAATATCAGTAAATCTTAACAAAACGAAATATATAATTTTTCACTCCCCACGCCTACGACACATTGATTTACCACCACTTCAAGTAGCAAATTGCACCATAGAGCGAGTGGACAAATTCAAGTACCATGGTGTAACATTCGACAAGCATATGACGTGGGATGACTAAATTCTATTTGTATTAAAGTTTGCCCTTTTATTTGCTTGATTACAAAATTGGCTAATTTTTTTCCAGTACATGTGTTAAAAAAATGTATTTCTCATTTATTCATACCCGATTCTCAGTAGTGTAAAGTGGCCGGTTCTGGATAGTCCCAGTCCCAAAAAGGACGTCATATGTGACGTAGTCGTTTATGACGTGAAAAGCATACATTCAGGGGCTAATAAGGTATGACGTATTCGAAGATGATCGAAAAAGCATATATTGGGACATATTAGGACAAAGAACTTTGAATATCACGAGGCTTAAAAAGTAACATACCTAAATAACTCGTTGACTATCATATTATGATGATCAAGAATAATTTCCTCAGATTGAATATCAATAGTCGACCTTGATCTTAATAATTTGATGACTCGTAGACGTTGTTTTATAACAACAACAATCAATGGAATGTCGTATTATGATTTTATACGATGGCAAACACAAATAATTACTTTAAAAGATGACGTTTTATATGACGACATGCTGCTCAAAAAGTATGCCATTCAACCATGTAGGAACGTCATATTTTATTGCTCCCAAATTTCCAATTTTTTTCGTGGTAAATGTTTGCTTTTCAACCACGATTGGCCCTGGATGTTGATCTAAAATGCTTCTAATACATGTGTGACGAAATTTCTCCTTAATTTTTGCTTTTCAATCGAAATTGTCCCTAAATTTATGCGTTTTCCGCCCCTAAATTTATGATTTTTCAATCATGTACGACTACGTCATACTCTTTCTCTTAAATGTATGATTCATTTATCATAAATGTTTGCTTCGAAATTTGTTTTTTCGGTAAACTAGGCGAATTTTCTCCTAAATTTATGCTTTTCAATTTCGCTTGCCAATAAATTTATGTTTTTTTGATCATCTACGCCTACATTATTCTTTAGCCCTTAATGTATGCTTTTGACGTCATAAACAACTACGACACAAATGACGTCAGTTTTGGGACTGGGACTATCCAGAACCGGCCACTTTACACTACTAGTCTATACGCCTCTTCTACTTTTGGCTCAGCAGTTAAAGAGAAACTGAATAAATTGCAGATTTTACAAAATAGGTGCTGTAAAACAAATAAGCAATGTATAAACTGCCTCACCTGTTTTCTACTGTGGAGCTCTATCGAAATGTTGATAAAGACATTCTACATTTTTATGTGTCTGCACATCCCATCAATACTTTCGACTATACAATTCGAATTTCTAGGTCATGGCTATTCAACCAGAGGTTCTTGTCAGTTGAAGTGCCCCCTCAATTAAAATTGAATTTAGAAGAAAATCATTAACATTTATTGGGCCATATATTTATATTAAATTACCCCTGAAAGTATTAAGAGTGCAGTACATATTTTTATGTTTAAACGAATGATAAAATCTCATCTGCTCTTATCAGGTAAAGATTATTTGTGATTTATAATACCATTCATTATTAATTAATTAAATTAAATTATATTGTTATGTATTTGAATTTTATTTTTTATTATGCGTAATGTAGTTTTAGTCACTATGACACTATATGCTGTGTATGTTTTGAACATATAAGTGTGAATGATGAACTTTTAAAGGATATTAAATCCACTAGTAGACATTTACACTATTATGAATATTATTATATGATATTAAGATAAATAAATAATAAAAAAAAGTATGCGACGAAAGTCGTTGTTGCATCGTATAGTTACAGGGGATGAAAAGTGGATTTATTTTGAGAATCCTAAGCGCAAAAAATCATGGTTGGACCCAGACACAACATCCACATCGACCGCAAGACCGAATCGCTTTGGCAGAAAGACTATGCCCTGTCTTTAGTTGGACCAGAGGGGCGTGATTTATATGAGCTATTAAAACCTGGGGAAAAAGTTAATACAAGACGTTGCCAACAACAGTTGACCGATTTGAACTTGCTTGAATAAAGGTCAGAATACCGCAACACAAAGTCATTTTTCTTCATTACAATGCCCCATCGCATATACGGTAAAACTGGTTCGGCCCACGTTGAAATCACTCGGCTGGGAAAGATGGTAATTTCTACTCCATGCGTCTTACTCACCAGACTTGGCTCCTTTCGATTACTACTTTTTTGCGTCGGTGTGTGCACCGCTTTGGTTCGTTCGAAGATGTGAAAAAATGGCTCGATGACTGGTTCGCAGCAAAAAGAAAGATTTTTACTGGCGCGGTATAAATTGCTCAAAAGATGGGAAAAATGTATAGCAAACGAAGGTATGCTCTTTGAATAAACCACTTTTTATCATTCTTCAGAATTTATCATGTATTTTTCATTTAAAAAAAATCCGCATTTCATACTTGTACACCTGGACGGTCATTTTGTGGTGTTTTATCACATTTGGTGATAAAAAGTGTAATAAAAGTGTGATAAAAAGAAATTGTTGTAGCTTAATTCATGAATGAATCGGATGAATTATGTCACGACGTATATTGATGCGTTTAGAAAAAGAGCGCAATATCTTCTATCTCGTTTTCACAAATAAAAAAAAAATGTTTTAACGTTTGTGTCAAAATCAATTTTTTTTGATGTACATAAATTTTAAAAAATGTAAATTAAATTAAAGCATTTAATTGAAATATATTTTAATTTAAATTTTTAAATTTAATTGTAATCGTTTATTAATAAATATGTGACGATTATTCGTTCGGAAATATACACATAAAATTTCTTATAGTGAGGTGCACAATTCGTGTTGTTTTGACGTTACATTTTTAAACTTTAAAATCTTATGTGAAATTCTATTTACTTTTCCAAATCAATGTAAAATTTATGGTTCAAATAGAACAAAAAATCAAAATTGATGTGGTTTTATGTATGTTTTGGAGATACTAAATAGGATGTAACGTCAAAACGACATGAACTGTGCACCCCACTATACGAAATTGTATATGCATATCATTTACATGAAAAGCACTTCATAAAAAACATTCATATGGCTAAACCACAAATGTCAAATTATCACTTTTAGTTCATCATTTCCCATCAAAATTCATTTTGCAGGGTTGTGTTTGTAGACTTTTATATGTTTTAGATTTTATCACAAAAAAAGTCTCCACTAATTATATAAATTAGTGATAAAGCACCACAAAATGACCGTCCTGGTATATGTACAGCTGTAAAGAGAGTATTTTATGGTTTTCCATAATTAATGCACTTTATAAAGCACTAATAAGACCTGTGCTGACTTTCGGAAGCGAGAGCTGGACCATGACCTCTAACGATTGTAGATTGTTATCTACATTCGAAAGGAAGGTCATACGTTCAATTTTTGGTCCAATTAAAGTTGCGAACAACGAATATCGGATTCGTATGAATCACGAAATAAAGCAACTCCTCGGAGGCAGCGATATCATCGGATTCATTAAATCCAATCGAGTGAGATGGCTCGGCCACGTTGCAAGGTCCCCACAACAACGGATGATATATAAAGTGTTTCACCAACAACCAGCCGGAGTACGTCGTAGAGGAAGACCCCGACTACGCTGGCGTGATGACATTGAACAAGATCTGCAAGCATTAGGATGTCGAAACTGGAGGACGAGAGCAATGGATCGGGATGGATGGAGGGCTATTGTGCGGGCGGCGAAATCCCTTCATGGGATGTGAAAGCCAGAGAGAGAGAGAGAGAGAGAAATAATTAATGCACATAGTGTGGTGCACAGCGATGAAAAAAAATAATTTTTACGGACCAGATGGTTACAATTATTATTTTCACCATTTAAGAAAGGATGAAATGCTTTTAAATCGGCTTTCAGCAGAGAATGCGATATTATGGCCTGTATTATTTATGGGGTCTTATGGTCTCTATTATTTATATACATAATTCGAATTTTTCGCCGGCTACTTGTTTTTTTTAAAATTTGCTTGCAAGTCTTCTATTATTTATTTCACATTAATCGATGGAAATTTCCGGCTGGGTAAATCAATGCGGATTTATTCCTCCAAATAATACAAAACTTGCAAACAAATTTGAAAAAACGATTAAAGTAGCAGGCGAAAAATTCGAATAATATAAAGATATAATGATTTATTTTTCCTAACAGGATGACTGGAAAATCCTACAAAGCAATTCTGGAAAATAATTTAGGAACTTAAAAAGGCAATAAAATCAGCTTTGAGTGAAATTTCCTAAAATTACTCGAAATCGTTGTATGACTCAATTCCTAATCGAGTTTATAAAGTGATTTTAAAAAAACGGCGGAAATACTAACTTTATGTTTTTGTTTTGTTTTAAAAGAAATTAAAAAGTTGGAATTAAGTTTTCGCTTTGTTTTCTTCATTAATTGACCTTTTTTGAGTTGGCCCTAAGTGAACTACTAAAAACACACAAATTTTATTCCTTATTTCAAAAAAAAAATCCAAAATATTACGGTTTTAAACTTTCAGAGATGGACCAATCTCATTGTATGTTTTTGTTATTGTGTTCTCTTCCCAACAACGCATAAAAGAGAATAACTCATTGTATGTTTTTGTTATTGTGTTCTCTTCCCAACAACGCATAAAAGAGAATAACTCAAGAGAAAAGTAAAATAACAAATTGAAAAAATGAAAAAAAAAACTGTTGGCTCCATTCAAGTGACGCAGAGTGCATGTTTGATGTGGAGAATGGCTACAATTGAGTTATGTAGTCAAAAAGTCAAACGATAGGGAGCAGTCATAAATTTTAATACTATTTTTATTAGTCAATATTAAATTATCAGTAGTACATTTCTAATTGGAATGGATAAATAGTAAATCTTGTAATGACAACAAAAATGACAACAAAATTAAGATTTTATGAATTTAGAAAATACTCAAAATCGAAACTACTTAGATAAATAATTAGCTAAATTAAATTTGTGTTTTTTGACACTGACTTAAGCCCAAGTTAACTTGCATTTGGTTGAACAAATAAACATAAATCAAAATAATTTTCCCTTGTGGTTTAGGTCTGTCACAAAACGCACTCATCTACTTTTATTATAAAAGAGAAAAAATTTGTTTGTCATTATAAATTTTATAATGTTCCACGGAAATTTTATAATGAAATTTTGAGTTATTCTGGATAATAGCCAGATTAAATCACCTTGATTAAATTTTATAATCTTCGGAGCAGCCCACGTAATATGCACGAACGAACACAAGACGCAATGGCATCACCTGATTTTTAACATCCCATGGCCATGTATGGAATAGGCCAGAATAAAATTGTTACATCTGACGAATAAGAATCATACCTGAGTTGTAGCCCGAGCGGACTACTTCGATCAGCAACACCCGGTGACCATCATTTTAATTTCTAGAAAATCAATTTTATAGTTCTATATACATTTGGACTAAATACATTAGTAACTGACGTCAAGCTGTTTACATACAACATTGTATATTAAAAAGAAAGTTAATAACAATTTATTACTACAAATTACTTATTATTAAACAAAGTGCAAAGCATTAAAAATTCAATTTATGTAATCTATCATTAAATCCATAAAACACAATTATGGATGACAATTTGGAAGCACATTATGCGTATAACAAACTAGCAATTTCAAGTAATACTGCTGACCATACACAATACAAATATCATCGGTACTCGTTTATTCTAAAAAAAAATGTTCTTTTCAAATTCGAGTAACACACAAAGGATTCACCTTTTTATGATGGGCTTGAATCGCTTATGGCTAATAGGCAATATTCAATATGTCTTTCTAGAAGATTACGACGATATTCGTACAGTGTACATGAAACCATATCATCAAGAAACGATGGATTTACTCAATGGTAGTGCAATCTTGACACTAGCAGTAAGTGATTTTCGTAAAATAAATTAAATTAAATTTACCCGGTGTGTTCTTATGTATAGCTTACAGGCAGAACCATGCCTTATTATGTAGCCGGCTTCGTACAAATGCTCATGGGGAGTGTCGATTTCAGGTAAACTAATGTAGCCCACATAAATTTTATATCAAATTTATATTTCATTGTATTATTTACAGAACGGTTCCCGTATTTTTCAGCGATTTTCAAACTGCCCTCAATTTCACAAGGTTTCATAATAATGTGATTTTAACTCGAGAAATTTCTGGACCTTCTGGAATATCACCCTTGCCCTATCGAATCGCAGCTTTTGAACTATTTTATCGCAATACGGAGGATTCGTATTCTCCATTCTTTTTCCTGCACACATTTCAAAAATCACTTTGGATTTATTTTTTAATTAGTGTGATTTGTGTATTGGGATGTATATGGGTTTGGAATAAAATATTGGGAAATCGTGAACGTACCGAAATCAATATATTCGATATCTTCGCATTAATTTTGGGCAATTCGATAAAATGTTTGACATCAACCATATCGTGCCGTTTATTTTTACTATCCCTTCTATTGATGCTGATAGTTTTTTATGCAGCCTTTAATGCCCAATTGGATGTTTTACTAGCAATCAAAAAAACTAAGCTGCCATTCCTATCGCTAAACGAATTGTTAATGAAGGACGAGTATACGTTATGTGTAAGCAAGTTTACTAAAGCGGGAGAATTAGTTGAATATTTAAGAGAAGAAATTAAGGGAAGCGTGTCGCTGTCGACGAAGAGTTGCCCGCCGATAAATCAAGCTTATTATGACTGGACAATGGATTACTCTTTTTACTGCACCAAAACCAAAATGTCATTTTTTCTAAGCACACGACCTGGTTCTTACGAGAAATTTTTGTACGCACGATTTATTATAAAAAATAGAATTTTAATAAGTGTAGCTTAAAATAATTCTCATTACAGGATCAACCAATGTAACCTTACCAAATTTCCAGGAAGATTTTTTAATGTCCAGCCCACGTTCATCACCAGTGTACAATTCTCATTCAGGGAACATTTAAATCGCAGGCACGAATACGAAATGCCATACGAAATGTGTCATGAAGTACTAAATAAAAATTTTATTTTACAGAATCATCCAAGCGTGGACATCTGGTTACATCGATTACATAACTAATGTTGTGTATCTTAGATTCAAGAGATCAAGTTTTCACGAAACAGTAGAACACGGTCTTTTGCAGATTGAATTTGATCATTGTAAATTAATAATTTTCTTGTGGATTGTTGGTGCCGTCTGTGCATTTATCATTTGTGTGCTTGAACTTTTACGGGCAAGGTGGTTGCGTTTGTAATGTGAAAGATTTTTGCACCAATAATTTACAACAATGTTTTATAACGATTTTTTAAAAGATAATCAGCGGCACTTGAAAATCACTAATTATAAATAATTTAATTAAAAAGAAGAAATTAGTAGAATAGAATAGAAAAATATAAATCAAAAATTATTGCACACCCACATTACATTAAATAAATGGTTCTCACTAAACTTTTGTATTTTGAAAAATTGTTTGAACCAGTAATATAAATTGAATCAACCACAAATGAAATTCATTTGAAACCGTCTGAATTAAATTCCATGAACTTTTCATAAATGCAGCCAAACAAAGGAGAAGAAAATCGTAGTGAAAATGTTAAGTTTTGTGGAGATGCACGGAACCCAAAATATCTGGCATCCTCGAGTGTTGCACATCCCTACTATACATCAAAAATTTTGCCTCGGCGAGTTCTCTACGAAACCTTATCACGTGTAATTTTGATTCAATTTACCACCGATCCAAAAATATCAGAGCTTACTTAAGGCACCATAACTGATCCTAACTATTAACAATTTTCTACTAGAGCGCAACGTCTTTGACCCTGATTTAATAGTTTCGAAAACTTTCGAAATTTCAAACTAACAATCACTCTGATTTGCCATCAGTCTATTTCATAGCCTTGTACAGCTCCCAATAGATCGAATTGACCGAATGACAAACGATTTTATCGAACAAAACTGGTAAAAATCAAAATTTCACCCCTATAACCCCATCAGACTTACACCTTATCTCTAATCAGAATCTGCCTATGGTCTTGGCTATCGAATCAGCATAGTCAGATTGATGTCTATATGCCAAAATCTAGAATGACGAACGATTCTTGATGATGCTTGATAATTTTCAATCTTTTTATCGACCGCTTTCGGCTGTATGAAGCAGATATACCAATTCATCCCTACAACCCTATCAGACTTACCCCTAACCTATAATCAAAATCTACCAATGGTCATGGGCTATCGAATCGGCATAGTCAGATTGGTGCCTATAATATGCCAAAATCACGAATGACGAACAATTCTATCGATGAAAAATGGAGAAATCAAAATTTCACCCCTATAACCCGATCAGACTTGCCTCTAACCTATAATCAAAATATAAAGGGTTATCCAATTCGAGGTTGATAAAGTAAACTTAAAAAAAACACACAAAATATTCGGAATGTATTGTAATTTTTATTTCATTTTACAGATTGATCCTTGCCATTTTTAGTTAAACAAGATATCACTCAAATGTCCTCCACGGGACTTCTTACAGGCCTTGATTCTTTTGAGGTAATTTTCAATGACTTTTCGGCACATTTCGGGCGGTATCTCGGCCATTACCTTACGAATATTAGTTTTCAATTCGTCAAGAGTTTGAGGATTGTTTGCGTAAACACGATCTTTCGCGTAGCCCCACAAAAAGAAATCCAAAGGCGTTAAATCACAGGATCTTGGAGGCCAATTGACATCAGCCAATCGCGAAATCAGACGTCCAGGAAATTTCTCTTGCAAACGATCTCGATTTGCTCGTGTTACGTGACTGGTTGCTCCATCCTGCTGGAACCACATATCGTCAAGATCATAATCTTCGATTTTCGTAAAAAAATAATCGGTTAACATGCGGCCATAGCGCTCAGAATTGATGGTAACGGTTCGTCCATGGTTGTTCTCAAAAAAATACGGCCCAATCACACCACCAGACCACAATGCGCACCAAACAGTGACTTTTTCCGGGTGTAATGGCTTCTCTACAATCAATTGTGGATTTTCTGAGCCCCAAATTCTACAGTTTTGCTTATTAACGTATCCACCAAGCGAAAAATGAGCTTCATCACTGAAGAAAATTTTGTTCGAAAAATCAGCATCGATGGCCTGTTTTTCCAACACCCAATTAGCGATTGTTAAATGCTCCATATTCTTAAATGGCAGAATGTCAACTAAATAAATGACAGCGTACTTGACGTTTATCTTTGACAGATGTCGGTATACAGATTTCTACTTTATCAACCTCGAATTGGATAACCCTTTACTTATGGTCATGGGCTATCAAATCGGCATAGTCAGATTGATGTCTATATGCCAAAATCTCGAATGACGAACAATTCTTGAAGTTAAAGTTAGCCGAAAGTTTCCAGCCGAAAGATAATGCAGATAGTGTATCTGCTATCCCATTCGAAACACTAACTAGACAAATTGTAAAGGCTAACGGCTTCGACAACTCTCACGGGTGCGCGGGAGGTCGCTGCGCCTCTCAGCGCCGGAATCAGCAAACATGTCGCACTGCGTGCCGCACGTAGGAGCGGATTATATAGAATCTATTGACCGCTTTATCAAAAAATCATATCGTATATTTTTTCGGCTGGAATAGCAAAGACACTATCTGCATTATCTTTCGGCTAACTTTAACAAGGTCGCAAAATTAAAGCAAGTGTGAACAAGTTGGTGTAGTTTACTGTTCTATGCGTGCCAACGCGGTGTTTGAAACTTTGTTTCGTTGTAGATCTTGTTTTTGTTGCCATCGCTACTGCTTTATTTTGGTGGAGTTGTCACGTATTGATGGTGTTCCTTTTTCTACCGCGTAAGGCACTGTCGCTATTTGAAGGAGGCAATTGTTAGTCCCTATAATTTACTTGTTGCTACTTGGGTGTTGGCGGCTTTAATTCACCTTTGATGAATAGCATCTCATTTGTGCTGACATCATAAATTTTTTGACACTACCGTTAGGTGCGCCGACTTTATTTTTGCACGCACCAAATTTTTCAACTAAAATATTTTTTATATGCCACTACTTTTTATGATTTAATTATTTTTTAAACTTTTTTTAAACAAACAATATTTGTTTAGTAACATTTTTTTTCTCTGGTATTTTTTGAGTTATTAAAATTTTTCAACTTATTGGGATCTCTACATCTTGATAAAGCAACATACTGTTGTCCATTAACGGGCTCACCAAAGTAAATTACTACATTTTCGAAAGTTTGTCCTTGTGATTGGTTTACTGTAATTGCAAACGCTAGAATTAAAATAAACTGCCTTCTTTTGACGATAAACACTCTTTTTCAAGAGAACGATTCAACTAGACAACTTGGGAGATGGGATTAAATCGTGTAATAATTCAAGAGGAAAATTAGTTTGATCATCTCCAGATTTCATTGAATCGGAACTGTAATATAAATGAGGCTCCTGAAATTTTTGATATTATTTCCGCTTATACTTATACATTCCCATTGTCTTTTTTATTCGTTGAAGCTAAACTTAAAAGGTCTTTCAATTCATCTGATCTTTTCTTGATCCATCATCCAATAACCAACCACTGATTATGATGGCCTTGTCCAGCACTGCGCATATTTTAGAGTACAATTGAAGTAAATGTATGCCAAAGAGGGTTTGATGTTATGCAATTTTCGATTACAATATTTCGTTGCGAGTATCTCTTGGTATTATTGGAAGTGTTTGCATAAAATCGACTGAAGCAATACGACAGGGAATGTGTCTGTTCGGGACGATCATACGTATTTATGGAGGGGTAGTATTCCGAATTGTACGTGGTGGTGCAATTAAGGAGTACACCACCAAGCGTTATTATTTAAAAGGTCGTCGTTTCGAGTCCAACCCAAGGTAATAATTTTATTGAGTTATTGAGGAATTTTTATTCTATTGTCGTCGCAGCATTATCGGATGAAGTATTCTTCCAGAACTGATTGAAAATTTAATATTACAATATTACAATGACACTCCAGGCGGGTAGGGGGGGGGGGGGTATTATGGAAATAACGAAAGCAATTGTAAACGGCGGCGATATAGTCATCATGGAAACTACTGGCATTGACAACAGCGTTAATCATCAAGACATGTTCGCAAACTCAACTAGTGAAAGTGAGGTAAAAGTGTGCACAGTGATATATAGTGGGGTAGTAAATTTGTTCAAGAAGGTAATGTTGTTGTTAAATAAACTAAATTATTAGTAATTTTGTAACTATAAATGTTGAGTGTTTTATTTGCAAAATTCATTGGGAATCCGTATCGAACGCTTCGAAATTCGTAGCAATATATATTGATGTCGAGAAAGACGGTGAGAACGACATAATACAGCAACAACAACTATAAAAACTCAAAATAAAACCTTCATAGGGTATATTAAGAATATGTTGTAAAGTGTATTTCAATAAGGACCATTTTTTGTTTTATTTGAAAAAATATTTCTGCGTATTCGAAAGGTCCAATTTTTGTTGACTTTGTCGCACAAATCTGGCCGATTGTTGGTGATATATTTTTATAGCCCTGTGATTTAGGATAGCCCCAAAGGTTGAAGTCTAAAGGTTTTAAATCGCATGATCTCGATGACCAGTTCACGTCGCCGCCACCAGAAAAAAACATGTTCTCAAACGCTTTTGCAGAATGACCACCGTGGCATGCGCGCCGTCCTGTGAAACTAGAGATTGCTTATCATCGATCTGTTGTAGCGCTCGATATTGGCGACAGTAACGGCAGATATTTTGCAGGGACTTTCTCGGGATGCATTTGTTGCTAGTGTATCTCCTGTGGATTGGTGTCGCCCCAAATCCGACAATTTTGCTTGTCCACATATCATTCAGAAGTAAGGCCCGCCCCTAAAGATGATTTTTTTTTTGTTGGTGAATCTTGGTTCAACTTTCAACCGCTCTAAAGCCCAATCAGCGAACACAAGGCGTTGTTTATGGTTGTTTAGAAGAACACTTTCACGTACCGCAGCAACGTTTTCAGCAGACTGCGGAGATGTACGAGTGTTGATTCGAATTTGATCATTCAAACGTTGAAGAGTCAATTCGGCAAGACGTTTGTGGACGAGGATACAAATTAGATAATGCGCGGAATGTTTCATTGATCATGAACTATTTTAGCCGCTAACAGTTTCGATTATCCGATTTAATTAAAGGCTTAAAATGGTCTAAAAAGGTCCCACCCAAAAATCGGCATGAAAATACATTAAAATAAAAATATTCAATTTCAGTTACATAAACACTTAGTTCTTTTTCAAATTAATTAAATTCAAACCGAAAATAAAGTTCAAACGCCAGCATATCTATTTCTGCATTAACAAAAACTAGAAAAATTAACCCAAAGATGATTGAACTGTTTGTAAATCTTATTACATCCGACATAATCCCTTTAAATTATATTTAAATAATTTTTTATTTTCGTTATTAAATCAGAAGGGTTCATTCCTCTACATAATATACCCAAAATCAACCAATCCTTTCATTTTCTATGTACAGCAGGGCATTTTGATTAAATTTCCTTGTTTTTTTTATATAAAAGGGTTGAAAACCCAGTAAACATAAAAATAAATGATATTATTGTAAAATGGGAACAAAAACAATAAAAAAGGTTAATGGTTTCATGTCTGTACCTACGCATTACACATCAAGCACAATCAGAAAAATTAAAAGTAATCGGCGACCACAAAAGAGTGAAATAATGGCCTTAATAATCCACTCTCGTGCCGAAATAAAAAAATGTTTGTTGTTGCCCCGCATTGTTTCTTTTATTTATTTAATTCTCAAAAATATTTTCCTTGGAATGTTTGTCATTTGCCGCAGGGGTTTGGGTATTTATTTAATTGCAATTCGTTAATATCCATTTGACGGGATGTGTTCTTTTAGATGTACATACCTGTAGTTTTGTACTCTTCCTCTTCTTTTGTATACGCTATAAACCAGTTTATGGGACATAAAGTTTGGAAAATAAAGTTTTCATATCTAGTTTTGTAGAACAACAGTTGCCATATCTACTTTTGTTCAACTTTTTATGAACAAGTACTAATAAATTACAGTTTAAGTGTCAACAAAATATCGTCTCACATCGTCGTGGGGTAAAATCACTGCACATTTTATAACATTTAATAGGGACACGCTAAGATGTACGTAAGTGATATTTCTTGATGCAGGTGCAAAATATAAGTTTTTTATATTTATGATGGCATTTTCATTAAAGGTAAGCGTCATGTGCAATGAAAGTTTATTGTGTTGCAGTGTAATGCACAAATTGGATAACTTTAATAATTATGATGTGATGTTTTCGAAGAAAATGTGACGTTAAATTTGGCGTGTTAATTGTATCTTCAATGACAATAAACGACAAAAATATTTGTATTCCACTATTACATGGAAAATATGTATAAGGTTCTTGCTTAGTCTCGAGCATTTCTTCCAGCCAAACTAATCAACCAGTGACCTATGTTTTACACTGATAATGATTCTGGGAAAGTTTTTGGTTATTACATTAATTCAGTATTCGAAAACCAACCAAGAGTACGTACGTTGCACTGATAAACTAAAACCAGGCAGCATGTGAGGAACGCCATTGATCAAAATCATTGTAAAGCATCCAACAAAAAATTGTATAATAAAGTGTGGAATCTGGGGTCTAGATTCATTTACCAAGAACAGTTGTGCTTTGCCAGAGTAAAAAATTAGAGAAAAAATTTATCTCGTTTAACTGAAACATTTAACATGCTTAACTAGTTTACCAAAATTCGTTTCGCGCCTTGCTGTTCATAAAAAGTGCAAGGAAGGGCCTTACATCACAAGACAACTTCTATGGTTTGAAAATAGACAAACTCGGAAAATTCACGAGAAATTGGTAAACATTCCTAATTTGTATGAATAAAATTGGTAGGCCGGAGTGAAGTTTTTAACGTTAATAAAAAGTGTAGTTACACATTTTACCAAAAAGTGTAGACTCAAAAAGTGTAAATACACAAATTATCAAAAAATGTAGCTGCACAAGAAAAAAAGTGTTTGGAATTAAACTAAACTAAACTAAATTATTAAAAATAAACAATAAATATTGAGAATCATGGTACTAAAAATGTGTATCAGTTATTGGATTTTACAAAAAATAAGTTTATTATAAAAAAAAAAAAATTTAAAGTAATTTTAATCCAGATAATCACCGGAACCACAAAAGAAAATACTTAAACCTACACTCGGGACTCATTGTTCCGATAATTTTTTGAATTAATAAAAGAATTAAGTGAATTTGGCCAAAGACGCTCCCATGTGTAGAGCCATAACGCCAATCATAACATGCAAATTGCCTTGAACTTTTTTCTATAAATCCCACAAACCATCCAAAGTTGAGAACAATAAATTTCCCATGATCTTGTTTTGAATTAATAAAGTTCAAATATTCTTCATAATATTTGCTACACTATGGGCGATTCCAGAAAATTCAAAAATGTTACCAAGTGTGGGAATATATTGCTTAATAGTCAACAGATTCAGCTGTTCGGAACGGTTAACAACATTAAAATTTTAAAAAATGGGGTATCTCTACAAATGTTTTAATGTGCAAAATTTTTAAAAATTCAAATATTCGTCAAGACTATAGTTGATTCCAGAAAACTCAGAGATGTTATTAAGTATGGTCATATATTTTCTAAAAGTGGATGAATCGACATTTACTTCGATCAAAACCTTTTGAACTATACATTATTTTGTTTGCTATATGTAGTGCAGCATTTTATCTTGGAATTTGGCTGCCTCATTTCTAAGGTTACATAATTATTCTTAAATTTAGATTACTCCATTGAATCGATTAAAGCTTGGCGCGGTGATGATGACATAAACACTTTTTCTTCTGTGCTTTCAAACGATATACAACATGATTTTATGGGAATGAGAAAGACGCAACTGCTCCGAGCACGACAACGATAATTTTAAGTACTAAGGTGCTTCAGCAACATTTATACCATTCTTCTAGACCTTTTCAACGATATACGACAAATATAATATCAAAAACTAAAAACTAGGTACCAGCACCAAAACGGTACATTTATGAACTAAACGGACGACTATATGGGAATAAACACTTAATTTGTAGTGATTCACTACGACAAGTAGCCTACTTCCGTGAGATAGAGACGCCAAAAGCTTTTCAATTGTTCGAATTAAAAATAAAATAAGATTAGCAAAAATTTCGAATCGCGCAAGCCGTTCTTGAGATATTATGGTACAAGCGTCCACCCACTTAGACTTTTAGACGAACGGACAATCTTTCCATGCATTTTTGGGATTTGGCGAAGGACGTCTAGAATAACGGTTTTGGACAAGGGTTATTTTTATTAATATGATCTTACCAGCGTGAGTGTAACATTTGATGATCTTACCAGTGTGAGTGTAACTGGTAACATTTTGAATACAAAACCATTATATTATTAGGAAAACAAAAAAACTACCAAAACTGTTGACCCTCTTCATTGGTTACACTTATGCTCAGGACCTAATCACTCGACCATAAGTCCCACCTCAATTCTGTTTATCCCAAACAAACTCGATGTCTGGGTTGTGATATGATTTGTTAATGCGGAAAACATTATTTTTATTTCTGGGACTGAACATTTCTGAATTTTGAATATTTTGCCACTGCAAACCAGTTGATATCTCATAACCACCGACAATATATAAAGAGCCGCAGTGAATAATCGAAGCTTTAATAATTTATATCAAAAAAGCTAAAACATCATAAAAATGGGTTTGATAACCCCGTTGTTCTCAGCATCACGACATGGTGGGGTGCGTAGTATCGGCCCCCATTATAAGGTGTTCGTATATCATGTGACTGTCGAAGTACAGGGCCAAGAACTGGATATACCTTTTTTTTAATTCCTGTGTGAGTTACAGTTTATTGTTTAGGTGTAGGAATCGTTGAAGTGCTTGTGGTCTCCGAATAATTCGTAGATGTCTTCGTCCCACTATGCTCCATCACTTTTCTTCAAATGATAACAAAAAACCATGATGTCTGCAAATCGTAATATGTAGGCACAAACTAGATAATTTTAATACGGCAAATACTTGCGTTATTGTATAAAACTTGTATGATTATGAATTGGTTGTCGTTGACAGATGTCAAAAGAAATCAATGAAAGCATACCCAATCCCATGATAATCCGTTAAGAATTACTCGAGTTCTGTCCTAGGTTGCCATAATCCAGAATTTCTTCCAAAAATCATTTAAGAATCCCATTTCCATCCAGCATACCTATCGCATCATAATCGGTTAAGAATTGATTGAGTTCCGTCCCAGATGGCCATATTCCAGAAATTCTTCCAAAAATTATTTAAGCATTCCATTTCCATTCAATATACCCAATGCCATCATAATCAGTTAAGAAATGGAAGCACTGAATTTGTTTTGCAAAAAGTTGATTTTGAATTGTAAAAATTTGCATACTTGAAATATTAAAACTTGAGTTTGTTTTAAAAATATTTGAATTTATTTTACATTTAATTGAAGTTACTTTGAAAAAACACGAATTTGATTTGCAAAAAATTGAGTTGATTTAGAAAAAATTGACAATGAAGTATAAAAAAATGTCGTTGAATTGTAGAAAGTTGTGAATGAACTTAAAAAAAAATTTAATACCATTTGCAAAATCGTGAATTTGAAGTGCGAAACCTAAGGCACCCCAGCATGAAATTGCACCCCATACCATCAGTCCTCCTTTTCTAGCATGACGGCGAGTCAAAAACCAAGCCATCTGGTTCATCATTTAAGTAATTTTTTTTCCATCCGAGAAAAAACAACTTTTTCCAATTATTATTCTTTATGTGGATGAACATTCCAAGTCATGTGCTGGCGAATTTCAATATTTGTTGCTTGCATTCAGGGTTTAGTGGTGTTTTTTTTTAATTTCAAAAATGAAGCACTTTAAATTGCTCTACGAACTGTTGGCAGTAAACCCACCTGACGTTCTGATTTTGTTGGTGGAAAGGGATAAATTGAACGCAAGCCTATGAATTAGGCACCGATTTTTGCCCGTTCTGCCGTATTTAAAATTTTTTAACAATTTTCACCGGAATTAACCCGCAGAAAATCAAGAAAAGTGCATTTAGATTGCTACGTTAAAATTTGTATTCATTGCTGTTTTACTGAGTACTATTGATTGTTTTCTCTCTCTCTCTCTCTCTCTCTCACAATTTTGTTTTAAATTTTTAATCGAATGATTGTTGCATTTTGCTGATGGCATTGCCATCTGTTGTTGTATTAACACTGGAGTTTTTGTTTTTATAGAAATTAGTCTCCGTATCCCCACGTACAGTGAATCATGTGAATGTCTATAAGAAATTGTAGAAGCGAAACCAATGTGTACAGCTTATGTGTATGTGCGACGAGTGAAAATATAGAAGAATTTTTTTGCGGTACGTTTTTCGTTTTAACGTGTGGATGGATGTGCAGTGTGAAGCAGTAGGCGAGTGACGCACACGAAAACAAAACAAACAGCACACCAAAAACGAAAATATTTTTCTAAATTTTTTTGGTGCGAGAAATTTTTGGTAGTCTGAGTTTGAATTTGATAGAAATCAGTTTATTATGTTTTTGAATCGTTTAAAATAAAGTTGAGTTAAAAATTTAATCACATCAGATGATAATAAACGGGGCTCACGACACACACCTTTACGAGTGGTGTGGTTATCGTTACAAAGTCGCCATAATTCACGGGCGGCCGATACGTAGCTCCACCACACATATATTCACGAGTGGTGTGATTATCGGCAAGGAAGCCGCCATATTTGGTGGACGCCGTTACCTTTTACCGTTAACCGAGACACGGCAACGTACGGGTGGTCAACTGGCTATTCGTGATTTTTTTTAAGTTATCAGTGTAGAACACCTCAACGTACGGGTAGCCAGACGGCAATTTGTGATTTTTATCGGTTAAACATCACAACATACGGCTAGTTGAGGCCATCTATATTTACGGCCAAAAGCGGGAGGACGCCCAACTATATATACGGTCAACTGCGGGAAAAAGCCCAACAATATTTTAGAGTGACCGTGAGAAAACACCGCACCCATTCCAGCGGGCAAGGACGCCGTAACGGTTCTGCGTGATCCAAACGAAGGTCAAAACGTAAAATTATGTTTTTTTTTAATTTTAATTTTTTGGGTTTTTTATATTCTTTTTCAATTTCATTTCATATTATTCAGAATTCCATTTTCATTTTGTTTATTTTTAATATTCAATTTTTCAATTTTTATTTGTGTAATTGAGCACCGAATTGCGAATAATTGGCACGCGCGCGGGGCGTACACATTGGTTACACTTCACTATTTTTTCAAGGTAAGCGACCATTTTTTCTTCTTTGTCATTTTATTTATTCACGTTCCGCGATCATATTTTTAGCTTCATATAGTTTTCTTTCGCTCCGGAATTTTTCACATTTAACTCTTTTAGTTTGATTTGTTCTCTCTTTTTATCCCTCCTTCCACAACTGATTTTTATTTTGTTGAATTTTTTATTATTTAAATAAAAAACAGCACTGCGTATAATGCCTGGAATTCGGTTTTAATTTATTTTCTCATTCATCAGCCTCGAGTTGATTTCCGTATTTGTTCTTGTTTTGCACTTATCCCTGTTTTTTTCTCATAGAATGAATTACTAAACCTTTTTCGGGTTGGTATGATGGGAGGGGAAATCGTATTGTCACACCCCGTCATCCCCTTGGCAGGACATCCATAGGGTCAGAATGGTGTTCATGTGTTGGCCATTCGGGGACGACTGTAAAATAGTGCACGACCTTCCCGTGGCACTCCGGCAGTCTCAAACTATCGGAGTGTGAATTGTGGAAGATTTTCTAGAGGTCTCTCTGGGTTAAAGGAGACTTTGTCTATTGGAGAAAGGCCCCTACCCTCTTATGTCGGATTCTGGTGTAAATTTAATTTAGTTCACCCTTTAATTTTATTTTTATTCTGTTACACAGTGTAGGCCATGAGCATGCGAGCCTTACACTCCTTCAAGTGATGTGACTACTCATCTTCTTGGTTACTAGATCATTAAATCGAAACTTACAAAATAATTATTCAATAAAGTCGTTCTGGCAGTTTTTTAAACCTTAGTATGCAGCTTTATAAATATTCCCTTGTGACTGCTATCACTTCAAATGACAATACTATCACTTGAAATTTTGACGTGACAAATAAATAAACAAAAATTCAAACTAATGATGCTAACTTAGATTTAAACAATTTTCATTTTCGAGTTTTGCACAAAATTATTTAGTAAATTTTGATTTTAAAATCTAGTAACCAGGAAGAACCATAGTCACGTCGCATGAAGTAATACGTCTAAGGGGATTCAGTACTTAACTTCCCCACGACCCGAAACCCTGTGATCTAGTCGGAAAAATCTTCGTGAGAGGCGTCTGCGTGTTTAGATAAAATCTGTGGGTTGGCCTCGTGCCAGCCATAGCAATGGCTTGAACTGCTTGCTCAGTAGGTCAATTATGACGACCATAAAATGGAAGAAATGCGCGCGGCACATTTTTCACTGAACACGACTTTTGATAATAAAATTCAATAATTTGTGAACGTTGTTCGGGTGTAAGTCTTTTCATGATGAAATGGCAATGCTACCTGAGAACAGTTGACTTAGATGAATATCGTTAATCATGCATGATATGTCAAAAACACATACACAAAAAATCAAAAAGAAAAAAAAACACCCATTATATGGCAAGGTATAAACTAAATCTTTGATTGGCTTAATCAATCTCAGCACTTAAGCATAGACATAAAGCATTTTGATCTACATATTTTTGAAACAATGTGTTCTTATTGTCGCGCTACGCATACTTGGTGTGGTTTCAACCGATGTATCCCGAGACATGATTATATCTCGTTAAAAATAATGAGACTGAAAGTTTTATACGTAAAAGAAACTGAAAATGTAAACTCATTGACCCAATTTATTTATATTCAATTGAGTTCAAAAAGTATAAAATTACCTTGAATGACTTGTGTAAATAAGTTATATAGAATTAGAGTTTTGCAAAAATTTTAAAACTCATAATGGACCCTTATCATAATAATATAAACCGGATACAATTTAGTTCAGTGTTATATAACTTGCTACTTGCAGCCGTGCTCAATCTTCGCAAATAAAATATTTTATTAAATGAGTTGTGTATAATGGCAGAAAAACTGTCGAAATGATGTAAACACAAAGTTTAATACACTGAATAGTAATCCAATTTCATTTTCAAAGTGTCAAAAGTACCGAAAAAGTTTCGTATCTGATGAAAATTAGATTAGAATCAATTTTATTTTTCCGTCGTTTTGCCTCCATCCCACTCCACATCAGAATATCAACATGAAACGGATGCTTGCCAATACTTTAATAACCTTTACCTCTGTGTAAGTTGTTTTACAGTTTCCCATCGTAAATCTAAACTTTTTTCGTGTCATAGGAATTTATTATGTACGAGTATAGTAAAGTGTTAAAGTTTAGGATAAGGATCTAATTTTTATGAAATACGAAATTACAAGGATACCAAAATAAATTATGTTTGTATATGTGTCGATTATATCGATTTATCAGTATTATGTATATAGTCGAAGAAAAATAATTTTTTATGCCGTATCGACAAATTATTTTATATTGACGCATATGTTGATGCCCATAATTAATTTAAGTTTAATTAATCAATCAGAAAACGCATTAAACAATTTATTATCTGATTAACACAAATAAACTATAAAATAATAATTGGCGAAAAAAACATTAATTTTAAAATAAACATAATTATTGGCTATTTATACAACAATTCTACGAAGATCGAATGGGACGCGAGAAAATTTTTAATATTTTTCGATGAAATCATTGTGTTACAAATTGTAACTTATGTACAATCAATTGTATGGGGGACAAATAGGTCAATTGAATTGTTTATGTGGTGTAAATAAGGGCACATCGTTCATTTTACTGCAATAATTTATTGTTTTGCAAGTTTATAAAACTATCTTCAATCACGTCTAGTCAAAATCAATTCTGTAACAAATTTGGCCAAATTTTGTATTAAAATCGGTTTCTTTGTGTAAATTAATTTAAAGTGAGGGTTGGCGTGTTAAACAGGCGCGATTCCGGAAACATCAACAGCTACCCAATTTAACATCCAACCCATTTACATGCTGTATACGGTAGCAGAAAATGTATTTTGCTATTGACCGCTAGCGGCAGCACTATCACAAAAAGGAAAATTTTGTGCTATTTAGAAACCAGCAGAAAACGTATACAATTATTAAGCAAGTCAATAATTCTCGGCGGAAAGTTTTATGATAAATCAAATGATTTATGAAACACAAGAGAAAAAATTTATTCACAGGTAAAACTCTTTTTTTTATTAAAAACGATTTGAGCGTGTATAAGGATTCTTAAAATATACAGAAATCTTCATAATTTTTATAATGCAAATACATGGCAAAACGTGTTAGGAAAACCCCCTTGTAACTACCCTGCTGGGTTTATGTTTTTATGACAGCTAGGATCATAAGGGATCGATACGAAAGTCCGAAGTACAAAATCCTGAAACCTCAAAATAACCCGACCTTTTAAAAATCCCTCTTTTCAAATTTCCGCGTTTTAAAATCCCGATTATGTAGAAATCCCGCCAAAAAGCGTAATACATTTTAAAATATATTTTTACATTTTTATTACGAACTCGGCCATTTCTTGATTGATCTTGGCTAAGTTATTAAGAAATTTTAAATTCGTCTGTATTGTTACTTTAAAGATTTTCGGCTTTTTATAGACAAATATTATTTTCTATGACATTCATAATGTTTGAAACCTTTCGGGCCACCAAAAAAAGAGATAATTTACTTACAATATCTTTACTAAAAATAAGTAGAAAACTCACTCACACCCCCCCCCCCCTTCATTTTTAACCCCAAGGGTATTTGTGTTTTCAGAGCCACATAACTTCTTCAAGTATCCTCTTGGCAGTTTGGTTTCGTACCGATAAAAGTTTGTCTTATCTGGTCTGCAACGACCAAACTGCAAAATTTTCAAAGTTTTCTGATTTGCTGATATAATTCGCTCGAATTTCCAAAAGTTTTTCTGATTTGACCGTATAATTCGCTAAATCGATTTGTTCTTGTTTCATAGTATAGGTGTGAAGCAAGAGGTAAATTTTTGCAGTTTGGTCGTTGCAACCTGATGTGTAGACCTACTTTTATCGGTACGAAACCAAACTGCTAAGAGGAAACTTGAGTAAGTTCTCATTTGTTTAATTAAAACTAATTTCAAGTATTTACATTGAAAACGTGCTAATTTTAATGCAAACTTATTGCAGAATCGTATGCATAATGTTCTCAGTAGGAGAAATTGAAAAAACTTTAATATCGCATTTTGCAGCGCCATCTATCATGAATCGAAAAAATGTTTCAAGGAAATCCTACGTACTTTTAGCCGTAGAATTCGAATCTGCAATAAAAAATAGATGTTCCTATCTTAGTTTCCAAGATGCCCGCACCCCCTTACAAACAGGGGCGGGGGTCCTAATTTTAGCACTAATGTATTTCCCCTCCAGAATGATTTAATTTTAATACTGGTCATTTTTATCGTAGAGGGCTTATTTTGCAAGATATTTGAAAGTTTCAGCTTAAAAAACTCACCCGGTATAAACCCAGGGTAGTTACAGTGGAGGTTTTCTAACACTTTTGTTATACAAATGAAAACATTTCACTTTGAATTTTTTTTATTAATGTATGGGGTGCTACCGGCGATTTTTTTGTTTTGCCATGTATTTGCATTATGATGATTATGGTAATTTCAGTATATTTTCCTCATTTTCCTGTCCTTATATATACGCAAATCCTTTTTAAAGAAAAAATTATCTTTTTCCGTTTCAATGCCTATAACTAAATATTTTCTCTAGTGATCCATCAGAATTATTGATTTGCTTAAAAATTTTATACATTTTCTGGTAATACAATATTGAGAAACCATTAGCAAATATTCATTTCTGTGATAGTGCTGCCTTTAGCGGTGAATAGTAGAAACTCATTTTTCTGCTGGATATTTTTTGCTTGTTTGGTTCCATTTTTCTAGAGGGGCGCACAAACCATAATAATAATTGTTCTAATGATTTCTTTTCATTTAGCAATCATTAAAATTGCCAAGCCAAAAAAATGGAGGAGTGTAATTGTTATGGCCAACACCCACCCACCTACCGAATTTGTGATAAAAATCATCTTGTATAATCAAGAATTACCGCCCCGGTGGCAAAGTGGTCAGCATGCTTGCTCCAGCGACCGGTTTGATTCCTGGGTTCGATTCCCGGTGGTAACAAGTAAACATTTTCATGGCTGGTTTAGGATCAATGAATTAGTCACTCATTATCCGAAATGAAAATACGATTATGAAACCTCATTTAAGGCGGCCAAATCCCTTGATGGGATATAGTGCCAGAGAGACAGAAAAAGGAGAATCAAAAAATATCATTCTTGCTTAAATTTCACATAACCAACAAGGTCAAACTTTTAAAAAAATTGAATCATCATTGCAATAATTGAAAATCCTCCCACATTTCACATGCATCTCCAAATTTATGGAAAATGATTTAGTATGAAGTTCAATCCGCCTGGTCTGTAAAGTTGCCGAATTTTTGTGAAATGATTTTTTTTATCGAAATTCGTCATTTCCGCTTAAATTTAAAATATGATCTGAATTCATTTTTTTAAATCTAATGTACAATCTTTTTATTTTAATTCTGTAGACCGAATTCGACCAAAATTCACTGAAATTACTGGGAAGTTTCATTCCGATCAATCAATCCGTAAGGACTGTACAGGGACCATATTTTTACTGAAAAACGGTTCTTTGACAAAAAATCGTCATTTTCGTTTAAATTTTGGGAAATTGATCTGGACCGGTATTGCTGCAAAATTAATTTAGAATCTGTTAGCTCATTTCGTTTTTACTCATTGACGTCCAACTGTGAGAGATTCCATAACATGAAAACAAAGATATCACTTTTCCGGCTTTAAAGCATAGTTGATATATAGCTATTTATATTGATAAGGGGGATTAAAGAATTGTTAGAATTTAAGAACTACTTACCAATTCCAGCATCGAGAAATGGGGGACCAACTTCGAATTAAATTTCATCGAAATATTTCACAACAAGTTGAACAAATTTTTGTGAATCGAACTTGAAAATGAAGATTATTTCAGAATCGGTTTCTAAAAGTGGAGTTTAGATGGATGGAGTCAAGATGTAGTCAATAATCATGGATGGAGTCCAGAATGTCCTTTCATTACACCTGTGGTAATAAGTTAAACGGAATTAGGTTTACGGACCATCTGTCGTTCGAGAGAATCCTGGAGGAACGGATCAACACTGGAAAACGAAGCACTGCAATTTTTCACGGACGGTTGTAAACTAAACGGCAAGGTAGGAGCCGGAGTCTTCTGTAAGAAACTTAATGTTAATATTTCCGTTCGTCTCCCTGACTACTGTAGCGTGTACCAGGCTGAAGTGGTGGCGATAGGCAAAGTCATGACATGGTTGGACATTCATGACAAGTCACTAGAGGCGTTTATCTGAAGTGGACAAACACCCTCACGTGCAGGGTAGAGCAAGAGGTTTGGCCAAAACTGGACCTGCGGTGCTCCAAAGCACTAGTATCCTGGGAAAACGAGAGGTAGGATTGGTCGTAGGGATACTGACCGGACACTGCCTTTTTGAAGCGAGGAAGCTGGGTCTACAGACGAATGACTTTTGTAGAAGTTGTATATGGACGAAAAAGAGGAAGAGAGTTTAGATCACTTCCTATGCTCGTGCACTATCATGCATAAGGCAAAAGTAGTTAGGTGTGGACGGTATGGACAGCCTTTCGGAACTCGTGGACTGTGGAGTGCGAGATATTTTACACTACATAAGTAGGATGGTTTCAGCGGGAGTAAAGGGGAGATATGATCCTATGGTACGGCCTAAGTGTGCGATAGCAGCCACTCTAACCTAACCTAACCTAACTTATATAAGACGTTAACTGACACGTACACCAGCCGTTCTGTTGCTTCAAGGCTTGTGAACATTTTTAACCCAAGTTTGTTGTTTTAATGGTAATGTAGCATTTTTCACAATCACGGTTCGCGACCTCGTGGTCTAACTCTACCATTGTAGATGGCCATGTACCAAAAAACTAAGCATATTGTCCCTTTTTTACCAAAATGCAAGAGGATTCTGCTTAGTGCATCTCGTGAGGTGTTTCTAAAAACTTAAACACATTCCTTTGATGATTTTGTTTTAACGGAAACTAATTTAAACAGCAACTTTCATATCATGGAGTACTTAACAGCGGATTTTAATGGTTTTCGTAAAAATGGTAATATGTACACTATACTATTTCAGGCCCAAACGGACAAGGAGTTTTCGTTGCGGTTCGTTCTAATTTCGACTAAGTGTAAAAATTGACAATTAAAAAGAAACAGGGAAAGACATTTTATTTCTGTGTTCCTATCTGCGCCCGCTTAGTCCGATTGAGGTCTACCAGCTATACTCTCCAGTAAAAACAGCTTCAACAGGCAACTCGATCTGGTTTTTTCATTTGATTCTAATAACTGTACCGCCATAGAAACTTACCACTGACGTCAATCACTTTTTGGCTCGCTTGGAATCAAAAAATATTATATCGTTTCAACTTTGACAAGGCCGACTTTGAGAAACTAACAGCACGCTTTTACTTTGCAGTTTTTGAGTGTTGTACGAAAGTAGTAATTTACATTGCCCAGAAGAACATTTTCTCATCGCCACCATGGTATAGTAGCGAAACACGCACTTCCCGAAATCTCCGAAACAAACGATGACGGAAATTTTTAAATCTCAGCCGCAGAAGATTGTTTTAATCCAGATTGGCCAACGAACTTTACAATGATTATAAGCCTGATGGAATTGTTGTAGTAAAAAGATGTGGTGGCCAGTTGGAAAGTCTTTTGGAATGTTCCCTAACAAGTAGAAAAATTTATTTATTATCCCCATTCATAATGCAGCAAGCTGATATTGCTGCTTAACTATATACCAATTGCGAAGTTGCTCTGTTTCCCAAAACTGTTTGAGAGTGTCATATATGATGTACTGTGCATTCACTGCAAAGCTCTGTTCTCTCACCACAACAAACCTAGTTAAAATAACAACCATAATTAACTCAGTTTGGCATCCTTTTACTCCTCAAACAGTATAGAAATGCTACAATCTTTACAATTTTAAATTCCCACGAAGCTCTCTTGGCGGCCACCTCGCAATTTATATAACAAATTTAACTAAATTGTTTCCCCAATTTATCCAGTAATATTTGCAAAAATTGACTAACCTATGCCAACTAACTGGACACAGCAAATGCACGACTACACCTGTTGATAAGGATTAGCCGAATTGAATAAAAAGATTCAGAAATATTCTCTCGCAAATTTAACGAATATAAGTTTAGATAAAGGTTCAGCAATTAATTATAATTTACATGACGTATCCTTTTTTATCCTTTATTTAAAAAATAAAAATTTATAACTGTCCGTTTAGTTAAGGAAAGTTTTATTTTAGATTTTCCTCTTTTATAATTTATCTATGTTACACTACCGTAGTACCTGAGATAATTTTTTTATATCACCCGCATATTCTATAGTTTGTTAAGCGTATACACTTTAATCCGTTAAGGGAGTACCGGTTGTGAATATATTGTACATATATAGATGCGAAGTCTTTGTATAAACGACAAAGTTATAGAATGGGTATGAATGGGTATAAAAAGGCAATAATCGTTTAGCATCAGCAAAATTGTAATGTTGATTTGCGAACGAATGAATTTGGATGTACGGCAATTTGTAATATGGTTGGAATAGTATATAACGGTACAATATGATAATTGAAAAAGAGACATTAATATCGTTTTCACTGGCACAAAAATCCACATTTTTTTCTGATTGGAATCAATTGGAAATGGATTTTTTTAGATTTTTTGTCTTTTTTTTTTTTTTGAAAAAAAATCCAAAAAATTTGTTGGATTTTTTTTTACGTTTACTCACACATATACTAAACGTCATGTCAATTGTCAAAAAAGACGTCGCGCCATTTATATTTTATTATATTTCGCTTCACACATTCTAAAGTATACATCTCCTGTTAGTATGTTTTAGAAAGATTATACCATTGCGTTCTATTTTGTCTTTTTCATATTCTGTTCAAAAATTATCAAAATATGACATTTTCTGTGGTAGTTATGACGTTTTTTGTAGTTGATATAAAGCATCAACATTAAAATTGGTCCATGTCGGACTATGCAAACTGCTCTTGTTATTTTTTAGATCGGATCCTTTTCTTCAATGAATTCAACTAAGACAATTTAATATGATTTTGAATGGAATTTTTTTTATATTTTTATATACTATGTGCGGTTGTTATATTTCGTTAAGTTAATAATTAAAAACTGAAATTAAACTGTAATACTATACGTCGCTTAGGATATTAAAGATTGTGAAATCTTTAAAATAAATTCGATTAAAACAATTTAGAATAATTCTAATTGGAACTAACCTAAAATTACAAATATATTTTTTATCACCATTTTTAGTTTTTTTTATAGTGGTGTGCGTTTTATGAACTCGTTCATTTCATAGTATTATTGGCAATACTAATATTAGTAAAGACAACTCTTGTGTTAACTATATGTGTGTGTTAGTATTGTAATATAACAATCGTATTTCAGTTAGTATACTTTTAACCGTAAACATGGACAGATCGAAATTGATGGTGCTCTTAGCACAGCAAAATAATATTATGAAAAGTAAGTAACTAAAGTATTCCAAGTTCATAGTAATATTAAATATTACTTAATATTAATATAAATTTTATATTTATCACATAAGCAATGTTCAAAAAAGATCAATTAGTGAAATTGAAGTCAACGATGAGGAAAATAATAATTTTGTTGATGAAGAAATTATTTGTAGTAGTAAGAACGACCGTGGAGGTATACCATATGTATGCGAAGGTAATCATTACGTTTAGTTGGGCTTTGGTTTTGTTCGTTCAGTTATTGGAGATATATCCGTGACTAGTCATTTATCCTGAGATCACATTTTTAAACCATTATCGTACACAATAACATTTATATTTAATATTTTTTATCAATTAGACAATGTTGTATTTAACCCAATGAGTGATGGCGACAACGAAAAAACAAATAATCAATGCGTTAGTGAAGAAGATGAATATTAGTGTATTTTGGTTTTACTTATTGTATGTTGAAATAAGGATGTAGGTCATAGTAAACCATCGCAAGCAACTAAATAATTAACTAATTAAACTTGGCATACCGCTCAGTTATACTAATATATTTTGCAATTACATTAGAATCTTCGGATACTTCAAGTAGTCACTCGGGCCATCTAGTTCATAGTCCGATCACGCCTAAACGATGTTTACCGCCCGTAATTAATAGAGAAAGCCCACCGCCCAGCACACGCACACGGAAAAGAAAGAGGCAACCGCAAAATTGGATCAAAAATATTTTAAAATCCAAAAGACAAAGAGGCGAATCATACAATCAAGGTGATAAATCTGTACTTGCGAAACAATTACAGCCCGCGTGTGGTGAAAAGTGTCCAACTCAATGTTTAATCAAATTTAGCGATACTCAAAGAAAAAAATTATTTTCGATCAGTTTTATAGCCTAGGAAATAAAACTAGACAATGGGAGTTTATTTTAAAATACGTAGAAGAGGTACCCAAAAAAAGTTGTAGGAATTTAAATAACTCAACAAAACGAACCTACAGCAGAATATATCGTTTGCCCTGCAAAACAA
Source organism: Nephrotoma flavescens (assembly GCA_932526605.1). NCBI lineage: Eukaryota > Metazoa > Arthropoda > Insecta > Diptera > Tipulidae > Nephrotoma > Nephrotoma flavescens. Next base: position 79,378,700 of record OW052220.1, read on the forward strand.
CAGGTTCTAATATAAAAGTATGTAAGACTTTTTTCTTAAATACCCTAGCAATCAACCAACAGTGGGTCGAAACCGCGATACTTAAACTAAAATCCGGTAATGGGATAGTTAATCCTGATACAAGAGGTTCTCATACTCGCATACAAAACGCAGCGACAATTGAAATTAACAACATCATATCTCAACATATAAATGCACTTCCTCGTCTACCATCACATTAGTGTAGAGCGAATACCACGCGGGAATATTTAGACTCAAGTTTAAATATTGCCAAGATATACAGATTATTTTTGAAATGGGTGCTGACAAATAAAATTTCATGTCCACCGGTAACGCAACGTCAGTACCGTGATATTTTTAATACGAAATTTAATTTGGGTTTTGGGTTTCCGAAAAAAGATTTATGTAACGATTGCGCCGCATTCGATAACATGAATGAATCCGAGAAAATTATTAATCAAAGCCAATATAACAAACACACATTTAACAAAATGAAGGCGCGTGAAATTAAAAATAATGATAAGGCAACTGCTCTCAGTAATAATGCCATTAAGGTAATATGTTTTGATTTTCAAAAAATACTTCAAACGCCGTGGAGTGAAATAGGTATATTTTACTATAAACGAAAATTATCTGTTTACAATTTCACAATCTACGATTTTGCAACCAAAAAAGGAATATGTAATGTATGGGATCAGACCATTGCCAATAAAGGAGCAAACGAAGTAAGCAGTTGTTTATGGAGATTTGTGTCAGAAGCTGTTGAATGTGGAGCAAAAGAATTTATTTTTTGGAGCGACAACTGCAGCGGTCAGAATAAAAACAGGATCGTTTTTACCTGTTATGCATATATGGCGAAACAATTCAATATAAAAATTACTCACAGATATTTGGAAAAGGGACACACACAAAACGAGGGTGATAGTGTGCACTCTAATATAGAACGGGTCAAAAAACATCAAACTGTATACATACCTGCCCAGTGGTACAGCTTAATGAGAAACGCAAAGGTAACTGGAGATCCGTACGATGTTATCGAAATGACTCAAAATAATTTTTTTAATTTTAAATTATTTTCGACCAAACTGAATTTTAATCACAACACTTTAAAAGAAAAAGTAAGTATGATTAAAATCAGAGAAATATGTATTTCTAGCGAGGCCCCAAATAAATTTTTATATAAACACCAATTTGAGGAAGAATACAAAACGGTTATTATGTATGAATTACCTACTATTAATAGTAAACGCCGAAGGAAAAAATTAAATTTTGAATTTACCGACTTGGAAAAATTGTTTAACGGGCCCATATCTATTCCAATGCCTAAATACTTAGATTTAATTTCGCTATGTGATGGAAACTACATTCCACAATACTATCAAGATTCTTATAGTTCGTTAAAGTTTAGTAATTTAGAAGAAGAAAGCAACTCGGACTCTTAACAAGTTACTTATATTAAATAATAGATGTTATATTTTAGTACTTACTGAAAACGCTACTGTTTCATGAATTTTGATACCAAATGAATTAGGTTTTTGGAAAAATAAAATTTCTTTTTATTTCAAAATTATCTTTTGTTTTATTATCTCAGAAATGGACTTGATGGAAACCGCATGAATTACATTTTCAGGTTCAAACATTTTGTCGGGACTTAAATTATTCGTTTCTGTTTATACATGAAAGAATGTCCAAATAATGACATGCTAACCGTCTTTAAAATAGACTTAAGAAGAAAAAAAACAATCAAAAATATTATAAATCGTCTTGTGGTATTAATAATCTGTTTATGTCCGGTCAAAACTATATTACGTGAAATATCTGTAAAACCACAAGTATGGAAAGTCACCTGATTATATAGTTACTTAAAGAATTTCCCAGCCTTTGGAAACATATTAAAAAAGTTATAAAATTTTAATTTTTTATCTGTAAATTTTGAAAAAATTGATTAAAATTGCTCTCCTGAAAAGTAACTTTTTTGCGTTAGCATACTTTAGAATGTGCGAAGCGATTTGTGATAATTGTTTAAGCAATTTGTGTTTTTATTAAATTATTATAAATTAAATTGTGTTTTTATTATTGTAAATTATTATTATTATATTATTATAAATAAATTATTTAATAAAATATAGTAAAATCTATAATAAAAACAAGAAAAAAACACGGCTTTCCAGTTTGCGCTATTTACTATAATTTACAGCGGATGAAATGCAAAAGTTGTAAAGTTATTTGTTGTAACATTGTTATCGGTGCACACGCAATAATCTTTATAAAACAACACTTTGAATTAAACAAAATTTAATTTAATAAAAACACAAATTGCTTAAACAATTATCACAAATATAATAAAATATAAATAGCGCGACGTCTTTTTGACAATTGACATGACGTTTAGTATATGTGTGAGTAAACGTAAAAAAAAATCCAAAATCGTGTTCTGTGGCAAAAAATAAAAAATCCAAAAATTTGGATGTGGATTTTTGTGCCAGTAAAAACGACATAAGTGAAGTGATGTATAGTTATTCCTAAATAAGGTAAACGGCTATAATACTGACATAGGCGGCATTACTGACATGTTTTGCAATTTTGTCCGATTTTAAGAATATAACTCAACATACTAATTTTTTTTTCTTTAAAACACTAATACAAACATTCTAGTTTCTACGCATGCTTAAACATTCTCAAACTCTCTTACTAAAAACAATAAAAATCAGTTATAATCTCACAGACAACGAGAACGCATCATTATGCGTAATTTGTAATTATATTTTATTTGTAATTTGTAATTATATTTTAAAATTTTGTTTTATGGATGATACGGGTCTTTTTACCTAATTAATTGAGTATATTCATACGAGAAAAACGGAAATAAATATAAATTTTAGTTAAAATAGTTTTGTCAATATTAGAAACAGTGAATAAATAGCTTGTCCCTTTTACTGATATGTCAGTATTAGATTAAGATACATTTTTTTTAAATTTATTATTCTGAGCTCTACGTTTATTTATTATATCAATTGTTTTTAGATTTCGGTTTTAATAGTGTGTATCGTTTTAATGTCCTAATTATGACCCAAAAAAAGTATAATAGTTTAAGCACGGAAAAATCAAAAAGACAACGATCAGTATTGAATCCATATTTAGCTCACTAAAAGATTCAAAACGTGTCAGTATAACCTCGAAATTCTAAATTATATTTATGGTTATTTGAACTATTTATTCCCGTTTTAAATCGTTTTGCAATATTTTAATTATTTTAAAATTAATTAAATATAAGTAATCTTAAAACTGACTCACACTTTTTGGATAATTTAATTGTAATTGCCTCGTTAAATTTGTAAGTCAGCATTATAGACTTACATGTCAGTAAAGGAGCTCTGTAATATTTTTTTTAGAATGGCAACGAAGATGAAGCGCCTTCAATACAGTCGGGGTGATCTTAATAATGCGCTCGAACATATGACAAATGGTATGAGCATATACGCTGCTAGTAAGAAATTTAAAATACCCCGAACAACTCTACTTTACAAACAGAGAGGCGTATATGCTTTAAATGCGCACATAGGCCACCCAACAGTATTAACAATGGCAGAAGAGCAAAAAATTAAAGAATGGATCTTTCATATAAGTAAAACAGGATTTCCAGCTACGAAAGACCAGCTGCTCGACAGTGTTCAGCTTCTATTAAAAAATATCAAAAGTGAAAATAATTTTAAAGAAGGTAGACCGGGTCGACGATGGTACGAAGGTTTTTTAAAGAGAAATCCCGATATTTCGCAACGAGTCTCTCAACATTTAATTAAAAGTAGAGGTATAATTACAGAACAAAATATAAGGGAATGGTTTCAGCAAACTAATATATATTTGTTGAAAAATAACTATAAGGATATCATAAATGACCCGAAGCGGATTTTCAACTGTGACGAGAGCGCTTTTTTACTGGCACCTAAGGAAAAGTGCGTTTTAACAGCAAAAGGCGAGAAAGCAGTATATAACGTAATAAATAACGACGAAAAAGAGTGCCTTACTACATTAGTAATGGTGAGTGCTTCAGGGGATATTCCTCCGCCGATAGTGGTGTATAAATAGAAAAGAATTCCCTTTGCACTAGGACGGAAAATGCCAAGAGGCTGGAGTATGGGCTGCTCCGATTCCGGGTGGATGACGGGAGAGGTTTTCTTCGAGTACATCGCAAATGTATTTCTCCCATGGTTAAAGCAAAGTTGTGTGGAGTTTCCAGTTATTTTGTTCCTAGATGGGCACGCCTCACATTTATCTTTGACTTTAAGCGAATTTTGTAAAGATTTTAATAGTTGTAGATTTTAATTGTTTTAATAGCGCTTTATCCAAATGCAACTCACCTCTTACAGCCTTTAGATGTCAGTGTTTTTCGTCCGCTTAAAGCAGAGTGGAGAAAGGCTGTCCATAATTGGAGACTCCAAAATAACGGGAAACGCTTAAAAAACGAGGATTTTGCCCCTTTATTAGCCACAGTTTTATCAACGGCAGCAAACGAAATCACCATCCAAAATGCTTTCAAAACATGTGGGATTTATCCATTTTGTCCTGACGCGGTAAATTATACTAAAATGTTAAAAAATCCGCAAACTGCAACACCTACGACAACTAATACTAGTATCTCAGGAGAGCAAGATTCGTTTTCTGCTAAATTTGAATCATTTTTAACAAAAAACCAATTGCAATCATTCAATTATACACGGGGTATATGGAATGGCACGAAAGAGGATGAAAACCTTTATAATGTTTGGGTTAATATAACGCAAAAATGTGAGCAGCATCCGAAACTATTAAATTTATCTGATATTGAGGCCAATACCGATTACACTATAGATGCTGAACTACCGAAGGAAATAATTCCCGCGGTAGGTGATCAAAGTCTTCAACATTTTGATCTGAATACAACATTTTCCTATTATGGTGCTGATCAATCCTGGGCGAATATTGAAGGGGTGGGCGAAATGATAACTTTTTCTATAGAAGGATCCCCTGAGCGCAACCAAATTCCCGACAATGTATCAACATGTGATAATTCTGAAGCAGAACAACTTCTGATGGATGAAAAAAAAATTTACTAGATGTAAACGCCTTATAAAACAAGTTTCTTTTGGCCAGAAAATAGACCTAACGAGGCTTCGATTAAAAAAGTCAAAAAACGAATCCCAAATGTGATTGTATCCTCCGATGAGTACATTGTATACAACACAAAAAAAATCTTGACAAAGAGCGCGAAATTAAAATGAAATTGGAACGGAAATTAAAAAGAGAAGCCAAGACGACAACCAAAGACACAACTGTCGTAAAAAAAACAGAAATTGAAGGTAACTCGCCCACAGTCGATACGTTTATAAATATCGATCAAATTAATATCGGTTGCTATGTAATAATCCGATACGAAGGAGAATATTTCCCCGGTGTCGTCCTAGATATAAGGCCTAATGAAGCATCGGTAAAAGTAATGGGAATGAGTGGCCCCAATTGGAAATGGCCAGAGAAGGATGACATTCTATTCTATTCATTTCAAGATATTATAAAAATAATTCCTGAGCCAGAATTACTTAACGCTCGAAATTGATAATAATAAATCACTGTGAACTGTGAATTTGTGACACTTAACCATAATTATAGTTTTATTTTTATATAATTTATGTTATGTATAGTAAGAATTTTTAGATTAATGAACACTATCAAACAATTTAATATTATTTTCGTTTTCTTATGTATATAAAATATATGTACATACATTTATGTTATAAAATGCTGAATAAAATAATAAACATTATTTTCGGAACAGCTAGATGTTTTATTTATTACTTTTCAAAATAACAATAGGTACTTACTTATTTGGTAAGTTTTCGTTAAACTCAAAACTATGTCACTAATGAGCCCTAAAAATGTCAATAATAGAAACGCGTATTTTCCAATAGCTCAATATTATGTACAACATAACTTTTTTCAGAAAATTAAAGATTAATGAATGAAAATTGTTACTCACTCAATATTTTCTATTACTATCTGACTCTAAGATAAACAAGTATTTTAAAAACTATTAAATCACTTGGAATATATAATGTTTTATATTAAATATGGAAGGTCAAACTTGAAATTGTCGCGGCGTATGTCAGTATTATAGCCACTTACCTTAGGTACTTTTTCAAAATCTAAAATGCATGTGCAATAAGCCAGCGGATCGAAAGCAGAAGGGATAAACGTAGTAATGATATGCCATGCGTTGTCTCCCTTAAATTTCTTTAATTTTATTTTCGATCAATTAGCTTTCGATCATTCTAACGAATCCATTTTTTTCATCTTCCCGATTTTTTACTTTCAATCTTGTTGGCGTCGTTTTAGATCATTTCGATAGATTTTTATTTTTAGATAGCTAGAATAGTTGGAGGGGAGTGCACGTTTTGTTCTTTATCCCAAAATTTTTAATATCTGCATAGCAAGTAATAAAAATTTTGAGAGCCTCACATCAGAGTTTTTTTTGTATTACCTTAGTTAGATTAACATCATAAATTTGCTTAGTAGAACGCGAATTCTTCGCAAAAATTTGCGATGAGCCTATTTCGATTATTGAACATAATTGACATTCTAGAGTTTCACCTTGATCAGCTTGAAAATTCATCAAACTTTACGAAGATTGCATTGACGTGTTGAAAGAAATGGTAATATTGGGTGAAATCCATATACTTTTTGATAAGAATTTTCCGATCTCACGTTCCTGGTAAGGATGTCTTTATAGTTTGAAAGGTTTATACATTAATACCGTCCTATTTTTTCTTTGAAATAAAGAATAACTCTCGGAACTAATTTTGGGGTTTCGGGTAATTTTCTCCATGATTCTGAAATATTATTTACCTAAATCTGGAGGAGTCATTTTCAGCAACGCGGATTCTCATATAATTTTCCTGAAGTCAGTTTCATGGAAAGAGTTGCGGTAAAAAGACTAAGCTAACAAGCTTTTTAACATGCGGATCTGCTTTCCAAAATTCCTTTAGTTTGCACCTTCCGCAATATTATTTAACTGAAATGCAAAACACGCCTAGTGCTATGGAAAGTACGGGCTAACCATTGTTTAGCTTTTTTTTCAAAAAGAAATTGAAATTAATTTAAAAAAGAATTTTTAAATATGAGATTTTGAAAAGTGGGATTTTATGCTCCTCTTAAATGAATCTCAAAATTGTTTATATGAGATTAATATATATTTACGGTTTATAAAATTTAGGTTGGATCTAGATGTAAAAATTCAACGATTAGTTATCATTAAAGTTCAGTTTACCAGAAAAAGATAGCTTAGAACTTTGTTGCAAGTTAATTAATTAATTTTCTGGTGTGAATGCCAATTCTACATGTAGTATGTCTAGCTGGTATACCTACAGAAACTTGGCCATATGAAATAGGTGACGAAACCCGTTCATCAAGCTTTCGGCGACTATCTTGTTGATTTCTGTTGGCATTATTTTCTCCAAACTAAAGTTCTCGGTGTTTCTTGCTCTCATTTGAGAACATTATTGTGAGTTCAGTACCAATTTTGATATTGGTACGTCCACGTGCTCTGGTATCAATCAGGCATCAATCTCTTTGGCTGGTTGAATACTTGGTGTTCTCTAACAGGTGACAACTGCTTTAGATTTCCAAAAAATTGTATGTTTATAAAAAAAAGAGCGCATCAATACACTTGACCTATTTCAGGTGCGTATTTATTATGCATACCTTCTCATACGAGACCAACGAAATCTCGTCAATCCATGACTCGGAGATAGATACCAATTTGAATTGAATTATCTTCTATCCAGAGTATTTTGGGTAGATGTGGGCTGAAACTATTCAGGAAGGGTAATAATCCTTTACTAGGCCACCAAACACTTCATCATTGTTTCAAATCAATTTCAATCAAATGCAAATTACAGATGAAGGACATGAGGTATGTACACTGTACACAACTCATGCACCACCTCACACACGATATTGTTCCGTTTCTTTCGTACCAATTCATTCAAGTTTGTCTACACATCCAGTTTATCTTCTGTAATGTATTGAACGACACCTATGTTCTAGCATTGTAACTAATTAATACTTTTGTCGTGCATTGCATATAATATTTTAGTATTTCAAATGTAGTTTTGATAGTTTCAGTGTTTTATTCTCTTCTTCGCTAAATTCGGCCAATTTAATTGCAAGTTCATTTTTTTAACACAATGGCGTCAACATTCATGGGAAAAATTCTAAACGATGATTACGTAAAATTCGAAGAGAGATTGTAGAGAAGAGAAAATTTTAGAGAAATCGAGAGAAATTTTATTGTAATTGAGTTAGACGACGAAGACCAGCAGGCTGGGCACTTATGCTCAGTTATATCAGAAGATGTCTACAAAAAAATTAAGAGATTTGTGTTTTCCAAAGAAACCAAGCGAGATGATTTTTGAGAATTTATTATGCATACATTTACAAGATGTTTAGTCTAAGAAGCATCTGAAATTTTAATGATCATTTAAAGGCTGTGTTACGTGACAAATTTGCTACAGGATTAAGCGCGGGGCCCATCGCAGATCGGGTTATGGAAGAAGAGCCGGCTGCGGACTTATCGGAAATTTATAATGTGGCGATTAAAAAACTAAATGTGTATATTAACAAAATTAGTTATAATTTGCTGTGAAAAAACCAAGTGAATAATAAACAAGTGAATAAACCTAAAAATGACACTATTGGCCTTTTAATCACCGCCTAGTTAGCGCCACTTCATATACGAGCGAAAGGTGACATTTGTTTATACGATAAAATGCCTTCCATTTTATTATTATTACATCATTTGTTACATTAATTGTCAACTAATTGAACATTTTACATAATATCCAGTCGAAATATAGTCATCTATGAAGTTCATATTACATTAAAACTAGTTTTTTGAGAAGTCGATCACCTCTCGCTCTAGTTCCAAAATATTCCGACAGATGTCAGCCACTTTACGTTAAAAGGTGATTATGTAATAAATTTTTTAATTCAAGTGCTGCAATGTGCTTTGCTTGTGCCCAAGGGAATCAAGGCGGTTTGTGATGCGGTAAAAAAACTAATGATGCGTGGCAGGATAATAAAGAAAAAAAATCACAGACAAAAATTTTTAGAACTTTTTAATGTCAATGAAGACAATGACAATGACCCTTTCTTTTTGGATCTGTTAATAAATAATATTCCAGTGGAGATGGATTCTGGTGCGTCAGTGACGGCAATTTCTGAGGAATTTTTTAATAAACATTTTATTTCAGAAAATTTAGTGAAACCAAAGAAACAATTGAAAAGTTATGATGGAGTACCCATAAGTAAAATCGGTTATTTTGCTGAAAAGATTAAATTTGAAGATTTGTTATATGAAAATATTGTGGTGGTGGTGGTACGTAATGGTGGAAAACCTTCCTTTACTTGGTGATGATTTGCTAAAAAAATTAAACAACGTTTACAAAGCCTATAGCTTTAAATTCTAAAATTATTAATTTTGTACTAATAAACGGCAGTCCGGAAAAACGTAAGTGTTTGTGAACACTAAAATTAGAATTGAAAGATGATGCCAAACCAGTTTTGTGTAAGCCACGACGTCACCAGCGGATGGGAAACTCCTTTATTGCCCATTCTTAAGAAGAATGGTGACATCCGAGTGTGTGCAGATTACAGTAAATAAATGCTTGAAGGATGTAAATTACACAATTTCACAAATTGATGATTTGTTTGCGGCATTAGAAAGTGGTCAGAAATTTACCAAGCTTCATCTTAGTTCTGCATACAACAAGATCGAATTGGATGAGGAGATAAAATATTTATTATCGTGGAGTACTATCGTTTTTGCAGGGAATCGTTTACGTTTAGGAACGAAGCCTGTCAGTTAGATTTTTCAGAAAATTATGATGAAAACTCTTCTCCATAACATAACTATGCGATGATTCACAAGGAAACCCTTGCGATTTTTTTTTGGGGTAAAGAAATTCTCAAATCCTCTTATTGGGCGATATTTTATTTTATGCACTGACCATAAGCTTTTGGTGACTATTTTTGGACCGAAGATAGGGGAATTCTTGGGATGCCAGATGGACTTTTGCAACGTGGTCTATTTATTTGTCAGCATATGATTTTACAATCCAACATATTTAAGTAGAGGTCAACAAGAGTGCGGATTTTTTGCCACGATTATCAACATCCGATGTTGATCAAGATATAGGTACATAGAAGACGACAATTGTTCTTATTTGAATTTTATCAATAGTGATCCAATCAATCAAAAGTGATACATAATCTGAGATTTGAAATGAGCTGTTACTAGAAAAATATATAATAATTTCGAGCTACAGAATCGTTATTTCAACAAAATTTCGGTTAAATATGCTAACTGAGCTAAACAATTCGCATCTTGGTATGAGTAAGATGAAGGCATTAGCCCGAACATACTTTTGGCGCCCAAACTTGAATGCAGACATAGAAGGATTGGTGAATTCGTATGTGCACAGGCACGATCTGAGGAGCAAAAGACGCCGTTAACCCCATGGATTCAGACGACTTATGTTTTTCAACGTATGTATATACGTCGATTTTTGTAGATCGATTAGACAAATATTTTTTAATAACTTTGGATCCGTACTCCAAAAATGTGTGGAGGTATACATGATGAATTCATGTAATACAAAAGAGACAATAAAGAGAGTGATGGGATATTTTGCTAGTTTTGCCGTTCCCAAATCTATTGTATCAGATAACGGACGACTATTCACGTCACCTGTTATGAGGACTTTTGCAGATTAAATGGAATAAATTTTGTTTTAACGGCTCCATATTCGCCCGCTTGAAAACATTTAAATATGGGCTAATTAAAGCGTTAAAAGATCAGAATAATAATAAAGTTATAGGTAAGTCTAACTACATTAAAGGATGGACATTAATAATTTTACCGCCGAACGGAGAATTCAACCACAAAGGGGACTCCATATAAATGTTAAAAAGATGTTTAACCGCAAAAAGTATAATGCGTTTTAATCAATTATTACCGAGCGCTATTATTGATCGGCAGAAGAAGAATTATGATACGGGTACCCATGCCAAGCCAAAAATTTTAAAAAGTAGAGGAGGAGGTAATGGTAAGAGTTATCTTATGAAGATAGTTGTCTCGAATAATTATAATTTTGCTCACAGTAGGTCAGTGGTAGCCGAGCAACAGGGCAGGTCAGATTCTTATGACGTGAACACAATGACGAAATAGATATTAATCCGGTTGATATAGTAGACGCAAAGAGTGAGTTGGCACTCGAAGAACAGTCACGGCATACAATTCGACTTAGACGGTCAATAAGAAAAGCGAAAGCCCCAGTGAGGTTGCTCAATATAATCAAGACACAGACTGCCTTGCTCAATATAATCAAGACACTTAAACTTAATAAACACATTTTATTAAACACTTGTTTTTTTATCTCGCAGAATTAGATTTTTGAATTTTTTAATTAAAAAATTAATTCAAAAAGTTTAAAAATACAATCGATCGATTTCGACTTGTTAGGTCATCATCAGGAGTATCTACTGATTTGTAAAAGTAAAAATTAGTTATACATAGCAGAAAAAAGCAAAAATTAAACAAAAGAAAGAGGGACAAAAATAAGCAATAGAAACCAATAAAAATTAATCTATTGATTGTGCAGGTGTGCGATTAGTCATCGGCTGAGTAAAAAAATTCAAGGTATATTGAAGTACATTTTGAAATGTACGGTAGTGGATTATTAATTCGGCTTCGCATCTGTTGTCAAACATGATAAAGTTTCTCTTGATTACACCAAATTTGCGAGTCGATTAGGTAGGCATTTGCACTTTCAATGGATAATATTCTAATTGAATAGAGATAATTCAATTAGAACAATCGCCATCTTTAATTTTCTATCCAATGTCAAGAAACTTCGTCTGCTTGGTGAAAAGATGACAGCTGTGACAAAGTTAGCCAATACCATATAGAGCAGCATTATACAAACCATATCCTGATGTATACATATTACCACATTTCATTGGTGCCTATGAGCTCGCATGATTCTTGTTACTTCTCCTATCGAATTATAAACATTTGTTTCTTATTCGTGTTGCTCTGACTTTTTAACATTTCACATTTTGTAAAGTGGATTATTAGCGTAATGCACTACATAACCTTGTTCGATAGACAATCTTCAAGTGTTTTTCAGATTTTGATAATCTCACTTATACAACCACAATTCCAGCATTTGTAATTAAACTCGGCAACATGTTATATACAACAAATATCTTCCAACAACCACCGTATTCACCTGATATGGCCCCGCCTGATTTCTCTTTTCCCAACGTAAAGTGTATTTGGGAAGGGGTGATACAATAAATTTGAATGAATAATAAATAGTTCATGTTTTATTGACCAATTCTCGTTCCTTTTTGGGCAGAATGTTTACACAAGAATTTGAAATGAATTTAAATAAAACTTTATTCGTTTTACTTTAACCTATATTGTTGAGCAAATGTAAAGAATATATTCAGTAATAAAGATAAAGTGTTGTCGTGACCGAAGATACACAACTTTCAAGTAAATCGGACAACTGATAAATGGGATAGCTTCAAATTATCGTGCTAAAATGGTGTCATGTTCCTTTAATTTTCAAATGTGAGTTGCATGAGTAGCAATTTATTCAGTAAATAACGAAATCAATTTGATATGGTTGTATCTCTCCACGGAATTATTTTTCAGTTTTAAACCGATTTTATTCGTAAATCGTTATCATTTTTTATCGGTTCTTGAGAAGACAAATATATTTTTAATTCGAAATCTTACTAATTTATACGATTGAAGTTACGATTGCCTCAAATAGAAAACGTGACCAATAAATATGTGATAATGTGCTTTACTATATGGCGGCAGCGTTTCAACGACGAAAAGTTTTATTCAACTTTAAAAGCTATAACATAAAATCCATATATTTTTATGTAGTTTGCAATAAATTTGAAGAATTTATCTATGTTTCTCTACTGTATATATTTACACGATTAAGTGCTTGAAAAATTATGCAAACACTCAATGAAAAACTGTTTAATTCACTATTGCGGTTAAATATGTATAAATCTACTAGCAGCAAAAATTTACATCAATTGTAAATTGGTCAAGTGTAAATATGAAAAGCATGAGTACAGCGCATTTCTATGAACTCTTTAGTTAGCACAGTAATGAATATGTATGAGCATGTTTTATATAGAGTACATAAGGGTAGTGCGCTTTGACTACAAATCACGCAGAATATTTTTTTTAATTTAGGGTTGGAATTATTATTTATTTGTATTCCCCTATGATTATAATACATATAACCGAAAATTAGCCTTTGATATTTAATCAAATGGAAATTTTCGTTTAACTATATATTCAACAACATTTAATATTGTATATACGATTCCGGGGCGATGAAACGAATAAAACTGTATTTCAAAATTGTTGCCTTTAGCGATAAAGCTTTCATGTACATTCCACAATATTATGTGAAAAACACTTCAAAACATAAGTTATATCAAATACTACGAAACATCAGTTATATCATATACTGAGAATTATTTAAAAATTTATAAACAATTTATGTGTTGTATATGAATACGATTGTAATTGGACCATAAAACAAAAAAGAATATTTTCTAACTCAAATACATTTCAATATATTATAATGCTTTTACGCCAGTGTACACAAAAAAGTTTAAATCTGAAAAGCTAAACCTTGTTCCCATTTCCTCGATTTCTTTTTCCATCTTTAAAATTTTTTTATTTTGTTTAAATATAAATAAAAACACCCACCAACAGCAAAAACACTTTGAGAGAAAAATTCAACGAACAAAAAAGCGAAAAAATTCTATAAGAAAACTTTTTTCCTGCCTGTCGTCGTGGATCTGGTAAACTGTTGTTGTGTACACAAAAAAGGCAAAGTAAAATTTCATAAACACCAAATTTTTCTATTGGAACAGAACACAAAATAAAACTTTAAACAATTTTCGAGAGAAGGTTTCGATTTAAACTTTTTTTTTTTTTTTAAAGCACCACCGAAACAACCAAAACACAAAAATTCAGATTTAAAATGCAATTTTCATTTAAATATTTTCGTTTGGAGTGGGGGAAACTAAAATATTTGTATGTATGGTAATTGGTAAAACTATAACGGAACAAATTTGTTGATTAACTTTGAGCTTTTATTATATTTTGAATGTTTGCATGAAAAGTTTTCGTTTTTTTTTTAAATATACTCCGAGAATCTGAAACAATTTCAAGCGTAAATTTTTATTTTTTAAATATTTTTTTAAACTGAACATGTATCCAGTCTCGGTTTATTATATAGCCACACAATTTACATCCGGATATTTATATAAAAACGAGCTTTTAAAGAATATTTGTAAAAAGTTTTTGCAATGTTTAAGTTTAAAAAACAAATAAGAATAATAATTTGGGTTGGGTGTGCTTTGGCTCGTGAATTTGGGTTCTAAAGTTGAAGAAATATCAATCGAACGTGGAAGCTTACGAACCTGTTATTGTCAATTTTTTGTGTTATGATGTTGAGTAAATCATTTTATTTTGAGCTTCCAATCTGGGATTTCTGGTTTTTGAAGAAAAACTCAAAGCCGTAAAGATAAATGAGTAGTGATAAGTGGGGATAATGGTGTTAAGGGGAGGGTTGTTTGTTAATACTTAATTTTAAATAAAATGTTGGCATGGACAGAATAAGTTGATGAAATAAGGTGAATACATTAAAGCAGTTCTAATATTATTTAGATAAAGTCGTATACATTTTACGAAACAGAACTAGCATATTTTAGGAAAACTGATCTGAACCGATATTATTGCAAATTTAATTTAGAATCTTTAAGTTCATAATCGTTTTTCTCGTAAATGATATAGTTTTCAAAATATTTCCAAAAACGAAAAAGTTCCGATGGAAACTACCACTTCTAATGGAAAATGAAAAACCTCCTACGGCAAGTGGCACTTCAGGTGCACCAATTTCCCATAAAATTCCTTCGTATTTCCCAATTTGTAGAAAAAGCCAAGGTGTAAAGTTTCATCCAGATCAATCACTCCATCTAGGATATACAGGGGCTGATTTTTTGTTGAAAAAACGGTTTTGTCAAAAAACGCCATTTCCGCTTAAATTTTGGAAAACTGATTTAGAACAGTATTGTTGCGATACACAAATTTCCGTTAAATTTCACAAAAACCTCCCAATAAATGGAAAAAGTTTACGCATGAAGTTCAAAATGAATAATCAATTATGATGACTTTTTTATCAAAGCTCGTCGATAAAATTTAATTTGCAATCGATTTGTTTTTAATCGTTTCATCGTAAATTCTTTATACGTTTCAAAATATTTGAAAAAAAATTAAAAAAAACCCCTGTAACGATTTCGAATGGCATCGTTACAAGTTTTTAAATTGTGTTTGAATTTTTCTTTTTTTGTATTCGAAAATACGTTGTGTGTAAGTCAGCAAATAAATTTTTATTTAAAATCCCTAAATGTTGACTACGATATTGTGATGTACGAATCAGTAATTGAGAGTGACCGTAAAAGTAAAGTAAAATATCGATCGATCAATAATTTAAGTTCGATACAGCAGTGCAAATGGCTTAGAAAAAATTGATTTTTTTGTTTTTTTTCGCGATTTTTTTTTTTTTTGCGAGGATGAAAACGAAAAAATTTGAGAGGTCAGTTAAGTTTTGGCGATCAAGTCGTGAGGAAGAAAAAGTTTAAAAATAGAAAAGTAGTATCGAAAAATAAAGATCATTTTCTTGATAAGTTAAGTTTAGGCGTGAATTTCAGGCGTGAAAAAATATAAAAATTCCGGTGAAAAAAACATACAAAGAAAATATTGTGAGAAATAATATTACCACTTAACTTTATTTAATTTATTGGTAGTAAGTTTATATAATAATTTTTTTTTATATATTGAAGTAAAAAGACAATTTTTTTTGGTGAAGTGATAATGGACGATTGATAAGACGAAAAGAGACTATGAGTGTAATGACCATCATTAAGTGGCCTATTTTTTTTTAAGTGAATAGACATTTTTTTTTGTGTTTTGATTGATGGTATGATATGAAAACAGGAAAATATTAAAATATTAATGTAAATATAACTATGTGCATATTTGATAGTTGAAAAAAAAAGCTGAAGTGTGAACAATGCGAAAATGCAAAACCTAAAGCGCCGTTATATAAAATCATAAATCGTATAGTGATATAATCCGATTTATTACTAAATCTTCCCTACGATTATATGATCAGATAAAATAATTATAATTATTAGATAATATAATTTGAAAAATTATCGCAGCACTTAATAACTATATTAACCGTTATAATTTAAGCCGGGAAATAATAATAACAACAATAGTAATAATAATAATAATATAATTAAATATACGAAAATATACTGAAACAAAATTAAATGTTCATTCATCTTTAACATCAAGCACTACTTCATTCAACACGTCATCAATTTATCAATTTTGGAAGCCTCACGTTTTTTTCATTTTTTTTTTGTACACCTCATAAAAGAAAAATATTTAAATTGAAAATATTAAATTATAGTAATAATCCGTTGTTAATTAACTTGGTGGTGGGTAATTAATGTTTAGTTAGGTTGGGTAGGGTTTTTAGTTATAGCTAGTTAGTTTTTAAAATTTTTTTTTTTGAATTTCTCAATTATATTTTTTTAGTTTTTACTTAATTTTTATTTTTGTATTGGAGTGATAATTTTTTTAATGCTATTGTTCATATTCAATTTTTCATGGTGTTATTAATTTAATTAAAAAAAAATATGAGATCAATGTAGATCAAAAATTGAGGATGAATTAGAGTGAGTGTCCAAGGTGAACTTGTGGACGGTATTTGTTTTGCTTTGTTTTTTTTTCTCATTTTGTTTTACCGTTACTACACTTTTCATTTTTCTTTATTTTTTTTTTTTTTTTGTTTCAATTACATTTTTTCAAATTCAAATACCCTTCACATCATGCTAAATGTTACATTCCTTAAACGTAAAATATCCTAGGGTAGATGCCTCTTTTGCTGGACTGATTTCGGCCAAAAAACAATCAGAGATTTTATGGAAAAAGCTTAGCTATGAAGTTTATCCCCGATCAATCAATCCATTTGGGCTGTAGAGAACCAACATTAAATAGAAAGCAATAAACTTAACTTAACGTTTGAAAATCTTCTAATTTTATATTTTAGATACTATTTGGTTTTTGCGTCGGCGTATCGTAAATAAAACAACTTGTTTTATTCGTTAACAAAATGATAATAGCTGAATTTTATTGAGAAATAAAATTTTATTAATTAGTAGTGCCTGTTTCTTAATTTGCACGTTTCTTAGAAGTAATTAGACTCAAATTTAGTAATGTTTGTGATGATTATCAGTTATTGATGGCTGCTAATGGTTTAATTTCTTTAGTAAATGTGCCTACAGGAATATCTGGTTCATGCATTGATCATATTTATTATCAAGCATGCCCAAATTACCGATCATGCTTTTATCAAACTGGATATTCATTGTATAGTAAATTAAATTCAGTCAACAGTCAATTACCTACTAGTCAAACGATTAACAGAATTGACTATATGATAATTTAAAATCGCAGCTATTATAACTGAGACAGACTTGGGTTACCGTCGATAACCAACCGATATCCTGACACTGCTTTCAATCATTTTTCTGACATCTTATGTCACTATATTCAAAGAAATACTGTAATATTGCTTTAAGAGAATAAACTGAAAAAACTGAAACCATGGATGAATAATTTTGTTTTGAAGATAATTAATAAGAAAAATAAGCTGATGAAATCAATAAAAAAGCATCCCAATAATGAGCGTTTCAAAATTATGTGAAGAAGTACTCTAAATTTGCGAGTCGAATAGTAGAAGGTGCTAAAAATGCTTATTATTTAAAGAAATTCGAAACTAATAACGGAAATTTAAGACAACAATGGAAACTAGCGAATGAATTAATTAACAATAAAAAAATTAAACCACACTATATCGGAAATTCTAACCCCAGATGGAAATATAATAAATAATCTTGAGATGGCAAATATTCTCAATTGATTATTTTACTTCCATTGCATCTAAACTAAATGAACGGTTTACCAGTGGTAATCTTGATCCCTCAAATAGAGAAGCTGTACTAAGTAGCTTTTACTTTACACCTATTAATACTCTAGAAACCCGAAAAATTATCTTTGGATTAAAAAACAAATATAATTGTGGTTTTGATAATTTAAGTAACATATTAATTAAAAATATTGCTTATTGTATAGTTGATGTTTTAACTTACATTTTTAATCTGAGTCTTGACACGGGAATTTTTTCAGGCCAATTAAAATTGGCTGTTGTCATACCAATTTTTAAAAAAGGGGATAAACTTCTATGTTCGAACTATCGGCCTATTTCTCTTTTGTGACTCTTCTCGAAGATTTTTGAAAAAGCTGTCAAAACACGAATTTTAAGTATTTTAACATCGAACAATTTTTTTAATAATTCACAATTTGGTTTTAGGGAAGGTATGTCTACTGAATCTGCCTTGCTAGCCTTCTTAAATAATGTCTACCAAGGAATGAATGATGGCCAACTGTTGTCTGGAATTTTTGAACTGGTATCCCCCCCCCCTCCCCACATTCAGTATAAGTACATTACAATTATTTTTAATGTTAGTACATTTAACACTAAACTTTTAGTTTATAAATAAAATGTTCCTAATTTTATTCATCGCATTTTGCCTGAAATTTTCTACCAGTTATTATTATTACTATTATCATGTAACAACTTATAAGTAATATTTAAATTTATAACAACTGTCATGAATAAAATTTAAAATAAAATAAAAATAAAATAAATAAATAAATTTGAGTTATTTAAATCAAAAAATGGAGGAGTGAATGTGTTAAGGCCAACACTTTTTTTACCACAAATATATACGTATAGATTTCGTACCCACCACACTTCATTTCTAAAGCGACAAATTAAACTTACAGGACTCTTGGTAAAATTGTCTTGATTAACGATCTTTTAATTCTCTGGCGTTTTTCTAGTAAATTTTAAATTTTTAAACATCATTCCAAAAATTGAAAGCTGCCACTTCCGATACACAGATTTCCATTAAATTTCGCAACTACTGACAATGAGTGGAAAAAGTTTAAGTTTGACGTGTTATTCCGAATAGTCAATCCGCCGGAACTGTAGGGATGCCGAATTTTGATGAAATAAAGTTTTTTTTATCAAAACTCATTATTTCCGGTAAAATTTAATAGTTGGTCTGAAGTGTTCCTTGAAAACTTTGATTGTAGATTGTTGAAAGTCCGCAGCATTATTCAATATTACAACCGATATTAGTCAATTCGATTTGACGCCTCTATACTACAAGATGAACGTCTATTAGATACAATGGTGGAAACAAACATGATATTTTGCTGTGATGATGAGCTTTTGACTGCGTTTGGAATTAATCGCGCCATGGGGACTACGACGCAATTGTTCAACACTTTGATCATTGACTATCAAATTGACCATTGTAGCCGTCTGAAACTTGTTTCACGTCACGTTTGGGTATTATGCTCTGCATGCTTTTAAGGTGTTCTTAAAAATCAGATTCAATTTTTGAATGGACGATTATGATGGCGTTGAAGGGAGGGGAGGTGGAGGAAGAGAGAGGGGAGGGTATTAAAATTTTGATATCTCTTAACCTAGAGGGTGTTTAAAAATTTTGGTTCAGAAACAAAGTACACAAAAATATTAAACTGCAACTTCTAAAATATTTATTGAATAGCAACCAACTTCTTATTTGACTGATAATTGTGTAGGCTTGTTTCAGCTATAAATGGTTATCTTGCACCTGCATTTGTTTGAGAGCTATGTTGCTTTAAAGTAAAAAAAAAAAAATATATTTAAAAAATTTAAAGTAAAAATATAATAAAATGGCCTAAAGTAAAAATTGGCCATAATCAGCCTAAAATAATAATTTTAGGCTCATTAAGGCCTAATCAAATGCCCCAGTAAAAAATTTTGGGATCCACCTTTTCTTGACCAAACTTCAAGTCATTTAATCTAAAGCTAACAGAAACCAAATCGAAAATCGGACCAAAACCGAAATTAGAACGCAAAACAAGAACAATGGACAAATAAATAATGCCAAATTAAAAAATTTTGGACTCAACTCGTTTTTCACCAAACTTCTTTAAAGCTAGCAGGACCCGATTTTCGATTTGGGTTCTGCTAGCTTTAGATTAAATGGCTTGAAATTTGGTCAAAAACGAGTGGCTCATGATGGCCTAATCAAAAGGCACATTAAAAAATTTTAATGTGCCTTTTGATTAGGCCATCATGAGCCTAAAATTTTTTTTATGTTCATATTTCTTGTTTTGCGTTCTAATTTCGGATTTGGTACGATTTTCGATTTGGGTTCTGCTAGCTTTAGATTAAATGATCTGAAGTTTGGTCAAAAGCAAGTGGAGCCCAAAATTTTGTAATATGGCATTAGATTAGGCCATAATGAGCCTAAAATTATTTGTTGTCAATTGATCTTGTTTTGCGTTCGAATTTGATTTTTGGTCCGATTTTCGATTTTGGTTCTGTTAGCTTTTAAGTGATAAAGCCTTACTTTTCTCCTAGAGCGAGCATAATAAAAAAAATTAAATAGGGCATTTAATTAGCCTAAAGTTAACCTTTATGTTTCCAATTGTTTTTAAATCGTTTTTTGATATGGGTTCTGCTAACTTTTTCTAAAGCTAGCAGAACCCGCGTTTTAGTTGGAAGGGATGGAGTCCAAAAATGTTTAATAGACCATTTAATTAGCCTATTATGAGCCTATATTATCCATACTATCTTGTAATGTTCTGCCGTATAGGTTCTGCTTGCGTCGTTTTTTAGGGGCGTCGTTTTTTATATATACCGTTTATTTATCTTGTAGTGTTAATATTGCAACAATTTTTTTGATCAGTAAAACAGTAAGCGATGATTATCAACTCCTTTGTTTAAATGTTGAAAAAGCAAAAAATAAATATTTTCATTAGTTTGGTCAAATTGTCTTATGTTGCGCGTCAGTGCTGCGAATCAAAAAATCTAAATTATTGAACACCATTAATATTATGATGGCAAAGTTCTTAGGTGAGGAGTACATTGAAATTCACAAAGGCCGATGAATTGGATCATCTCTTCCAATCCAATTATACAAATAATGTATTGAGAGATTGTAGGGGAGATCATGACGAATTAAAATTAAGTACAAAAAAGATTATAACTGTTTTTTCTTATAGAAAAACTGAATTTAATAAAAAAAATATTTTTTTTTACTTTAAAGCAACATAGCTGTCAAACGGATACACCTGCCAGATAACCACTGATATCCTAAATAAGTCTATACAATTACCAATCACGTAAGACTAAGTTGATTATTCTTTGATAAATATTTTGGAAGTTCCAGTTTAATATTTGTGTATATTTTTTTCTGAACGAAGTTTTTTAAACACCCTGTATCTCTAAGGATATATTAATGAACAACGGAATGAGCTCTTAACGAATTATTTCGTCTTTCTGCGTAAATTTCGTTGAGAACATATGTTTTATTTCTAGGGGGACTATCAGGATCAGGCGGAAAGCGATTTCTTCTGTGGACGTGAACGATTGATCGGGGTTAACGTTTAATCGAAGAAGTACACCGCTTTCGCAACGACAGAAGGACATTACGAATATAATCGAATGCCTTTCGGTTTTGTCAACGCACCAGCCGTACTTCCAGCCATGGTGACTAAACTCATTTCGATGATGGACCCTGTGAAGTGATTGTATACATTGATGTAGTGATTCCGAGTAAAACCGTTAAAGAAGGATTGACACGACTATACAAGTTCTTCATTGTTGTTCGAGTCGTCTGGATAAGTGTAAATTTCTTGCACCCGAGAACACATTTTTGGGGCACGAAATCAGTGAAAAAGTAATATTCCCCGGAGAGCGTAAAGTTTGTGCCGTCTAGAATTTTTCGCAGCCGTCGATAATCACCAAAATCCGACGATTTTTGGGTCTCACCGGAGTTTTCCGAAAGTTTATTTATTGAGCTTCTTTGTGACAAACCGTGTCTCATACTTTACAATCTCGCCGCTCAACATGAACTACACACCGACACTTCTAGTATTGGTCTCGCTGTAGTCCTATTACAATCAGTGAACGGAATGACATGAAGACGGTTATATATTATAGTCGTCATTGTACAGACGCTGCGCAAAAGTAGCACAGCTACGAATTAGAGGTTCTCGCCGTTGTGGAATATCTTGATCGATTCCAAGTATATCTTCATGGAAAACGATTTCGACTAGTCAATGTTCTGCCAACGCACAAATGAAATAGAAAACGGAGATGGTACTGAGAATCGCAAGATGGTGGATGCGACTACTCGAAAATGACTTTGAGACAACTCACCGTCCATGCAGCTCCAGGACGAAAATTTGAAGAGTACCATCGCCGTCCTCAACGAATATCAGAAGTCCGACGATGAAAAGTATTAGCGAGAAGAATTTTGACTGAAAGATAACCGTTTGTTTCGATGGGAGGGTGAAAAACTAAAATTTGTAATACCAAAAGCAATTCGATTTCGAGTGGTATACAACATTTCCACGATAACATTTTGGTATCGAGACAATCGAACGAATTAAAGAAAATTGCGCCGATATTTAAAATGCGCCGAATGTTGTTATATGAAATTCAAAAGAGGAAATCCCGAAGGCCACCTACACTTTGGAACAATGGAACCGATACCGTTTCGAGTGAGTGTCACATTACTCAGCAAATCAAAACCGCAGTTTGTACTCCTCGCGCGAACGGACAAGTGGAAAGAGCGAACCAGACGATTTTGTCTTTTATTTTGTACCTCCGCCGAAAATGTAAAACATTGGGATGAAACACTTTGAGATTTACAATGGACCGTCACTTCTCAAAAGAACTCAACGACGGAATTCAGTTCAAATGAACACGTGTTTGATTTTAGTTAAACGACATCACACACGACAACATGGTCGCCGTTTTGAACGAAGATCGCGAATTTAAGCCAGAATGCAACGTGATGATGAAAGATGAAAGAAAGAGAAAAGTGGAAAAAAAATTTGACCGATAGCATTCCGAAACAAAAAAGTACATTGAAGGAGATTTAATCGCCATCGAAAATGAAAAGTCCACAACCGACGAATCAAGAAAATAAGATCCGAAATTCCGTGGACCTTACGTAGTGTCAAAAAATCTTCGAAACGACCGCTAAGAAGCAATAGACAATCGCCTGAATTTGATGGTATCGAAGATGGTAATTGTTCTAGTGACGACGAGTGGATCGAACCAGTATCAGGTACGACCGAACTGTCACAAACCGATAACATAGCAATCGAGCACGACGAAAAATAAAAATAATAAAAGAGAACTATGGAGAATCAGTTAGTTACATTCGTACCGCTGTAGCATTAAAAGAGAAAAACGTGTTTACAATAAAAAAAAACTAAAATAAATTATTTTCCTTGATATAAAATAATTTAAGTTTTTTAAGTATCTCATAATTATGCTACTGAAGATAGCAGAAAAATTCAGCAAAAAACTGCATTATCGACCTCCTTTATATGCATTGGTAGAAAAATTCAGCAGAAATATTTTGTGGTTTTTGATCTTTTTATGTAGAAAAACTGTATTGTTGGCGTATTTAAAATAGTCGTAGAAAATTTAACTCAATTTTCTTTATGTAAGCATATTTTCAGCTGAAATTCGAGTAAATATCAATTGTTTACTGTCAAAATGCATTCACACAAGCACAACAACTGTTTTAATAATAAATTAAAAGTATAAAGTAGAAAAACTCTCTAGCCTTAGCATTTAAAAGGTCCGCAATATTGATGATTTACTTAAGTTTTGGACTCTTATGTCTACCTACTCGAGCAAGTATGACGACCCGCTGATCGTGGGAATTCCCGCTATTCGAATATACGTGACAAGAGAAAAGTAATGATTCCGTTGAAAAGAAGAAAAATTATTTAGCCTTAGGGTTTAAAAAGTCTGCAAATTTGATAATTTATATAAATTCTAGATTCCTATGTCTATCTACCAAGCGAGTGTGACAATCCGCTGATCGTGGGAATTTCCGCTATTCGAATTTACGTGACACGGGAAAAGTAATCTTTCCGTTGGAAAGAAGAAAAATTATTTAGCCTTAAGGTTTAAAACTTCCGCCAATTTGATAACTTATACAAGTTCTAGACTCCTATGACTATCTACCGAGCGAGTATGACAACCCGCCGATCGTGGGAATTCCCGCTATTCGAATTTACGTGACACGGGAAAAGTAATCATTCCGTTGAAAAGAAGAATCTCATTTGATTTCTAAATCAACCGCCTTTAATTCCCCTACTTTACCAATTAGACAATAAGTCATTCTTTACATCCACAGGGGACCATTACTACATGCTTTTTTACAATTGCAATTATGTTGTTGTCTTCTATGTTCGATGCGAAAATTAGACACCGTCGTACAGTGTGGTTATGATCGGTCTAGATCACTTAGTCTTATCCACACGTTTGACTTTGAAATAAATTGTAATCAGATGGCGCTAGGACAGGACTATATGGGTGGACCAAATGCGCATAAAATTAGTAACTAATTAACCTAACTTAACTAATTAAAGGTGAGTACCTCACATCTCCAGTACATAACAATATTTTCATCAGAACAGTATAATACTGACAAAATTATTACCAAACATATAAAAGCTTTATAAAGTTATAAAAAATACTGTTATTTATGTGTATCTCAATACACTTTGACCTTTTCAAGTAAAATCATTGTTCATTTCGCTTTGCTTCTTAGAATAATGAACCACAACAGACCATCGCATCGAATGCAAACTCAAAAAAAAAAATAACTTAAGTAATATTTTTCATTATTTTGCCTTCCTTGCTATATACGTACATATCTCAAATCAAGCAAGCCAAAAATAACAAAAACGAGAAAGCTTTCCAACCAATTTAAGCACATAAAAAACTTGAGTACTTTTCGACAGAGTAGAGAAAACTTGAAGAAAAACTCGATTCGTATTCCTTAATACCAAAAACAAAATTGTAATATTTCTTTATTAATGAAGACAGATGAGTCTTACAGAGATATAAACAGCACAAGAAGCCGGGAAACTACACCAAAAACAAAAACAAAACTAAAACTTTTACTGTGACTACCCATAAAAAATACTTTGCACCGAGATAAAAAAAAAAGTATACTATGGTAACACAACAACAACAACAACAAACGTAAATAAGAAAAGTCAGACTGATAAAAGAAAATACAAGTTTTTCTTGTAAATATTATTTATGTTATATGATGTAACAGTATACGCGGGAGAAAAAGAAAAAACCGGAAGAAATTTTCAAATACACCGACAGCACAGCATAACAGGAACAATTTTTTTTTTTTTTTATTTTTAATTTCAAATATAAAGATTATTATAGAAATTTTCTTTTTTTGCGCTCGCAAATTGCGTACGGAAAATGATTATCATAATTTTGTTGTCGGTTTTGGAGGAGTACAAAACGTGCGACACAGAACAATTTTTCTTTTTCTAGGCGCTTTTATATGTGCGTACGTATATATTATGGAAATGAATAAAAATAAATAATAATTTTGTCTATTGTACTGAGATCCCGCTTTGTGTACATAATATAAAGTACTTGAGTACAAAATTTTTACTACATATTTGTATTAACTCCAGACCCAGCCACCCTCTACCTCACTAGGTTTCATTATCTTATTTTTATTATTAGGAAATTATAAAATTGGTTTTTTGGCAGGGAATCGTTCATTATTATTCTACGTAGGTTTATTGTTGGTATGTTCCATGTAATGTTTGATTGCGATTAGATTAATTGACAGGAAAATAGGATATACAATTTCCTCGATTTTCTTTTTCTGAGCTTTAACATTTTTTTTTTTTGTATGACAATTGATTACTTTATGATTTTCTGATTGATTCGTTAAAATAAAATAAAAAATATTTTTTGATTGTATAACGAGGCGGAAATCAAGGATTGGACAATCACTCCTACTCTGTACTACACAAATCGTAAAATTCTACTTCATCCTATACGTATACGAGTATGTTATCAGCCTGCAGAGGGATTTGAAAGTATTCGTATACAAAAATAAAATGGTCGACGAGATAATTTAACTTTATAAACAAAAAAAAAAAATTGTGGCGAGAGAGCGCCGGTAGATAAACCGGTGGATATAAAAATAGAGAAAATAAAATTGAATTATTCAAATGAAAATTATGTAAATCTTTTAATTTCGCTTGAGATAGAAAAAAGCAAAAAATAACAACAACAAATTTCGGTAGGAATAAATAAAATGTAACGATAAATTATTAAACTTTACATCCGTTAATAATTAATATTTTATCCACATGTATGTGTAAATCTTTACAAAGCACTTATCTTTCATATAAGTCTATAGAAGTGAAATTTTTCGATTTGTGGGTTATAATCCCGATGGATTTTCTAAAGATATTTATTGGGCTAGTTGCCTGTTTGTATGAACTTGTACAAAATTATATTTTGATTGCTAAAGGGGCAAGATTAATTATCTACTTGTTACAGAAACATAATTAAGTTTTTCTTTGATGTGGAGTAAAAGGGATTCAACAAACCCTTTAAGGTAGCAATATTTATTTTATTTTTCGACTTATACAAAACGTTTCGACTTACACAAAATAAAACGTTCATTTTAAATCCAAATATAATCATTTCTATCTTCACTCTTGATTTATGCTGCCACCAATTTGTTGGCGGTGGATATTGTAAGAATAACGAAAAAGATACCCGTGAAGTTTGTTCTAACTTTGTCCTAAAATTCCAAAAACAAAATTTAGAACATATTTAGGGCAAACTTCACGCGTGTGTCCACGAGCGTGAAGTTTGTCCTAAAATTGTCCTGACTATTTTATCATGAGTATGTATTAGTTAATCTCTCATTTATTTAATTATCATATTTGTAATATGTTATTTGAACATACGTACGTATATAAACAAATTTGAAATAAAGATTTAGTAAAAAAATCGTTAATTATCATTTCCAATCCAGCGACTTATATATTGACCTTGCAGCAATATTGCAAACGATTTTAAAAATATGGAAGGGTGTATATATTGTGGCTTATATCAAACTTTCTTTAATAAGAATCTGTACTTATGCTGAATTTAAACGTGATCATACAACTACCGATGATGCACCACGCTCTGGACGCCCAAATGAGACTGTGACTCCAGAAAACATAAAAAAAAGTCCACGAAAATATTTTTAATGACCGTAAAGTGAAGTTACGTGAGATAGCTGACATTGTAAAGATATCAATAGAACGTGTTGGTCATATTTTGCATGAACATTTGTCCATGATAAAACTGTGTTCGAAATGGATACCGCGTTTGCTCACAATGGATCAACAACAATAACGCGTCATGATTCCGTGCGCTGTTTGAAGTTGTTTGAGCGCAATAAAATGGATTTTTTATGCGGTAGATGACAATGGATGAAACATGGATCCACCACTATATATACCGGAGTCAAATTAGCAATCAGCTGACTGGCGAGAGGCCGATGAACCTCGTCCGAAGCGACAAAAAGCACAACTGTCCACTGGAAAGGTTATGCGTCTGTATTTTAGGATACACCTGGGATAATATTTGTTGACTACCTTGAGAAAGGGGCAAAATTGCACAATGAATTGCTTCGGCATCAGAATTTCCTTCAGCCTCAATTTTTCCAGTGACTAACAAGACTGCGATCGAGAAAGAATTTTTGAAGATGTCCCATTCATTTTATCGGCGATGATCGACAATTTGCTCTTTAAAAAGCTCTCTATGAGTCTGTCGTACGGATTGAATGAGCGGTTTGAATGAGCGCTTTTCCCATAAATGAAATGTCCCAGTGATTTTTGGCTGAAACTGGTTCTTTTGAAGTGGCCGCTTCTATGTGGCCTCTACCTTTTCCATATAGACTCTTTTCGTTTACTGGAACAAATAATGGGTTGGAGGAGAAAATCCATTATTTTTTCGCTATAGATGGCTTTAGTGACATTCATTTCGTGATGTATTTGTCTCGGTATACCATACTTAAACTCTTTAGAAAGGGAGATCCATGCACTAAAAAAATTTAAAGGCGAAAACGCAAGTCGGGCAACTTAAATTGTGAATAGTGTCTATGGTTTCGATATTTTCACAGCCAATCATGCACAATTTTGGTTTCATCGACCCCGTTCCGCTAATTTCGATATTAAAAGTGCACCACGCATTGGAATGCCTATTGTCAAAAATGTCGATAAAATGCTGGAAGTTATCAAAGTAGACCGGCATGCCTGCTGTCGTAGCATCGCCCAGGAGCTGAAGGTCGGCCACAAAATGTTTTAAACCATTTGCATAAGGCTGGCTTCAAAAGGAACCTCGTTGTTTGGGTGTCGACGAGTTGGCGCAACAATACTTGATGGGTCGTGATTCCATATGTAAATACTTGGCCAAACGGAAGGAAATCAAGCCAATTCTAAAGCGGGCGGTAACTGGCGACGAGAAATGGATCATGTACGACAATATCAAGCGGAAACAAGGCATTTTGGAAAAACGGCATAATGAAATTGCCTTCTTAATGGCAACGAGTTATCAAAAAAAACGGTTCATATTTGAGCCAAAACTGAAGAGTCTAGCCATGATAAATAAAGCCCCGAAATAAAATAAAAATAATAGATTCGTTTTTCCCAACCATATATTTTTTTTATGTATTAGGTGTGCAAGTAGAAAGTGTGCTTTTTTAGTCAAATTCTCCTTTATTGAAAATATAATTGTTACAAAAATTAACTATCGAAATATTCGTCATTATTATCTATGATATTTTGCCATTTATCGGGTAGATGATGAATGCCTTCGCGATAGAAACTTGGTGGTTTCGAAGCAAAATAGTGATCGAGCCATTTTTGAAATATGACGACATCGATCTGAATAAGTGTTTATCAGAGGAAACCAACCTTGGAGAATACGCCGCATGCTATAAAACTTCCCACCTGGAGAAGGTGAGTTCCTGGGTTGATTTTGCTGTATATGGACGAACGTTGTCATGTGACAATATCACCCTCTGCCTTTCTTAACCCTTAAATTGTATTTTTTCCACCAGAGCATCACATAATTTGATCAACTGGGCCTGGTAACGTTCAGCTGTAACAGTTTGATCAGGTTCAAGAAGCTCGAAATTTTGTTTACAAGGTCCTCCGTTGGGACCCTCGTTCCTTTTCTATTTTTTTTCGAAATCCGAACAATTTTGGTAAAAAATATTGAAAGGGGGTTTTTAAGTACTAGGAGTCGATTGAGCTAGGCCTGAATTTCGGGAAACAAAATGTACAGGGTTCTCCGTCGAGAACCGGGTTCCACTTTTCTTTTTTTTTTAATTCAAACTTTTTCGATAAAAATTGCAGAAAGGATGTTTCTGAGTACCAGGGCTCGATTGTGTCCGGTTTCAACTTAAGGGAATTTTGTTTACAAGTCCAGTTTTTAAATTGTTTGTAAGTCCGAATAATTTTGGTAAAAAATATTGAAGGGGTGTTTTCAAGTTTCAGGAATCGATTAAGGTGGGTCTAAATTTTGGGAAACAAATTGTACAGGGTTCTCCATCGGGACTCGGTTTTCACTTTTCTTTATTTTAGTTCAAGCGTTGTCGATAAAAATTGCAGATAGGATGTTTCCGAGTACCAGGGCTCGATTGTGTTGGGATTCAGCTTAAGAAAATTTGCTTTACAGGATCCTCCATCGGGACGCAGGTTCCATTTTAATATTTTTTGTATTGATCCAAACGTTTTCGATAACAAATATAGAAAGGGGGTTTTTAAGTACTACGAATCGATTGTGCTGTCCCAATTTCGGAAGAAAAAATTTACACGGTTCTCCGTAAGGACCCGGGTTCCTAAACAGTAACTTTTTGTAACATTTAGTTGCGCAGTGAACAGACTCAAGTAAGTTTTTTTTCACATTTTATGTTTTGGTGTTTTGTTTAGGAATTTTTCATTATTTTTGTTTATGAAAAACTCCAGAGCCCATATTCTTGAAATCTGTGAATATTTTCGTCTACGAATTATAATTTACGTCAGAATTCTTTATATTATTTGAATTTTTCGCCGCCTACTTTAATCGTTTTTCAAATTTGCTTGCATGTTTTCTATTATTTATTTCACTACTAAACAAAAATCGGTGGATAAATCCGCATTGATTTACCCAGGCGGAAATTTTCACCGATTTTTTTTTCAGTAGTGAAATAATTAATAGAAGACTTGCAAGCAAAATTAAAAAAACGATTAAAGAAGCCGGCGAAAAATTCGAATAATATACAGAATTTTAATGCAAATTATAATTCGTAGACAAAAATATCCACCGATTTCAAGAATACGCGCCCAGAACTACAAAACGCCAAATTACAAAAGTCAAAATATTCGATTTTTCGACGATAGGTCGAAACAAAGGAACGGAACGAACACAACGAACTACAACAATTAATAAATTTTCGTTTTTTTTTTTTTTTTTTTGAAAAATTAAAAGTGGAAACTTTTAATAGAAATATAAAAAATGATTTATTCTAAGTATTGTCCTCCCTAGTTACACATTTTTGCGATCTTTCTGGCGCAACCCACATCTACAACATTAACTGAGATTTTTACGTTGTTTCAGGCTGATATACTACCCCACCGAGAGAAAAAATTGCTGGATTAAAAACAACAATACGTACATAAATTGTAATCTTTAGATAGTTGGTTTAATTTAACAATTTTTTAAACAGGTTGTCTTAAAAAGTGCTATATTGTCATTAATATGTTCAAACTAGCATCGTAACATGACAATTTTCCCCACAAATTCAAAATTCATACAATTTGTGTCTAATAATGTTGGAAAATCTTTAACATTGCAATGTTAATTTACGATGCTACTTTTGTGCAAGTTAGATCTCACTTAAATTGTATAACGCGAAATGTTATCGTGTAATTGTATAGCTTTATAGTAACAATTTACCGATTTTCATGTACAGGTTGTAAACAAATCGTTACATTTTGTATACAAAAGTTGTTGTTTTGTTACATTTAATTATGTTTTTCTAAATATTTACCGTTTTAGAAACACATTTTTTCAATTATTGTCGGATATCGACTGCAATATTCATTTCATTACTGCAATAGTTTAGAAGTTATAAACATTTACAAAAAGTAAATTATTTTTTTAATAAAATTTGTTAATTGATACGGAATTTTTTATAAACAATATATTGTGCAGTGCATAATTCAAATCAATTTTTATTGATAATAAATAAGAATAATCAATAATCAATTTCAATAATTCATATAATTTTTGGATTAAAAATGTCGCGTGACCACGCGCATTTATTGTGCAATGATAACTTATTATCAAAATCTGTTTGTTTAGCAGAAATTAATAAAGATAATGATGGTTATCAGCAATATACTGATAATGTAGATTCCAATTGTGCTCATAATAAAATAAATAGTGGTGAAAATGAAGCTATTGTGATAAATCCTTCGAAAGAAACATGGATTCCATGTTCATCAAGTAATGTAGTTCATAATGAAAAAACATCAGATAGCTTTCCATGTGAAAATTCTGTATCAAAAGTTACAGTTTATGAAGATGATGGTCTCCTAGAATTATTAACATCATGGGGACTAGAATCCCATTTTATTTCTTTTTATGGTGAGTATTTATATTTTATATCATAGTCCCGTGCTCAATTAAAATTAAATTTTTGGGTTGATGCTTTTTTAAAAATTTGTATTGGATAACATTTTACATTTTATATTTTATGGTAATCTTTATAAAAAGTTACATTTCTGGTTTTAATAAAAATATGAAAATTATATTATAACAGTAACATTTGGTTTCAATTTAAAATATACTTATTTAATTTAATATTCGTATAGAATGCGGAGTAAAATATGCATATATTCAGTATTTGAATCAAAACGATGTTGGAGAAATGTTTCCTGGTCGCGAAAATATTGGATTAAGAGCACGACTCCGTGAAAATTTATTTTCCTGGAAAAAGTCTCAGGTAAAATTAAAATATTTGTCATAAATTATAAATGTTTAAAACTAGATTATTGAAATTTTTCAGGGTATTTCACATTGCAGTACCGTAAATGATAGTGGTGTAAGTGATTGGTTAGAAAAATGCCGAGAATTTTTCAAACCTGATCCTGTAAATACAAATTCACACAGCCACATTCCAATAAAAATTACATCAATAATAGTGGGTATTCCTATAATATTCAGCATATTTACAATGATCATGAATTATTTTATTGACTGACACTAAAATTATAATTTTGTTTTAGTCCGTTCGAGAAATTCTTCAATCAAGTGACACGGGTCGTAACGTGATCCAATATTATGAGACTCATGGAATGCTGGATGAGAAAAAACGTGATGATATAATTTCTTGTATTGTGGAGCATTTCTTTGATCCCGTTCTAAAAACTTATAAAGTGCCAGATCCAAAAACTATGAACAAATTGGCCGAGGATATTATAAATATTTTCCCAAAAGAACATTTAGATATTTATTATATACCTCGCAATAAAACGAGAAATCCTTCGGGGAGACTATTTAATAAATTTATTAGATTAAACAGAAAATCAAGGAGCACCATTAACGTCGAAATAAAATTAAAGAAACAGAGGACAGATCATAGTCATTCCGATCAAAACGAAAATTATAAAAATGACGAAAGCACAGAAGACTTGCGAGAATTGGCATCAAATGACAACGAATCTGATACCGAAATAGAAATTTTAAAAAATAAAATCCAACTTGTATCCGAAAAAGACAATTCCGCTCATGATATTTGGGCCAGATCATATAGTTTACGGAGAAAAGAAATTATAAACAACAATAGGTCTTTGAATAAAATTTTGCTAGATTGGCCATATTTTAAGAGCGGCATTGGGGATACATTTGTAAGTATAATATACTTTTTACATAATTAATTAATAATGTACCAAAAATAATTAATTTCCTTAACAAAATGATTTAGTTTTAACTTTTAACTGTTCTTGGAGTTAAGTTTCAATAACTGAAAGTGATTACTTGTTATCGAAATAAGGTGCTAAAAACTACGAGTAGTTAAAATTAAAATTATTAATTAACACAGTAGTAAAATATTTTCCTAAACCTTTTTGATTTTAGATAGAATATGATTTTGGCGTTGAATATCGAAAATCCCAACTGTTGTTGTTTCAAAAATGGGATAATTTACTAGGAGAACTACGGCCAATTTTTATGGAAAAAATAAAAGACAAGCATTATAAATTGTTGTACAATGATGTAATACTAAACAAATTCGATAAAGGTATAAAACAAGTATTTAATTTAAGCTGTATTACAATATAAGAATAAATGTTATTACTTATTACAATTTTATAGACACAGCGAACTATATACAGATTGCTGCATTAAATTGTATTTTACGGCCAACTTTACGTCATCATCATAAAAGAACCAGTATCAAGGATGCTGTAAATAGTATGATTACACATCTCTATGCTGTTAATGATCTCGAGCGATTCAAATTTGAAAAACAAAATGAAGCGTTATCAAGTAAATCAACAATTCAACCATTTATTTTAGTGGTGGGGCCGTCCCCTACTAATATTAACGAATTTTACGTTATTTTGGATACATTTAAATTAAAATTTAATTCATTTTTAGCAGCACTTGATACATGTTTTAAGTGTTTTCAAGTATTCTATTTGGCGTATCCTAAGGAGTCGGAACTAGTTTGGCAATGGATTCAAAATTATATTTATGAAATTAAAACCGAGAGTGATAAAAAAAGTTCGGCTTTAGCAGAACTCTATTTAATATTAAAAAAATAATCAAAATGATATTATGTTATGAATGTAAAAAAAATTTAGAATCATTGCCAGACCTAGTTTCCCACTATAGGATAATCCATAATTATAATTCTAATAGTATATATAAATGCACTTACCAAAAATGCATTCAAAGCTTTACAAATAGTAGTAGTTTTAGAAAGCATGTAAAAAATCATTTAACCAATGTAAACAGTAATGAAATTCATTATAACTCTTTTGAAAATGAAACAAACTTACGAGATCTACCACCATTAAATTTAGGAGAATCATTACAAAATAGTTTGACAGAAGAAACTGTTGAAAGTGAATTATTGCCTTTGCCAGTCAATGGATCCTCTAATTTTAATATTAATCATTTAATAAACAATATAAACAATAGATGTTGCAAATTTTTAATAGATCTTCATAATAAAAATAATTTTAGTAGAAAGGATGTAATAGACGTACAAAATAGTATATCCAATATCACACTTTGTATTACAAATAGTATTAAAGAATTAATTTTACCTTATTCATCTACCCCACAATTTAATTATATTCAAAGTCTTCTGAATTATAGTGCTCAACCTTTTAAAGAAATTAATACTGAATATAAATTAATAGAACATTTGAAACACAAAGAATTATTTAGAAAGCCAATAGTGTTTAATGAAATAACAGAAGTTGTAGTAAGACATAAGGCTACTTTAGATGAAGCAAATGTTAATGCTTGTATAATGGATATCGAATTCCAAATTAAAAAATTCTTTGAATTACCTAATGTACTTGATGTTACTATTAAAAATACTTCAGAATTATTTAAAAGCACATCCATAACCCATTTTGTTAACAGTGAAAGTTTTAAAAAATTAATTATCGATACTCCAAATAAAACGTTTATTCCTATATTCCTTTTTGCAGATGATTTTGAAGTTAATAACCCCTTAGGTAGTCATTGTGGTGTAGATGCAGTGTGTGGTGTGTATTATATTTTTCCAACAATTCCTCAACATTTTCTATCAAATTTAGATTTCATTTTCATCGCTGCCTATTTTAAGTCCAAAGAAAAAAAGTTATACGGTAATGATTTTTACTTTCGCAAGCTAACAGAAGTTTTTAAAACCATCGAAAATAAAGGTATTGATATAGAAATTGATAACAAAATCACGACTATTTATCCAGTTGTATGTCGATTGATAGGGGATAATTTAGGATTAAATGATATTTTGGGGTTTACCACTAGTTTTAATAGTAGATTTTATTGCCGATTTTGTAAAACAGAGAAAAATTTTATGAACTGCGATAATAGAGAAAGAGAAGAAAATCTTAGGACAAAAGAAAATTATGAAGATGATTTGATTATAAATGACTTTAGTCTTACTGGAATTGTTAGAGGTTGTGCGTTGAATGATTTAGGAACATTTCACGTAACATCAAATTATTCAGCAGATCTTGTTCATGATGTGTTTGAAGGTGTGTGTAAATACGACGTCCGTGAAATTTTGCTATATTTTATAGTAGAAAAAAAAATATTTTAATATTGATATTTTTAACTATCGCAAACAAATGTTTGACTATGGCGAAATTGAAATAGGTAATTTATCAAATCCAATCAATATGAAAAATTTAAGTAGTCAAAACTCCAATTTAAAGCTTTCGGCAAGTGAAATGCAGAATTTAATACATTTCTTACCATTAATTATTGGAGACTTAGTTCCAACTAGTGATAAAATATGGAAATTTTTTATTATATTATTAAAAATAGTAAATATTTTAATGAAATCAAAATTTGATGAAAATTTGTTAACAAATCTACAAAATCTCATAGAACAGCATAATAGGCAATATCAACTTTTGTTTAATGAAAATTTAAAACCAAAGTTTCATTTTCTTCTCCATTATCCTAGAATTATTAGACAAAGCGGCCCTGTTAAAAATTTATGGACATATCGTTTTGAATCAAAGCACCGCGAAGCAAAAATTTATGCAAGAAATATATCTTCTCGAATAAATATCGCATATTCGATAAGCATGAAATCATCGTTAAAATTTTCTAAGTTTCTGTTAGATAAAGAGCTAGGCTTCCCAAAAAACCTAAATTGCGATAAATTTGTTTCAATAGACCTCACTCAATTAGAGGTATTTCCCAAAATTAGTAATAAAAATAACTTGAATTTAAATTTAAATAATTGTAATGTAGCTAACTCTATAGAGTATAAAGGAACAGTCTATAAAAATGGATACATACTGGCTGTAGATCAACAGCCAATAAACTTTTATAAAATTGAAACATTTATATTAGATTTTAAAACTGATAGTTGCCTTGTAATTGGAAAAAAATTAAATTTGGTTAAGTTTTTAGAGCACTACCAGTCATATCGTATTAAAGATGAACTAGATTTTTTTGAAGTTTATCATATCGATAAATTTTGTGGACCACCAATGCATTTATATGATTTTTTTGGTCTTAAACTATTAAGAATAAAATTTTTTTAGAGTTCTATTAAAATTTTTTCAAATAGTATTAATATTAAAAATTTGTTATTTTGTTATTATTATTTAAATAAAACTGAATTATTATTTATATAAAACTGAGATATTATTATTTAAATAAAACTGAAAATTTAAAGTATGAAACCAAATTTTTAATATTTCTATTGCTATACCTATAAAATATATTTCAACTTCAACATTTTAAATATCAATTCAACATTTAAAATGTTAATATAATTTAACATTGAAGTTGACATCCTAACATTTTTTAATCATTTTTCGATCGGCAAAATTATTAATTTTAACATTTTTTTAATGTTCATTCAACATGTTTGATGTTATAATGGCAATAATATTGTCCATAAATTTGATTATCGGAGACGACAAAAATAACATTTTTTACCTTCATTTAGTATTGTTAAAATACAAATTATCGTTTTCAATGTTGATATGTCAATAATCATGTCAACAGTTTCATTTAGATGAAAATGTTAAATCAACAATTTAAATTGTACCTACAGCATCGCCAAATGTTGAAAAATAAGATTTAACATTTACAATGTCAGCAATTCGTAATTTTCATTGTTGGACGAATTTCGTAAACCGAAAATGTTATTTTACGTACAATTTACCATCATTTTTTCTTTCGGTGCCAGAACATTGCTATACTCCAAAATACCCCAATATAACAAATTAAATCAACCATCGACATTTTACGACGCAAACAAGGAAAACCGCAGTTGAAGCTCTTGCAAATGTGTTTTCAACAAATGCTTTGGGACGGATTTACACAGTTCACCTCAACAGTGCTCAATGTTTTTACTTGCAATGCCGACGCATCAATTTCCAAACAAGGATATAAAATTCCTATTGAATTTGGATAAAATATTGGGATTAGATGACATATGATGTTTTACATCAAATCCAGAATTGCTCCTCATACTGGAAATTAATAAAGGCACGGGAAAAACATTTTATATGGGTTTCATTCCTTTCAGCAACCATCCGATCGCAAAATAAAATAGCATTGGCACTCGTTTCATCTAGAATTGCTGCCACTTTATTGGATGGCGGTCGAACAGCACACTCTGCACTAAAGCTGTCAATGAGCATGCAATTGACCGAAAACTCTACATATAATATACTTAAGACATCTGAAATGGTGAACATTTTGCAAAAATGCAAACTTATCGTACGGAATAAGTGCACTGTGGCTCACAAGAAATCATTGGAAGCTTAAAATAGAACATTGCAGAATCAATAAGAATGTGGTTTTCGACTAACATTACCTGTTATTTCCCGATCTACAGCTGTTGAGGAACTAAATGCGTGTTTAAAATCTTCAAATTTGTGGAAAAATGTAAAATCACTCAGACTCACTACGAACGTGCATGTTCAAATTCAAAACAATCCATCAATATATGAGTTTTAAAAACAATTGTTAAACATCGGAAATGATGAAATTCCAATCGATAATTTGACTGACTTCATAACATTACGCACCACTTTTGGTAGTATTATACAACCCAAAAAAAATTGATTCGAAGCATGTGTTTTGATAGCACAGAAACACAAAAATCATGTTTGGTTGAACGAACGAGCAATATTGGCAGCAAGAAACCAAAGATGTCAATGATCTTATTAGTCCAGTAAATGAAGGGGTCAACCTGTAATTTATTAGTTGCGATTTTCATTTTCTGCTGATAAGTGGCATTTGGTACCTCATTACAAATGAGACCAAGTTTTCAAGAAAACATTCCGTTGTAGGGAGAGAAAGTGAGCCCCCCAAGACCTGGAAAATCGATTTTTCGCAAGTATCTCACAAAATATGGCAGTTAGAGATTTTTTGTTCAGCTAAACATTGAAGATCAGTTAACTATCTATAAAAATGGTCCTTATGACTTTTTCCAGAAAATTGACCGTTTCCGAGAAAAAAACGAGCCCAAGCGCACTTAGAATATTGAGTTTCTGTGTTGTATGCCGGAGAGCACGGTCCGTGCATTTACACATGAGCAGGCGGACAAATTATTCAATAACTTTGTTAAAAATGCATATTTTTCATGATTAAAAGTTCATGTGAAAGAAGAAACCTACCGCTATCATAGCCAGTGACTTGAGACACGTTTTGACTCTTTGGCCATATTGGAAACACGGTTCAAACTTTTTGCTCCCGAACTTCTTGGATCCTATTTTTTTTTTGTATTGCACTAATTTGCTCCAAATTTTCTTGATTATGGATCCTCAGAAGGTCCTTTGTCTTCTCAGAAATTTGTATAATATAATTTTCTTCTATTTTGATTATAACTTTGTTTGTTGAATCCCAATTTTTGCTGTTTTTGGAGCGCGGGGAAATTTTGTAAACAACCACCAATTAAAAATTCATACATGATCGGATTGGTCTCTATATGACATATCATTTGAAAGCTGAGAACGTCTACTTTTCGGCTGTACAATTATTTTTTTTCAATAAATTTTGAAAACGCGTGTTCAACGAACAAGTGCCTTTTTCTATCCGTGGCTTTTTTCTCCCGGCTCTTTATTTCTGACTAGTGTAAAGGTGGAATTCTCACCTTTCCATCAATGTATATAAAGTCATCTCATTGATACGAGGGGAAAAACCCGAGTCTTAAACGTAATACTATAGTTTTGGAATATAATACATTTTTGACATAACAACAAGAGCAAATAGAAGAAAAAAATTCGATTTCGAACTTTCGATAATAAAAATAAAGATTAGAATCCCACTGCTACACTGAATAGAAAAATAGAAGGTTATTCTATTTTTGATTTCTTATGTTTTAGTGAAGAAGATTTTTCAAGAAGAATAGAAGAATTCATTGAATCGATGTGATTATTTTGATAAATATTATAGTCAATTAAGAAAAAAAGAGTGATAAAAGTCAAGAATATTGAAGAAATATTGAGGTTTTTCGTTTAAATTAACTTACATCTCCAACCTAAAACATAGAAAGTGAAGATTCAATCTTCTTGTCAAATTGGAGCAAAAGGTGAGCATTTGTTTATGTTGTTTTTATTCAAGAAAATTTGCATACAAGTAACAATTCGGACTCAAATCTTCTCTCTATCTTGGTTATAGAAAAATGGAGGTTAACTCCGCTACACCGGTGCGTTTCTTTGTAAGGAAGATGTTTCTGGGGATGATGCCGTCACCGTAACTCGGGGCTTTGAAAATTTGATTATTGTTAGCAAGGAATGGAAAGAGAAGCATCATTTATTTTTGAAAAAACAGTCGTCTTTGCAAATGCACAAAACGTCCAGTAGACGCTACATTCTCAAACCGAATGACTGATCTTTTCAATGCCAAAATTTTATCGCTGACGGGAGCAAAATATTTGACCATTTGAGCAGCCCCAAGAAGAAAAAACGCAGGAGTGATGGGTTTGATTTCAGGGCAAATTGTATGTTCTGTGGCTTGCCAGCTTCCGAAGAACATAACAAAATGAAAGGACGTTCAGGGGACCCTTTTATGTAGTTAAAAAAACAGAATTAATGATGACATTAATGCGTGTGTAGGCATTATGACAGAAATCAAAAC
Organism: Nephrotoma flavescens; assembly: GCA_932526605.1. Taxonomy (NCBI): domain Eukaryota; kingdom Metazoa; phylum Arthropoda; class Insecta; order Diptera; family Tipulidae; genus Nephrotoma; species Nephrotoma flavescens. The sequence goes on from OW052220.1 coordinate 79,418,731, forward strand.
TCGAATACAGGATGAACTCTGTAAAATATTATTGGATAGAATTTCAACAATGAATCTTATGAGTGTCGAAGCAAGATACCACAAAAAATGTTACGCAAACTTTTTCAAGAATCCATTTGTTCATTCAAAGCCTGGACGTCCCAAGCAGGAACATATTCTGGTCCAAATGGGCAGATTTCTGAAATATATTGAGGAAACTAAAGAAAAACTGTACCGCCTAGCTGAATTGCTTGAAATTTCAGGTGAGTGTTTCAAGAAACATTAAGAATTGTAGAAGAGTGTTGAGATTTAGTGTGTTTTATCGCGTCCAAGTGTTAGTTATCTTGTCATGTGTATTTTTGCCCTAGCAAAGTTGGTGAGATATCGTGCAGTGTATTTTTGTGTGATTGTTCTCCGTTTCGTTTTATTTGGGGCTGCTGATTAGAAGTATTGTATGTAATAGCTATGAATTTTTTCTTCCCAAGATGATCCTCCTATGATTCGTGTAACCCTAATTGCATGTTCTTAAAAGACGAATTCGGCGAGGACCGGATAGGTTTTTGTTCTGAGAATGGTAGTGGAAAAATGATGTAATTCAAGGATAAAGAATATGAAGTTATGAGGGAAAATGGAACCATAATGGACTTAACAGCGAGGATGAAGAGCCGAAAATTCTGGACCAACCGGCAGCAATTATTCGACGCCACATGCTGGTATTTAACGTAATAGGGCCATGTATCCTCCAAGTGACTGCCTCATGGCCGAAGTGGATGATAGTGTCCCAGATAAGTTACAGTATTTAGTTAAGAAGATTGTTTTGACCGATAAAACAAAGATCTCGCTTCTCTAAAACGAAAATGCACTAGCATCAGTCATGCAATAATGGTGACAGCTGGACCGAGGTTTTTTTTGTCGCACTTGCAGCTCAGTTTGGGTGTAATTCTTGAAAAGTCGGAGGATTTTGTCTGTTTTTGCCAGATGCATTGTAGTAGCGCCATCTATAATTGGTTTCCACAGTACAAAACATTGAAAATAATGTGTCTGCAAATCCCCCATCTCAAATTTTGTAAAAAACTTGCATATTTCATGAGTCTCAAAATTATGGATTTTTCAACCCGACTTTTTGCAAAAAATTTTAACGTTGCTAAAAAATCATTAGGACCATTTTTGTAGAAAATTAACTGATGTTTAATTCTTATCTGAACAAAAGATCCCTAACTACCATATTTTGGGAGATATTTGCCGAAACCCGATTTTCCGGGTGTTTTGGGGCCATTTACTCTAATTAGTGACATACAAGTCAATGGATCTCAAGCATCTGGTTATGATGTGATGGATTATCTTAACAATTTTTTGAATTCACTTGATTTGCTAGGAATGACACCACATAATCTACAATTAAAAGTTGGAATACCGATAAAATTCGCAATATAAATCAACCACATTAAACGATGTTTGTTTTTGTCAAACCTTTCCAAACCGAATTGAATGTCATATAATAAGTTCTAAGTCATTATCATATGAATTTTAACTATGTATGACGTAATACTTAACCATAAAAATTCATCTGAACGTAATTGTTTTGCTTACCTGAAAATAGAGAAAAACATAAAAACATTTTAATTAATCTAATTAAAATTTTACATCAGTGTTAATAATACATAAATTTACAGAAACAAACTTTACAACCGCTTTAAGCATAACAATCTGTTAAACATAACATCTACAGAATTTATAACAAAAATGTGTTATGCATAAAATTCACATAGTACATATACACAAAATGAATAATCTATGTTTGCATGTAAGTCACATCCATGACATGTTGAAGAATTATTTGTCTCCCTGCGCGTCTCACACAAAAACCACACACTCTTTACATTTAATATTAACGAGGCATGGCAATATTCAATTTATGAATTATTAAAATTTAATTTAAAAATCGAACTTTTACAATATTAGGGACGATTTTTATCCGATACAGATACAACCCAGGCAGGTAGATACCGCAGCTAGGTATGTGCGCAAGGAAAGACCCCAAAAACACATATACAATGTATATGTACCTCCTCCGATTCCGATCGATTTCAAGCAATAAAATCTATATAATAATTTATGTCCTCCGGTACAACAATAGCGCAGCACATGAAAAAGGTCTAGAAAATTGAATTTCACATCCAGAACACAAACACAAAAAAATCGTAATAATGGGCATTTAATCTTGCGTCTACTTCTCTCTTCCCTGTGCCCTTCGTCAAATAGACAGGTTTGTTGTGTGTTCAATATAAATGGAAGTATTCGCCTGTGTAAAAAATCAATCAATATTGTGTCCTATCTTACCCTCTCTCTGTACATACAGGTTTATTTTTGTGCAAAAGGACATTGTACTTGATACATAAACAAATATAGCCAGAAAGTACAGACAATCATTTATATTTTGTTATTGGACAGCGACTAGCTATAAATAAAACCATATTGAATATTGCTTCCAGGCGTTTCCTATTTTGATATAAACGTTTTTATTGGCTTCTATTGTTGAATACAATACCGGAATAATTGTTCACAACCATTTTCAAAATGCAATGATCAATTTGCTGTTTTTTGTTTAATTTGTATATGGGCGTCCAATTTAAATATAAATTGATTTTTTCAAAACCCTTAAACTATGTTGGTTGAAAAGAAGAAATAAGGATCGTCTAGCTAGATTATTTTATTTAATTTACAAACAAACGAATATTAATTTTGTTCGCAGTTAAAATGATGGGAAGGATCAATCATTGGGTCTATTTTACTGTCCGTAACACAAAAGGGTTGTGCAAAGTAAAAATATTACTCTTATTGCACGCCGAATTTGACACTGCATATCTATATACGAATAGCCAAAACGGTATAGCAACTGTGTTAATTTAAAAAACTTCTTTAATAAAGTATTATTTTATTTTGATGAATCCAATCTTGAATCCAATGATTCCAATGATGAATCCAACCCCGACGTTTCGACAGTACATCTGTCATTCTCAAAACTTAATTTGAACCGAAAGTTTGAAAGCTTGATCCACATCTCGAAAAACATAGTTCAAATTATACAAAGTATTTCCGAAACCACAAAAAATTTTAGAATTTTGACTAAAATCAACGGTTTTGGCTACTTCTTGGCTCTTAACTCTAGACAATAAGTTAAATGTTAGGCCTAGAAATTTGAGACGGTCGGTCAACTCTACTTCGCAATTCTTTAATTTTAATTTATTTTGGGTTAAATAGCGAGCCGCCCTTCTTGATCCATCTATGACGTCATGCTGGCTTCCCAGGAGAATAAGGAATTACTTTTGTTCTACAAAAGATTTACAGGCGTCCCCCGTATAATACGATTAATTCGTACCATGCTATATCGAAATCGTGTTATGCGAAACCTTGAAATAATATAAATAAGTGCAATGTGGACCGTGTTATATCAAAACCAAGTCTTAATGTGTAAAATTTTATGATAGTTGTAAATTCGTTTCAAATATGTACATCATAAATGAAAAAGTAAGTTAACTTCAAGTTTTTATTTAAAAAAAATGGAATTCAACGTTATATTTCACCATAAAAATTAAAAATACAACAAAAAATATATTCAAAAAATAATAATTATAACTATTATAAAAATAATAGAAACAGCAATTACGATCACAAAATTAATTTTCTTCATCACTCTTATTAAAATTTAAAAAATTACGGCGAATTTGTTTTTTCCTCGTCTCAGGTTAGGTTGAAAGTCCTCCTCACTAGTTGTTTCTCCATCATTACAACTACCTGCCAATTTCGATCTTGCAATTCTTTCAGAATTCCTCTATAAGAAGCTAAAGAACTATTTAATACTCTTTAAAATTTTCCCTTCAGTAGTGATGGATGTTTTCCAACGAAATTTTTTTCTAATTTTTTAGCTGTTGCATATCAATAAATTTAAATGATGAACCGTTAATAATAATAATTCCCAACGACCATTTACCCCTCTCTGACCGCACGCTGGGAGTCACCATCAACATTATTATTATTTTTTGAATATAATTCCGGGAAAATTATAAACAAGGATATCATTCTACTAAATTAAAATTAAAAAAAAGGGAAGAAAACAGCAAAAATAAATTCTTACCAATCAATCAAAATAAAATATGTATTTAAAGAGCTATGATTAGGAAAATGAAAAGGCTGAATCTATATGTAATAAATTTAGGAGAATGATACCCCGCTGCAAAAAAGGAGAGACCGACCGATGGCTTGCTTAAAGCGAGCAAATTTAAAACTAGAAAAAAAGAGAAAAAGATAAATAAAAAAAAAAACAAAGATAAACAAAAATAAAATTAAAAGAAACGCAATGAAGAGAGCAAAAAGAAAAAAAAGGTTAAAAATTATAAATACTCGATAAAAAGAAAAAAAAAGTTAATCTAAAAATAAAATAAAAATTTTTTTATCGATTGGTAGCAAATAATAATTTTAATAGCGACTTTGCAAATGTGGTAGTCAAAAAGTTCGAAATATTTATTAGTCTCACGCAGCATTCTTGTAATAGGCTCGTTGTGGGAGGAGCAATTCTAAAAGTTGGTGTCGTTCTCAAAGCGCGAGCATCTACATTAAGATTTACCTTTTCGAGTAGAGCTGATGAATCTACACCGCCAGATAAAAGTTGATGAATGAAAACGATGTCGGCTACAGATCGTCGCTTACTTAGTGGCTTTAAGTTAATAAGCTCTAAGCGGTCGAAATAAGGAGGCAAATTATAAACTTCCAACCAAGGTAATCCACGCAGAGCAAAGCGCAAAAATCTATGTTGTACCGCTTAAATTCTTCGTATGTGCACTTCATGGTATGGGAACCAAACTTGACTAGCATACTCGAGCAGGGGCTGAACAAATGTCATATCGAGAGCTCTCGTAACATAAAGGTTCAAAAATTCCTTAGACAAGCGTTTCACAAATCCCAGCGAAGAGTTTGCTCTGTTGACAATAAAATCGATGTGATCTCTAAAGTTAAGTTCGCGATCACAAATTACTCCTAAGTCCCGTATGGTTAAAACTTTTACAACAACAGCGCTGTTGATGGTATACTCTCGACTAATGGAATATGCGCATTTTCTTGAGTACGTTATGCATTGTCATTTGCTCACATTCAAATCAAGATAATTTTTAGTACCCCAAGTTGTGAAGTTATTGGGGTCATTCTACAATAGGTTAACATCGATGGAACTTGAAATTTGTCTGTAAATTTTCATATCGTCTGCATAAATGGAAATTGATGAGTTTTTGATAATGAAATCGACATCGTTGATGGATAAGATGAAAAAATAGGCCCAAGATGACTGCCTTGCGGTACCCCGGAAGTAGCTTTAAAAGGAGCAGATATGGATGTCCTAAAGATCACCTGGTAACTACGTTCCCTCAGATAAGAGTTCACCCATAGTAAGAATTGAAGTCCGAAACCGAGAGCCTTGAGTTTGTTGCAAAAATTTGTTGCTTGCTGAACATAAACTTCCTTTCCAACTTCCATAACGTTCAAAGTATCAGATGTAAATACGGTTAGATTGGTTGTAGTAGATCGTCCTCTAAGGAAGCCATGCTGATTCATTGAAAACAATGTTTTACATTGGAAGTAAAGAGAATCGTACACAATACTCTCGAATAACTTGGGGATACAGGACAGTCTCGCAATTGGCCTATAGTTAGAGACGTCTGATTTACATCCTAAAAAGGGTTGGAATTATAAAGGAGTCTTTCCATATTGATGGAAATATTCCGTAAGAGATCGACTTTTGGAACAGCATTGTAAGTGGATGTGCTAAGTTACCAACACAGTTTTTTAAAACAATAGAAGGGAATCCATCAGGACCAGCGGAAAAATCATCTTTTAGCTTGTTGATGCCCCTTACCACAGTTCCAAGGTCGATTTGAATAGAGACTGGAGACGGAGTGTTGGAGTGGGCGCTATTAAAAAAATTTGCGAAAAAGCCAGCAATGGAATATTTGGAGTAACAAAGGTTTTCAACACGCATGAAGTGCAGACTGTTTTAATTTCCTTGATCTAATGGTTGGATCAATGATGTACAATTTGGAGGAAATCAATCAATGAGCAATAAAACTTTAAAGCTCTAAAACTTTAAAGTTCTAAAACAATTTTTAAACCAGTCTTCAAACAAATTTTGCGTCATTCAGTCCCGTTTATTTGCTCGTCAGAGGACTAGTAGATGAGACTTACCGACGTGTTTCGATGCTCTGGGGATTCAAGGAACGATTTATTATCATTGGTTTTTTACAAATTTCCCGACAGGTTACTACACATGTGAAGGTTAACACGATCTTTACAAGGCTTATAACCTAGTACTTGCTTCTCACTTTTCGAAATAAAAGTTTGAAATGGCAGTCTTCCAATATAATAAAGCTGTCTTATCGGTGTTGGAAATTTGATCTGTCGAATGTTCTCCCTCTTTAATAATTTCTTGGTATTTTCATTATAAATTATTGGGCAGCGGCTAGATCTGCTGAAGCTTCTTCTACTTCAAATTTTACATTTTTTTAATTTTCAAACCACCCTTTACTTGCCAAAAATGTTACGTTTGGTTTTTCTTTAGAATCAAATTTCCATTTTTAGAGTATTTATATCTCGCTTACGGGATACACGTTTCGAACCTTGCGAACAATCAAAATCAACATTTTTTTCTAATTTCCCTTAATTTTTTTAATAAAGTTCGAATAGTAGATTTGGTTAAATTTAATGATTTTGCGATCGACGTAGGCTTTTCTCCGCAATTTATGCGACCTAAACTTCCAATTTTTTCTTAGAGTGAAGTAAATTTTCGTTTAAATTTTTATTTCTTGATCTTGTCAGACATTATCTAAATTTAGGGTTCAAAATTAGATTTACTCTAAATTTTGTACATACCTCAATTTAAATTATTATGCACTTACAAACTTGCAAAAGAAGGCCCATACGAGTATTATTCACTATGCACCTTTTTCACTTTTCACTGTTTACTTCCCAAAATGTTAAAAACAAAGCAAGCATAAAACTTTATCAACTTCATTTACAAAGAATAGACATTTTTCTGTAGCAATAAAGTTTGGGGATTTTCCGTATTGAACGCAATTGTAAAAAATTGAAATTTCAAATGCATATTCGATTTTTCGAAATCGTGTTATATCAAAACCGTGTTTTACAAGAACCGCGTTTTACAAATACCGTGTTATACGAGGGATGCCTGTATAGGAAAAAATAATTCCCATATATTATGTTATAAAAATATTTACACCCAACTAATTCCAACAGTAGGCCGGAAAAATGTGATTTAACACAAAAATGCTAAGAAAATATTTTTACCAATTCCCTATTCCCAGGGAAAGCGAGAATTGTGCTGTAACATTTGGGTAATGTTCCAGGAGGGCCAGATGGTTGAATTTGCTAGTTGTTAGTATAATACGGTTTATCAGATATTAACTGGCCGCCGCATTTTGTTGGCGCGTGGTTAAAGATGTGCCCATGACTGTTTGATTGTTGATAAAGTATAATTAATCCTAAAATTTGATAGATGGTGATGATCATCTGGTTAGCTATGTTTTTTTTTGTAATCTCTTTTCGAATTACCAACAAAAAAAAAAACAAGAAGAAGAACAAATTTTTCGGAATGTAATCAATAACAAATTTTGATCAGTCATTTAATTTTTGTACGTGAAGCGGACACGAAAGGTAATCATACAGTGAACCAGTATAGTGAATAATTAAAATTAATTAAAGATTTTTTTTTCTAAATACGGTGTAGAATCACAGTGCCTCAAATGGAAGGTCTTGTTGAGTGGCTTATATTGTGTATTTCCACATTGATAAGTTACTATAAGTTTTAAGTTGTCGCGGAAAGGTAACAAAAATTTTATTTATTTTTTACTTTTATTAAAACCTAACTTAAACTGATTTTGTTGTTGGTGAACACTTTTGATTTCGTGTCATTGATTTGTATTCTTGTTTTTCTCCTGTGTTAAAGGCATTAGTTGTTTTCCAATCGACCACCCCAAGTACTTGTAAGTGCAAAAAATGTGTATTGGCTAAAGTTGCGATTGGAAAGCACAAAAAATTACAAAAGCAAAACATAACCTACAAATGTGTAGTTTATTTGTGGTAAGTTTTAAAAAAAAATATCTATACCGAAATTGTATTAGCACTTCACATACGACATTCAATTATATTTTTGACAGAAAAATACTACACACAATCACCTAGCAGACAAATTTATCGTAACTGCTTTCAACTACTCATAATAAAATGGTAGAACAGTTGTGAGTAGTTAATTTAGCAAAGACAAAAACCATAAGTGCTTATAAGTACTTGCGGTGGTCGATTGGAAAGCAACTATTGTTCCGCGACAAATTTTTTTTTGTTGGTAGCGGTAATTTGATTCATATTCATATAACAAATTCCGTGAAATATTGTGTGGGTTACTGGAAGGAAAAAGTACCCCAAAATCGCGATTGCAGACGCGCGCAAACTGACGCGAAAAGCTAATTATAAAGCCACAGAAACCACTACTGTAACAAGGACACAAAAAAAAGGAGTAAAACGAAAGGTCACTGTATAATAACGTTAATTTGATGGTCGTCACCACGAATCACATGTAACCAGAATAAAGCTAAGTGTCCGTTAATAAATTGGATATAATTCCCGTTTATTAATTAATTTAATTTTTATTTATGATATAATTTACATAATCTGATTTATATTATTTATTACTATTTATTATATTATATTATATTATATTATATTACGTTTATTAGTATATATATTTATATGTAACCAATAGTATCGGTACTATACATATGTACCAGTAAGACAATTTTTCTCGAAACTGTATATAAATTATTATCTTTAAATTTTGTTGTTGTAGAGGACCGCGGATCCCCAATAATTATAGTTTACATAATATGTTTTCTTAAATAAAAATGTTCATTAACTTATGTATATTATAATTCCATACGTATTAATAATTGTTGTCAACAACCAATCCGTTTCGAAAGTGATCTTATTCTTGTGTTGTTTCTTCGCAGTGTGACGCGCTTTGTTGGGTTCTCTTTGAATTTGTGTGATTTTGATTAAACTAATGTTCATTTAACTATCTGGTTTTGTGGAATTTTTATCATAGTGGAAGATGCTAAGTAATTTATAATGATGAGTGAATAGTGTTCGTGATCGTGTAGTGCGGGTTGTATCACATTGTGATACAGGGGCATATCTAACATATTGTGCAACAGATAATGCCATCGGGGAGGGAGGCGCGCATTAGTGGTAGTGAATCTTAACCACTTTAAAAATGGCTGTGACAATAAAATTAATTAGAGTTTTTTTTTGTTTTATGCAAAATACCGTTACGTTTGTTCCATAACTTGCCCTTCCAAAACTGTCAATTTGGGGTTACAGTTTTTCTCATAAGCAGCATCTCAAGCTCCCTATTTTTAGCGACAAGAACCTGACCCACCGCCGAAACCTAGCTGGCAAAAATGCTGCAGTCGCTACTATAAAGAAACATAGGGAGATTCTGTTAACGGACTGCAAATTCAACGCACACGCTAATTTGAGTCTCGTTACAGTGCCACTAGTGGTTGTGTTTCCAGGACAGTGTCCCGTATACAAAACGCGTTAAAGCACCGTCCAGGTCACACAAAATACAATAATAGCATAAATCATTATCAATTATCGAGGTATGTATGATTAAGCCCTGGATTCGTTGGATCATTTTCCTTGCAAACTTTGCAAACCGATGCAGACTTACACTCTAGTGTTTTATGACCTTTCTTATTTCAGATTGCACAAAGAGCAGGTAGGTTTATTTTGTGCCATGCCCGAACAGTTGGGAACGCCTGCATTGGACCATGTTGCTTGCTTCCCAGCAAGCAAGACCAATTGACAGACACTTGACAAATGTGGTTGACTCTTTTTATGTCATTTAAGTCAACATCCCATCTTTAAAAGTAATAAGTAAAATTATTGTTTGTTCATTACTCAAACTGCCATCACAGAAGCCCGAGATAAAACTATGGCAGTGCAAGGCGGCAGATTCATCTTCACCAACAAACATGAAGAAATATTGGGCAATGCAACCGAGAAAAAACTTGATAACTATTATTTTGTTGAAAAAATGTATGAGAATCATCAGCAAGGTTATGAATTTTCGATAATCTGTATACCGGAACTACTGAAAAGCATTGGCAAAACGAGTTCTTACAAACCCTAATCTGCGAGACTGTGAGCAATGGCCTGGCTTTCAAAGCGTATATAAAAAAATGATTCACTGCAACAAAGATTTAGCCAATGAAAAGAAGATGTACTGCTTGCGGGACACTTGTCAGTAATTCGAGAAGAAGCAGCTATCACAACTAAATTACTCCACTGTCTGGAGTATTTTAATATCTAGATACGAGGACAAACGACTTGCTAACACCTTTATCAACACGATTATGGAATTACCTGACAACCGAATAAACATTCAACCTCCTTCAACTACGCTTCAAATCGCTTGCAGTACTACCCAGAGAAAAAACGCACAAAAAAGTGACGTACACCAGCAATTAGTACTAGTTAGCAAAGCCAGGCACGCCATTGTCGCCAAAAACAATAAAAATGCAGCTATTGTTATGAAGTAATCTACAAGAATGCGAGACATGCCAGAGTAGCCTCCAGATCTGAGGAAATAGAAATACAATAAAAACACATCCCTACGTCGATTGACGTTTTACCCGGTGCCGATTATTATGGAAATATTCTGTTGAATTTTAAAACCGTCATCCTACGAGTCAATTGAACAACAGGCAAATTTGGAAAAAGGGGGGGGGGGGGGGGGTGGGTAGAGAGAGAAAGAGATTATTGATAATCCTACCGATTGGGCTTCATGAAGGATTGACACCTTTTGAAAGCAACATCGTTTCACAAAGTTAGTTAAGACAAAGCGCATCACAAAACTCTGCATAGTGTCTGCAGCTATGAAAAAAAAATATTGAATTATAAACCGAAAAACACTGTTCGTCTAGAAATCAAAAAATGTATTAGATGTCATCGTTTCAACACCTCAACGAAACATCAACTAAAAATAAGCCTACCAATCCTTGCACCTATACCGGTGTGGGTTTTTACGTATATCTCTTAGAGTATCGAAAGGTTGTGAAACTAAATCATACAACTCATCATACAAAAAGCAACCCCTGACTAACTCCTGAAGATACAACAACGAATATTATCTGGTATTAGGATTCATGACATTCAGATTCAGTGGCATAGGTCAGTTTTAATTGATCGAAATGCGTTGATACTAACACCTGCACATTTTGTAGCTAATGATTCACTAATTGCGATCCCACAACCGAACCTTCTGAATGAAAACATTTCCGCTAGTCGCCGCACTGTTCATGATTTTTAGAAACGCACATTAAATGATTACTTAACCGAATTACACCAACGAAAAAAATTATAATGTTTTAGTAATAAACTTATCACTAATAAACTGGCCTTTGGAAAGAATCATCGATCTACATCCTGACAGTGGTAATTTGACATGGGTAGTTACAGTAAACTGGGGTAATGGCTCCATATTTAAAAGACGCATTACCAAAGTAAATGACTTACCTTTCGACGAAAGATAAGATTGAAGCTTTTAACAAAAAATTGGAGTTTTGGATCATTTGCATTCGCGCTCGTGAGCTAGATCGCTTCCCAACACTTCAAGAATTTTTCGATGAAATTAATGGGGACATTGAAGAAATTGATTATTTTATATTGTGTGATCGTCTTTGGAAGATATTCTAAACTCAGTTAAACAGTATTTTCCAGATGAGCAGAATGAAAAGCTTAAACATTACACACGAAGAATTTAGAGTTAAGGAGTATGAAGCCTTCATTAACATGATTTCAGACTATTTACTACTTCCCATATTTGAAACAGTATCTAGAGAGGTAAACGCCCCTAAGTATGTGCTTCCGTCGTATCTAGGCTGTTGTTTGTTACTGAATTTTGAACCATTGTTCGTTCGAAGACAAATTTCTTGCGCAATGTTTGTGCGCGACGTTATAAGGGGCCGAACTGGTTGTTCACATCTACTGTCCTTGTTTTCAATACGTGCCCCAGTGAGATCACTCAGACACCAAGGCTTAGTGATTGATCTGCTCTTCCATGGGTCTAATTTTGGTATGTCGGACCCGGTTTGTAATTCTAGCCATGTATTTAATAATGTATCTGCTGTGTTCGATTTTAATTTATCCAGAGATGAATTTAAAAGAGTTCTAAAAATTTTTTTTATTCAAATTTGATTTATATTAATAAACCTAATTTTAAATACCAGATGTAAAAATTAATACTGTTGGTTAAATAAATAAATAAATAAATGAAAGCTTTTTGCAGGTGCAATATTTTATTTTATGTAAATTGACTAAAAGAAATTTATGAATTTTGTAATAAAAAAAACCGTTCAATTTTACTTTATATACTTCATGAGATTTTAAAATCCCTAGATCAAAATTCAGTTGTCGCGTCAGAACACACTGCGCTCACCAAATTGCAAATATTTTAAGCTTATACACAATGCCATAGAGAATTATTATAAATTCACTAAACAATAGTTATCCTCAGATTTTGTAGAAATTTCCTTTCGACACACGAATTGCAGTAGTTTTAGACACGACTGCATCGTAAATATTTTCAATGCATGCTTTGCTTCTGAATGTGATTGCATCGTATAAGCTTCGATACAAGGGTTACATTGTAAATCGGTGCAAAATTTCTAAGTGTGCCAACATTATGTTCAATAAATATGGATAATGCCACTACCAACCATTAACAATTCCGTCTTGTCCATAGAACCCCTTAAAAACTCTATATCAAATTTTAATTAATTTTTATTTTTTTTTTTTCAGGTATTTTAACTATGGCGCTAAAATTTTATTTACATGTCTTAACCCATTAATGCCCGATGTATGATATATCATACGCAAATCACTACTTTCTTGACTTCTTCTCTCTTGAATACTATACATACAATTTTTTGTTTTTATCTTAAGTGGTTGAGGATGCTGAATACTAGTAAAGTAATTTAAAACCCAACGGATACAAAAAGGTTTAGTTACATTTTGATCGATGTGCATTAAGGACAAAATGGATCGCCGTTGGAAAGTAGAGACTTTATAGAAAAATTGTTGTGTCATTAACTTTTATTGTGTGTTATGTAATTTTTCTACAATAAGGATATACTAATTAATTTAATTTTAAAGAATATAAAAATTATAACTCGCAATTAAAGGAATTATTGTGACAAATTTTCGATGGTATATAGTATACCGTACAATGGGGTTTGACGCTCACATTAAATGGAGCCGTTACTAACAGACAGTTTTGGTACAGACAAGCACATCCAAAGGTCCCATTCTTATAATTTACTAGAGATTTAGTTCGCTAACTACTTGCAGAGAGTCTTCTACATAAAAAATTAAAATAATGGTTATTTAGCTCTTTTAATATTTTATTTATTACTACTTAAGCTTTCGGAACCATTTCGGTTCCATTCTCAAAAGTAAGTAAATCAATTTTACAAAAAAATATTTTCTATACAAAATAAAATGAAATCGAAATCAAGGCTAACTAAAACGTAGCTATTTTCCTGTAGATATAGCTCGCTACTAGAAAAATTTTATTCTTTATTTTAGCAAAGCAACAAAAATTGATATCTACAGAAAAAACACTTTACAAAATAAAATTTGACTAAAAACATAAATTGAAAACAATTTTATCCATCTTAAATAATATTTGAATTGTGTAAAAGCAAAAAATCAAATTATAAAAATAGATCATATGAATTGCCAATGTACGCGAAATCGTTAATTTTGTTAAGAGAATTTGAACTAGATTTTATATGTATAACATTTCCAAAATAGATCGTTTTCTGTAATTAGATTGTTTTTCCAAAATGTCTACATCTTCAAAAATAATATTATGGTTGGTATCTCTAATATGTTCCGAAAGTGCACTTATTTGATTTGAATTTGAATTTCCCGAAGCACCACGTATATGTTGAAAGAACCGCTCCCGCAAAAACTGTTTAGTTTGACCCGTGTAAATTAGGTTACAATCATTACATTTAATCCTATAGACAAGATTAGATTCTTTCTTTAATGGTATCGGGTCTTTTAATTTTGAAAACAAAATATCATTTAAACTGATAGCTGAACGACCAATAATTTTGAAATTATAATTTTTAAATAAATGTTTTAATTTTTCGAAAAGATTTTTTATGTAAGGTAAAGATAAATAATTTGTACTTTCAATTTCAGGATTTTGTGTAAAATTTTGTTAATTTCTTTGTTTCCGAATCACTTTATTTATTAATTTTTTAGGATACTGATTATTTACCAAAGTGTTTTCCAAAAGTTTGAAATTATTGTAATGAAATTTAGTATCGGATAATTTTAGAATTTTTTGAGTTAAAATTTTGATTGTATTAATTTTGTAAGAAATAGGAAGCCAAGAATTAAAATTTAGATAACGACCGGACCACGTATTTTTATGGTATCAGTCAAAAGAAATTTTACCGTCCGGTTCATGAATTAAAAGTAAATCTAAAAATGAAATTTTGTGGTCAATTTCTTTTTCAACACTAAATTTTATTCTATTATCCAAAGAGTTAAATACATCCAGAAAAATTTCAATTTTGTCTTCAGGGACTGCCGTTATAATGCCATCTACATAACGAAAGTAAAATAACGGTTGAAAATCCAAAGAGTTTAATCCCATTTTAAAATTATTAAAAAAATTTTTAAATGAAAATAAAAAACTGGCCAGTTGTATAAACAAACAACATTTTTTGCTGAAAAAGTATTTTCGAAGACCAAATCATTAAAAAACGTGTCCAATATAAATCATGAAGTTTTCCTTCGTCTTCAAAATAAATTCATGTTTGGTATTATGAACCAGGAAATTAAAGAAACCATTAAAACGGTAGAAGAAACAAAAAATTATTTGAATTTACTCCGTCAACAAATTGAAGATGTTCTTCCTGTGTACGAGTTTGGCGTGTTTTTTATTAAGGCGAATGAATATTTCGTTTACCATTTTAATGAAATCTAGGTAAGGCAAAAAATCAAATTTGATAAAATTTTAGTAGATAGTTTAAATGAATTGTCTGGAAATTTAGTGAACACTGTTGATAAATGGCTAGTGAACATCTCCAATATAGATCTTCCTTTTCATGTCAAAATTATTTTAAGTTTGGGAAACAAATTTTTTCCTCCTTCAATTGGCCATTCAGTGCCTTATTTCAAAATTATTTCTGATGTCGAAAGTGCAATTTTTCATTTGTACAATAATGATCGTTGTACTATTCGTAATCGTTTTATAAAAATTTTGACAAATTTTAAATATAAATTTAATTCAAATATATTAACTCCTTTTGAAAATCGTATTTTAAGTTATGTTAAACAATCTAAATCATTTTTGAAAGCTAATCCAAATATTGTGGTAACTCGTGCGAACAAAGGTAACGTAACTGTTATAACATCGCGAATTGAATATGTTACAAAAATGGAAAATTTACTCAATGATAACACAACATATGTTACCAAAAGATAATACAGTTCCGATACAGAAGTCAATTAACACAATGGTTAAAGATTGGAAAAATTCCGGTAATGTGGATGAAAAAACTAGAAAAATATTAACCAAATATAATTCGGTGATTCCAAAATTATATGGATTACCAAAAATCTACAAATCTGGTTTTCCATATAGACCAATTATCAGTTCAATTAATGGTACAACACATAGTTTATCGTCTTTTTTGAGTAATATTTTAAAATTTAGTGTTGGTAATACAAATTCAAATATTCTAAATTCGGAAGATTTTAAACAAAAAATTCAGAATGTTACTCTTCCTCAAAATTACCTTTTAGTTTCTTTGAATGTTACGTCTTTGTTCACTAATGTTGATAATAGACGTGTGACTAACATTATTAAAGATAACTGGAAGAGTATTAAACAAAATTCAAAAACTAAATTGACTAAAGTTCAATTTATGTCGGCATTGCAAATAGTTTTGAATAATTCTGATTTTTCTTTGGGCAATAAAATTTATAAACAAACTTTTGGTTCTCCAATGGGTTCTCCTATTAGTCCCATAATAGCAAATTTAATGATGGAATTTTTGGAAAAAATGGGATTAAACTCTTTGGACCGTTATTTTACTTTCGTTATGTAGATGACATTATAACGGCAATCCCTGAAGACAAAATTGAAATTTTTCTGGATGTATTTAACTCTTTGGACAATAGAATAAAATTTACTGTTGTAAAAGAAATTGACCACAAAATTTCATTTTTAGATTTACTTTTAATTCATGAACCGGACGGTAAAATTTCTTTTGATTGGTACCATAAAAATACCTGGTCCGGTCGTTATCTAAATTTTAATTCTTGGCTTCCTATTTCTTACAAAATTAATACAATCAAAATTTTAACTCAAAACATTCTAAAATTGTCCGATACTAAATTTCATTACAATAATTTCAAACTTTTTCAAAATACTCTGGTAAATAATCAGTATCCTAAAAAATTAATAAATAAAGTGATTCGGAAACAAAGAAATTAACAAAATTTTACACAAAATCCTGAAATTGAAAGTACAAATTATTTATCTTTACCTTACATAAAAAATCTTTTCGAAAAATTAAAACATTTATTTAAAAATTATAATTTCAAAATTATTGGTCGTTCAGCTATCAGTTTAAATGATATTTTGTTTTCAAAATTAAAAGACCCGATACCATTAAAGAAAGAATCTAATCTTGTCTATAGGATTAAATGTAATGATTGTAACCTAATTTACACGGGTCAAACTAAACAGTTTTTGCGGGAGCGGTTCTTTCAACATTTACGTGGTGCTTCGGGAAATTCAAATTCAAATCAAATAAGTGCACTTTCGGAACATATTAGAGATACCAACCATAATATTATTTTTGAAGATGTAGACATTTTGGAAAAACAATCTAATTACAGAAAACGATCTATTTTGGAAATGTTATACATATAAAATCTAGTTCAAATTCTCTTAACAAAATTAGCGATTTCGCGTACATTGGCAATTCATATGATCTATTTTTATAATTTGATTTTTTGCTTTTACACAATTCAAATATTATTTAAGATGGATAAAATTGTTTTCAATTTATGTTTTTAGTCAAATTTTATTTTGTAAAGTGTTTTTTCTGTAGATATCAATTTTTGTTGCTTTGCTAAAATAAAGAATATAATTTTTCTAGTAGCGAGCGATATCTACAGGAAAATAGCTACGTTTTAGTTAGCCTTGATTTCGATTTTATTTTATTTTGTATAGAAAATATTTTTTTTGTAAAATTGATTTACTTACTTTTGAGAATGGAACCGAAATGGTTCCGAAAGCTTAAGTAGTAATAAATAAAATATTAAAAGAGCTAAATAACCATTATTTTAATATTTTAAACTTATAAGCTCATTAAACAATTTAACTTCTACATAAACACCGTTCCAAATTTTTTAAGAGATTTTTCAAATACTTACTTTTTGTGTTAAAATTTATTATTTCTTTAATATTAAATTAATTGTAATATGTTTTATTTATATTATTATTTGCTAAATTTACCATTAGAAACAGAAATAAATAAATAAAAAAGGTGAAACAATATAAAAAAAATATACTGTTTCTGCCCATTTTATGATATATCATACCAGCCCAGAGCCCCATTGACATGACTTATTGGATTTTTTTCACAATTACATTTTTCGACTTGAAATATACGCGAATTGTGATTTTCAGAGAAATCGGGCCAATAGAACATAGTTCGGGTTTTAATGGGTTAAATCGATAAAAATTCAACAATTTTTTTTACAACGTAATAATTTTTTAACTATTCACATGGTGGAACTTTTATTGGCCCATCCATTAGTTCCGGCTAATCTTTGCTCGTTTGCAGTGATTCCAATTTTTATATAGAACTAATTTATTAAAGAAAACCAATTTCCGGAAAACTACCAAACCAATTCTGCCATAAGAAAGCAGATAAGTTCTTACGCAAAAAATGCAAACACTCCATTTTATTTATTTCATTTCATATATTTTCTGACCGGCACAATGGCAACACTCCAACGAACCAAAAAAAAAGTTTATACAAAATGATATAAAAAGACCAATGAATATTAGAATATTTGTTCTGCTTACACACACATCCACACACACACTCTTCATAAACCATATGTTAGAATTTTCCTCAAATTTTCTTTCGAGGATTTTCACAATACCATTATACACATGTTGTATGTGTGATGTTACAAAAAATATATTCATTGGGAAAAACCCTTTTCAATAATTTAAATTTAGTATTTTTACGTAGACGAACGCGTTCGTAAATCGTGGAGTGGTTTACAAATAATGAAACACACTTTTGATATTGCTGTGTAGGGATTTTCGTGTGTGCGACATTTATACACCACCGTACAAATTATTTCCAAGTCAACTAATTTTTTGTTAAAAGGAACGAAAACCAACAATCGAGTGATGAGTAATACGAAATGATAAATTTCACCATACTGATAACGACTTTTGTGGCACAGAAAATATTGGTTTAAGATATTACGTCCTAATGTGGTAACATTTTATGCACGTTCATATATAAATATCGTTATGTTGAATGATTTAATCATATTTACACCATACCACCCCCCTCAAATACTAAAATGACAAAAATGTGGTAAGTCTAGTAAATGGTTGGTCAGTTTAGTAAAGTCATTAAGTCTAACTGTATATTATGTGGTAAATATATGCTAAACTTGAAACATAATGAAAAATCTATATTTCACCACAACGAGGTATGGGGTGAGTGAGTTGGTGTATGGGTAGCCGTGTGAAATGAATAAATAAAACGAGAACATTAAATTTTCTCTTTGGATGACCTTTTCCCTCATTACGAATTTATATCATAAAAATTTGAAGAAGCCAAGGGAAGAGTGAAAAATAGAAAAATTTAACATCAATATGGTAAACATTAACATGATGTAGCTGTTTAGTTATAGTTTATTTACCATGTTGAATACCTTCCGGTTGATTATTTGTATTTTTGGATGATGTAAATACAATATGCACATATGAGCATATGGAGAAGAAATTCGTATGTTTAAATTTGAATAAATATTCGTATGTTTGGTATAGATAGATAGTTATAATATTTGGTCAAGTGGAAATGAAATAAGGAAATTGTGAAATGAGCTTTCCTAGATTTTGATTTATGTAATGAAAGGAAAGTGATTTGTCGTATTAGAGTACAGTAAAGGTCAAATAACAAAAACTAAAATGTTAGGATTTTACTAATACGAACTATCATAGGGCAAAGGTTACCTAATTACGTGTAAATAGCTAAGTGTCTTTTTAGTTCGATCTAACCAATGGTGGACTAACAGAAATATATAATAACAAGTTTTTAACAAAGGTTGAGTGATTTTGGGCGTTGACTTGCAGTACGAGATCTGAAACTGAATAGTGTTGATCGCATGCGTTTGAAAGCAAGAAACATAGAACGACACGAAAGGAGCTATCTTCAGTCTTGAAACATTCCTCACAAACGGCATCCTGGACAAGAATTTCTTGGCTGATTTGACAATTTTGACAGATCTTGTGCAAACTTGGTGAACAAAACGAAAATATTAAATACAGTGATGTATTTTTCGATTACTTATTCGCGTTTCTCTTTTGTTTATTTAAGTGACATTTATTTTAGGAAAAGGATTATATGAAATTAGTGACATACTAGAATCTGAAGTGTCTGGCCGCTGGATCAAGAGAACCTTTTTTATAAGTTTACACACCATTCGTCCAATCGTATTCAAACTTTGCATAGAAATTGTATATCAAAATAAGAAGGTGTTCGTAATATATTTGAAGGGGTCGGCCCTCCTGGGTACTACGAGTACAATACAATTTTCTCAGAAATGTGTTCATCATGAAGTTTTATATAAGTTGCGTATCCAGAATCACTTTAAATATTTTTGGATTGGCAGGACCCCGGGATCTAGAGGCCTTATTACAGGTGTTACGACGGCGCGATCGTAACCATAATTTTCTTTGTGTTATATCCCCCTCGGTTTGTGTCTTGTTTAATCGGTTGGTTGGTTTGTGTCTTTGGTTTCACCGGGTGTTTGGTGTGTTCTGAACGCACGCGCGGCGGTTTTGGTTTTATACACCCTTTTTGTGATGGCGCGGTAAGAGAAAATTGAATCAGAGAGCGAGACCAATGTGCACCGGGTGTGTGAAGCAATGCGCACACGAAAAACAGAGAAGGAAAGAGATTCTTCGAGAATTTTTATTCTTTTGGTTTTTTTTTGTAGTTTAAAATTAGTCTTGATTGTAATTTGGAAGAAAAAGTATCGTGTAAAATTTCATGAAGAGTGTTTTTTCTTAAAAAAAAATATTAGCAAAAAGTCTGGATTGAATTGAAAAAAAAATTAAGTTTTTTTTTTTGTTGGGACGTCTCGTTGATTGCTAATTGGGAGTTAACCATTTTGCTTTGTATTTACCAAGCGATAATATATCAAACGGCGAAAAATCCTCACAAAATAATCAAAATAATTTATTCTGGAAACAAAAATCGAATTAGCTAACCACAATTAAAAATAATAAATCGCAAAATGTCTCGAAGTGTGCGTGCAGTTTTTTTTTTGCATTTACTAAACGATAAAAAGAAAAAAATATAATATTTAAGTGGCAGTTATAATTAGTAATCAAAAAAAAGGAGAACATAAAAATAAAAGTACGGGGTGTGTTTTATGACGTCTACATTCAAAACAACGTGTGTCGCCAATTTTATTCTTCGAGCACCGCTATTTGGTCAAAAGGCGGAAAAACGGCCAACGATTGGTGTGGTGTGTACATTTATAAAAAAGTTAATAATTTATTGGTGGTGTTCGATCGTAACGCATCGGTACAAAGTGGCCCACCACTGGACGCATCACCTATATTTTACGGGCAGCCAAATGAAGCTCCCCGCATTCAACGAGTGTACGAGTGTTTTATATGGTCGTCGCGACGAATATTAGCGGCAAAGGGTGTCCGGTAAGCAAGTTTATTTCTGCGGGTGGCCAGGTGAGGCTAGTTCAAATATTTTTTTACGGTTGGCGAGACAACGCCCAACGTTTTGTTTTGGCGGCTTATTCAGGCCTAGGTATCGATACGTTGTGGCCAACCGGCTAGCCATATTTATTTATTGGGTAAGGCGAAGAACACCTAACGACACGTGTGGCCGACCGGCTATTATTTTATCAAGAACGGTTCACGGAGGGAGGACGCCCAACGGTCCGGTTGTGGCATGATGGCCACAGAAGGCCGCAACGGTATTTTTTTTGTTTATAATTAAGGTACAATTTTATTTTTTTATAATTTTGTAAATTTTTTCTTCCTTTCAATTTTATTAAATATTTTAAATTTATATTTTTGTTTTGAAAATTTTCCAAAATCCACCACAAGCATCGGTGAGGGTGCCCATGCGCTCGGTGTACATTGGTCTCGCGGTCATTTAATTTCGGCGGTCATATTTTAGATATTTTCCTTTCTTTCATTTTTTTGCATTTATCTGCACCATTTGGATTTTGTTGTTGAGTAAAAATAAAAATACAGTACGGCATTCAATTCCTTTCGGCATTCGGGCTAATTTTCCTTCGTTGCTGATTATTATTTTCCATTCTATTTTTGATTTTTATTGTTAAAATGAATTGCTAAATTTTGGACGGATTCGGTGTGATGAGGGGGGACTTCTCTCTCCGTGTCGGCGTAGTGTTGGCGGTCCCTAGGTGCCTATATCTGAAATCGAAGCCAGTGCCTTGCACCGTTTGAATTCGGACGGATGCGCGCACCAAGGCACTTCTCTTCCTTTATAATTTTTTTATTTTTAATATCTTATTTGTGCCTCAAGTTCGGGCCGACAAATTTCGGCGGAACTCCGGGTTTATTATTATTATTTGCGCTGTTTTTTTTTTAAACTTTCTGTAATCACGGTCTAGGCCAGGAGCCATGCAAGCCTCAACCTCTACGACCCATAGCACTTCTCTCTGAAATGTAGCCGGCAAAAGATCACCGTGGAGGTCTCTGCATGCGCTTAGATGAAATCTGCAGGATGGCAGTAACCATCCTGTAACACAGGTTTTTTGTAAAATTTCATTTGTTTTAATCATTTCACAAGAATGAGTTTATTACGAGGATTGAAAGGTCCATCCGCTAGATCAAGAGATCCTTATAAGTTTCTACAAACGAGTTCAAACTTTACATAGGAATTTTATACCAAAATCTGAAGATTTTGTGGGAGTTTTCGGTCTAGCTGCCCTATAATTTTTTTTCCGTAATGTCGGTGTTTTTTTAACATTTTTTTAAAAATAAATCACAGAAACTTCTTCACGCCTGTCTCAGTCAGTTAAATTTACGCCTGTCAGTCAGGCTAGAACCAGATCTGGATAAAAATCATAATGAGACCGATGAACAACACCGAAAATCTAATCTTCCATTAAATATTATGGTTGTTCGTAAATCACCTAAATATAGGCCATTCTCGGTATAAGAACCCCATCGCAACCTCCTGAAACTTCTTACTCGTAAAGGCCATATATATCCATATCAGTGCGAAAATCTCAGTGAGACTGATGACCAACACTGAAAAACTCAACTTCCCTTGAATATTATGGTTGTTCGTAACTCGGAATCACAATCTCCTGAAACTTCTTTATTTTAGTTAAATATTGAATTTTTAGAAGTAGAAATATTTTAGTTTCTTGGAGTGACAACATTAAAAAGTCGTGACATACGATTTTTTGGGCTAACAGTTCATACGTGACAGAAATTATAGTTTTCGTGTTGCCACTGCATTTTTTTGGGCTTACGTTTGGGCCAACTTCACATACAGAGACATGTTCGAAAAACAAATCGCTTACGATATCACCGATTAATAGACAAAACAGAGCTGATTTAAAGTTAGCAGCATAAAATTTGCCCGAGGAGGAAGAAACCGAGGAGGAAGAAACCGAGAGTAACGTTGTGCTAATGTCAAGTCAACAGGTTTTATTCCATGAACGCAATCAATCTGGCACATTTATTCAAAACTGCATTGGAGCAAGACCATCAGATAATCACAGAGTAGTCATTCAAATAGACAAAACACAGAAAGTTGGAAAGAATTTCGTTGCATGTGATATAATTATCCATAGACAAAAGGAAGTCTACGTTTTACTGAAGCACACAGAATGTGTTAATGATGCTAACAAATCGAGCAACAAATGCAAAAAAAATCATAATTTTTTTTTTTAAATAAAAAATTAATCTTTTTTGATACATTTTAACAAACTAATTTCAACCAATCCCTCAGATCGCTCCCTGGCCTTAAATCGACTCAATAATGAAATGTTCCTTCTTACAGAAAGATGCTTACTACATATGCGATTTTAAGGCAGTGTTTGCACAATGTGTGGACGCTAAATTAGTCTGTAACGCAGCACTTTAAAAACCTAGGCTACCAGACGATCTTAATCTCATGAAATATCAACAGAAAAAAGAAGCCACTCGAACAAGTGAAATCAACATCATAATTCACTAGATGAATAAACCAATGAAATTATAACTCTCAGTAGAAAGGCAGCGGACGTAGTACAGCATGGTGTGCTTACACACCATTAAATTAATTTTTTTTTAGGACAAACTGCAAGGGTTGTTCAAGTCCAATGCTTCCCTACATAGCCAAGCCTTGATTTAAAAAAAAATCTGGAATCTCCGAAAATTTGGTGTCAAAATTAGCACCAAACTAATTGTCGTAATCTGATGTTATGATAGGCAGTCCAAATAAAGAAGGCACCGGTAATCGATCAGTGTTGTTTCGAGAAGATAAACATGCAGATCTTTTTCAATACAATATACATTTTTCAATATGCAAAGAGTTAAGTCAGATACAATAATCCAACTGTTTAGAACGAAGCCACTTAGTTGAAGTTTAAATAAACACTGACAGGAGCCCCACGATAGGAGAAAGCACATATCTATGACCCTGGACACTTTGATGGAAATTGAAAACTTCAGTAGATCAATCTATTAATGTACAGTTTTATCATTACTAAGTTTAGAGCAGGCAATCAGGCATTTTTAATCACAGAAAACGAGAAACAAATATACATTAGAGATGGGGGAAAATCCAAGATCTAGTTCAGCGTTATTAAAAATAATAATAAAATGTTCATTACTATAATCATGTTTTAACTGCTTTTACAACAATCGTACAATAAAATATGATATAAAAATTGACAACCATCCCTAAGCTAAGAAGCTATATCGATTATACTCTCAAAAAACATTACCAAATAAATTGGAATATTGATAATAAGCCATTTAAACCATTTACGAAATGAAATTTTTTTGAATTTACCACCTGATCCCGTATCCTATACACATACAGATTTGATCCAATTTTGTAATAAACTTATATTCTTATATGTACTGAACAAAGTATGCCTACCTGATCCAATTTTCTGCTACATACTCATACTGATTTTGATATAAGTTAGATTTATGAGACACAATCTTCAATAACCTTAATAGAATACTATTGATTATAGGTTATTTTATCCTTTCTATATACATATCGGGCAATATGTCTATTAGCACAGAAATACGAACGAAATAAATAGGAACTATGCTTAGGGTTAAAAAAATCTTAATTTAGTTACTCCTACGGAATACCTAAGAAATATAACAAATTCTTGGATGGTAAATCATTTTTGCATTTGGCATATCTTCCTCGATAGCACAATTTTCCGATAATCAAAACTAATTTTTCATCAAACCGAAATGAAACAATTTACTTCATTGTATTGTTCAAGAATAATAAGATAAACTCATACCTAAAATATTATTCGTATATAAGTAATTTGAAATGGAAATAATTTTTCTTATTTTTCCGATTTGTTTTCCCTTTTGGTTTTTCGTTTTTTATACACAAAAGAAATCATTTATTGCGTTTTATTTGCCCAAAATGAAAAAAACAGCAAAAATAAATAATTTGTCTGGAAATTTGGTTTTTTATGTATTTTCGTTTTTTCAACTTCAGTTTATTACTCTTTAGTTTTATGTGCACATCTTAAAAATTCGTTAAGAAAGTAATAATATGAAAACAAGAGTAGTGTGGAAATAATAATAGAATAATATCGTAAAATTATACTGCTTAACCTAATTGAACCTGATGTAGTTTTTCTGTGTATAGATATCTGAGATCTGAGACTATACTGTCTGCTGCCAAAAGGATAAATAAACAACAAGTACTTTGATAATTTTGCATTTGTGGATTTGTGGTTATTTGTAATAGAGGCTAGCACTCACAATTTCTTCCATCGAAATTTTATCAGCTAAGCACCACGAGTAATACCACTACTTGTCAAAATGGCATTTTTCTGAATAAAACATTTGTCTTTCGCTAATTTGCAACCGAGTGACAAACCGCCGCAACAAATTTTAGAAGTATTTTGAGTAACTCAGCGATAAAAAATCTATTATATTACAGTATGCTACAAGTGAAGTGACAGAAGATGTGAAATGATGAGGAGGATTAAGCAATCCTTCATGGAGTGGTTAAACGAAGCAAGGACATTTTAAGTGGCAGGGCAGGGCTAACCGAAGTATTAGTCCGTGCTCAGATCAAAGCCATGTCTGGGTGCTGAAACTATTGAAAATCTTCCGAAAGCGGTGAAATCTGCACCACCCAAAGCAATCACCTATTAGTCGTTTTCATTCTCAATTAGGAGCCTTTAAGTTTTTAAGAGTACCAGTTGCATTATGATGCTCAAGTGTTTTACATTCTATGACAGGGTCAAATTCATTACGCGAAAAGAGGGCCACTCTAGTTCATCTTGCAGAGTGTGTTCGTGCCATGTTTGCAATAGAAGACACCTCGTTTTGATTCAATTAAAAGTAGTAGAAACTTATGGTCAAAGTAGTAGAAACAAAAATTTCGTGAGCATTTGCTCGGGAAACATTTATATTTAAATTTTTATTCCGCTTGTATACAAATAGGTCCAGCCAGAGCCGCAATGAATATATCCCAGACTTTCATCCCACAATTTTTACAAAAATACTACTAGTAAACGTACTACTACTATAGCAAAATATACTTAAATTTGTGGATTTGGATAGATTTTGCGTTTGAAGAAATAAAACAATGTCGCGGAATTTCGATGGCTTCAAATTTTGGCGAACTTTCTTTTAATGTGATACACTGTAAACGATTGTCTGTCAGAGTTTCTTCACTCCATCCAATATTTTGGTACCATCATTTTTGGAAAAGTATTTTCAATGATAGGTCATCCTATATAAGTAATCGTTTTAATTTTATCGGTTGGATTGTTTTTCTAAAAGTCATCATTAGGTGAGCTACATTGCCGATTCATTTTTCGACGCCTGCAGAAAAAACCAAAACAGAGCAGATCATTTTGTAACTTGGACCAGTAAGTAAATTTTCTTTAATTGATAAGCCGGAAGTGCATGCTGTAGACGATTAAAAACATCCAAGTAGATAAATATATAGCCTTTATATACGACCACTAGCTAGGGGTTTCTCTCGGAATTACGTTTTTTTCGTAAGTCAAGGTTAACGAAAAATCCAATTGTAGTTAACTGGAACATCCACTTATTACATAAACGGTAATGGATTAACTTTAAGCAAAATAAAACTGCCACCTCAAACGTATTACTGCCTGGGCAAACTTGCAGTTCTGAATTGGCCGATTAATAGTCTTCTGCTAGTAAGGCTTTATTATTCGAAGCCAACCATTTCAATATCCACCAATTACGGAATTTTCTGTCTATGCCAAAAAGGGTAAAAACAATAACATTATAAAAATACCATTGTCGAGTGATCTCGATGCCTATAATAAATACGATATAAAACCTCTTTGCTCAATTTCATTTTATTTTATAAACAACACCTAGATTCACCACCAAAATCAAACTAAATATTTAGCGCCCGGCGATTCCGGGGGATACCATGACGATTCTAGGGAATCCCCCGGCGATTTCGGCGAATCCTATGAAGATTCCGGAGAAGTCCCAGGGAAATGTGAGATTTATCGGTGATCCCGGGAAGCCCACCGGGGATCCCGCTAAATCCACCGAGCATCCCAAGAAATCCCCCAGAGGTTTCGGGGAACCCCCCAGAAATTCCGGGGAATCCGGAGGATCCTCCGGAGATTCCATGGTATCCCCCGGAAATCTTAAATTTCTCATCCAACGATTTTTTTCCAGCCCGTGCTTTTTTGATTTTCTCATCCCATACTTTTTGGTTTCGTTTAGTTTATTCGTACTAACATTTTGTTTGTTTGTAGAATTTTTAAATATGAAAAGAGATGAAAATCTAAAAAGGTCGGTCGACTTCCCAATTGTATTGAGCACAAGTGAGAGATTCAGCTGAACTTCTGGGAATTTGTACAACAAACAATATAGTCTCGGATGGCTGCTTTTATTATGTTACCGATTGATACGTTCCAGACTCTTATAACGGTATACAGTGCAAGCATGAGAACTCGCAGATTGTGTGAATTCTCAAAGTGTAATTTTGCTTACAGTGTCTCATATATTGGAAACGCGAGAATTTCACGATCAGTGGAACACTTCACGTTTTGTTATAAATTGACCAAAAGGGTACATAAACTATTGACAATAATCGGCAAACCTTTTATAAATACCCATCCCAGACATTTTAACTGCACCAAAATTTCATAGAAGTTCGTACAACGCTCACGTAAAATTACATAGCAGGGTTTCCGATGCTCAGCGAAATTTTTCACTTGTGCTCGATAACATCAAGATATCCAGCTACACCCTCATTATTTCCGTACATTAATTTATTGTTATAATGTACCTTTTTTTAATTTAACGTAGATTTCTGATTTTGGCCACATTATTCCAAATATGTCAATAATGAAAAAATTATTATAAATTAAAAATCTTTTCTGAACGACTACCTACGTAAGTAGGCTTTTGTTATCGAATATTAAATCGCAAAGCATCTGTTTTCCGCTGTTTTGTTTTTCTGAGCAAGACAAATTGAAAAAACAATTTCAAATGTTTGGGTATTGTTAGCCTGCTGTGCATTAAGTTTTTTTTCGATTTACAGAGGCCATTTCTTGAAAATAAGCAAAACAGAATTACCGACCAAACGACACAGTGCTTAAAGCTTTGGATCGGCGTTTGAAAGTTTGGCGTTTGGATCGGCAAGCAAAGGATTATAGTCCCAAAAGGACAAGGAGTAAAAGGGATTTTTCATCGTTTGATTACAATCGATGATGAAATTGAACACGATTATACCCGCCTGTCGGAGTGCAGAACTCATGGGTATGACATAAAAAGCGAACTGCGGAAGAGTTGGTATAGTGCTTCGACAAAAAATGTTATTTTTTGTTTTTTCTATACAAATTCCAGGAGGAAGCGGTTCCCGACATAAACATTCGAATTTGAGACTACGTATGTTTCAAAATTATTCATGTTCAGGAAACATCTCGGAAACACTTTGATTTTCTTCAATGGTATACATTTAATGATTAAGCGGGTTGGTCTAGTTTAAAGAATTGGTCAAGTTTAATAGTAAATTAATAAAAAATTTCAGTTATGAATTAAACAGTTTAACCTGATTTGTAAATTTTTTGCGTCTAATTCAAACAGCATATGATTTTGGTATGGATCAGAATTTCGAGATATTTATCCGGCTTGACTTAGAGTTCGGTACAGTTTCAATAAAAATTTCTTGCAAAAGATTTATTTTAAACAGAATATACCTCACCACAGGTGTTAAATATTCCATCCTCAACAACCGACACAATTTAAATTTAAATGCCACATTTTCCAACGTTCTAAAATTACAATGTGATTAGAAATAAAAAATTCTGATTACTAATTATAGATATAAAATCCACAACTGCTAAAATCTTTCGTTTAAATTTGTAAACCCGACCTTGGCAAAAAAAACCACTCAAAAAATAGGCACAAAAAATCAATTCCGTTTTCTAATCAGTAAGTATATCAAATAATCATTTCAATTAGGCAGAACCTAATTTGCATAAAACCTTGTATAAAACCGAAAAATGTAAACCAAAAGCTTATAACGTATACAACGAAATATTCTAATTTTCCATATCGATCGGGCCGAATCTGTATCCCGTCAAATGTTTAAAACACGCGTAGAACGAGTCTAAAAATTTACTTGAGATTTTTGGGAATAAAATTTATGTAAAATGTCTATTAAATTAATTTAAATATTTTTGTGTCTTCCCAGCCAACCTCCTTTCGTATTCCGCTCTGTCGTATCTCCACTGTCATTCATATTCTCATTATTTGAAATTTTATTTGTCGTTTACCCGCATGTATTTGAAAATTTAATGTGAAGGAAAAACACGATTATTTTTATTGATAATATTTTCTAATATTTTTCCGCTATATAAGCACACGTATAATGTGTGGAAATGGGGTGAGTGGGTAGTTAGTTAATTGGGAATATTTTTAAATTGAAAAAATCGTTCTGCTGTGTATTTTTGATCGCTTTAAGCGGTTATACTTGTAATATATACTAAACTTAATAGATTTTTATTTTTTGATATGCGTATGTATTGAAAACATATTTGATAAAGTCGCATGGGACCCGAGCTATGGCTGTGTGTACATCGGGGTGATTTATGATATATGTTTTGGAGATAAATATCATATTTTGGTATGTAATGATGTGCTATAGAGCCGCTGATGCTATTATATATCGGTTTGGTGTGCTTTAACCTGAGGTTTTCTAGGTACGCCCTATATAGCTCAAAGTTTATAAAAATCTTTGCGTCGGATAACTAGTCCCCTAAAAGGAAGCGAGGCAACCCATGCTTACAGTTTAAAACAATGGGAGTTATTCACCAATTCCCTACTCCCAGGGAAAGCCAGAATAGTGCCACTGGAGAACAAGCTTAAAAAATATATTCAATTGTATCCATTCATTGTATAGTAGCTAAATTATATGCAGACAATATCTTTAACCCATTTTCTTGTTGTATGGAAAACCCTTTTTTACTGGAATGAGTTACAGGTTTTTATTCTCAGAAATTTACACGGCCACTGGAAAGCTTCTCTTCTATTTCCTTTTCCAATTTTAATTCGCATTTAACCTTATCATTTATGATCAAAGGAAACATAATAAGTGTGGTTAGCAAGAATCAGTGGTTCAGCCGTTTAATCCCTTCACACCTTGAAAGTGAGGATATTGCCTATTTGTACACGTAAGGCTACTTATTTACTTTACTCATCCTACATCTTTCTTTTTGGTTTGGTTTTATATTCGAGACAAGTGGGAACGTGTTACAATTTTACGCTCTATAACTTTGCAACACCACTAATTCCCACTCTCACAAAGAAGTTTTTAATTCACAGCTCTGAAATTTTTAACGTCAAGTAAACCTAAGTAATGGAAACATTATACGACAAAATTTACTATCCCACAATGTAGTTTTGATTTTTTGAAAAACGATGCATATCTACATTGCCGTAGTTATCCAAATATCATAAGCATGTACGTGCATACTTTGAAGTTGCATACATTTCTCAAATAGCTCAATAAATTTTCATGAGTTTCCCAACATTTGGGAAATTTCATATTTATCATGTTATTTTTTTCGTTTTATATTCATGTAGTAGTATACCAACCCACCAACATGCAATATGTAGTAGTGTACGTCTCTTCGTTGTGTTTGTTGTTGTTGTTATTAAACTGTACCGCACCAGAATTTTATTGGAACTAAATAATTGATTGAGTTTATTTTTTAATACACTTAAATAATATTTTATGTTTGTTTCGAAAATTACTTAAGCATAAATTTAAAATTATGTTGTATTCATATTTACTTACAGCATAAAATAAATTTCATGGTTTTATAACTCCCGCTATTATTCTCGTAAATACATTCCATTGTTGAACATGAGAGCAGAAGAGTATTATTCTACTTTCCAAAACGAAAGTTACGAGGATCAAAATGCTTTGCTTATTAAAAGTTATTTTTATATTTTAAAATTTTATTATTTACAATTATGTTGTCTTGGCATTGTTATGTTTTCGAATATAAAAGACGTATAATACGAGTACTCGTAATTTAAGGAAAAAACTCTTTCGCATTTTGCAACGTTACCGTTATCGCTGTTGTTGTTATTGTACTGAAACTGTAATTACTTAACAAAAAAAAAAAAAAAAACGTAAATTTCATATTGTCTTGTCATTATTTCTTCAAGACTTAAATACCATAGAATACAAATTCTTATCACTTTGACTATGGGTACCGTACAATAAAAAATCTACAAAAAAAAATTACATAGAACCCCGAACTCGTCGCTCCCTGATGACAGTTTATAAATAAACGGGAGGCAACAAGTAGCGTGGGTAACTGAATAATTATGTTGTGTTGGTGCAAGTGTATAATATTTTGTCGTTAGTTGACTTTCAAAACTGTTTGGTGTTGATTACAAAATTTTTTTTTGCTATTTCTGTTAAAAGAATCGGCGAAACCATATTATTTTTTGCTAAGAATTTTAATCAAATTATAATTGTTCAACGTTTATTCAACCTTGTGTACGTGTATAAGGACGTGTTTACTTTATACCCTAATTAACAGAACCACATATTTTATTTGTAATTAGGGAATATTCAATCAAATATAACGTGTCATGTAACGTGATACACTGTACGTTACAAACATTTACTCTTACTCGAAAATTTAATAACTAACACCTGCATTTGAAGATGCATTGTCATCTAACACTGTTTTCATTTTATCGATAATTTGTTTAGGCCTAACATTTTAAAGTGTTTAATCACTGGGCGACTTTAGCTAAGAAACTACTCGATAAAATGTCATAAAAATTAGACAGCTTTCATTTAAAGCTCAAAACAGAACAAGAGCGAAGGCGGCGAGCGAAATCGCCTGTCATATTAAAAAACACAGAAAACATACAATAAAAACACAACCATTGACGCAGGCGACGATGATTTTTTCGTTGAAATAAATTTAAAGTCTATTTCCATTTTTATCGCCGACGAAACAATGCTGCCAACTGTTTTATTTATATATCTAAGTTGGTAACGCCCCAACGTTATATGCCAAAGACATAAAACATAAACAATTTTTATAATTTTAAAATTTTTATTACCCGAGTATGCTAACTTTTAGAATCGATTTTGACATAAATAAAATATGTCGTCGTTATGTCATTTGTGGTTGTTTTTTTATCGCCGTTCGCTAGCGTACTTGTTCTGTTAGCTACAGCGATATCGCGGCGCTATTTTTTTGTTCATTCGTCGACGTTCGTCGTTGTCGCTCTTGTTCTGTTTTGAGCTTAAAAGAGAACATACTTCACGAAAAACAAAGAAAGTTATTACTAGTGACGCATAGATGGCTTTATTCTAAACATTTATCAATTCATCCTCGTATATATAAAAATTAAGATTTTTCTTATACATTAAACTTATAAAAAAAAATGCTTTTGATTGGACTTTGTCCCTTTTGTTTATGAATCCAAATTTTAACGTTAATTTAACTAATTAGCATTTTTGTCTGATATATTATTTAAAATGCCGATTATGAAAAATTATATACAAAATGTTGTATATTACGAATATGCTGATTAAACAAGTTTTATGGAAAATTACTAAGGAATTTGCTTGTATGTTAATATTATTTTTATTTTATTTTTTTTTTTAATAAAAGAAAGTATTAACCATCCAGTGGATTTAATGTCCTTTTAAGGTCAATTAATACTCCCCTTTTCATTCACGCACACACCCACCCATTCACCTACTCACACAATTACAGTATACCACCTGCACGTTGCAAGCTCCATGTCAACCTGCACACTGACATGGACGGTGGGTCGGCGCTGAATTCTGCACTCCAACAGAGGGTCTAAGTTGTGTTTATTATCATCACCGATCGTAATCGATGAAGAAAATTCGCTTTACATCCTGCCTCTGGTGGGATTCGAACCCAGTACCTCCCGGTTCAAGCGCCAAAGCTCGAACCACTGCGCCACTTGTACGGTATAATAAGAATCCTTTAGATTTAGCTTTAGAACATATAAATTTGTGCTTCATTAAACGTGATTGGGATGAGTTGCCAAAAACAACGAGACCATAAGTAATTCTAGAGTGAATGAAGCCTAAGTATAAGCAGAAAGTATATGCATCGAAGTATTTTCATAGGTTTCCACCAAATAATGGAGAAAATTTTGAACAGACCTTGTCAATACGATGCTGCCAATTAAGATGGAAGTCAAAAATCATTCCTAAATACCTATGAATTTCGACGAGCTCAATATTGACATTTGCTACAGCAAGACGGTAATGTTGGAAGTGGTTTGCAGATTGAACGGAATACCATGTATTTAGTTTTAGTTTAGATAACATATTCTCATTAAAACAAACAAGCAAAATATCAAGATCATGTGAAATAAACTGCAGTCCGTAAATTGGATCACTAACCTCATAAAATAGTTCTGAGTCATCTGCAAATAACATAAATTTTCCTTTTAATGGAAGTTTACCCATGTTCATTTATGAATAATAAAAATAACATAGGTCCGAGTACATGTCACTATTAATCATATCAACTGTTTCAACTAAAGCAACATCAGTCCCTGAATATTTTCGGAAACCATACTGAAAATTATATAGTAAATTGTGTGTCACTAAAAACCGAATTAACCCGTAATGCTAACAATTTTTCTAAAAAAAATTCTATAACAGATAACGTAGATATTGGTCTGTAATTCGTTAATTTAGTTGTATCGCCACTTTTGAAAATTTGGAATAACTTTTCATAATTTTAAACAATTTTGATATATTCCAATTCCAAAAACTTTATTAAATTTGCTGGATAAAATCTCAGAAAAATTGTTAATGTGCAATTTTATAACATTACTATCGAGCAAATATAGTCGACCTCTTTTCTTGGATTCTAAATCATTAATTAAATTAATTATTTCAACAGATGACGTAGGCCTATTAAATTTAAAAATATTCTTGGAACTAAAAATCAGATTAATGACTAGCCAAATTCTCCCCAACATTCGCAAAGTAATTGTTGAATTGAGGTGCAATTCTGTATCCGTCAGATATAATTTCCCCGCCACTGTTAATAACAAGGTTAAGATTGTTGCTGTTATTTCTATCCAGCAAAGCATTTATATTAAACTACAAGTCACGTCGTTAGAAACACCTCCAAAAACCTTTTCAAAATCGTACGTGATCCAAGGGCAATACGATTTTTTTAATTAAACTAATTTTTAATAATGCTTGTGTACTTGGTTATTAGTTCTTCATATATCTCTGTAATGTGAGACAAAATTATATCAGGTTCAAAACAATTTACATCCAGACTTGTCAAATAGTTTCCAAATTCACCATTTATTCGATTAAAATCAATTATTTTCTTTTCTAAAAGTTCAGTAACTCTTTTGATTTTATATGAGAAATGTGAAGCAATAAAGTTGTGATCGCTAGTGTCAGAGAATATAGTTGAATTCACAACCTTCTGCAATCCATTAAACCCACAAAGAACGTGGTCAACTATATTTCCTGATTTAGACCGAGTTTTAAAATAATTCGTTGTAACTATCCCAAAACTTAACAATACGTTTGTATAGTCTGTCACTGCAGGATTTGATTTATTTAAAGGTATATTAATATCGCCTAGTATAATGTTGTTACACTTTTTATGAATAACTAATTCTAATTCTCTAAAGAAAGTATCAATATTCGAGTTAGGTGGGCGATAAAACGCAGTGATATAATAAATTGAAATTAAAATTTTGATTTGTCGGTTTTAATCATGTCGAAGTTTACATCATTCCTAATGCACAATGCCACCACCGATTTTATCATCTCTGCACGAAAAAACACTTCTGAAACCATTTATATTATAAAAATTTACATTTTGGATTTTAATCCAAGTCTCAGTAACAATAATTATATGAAAATCGGAATTAAGATTTTCAATGAATTCGAGAATCAAGTAAAATTTATCCAAATTTTTCATACTACAGGCGTTAAACTGTATAACGTGTAAATCCAAGTTAGAACTTTGGATCGAATTGATATATTTCGGACCCGCAAAAAAAGTATTTATTTATACAATTATCACTAAATGTATTATCTATGCTGTAGCTAGTCATAACAATAAATAAAAATAATAATAATATTCCACATAAATTTTAAAGGAACATTCATAGTGAGACCCCTCTCAAATAAATTTGCTTTGAATAATAAATAATTGCAAGAATATTATGGTGAATAACGCCTCCGACACAAATAGCGGGCAATCAATGTAAAGTTTCTTCCGCGTACTGTGGGTACCAAAACAGTTGCATTAGTTCCTACACGTGATATAGCACGTGTTTTAGATGCAAACTGAATCCACTTTTGCCAAGAAAAAATATTTTTTTTCTTTTTTTTAACAACAAAATCAAACATAGAGATGTTCACATTTTAAATTCTTTCAATTCTTATCTTGCTTTTTATCTTACTTTTTTTAACAAGATAATCAGAGAACCAACTGGATATTTTATTAAGTCAACCGTTGCTAAATCTATTGAAATACATAGTTGCTTTTGGGGACAAAACAATTTTTTATGGTGCTAGACTAAAACCAAAAGTGCTAAATTTACTTAGGTAACAAATTGAAACGCAATTTCAAATGCAAATTGGAAAATTTTTTATTGCTTCAAAATCTATGAAATGAGAGTCCTATATTCTCGAAATGGTTTACCCTTACACCACGGAGTATTTTTTATGGTAGCTAAGCTACCGCAATCAGTTGACTGCCTGTCATTAGAATATTAAAACTATAATACGGTAAACCCGAACTTTTTTTTAATTGTTTAATTTGTTTTTGAAAAAGTTTAATTTGAATTTGAAAAATTTGAATTTCCTATATAAAAAGTTTATTTAGAAATAGAAATAGTTTAGTATGAATTTAAAAATGTTTTATTTGTTTTGGGAAAGGTTTACTTTGTTTTGGAAAAAGTTGCCATTGAATTTTAAATGATTTAATTTGGAATTGAAATCCTATATCATTTCCGGATGGTAGACAAACAATAACAACGTTAGTTGAGCCTCCATGTAGCATTTTTTTTTGCTCCTGCGCCTCATACCTTGTCTCTAAATCAGACATTTTTTCATTCAGGCCTTGATTTTCGTTAGATAAACGGGTAACAGTGTCTCTTATATCATCCATTGAATTACACCGGAAGCTGAGGGAATTTTTGAACGATTCAAGCTGCATACTTCTCAGAATTTGTATAACTTCACTGAGTGTTGGATTATCAGAGCTCAATTGCACAACTATTTTGTCATCATCACTATTAATAATTCTATAGCACTGGTACGGCAATCAGGACATACCCATGTAGCGGATCCAGATTTGAGGCCATCGAATGAAAGATTATATGGCAAGTTACACATTTTACACCAGAAATCCTTCCTTTAGAGATACATTTCTTACACTTGTCACAGTTTCCACTCATGATAAACAAAAGTCAATTTAAGGCGGCAAAATGTTTTAAAAAAAAAAATGTTAATATTATATAATCATGGCAAGAGTATTTTTTGTAAACTGATCACTATGTCAGCAGAATATTAAAAGTTGTTTAGGAAAATAGTATTGTCAGTTATTGATTCTATTAAGACCTTTTCATTAAATGTGAATTCGCATCCAGCATTTAAACCCTTTAATAGCTGGTTGCTACAATGTTTTCTTTCAATTCCTGCAGTTGGCCGAGGTTGCAGATAGTAGTTTTCCATATATGTGTTGGTTTATAAGTATCTCATTGTGTTCCAAATGTATTTGTTTGTTGTATATATTTTATAGTGGACCTCATTTTAATGTGATGGAATTCTGGTTTGCTGGTTTTTTGGATTGCAAAAACATTTAAGATTGTTGCGTTTTTAATGATCATCGATTTCCGTTACTAAACGTGCAATTTCATCTTTGTCCAATAAGTTGGAGTTGATAATCCCACCCTTAGCATGTTGTACAGCTCTCACAATTTCCTTTACTTCTTCCTTGTCTATTTATAGACGGTTGAAGATCATTTGTTGAAACGCTTCGTTGTTGTTGTCATACAGGTGTAGCAATATTTCGTTGTGCTAACTGAGAAGTTTTTGCGTCTTATTTGTTATATTGCTCATTGTGGTTCTCGATGGTTCGATTTTGGCTCTTGAGGACCTCGTCCTAATCAGAGACATCTGGCCAGAGCCAGCGACCCATTTCCAAGCAGACTCGATCCAGTTGATTAACCTTTTTTACTCTCGATGGTTGCCCTTAAAGTTCTACCAGCAGTTTTTCTGTTTCGTTTATTTGGTAGACTAACTGGGGTTTCATGACGTTTGTCGGATCGATCCCTGTTAATTCTGACTCGATGTTCCTCAATATTTCTATATAGTTGTGCAGGTCAATTTGATGTATGATTTTGAATTTCCCGCTTACTGGGGTGCCTACCATACTTGTGTATGCTTAATTGAAGGATGTATAAATTGAAATTGAATTTAGGATTGAAATTGAAATTGATATGGAAGTTAAAATTAAAATAGGAATTGAAAAATTGAAATTTTTAATTGAAATGGTCAGGTTATCTGCTTTATCCAGGGATTAATCTTGTTTTTACTCGTAGTCCGGAGTGGTTTGTTTTGATGAATTTTACTGGCAATTTCAATCACTTTCGGTACAATTGCTCCTCACATCCAGTTGCGAGCTGTTTTGTTTAATTTTAATGTCCTTCTTTATCCTACTAACTTTCAATTTCATGATTCTATGGAATCTTATACGGTATCACTGGTCATGATCCGGAATCTGTTTCAATTCCCGAGCGGGTCATACAATTTATTTCCTAATTTAATGGATTACGGGTGAGCGGGTCATACAATTTATTTCCTAATTTAATGGAACGCACCTATATTTTTAAATGCGTTTTCGGATTGCTTCTCGGGCCAGCTTCTTATACGTGAAACTTTTAAGCTGCGATATGGGAAAAGATAAATATAATCAATGGTGCTTTGAATTTTTACTGTGAGCAAAACAAATTTCCATATATAAAAAGTTCGGCGAGCACGCCACTAACAACCTCCTGATGAATTTTATGTAAAACTGGGCGAACCGTTCTTTTAAATTTCGTAATACATCAGAAATCAACCGCGAAAATTTATTTTGATTGAGGTATTATATTATACAAATTTAAATGCGAGATCCAATCAAATGGGGCCCAAAAGATGAACATGCCAAAATTTAAATTTTAAATAAAGTAATCCAAGCCTTTCGTATAATAACAATATTATACGACTAGCAATTTTAGTATCATAAATTTCATATACATTGACAGCATGAAGAGCATTTTTAAGATAGTTAGGTAGGTACACATATGATGATATCAGCAGTAACCCACCACGATCTAACCACAATCTAGAAAATAATCCAAGGAAATTTCATTATATAGACATCGACAAGCCACAAAACCAACTATGTATGAGCATAGAGTCGTAAAAATAAAACTATCCAATAAAAATAAAATAAAAAATACTGTATGATGAAAAGCTTAAACGAGGAAAACTTTTCAATCATGAAATTTGATGATATTATTTTAGTCCCGATATGGTAGGAATATAAAAACTGGTTAATGTTCTCGTAAATTCCCTTTAAATTTTTGGTCTCGACTCACATGGAATAAGGGCTTAACTCGACATAAGCGAAATATGAGATTCCAATAAAATAAAAATCGTTACTTATTATTTTTAAATTTTTCTCTGTCCTCCTCCTCCCTTTCCTTACATTAAAATCGAGAAACCAATATAAGAGCAAGAGGAAAATATAAAAATAATAAATAACGATTTTTATTTTATTGGAATCTCATATTTCGCGTATGGTCGAGTTAAGCCCTTATTCCATGTGAGTCGAGGTATGTTACAGAGACTTTTAAAGGAGTTGCATTGAAATGACTGGCTGTTATATTTATTTGAGAACTATCTAATTCACCTTGAACAAACTCATTTAAACACTCACCGACACCCACATCGCCGACAACCACATCACCGACCAGACAGATGGACAGACTATCACACGATGTACACTGCTAGTTGGGCCAACGAATAGCTTCTGACTTCTATGGACTATATTTCAAGTCGTACGTGCTCTTTAAACATTCACCCATCAAACGATGCACCGCATAATAAAATCCCTACATTTTTATTCTCAAGCTCAAAAATTTCGATTGTTATGAGAGTTTTTAACTATCGTGATAGCAAGAATTTTCGGGGCTGAGAGTAAAATGGTATAGATTTTTTTGGCTGAGTGTAGCAATAATTTTGTTGCCAAGCATTCATCTGAGACCGAATTTTATATATGAAAATTGGGCTTATTTCACAAACATGTACATAATTTTAAGTATTATATCTACTCTCAGCCCCGAAAATTTCATCTGTCATGACATTTTTTAACTATCATGATAGCAAATATTTTCGGGGTTGAGAGTAAAAATTTCGAAATTTTTTGGACTGAGAGTAAAAAATGCCAAGATGAAATATGGGCTGTCTTCACATACATGGTGTCGGGAAGTGGGAGTCGGTGATTTGGTTGTGTCGGCGATGTGGGCTTGTCGGCCAAACTTCCAGTCGGCGATGTGGGTGTCGAAGAAGTGGGTGTCGACGATGTGATTGTCGGCCAAGTCG
The DNA here is from genome assembly GCA_932526605.1 of Nephrotoma flavescens. Lineage (NCBI taxonomy): Eukaryota > Metazoa > Arthropoda > Insecta > Diptera > Tipulidae > Nephrotoma > Nephrotoma flavescens. The sequence goes on from OW052220.1 coordinate 79,458,528, forward strand.
AACTTCACCTACTCCAAATTACCACTAAACATGCTGTACGGATGTGTACAGATTCCAATGTTAATTATTAAAAGAAAAAAAATTCAACAAAACTACTGTGGTATTTGTTCGTTACAATTATAAATTTTTATTTTATTCACAAAATAATTTTACTAAACAATTTGATGAAGCTGCTCTGCGGTCAAAAGGTAAGTGAACGAGAAAAATAAATTTCATAACAGCTTGAGCTTATCAGCATATAAAAAAGCGGTAACATAAATTCAAATAAATATGCTGAATACTTGTGCTGCCAATTATTAATTAAACTATTCAAACATAGAGCGCACCTTACAATATCAAGTGCCGATAAAACAGTTTACTACATTATCTACATTCATGATGACATTTCTAAATGTCAATAGAATTTAACATTTTTAGGTAAGTAAAATTCATTTAACAAAATTCATTTAACAATTCATAATAATAACTTCCAATTTTAACACTTACAGGCACATATTGAGCAGTGCATGTAACTACAAAAATATATGGCTAGTGCTACTGCCAAAAAATAATTAAAAGGATTTCAACTTCAACCAAATATAAGATAAGTACCATTAATTCAATTTGTTTACATGTACTACATATTATTCATAGTTTTCTTTTCAGCTTCTGATCCTGAACATCCCGCGCCGGTTGGCTCACCAGAGCCAGCAGGTAAAACACATATTTTTGTAACTGGCCTCTTAATTTCACCCAGTTTTGTTTTGATGATGACAACTCTGATTAGTCCATCCTGACCTGGAATCACCGATACAATACGTCCCATGAGCCATTTTGTTGGTGGAACATCATTATCCATCACTACAACCAGATTTCCGATGCTTGGATTCATTGTGGGATACTTCCACTTATGGCGTTGTTGTAATGTTAATATATATTCTTTGTGCCATCGCTGCCAAAAATGCTGGACCATCCTTTGAATGTGCTGCCAACGTGATAACCGGTTCACTTTTAAAGGTAGCAGATTGGGTTCCGGTAATAGATTAATAGGATGCCCAATTAACAGATGACCTGGTGTGAGGGGATCCAATTCATCAGCTGACATCTCACACAGTGGTCGTGAATTAAGGATAGCTTCTATTTCAACGAGCAATGTCAACATTTCTTCATAGGTAAGCCGTGATTCTCCAAGTACTCTCTTCATGTAAAATTTTGTTGATTTAATGGCTGCTTCCCATAAACCACCAAAGTTAGGAGCAGCTGGAGGAATAAAATGCCATTCGATGTTATTTGTAGTGATGTACCTCATAATTGCCTCGTCTTTAGATACCATTTCTATATTTCGTTTTAGTTCCTTTTGGGCACCTACAAAATTCGTCCCGTTGTCACTATATATGTGACTGCAAATGCCGCGCCGAGCATGGAACCGCCTTAGAGCCGCCAAAAACGCTTCCGTCGTCATATCGCCGACTAATTCCAAATGTACAGTCTTGGTCGCCATACACACAAAAAGTGCCAGATAGGCTTTGATTAATTTGGCACCTCGCAATTTGGACGCTTTAATAAAAAGAGGCCCTGCATAATCTACACCCGTGGACAAGAATGGACGATGCAATGTAACTCTGCATTTCGGAAGTTGACCCATCAGTTGATGCTGTTGTTTCGCCTTCAACCGGACACATTTAACGCATTGCCCAACGATTTGATCCTTGCATCTGAGTATGTGATATTTCTGCTTCAGAGTTGACATTAAAAAGGTTTGTGCTGCATGGAACTGCCTAAGATGTTCGTCCCTTATAATTAGTGTTGTCACATGATGCCCTGCTGGTATAATAATAGGATGCTTCTGGTCAAATGTAACATTCGCGTTAGACAATCTGCCTCCAACACGTAATAAACCAAATTTGTCTAGAAAAGGAAAGAGAGACGTTAGTTTTGAATTTTTACAAATTGGTTTGTTATTTGTGAGCGCATTTATTTCTGATGAAAAACTGTTCAATTGGATTCGTCGGATTACGAAATTGAACGCATCAATCTTGGCTTCGTTCTCAAATCTGGAAAACTCGAACTTCTCAGCTTCTCTGGTCTTTGATTTTCTTCTAAACAGCATCAGAATTCTAGTAATGGTGAATATTAGTTTCGTGAATCTCGAACAGCGTTCAATGAGTCTGGACACCCAATCGTTCCTGCCATCTTCAATTGTACTGCTTAACACTACTGAATTAGTCTTTTGTTCCCTCAGTGCTGCTTCTGATAGATCACTATTTAGCTTAGTTTGACTTGGCCAGTCCTCTTCGACTTCCTTCAACCAATACGGACCATTCCACCATAACTCGTGATTCAGTAACTCCTCCGGAAATAAACCTCTCGAAGCGCAGTCAACCGGGTTGTCGTTTGAGGATACATGACTCCAATGACTTCGGTTTGTATGCTGCAAGATAAATGACACTCTATTTGCCACATACGTCTGCCATCTCCTCGGACATGATGATAATCAACTGAGCACAATTGTGGAATCTGTCCACAAACGAAAAGTTGTAACGACGTTTCCCTTAAATATTTCCAGGACAGACATTAATAATTTTGTCAGCAATGTAGCGGCACACAGTTCAAGACGTGGAATGCTGATTGATTTAATTGGTGCCACCTTTGTTTTCGCAGTAACTATGTTTGTCTTGTACCCATCTTTGGTCTTCACTCTGCTATAAATTACGGCAGCATAAGCCAGTTCGGAAGCATCCGCAAATCCGTGTAATTCTAGTTCTCCCTCTGTGTACAACCACCTATTGATTCTGATCTCTTCTAGTCGCTTCAAACTAATCCTGATAGCCTCGTACTCTTGATGAACTGGTTCCGGTAGGAGTTCATCCCAATCGATTCCTATTAGCCACAATTTCTGGAAGATGATCTTAATTTTAATTACTGTTGGGGATAACCAACCTATCGGGTCAAAAATCTTTGAAGCCTCGGATAACATATATCGTTTCGTAAGTTTCTGATCTTCTAATTTCACTTTAAACTGGAAACAATCTTTCTTGGTCGAGTACCTTACTCCAAGTATTGAAATAGCTTGTGACCCATCTTCAATATTCAGAATCGTGGTGGCTCGGTTTATTTCAGGAATGGTACACATGAGTTCTTCACAATTAGATGCCCACTTTCGAAGATTGAATCCTCCTTTATTCATCAATTTTATTAGGTCCTGAACTATGATTTTAGCATCTTTTAGGCTGTGCGTCCCCGACATTAGGTCATCCACATAGAAATCTCTTTCTACTATTTTTGCCGCTTCTGGAAATTCTTTCTTGTAATCCAAAGCAAGTTGATTTAGCGTTTGCGTGGCTAAAAAAGGAGCTGATGACGTACCATACGTTACAGTAAGTAGCTTGTACACGTGCAATTCTTCAGAGGGCTTCTTTCTCCATACAATTTTTTGGTAGTCGCTATCTTTTTGGTTGACCCAGATCTGCCTATACATCTTTTCGACGTCGGCCGTGAAGATAATCTTGTGTGTTCGAAATCTTAGTAATAGCTCGAATAAACTTGACTGCACCTGCGGTCCTACTGATAGCTGGTCATTCAGTGAGCTTCCCTCCAATGTTTTGGCTGACCCGTCAAATACAACCCGCAACTTGGTGGTCGTACTGCTTTCCTTGATCACCCCATGATGCGGTAAAAAATACTGTTGGCCACCTTTGTCTCTTGATATTTCCATATGACCTAATTGACGATATTCATCCATGAATTCAATATATTGCCGTTTAAATTCAGAGTCGCGAGTGAATTTTTTCTCTGTCTGATACATCCGTTTTACGGCCATCATTTTTGAATTACCCAGACTGGGTAAACCTGCCTTGAATGGTAAGCTTACTATATATTTCCCGTCTGTTGCCCTTTGAACCGTATTTTGATAGTGCTCAATACAAAATTTCTCTTCATCTGTGTATGGAGTCGAATTCTTGATTTCTTCGAGCTCCCAAAATTTTCGAAGAGTCGAGTCAATATCAACGTGTAGGTTTACTGGAAATGCTTTGACACCATCACTCTGCATTGGCGTTCCTGCTATGACCCACCCCAACCTCGTATTGTGTGCTATTAGCCTGGAATTTGGAATGTACCTCTTACCATCATGAAGTAGCTCAAAAAATACATCACTGCCTAATAGGATGTCAATTCTTCTATTCTTGTAGAAATTTGGATCCGCGAGTTTCATTTTTTCCAAACTTTGTAGATCGCCCAATCCTGTCATTGATGGTTGATATGATGATATCTTTGGTACTATAAGAACCTTTGCTGTGGTCCAATAGTTATCATCCTGGAATCTTGATTTAATGCGTATGCTTGTGATGCCCTTTGAGATTCCTGACGTAACATCGTTTAATCCTTGAATCCATATTCGACCATTTTCCTTTTTCAAACCAAGACGTTGAAAACAGTCCTCGGTTACGAAAGATGTTTGTGACCCGGAATCCAAAAGCGCACGACACCGTTCCCAGTCTCCATTATGACGTTCTATATCCAATTGTACTGTGGGAAGAATTGTGTTATTTACTAAAGTGGCATGACTACACGTAGTTTGCCCGGAGGTACTTGCAGAGGTTTGAGAGGAAACAGTTGGGGAGGTTTCTAAATGTAAAATGTCATGATGCTTTTTCTGGCAAAAATTGCATCTTCGCCTAGATTTGCAATGAAACACCAAATGGTTATTTTTTAGGCAGTTGTAACATAGTGAATTTTTCTTCACATAGTCTCTTCTGTGCTGAATCTCAAGGGCTAAAAATTTAACACACTCAGTTAAATTGTGGTCTTTACCACAAAATGCACAATTTACTGCGACTGCAGTGTGCATTGTCTTTAGGTGCTGTAATGGTTTCGTAGATGATCTAACACACTCAGCTAAATTGTCGTCTTTACCACAAAATGCACAATCTACTGCGACTGCAGTGTGCATTGTCTTTAGGTGCTGCGATTGTTTTGTAGATGATCGGTTTCCACGGGTTTCTTGCTTGAGTCCTTGTAGGGAATCCATTCGTTTCATTAATACTGCTAATAAATTGTCTATTGTAGGATATTCCAGCTCTGTTGTTTCCAATTTCCACATTTGCCTCGTTTCGGGATCCATCTTCTGTGTAGCTATGTAGATCAACCATGGATCTCGACTCTCTGCTTCCGTACCAAGTGCTTTAAGACCACGTATTACTTCATCACACGTATCGTGTAAACGAGCAATAGATTGTGATGTTGCGTTATTCACAGTTGGTTGGTCGAAAAATGTTTGAACAAATGACTCAACAATATATCGTTTTTTATCGTACCTTTTGCACAACTTCTGATATGCCTCAATGTAATTGGCATCATTTATTGGGAAATGACGAATAAGTGCTAATGCTTCATCTCTTAAATGCCCCTTAAGTAGCTGGAATTTTTGAGCAGGCGACAGGTTTGGATTCTCATGCACCGTCGAACCAAACAAGTCAAAAAACGATTGCCATTCCTTAAAATTCCCATTAAAGGGGGGAATAGTAATACGTGGTAGACGGATATCGCTAAACGCCGACTGTGTCGTATTTAGCGTTTGGTCTAAGTTTGGCACGTGTTGACCCGCATTCCTTTTACGTATCGCACTTTGTAATTTAGGAACGATGCTATAGTACTGAGCATCGACGGTTTCGATGTCAGTCTGCACTACATCCGAAATTTCAATCATTTGATGTTCGATATCAACGAAATCTTTATATAATTGATGCATTTTCTCTAATCTGACCGTTAATTCCTCTACACTCATATCGTCCTTAATTGTACGAATAAAATTTTCGAGTCTTGTAATTTGTCCTTTAACATACGTTCTTTTTCCTTTCAGGGCCTCCATCTTAAATAACAGATGCAAAAAACTTTCACTACCGAACGAACACTATAAATTACAACACAGTAACACGTGGGAATAAGAAAGAACGCTCGAGAATTCAACTAATAGTTCTATTGAATTATATCAATTTAGCACTATGTTAATGTTTCAATTTTCACTTGCACCAAACAATTATAGTTCACGTGGATTTAGGAAAGTTTGCTCAATATACGATTTAACTAATAGGGTTTCACTAAATTTGCACGACTATATTAATATTATAGTTTATGTAATTTGGATAAATGAAATCAGTATAATTGAGAACTCAAAAAACAAAATTTTATATACATAGTTTGTAAACTTTATTGATTATAATATAAAATAAATTGATACTCAATGCGTTTTTCTTTTCTGGATGCTTCCATTCCATGTGGTTTTGTCGGTATTTCCTCAATTCTGGATCGTAAACAGCTATCCGGCTCGAAGGACCATTAAAATGTACGGATGTGTACAGATTCCAATGTTAATTATTAAAAGAAAAAAAATTCAACAAAACTACTGTGGTATTTGTTCGTTACAATTATAAATTTTTATTTTATTCACAAAATAATTTTACTAAACAATTTGATGAAGCTGCTCTGCGGTCAAAAGGTAAGTGAACGAGAAAAATAAATTTCATAACAGCTTGAGCTTATCAGCATATAAAAAAGCGGTAACATAAATTCAAATAAATATGCTGAATACTTGTGCTGCCAATAATTAATTAAACTATTCAAACATAGAGCGCACCTTACAATATCAAGTGCCGATAAAACAGTTTACTACATTATCTACATTCATGATGACATTTCTAAATGTCAATAGAATTTAACATTTTTAGGTAAGTAAAATTCATTTAACAAAATTCATTTAACAATTCATAATAATAACTTCCAATTTTAACACTTACAGGCACAAGGCACATATTGAGCAGTGCATGTAACTACAAAAATATATGGCTAGTGCTACTGCCAAAAAATAATTAAAAGGATTTCAACTTCAACCAAATATAAGATAAGTAATATTAATTCAATTTGTTTACATGTACTACATATTATTCATAGTTTTCTTTTCAGCTTCTGATCCTGAACACATGCAGGTAGCTTTTAATTTATTTCACTATGATTCTATATAAAATATGCCCTGATTTTTGCCACAGGTTTTCACTATTAGTGTCACAACTCAAATTCAATGCCCCTTCACACGCCAAAATATAAACATGGGAGCCAACCATTTACGAATTGGTCTAACTTCACCCAGTTCATATTGGTACCTTTAAACATTTGAACTATGTGAAGTTAATTTTTATTGATAATCCAAATTTTTTTCCGCGAAAATTTACGTCTAACTTCAATAACATGTATTTTTTGGCTAATATTATCATAATTTTGTACTGGCATTAAATATGTCGATAATGCAGATTTTACGCCTAAAGGCTAATTAAATCTCCTACCCCCTTCGCTCCCTTCGGTAGACTAATTAAACTGTTAGGCTCCACTCGTTTTTGATAAATAATAGGGGTTTCGACTCAAATTCAAAAACAAATCCATTTTCGAATTTAAAACACAAGTTTTTGTCCTACTTCAATTTTGCTAGCTTTAAACAACGAAATTATTAAAAAAGAGTGAGGCCCAAATTCGTTTAATGATATATTTAATTAGGTTACATAGAGCCTTTAATTTTCACTAAATCTTATGTTGGGTTCTAAATTTTGTTTGGTTCCCAATGTTTGAAAAACCTTTATTGATTATAACCACTGCAGGTAACTTAGATGAAAATAATTAAATGTAAACAATCTTTATGCAATTTTTTGTTTCATAGTAAATTTTATGATCTGAAAGAAAATTTTGCAGTGAAACTATCGAAAATTGCGCCGGATCGAAATTGCATCAAACGGCATGCTTTGTTTTTTCGCTCCATATAAAATATTATTTTAAAATTTCCGATCAGTATTCAAAGAATTATTGAAGCAGGAATGTCGTGGGCTAGAAAATGAGGTAGAACCCTGTGGATGGGAACCCTGCGGGTGTACGCCTTAACTATTCAGATACCACGTTTTATCTAATACCACTAACTTGCTGAGGACGTGGCTTAATTAGCATTAAGGATGTTACAAATATCCAAATATGGATATTTTTCATTTAACGTGTTTTGTGTTTATTGGAATCCTTCTAAATCAGCCCTTAATATTTTATGTAACCTCGATAGCGTATATTATTTTGAGATGAAAAGTATGAATGTACATAAAATTCCATATTTAGAACTTAAAACAGTAAAATCGATAACTCAAAACGCAAGAAATATCGTTAAAATATACGTAAGAAAATGTAAACATGTACCGTGTTGTGTAGGCTTGTAATTTTAGAAAAGAGAAGACGTAAAAATAAAATTATTGAGCATACTCAGGTAAAGATATAAAACAAATACTTTAAAAATCTCTCGAAGGTATACATTCCTCATTTATTTTTGCCCGTTCGCACACGCCACATCCCCATTAAATGAATTTAATGTTATTGTTCCGTAACAATACAAATAAATCTGACAGTTATTAAATTTTCTCATCTTTCCTAAATACAGCAACAACCACTATCACTAAACAGTTATACACTTGTAAAAGGAAAACATAACCACCGATTTCTTGATTAAATTTTGTACTTGTATCGTCAGCAAGCGTAGCAGCTGAACCGCACAGCTGAGAACAATAAATAGGTATATAGTTTATATTTAGATAATAGATTCATTAATTTTCTATATACGAGTAGCACATATAAAAGGCGTATATACAATAACATTTTACCGTTATATACATATTTATATACAGCAAACAATAAATAAGATGAAACGTATGGATGTGAAAAATTTGAAAGGAAAAGTGGAAAATGTATAACAACGTTTTCGCATCATCATTTTTATTATACACCCATCCCTCGATTTACCCGGTGCTTTTTTATACGGTTTGAAAAAAGGAAAAATAAATATTTTATTTTGAGTTTTTATTTCTAATTATATGTACACGGTATCCTGCAGAACCAATCAACCGTGTAAATCGGGGAATGAGTGTATCTCCTCATATATGCCATTATGGTTGAATAAGTTTTATTTTTGGTACTGAATTTCAAAAATGTTTTATGGAATACATTAAATTTCGGGGAAAATTTAATTTTTGTAATTAGGAAATTAATTAAATGTCGACGAAGGGTTGTTTTATTATGTATATGAATCTACTCTGTCTTATCAGTGAAAGTATTAAAAATTATAGTATTTTTAACCTTGACTCAAGTTTAAATAATGTTTTTAATGATTGGGTAATTAACAATTCGATGATTGCTAGACAGGTTGGTTAGTTATACGATATTCTTTAAGAAGTAATAGGTTGTCAAATTTGCAGTTTCTGCCAGTGTCCGAGAACAGACAACATTTATTTTCAACTGAACAGAGCCTTACTGCACAGCCTTACTTTGTACAACAACAATAAAACATAATCGACGTTGAGACTGGGCAAAATGACAGTTGTTCTCAAAAGGTCATCAAACTTATTGTACAGGGTGGGCCATATGTCCTTTTTTAATTTGGAAATAAAACAAACATTTTGGAGTGACAAGTCAAAATTTTTTATTGATAAGGAAAGGTGGTTCTATGCCGTCTAACATATGTATGAAAGAAAAAATATCGTTCATATGCCCACCATGGTGGGCCCAACTTTCGATGACGTTTTCCAATAAAAGCGAATTAATGACCTCAATTTCAGCTCGAAAGTAGTTTTAAAGTTGTTGAATTGTTTGTGAATGATTACCATAAACCTTACCTTGCAAATAACTCCACAAAAAAATAATGAAGTGGTGCTAAATCCGGGCTTCTTGGTGGCCAAGAAACTTCACAATTTCTTCAAAATATGCGATCACCAAAAGTTGTTGACAATAAATGGATTGTTGCACGACTTGCGTGGCATGTCGCTCCGTCTTGCTGAAACCAAAGGTCAACAATCAATTCATTCAATTTAGGCTACAATGCAAATGAAGATCAACTTGCAAATTGCGTTGTAATGTGGTTCGTGAAATGTTTAGTTCTTGTGAACGATGCCTGGTTGATGTGCTTGGTTCATTGGAACATCAGGAGTTCGAGCTGGATGAACACGTTGATACGCTCTAAGACCTTCCACTGAACCAGTTTCTTCAAAACGATCAATAAGTTTGCCAATTGTACGCTCAGTAAGATGTTCACGTCGACCAAAACTCTAACGCAGTTTGCGAAACGTTGATGTTTTTGTATGAGTATTTTCATAATAAATTTGGACAATCAAAATGCGTTGTTGTGTTGTTAGCGCGCGAATCCATATGATGATAAATGACATATTTTTGACTTTTCATATGTCAAAGAATTTTTTAGAACATAACATTAAGTACTAAAATTCATCGATTGAAGAAGGACCAACAAATGGCCCACCTTGTAATTACAAGAACATGTCAATATTACAACAATTAAAATCAGATTTAATTGAGTTGTGCATGAAAACTGATACTCATAAAATAAGTTGCATTATAAAACTTCGAGGATGCAGTAAAATCATTAAAACAACAAGAGATTAACTGTTACCAACCATCTAAATACGTTGTTGCATCTCCTAAATATTAACGCCCCAAAAGTTAGCAGAATCCATACACCAGAACATTACAATATAGTATGGATAATTATAGGCTAATTAAATGCTCTATTAAAACATTTTGGACTCCATCCCCTCCAACCAAAACGATGGGTTCTCCTAACTTTAGATACATTTAGCATAACCCATTCCAAAAAATGATTTTAAAACAATTGAAAAATTAAAGGTTAAATTTAAGCTTATTAAATGCCCAATAAAAGTTTTTTTTTATTCTGCTTGACTAGAAAAAGAATAAGGCTTTATCTCTTCAAAGCTAAAAATAGAAATAATTTTGGACTCATTATGGCCCATTAAAAAATTGTGGGCCCGCTCCTTCTTGACCAAACTTCAGGTCATTAAATTTAAAGCTAGCAGAACAGCTTTTTAATGGGTCATTGGATTAGGCCATAATCAGGCTAAAATTATTTGAATGTCGATTGATCTAGTTTTGCGGCCTAATTTTATTTGTGACCCGATTTTCGATTTGGGTTCTGCCAGCTCAAAATTAAATAACCTCAAGTTTGGTCCGGTGGAGCCCAATATGTTTAATAGGACATTTGATTAGACCATAATGAGCCTAAAACAATTTGAATGCCAATTGCTATTTTGTTTTTGCTTCTAATTTCGGTTTCGGTTCGTGAAGCGTGGAACGAGTTGAGCCCAACATTTTATGGTGGAGCATTTGATTTAGTCATAATGAGCCTAAAATTATTTGAATGTCGATTGACCTCGATTTGGGTTCTGCTAGCTTCAAATAAATGACCTAAAGTTTGGAGAAGAACGAGTGGATCCTAAAAATGTTAACGGACCATTTGATTAGGCCACAATGAGGCTAAAGTTATTTGAAAGTCGATTGATCTTGTTTTGCGTTCTAATTTCGGTTTTGGTTCGATATTTTGATTTTGGTTCTGCTAGCTTTAAATTAAACGATCTGAAGTTTAGTCAAAAATGAGTTGAGCCCATTCTACTAGCTTTCATGGAGCATTTGGTTAAGTCATGATGAGCCTACAATTATTTGTATATGCCAATTGATCTTGATTTACGATCTAATTTTGGTTTCAATCTGATTTTCGATTTGGGTTCTGCTAGCTTTGAAGTGATAACTTTTCTTTAAGCTAGCAGAACCCATCGTTCAAAGGGATGGAGCCTAACATTTTTTAATAGAGACTGTTATTTGTTTATAATTATCCATCCTATGTATGGATAATGCATGTTAAATGTATGGATTCTGTTAGCTTTAGGGACGTAAATAAAGATCAATGACTTTGTAATGTAGAATAAAATCTCCGTAAATATGTGGCCCTCGGATATATGAAAACGTTATGGTTAAACATCGAGGCATAGAATCTTTAAGCTTTATTTCCTTCAATCTCATGAAGATATCTGTTAGTCACTAGAAGAACATATATCTCAAACTATTGGCCTAACGCTGCTGATTCACAAGCATCGTCAATAATTTTGATGCTTCTTATAGGAAAATCAGAAGAAATAATAAAGTATTTTGCATTTATAACAATGCAAGATATAGAAACCTTTAAACTGCAAACAGCCTATGCCGAATTTGCTCAATCTCTAAAGAAAACAGTATACTTTATTTTCATAAGGTAAGCGTTTACTTTATTTATTCCCACCAACAAACTTCACACCAGCCCGGACAAGGTCAACTTCTTATATTGCGTATTTAGTTTGGTTACATATCGATAATAAAGCCAAAATTCTGAGTAGACTTAAAAACACCTTATATAATTTAGGGCAAAGAAATAGAAAAAAAAAATCTTCAAAAACTAGAACAAGGAGCATTGAATTCATAAACCACTCTCTTTAAAACAAACAAGGCTTCTGGCATCAATTAAGATACTGTTCGGCAATCTAAATACTTATGTCAAGAGAAGACAGTTAATGATAGTTGAAGTCGATAAGAGTTCTTGCCCTAGTCGTCCTTGACAAGGATGGAATTTACGGATTAAATAATCAGAAAAGCAATGATAGTGTAACATAGCAATAAATATCTTATTTTATCGAAAGAATTTCCTCAAGTCCCTTTTTCAGACTAGCAAATCAAACGAATTGGCTCTACCCGGCCCTACACTACAAACGAAATCAAAGGACCCTTCTAGTAAAGAAATATTCAGGGTGGTCTTATTGATAAAAAAGGGCACGCGTCTCAACGATACTAATTTAAGTCAGAGATAAATGTCGGTAGTTACTCGATTTAGTTTAATGATTAGGAATTCAAACGCACACCAGTAAACCTATCAACATAATAACCATCGATTTTTTCACAAATAATGCACCACTTACTATTTACATCAAAATATAGCTGCTTCGCTAACACGTCAGCTAAATTTAACCGGCTAGACAGTCCAACTGTCAGGCTTGATTAAAAATAGCTGCCGGACTACTCACTGATTAAAATATTCAGGTATTGAGTGGGGCGTTACCGTCTTACTCCATCAATGGCATGCATCCATATCAAATATTGATGGAACAAAACGAGTGTAGGATGAGTGAAGGGCTTAAACTTTACCTGTAATTTTAACACACAATCCTTCAAACGGAATCTTATATTTGGAAATCTATTAAATATATCTGAATAACAACGCAAGGAAAAAATGATAACCCGGCATTCCTACTCCGGATACAAAACACTATATTAAAACGAATTAACGAAATTTGGAAACCATCTTAAATGAAATATGTAAAATTTAACCAAACCGGATATGGAAACTTACACACTTAAAAATTTTGCAGCGTTTTACGATGTAACCCTTGCATCGAGGCTTTTACGAAGGAATCGTGTAACACAATTAGACGCAAAGCATGCATTGAAAATATTTACGATGTGGTTGCATCTAAAACTAATGTAAAACTTGTATCGGAAGGAAATTTCTATATAACCTGGGGTTATAACAATTGTTTAGTTTAATTTTTAAAAATTCGCTAAGGTATTGTGTATATTGTTTCAATATAAGCTTAAAATATTTTTCATATATTTATAGTTTGATGAGCGCAGTCTGCTGACGTGACATCTGAATTTTCGATAGAGATTTTAAAATCTCATGAAGCATAAAATATAATTCAATGGGTTATATTTATAACAAAATTTGTATATTTTTTTCAGTAAATTTCTGTAAACTCATTTTTACAGTAAAAGGAGAAGCGACAAAATCTAATCCAAAAAACATTTGCTTCACATTTCTCTTTTCAATGTAATTAGTATCAAAATAATTTACGACACATTTTGCCTGCATTGAATTCCACCCACATTACGATACAAATGTATCGATAGTTTTAATGTACACCAGCTTCACAATTAGTCATAAGTTCATCAATTAGTTTTAAATGTAAATTATTACATATTTTAATGCAAACTATAACGCTTCTGTTATGATGCAAAGCTTACTTCTAAAAAGGATATACTTTAGCGCTGGATTCATATACGTATTTATTTGCATCGCATATCAAACAGTGGAAGCCACACAAATTATAAGTTTACCTAAGGACAATACCCGGAGCGTGGAACGGTGGTTTTCTCACAGAACTTTTAAAATAAACGCAGACCTGCTGTTGATAAACAAAGAGTGAGGCTTTGGATGAGCCTGAGCGGCCTCAACATTGCCTTTACAAATGGAGTTAGAATCTTAGAAATTGCACGATCATACAAATCTTTAATGAAAATCAAGAGTTTTAAGTCTGATCATGTCTGTCCGGAAAAATAATAGACGGAAGCACCTGCTCATTATGAGAACCATACGCTACGGTATGGTACGGTCAAAAATCTACAAAGTTTCTTGGCGATTGTATAATGGAAGAACGGAAGATCACGTCATGAGCTCGAACAGCGTTAATTCACTAGTGTAACTCGCGTTAAACCATACAGAGGCGCTGATGTTGAGAGCGATCATATGCCCGTTATTTGTAAATACAAGTGGAAATTATCATCCACAGTTAATAAACAAGCAAAGAAGACGGAATATGCGCTGGAATACCGATTCATTTAAAAATGAGGACTCCGCGCAGAGCTACTAGTTAGCTGTCACTGAAAACTTAAACCGGCACAATGGCAAGCAATCCAGTCAGAAATGACTGCAGCAGCGGGAAAAACAATTGGAAGAAGCACCAAGATCACGTAATGATTGGATCGATGTTCAAACGAATGCTGAGCAAAAAATTGTTGGTCCGTAACAGAATATCTCAGCGCAATGAAAGCCACATTGAAATTCCTCCATCGTGAAAATTACCGCAGCATAGTTCGGTTTAGTGCATCCTTTACTTAATTAAATTTCTGTTTTAACCTAACCTAAAAATTAAATTTCAATGTGTCTATTTATACATTTTATCTTTACCATTCGAACCTACCTAATAGAAAAACTCCGTATTTGCATATCAAACAATACCTAGCCCTCTAACGGCAAAAGTATGGTTGTACAATATCTCCAAGTTTAGGAGTTAATAGCAAAAATTAAAAGAAAATTTTGAGAAAAGGGAAACTAAGCGTGAGTTTTCCATAAACGCTATTAAATATCAAAAAACTCTAAAAGAAAATGTTCCCACAGATGTTTATCGATTTTTTACAAATTACCCTTACTTTAGTAAGGAAAACTCTTGAATACAGCTTACAAAGTGCTTGCTAAATGTAAACGAGGACTAATAATGTGGTTTTCGTTCCAACTAATCAACCACTACAATAGAGGGAGAAATAGATAGACAGATAGAGAGAGACAGTGAGAGAAAGAGAGGGAAAAAAGAGAGAGAAGTAGAAAGAGAGAGGGAGGTAGGGAGAAAAAGAGAGAAAAAGCGAGAGGGAGAGGGAGAAAGAGAGAGAGAGAGAGAGAAATATGTAGTGAAAAAGAGGGGAAGAGAGAGAGAGAGAAAAAAAAGAAAAAGAGAGAGAAAGCAAAAGAAAGAAAAAAAAAGAGATTGTGAAAAAAGAGAGAGAAAGAAAAAGAGAGAAAGATGAAGAGTAGAGTAAAATCGTTAAGGATTTGGGCGCATCATAGAAGTTACCAAAATCAAGTGTTCTTCAAATTAACGAGTGATTGCTTCGCTGAATCCTAGCCAGGTTCCATGGCTGCTGGATGAGGAATACGGGCTTGGGGGGGGGGGGGGAGGTAGGATGTTACCATCGCTTTTCCTTTTTATGCCCAGTGCCCGCCCATATGAAAACATAAATTCGTTGATGATAATAAGGTACGCAAATACTGTTAAAGTTAGCCGAAAGTTTCCAGCCGAAAGATAATGCAGATAGTGTCTTGAATACAGCAAAAATCCGTCATGAACTCCAATTTAGGAGAATTTAGGATCGGGTTACATCATTCGGGTGAAGGAGAAATTATTTCAGTTTATAGGAATTTAAAAATCGATAGGAGCGAGAGTATAAAGAGAGTTTAAAAATAGTCAAGACACTATCTGCATTATCTTTCGGCTAACTTTAACAAGGTGGTACGCAAATCATATTTTCCTCCAAATAAATAACTTAAATGCTTTCCGTGTTGTTGTTTTACAGTACTCTTTAGAAACTATTACAATTGTAATGATGATAACAAGTGCGTTTGTAATGATTTAAAATTCACTGTAATGTCACCTTTCCATAATCATTATTATCACAACGTGTCCCTATATAATAATCGATAATTCGTCGTGATATCTGTACACTTGACCTACATAATATTGACATCAATATATCATCTAACAAGTAGCTTGCTAATTATCGTCATGTATACCACTCGTGGAAAAAAATATTTCAATTAGCAAGTGATAAAATGAGACTGATTAGCCGGAAAATCTAAACCAAAAACATTCACGTGTAAAGTTTGTGTAGAACGGTGTTGATGTCGGTGTTGTTATCATCCAATGAACTTTTTTTTATAAATTTAAGCGGATTTTCTTTCGATCGACCTTCACCGTATTTTGTAGCCTTTTGTGCCGACCAAAGAATATAAACAAAAATAAAATATAAATATGCGTCGATACCCACGATTTAATTACTTTCGATTTCACATAAAAATTTATTTACTACAGGATTTTCCTCCTTTTTGAATTTTTTATATTGACGTCACTTGCAATTTTATGGTTTTAATTTAATATTTTATGCCATAAAATGGTTGATAGAACATTGATAAGATTAGAGCGACGAGTAGTACCATTTCAATTTTTTGTTTTGTTTTCGGTGGGGAAACGAGAAAATCCTCTTAAATATATCCATTTCTGATCACTCAATATGCCTGTTTTGTATATGTATATATGTAGTACGACACATTGATTTAAAATGTATGCACATCAGTATTGGGCGCACACCCCAGTAAAACGAAAAAGGTCACACAACAGCTAAAAATAAATCAATAGGGGATTAAAAATTGAACGCCGAAAAACTAGTGCACCATACAAAAAAAAATATATTTTCCGTAACAGTTTTTCTCACTTGGTTTTCCTTTTATTTCCTCTCGAGTATTTTTTTTTTATATTGAATTTGTTTTACCACTTTAGGTATTTGCTCCAACACACATAGGGATATGTTTAACCTAAATGTTAGTTATATTATGGATATCATATATTCAGTTTTTTATTGTATGGATGCTTTTAAATTCGGGAGGATATGGTATTCAGGTTTATGTAACAAAATATTCCATATTTTATCCGCCATTATAGTTATGTGCACGGGAAATCTGTGGTTTTATATGTATATAGTACGGAATGTATGTATAGTAGATAGCGTATATTGATGGCCCTTTTTATTGCAAGAAAATAGGAAATCCGGTTTTATTATTCAATACACTGTACAAAATGGTCTAGTTTTTGTTGTTGTAGTGAAATGCAGGAAAATATTATGGTCGTTTAAATAAATCACGAAAAGCAGTGAAAGCGTGATCAAGATAAATTTGTACAAATATTTTCGAAATGTCCTAATGTTTGCCGTTTAAATGAAAAAGTAAATCTATAAAGTTAACACCTAACCAGTTCATCTCTAATCATCTACTCCATCACCATCATTTACTACATCCGTATATTTTTATCCGATCTAACTATGCCTGGAGATTTAAAAAATTCGTGAGTTTAAGCAATAAATGAAAATATAATAACGTTTTTTTGAAAAAGTTCTACTAGGGGATGAGCACTTTATATTCATTAGGTTGTTCAGTAAGTTTTGTCGTTCGAGAAAATATGGCCTATTAGGGTCGTCGTTTCAGTTTTACAAAAATGGTACTACTTTATTATGAGCACGTGTAAAGTTTCATGTAGATTTTTCAACTCATACGTATTAACAACTGTTCAAAGTTGACGTGTCACAGTATTTTTTTACAATGGAAAAAATTGATCATCGGGCAGTGATAAAATTCTTATTGATGGAAGTTGTTGCACCAAAACAACTTCATGAAACATTGTTAAAAGCGTATAAGGACTCTTCACCCTCAATTATAGAAAGGGTTGCTGAATTTAAACGTGGTCGTACAAGTCTTGATCCACGCGAAGGAGGTCCAAAAAGTGCATCAACACCAGAAAATAGCAAAAATACAGCCATATGGTTTTTGAAGATCGTCAATTAACCGAGTTAATCTCTCTCCTGGTTAAAAATATTGGTAGAAGACCTAGGGATATGTAGAGGGAGTTAATCTCTCTCCTGGTTAAAAATATTGGTAGAAGACCTAGGGATATCTTATTCAGTGTGAGCAATACTTTGACTAGAGACAACCTATAACAAATATTTCATCCTATGCAAACGTAAAAATTTAAACTGCATATTCATTTTCTGTAAATAGCCGCATACAAATTTGTTTTTTTTTTGCGTATACGTATACGCCACTTAACTAAAAATCTTAGGTACAACGATGACATTGGAGTTATCAGAAATAAATTTTGTTTTAATTTTTTTGTTCAAATGAAAAATCTCTCTGTCTATGCTTTGACTGAAGTTTTAGGTTTCAGAAAGCTGTGTGCCCAATGGCCACATTCGCTAGCAATGGAACAAAAAGACATTCGAATGCGACTTTCTCACCAACATTTGGAGCAATTTAGAAAGGATAAAAAGGATTATGAGCGTCGTTTCATCACTATGGATGAGACTTAGGTCTACCAGCAAGATTATGAATCAAAACAAGAGACTAAGAGGTGGTGTGAATTCAATACTTCTGCTCCAAAGCAAGTTATTCTCCGGAAATCGGCTTAGAAGGTGTTAGCATCGGTTTGTTGGGATGCAAAAACAATTTTGTTTGTGGATTACGTCCAAACTGGTAAAACAATAAACTCAGATTATTATTGTAACCTTTTGAACCAGCTGGATGTAAAAACTCGTGAGAAATTATCTGGTTTACAGAAGAAAAAAATAATTTTTCAGCGAGGGAGCGCACCCTCTCACACAACTTAAAAACCCACCATTAAATCAGTAAATTAAAGAACGAATTGTTGCAATATCCATGGGAGGCATGGAAGCATATTTCGACAGTCTTCCAGATTGTAATCGAATTATGATCAGTCCCAGATGTAATCGGAAAACATTACCGGCCCACTTTGAAAATTTTGTATATTTTAGAACAGTTCTATGAACTATTCACCAGTAAATGCAAACCTAACTATGGATGCACAATTTTAGAAAAACATCTTGTATCACTGCATATACTTACGATATAAAATTTTAAATTACATAGAAAGATTGCCATTGTAATTTGGGACTTACCTGAAAAAATAAAAATAAATATTAAATTAGAATTTGTAAAATAAAAATTTCAAAAATCTGTGTAGGAATTAAGCGCAAATTTTAGCAACAAAAACATTTGCTTGGGATTAGCAGGTCTTCAATTTCAGTGGATGGTCGGACAACACACTTTCGTCAGTAAGTATTTTGTGTTATACAGGGTGTTGTACATCGTTTGCCAAATTGAATTGGCTGAAAGGATGGGTCATTTGTTATCTCTTAAACCCCGCAATAACTCATTTTTGGCCCTACGGATTGTTTTATTTTAACTTTTTAATGTTTATTTTGAAAAATCGCAATATTTAGCATTCAAGTTGTATTATTTTTTTTAAATAATTGGTACAGGTCCCAAATTTAGTATTAACTCTTACGTTTACTGTTGTATGGTTCTATCAAATTCAAAATTCGTCCGTCGTTTCCTTTTTATTTACTCTTAAAATGTTTGAAAATGGTAAAAGAAAACTTAAAACTCAACTTTATATTGCAATAAAAAAAAAACTAAAAGTGATCGTGTCGAAGATCTCTTTTATTACCGGTCTCGCGTAAGCGTCGATAAGTATTTTCAGATAATATTTGGTAATCGTCTATTAGGAAAGCGTTCCTAGTAAATACTTTGTGCGATACGAGCGACGCAATTGGCGCTTCCATATGCCATCAAAATGTCAGCGTATTCTTCATTAGAGAATGTAGCCATTGTAGCAATAATAACAAAACTTAACCACAACACTTAAAAACTTAATGAAAACAAAATAACTATTAGCATATTTTGTTTTTGAAGTTTTTTCGCTGATTTTAATTTTTAATTTTTCTAAGTAATTTTCTTTTTCGCATTATCAGCACTAAAAAAAAAGTGAGGTATTAATTGTTGGTTGTTGTAGCCTACTTAGTGTATGTTTTTTAAGTAAAAACAAGTTTTTATCGCGAATATCGAATATCAGGCTGATGTGTCCCGCTACACAAATTTTGTGATATAGTATAGTGTTTAAAAGGGTTTTTATGGCATATTGCATATCGTTGAAAAAGGGATAGACTAGAGAATTTAATAAAAGAGTTCAAAGATCACGATCACATTTAGTTTTTTTTTATTGCAATGTAAAGTTGAGTTTTAAGTTTTCTTTTACTATTTTCAAACATTTTAAGAGTAAATAAAAAGGTAACGACGGACGAATTTTGAATTTGATAGAAACATACAACAGTAAACGTAAGAGTTAATACTCAATTTGGAACCTATACCAATTATTTAAAAAAAATAATACAACTTGAATGCTAAATATTGCGATTTTTCAAAATAAACATTAAAAAGTTAAAATAAAAAAATTCGTAGGGCCAAAAATGAGTTATTGGGGTTTAAAAATTAACAAATGAGCCATCCTTTCAGCCAATTCTATTTGGCAAACGATGCACAAAACACCCTGTATCACATTTAATCTAGGTGAAATTTGTACTTTATTCCTCTACTTTATAAATTATTGGGGTAGATACTCGGTCGGCTAGCAAGCAAACAATTTGCTTGCCAAAATCCTGGGGTACTCAATCAATTTTATCAAGGAAATTTGAATTTTAAATATGTAATGTTTTTCAAAAAAAAATTGTTTTTTTTTTTGCGATTGCACAGTAAATTTTGCGGCTTCAAAAAATGAACAGCAAATTTTTGCGTTGTTTTACTGTGCAATTGCAAAAATAAACAAAAAATTTATAAAAAATATAATATGAAATTCAAATTTTCTTGGTAAAAATAATTCAGTAGCCAGGATTTCGGCTAGCAAATTGCTGCTTCATAGCCAATCGAGTATCTAACCCATTGACACCGAAAAGATTAAATTGCGGCATGCCTTTCCATTATGCCCACAAAATATAGTTAATGCGTGGATTCCATTAAAAAAACGGTTTCACAGTATTTTTGAGAAAAGAGAAGAGTATATTTAAATTACGTTAGAGCAACAAAGACAGCAACTTATGCTTGTCTTTCTATAGCAAAATTTATAGTTATAATAGTGACAGATTGGGAGCAACATAACCTAAAAAATTTGCAAATACACGATTTTAACGAAACACACAATTTTTAAAAATTTATTTTACCCAACAATGAACGTGTTGTACGTAGCGGCACAAAAAAATAATAGCACGTTTCATTTGTCTCTTGACATTTCACTGTAATATTTTTTTCAACCATAAAATTGTCGTAGTGTGCGAACAATATTTCTTATTGCATATTATTTTTTGAAGGTGTGTTGAAAATGTTGCCATAAAAAAGTATTGAGTTTCATGCTTTTTATGGCAACATTATCCCCATTTACACTATTATTTTGCCAGTAAATTTTACTGAATTTTTTTTTGTTTCTCTCTAACAAGTAAAGGATTTATATTTTTATCTCGTGTTAATTGTTTCACTGTGGAATTCACGCATAATTCTAAATCAGCAGTGAGAATCGTTAAAATAGTAAAAGTTAAAATCATATTATCATTAGATTGAATGTTAATTAAAATATTCATAGTTACATTCAAGTTTTTGAGAAATAAATTTAAATGGATGTTCCGTAGTCTCGGAGCCCATCTGCAATAGAATACTCCTTTGCCTGCGGTACTTGCATTGCACTTTATATAAAAAAAAAATTAAATAATCAGGGCGCGCCATCAATATACAGCCTCCACGAGAGAAACAAATTGCTAAAAAATTGTCTTACATTTTCTGGGTTTGTGGGAAGCTAACCATCACCGATAACATACCCTCCCCTCTTACACACTTCTTTCATAGCGAACTCAATCTTTGAGATGTTAATTGTAAAACCTGCTCAGTTGACAAGGAGATCGACAAAATATACAATTATATGGATGTGATCCCCGTCGCGTCATAAAGCAGCAAAGAGCATCGGTCATAAAACAACCTCTGCACAGCCGAAAAGACAGCGTGAAATTGTTACTTGATTGTACCAAGAAAATAGTATCGAGTCTTTGTTGGTCCTTTTTAGATAATGAGCGAAATTTTGACTCTGAGGATGAAGTTGTGATTTCATTAGAAATCATCAAGGAAGACATCCGATGAAGTTGTGAATTCTGAACCGATTTTGGAAGTCAACTTCTAGGTGTAGAGGCTATAGCAAAGCAGGTACGATATAAAACGTTAAATAATGCGTAAGATTATTACCCAAATACTCGTTGAGATTGATCGCTCGACGTATGCATAAGAGATAGAAAGTTGTGAAACTTGATAGACGAACCAGATAGATACTTTTCAGAAATCCATCTCTAAACAATAACACCCACTTTGCTGTCCAAGAACATAACCCCCTCCTACACCCTATGAGGGAGTTTATTAATGAACATTTGAGTATCGCCCAGTTCCGGGATAATCTATGAAGAGCGTACCAACGAACTCATGTCTTTATGCTGTTAAGAAATTCTGTTTAGATCGCAACTACCTATCACAATTTGATATCCGTGATATGTCTTAAATTACTTGGACTTCACGAATAATATTTTCACTCCGAATGAAATCTAGCGATTCGTCATTGAAAAAATGGTTTTATCGAGACATTCGGTGAATTTATACAGAAGAATAGAAACGAAAGTGCAGAATTTGGACTTGAGGTTAAAAGATTTGAGATATCGAGCTTTATCAAGAATTGTTTCCTATATTTTGAAAATTAAAACTCAAGAATTGTCAAGAATTGTTTCCTATATTTTGAAAATTAAGTAGCAATTCTCTGTCGGTGCTGCGTACCACATCTTCACGATGCATTCTGGGTGGTAGAGTAATTGGTGGTCTATGGCTCCTAGATCTCCATTGAGCACTTGACTGGTTTACGTTTACTTAAATTTTTTGTCAGAGAACTCACAAGTTAATTGTTATTTTATAGCAGTTAAAATTTTAATACAAAATCACAACAAAAATGTCATTTATCTTTTGTGACTTGATCAGAACCTAGGTCCAGTAGTATTAGACTTATGTGTACATTATTTTTTTTATGTCATCCTAACAACAGCTCATTGATAGCGCGTCTCTGGCATAAAAGAGTTTGCTATATGGAGTTCGAATTCATTTGAAGTTAAAGTAATTGGTGGCGATAGATTGCCGATCTATCAAATAATATTGGAGCGCCGGTTTCTGTAGAAGGTCCTCATACTGTAGACGGTGCGACATTGGAGGATTAAGTTCCATAAGTCATGACAAAAGATGACAAGTCTCATTAGGCTATTGTTTTCCTGATTCAAGAAACTTGATTTCTTGAAGAAACCTGAGGAGAAAAAAGAATATGGGAAACTGAAAGGAATAGCCATTATGGTTTGTGCGCCACGGTATTTTTAATATAAACTTTACTTAATTAGTTTAAATACCGGTTCGGACTAATTTTTTGTTAGTCATAGTTTATTAGACTTAAAAAACACATTTTATTAAACAATTGTTTTTTAATTCGCAAAAGTTAGATGTTTGAATACTTTAATTAAACCATTTGTTCAAAATGTTTAAAAAATCCTCGATCGATTTTCGACTTGTTAGGTCATCATCAGGAGTATCTACTGATGATGGACTAGATACTCCTGATGATAACCACACAAGTCGAAATCGATCTAGTTATTTTTTAAACATTTTTAAAAAAATGGTTTAATTAAAATATTCAAAAATCTAATTTTTGCGAATTAAAAAACAATTGTTTAATAAAATGTGTTTATTAAGTGTAATTCTGTTTCGCCAAGTGCCTACGGCAAATAGTGTAAAAAGTATTAGTTTATTAGTCTGATAAAATTATTTTCATAGCCTGAGAAAAATGAAGGATATTTTGTTTATTTGACTGATGTCAAATTACTAGTTAACTGGGTTTACCATTTAAGACTTGACAACTTTGAACTTAAACTACGTGCAAACTATCAGTGTCAAACCATTCAGTACAGACAACGTTTTCATCATGGTGAAGTACACGAACGAATAACACGTTGACAAATAATTAAAATTTACTACAAAAGTTTCGAGTCGGTGACTGCTACTTTAAGAGCGTACGGCTTCGTCAACAAACAGAATATGCGTTATTGGTGAGGTGAAACCCCTCATGTGCTTCAAGAAACACCACTTCATCCACAAAAAAACTGTGTGATTGGTGTGATTGGCTACAGAGACATGTTGCAACGTTATTTCTTAAGGTTAATTGCATGAGCTAGACATTAATGATATGTGGTTTCAACAAGACGGTGCGACATGCCTCACAGCGGGTCTAACAATCGACTTATTGAAATCTAAATTCGATGAACGTGTTATATCCAGAAATGGTCCTGTCGATTGGCCGCCTATATCGTGTGATTTAACACCTCTACACTTTTTTTATGGCCACGTTAAATCATTGATCTATGCCAGCAAGCCGGTGATGTCGTTAAAGGAGCTCAGAGCCAATATTTAACGAGAGATAGCGGCCGTTCCCGTCGAAATATGTGGCCGAGTCATCAAAAATTGGGTTCAACGAATCCACACTTGCAAACGTGCCCGTGAACATATGAACGATGTCGAATTCCATACATAAATGTTTTGATTGTACTTCAAGCCAATAATAAAATTTTCGATATATCGCAAATGGTTTGCGTTTTATTTTAAAAAAAAAGTTGTCTAGTCCTTATTGGAAACCCCATTAAGTATGTACATACAGTTCTTAATAACTTTTAAAAGAAATAATAATTATTATTTTATTTATTGTATGTATGGAATGTAATGTCGGTCAAGTGGCCGCCTCTGACCGTGGAGAAAAGGCGAGCTCTTTTAAGAACAGTTTTCGTAACATTTTTGCAGATTTCTGGTGTTAATTCAGCAATTTCGTATCTAATATTGTTCTTAAGCATTGCGGTTGAGGTTGGTTTATTGTTGTCGCCGGTCTTTTCGAGTACCCTTATAGGAAGAGATCGGAAGGGGACAAATGAGAGAATCGTGGGAGCCCCAAATTTTGAAATTATTCGACCGAGACAAATTTCTTGTATAATTTGCATCGTTGGCCTAATTGATCAAATTCTAGCACAAGAAAGTCTTCCAACATGCCCCGATAGGGGTCTCTAGTACCTGTTACATCATTACCTATAAAGGATCCTCACAAAAAATAAGACCCCATGAAGCCGCTGACCCAAATGGCGCATTATACAGTTACTCTACGAGAGTTTTCGGTGTCCCAATGACGGCTATTATGTTTATTAACAAAGCCGGCCAAGTCGAAATGTGCTTCGCCGTTCATTTTCTCCACGTATTTACAATTGAACAATTACTTAAATAAAATATTTTAATAATATCAACACGTTGTTGCAGCGTTAGATGTTCCACAATAAATTTTTTTTTATTATTTTTTTTTGTTTTAATCTATGCAATCTGTTCTGGGGCCAACGCACTCCAAACTCTTTGGCGGTTCGCTTTTCACGTCCTACTTTACGCATTGCTTGCCAAATCGAGGACGTACCGCTATAGGTCCGATTTTATTAACATCTGCACATTGCATAGCCAGCATATGCTGGCATGGAACATGGGTCGGCCCATGAGTTTTGCACTCCAACAGGGGGTCATAAATGTGTTCCATTTCACCACAGATCGTAATCTGTTGATGAAAATTCGGTTTTGCTTCCTGCCTCTTTCGGGATTCAAACCCGGTACTTCCCGATCCAAACGCCAAAGCTTTAACCACTGTGCCATTTGGTCGGTCAATAAATTGTTACCGACCAGTCTCTACTGTCAAATGAGAACTGACAAATGTCATCTAAAACAAAATCGCGACCAAATAAAATCGACCTGGAACATAAAAATCACCCTGTATTACGGATATTTTCTCTTTTCGGTTTTCCCAAATTTTTGTTATTAGTGCAAGTTTCTTTCATTTCTCCACTCTTTCTTTCACTTTCAAGATCATGTGGTTTATGATTTTTGTAAGTTAAAGTTTCATGACATTATAATATTGCCGCTCAGCCACTTAGGAAGCATTTTGTTTGGTACCTCAGGTCTGGTATGATCTTGCTAGAAGGAAACTCGTATTGGATTAATGTTGCGAAGATGAATTTTCACCTACAAGCTATCCTCAACAGACACAACATTTGCCGATGAGGTCTCAGATGTGGAGCGACATTCTTTACATCACAGGTAAGTGTCGATAGTAGACAACCGATTCAAGTTAGTTCATTTAGTTTTTCCTTTAAAAGTGATTTTTTTGGAAGCCTTCATTT
Source organism: Nephrotoma flavescens (assembly GCA_932526605.1). Classification (NCBI taxonomy): domain Eukaryota; kingdom Metazoa; phylum Arthropoda; class Insecta; order Diptera; family Tipulidae; genus Nephrotoma; species Nephrotoma flavescens. The sequence continues at coordinate 79,484,898 of OW052220.1, forward strand.
ATAACACCAATAGATTTTAAGTTTGACGCTAGGTGTAAAACCTGGGTTAAACCACAAACCCTTATACCGGGTTGCATAAAAAAATTACTAACGGCCGGTTAGTTGTGTGCCAGTTAAATATTTTATATGAAAACTGTTTTCGCAATCAGAAAGACTCAACGCAAACGTGGCTAAATATATTTTATTCCATGGAAATATTTAACGATTAGTTAAGTTAGGTGTTCAACTACAATAAAATTGGCCATTTAAATATTTATACGCTAGGTAAATATTTCCATGCAATAAAATATATTTAGCTAAGTTTTCGTTGAGTTTTTTCTGATTACAAAAACAGGTTTCATATAAAACATTTAACTGGAACACAACTAACTGGCCGTTAGTCATTTTTCTATGCAACCGGGCATTAGTAATTTGCAAATTATTATTATATTTTTAGAATATTTATTTTTATTACTTTTACTTATATTTTTTTATTAATTTATTTTTATTATTGATTAACATCACGCTGGGTGTGTATATGTTACGGTTAAAGTCTGAAATCGGTAAAAGTCCGAGATTTTTATTTTTTTAAACTCGTTTACACGATTAAAAAACGGTTGTCTAAAGGTCCGATGGTTACGAAATGTTTGTTGGCTTTCCCCTCTAAGGAGGCTAAGCTTCATGAGGGGATAGATAGTTCCCGCGGGCTCATGACAGTTATTAAAGCCGTTAGTCCCTACTATTCCTAATTCTAATTTGCAGTAATATCATACTTCGTGGGATGAAGGGCGAACCATTTCGAGAATATAGGGCTTTTATTTCATAGATTTCGAAGCAATAAAACAGTTTCTTCCAATTTTTATTCGGACATTTACCGATTTCAGGCTTACCGTATAACAAAAAAGAAGATAGTAGACGAGTGTGCGCCTCCGCGACAGATTATCGCATAGATTATCGCATCTAGTTTGCTTCACAAAATGTTAATCTATTTATTCAGAAAGACCGTTGTTTAAAAAGCTCTTTCCTTAGAGGTATCTATCGCCAAATCCCTATTGGTATCATTTTATAGATGTATGTTGTATACCGATGATCCTTTAGAGAGATGTTCACGAGGTTTCACCTATATAAAGGGATAGCTCAACCTTAATCCGATTCCTGAGGTAAGTAAAATCAATTATATTGATTAATAACTTGTGCAATGGATTTTAAACATTAGTAAAATGTGTCTTATTAAGATTCAATTTTTTTTATGTTGGTTCTGGGGACATGTACAATGCGACGGCAAACAGCTTCATATAATAATTATTTTACAAACGTACAAATTACGTTGCCTTGCAAATTTGAATATTTAATCTGACCGTAATATTTGAATAAAACTGCTGTATCACGGTATCTTAATGAAACAATAAAACATTCAGACTACATTTAAATTTGAAAATTTATATGAAATAATTTCTGCTCTAATTCCAAAAACAATTATTCTTAAATTTTATTCTTGGAATAAATTTACCGAACCTTATTCACACCAAAAATGTATCTAAGACAATTAATTTATTCAAAATATTCAAAGTTCAAAGACGTGACACACATTAAATCCTCTTGTTAATGATAAAATTATATTCAGTTATTTAAGCTCTTGTCAACCTAACATATAGGCACTTATTTATTATAAATTCAAATAACCGTAACCTAATAATATTTCGCACAGAACATCTTACCACAATCGAAATTATATTACCAACCACGAAAAAGTGAGGTTATATATGTTAACGAATAACAGAAGAACCAAAAAGCTGCGTGTCTTCATTAATATAGACATTTTATGTAACGCACACACACACAAACACAATAAATAAAGCAAAAACCTAAATTCATAAAAAATTTAAATTTGTCGCTTTTAATTAAGAAAACGCTCGCATTACATAAATAAAGTACTATCGAGGAAAAAATTAATTTGTTGAGGGGTTGCCTGTACGTATATGTATAAGAGAACTAAGGGGACTCGCGTATTCTCATGGTAATTCTGAAAAAACTATATATCTACCATATAAATACACATACGAATACGTCAACGTAAATTTTAAATAATAATTTACCACATCACATTTATGTAACGGCTTACCACCCACATTATTTAAACGTAACGAAACGGAAAAACATTAATCATGATACACCATATTTCATTTTTTTTTCTCCCGGCTGTGTGTGAATATATACCCCTTCCCTAAGCCCTGAGTGTTAATAATTAACTATAAAAAGTAATAAACTGTTCTAGAAAAAAATATATATATAATTAAAAAGCATAAATTTTCCCAGGGATGAAAAATTTTATGCACACATATACAGAGCGCACATATATTAAGTCAGAAATATGCTATATATGATGATGCTGCGATGTCTTTCCAAAATACGGAATTTTGTATGCTGGCGGAAAATACATTGTGTCTATATTTAGATGACATACATTTTAATGATCTCTCTATATTTTTATTATTCGATTTCCCAAGCTGGCCAAAAACCGCGCGCACCAAAAAATAAATATAGAGGCGAGTGTGGTGCGTTGTGGTGGCGGCTAGGGCAAAAAAAAAGCAGCGCAACATAAAAATGTTCAATGTTCAACAACAAAAAGTATTTTCATTAACACATTTCCATTTTTATGGTTTTCCGAAAGTATTTTTTTTTAATATCACTGAATGTTACAAGGCAAATTTTCATTTATTACATAAAGGATTACATTCGTGTGTCAGAAAAAAAAAATGAGAAACATACCGCGTGGGGAAATTTCTGTCGTTTTGTTTGAACATGTCTATCTTCTGTCCTACACATTGTATACACCAGTATGTAACATATATGATTATGCCAATGTTTAATTTTTCATTTCTCGAAACATTTTTGAAAAGTTGCGTTTTATGTGTATACGAAATGGCATAAAAAAGTTTCACTGTTGACATAAATCATGATATTTTATGTACGTTCGGCAAATATAATATTTTTTTTTTAAAGAGGGATGATTTCTATTATACCAGCTTAACGGTAATACATGTTTTATGTTTTTTGTTGGCGGTGTGAAGGCGTTTATTTGTATGCGGTAGCATTTAAAAGAATCATTCTTTGTCTAAAGTAAACGATATGACACCTTGAACATTTGCTTTTTGTAGGTGATTATCGAATATTTAGGGATTAGTCTAATATATTTTTGCTGTTTAATGATATGTAAAACATTTGATTACAGATAAAGGTATTTAGTATTTTATATTCTCATCACAAAGGTAAAACGAACCATAATTGTCTAAGAATTTATTTAGTTATTTGTGTGGAATACAGGACCCTCATTGTAAAATTTTAGTCGATTAGTAAGTTCGATGTGAATTTTATTTAATCACGGTAAACGAAATAATTATGTACTACTTATACAATAATATATTATTCAACAAGCATATAATGATGGCTGTTATTCACAGGAGTGAAGTTTACAGCAATTACACGCCCAACAGCCAATATGTGCGAGAAGAATACAATGAGTAATTTGCCTACGACGAATTAAGCATTTTAAATTCTTGAGTTATCACAGAAAACATTTTTAACATTTATTTTATACAATACAAGAGAAATGTGTATTCAGACAAAAATCAAGCATCACTGCATGAGCGTAACGGATAGGGAAAATAAAATTTAAATTTATAAATTAAGTACATAGATTTTGAAGCACAATTTATACAACAAATTTCATTAAACAGCAAAATATAAAATAATTCTGGTCGGGGTCGTTAGACCGCATTTCCAAATCCTGAAATCATAAGCCTAATTATAAAATCCCGAAATAAAGACCGACTTTCAAAATTACGACTTTCAAAATCCCGATTCATTAAATCCTGATTTGCAAAAGTTCGATTTTATAATTTTTTTTTACGAATTCATAACAAAAATGTAAAATCGGGCTTTTGAAAATCCTTTTATAATGAGTGCAATGTTGCAACAACTTAAAATACGAAAACAAATATATTGCGATCAAAACAGAATAACAGAATTTGATCCAGACGGCAATCAAATAGCAAAATGGTTCCAAAATAATAATCTAAGGTGTGTTTATAGATACAAAGGAAAACCGCAATATACTTAGTACAGATTTCTAAATATCCCACATCCATAGAGAAAATTTGGAAATGGTGAAATGCAAAACATGCATTGAGAAGAGGAAAGCTGGTGAACGTCCCACTAAAAACAAAATGTGGAAAGAAACAGAAAAATTTTAAATTTTCTTGATAACAATACTGATAATGTTAATTATTTAAAAAATATTGCACATGCAAATACCGGTACATTAATAGCGCATAATTTTATTTATTTATTAATTTTATCATTAAATATTTTATCAAAAATCTAAACGTCCTTTTCAGGATGACCAAAAATATATTTTATTAAAACAACATATTTGTACAAATCCAATTTTGAAAATTAAACTTTACAATTATTGGTTAAAGAATGGTCAAGTTCAATAAAGCAGGCCCAATTCCAAAAATTGGTTAGGGTACAATTTGCCAAATCCATTCAAAAACAAAATTCTAAAATCAAAATTCCAAAAAATAAAATTCCAGAAACCAAAATTCCAATAAAAACAATTCCAAAAAATATAATTTCTAAAAAACAAAATTCACCGTATTTAACATACCGGTACGGTATCTTGTAATTTTGCTAAAAGCGTTACAGTACTTATTGATTAATAACTGTACCATACACAAATTGTTTAGCATATATTGGTGTGTTTGTAGGGGAATGCTTGGATATTCCAAAAAATTCCAAACCTGTTTTCTAGAATCACAACAAGCGTTAATCAATATGGTAGACAATGGGATTCATGTTTGTGTAATAATTTTTAAGAATAATTAAATTAAATTAAATTAATTGAAATAAATCAATTAGAATTTTTGCGAAATGCTGCAAATATTAAAATACGTACAATGTACGTCATTGATAATTCTTGTCTATACTCAAAATGACGTACAGCGTACGACTACGAGCGAATTTTACTTTGTTATTTTTACATTTCCAAAAGAAAGAATTTATTTTTTAACTTTTTTTTCCTTTCTCACCGAGTAAATAAAAAATAATTTCGTGGATTCTGAATGTGAGGAGGAAAATAGTAAACAATATTTTCTTTTCAAAAAGAAAGGAAAACATCCATATAAAATATAAACAACTTTGGAAGAGTGTCGAAAAAATATAAATAAACGACATAATAAATTTTAAATTAGAACAGACGTACAGAAGAATTATATACATATGTATTATATATGTATATAATTCTTGGGGGGGTGGTGAAATTGTGGGGTTATATGTTCGGATATGCGAGGAATCTAAAAAAAAAATCGTCAAAAAACAAAAAATAATTTCCTCGAACCCGATTGCAGTGCCACCTACCGGGTTCAATTGTAAATCTAAACCTTCCAAGAACGCACTCAAACACAAAATTTCATTAAAATCGGTCCAGCAGTTTAGGAGGAGTTCATTTGGAATTGGTTTGAGTGGGTGGGCATACATTTTTTCTAACTAATTGATAGCGCAGAGGTTAAACTAATGAAATAATGGAGTTTTGTACATGGAATTTTGTTTCTAAAATAAATAATTTTTGGAATATTTCTCAATTGTAATTTTGAATTTTGATTTCTATGTTACACAAATTCTAGAAAAATTCACATTAAAATGCAAATTATATCCCATAAGCCAAATTTGACCAAGATCGGCCAAAAAAGACCGAGTTCTTAATAAAAATGAAAGATAAAAAAAGAAAATTTAATATTTACTTAATGTCTTAAAAAAATTCCGACTTTTGTAAGGTGTCAGCAAGTGTGGTGTTCTGAAATTCGGGATTTTGAAAGAAGGGATTTTGAAAGTGGGGATTTTGAAAGTAGGGATTTTAAAAGTAGGGATTTTGAAAGCCGGGATGTTTTTTTGTTTGGATTTTGATAATTCGGCCTTTGGCAATTCGACATTTCGTACCGACGCAAAAATAATTCCCCACATTTGCATAGGCGTTTATTTTCTACCAAAAATTAATTCCACACTAATCGTGTAAAAAAAAAAATTCTGATCAGAGATGGAATTTTCTATACAATTGTACTTTTCCGATACAATAAATTTACATAAGTACAAAAGTGAATCCACCAAATGTTACAAATTTTGGGCGTTCAATATGGATTTGTACACGCGATTTTGCAAATAAAACACTCAGCGATTTAAGTTACAAACTTTATTTTCCAACACCTTGAATTTCTGCTAACTAATTCGTTTTTACTGGTCACTACTTTTCACACTATTTACTTTTCACTTTTTAATTTGTTAAAAAGTTTTAAGTGGTTAACTAAACAGCTGTGTCTGCGTCCCAAATTGCTCGCGCTTATATACTTGTCTAACGCTGTTCGAGATTATTATTTTATTCAAAACCAACAACAATTAAAAGCCCTGAACAAAGTCTGAAACGCATATACCAATATACAACAAACTACAGAAGATTGTGTTGGTTACACTAACAATCCCATGTTAATTTTTTTCTTTCGCACCACTACTTATTAAACTAGTGCGCACACACAATGTACACATATGTTCTAATACAACTATCTATAGTGTAGTTTTTTCTGTATTTGTTGCATTAGCATGGCTTTATATTGTTGTTGGTTTTGTTTTATTGCATCTGGCGATGTATGTGTTGTAACATTGGAGATGTTCCAGGCGGGTTGAATCATAGCATTTGTTGAATTTTCATAGGATTAAACCAACAGCCAGGGTGAATACAGTGAGGTGAGCGTTAATTACTGATTACTTGGTTTACTTGATTTTATCGTTACGATTTTTGATATTACTACCGTGCAACCATGGACAAAGTTATATAATTGGTATAATTGGTTTATTGGTATAAAGTACAAACAGTTGGTCTATATAAATTGTGGCAAGGTGGTGATGATGTTGTTTGTAGCTGTGTTTCTTCTTTAACTTCCCCTCTCAATAATCGAATGTTAAATTGCATTGTAATATAATTGATCAGTCGGTGATTGTGATTGAAGAATAAACAACTTAAATCGTGCAGTGAAATTATTAATTTAGTATCAAAACTCTTTTACTGTAGTTGGTGTATATTTAATAATAATATTTACTTAAGTATACAAAATATATTCTTTGGGAATACTTATCTACATATTTAACTAACTTAACTGTCGCGGAAAAACGTATTTATCTTTAGAGTTGGCTAAATTATCAATCTACGGATTGTAGATGTAGATTAATCTACAGTAACCCGTGTTTAAACAAAGTTTACAAATTCGTGAATATCAATTTTGTTTCGTTTTGTTTTTTTTTCTTACAGTGCCTCGAATTTTATATATGTACTCGTATCATACAATACACACCACATTTTACCATATTATCGAGTGATGGAAATACAAACGGGCATAAAACCATACAGGTACTTCGCGATAGTTTCTTTTATGTTGCTTGTTGCAACATACCGAAAAGAAAAATCTAGCAATCTACCGGATATTTTACGGGAATTTGAGATTGCATTATTATTAATTTCACTGGAAACGGATGATTGGTGTGAAATTGGAGTGTCTAAACATATTACCGCCATCACCATCGTCATCATCATTATGTCACCAAGGCTGATAAGTTTTTGCATTAATTATTTTATTTTAAGCATGTCTGTTATTTATTAAATTTCTATCATATTTATTTATTTATATTTATTCAAACTAAATTGATTATATTATATATTAATATATTTACAAAATATTACATAAATATTGTTACTAAATTAGTCCATTATCTTAAGGTCATTTTTACGTAGGATAATTACGGACCGAGGATCCATATAGTATTTTTTTTTAATTAATCTTGTGAATTTCAAATGGAACCTTTGTTTATATTTCCTGTTATTTTATAATTACAGTAGATACTTATCTGCTTAAAGGTTGTCATTAATTTGTATCAAATTATTACCTTAATTACCAATAATTAATTAGCTACCAAATATATGATTTTTCTTAATTGAATTCGCAATGTCTTATTTCTCATTTGATTCGCTTTGATGTTTCTTGTCGTTTGGAATCTGTTCGTATATTGCTGCTTTAGCCTGAAAGGATATCAGCATGTTGCACTAAAGATTTAAATAGCATGGACTGACACATTTTTATTATAGGGGAATATCAAAGTCGTATGTGCATAGATATGCCAATGGAGAGGGAGGGGCACTTGTAGTCTCAACAACATCTTGACCACACAAAAGAAAGTGGTTGTGATATCGCAGATAAATTGATTAAATCTTTCTGTATCGATTCGGATTTTACTGTTTTAAAGTAATGTTCAAATTTCTAATTTTTTTTAGATCATTCCTGATTTATTTTACTAATGCCTTCGGTATGGATACCTAAGCAGCACTTCTAGGCCTATATAGTTAGTGACAAAGACTCCGCCCAACCGACGATTCCTAGCTGGCAAACGTGCTGCGGTCACTGATGTGAGAACTATATACACACTCGAAAAAAAATTTGATATCCGAGCTTAAGCTCGGATAAGCTTTGCATCATAACAGAAGCGTTATAGTTTGCATTAAAATATGTAATAAATTACATTTAAAACGAATTGATGCAACTTATGACTAATTGTAGAGCTGGTGTACATTGAATCTGTATAGATACAGTTGCATCATAATTTGGGTGGATTTCAATGCAGGCAAAATGTGTCGTAAATTATGTTGATACTAATTACATTGAAAAAAGAACTGCGAAGCAGTGTATTTTGAATTCGATTTTGTCTGCTGCTCCTTCTACTGTAAAAAAGATTTTACAGAGATTTACTAAATGAAATTCACGAATGTTATAAATTAAACCCGTTGATATGTTATGCTTCATGAGATTTTAAAATCTCTATATCAAAAATTCAGATGTCACGCCAGTCAGCAGACTGTGCTCATCAAACTACAAATATATGAAAAATATTTTAAGCTTATATTGAAAGAATATACACAATGCTTTAGCGAATTATTATTAATTCGGTAGGCAATTATTAACCCCAGGTTATATAGAAATTTCCTTCCGAAACAAGTACTACATCAGTTTTAGACGCAACTACATCGTAAATATTTTCAATGCATGCTTTGCGTTTTAATGTGTTACATGATTCCTTCGTATAAGCCTCGATGCAAGGGTTACATCGTAAAACGCTGCAAAATTTTCAAGTGTGTAGGTATTCTGGCAACGGAGCACAAATTCAATCATGAATGTGCCGATTCCGTTACAGTGTATTGGAATTGTAAATCACTTTCATATAGTTGAGTTCGCGAAAATTCTACGTCATTATTTCCCCTATCTTGATGATTAACGCCCGCTGTTAATTCCAGTATTCTCCATGATGATAATCACCGCAGTTTACATTTGCTTGCGTTATCTCCATATTCCCACCCCCCCCCACTTGGAATGCCATTCTAAAATCCAATTTGCAATCCGTATTGAAGGAATATTTAATCCGACAATAATCGCTTAATAGAATTATAGTGTCCAACTGGGTTTGAACTCGCAACTTTTGGGTAGATGATGGTGGTGACCACTCGACCACCGATTGATATTCTTGTATATAGTAGAATTCGTGATATTACCCCACCTTAAATTTGTTCGTCCAGAACAGGCATAGCCTATGCAATATCGCTTCAATTTTTGGGCATCCACAACTTTTCGTTCACCTCCAAAGCTTGTATCCGATAAACATTGTCGCCGATACTCTTGACAATTTTGTATGGACCTTTTCAATCTCGTTGGGCTTCTTTTCTGCAATTCAGCCACACTAAGTCACCTCGTCGAAAATCAGCCAAATCTTCCACTCGGGTCGTATTGCGCTTCTGATTTATTCCTGGCGTTCGTGCTGTTCTTCTCTACTGCGGATCGATCTTCGATCATTCGTCTTCTTTGACTTTTGATGTCACCTGGCCCAGTTGTACACTTGACAGTTGTAATTTTCTGTGGTTCCAATAGATTTGTATTAGTTTCCTTAGCTCCTCCTCTTGTTATAGCCTTTATCTGCATGATATTATCCGCACCCAGTTTGGATAACTTTACTGTGCCAGAGGCTAGAATTGCTCTTGCTGCCATTCTAACGCAAACGCCTATACTTCATTCCTAGCTTTACCTCTTGTATTGGTTTTTAAATGAATTTTCAGATGGTTGTCCTTGACAGCACTAATAAACGCTTCCACTGTTAGGCCAATTAACACATCTGCAGGTGCATTGCCGTATGCTTAACACGCCAATTTCAATACTTTTCTCTCCAGGTGTTGCAGGCTTTCACCACGTAGTTGTCGCTCAATTCTAATTCGCATAATTCTATGACGTGTGATGGACCATAGATTAGCTAAAACTCAGCGATGACTTTTCTTTTGCATATACGGTTTGCAAAGCATCTGCAGCTTTCCCACGCAGGGCCAAAACGAGTGCGTAGAGCTGCTCCCCTGCGCCGAACAATTGTGCAGCACCGCTGTTTGGAACTACACTTTAAAATTCCACTGGCCGTTTTTATCTGGCGTTTTGCAATAACTTGCGATGTATTAGGTGTGTGAATATGACTCCGCCCTTTTTTATTAAAATAAAACATATTTGCTTGTTTAAAAAATGAAAGATATTGATAGTATGTCTCATCTGCAGCTACAACTTTCTCTGATCTTGCACGCAAATTACGGATTCCTTTTCTGAAGCACTCGTGATCTTTGGAGGCGTTCCAAATAAGCCAATTTTTGCTGTTCAGAAAGAGACGACTGCATCGACCGGAATAAGTATTAATCTGAAGGTACGCTGTCTGGTGAATACGGCGGGTTGGGTAGAACTTCTCAGTCTTGTCCTTTTAAATAATTTTTCATCCCCAGTTATTCGATGCAAAAAACCTTATATTTGTTTTCTTTGAAGCAGTATTTCACAAATGGTCTTTCGACGTTAGAGGTCTCTTTTTTTATTTTATGTAGCTTTTCGAACATTTCCGATTGTAAACGATTTACAACAGTTGAACGATCAACATTTAATGCTATATAGCCAACTTTGATTGTCTTTCAGAAGAATCTTCAGCCACTATAACGTTTCCAATTCAGCATCTTCAATTTTTTGGGTGGTTTTTATATTCAGAGCCAAAATCATAATTTTTAAATCGTCGAAACCATTCTTTGCACGTTTAATTCGATGGAGTATGCTAGCCCTAAATATCAACAAGCAATAATAAAGCTTCTCGCAAATGGTGTCTATACGCATCGAAGATCGATCTACGGCGAACTACTGAGCAAGTAAAAAAAACTACCAATTGGAGTACGTCGAGTGGGCAACAACGGATATATTGATAATGAGCACTGAACTGTGGTACGGTAACTAGACTTGAAAGAGTGACATAAACGTGACAAATAAAAATGGTGAAAAAGCGAAGTACGTGTTTTTTTCAGAACAACGATCTATCCCGATGTGTGCAAGTACTACGACAATGAAAGGATAGATGCAGCGATAACAATGAAGCAGTTTCAGTATTTTCCGGTAATAATGTATTATAGAGAATCCACATTTACCCCAATAAAGGCTTATTGGGGTAAGTGGGAGGCACCAAGTTGCTTAAATCCTTAACGAGTTTCATGGAAATGTAGGTGGAAGTCGCTTGGGAATTAAGGATATACTTCCAAAACTACGCCAACGAATGAATTAGCGACATATATGGTAAACTCAACTGTGGACTAACATTTCAGTATTACGAAGTAATACAGAGAAGAATATCCTATTGATTACCCCAGCATAACCTATTGGTTGACCAGCTCTAAAAATCTCTGCCTTTGACGTTTTCTCACTGTATTCTTGTGTGCAACAAAAAAAGTATTTATGTGTGTGTATAAACGAACTAAATTTTTTATTACACTTTTTTCCACAAAATATGTTATTTATAATTTTACTTTTATTTATTTAAAAAAGTTTTAAACTATATTAACAAAGGTTTAATGGTTTTTAATAATAACATAATAAAATTAATAACATTAAAAATTGTAGTTTTCGTCTTTATGTGATAATAATTTTTAATTTTGATATAATATATACCGGTTTCGAACAATACGTTCTTCTTCAGTATTAATTAACTACTGAATTTTTGATTAGAAAAGCTGAAGTATCATGGCATTGTTACATAACGCGCGTCATAATCGTAATATCATTTCGTATATTTTGTTTGTTTTTGTATTAACCTTTTCGTTTAGTAATAGTGGACTGTTTCGTACCTTATATATCTCATACTCTTCATTTCTATCCATTGTGTCACTCTTTCTCATTCTGCGTATGACCTGTAAATTTGTTTCTATGTCTGTGTATGTATGATTCTCCATATTTAAGTGTAGTGCGTAGTTGGACTTGGTATTCGATTTTTGTTGTGTGTGATTTACCTCTTGTGTGTGCTCCCTAAATCTTTGCGCAAAATTTCTGCCTGTTTGTCCGATATAAAATTTTTGGCAGTTGTCACAGGTTAATTTATATATCCCACTATATAGTTTGTTGTTTGTTGATATTTTTAAACGTTGTTGTAAATTGTTATCGGTTTTATGTGCTGTTGTATATCCGTATCTGTTTAATATCTTCTTCACTACGTTGCTGGTGGTGTCATTGTAAATAACGGATATATATTTTTTGGGATTTACTTCATCTACGCGTAGTGTTGTTAGGTGTCGTTGGTTTATCTTATTTTTAATTTTATAATTTAACCGATGAATCAGATCCATCGTATATCCGTTGTCTATTGCAATGTGTTCTATGATATTTAATTCATTGGCATAATCTGTGTTGGACATTGGTATAAGGTTTAGTCGGTTTAGCATATGGTTGAACGCGGAAATTTTATATTGAAATGGATGGTTCGAAGTGTTGTGTATTGTATGGTTTGTTTGTGTCTCTTTTCTGTATATTTTGAATTTATGTTGATGGTTGTAGTTTTCAATGGTTAAATCCAAGAAATGTATGCGTCTATCCGTTTCTATTTCCAGAGTGAATTTAATATTTTTGTGTATGCTGTTTATATACTGATGTAACATGTTTAATTGTCTGTGTGTTCCATTGAACAAGATGAGGATGTCGTCTACATATCTGTACCAGTATATAATGTTTTTATTAAATTTGTTTTTGTTGTTAATGATGTGCGTTTGTTCTATGTGGTTTAAATATATGTTTGCCAAAGTTTTAAAAAAATGTATCACCATTTTTATAACAAAAAAAAAGTATGTCTGCGTTTCATGCCAAAACAATCGATGTAAGTGTTAAAGCGATATCGAATTCTATAGTTCTTCGATTACGATGGAATACTTTAAGTCAAGGTTGTCCCTTGCAGTACTTTGTTTTATTAGTCTTGTATCATTTGTAACGGGTGTTTTTTAAGCCCGATAGAACTTGAAATTGTAAAAAATAACACACAAAATTAAATTGTTATCAAAAATTTATCAGAAAGATCAATATTATGGCATTAATATTTGAAAATGATTTCGAGCATATGGACACCGCAGCTGTTCTTGCCGAAACGCATTCTGGGCGTCCAATTTTGAACCACTTTTTCGAGCACTGCTGGCAGTATGTCACGAATAACATGAACACTGCTGGCCTCTAAGGCGACAATTGTTGCTGGTTTATCAGCATAAACCAGTGACTTTACGTAGCCCCGCAGGAAATAATCGAGAGGTGTCAAATCGCACAACCTTGGAGGCCAATTGACAGGTCCATTTCTCGTCAAATTTTGATTTTAATAAGTCGATGGTTGCGGCCGCCATATGGCACGTAGCGCCATCCTGTTGAAACCACATCTCGTCCGGATCAATGTCATCCATATTTTCAAACAAAAAATCATTGATCATGGTGCGGTAACGATCTCCATTGATTGTAACGCGATCTCCGGCCTCAATTTTGAAGAAATAAGGTCCGATGATGCCATCAGCGTGTAAACCGCACCAAACGGTGCATTTTTCAAGAAGTAATGGAGTCTGTAGGGTCTATTGTGGATTGGTCTCACTCCATACTTATGCATTTTGTATCCACAGTTCGACGGATGGCTTGCTCAGATGGAGCGCCTTAAAAATCACGAAGTCGTCTATAAGTTGCGCGAATCGACGACTGATTTTCAAAGTAAATTTTAATAATTTCGTAGCGTTGTTCAAGCGTGAGTCAATTCTTGATGATCTGCCAGAGTATATTTTTCATAAAAATTTAATTTTTTGGTTTATTTTTTACAATTTCAGACTTAAAAAAACACCCGTTAGGCTATCAGGCTTAAAAAACGCCCGTTATGTAGGTCTTCTTTGCACAACCCCAAAGTTGGGTACCATAGTTCCATACTGAGTTTATCATTTGCCGAAATGGTTTGGTTTGATTTGGTGGTCTGGTTTTAGAATATTGATAAGGATAGTATTTGTCGCAGAGTACGAGTCCACTGCCAGATTTTAAGATGTTTCCGTTTTTTTCTAAATGGCTCTATGACTCCTAGAGGATAATTTTGATCTTCTTCGTTTTCTTCTGAGTGACGAGCATGGTAGCTTCAATAATTTATAAAAAATGAAGTTTCTGTTAAATGAGATTCCGATACAAGAAAGACGTATCTTTTTTAAGTTTAGTCCATAAAAGTGATGATATCAAACTCATGGAGTATTGTCCTTTTAACTTGCCGCTATCGAGATTCGAATCAGATAGCTCCCAATAAAAACGTTCAAAATTTAACCACTGTGCCATTTGGTCAGTTATATATAGCTTCTAGACAATATTCTTACCTTCGTTCATCTCTATACTAATATCATTTCATATGGATTTTTATCAGTAGCATTAGTGGACTTCTGTGTTATTTGCGCAAATCCTCATGTATCATCTAAAAAATGGTGGACTGGTATCCAAAATGGTGGAGTAATGCCCAAAATATGTGCAGTACATAGTGGTAACAGGACCCACCTGGACGACACGAGAAGTTGTGTACCATTGTAATGTCAAGGCTAATCTAACGTCAAGATTTAGTGGCCAGAATTGTTGAGATCGAATGAAGGGAGAGCATGATCGGAAAAACGATGTGAGCGACGGGGTATTATATTTATATTGAGTGATGGAAGAAAGGTGTAATAAAGTATACGAGCAAAGAGCGGGCTTCGAGAGAGGCCACAAAATTTCTCTCAACAGTTCAACATAAATTAGCGCTATGATAGGTCTCTGTTATGGAAGGATCTAACACAAGGATAAGGAGCACGAATTATCGGATCTGAAGTAAACCAATCTCAATGCAATATACAGAAAGGAGGGTCTATAGTCCAGAGCCACGGATGAAGCATAGGTGTTTCAATGGTCAATGTTGGAAGCGTACATTAACAAGTATGTGGGCAGAGTACAAGATAGCTAGGTGGCGGGACTTTTTACATGCATATATGGAAGGAATAGAATGTCATACAAAGGGCTAGCTTCTAAGCTAGCACGCACCTCTAGAAAACGATGGTTTAGTTAGCGCTATAAAAAGACCAAGCAACATTGCGTTAGATTGACTCCTGATGGGCAGTGGCACAAGGAGCCTTATGACGGGTAAAATGAGACTCACTGAAGCGAGCAGCACGACGGGTTGTGTTACAGTGTCTTTATTTTAATTTAATTAAAAGCCTACAATTTTGGGTGAACGTCAGATATTTACGAAACTCGATGTAAATATGATTTCCTTAAAATTAATTATATTTAAATTGTTACATACTTATATGTTAAAAGGGATTTTTGGGTCATTAAACTGGCAAAAAGGAGATAGAACAACAATTTTATATAAAAATCATTTAAACATATATGATTGAAATTAAATTTATCTTAGGAGCTGTATTGGACCGTTCCTGGCCGAGAAAGCGGTTGAACCGTAAAGTTTATCTGAATACAAGTAGGTTAATAAGTAAGTTAAAGGTCCAGTTTCATCCAAGAAACACTAGGAAATCGTATATGCCGCAATATTTCGAATATTGCCTTTTGCTTTTAGTTGAATGTTGTATGAAACCATTTTAGTATACCATTACTTTAAAAAGAACGGGAGGATCTTAGAGCAATAGGTTTTAATGCATTTTTTTTAAATGTTATGTCTTCCCTAGGTTGTGTCGTAATTAGTTTGATTGTATTCTTTTGAGAAATTTGGTTCACACCAATGGGCTAAAAAAACTTCTGACTTCTAAAATTTAATGAATATATAATATGAATTAAGGATCTGAGAAAATTATTAACACTTCCGTTTAAAATACCCAGCTGTGACGAACTAATTTCCAGTAGGCGCATTTTACAGTGTTCAATTGCTTTGAAAAAAATCATGCAATACTTAGTGAGAACTCTTTTTAATGTATCTGAACATGAATTTGAGGCAACATTATTTTCATTAGCGTTCCTTAACCTTACGGTTCAATTAATATTTATTTTCTTGGCTGGTGCTAAATTCCATAAACAGCCACTATTTTTTTCGAATGACAATAAACATACAATGTAATCTCACAAGTGCCCAGTACATTGGTTTCTAAAATACTTTATGTCACAAATTTGAAACCCGTCTTTGTTTTTCAATAAAATTATGCTAATTTTGGATTACAACTCAGCTACTGTTTTTAGGATAGCAATAAACATACATAGCGAATGCCCCTATTCTTGAAATAGGTGGATATTTCCGCATTCGAATATAATTTGCTTTAAAATTCTTTATATTTTTTCGAATTTTTCGCCGGCTTATTAAAGTAGCCCAAATTTGTTTGCAAGTTTTCAATTATTTATTTCCCTGCTAAGGGAAAAATTCCGGCTGAACAAAAATATTCCCTTAGTAAGGAAATAAATAATAGAAAACTGGGAAATTATTAAAGTAGCCGACGAAAAATTTGAAAAATAAAAAGAATTTTTTAAAGCAAATTATATTCGAATGTAAAAGTTGCAACCGATTTCAAGAATATGGCTCCAGATCGATTCGGAGAAGCTGTTACCTTAGTTCTGAAAGGTCTCTTCAAGTGGTGAATATTCCGTAAAATTATTATCGGTGAAATAATTCACCCGTACCCCGCCCCGCGTACAATGAATATTAATAAAAAAAAATTAATAGGTAAATTGATAAACATTTTTCAACTTTCTCGCTATCTAGAAACCAAAAAAAAACTTGAACGTGGTAAAACTACTGCACGTGACTTTCCGATTATTCTAAAATATTTCTTCACTTGGGTCAGAAGAAATTGGAAATAAGAAACTCCTTCTTACGTCTGCTATCCAACATTTAATTTTCTTGTGAGTTTGATTAGGGCGGATAAATCTAGGGCAAAGATACCAATCATAAATTCGCACACTTCTAGAATATACTTTCCTTGCTTCCTAATTGGAAAATATAAATATTAATTTTCCTATTTTTTGTTTGAATTTATATTAATTTTCATGATTCATTAAAACAATATGAAAGCAGAAGAGTCCTTAAAACAAAAATTTCGGGGGTTGTCGAATCCATATAATGTCGGGGGTGCAAATTTGAATTTTCTACATAAAACTGTTGATGAGATGAATATTTTGTACGCGTTTTTCTAGATTTTTATATACGCTCTAATATATACACAAACACATACAACAATACTGAGATTAATTTATGTACTTTTCCTTTCAGGTAAAATAGCTTCTTTGCGCTCGTTGAATGAAAAGGTGGCAAATTAGTATAAAAATCAAATTGATTGTTGTAGATGCTTTTCACTTTATTATTATTACATTTTTCCCGTTTCAGGCCATACAGTGCTTAATAGATTAGAAAAGGTGATTTATGTGCACCTCTTTTGTGTGCTAAAACTTCTAACGATTTTGATTCATATACACAGAAATTTATTTAGAGGACGGCGCGGCGCGAGGGCAAAGTAAATATATTGGTTTCGAATGAATAAAATGCCGATAAGAATTGAATGCTATTCTAAGAATTTATTTCTTTGTGCCTAAATATAAGCAAATACAACACATACATTTACGAGTTTGCAAAAGAATAACGAAACCACAAAATATAATAAACCATGATATTTTTTTAGTCATAAACATTTTGGTATTTATATGACCAATGATGATGTTGATGTTTGTATTTTCAGTGGTTTTTATACATTTTTATGTTAGTTCATGACATAATTTGTCGGTCTATATTCTATTGACGTATATGCCCGTGTAGGATTTAAGATAGTAAAATAAACAAAAAGATGATACATGACTTTTAAAAGAAAGTCAAGTATCTTTTCGGAGTAGCATCCAAAAATGAAAGGCTTGATCTTCTCGCATCAGTGCTGTGCGTCTACGCGTCTTTCCGAATTGTCTTCATTGTTGGTGTCGAAAATAGGGTAGATAATTGATTTTTGAGTAGACAATGTCGAAAATTGGTAGAGTATGTAGGCAATTCGTAGATAATGTAGATTATAGATTGTTCCTTATTTTTTCCATTGTATGGTCGGCATCTTACAGTTTTCCAATTATTAAATTGGGTTTTAAATTAGGGAATACCTGAATTTTAGAAGTTAAAATTCATTTTTTATAATGAAATTGGTCTCTCTATTTTTACAAATATCTTGGTCAATCGATGTCTTCGATATTAGTACAATCAAAAACGATTTAATTTTCCGTTCGTGGAACAAATAACTTGGAATAAATTTAAAGAAACCCTACAACTCAAGTTGTAAATGTGTCAAAAGAATACGTTGGAGCTGAAAAATTAATAAGATTATTGCACGAGAAATCAAGAAAATGGAAATAAATGACCATAGGCAATTCATTGAAATCATTCTCAACGTAGCAGACCCGAAACATGCACCACTACACAACACGCGCGATGGGCAAGTGGAAAATTTGACTATAACGATTACCAAAAAAGGTAACCTCAACAGAACCATAAAGATATTAACAACTTTCATCTTACATAGAACTTTACAAACAATCAACTCGAAAATGAAAAGGGCACAAGGTGCTACCAGAAAAGGAGCGAAAGTGGCACCGATTATATAAACAACACGCATCATAATTGAGTAGTCTAACAAATGGAATTCACCACTGCAAGTACGTGAATTTCGAACGTGTAGTCGGTACAATACACTGTAAGGCAATATTGAATGCACTTTGTGAATTCGGCATGCCAAAGAAATTAATCGGTAAACGAACGGTAACAACCAAGGAGTAAGGTAAGGATGCGTACTCTTCTCACATCTGTTCCTTAGTGTTAAATACAGCCTGAAAAAATTAGATAGCACGTTCCCCAATGGCATCCAGTAGGGATTAACGGAGAAACTCCGGAACGTAACATAAAGTACAGAAGCTTTCAGATCTAAAGAAAGAACGAGGATCGATCAATAACCCGTGTTAGGAATGCAGATACCAAATTTTTAAAATTTTTAATTTTTTATTTTTAAACGTAGTCATAGGTCGTTACACTTTTCCTAACGTTTGTACGATTTCTTTAACCCCTCCAAAAAATACGAGTTCTCGACTCTTCAAAATTCGTTTCTGTCTCGGCGATAACCTGCTCGTTTGAGCCGATTTTTTTTCCTCCAAGCCATGTTTCGATGTTGGGGAACAGAAAGAAACCGCAGGGAGCCAGTCATAAGTTGGGCAAGTACGGTGGGTGTGGCATAAATTCGTAGCGAAGTTCATGCAATTTGGTCGCGATAATTTCAGATGAATGAATGGCTGGAATCAGTAATCGCGGCGCCCATCGAGCCGACACCTTTTCCACAACTTATCATATAAAATATCAACCAGCGAGAATCATGTCGTGGGCCTTTTCAACGATTTCCTCGATAACAATGATTGTGTGCTAGGTGGCCTGGCCACTGAAACAAAAACAGATGTACGACCTCGTTTAATCGTTGAACCAATATCTCACAGTTGTCATAGGAAGTGATGGGACCCCATAGATGGACCATCCATCCATTTGGATAGTGTCGTTTGACAGATGATAGTACACGATGGTAGTGTCAACTGCCCTCAGCAACGCCACCTGTTTTCAAACACGTTTACTTATTTATCGACCCTCGTAATTGGCTTAAAAATAGGCACGAATTGGATATGCACTGAGAAAGTCTCAGAATAACATAACAAGGAGTTCTGGGAACGTCGGACGATCAGCTGTAACATTGAAATGAACGATGCTAGCTGGAACAAAGCAACTACGGAATAAAAAAAACATAAACACTTTGAAATAAAGAAAAAAAAATATTGCTTGAAATATCCAGTAACCCTTCGGCTTTATTGGGCATTCATTAGATTTAATATTAAATAATTTAATTTTAAATTTTATTTAAAAACGACAATCTAGCGACTTTCGTTCCCTGAATCTCAGCATTGAAAATTACAAATCTCTATCAGTTCACATGATTTGCTCTAAAACCAGAAACGTTCAGTTTTCTCGCTAAATCTATAAGGCTTTATATTTTATCAAAGTGCACTCTACTGTTGCAACCATCTGTTGCAAGAATTGCGTTATCAATTTGTTGTTGTTGACACCCTTTCGCACTGATATTAAGTTTTTTTTATAATTGTTGACACCGTACTTGCCCGTAAATTAAACTTTGCAGCAGCACCTTTTCTGTGTGATTCATTATCCACGAGCGTAATTAACTCCAGATTTTGTTTAATGGTAAGATATTTCAGTTTTTTCTTTGGTTTTTCTATATTTCCTAGGATTCAAATTTAAGAACGTGAAAAAATTTTTGTACATTTTTGTACAGTTACCATTACGACAAGTAAATCTTTGATATACCTCGGACTTTTAATGTTAAGAATTTTTTAGAACGCTTCCTGCTGGAGCTATTTTCTATGAAAGAATTTATCTGGCTCAACAATATTTCTAGAAACAGGTTCGCAATTGCATGGGAACGTCAGACACGAATATCGATTGATTTGAGTTCTAAATCCGATTCAACGACTTGCTCATTCACCAATTATGTATGTCTTCCATTCGTGCCATTACCTCACGTAAACCTTGATCTTTTTTGATTGACTGAGATGTGCGAAATTGTCTCAGTAATCTGTTTCTAGACAGTGTACTGCGGAAGATGCATAAATTAATGTTTGGGTATGATTTGAGCTGGATTGGAATTCTAGCAAATTTTAGTTTTGGAAAGCTGGATTTATGTGGGTCATTTATTTGTGGGTTGAGGCCAAAGTTCGAACCAAAGTTCGGCTATGGTGAATGGAGGAACTGAATACTTGGCCGATTGTTTTCGGATTTGTTTTGTAGAAAAATCCAGAACTTCATCCAGGATTTATGTTGGAGCCTCGATTCAGCTCAGCATACCAGATTCGAACATGGTTGGTGAAGAAATTGTCTAGCACGGCCGAACTCCAAAACTTTTCTAAAGTTCATTTACAAACCCCCATTTTTAAGTTCTATTCAGAATGGTCGAATAGTAGAACTTCATCAAAAAGACTAGTTAAAATCCCAATATAAGCGGACCTTTTCTATTAGAATCCTAGCCCAACTCTGCAAAATGAATTGGAAAGTGGTCAGTTAGGAGACGGCCTGATTCCATTCATTATAACCGAATCCCAAAATTTCGTCACTTTCAGCTTTGCGCACCGAATTTGACCATCAGTTGTTGAGAAATGCTTTAATTCCATTGAGCATTATGTTAGAGTGCCAATCCAATTCTGCATACCATATTTGACAGTAATGGATTGTTGCGTTTAAAAAAAATAATCAATATTTTTTTCCACTGGTGCTCCTATAAAGCATTTTATGCCTGAGCACTAATAATTGTGGATCTAGGGTGGAACTCTTTCGTTAAATTTTTAGAACTGATAAAACCATCTCGTGAATTAGCGGTGCCCGCATCGAAACTGTGGTCTATTCTTTTGTTGCACAGAAATGTTCCATTCGGGAATTATTTCTCATGTTCCGAGCTACCCATTTAACATGTACCAGCTGTTTATCCTCAACGTATTATAGGCACTGCGGTCGTTGAACCAATCCTTAAAAGATGTTTTCCGGAAAATAGTTTGTGTTGAGTTTGTTCGACTGTAGAACTTCCAATCTGTTCTTGGATAATAAAGGACTGATATGTGATTACTGTTGTAACGATTTAGATTATCATGTTGATGATAATTTACATGAACTGACTATCATGTAATCGGTATCAACTCCTCTATAGGTTCTAATTTATGATGAGCAAGAAGAACGTTGCTTTGAAATCAAGAGGTGATCGAGTTGGTTTTCCTACAGTCTGTGAATCACAGACTGTGCTCAAGAATCAAAACCCTCGACGATGATGCACAACTCAGCTACTGATTTAAAATTATTTCAAAATCATAGAACTGGGCCTCCCGAAATATTTATAAAGGAGATTGAGTTTTCAAAACGTAAATCATTTTGCCGGATTATGGTAAGTGAATGGTATCAAAAGTTTCAAATACATATAATGAACCGCAGTTAAGAAAATGTATAAAACGTAATTATCATAGGACAAATTTTGATAAAAATGGCGTTTCACAAACACCTCAATTTTTTATGCATTTTAAGTTAATTTTGGGAATCCCAGTGCAGCACGCGCAATACAAAAATCTATACATTTTATTCATTTATTTAAAGATTAAATAAAAAACTTATTAAACTATAAAAAAAATGTATTCCTTCGTCGTTATTTGAAAAAGTGGGGAGAAAACGGAAAATCCCATCACTCAATGGATATCACAATTCAGATTTTTAATCCACATTTTAATGTCTTTAAACCTGACGGTTGTGTGCAAATATTGCTGTTTAAAAATAAGTGTGAATCCAGCAAAAAAATCGTACGATAGATTACGAGAACTTGTGTCAAAAACAAGACATAAAAATTCACGTGAACGATCGTTAAATCCAGTTTGTTCTACATGCCTTCAGCAACCGACGCTATAAACGATATTTCAGTATACAACTAAAAAAGTCGCCCGCATTTTGCACTCTTTCATTTTAGCCCTAGGACATGTGATGGTGCTTTAGGTGATTTTGTTAAACGATTTGCCACACTACGAAACCCTATACATAAAAATTATTTACCTAAAGCGTATACTATTCCGAGTTGAATGAAATTAAAAATTTAATTAGAGATGCAATGTTGCCGGTCGACCTAAAAACTTTAATTACATTTTATAATGAAATTCAACAAAATAGTCCTTATTTTTGGTAGACATTATACTTTTGCTACTAAAACAAACAGTACAACTAGTGCAGGGCTCTTTTGAAAGGTTTAACCAAAAATTGATAAAAAAAACGCGGATCGATGTGGTTTCTATATCAATGGACAGCGAGGAGTACATGAAATCAATGGGTCATAAAACACGAGCTGGTGAAAATAAATCCAATCTATTACACATCGCAGATGTACCTCATCTAATTCATGTTGCGAACAAAGATATAAATATGATAGAATTAACGTCAGCAAGAAAGTTTGTGATAAATTTGGGAGACCATAATGGAAACATTATCAGATATTTCTCGTGCGTTGGTGTTGCATGGAAAAATTTTCAGAAGCGCTAAGTGAAAAATGGAATGCTACCATATCGCGAAATGTTGATACTGCTACTATGGAATTTGAAAGTCACCTTCGATTATTGACCCTTTTAAAAGGTCGCTAATTAAGGAAAGTTTGCAAATTTAAAAATTTTCAAAATAAAAACAGAATTATCAGAATATTTTATCGAGTTTTTATTTTTATTTTGCTATCCCTGCAATCTGTTCTGGGGCCAAGGCTCTCCCAAATCTCTCGCGGTTTGCTAGTTCCGTCCTTACTTTTATGCCAGTGCTAGTTAATTCGAAGACGTATGGTTATAGGTCCGACCCATAGGTCTGACAGGGAGTCATAAATGTGTTCCATTTCATCACAGATCGTAATCTGTTGACGAAAATTCTCTATGCATCCTGCCCCTTTCGGGATTCAAACCCGGTACCTCTCCCAGCATTAACCACAGTGCTATTTGGTCGGTATTTTATTGGGTTATCTCCTCAAAATTTAAATTTATATGTGTTCCAACTTTGGATTGAAGCGCAAGGCAGATATCCAGAATTAAATAAACATATATTAATGATAACTCAATTCTACCGAAAATTCTTTAATTTTTTAAATTTTCTGTATATTTTATATTATTGTGGCCCGGCTTCATTGCGAATTTGAGTAAAATATGTATAACCCGATAATTAGCCCCGAATACAAGTATTTTTATTTTCCGAAAAAGTCATACCCTAATTGTAATGTGTATACCGGCACTCGCAGCTACCAAAAATTCCCCGTTTTTATAGTTTTTGAAAAATATTAAGAGTCCCGCACTAATTTTATTTCTCGCATAAGAAAACAACTTTGGTGTATTCAGATTTACGAATACTTGAGGTAAAGGAAAATAGAATATTGGCAGTAATACCAAGGCATGTCTTGGAGTAACAAAGGCCAGTAACGGGATGTTTCTAATCGACACCGGGCGCATTGACTAGCTGTATTTTTCATTTCTATAAGATCCAAGGGGATTTGGTCTGGTATGTTTTGGTGTGTGTCGTAAGCATGTGCTAGTTCTGGCGATCTACATGCTGTGAGCGCCGCTATAGAGGTTGAGTATGTAAAATAACTAATATTTAAATAATTCTAAGAATTGTTTCCTTGCAAATCTATAATTCGCCGAGCCCCAACCAAATATGCAAAATATCTAATTTTCAAAGGAATCTAAGGAACTTTTCCTGATAAGTCTTTAATTGCCAAGGCCGCAGCTCGAAATAACTTGTGTGCCACAAGCGAAAGAACATCTTAAAATCGAATATTTTGGATGATACCATTGGTATCAACCAAAAACCGGCACTCTAAAATTAGAGAAAGAGCTTTCGGCTATTTATGTGTCCTTACGACCTTTCTAGTACAATACAACTGATGTATTAAATTTTTAATACTTTACTTCAACTCTCCGGTTTTTATTACACCAACTATACTTTAAAATCAAAATAAACTGTAAACCAGTAAAATATTCCAATTTTTTAATGAACTGTCCAATTTTCCATCCCCACACCAAGTACACGATCATATAAAAATATTTTATACCAGCGAACGAAAAAGCGAATAACAAAAATGAATTTCAAAGCACCGCAAAAAAAATATTTCCAACTTTATTCAAATTGAATTTATTTAATTAAATTATTTAATTAATAAATAAATAAATGGAAGTAAAGCGTTAAACAACAACAAGAACATTCAATTACAAAAATCAACAAAAACAATCAACCTGTCGGTAAAATTCCGTTTGCAAATATCCTATTCGTAGTGCGGAAGAAAAACTCTTATGCTTACACAAATATACAAAGTATATAGAATGTCTTAAGGATTTTTTTAACATCTACATTATCTACTCGTACATACAAAGCTGAAGGAAAAATATAATATACACTCGGTATACAAACGAGTCTACAACAGCAAAAATTTCATCCTTTGATAACTTTAAATTGCTTTAGCAGGTAAGTAATTTTCTATGTATCTACGT
This sequence comes from Nephrotoma flavescens, assembly GCA_932526605.1. Lineage (NCBI taxonomy): Eukaryota > Metazoa > Arthropoda > Insecta > Diptera > Tipulidae > Nephrotoma > Nephrotoma flavescens. The sequence goes on from OW052220.1 coordinate 79,510,379, forward strand.
AAAGCGAAATAAACAAGATTTTGCCGTTATATTTGTGTTTCCATTCGGTGCTCATTAAAGATGAAGAAATTTTCCTCATTTTTCCCTCTCAACAAGTTTATTATATACGATGAAGCATCGTAAAACGAAAAAATCATCACATGAAAAGGGAGGAAAATTAATTTTCTTGTAAATACGGAAAAAGGATTTTCTAATGTAACGTCGATATTTCGTTCGTTTAATTCACATTTTCTGTTGCTCTGCTCATTGGAAAGTTGATAATCTGTATACAGAAGAACGAAATGAAGGTAAGTTAATAAAATTGCCAGGCAACACGTCAATGCGTGCGTTTTATTTGTATATATCGAAACGAGCATATAAACAAAGTTGAAGAATATTCTTTGTACTTACGTACTTACATTACGAAATCGTAATCTAATTATTTTCTTAGACTCGTATCTCTGTATACTGTATTAAAAGATATCAGATAAAAGAATATTACCTTCGACTTCATTACAGTGAAATAAAGTTAAAAGCAAATAAATCTTTCTAAATATAGAACTATTAATTACAAAACGTTCCTGAAAACCAGCCCTAAAGCACTGTGATTAAGCATTTGTTCAATTATCACAATTACCATCAGAGACTATTGTTTTCGAATATCTCGAAAATTTCCAAGAACGTTTCGTTCCACTTTATACGTCGAGTTAAACAAAATTCATATTGTCTTCAGAATGTTTCAGCTAAAAATTACTAAGCTTAGCTTATTTTTCAAGATTCTAATTCCAGAAAAAACATAACAGAGGATTGCAAAAAAATACAAGTTAGGAGGCAACACTTGGCTATATGCAGCTATAAATTGATTTTGTCAAAATTTGTTTTTCATAGCATGTTTTCATAATACACAATCAGACGCAGCTTAAAACTTTTCTGTTTTTCTTATAATTTTGTCAATATAATACCACGATGGTTTTACAGTACCACCGAAAATACATTAATTGATTTTATTGTAAAATAAATAGCGTGTTTTTTATGGATCATTTTATATTACCGGGACTTATCTCTCTTGAGGCACGGGTCCCTACCCTGTTTTACATCGGATCGCACAAACCATTCTCGAAGTACCGTCGATACAAACAGAAATTCAGATGGTGTGGCATTTGTTTTATTTTTCAATCTCCGGGTTTTTCCTCCGGGTGTTCCTTCGAGAAACCTGAGTTTGAACCTAGCTGATTTTAGTCAGTTTTATGATTTTAATAACTTGGCCCACCAACCGAAATTATAATGACATTATTGAAATAGTAATGGAGGTTCAATGCTCGATCGCTCGCAGCTGTATGCTCGATCATTTCTAACATCAGTTAGGGATCAAGTACGACTATTACATGAAAATAATTAAGAAAAATTTGATTTCCACGAATTACCAAAAATCATAAACGGTACTAACCACACCTACATTTTTTTACATACTCCTAAATGGCCTCAACTCACATTGACGAACTCCAGAAATCGGGTTGAAGCGTTTAGCCGCAAGCCTATAGAATTTCTTCGCAAAATCGAAAACTGGGGCATACGAGTACCTCACAAATTTATCCGCAAAAACTCAAGTTTACTACACCCCTTTGTAATCTGCATTAAGTGGTCAATTATTCTCAAAATTCCTGTAATATTACCCTACCACTCAGCGTTGGAACCAAACTAGACCCACATGAAATGCGTCCAGGTTCGCTTCATCCAGTTTGATCGGACAATTTTGATCTTGTTATGACTCATTGGTCATAACATTTAAATTCGTTTCCCATTTCCATTTTATTAATTTGTAATTTATTATTGCTTGTTGTGGCATTGCCATCTATGTATGAGTAGCAATACTATGATTGATTCGATGGGAATTTAACGAGCGTTATACGATAGCATTACCAATTATTGATTTTTAGAGCGAGACCAATGTGTGCCTTGGGCGTGTGTACGAGCGGGTAAAATGTAGATTACTATTTTTTTTCTGTGCTTCTTGTTTTGTGTTTTTAGCGCGTCACGTGGACTCTCTTTTTGCACCGCGCATGGACTGTTTGTGAGCGAACAAGCAAGAGATATAGAAAAGAAATATTTTTCTGCATTTTTGTTTGTTGGTGCGAGAAGTTTTTTCTCGTAAAGTGAGTTTCGTTTTGGATTTTTATAAAAAACAGTCTCGTTTGGTTTATATAATAACAGGGTGCGAGGGTGAAATTTGAATAATTTAAGCTTGATCTGTTTGTATATTTTTGGTCAAATATTTTGTTTTGATATGAATTTTTTTTTCGGCGCTTGACCACCCTAATGTAATAATTATTATATAATACATAATTATATCTGAGAGTTGTGCTTATTGTAATGAAAGAAGAAAACGAAAGTGAAAACATTTAATAGAATAATGAAAATAAAGAAATGGAAAAAATATCTAAATTCTGGATCAAATGGATTTTATTCTATTCATCGGGAATCCATTTTGTGTCGTGACATAGTGCGCGTATGGAGATAAAATTCGCAATTAACCATAAAGTGATATTGATTATATAGTTTTGATCAATAAGAAATGTTAAAATTGCTTTTTTGTTAAATCGCGTGTCACAATTGGGAGTTGATACTTATTTTCTCGAACCGTTCAATTGTTTTTTTAGTTTCCGTGATTTGACCTTTTAACCTTGTAATCGGCGGCGTGGCCTAATTTTAAAGAAGGCGTTTTGTGCCTACTCCAGCCTAATTTCTTCGGAGGCGCCACAGGCACCAAATATTTAAGAGGAAAGGATATTTACGGTTTAAGGCGAACCAACGCCCAACAGTCCGGTTGTAATAACCACCTGTGGCACGACGGCTACAAGGCCACAACATTTACGGTTTAAGGCGAACCAACGCCCAACTATCCGGGTGCAAAACCACCTGTGGCATGATGGCTACAAGGCCGCAACATTTACGTTTTTTTGGCGAGACAACTCCCAGCCAAACTTGTTTACGGGTGGTCAGGTGAGGCCACTTAATTTCCTATACGGTTCACGGTGGAAAACGCCCAACGGTCGGGCCGAGGCGCTTGTGGCATAATGACACCAAGGCCGCAACTTGAAGGTATGGTACGATTTTTTTTAGTTAAATTTTTTATGATCAACTGTTTCTTTGGAATTCCTATTTTGTGGTTTTTAAAATTTAAAAAGTTTTTTTTTGTATTTTCAAAAAATATTTTTTTTGTTTGTTTGTTCGAGCCCCTAAGTTACGGTCTTTGTAAACGTAGCCGGGGTCGCATATTGGTCTCACTAATTGGATTATTCACCTTCGGCGACCTTGCTTCGGTTCAATCTCAGTTTTAGTTCGACTCATTTGTTTTGTTTCCCCGTCTTTTTTCTTTTCCTTTCATTTTTGCTTTTGGTTTATTGAATAAAAATTTGCTCTGCGCATACTTCTGCATTAGGATTATTATTCTTTATCTTCGTTTTTTGGTTGTTTTTTTTTCATAGCACATAACAATTATTAGTAAAATGAATTATTAAATTTTTATTCGAGTCAGTATGTTGGGAGGGGAGACTTCATTCTGTGTCGGTTCTCTATGTACAGCGCTTGCCACTCCCCTTCATCCCCTTGGCAGGATATCCACAGGGTCGGAATGGTCAGTCCAGTGAATATGTCACCCATTTGGTGGCGACCGTAAAATTCAGCGGTCTCCGCGTCACTTCGGCAGTTTCAAGCTGTCAAAGTGTGAATTGTGGGAGATTCGTTGGAGGTCTCCCCGGGTGAAGAGAGGCTTGGTTTGTTGTGGAGACGTCCCTACCCTCTAATGATGCTTCGTTGCGGCTGGGCATCGGCCTTTCGGGGTCGATCGGCCATTCGGAGGAGTCTCGTCAGCAGAATGGGTACTTGTCACTCGGGAAAATCCGGCCACCGTCAGATGGGCACACCCGGTTATAATTATTTTATTCTGTTCCTCAAGTTTCATCCGTCAAATTTCGGCAGAACCTCCGGTATTTTTTCATTTATTTTTATTTGCGTTTTTTTCTTTTTAATTATCTGCAAACACGGTATAGACCACAGTCATGCAAGCCTCCAAATCCCCACGACCCAATACCCTGAGTATTAGCCGACAAAATCACCGTGCGTGTGCCCGCTGTATTACTAGTTGAAATCTGCGGGTCAACTGAGGCCGTCCGTAACAATCTCAAACTGAGATTGTTTTGATCGAAGAAATAGCAGTTTCGGGTTAGCCGCGATTTTTTCCTGGTAGCCTTCATTTTAACTACCAAACTGTAGTATCTTCAGCAAATTATTTTGAGGTGCTATAATTTTTAAAAAGTGTTGAGAAATTTGTGATTTTCTGTGAAATAAGGTGTCAGGACTTTTAGCGAATAAGAAAGTTGAACTTTCTGCATCAGCGATTCTAGGTTACTCATTCAAAAGGCATTATTCAGTAAGCCAGTAACTAATAAGTAAAATGCGCCAAAACAAAAACTACGAAGGCAGAACACATTAATGATTTACTTGCCTGAAGCACAGAAAAAACTAAATAAAAACTGTAGTAAAGCTGTACACACACGCGGTAAAGAACTTCTATCTTAAATTGGATCATTTTCATTTATTTTAAAAGCCGCTTAGGAAGAAAATATTCTTAATAAAATAAACATGTTGTGAGATAAAAGCAGTTAATAATCATGTTTAACGACCAGTCTGTTACAATAACCCAATTTAGATTATCAACCGCCAACCCTCATTCGAAATATTTTGTTTATCAATATTTAATTACCAGACAGCTGTGACCAATCTTATAGAGACACTTACCTGAAAAGAAAAGAAAAATATAAATTAGAATTTAAAATCAGTAGTGAGAAAAAATTGAAGATATAACAAGTTGACTAAGTTCTATTTATTAAAAAAATAGCTTTATTTAACACAGAATTAAATTAAATTCGGCTATTGGTATGAACTCTATAAAATCACGTGTGTAAAGTTTTTAACAATTAACAAAAAATGTATTAGTATTAGTAATGTGTATTAGTATTAAAAATAATTTTTTTTTTTTTTTGCAAAGTCAACAACATTTTGAGCGCTTACGTAATCGAATTTTCTTGTGTGATTACGAAATTGGATATGTGTATATTTTATACAATATAACTTAATGAAGGAGACCGTGCAGGAAAGTGCAATATTTTTTTTTGGAGTAAGCTCCAAACAATCGCATCTTGTTCCTGTGCTAATACGAAGCAGAATATTTGGATATTGGCACAATATTGTAGCGATGTATCAAGTTAATCAATGTAATGATGATCAGCGGTTAAATAGCGCACATATAAACCGGCATATAACACGTTAGAATTATATCTCAACGGTGCATCATATCGGCGGAACAACCACAGCTACTTTGAACGCCCTTAACGACAGTAATTTTCTGGGTGGTGGCGATGTTAAAGCAGATATAAGTTTGGCAAGGACGAGTGAGGTGACCAAGGTTGACCTAATCGCATGGTGGTAGCAGGATTCAGCATCGGGGACTATATTTACGCTAAATTTTATCGTATTTTATCGAATTTTATGTTTATTGTTATTTTTATATTTTACTTTTCTTAAAATTTTGCTTAATTTTCTTTAATTGTTTGGGTTCTTTTAGTGTTAAACAAAAATAAATTTAATTAAGTTTTTAATAACGTTTTAAGATATAGGTTGGATTAAATACGCTTAATAACGTTATTTCTTGTTATCTACAGTTACACTAATATATTTTCTTTCTTTATTTTTTAAACAGTACTTAACTATATTGCAGAGCCAAGGATGTATGAAGCGCTTCTTCGTCTGAGGACTCCTCTGTACAGGTAACCTTCAGAACATGAAGGGATTCATGTCTCCCGTTTCGTTTTTTTTGGCCGATCATGCGAGCACTTATTTAAAGTCATATTAACATAATTACGGATAATAAGTTGCAATATTTTCTTTTTCTCCTTTTTGGAAATTAATAACAACTTAGGCTAATGATTATTGAAAATTTATATTTTGTTAAAATAAACACTTATGTTCAATTTTTTTATATGAAGTGGATTGTGTTATTAAACAATATGGGTTAATAGTTTGACTGACCGGGAGTGGAATGAATTAAGGTAGGTGTTAGGGATGTGATGAGTAAGAGTGTCTCTGCAAGTGGCCAATAGAGTGTCTATCAAACACTAGAGAGTATACCATTACCCACGACCATTATAACCTCCACCAAATTGAGCAGCGGCATATTGGCAACGTATACTCTGTAGACTCGCTTCCAGCTGGAGTTACATAGTTTAGGATGAAAAAAAATTAGTGACCCTTGGGGATTCCTTAACCGAATTTTCCCTAAATCAACACCATCTATTTCCTTATATATCAATATATATAATTTGATATTAAACGTTTTTTGAAAAATGACCCAGGCCTCACTGAAGAACCCTTAAGGAATTTTCCGAATATCAGGATCTATCGCATTCGATTTCTGTTATCTTAAAACATTCTTTCAGGGAGTTTCATGTAACTAGTTTAAAATGAAAAAAATTAAAATAAGCCCTGGACCTCTACGAACTAATCACCAAGCAATTTTTCCCGAAATCCGGGCCAATCGCAATCGATTACAGTTAATTCAAAACCCCCTTTCAGCTATTTTATTCTATAAAGTTTGAGATGAAAAATAAATTAAAAAGGGACCCGGGCCGCACCGGAGGACCCCTTAAACGAATTTTGCCGATATCAATCGCAATCGACTCCTGCTATTTGAAAACCCGTTTTAAACAATTTTCACGAAAATATTTCGACCCATTTTCAAAACCCTTGATGTCACTAGCTAACTAACCGTGTAGATGAGACCCCCAGAACATCTCTGTGGTTTGACCAACCTGCAGTACAGTAAACCTCTAAATTACGTATACATTCATAAAAATGATTTTTATTCATATAAAATAACAAAAGCTTTCTTGTCTCCGTATTGACATCCCATTATCTAACTAATCGTGTAGAAGAAACCCCCAGAACATCTCTGTGATTTGGCCGATTTCCAGTGCAATCAATGCCAATCAGCGAAATTCCGATAGTTCTGTTTTGTAACAAAATGTTTTATTATTTTATATTGTACCCATCGAAGGACAAACTACCTTCTATTTTATTTTGTAAACTAATATTGATAATTTTTGTGAAATGTATTTTCTGTTTCAAGAAATTTAGAAGTTTCTTTTACCTACTGTTTTACAAATACACTTACATATTTTTTGTTAATTAACAAATTTTGTGTACATACATGTTTTTTTAATTTTTCCATTTTGTTAAAATCTTCACATTCGTATAAAATCTAGTAAATCCAATTACCGAGGAACAAGCAACACCTCTAGTTTGCAGGTACATTGTGGAACGCAGACCGACTTCTAGGTTCAACGCGTATCTCTAGTCTTATTCATCATTACTACTAGATTTAACACCAAATTGTGTAAATCAGCTTCTACCTCAATGGTAGAAAATTATAAAAATTGTTTCCAATTCTTAGATGTCATTCCTTTTAAGTCTTATGGGCATAAACTGTATGAGAAGTAACAACATGGGATAAAAGCGAAAGTTATTCCAAACGTGTCTCTGTATTTTAATTGCTGTATAATAGCCATATATGACAAATTAGAAGAATGCATGCTGAAAACGTTTCTAAATAAAAGCCTTATTGCCATCAATAGACAATATCTGCAAAAATTCCAGATTACTCTGGATGTCTCATGCAATAATAATCGTCTGGAAAATATGTTCATCTTCATTAAAACTTCTTAAATGGGTGGGTTAAATATGAACGAGACTTTTAATCTCGATTGATCGTATAGGAAGATATACATCAAGGCCTGGAAAAAGGTCAACAAAAGATCTGAAAAAATCTCAGTCACGTCCGGCGTGTCTCGCAAGGCACCAGTATCCAAAAGAAGTTTGTACGTTACTTATTTTGGAAGGATGGCTGGAAATACGGCTAAGACTTACCGCATCACGTTAATCTGCAAGAACTACCGCTATACCTCACTGGATATTGGACCTTCAATCTTCAAACGCTGGCAAATATACGGGAGCTTTTAAAGTGTTCGTTTATATATAAAAATCTTAGTTGATGAAATCGATTCAACAACTTTACTTGAGTCTATTGTAATAAAAGCACCGAGCAGAACCTTAAGAAATTTAAAGTTCGGGCAAAGTACAACGGGCAAAGTATGGTTCTCACGAACTGGTGAACATATGATGTGCACGAGTTCTAACAAAATTTGACACCTCTTTGACATTTTCCTAAGCAAAGACGGATTTAAAAGTAAGTTGAAACAATTTTATGAGTCGACTACTTCTATCGGGACATCTATCAACCCATCGAATCAAATACATCAAACAACTTATTACATATAAACGGTCATATTGGAGAAATGCAGTCAAATATTTTAATTGCCAATTCTAACAAATCGTATAAATGCTTAATTATAACCAATTATCGACTATTAATTGGATCGCAAACACGATTAAAAATAACAAAATTCGTTCACATATAAAATTCTGTTCCCACCACATTTCACACCCCGATTAACAATAAATCTCGAAGCAAACAAACAAAATTATTTTTTATCGATATCAATAAATAAATTATGCTTATAAACGTAAATAAAATTAAAAATTTCGGAAAATTGAATTTCCACACGCAACTAAAATATTTAATAATGTGTGGTTGAAAATTCGATAAATCGCGTCTTTACGGTTAATAAACTTTTTATAAAATCGTATGGATATATATTCAAAAATTGATTTTAAATGAATATTTTGGTTGTTAACGAAATTGATACTCGTACCAGTGTCATGAAATGCACGTCACAGTATAATTTAGAAATGACGCACGTATTTTATTAAGAAAAGTTTATCAAATTGTAAGTAATTCGAGTACCGCCTTAATTATTATTCCGCTCGTATATGGGTACGTCTATACGTATACGTACCAAAATTATCGATGACTTTTCGTATTTTATAAGTATACGGATTAAGCACGATACAAATAACTTTAATCACAACACAGTGAATAAATAATAAACTTAAGCGCTTAATATAATACGTAAGTGGTTATGGATTATTAGGAACCCCTTTGAATATATGTATTGAAAATAAGCAACAGATAACATAATGTAACAACTTTGCATAAACGATTCTGTACATAGCAATGTTTTATTCTTCTACTCGATATCGATTATAATCGGCTTAAGTAAGCGAAAATGATCAATCAATTGTCAAATTTTCATTACATATACCCACACTCAAAACGGAATGAAAATGATTGATTGAATTTTAAGTGGTTTATTACGGTTTTGATAAGGAAATGCCGAAATATCCAAGAAATGTGTATAGCGCAGTACATAATTATTTGTTATCGGATCTGTATCACTTGAAATTTATAGTGACATAATACCGGGTGTTTTAAATATTAATTTAAAACAAACAATTTTCTTTATTAATTTATATTTAAGCTTATCTATATCGACGATTATTTTATAAGCTACTGATACACGCAATTTAGAGTATTAGCGAATATTGATTTATGTTTTATTATCGAATGTACTTATTCTGATTGACGGTGCATGCTGGTTTAATGGGCTGGGGGGAATGCTAAAATTAGTTTTCACAGCGATATGAAATTCGATCGAATTTAACGTGAAAAATAATTAAACTGACTCGATTGCATTACAGTATTTTACCTATTTTGGTACTCGTACCTTTATTCGCCTGAATTTCACAAAATGTTATCTTACGAGAAAATGGGACAAATTTCATCCTTCACGATAAAAATATTCATGTTTCTTCCAAGGAGTGGTAAATATCCCACATTTAATTTTGTAACCCTTAAATCAGTTCGATAAGCAATTTTTCATATCAATTTCTTGTAATCCAAGAAATTATTATACATCAAGCTCTTGTTGTAATTCCCGGGTGTTCATGAAAGTTATTTTTGTTAACCCTCAGTTACTAACGCCTATGGGTACAATTTACTCATGACGAACAAAAATTTCAAAAAAAAAATTGCCTAAACGAATTGCAACTAACTTCACACTTCATGTAATCTAACCTCAATGTTCATGTGTCAAGTTGAAAATTTAGTAAGTTGAGTTTTGCAATCGAAATGATATAGTGGTGTAATTCTAATAGTTGTCGATTGGTAAATTTTACCGGCGTTAGTGACAGTGATAAGAAAATTAGTGATTTTTAGGTTGATTAAACCCGCATAATTAAGTTACATACTTTTTGTAAAATCGATTATAATAAAATGGATGACTATGAACGGGAGCAAAATTGTTTACGTGCAATAAACAGCTGAGATGGATAGCGAAGAAAAAAACGTGGATGGACTACAATAGTCAAGTAGATGACGTATAAATGAAGAACACGATTCCGACACCGAGCAGGAATATAATGACAAGTCATTACAAAAAAACGAGGATGTTAATGACCATTTGATGGGAAAAGATGGACCATTATGGAAAAAAAACTCCTTATAGATCATCAAGACCAAATCCTACATTGACGCAATTTACAAAACAAGTCAAGACCCCCCTTGAGAGTTACGAAACATATTTTAGTTTTACGTTGAACAGCTTGCGTCCATACGAGATTTATTCGAATTATTTAATAATAATTGTCAACAAAATTAAAACGTTATAACGGCTGTTACGTCACCGTAGATGAGAAACAAGAAAGTTTCAGAGGGTGATGTGCATTTAGACAGTATATTCCGAGTAAGCCAGCCAAGTACGGAATCAAAATATTCTCCGCCGTCGATCCCGTATATCGTTGTATACTTCTAAACTGGAAGTTTATTGTGGCAAAACAGCTACCAGGGCGATATAATTTATGTAATAAGCCTGAGCATGTGGTACAACGACTAACAAGCCATTTACAAAACACGGGACGGAATATTACGGTAGAAAATTGGTTTACCAGTTACTCTTTGGCTTTTACATTTTGGAAAAAAACAATATTTTGGTTGGGACGACTTCGGTTAAATCGACCATATTTGGCTTTCAGAAACGGGCTATAATTTTATCGTACGTTCCAAACCCAAAAAAATGTGTACTATTGCTGTCAACACTATGCATCGGACTGGTGAGATTTTGGAAGATCGAAATTCGGTACCTGTAATCATAAAATTAGTAGACACAACCGACCAGCTTGCGTGGCACGTACAATGTTGCCAGAACAGCCAATAGATGGCCATAATGGTGGTTTTTTCAGTATACTAAATTTGGCTGGAATCAACGCGAGAATTGTTTTACTAACAACCGAAAACCCTTCTGAAAAATATAAAAGTCTGAAATTGTTTCTGAAAAAATTGGCTTTTAGTCTAATTCAGCCTAATATCGACAGATGAAGTCTTATTCCAAGTTTAAGCGAAATATTAGGATTTTCTTGTAGAAAATTTGCAAAAAATCTTATTGTCGCGTGACCGCTAAAAAAAGCCTGAGTTGATAAACCCAGTCGATGCCAAATGTGCCCATCAAAAATTAATCGAAAAACAAGATCAGTGTGCTTTATTGCAGTTTATCTGTGGTAGCCACTCAAAAACAATGTGCCCATTGTGTGTAAATAATGATTTTTAAATAAGTGAATAATTTATGACGTAATAATTTATAATTTATAAATAATTTTAACGTAAAAAAAATTATTAACTAATTGATTTTTTGTTATCTTCTCAGCTTTTCAACGAACCTAAATTTATTATTTTCGGCGCAGTAGAATTTATACAAAAGCAGTTTAAGTTACACAATTTTTTTTAAAATAAATATTTTCCAAAATGTCTGGTAATTTATTTCAAATGAATTAAAATCTTAAATATGTGAATTTTTTATTTTAATGTACTTAATTCTTCATAAAATAAAATCCATTTTTGTTTCAACGGCTTTTTCATTTCGATTTTCTAAGTGTTAAAATTTGGATTCCTTTTACCCAGTCCAGTGTTAGTAACTAAACTAGGTAACTTCAAAAGGCGTTAGTTGGATTTAAATGAAAGCCAACATAACTACTATAAATTAAATACCTCACTCCATTACCCGAAAGGGATCTTTTCGACAAAATATGAAACTTCTATTTAAATCCATGTTGAGCTGAACCTACCTCCCGCTCAAACCCCCCTTCCGATTTGTGAGCTATTTCTTAGCTCAGGAAATCCACAAATAAAACATATTGGGCTCATTTAGTTGAGCATCAAGTTTAAATAAAGATAGTGATAGGGGGAGAAGTTAACGTTGACTCAATACCAGTATCAATAAAAACAAATATTTAACCCTTAATGGAACAATGCCGCCATACAAGCGGCATGAAACTTTTACTTACTGAGTCCAATGCTGCGTATATAGCGGCAATAAACATTTTATTATTTTTATTACTGTTATTTATATTATATTTACCAGTAATGCCTTAAATGTTGTGCCATGTCCTATCTGTGAGTTTGTTTCTGATTGTTATCTATGTTCTGTTATCTTTTACCGTTTTTGTGTACGTGTACTTTTGTCGCATGCAAAATCCATTCTTCTTTTTTCTTTTAAAATATTTTATTTAAAAATATTTAAATTCTAACCCGTAAGTTGAATATGATAAACAATAATTTCTTTTACACAAAATCATATTCAGGATCGCGTCCAACCGGACCGTTTAGTGTAGAGAACTCGAATTCTAGACGCCTACACGGCTATAAGACCACATACTTATTTCTCTTCGGAGGAAAAATAGCTTGGACTTGGTGGGAAGTACACTTGAAATACACTCGGCCCGTTAAGGGTTAATATTTCAATGAACGATGTTCTACATTGATTTATGAATTTAAGTTAGTCTTAATTTCTTATAATATACATTTTGATGTCTAGCTTACATTCGTGCGAGGCACCATTTCGTAACGAATTATTTTGAACGATTTGTCGTCCGTTTTTTAAAATTTGGGGATTGCATTCGAGGTTTGAGGAATTCAAAATCATTGGTGAGCGCATAAATCAATCTTGATATTCGTCATTAAAATATCTAATTTTTAGCATTTCAAAAGAATTTGTTATTTGTTCTTGAGGAATTTGGTGTTGCTAAGGGATATAGTAGCTCAAAATCAACCTACGACTATAGTTGATTTAGCTTCGCTCCCTAGATTATATTTTATTAAATTCCTGCTTATTGAGTGAGCTCAACATTTTTTGCTTGCGAATTTCAAGGACTCATAATTCTAGCAAATGTACGGTTTCGAATGGGTCGAAAGGCTTCTGACAATTCAGATAGTTCGGAGTGATGTAATTCTGATGTTTGCTGTCGAGGTTTTGGAGTAGTTTTCTATAGCGGTGGAGAAGAGCAGCGTTTTAATGGTACAGTGGTCAGTAGCTACTTAAAGACCTGATTTAAGGGTTCATAAAATGAAATGAGATGTGTTTGATCACTCCTAGGAAGGCAGATAGATTTTACTTCCCGCAAGGAAACATTTTGGGAAATTCACGCTAAGCTCGTGCACGAGTACCTAATTAGGTAAATAATCGAGTATTTAATACTTTCACTTCAAATTAATTTTGCTTAAAGAAATATCCTTGTCATGCACCGATTTAGACTAGTAGCTGCACTAGAAATATTCAATTTAATTTTCCTTTTATGTGAATTTGACCTTTTCTTCATACTAGTTGTATCTTTGACGGAAATTTAATTCTCTGGAAAGCACTTGTCTCCATTGATATTTTCTTCCGGTTTATTTTTCTCTTATGTTGATTCGATTGAAGGATAAATGTTACACTGAGTGTAAAATGGTACTCCAACTGCTGTCAAAATGTTCGATTAAAAATAATACCACAAGGGTTAAATTTTGCACACCCAGGGTAATTTTCTCTACTCCAGGGTTTTTTAGTCGAGTAAACCTTTTTTTGTTATTTTTTGAATTTTTGACTCATAGATGGTCTCATTTTTCAATGAAAGTGTGTGTTGTTGTCATACGCTTTTGTTTCTATACTTGGCAAAACATACGTGCTTAATAATCGGGATAATAACTTTAATTCGAGTATTACGTTATGGAGGAAATATTAAGTCACATTTACTTCACATCATCCTCATCAATCTTCTCAGATTCATCTGATGAAGAATTTTTGGAACAAACAATTGTCAATCATCGACATGACATGGCAGCAAAGATGAAACAAATATATTATTTTGACATTTAAAAGCGGTGTAGCTAATTTCTGTTCCATTGATACAAAATTAAGGTATAAAATGAGGGTACTATTTTTAGAGTAGGAACATATCAATCGAAATCAACATTAAACACTAAGGCTGAGGACGAATAGTCGGGTATAAGTCGACATTTACGTTGATTGGGCTTGTTTATACGAGGTGAACAACAACCTAACTACAACGACTTACGTTTACACGAGAAAACGTTCTTGTTGTTACTTACGTATGCATGTGTAAAATTATTTTTATTCATGTTTGTGTTAGTAACTTCCAATTCGTTGAACACAAAAAATTCGTATTGAAAAATTACGCAAAAAACAAAATTTTAGTCTATAGGCAAGGGGAAAAGAAAAGAAGAAATTTTTGGTTGATTAGCAACCCATGTAAACTGGCGGATTGAAGCTAAATTGACTATGGCAAACTGATCGAAAAATTTGTTCTATTATCAGTTTTTAACGCAGTAAACTATTTACCTTGCTATTCGTCCTCAGCATAAGGTTGTGTGCTAAACTTAAGATAGATAAATCGTTTACTATGACAAAAAACGGGTTTCGAACAGATTTTCGATCATTTTGCCATAGAATTTTCACCTGGACTTTCACCTTAAGTTTGGCGCACAGCCTAGGAATTAAAATAATGAAGACATATAACACGCCTCTTTCATAGTCTGCTTCACTATATTTTCCAAGATTTTTCAAATACATTGAATTTAAAGTATATAATTTAAATGGTTCCACATTGAACATTGAACTCGCTCTAGGAAAAAGGGAGGACTTCAAATGTTGGGCACAACTATCGCGAAAACGTTCTGCGCAATATCAATAGCCAAACATAATGTTAAAATCTTTTTGGGTGACTTTAATGGTCACATAGCCAGAGCTAGCAAAGTGCATCGTTGCATCATCAATGACCCGTACGCCTTACCCCTCCTTGTTCATAAACGAATCACCAAACTAGCTTTACAGGATAATTTGGTTGACGACAACATGAAAATCAAACGACGAAAGCGCAATTAATTAAACTGAAGACAACCAACCTCACATCCAAAAAACATTTCTCCAGTAAATATCAAAACGCACCAAGGAACAGCAATATACAACTAGCGCTTTCAACAAACGCCGCGTTGGCACAATGAGGCTTTTAACAATTACGTTACCGGAACCAATTACGAACCTCATAAATTATTCTAGAATATTCCACGGAGGATCATAAAAAGAAAAACTGGTGCACATCCATCATCATCAACAATTGACGAAATATCATCTAAGACTAAAACCTTAAGAGATAGTTATGGATTTCGATCCTTGTAGCAATACTATTCACAACGAATCTAGAGAGGTAGTAATGAACACCAATAACGTTCTTCCCATGTGACGAAATTATTTTTTTGAAATCGAGTTACCCCATCATCCGCTACTGAAGAAACTATCTTCCTGACAGCACCCAGACTTCAACACTACCAAAAACGAACAACAAGGTTCCTGGTGAAGATGGAACTGAATGCGGAATGCTAAAAATCGACGGTAATCAAATGTTCTCAGATGCACGAACCTTCATATTAACTTTATATACTTTGAGAAAATCCGAGAAGAATCGAATGCGACTCTGATTTGCTCACTCCATTAAAAGAGACTTAACCGATCTCTTTTAAGAATTAATCAATCTCCGGTTAGAAGATTTTGACCAGGTGGCAGTAAAGTTATATATTTATAGCGAGCGCATTTTAGGCGAGTACCAGTGTGGATTACGTCCAAACAGATAAACCGACTTAATTTAACAAGTTATATTGGAGAAATGAAGACTTTCAATAGACTTACGGTAGCATGGAGAAGAACTCGTTGTGAGGCATTTTGACGTATCCTAGGTATTCCTTCAAAACAGATAAATATGTCCAAATTATCGATGAGCAATTTAAAAAAATAGTCAAAATCGAAGGCAGACTTTCGGAGGCCTTCGAAGAACATCAGGTATCATAAGGTGTTCTATTGCGCAAATACTTCTTAATATATTTTAAGAATACATCATCCTACAAAATCCCAAATATTTTAAATCAATATCATCAATCTACTCCTATTATACTTGATCACATGCGTTTTGGATCGCAATATCGTTTCCCTGTTAAAAGACCACGTGCCATTATAGAGTCAACAGCTCATCAAAGTATCCTCCAAGGCAAATTTACAATGCGAAAACCAAATATATGGTTATCGCAAGAAGTCATATACTGGAAGAATTTATTTCTAGAGACACGGAATATGAGAATGTAAAAAAATTGAAAAATTGGGGATCGGTATACGAACCAATTTAGTTTCTATAGTTAAAACATCAAGGATCGTCGTAGCTGGTGACAAACAAATCTTAACGATCGATCAGGCGCTGACTAATCCAGTGGACACTATCGGTTGCGAGTCATACATGCTAACAGTAAGGGAAATGCAGATACTTGCTGTATTTGAGCGTTAAATAATTCGAATGTTGTTCGAGCAATTAATAGAACGAGATACGAAATTGTCTTGAAAAATGAGTTAATGAATCCAAATTAAATTTAATAGACCACTTCAGTAGACCATCACACCTTGCAGTCCACTTAAACAAAAATTAGCTTTTTGTCAAAAAAAAAAACCAAAAGATTGGAACTTTTTGAGGCTAAATTATAGTCTCCGTCACATCTTCCTCGTTCAATTATTGACATGTACATAAATTATCACGAACTATTCAGCTAGGCATTACTTTCTCTTTGATTGACCAAATGAATCGATATCGCACGTTGTTGACGTCAGCAAGTTATTGACGCAAATCAAGAACAGCAAGAAGGATCGGAGCGATTGAAGAGCGGCTAAAGTTAACGATGATTTCCTTTCCATTACTATCGACAGTTGCAGGAGATCATTTATTTCGTTTTTTTGGTAGATAAACACTTACTGGTGGAATAACCATCGTTTCCAATTAAAAAGCCAAATTGATTATAAATGACAGGTAAAATTATTTGCGACTGAGAGAGCGAATTAAAGCAACTCTTTCATAAAACTGAAATAGTACCTTCGGCCGAATTGCTTTGTTTGGAATTCGTTCCTTTAGAATATTGACAAACCACTAAAATATTTTAGGCATGAACTACTTTAGGATAAAAAATAGAGTTTTGTGCTGTCGAAAGAGTAGGACCTGAAAAAAATAACATGCTATTAAATTTGTTATTTTTTTTTTTGGATGGCAGTTTTATAATAAGCATTATTGTACAACGAAGAAGGTATATACAGATGAAGTCTCTACAGTAAAGCTCATTTTAACCAGATCTAGTATTTGAACTAATCACAAAATTCTTCTCATATTACTACGGATGTTAGGAAAGCACCTTATTCACTTGATATATTTTTATAGTATTTATGGCAAATCAAGTTAGTAGGAATAATTTGATTTCCTTTGGAAAAAGAAATTGTTTTTTTTTCGGGAGTTGAAAATTTTCGTTGGAAGTCGAGACATCGCTAAAATTTGATACAAACGGAATTAATGTACAGTTTGAAAATAAAAATTATAAAAAAAATAAGTGTTAATTAGTGTGATAATACAACGTTTAAAATAATTATTTATGTGAGTGTAAAAAAAAAAAAATAAAAATAAGATTTATATAAAAAAAAAATCTTGATCGAAAAAGTTGTCGGCCTATCGATAATTGGTATACTCCATTCAATTTCGTTGGGTATAAATATTTTTTTTTTGTTTTACTTATAAAAGAAATATATTGTAATAAAACAATTAAACCGTGAAGGTTCATTATAACCATATGAAGAAGTGAATCATTCTGACGCTGGCAGATTAGTAAACTTAGTAAATAAATAAATATTTGGATGAAAATTTGAAATTTCGTACAACTATAATAGCAAATTCTTTCGAAACAAAATTTTGATCTTAGATCAAAAAAATGACTGGCAATGCGATGTATTTCAATGACATTTCGATCAAATTTATTGTATTGCCAATCATTTTTTTGATCTAAGATCAAAATTTTGTTTCGAAAGAATTTGTTATAAGACACATGCAAGATTTTGTCTACGAAATATTTGATTGTGGAAATTATAATTTTTGGAATTTGATCACACCTATCAACATTTTTGGGATTTTCGTACATTATATGAATCAACATTTGTTGTAATAAGAAAAACGCATTTATAATATATCGTCGTAGTAGTGATATGGTACGGTTTGCGTGTGTGTGAGTGAGAGTTGTGTCCTTTTCGTTAGTATATAGAAGAAGAATATTATTTTAAAATGTAAAAGAGAAAATATTCTTGTTTTTATGTACATAGATTTTTTTTGTATATACTGTTGTATGTATAAAAAGAATGCGGTGTGTTTTATCGTGATGATCAAAAATAAAAAGGATCATTGAAATTACGAGGCGTATTCGCACGTGTGTGTTTTTGTTACTATGGGAATTGTATTTCCGAATATTTTTTTTTGTTTTGAAATGAATGAGCAAATTTGTATGTGATAATATGGTATATACATATAAGTGAGTGTGTGTATTACGTATGTATGTAAAATATATATATATCCAGAATCTTCTTAAATATAAGTCGTGCTAACTCGACACATATGAAATAAATAATAACTAAGTAAAGATGTATTGGAAATTTTTTTTTCCATAGTAATTTTTTTTTTTTTTAAATAACTAAGTATGTATAAGTGTGTTGATGCAGAAACAAAAAAAATGAACAAAAAAAACTCAAATTTACGTTGCATTGTTAGTGTAACCAACACACTCTTTGTTAGTTTTTTTTTAAATAGGTCTTAAATCTGTCAATGAGAAGAGTAAGCAGGACTTATATTAGAGTGGATTCTGATATATCCCTTTTCTTGCCAAATAAAGTTTTTTTGTTTTGTTTTAATTTGAGTCGAGCCTACACAAATGTGTGTGTAAAAAATTACAGGTTGTATTGTCTTTCGGATTTTAACGGATCTTAGTTAAATCGGAATTATTTTTGAAAAACATTATAATTTGATAATACATATATAAATTATATAACATACTAATTATTTGTTTTTGATAACATTTTAATTATTTTACTATTACGGTTTTAGTGTTATTTTTCGGACGATTTCAGTGGAATGCATAAATGTGTGTGTTGGTCCAGAATTCATTCCAAAAATAAGTTTTTGACATGATTCTTTTGCCTTACCCACACAATTGTGATGGCAGGCAGGAAAGGGGATGTGGATAATATGTATATGTATATATAATTGACTGTTTTTATTTATAATTTTTTTAATAATTAGTTTAATATATTATTGTATATGTGTAAAATCCATTTATCATTTATGTTATTGTGTAAAATATTTTCGATGTGCATATCCATATTGCGGTTGCTTGAATCCGGTAGCTTCTTCGTTTCTTTGTACTTTACCTATACAATTATAAGTTTTATGGGTGGGGTGATCGAGACGGGCAGGGGTTGCCGCGGTGTGGAGGTACACGATGTTATATTGGGTGAACTATGCGAAGACTTTTTAAAGTGATTTTTTCCGACATTTTTTTACACATACATAGAAATTTATCGATGAGCTGGGAATCATGTGACGTGTGTGCGCGTGAATGTTTTTTTTTTTTTTTTTTTTTGTGGTTAGAAACCGGTCTCAACTCAAATGTGTCGTCGTGTAATTTCCCCAATGTAATTTAAATGCATGTATGTATTGTAATAATAATATGTACATGCATTGATAGGTGTTATTATTATTTATTTATTTTTTTACAGTCTATTTAACTGGTTTATAATTTATTCAATTAAATTATTTTACTCTATAATAATTAATAATGCGCGGTAAAAATTTGTATTTGGAAAAGTTTTAAAGATTTGTTTCGCCGTGGTATGGACGGGTGACATAACTCAAAAAAATGAACTTTTTCCGTTAATTCACTAGAAGGAAGCGCAATATTAGTATCCATATCCCTCAATAAAAACGGTTTTATTTTTCCTTCATCGAAAATGATAGAGCACAAAGTGCCATTCTTCGTTTTATAATTTTGGAATCTAATAACGTAATTAGCATTTTTTGTTTTTGCTGTCCTGCAAAATTTTAATTTTTGAGTTGTGTCTCTTTTTCATGTCATGAGCGATATGTGTTACGGCATGGCAAAGGAAAAATGGTTTTTAATTTTTATTTTCGTTGTAATTGTAACGACAAGTAAATCTTTGGTGTGCCTCGGGCTATTAATGTTGGTTATTTTTTTAGATTGCTTACTGCTGGCTCTCTTTTCTATGAAAGAATTTATCCGACTCAACAATATTTCTCGAAACAGGTTCACAATTGCATGAAACGTCAGACACAAGTATTGATGAGTTCTAAATCTTATTCACTGACTTGCTCATGCACCAATTATGTAAGAAGCATTCCGCGTGGTTTTATTTTCCGTTCGTGCCATCACCTCATGTAAACCTTGATCGTTTTTGAATGACTGAGATGTGCGAAATTGTCTCAGTAATCTATTTCTAGACAGTATACTGCAGAAGATGCATAAATTAATTTTTGGGTATGAATTGGGCTGGATTGGAATTCTAGCAAATTTTAGTTTTGGGAAGCTGGATTTGACTGGTTCATCTCTTAGCGGGTTAAGCGAAGTTTGTTTCAGCTATGGTGAATAAACGAACTGGATAGTTAATTGGCCGATTGCTTTCGGATTTGTTTTGTGGAAAGATCCAGAACTTCCTCCGGGATTTATGTTGGAGTCGCAATTTAACTCAACATACCAGATTCGAACATGATTGATTAATAAATTGCTTAGAACGGTCGAATTCCAAAACTTCGCTATATACCATTTTTAAATCCCCACTCAATTCTGAATACCTGATTTGACAATATATATATTTTTTAATATGATTCCCAAGGTCCATTCAGAATGGTCGAATTGTAGAACTTCATCAAAAAGTCACGTTAAAATCCCAATTTAAGCTGACCTTTCTTATTAGAATCCTAGCCCAGCACTGCAAAATGAAGTTTAAAGTTGTAGGTTAGGAGGCGGCCTGGTTTAATTCGTTATATCCGAATCCCAAAATTTAGTCAAATTCAGCTTTGTACATTGAATTTGATCATCATTTGTTGAGAAATGGCCTAGTTCCATTGAGCATAATGTTATAGTGCCAATCCAATTCTACATACCATATTTGACAGAAATTGGTTGAGGAACGATGAAGCTCCATTGCCATGCTCGGCATAATATGTCCTGTGCAGTATAAATTACTTGGTAATTAATCGAATATGTACCATTGCCTTTGGGATGCCTCACATATTTTTTATTAAATACTTATGGATTTTAGAGTAATTTTTAATATTGTAATTTAAACAATTATGGTTTCAGGAAATTCTACTTTAAGTTGTGGAATTGCATTATTATTAAATTAATAAATGTTTATATTATTTAGGAAGCCGGAAAATATTAATTTAGAATTAAATTTCAGGAAATCTACCGATGTAGGTGAAATAATATTCCTTTGATGGTTCACAAGCCAAACCGATTAACTCCATTTTTTGAATATTTGTAAATTTTAATATCAACGTACTTGATTGGCTCTATACATTGAAAATAAATTACAGTAATAATAAGTGTTAACACCATTAAATGGCAAAACTAAAAGTAACTAAATTTGCAATTTCTAACGAATTTTAAAACCATTTTTGTATTTTCTCAGTTTTTATCAACTTTTTGTTTTACGGAGTTAATCGTTTTGGCAAATGAAGCATCCAATTGTAGATTGTGTAGATTAGAATTGCCTATTGTTAATGTGTTACTAACTATCGACTTTATCTAGATGTCTGTAACCGGGCTGATTCAATCAATCAACTGGTTTAGGAAGCCGGAAAGCATTAATTTAGAATTAAATTTCAGGAAATTTCCAGATGTACGTGAAATAATAAAAATTTTCCCTCAGCTTGCTGATTTAAAGAAGCAATTGTTGAAGACCAAAACCATCGTTATCCATCAAACCTATTAAGCCTTTATCCTCCCTCTAGTAGTTAGAAGTAGATTAGAATTGTGTTGTGCCGTACGATCGCTAGGTGTCTGAAACCGGGTCGTTCCGTCCCAAAAAAAAAAAAAAAAAAAATTACCTTTCCTATCCCTCCTATTGTTATGTGTAAACAGGCTGTAGGAATAGGCCCGGCGTTATCCGGGACCACCTGTCAAGTACTTGGTTCTACAGTCCAATCAATCAATCAATCAATCAATTATATGAATCAACATTTGGATTTTGGTGTTGTACATTGGAATTTACTTTTGTTTACATAAATTTTATTAATTTATCCAGTTCTCGCAAAGCTTTGGGAGTAGTACTGCGATTATACTTTGTAAGTTCTTTTACTTTTATTTTTTTATTTTTGTTTCAATTACTATAACAACAAAATATTAAAATCCATTTAAAAAATTTTAACATTTATATGTATTGTACATAAATTTTATAATTTCATTAATTATAATAATTTTCATAATTTTTTTTTTTGTTTAAATGTTTAATGATTTCATTTTTTTTGCTACAATTAATAATTTTGTTGAAAAGTTAAATATAGAATAAAATATTGTAAATATTGTCATAGATAAAATGAATTAATTTTTTTTATTGACTAATTAATGGGATGAACATCGATTAAGGATATATTAACTCAAACTTAGTTCTATTTTTTTTTTTTTTGTGTAAACATTGATGCAGCAAACTAGTTTGGAATTACTTCACTGTAAAATAATACCCACCCAAGACTGAGCTAAATGTCGGGAAAATGCTGCATATAGTGAGGCTTCAAAAATTTTCGGTTAACAAAAAGACAATTTCTTTATTTCGGATAACAATAGAAAAGGTGTTTTTGTTACACGGACCTGCAAGGTATATTCTACTTAGAACATTGATTTGTTTCTGGGAGTTCGAAAACATTCATCTGAGGGGCAATTAGTCAGAAGACTAAAGTATTGGTTAAATTTGTTGAAGTTATTAGCTGAGCAGTGATTAGCATCTATAATTTTTTTGAATATGAAAGTCGACTAATCAAATAACATTAAATGCTTATTCAGGGTATGATATTTTGAAATAAATCTAATATACGTTTGCCGGATATATTGGGATACTTGATGGGATTACTAAGTATACATTAAACCAAGGTTAGAACCATATAATTTTAGGAATGATGGGAGCAGTCAGTTATA
Source organism: Nephrotoma flavescens (assembly GCA_932526605.1). Classification (NCBI taxonomy): domain Eukaryota; kingdom Metazoa; phylum Arthropoda; class Insecta; order Diptera; family Tipulidae; genus Nephrotoma; species Nephrotoma flavescens. The sequence goes on from OW052220.1 coordinate 79,533,747, forward strand.
GACGTTATAGGGACACGTCTAAAGAGTGGCCATGTGGGATCACTACAAATTAGAATTGAACTTCGAAATACGCGTATATTCGTGAAATTATATTCAAAAATTCAAAAGGAAATAAATCCAAATAAGGATATTTATTAAGAATTCGAAAAGCGGACAGAACCATAAGAGTAAAACCGGGAATATATGCGTAGCCATTCTGCTTTAAGAACCTATGAATCAATTTTGTATCAACACTACTCGACGAAATAGGTAACGATTGACATTGAGAATTAATAAGTAAAATCTGACTGAAACTCAAATGAATATATAAATACCTAATATTAATTTGCTACGTGTAATCTTAGTAGAAAATTCTAGCAAATCCCACTTTCAAATAGAACTCAAGTAACACTTGCCTCTCCACGCAAAGTGCAGCAGAGAAAAATGAAATTTATAAAATGTAGTAGGTATTGAAACAACATGTAAAATTCTTCACGTTTACTAAGGCATTTATTTTTTGCCAGAATACATTTTCCACGTAAAAATCAAAAAAAAAAATGTTGACCCTAAATTTTTTTTTAGGTTTTTCGTTTGTGTTGAGCCGCACTGAGACAACACGAACTGGACTTAAAATTAGTGCTGCTAACATGCTGCAGAAAAATCCACTTTACAATTTTGTTTATAGACGAAGAGGTAAGGGATGAAGAAAACGCATCGTGCTACCGCCCTGTTGCTGGTTGTCTCTATTTCTAAAAAAACGCACCGCAGCAGTGTTGACTACACAACAACAAAAAAATAGCATGAATTAATAGTAACCTCACAACGGCTTTTCAATGTTTTGACAGAAATTCAAAAATAAATTGTATATTGTTTATTGAAAACTCTACCGAAAAATAAAAACGCAGTGTCAGACAAATATGCTCATGTAGTTAACTTGCGTTTTCGCATGCGTATCCGGTTCGAAATCGTTTGTTGTTATTCTTCCATATTTTTCACCTATACAGTAAGATTCATAAAATCAAATAAATAGGAAAATTTTCTATATACATATTCAGAATTTCAAATAACTGAAAATTGTATAGACGGAACTGGCAAGCGACTTTAGGGCTTTCAAAATGCCCAATTTTATATATGTAGTTTGGACTCTAAACTAATAAAATCTAAAAGAAAATTCAAAAGTTTGTTGGCAGCGATGATAAGTATATTATTTTGAAATAGTTTATTAATTAGTAGATGAGTAATAAATAGATGAGTCTATTTCTTTTACCGTAATTTCCTAACAACAATTTGCCATTTCCAAAAAATAACAACGCCAACAATGTGCCCCTAAAAACCATTTTATAGCACTATAACTAGAAGCAAGGAAGGACTTGAAAAATCAACCGCTTTTGCAACCCTAAATTCGTTAGTATCTGGTCGCCTGTTATTCTGTCTACAAGTCAGCAAGGCTTAAGTAATCTCAGTGAACTTGTCACATTTTCCATTTACGTGAATTTGAAAGTACGCTATAGTAGCTACAAAATTAGCTTTAATCGATCCACCGCGGAAGACAAAGACTCCATAACAAGCTTATTGTGTATAGTCATTGTTTTTTTTTTAAACACGTCTTAAATGGGTAAATATGACTTAAATGGATGATAAATGAAAATATAAGGGGCAGTGAAGGTTCTTTAGTTAAAACAAATTTGGTTTAATTTTTCCTGGTTGTGAGAACTTTTGTTAGCTGGTAGAGAATCCAGCTAAATTTATATTTACATTTCTTATAATAACTTATGTAGGACTTTACTAAAATTAACCAGTCACTTTTTTTGCAGTTTTCCATGGTTAAAGGGTTTCGATTTCTTCACCAGGGATCCATGAATATAGGTGAATTGCCTTCCCTGCCGTAAGTCAAGCTCATGAAGTTTACCAAAGCAGTAAATCGCGAATACGGATTAGGATAAAATCCTTCGGTTCGCACCATTTGTACAATGTGTTTACTGTATATGTAGAACTGGTTGAGAAAATGCGATACTTAAACTAATTAGAACTTTAGATTAAAAAGGTAAATATTTTTTCATAATAACAAAAAAATATTTTTTTTTTTAAGTTGGAATACACGTGATAGGAAATTATTCATACAATGAAAGACACTGATAAAAACTAAAACAAATAGTAGCACCCATGATAATTTGTATGCTAATATAACAGTAAACAACCCTGCACACATATTTACCTTTTAGTAAGCATAAATACGGTGTTGCAAAAAGATCAGAAAATAAATTATTTATTTTAAAATTTTAGAAAATTACTGTGGTTAGAAAATTTTTGTCTTGTGTATCTACAAATTCTTACATATGCCAAAATGCAGAGGTTACAACATAAGCATATTTTTACAAAGGAAAAGCAATCAATTCACACAAAAGTGTTCAACTGTTAGATGTACCACAATTAATCTGTGTGTGTATTTAAGTTTAATATTTAAATAGGCAAAACTCACACACACATACACACACACGTTTACAAAAGCTTAAATTAGATTACTCTTTTTGTGAGCAACATACCTCAAGATAAAAAATATTTAGTTCTTAACCACAAAAAATTAATTTTTTTAAGAAATTTTTATATATAAAGAAAGCTTTTTGTTACTCTTCTGTTGCTGTGTGCTTTCAAAATAAAGTATTTTAATTTACTTTACTTCTCCTATCATAAATTGAAAATGTTAATGGGGAAAATTATTTTTTATACATTCAAAGAAATAAAATTATTAGTCGGTTGTAGGTTGTAATATGAATGAAAAATTGGTAATGCAGATTATAAATATTACAAATAATAATGTGACAAATTAATAGATCAAACTCTACCATCGGGTTAAAAATGACTGCCTTATATTATTATGGAAAATAATATTATATATGCTAAAATTCAAATGAGTTTTGGAATCGATTTTAATTTAAAAAAAGGAAAGACCGATTCCAAAACACTAAAACAATATTTAGAATATGCAGTTTCACCAAATTTTATCGAATCCGATTAAGACACATATCAATTTGACAATCATTACCATGTGGCCATATTCTGAATTTCACCAAAGAGTCACTTAAAATTTCAATTTTGTGCACAACCCGAGACAGTATATCCCATTTCTTAAGACTGAATTAATCCTTTCAGTGAATTTGTCTACAATTGTGGACGTCATCTTTTCGTTGGGTTTATTAGTCAAATATAATGCTAGTAACACTCTTTCTGGTGTAATACGATGAATTCAAATGTATAAAAAGGGGAATCCCCAATTTTTTTGTTTTGTTACGAATTTCAATGAGAAAAATTTATTAGTTGTGTAGTGTGATTCAAATTGTGAGGTTCTCGTCGAAACAGGCAAGAACTTGTAAATATTTTTTTTAATTTCGGCTGTAAATTCTAAAGTTGTAAATTAGAATTAGTGATTATAAAATATTAATAAGTTCATTAAAAAAAAATTACTATCTAATTTTTTATACCAAAAATTGTTTTTTGACAATAAAGGTTGTGTACTCATTTGAAGACAAAACATTTCAAGGGTGGTGTCCTCATTTTGGGACATAATATCCATAAATTGGTATAAATCATTTCACACGGTTCTTAAACAATATAAAGGTATGAAATGCAACGAACCGTTCACCTACCAGGAAAATATTTGAAACCAGAAGAAATGTTGGAGCTGCTGAATGCAGACGATGGTGGAAATTTCAGATGAACACAATTACCGTTGTAGGTCCCGGAACCGGAAATGACACGGGATCGGATGTAAACATTGTAAATACCGAAGCTGATATTCGGTGGCGTAGACGTGAGTTTGAAGGAGAAGCAATTCCGTTTGATGTAAATACTACCGATTGTTCATCGAAGGATTATGTTATCGATTTTTCACCAGCAAAATATTTATTTACTGATACTAAGTATTACTAATTATACTACGCCCAGCAATCAAATATATTAAACTTCTTTATTAAGCCCCTAACGAAATGGTAAAATTTTTTGGAATACTATGTTGAATGTTAATGGGGAATCATAAGCTAAGCAGACTTTCGGTGAATTAGGACGAATATTAATGGATTTGATCAAGCCATCAAGAATGTAATGAGTCTCAAAAAATTTTACCAATTAAGAGATTGCTTGCATTTTGTGGACAAAGCAAATTTAAATCCCCACTACAAAGATAAACTAAAATCTTTTAGAGGAAACGCTCGCAATGGACGAGCAAATCAAACTGTTTAAAGGGCGTATCGATATAAAGCAGTACATGAAGGACAAGGCGAATCCGTGGGGTATAAAGGTATTCGCACTCTGTAGGAAAAGTGGGTTACCATATAATTTTTCTGTTCAAAACCAAGGTTTAAATATAGAAATCTCCCTAGGAAATAAAAACACATTTGGATTTGACCAGCTGTGCTAGAACTAGCTAAACGGATACCACAAAACGGACATTCACTTTTCTTTGATAACTACTTCAGTAGTTCACAATTAATTGAAATTAGAATAATTAAAAATTAATAGAACTGGTTCGATAAGAGTTAATCGGTTTGCGCATCCCCCAAATGTAAATGATAAGCACCTAAATTTTAAAGGACGACTAGTTCATACCTTTAACCTTAATCCGACTAGTTCATACCTTTAACGTGCCAAGTACCTTTATCTTGTCTATTGTAATTTTAGATTGTTCAAATACATGTTCTTTAGATAAAATGATTGCATGGGTAAAATTAGCATAATTGAAAAGGAACAAACGTAGTTTTTGTATTTAACGTGATTTTTAATAAATTTCGGGCTGGGCTAACTTCACAAATTACTGTTTATTTTGAAACAATGTAAACAAATTCCGGGGTGGGCTAAATGATTAGTGTTGCCTGAATTTTTTTTTGTATTTTCTGGGATATAATTGTGGAATAACTTTACATACGTCTTCGGAATTGCACATTTCGAAACTCCGATCTTACCGACCAAACCTAAAAATTTGCCGTTTGGATCAGGAGATACCGGCTTTAAATCCCGATACTGTATACTGTGACATGACAGCTGTGCACAGCGCGCATGACATAAGTAAATCGTAGCTGTCGTCTCCGATTTGGTCACGGCGTAAGGCTACCTTAATTGACTACCTAACCCGGCAATTGGAATTAAAACATTATTTACACAAAATTTTCCGGGATATTTTGCTAAAGTTCTATTTTGTTATTACAATAGTAAAACGAATACTTATACAGAATGTGTTTTTCAAACCTGGTGAAAATCATTGTCGTATAATAGTACTTCAATATGTCATCGAAGGTTTTTTTTTCAAAAAAACTGTGCGTTTGATTAACTTACCTAATCCCAGGATATAATCAATCAAGGCACTTTGTTAGGCCAAGAAATGAATTCAAATGGAGACAACTTCTTTACGCATACAGAGAGAGGACGGCCAATCATCAACAAGAATGATAAATTGTAACTAAATATGCAATACTGAAAATGTTATAATCGTGTTCATCGTAGCTCTTCGAGATGAGCAATCATCCACCCCTTTATTAATATTTTTTGTAAGCAGTGCCATTGATATTATCTCTATTAAAGGAAAATCCAACTTTTCTTAAGCCTCTTGTTTAATATTTCTTCAAGAAAATAATAGCTTTTAACCGGAGAGTTTTATATCTAGCAGGCCATTAGCTCTGAGAACACGGAAATATTTTTATAAAATGTAAAAACATTTTACGATAGATCTTTAGAGCTACAATTATAATACAAAATAAGATATTACTTGATAAAATAGGCTGACATTGCACGCGGTGTGTAAATTTAACGTGAGAGTACGTTGAGTTTATTTCAATAAATCTGTAATCTTCAGGGTGTAACCCAATTAACATGCTACAAAGGAAAATGCAACTATGGCTTACGAGTATGTTGACACTTTAGCTTACACAACTTCAAGAGATTAAACAAATTAAACAAGCCTCGAGGTTACCTGCGTTATGTTATACTAACATTAATACAATAAAATCGATTTTTTGAGCCCAAAAATTACAGCTCTATTAATCACCAAATTAATCAAATAAAATTAAACAAAATTATCTGAACCACCCGCAACAAACAGAAATCCCAATTCAAAAAAATGCAATTAATTATGTTATTTTGACATTCCAACAGCACATTACCTTTTTTCGCCTTTATACCATCGCTTGTAACAATTATGCGTATATAGCAAGACAAATTGAAATGAAATTAGTAATTTGCCTTACATTTCTACATATGAGTATACCCACACACACACACACACACATTATTACGAGTACCCAGAAAGTTTAACATGATAAATTTTATCCAATAAAAAATTTCCCAGATGAAAAATGATTACAATACGTTAACCGACTGTATATCATTTTCATGTTATTTAGATTTTTGTTTTCGTACTCGAAGAGCCCAATATATGCACATAAAGACATAAAAACGACAAATCATTACATCTCTTGAGATTTGGTTTAGCAAAAATTATTTTACCAAAACAAAATTTCCTCTTACTACAACAACAGATTTTCTCCGAGTAAGTATTATGTGTGTGTGTGTATTTTCACTTGATGGTTTTACGAATTTTTTGTACATCCGAGTGGTATTTCTATATAGGTAACGTTATATGTAAATGATACTACAAAGTAAACGTATATTACGACGATTTAGGTTTATGCGAGAACTTAAAATAAATTGAACGATTTTTGGTGTTGCTTAATTTCTTTTAATACGTAAGAAGGCGACGGATGATCACGATGATAAATGATTTGTGTAGTGGGTGTGACGACGAGATCATATTATATTTTAATGGTTTTAAATTCTATATTTTTGACATTTTGACAAATCATTACTATAAAATATTGGTATATGTGTATTAAACCGCCTGAAAAATACCCGGCCTGACATAAAATTTCATGTCATCTCGATCATTAAATTGCCAAGTTACAGTTGCTTTAATGTCGCTACTTTTGTTAACTTCAAAACAATGGAAAAAAAGTTTCATGTGTTGATTAAACATTTTTGACGGGAAAAAATACCGTTCAAGCAAAGCAGTGGCTTGTTAAGTATTATTCGGGCTCTGCACCAGGTAAATCAACCATCATTGACTGTTATGCTGAATTTAAACAAGGTCGTACAAGCACCACTGATGCACCACGCTCTTGACGCCCAAATGAGGCTGCGACCCTCGAAAAAATAAAAAAAAATCACGAAATTATTTTGAAAAACCGTAAAAAGTAGTTGCGAGAGATAGTTAACGATGTAAAAATATCAGTGGAACATGTTGGTCATAATTTGTACGAACATTTGTCCATGAGAAAGCTGTGTTTGAAGAGGGTGCATGACCACGCGTCGATGATTCCGTGCGTTGTTTCGAGCTGTGACAATGGATGAAAGATGTATCCACCACTATATTAGAGTGAAATCGGCAATCAGCTGAATGGCGAGAGGTCGGTGAACCTTGTCCGATGCGATCAAAAGCAAGACACTTGGCTGGAAAGGTTATGGCGTCTGTATTTTGTGATGCACATGGTATAATATTCGTTGACTACCTTGCGAAAGGAGAAAAGAATAATAGCGAATATTATATCGGCGTATTGGTACGTTTGAAGGTAGAAATCGCTAAAAAACTACCTCAAATGAAGAAGAAAAAATTGATCTTTCACCAAGACTATGCACCATGTCACAAGCCGATCGCAACAATGGCACAATTGCACCGGGAACTTTTCAGGCGATGTGTTATATCAGAGCCATCTACGATTTAAAGAGCCGTAATATTAAATAGAAGTAATTACAATTTTTTATACGATTAAGAACATATTCTACAAACCCATTATTATTTAATATTTAATTAATGAAAATAAATTAAAGAGAGGCATAATTTTAATATTTTTCTATAGAATTGAACTTTCTGTTTTGTTGTATGAGTTAGTAAAAGGTACGTAAGTTAATTTTCCGCAAATTAAGCAAAAATCCAATTAAACAGTTTTATAAACGAATGTTGGTCTCATCGATATGAATTGGGGAATAAAACGATGAGTTTTAATTGCAATCAAAAAACCACAACTCTTCTATGAAAGTTACATAAAATAGACGAATTAACATAGGAGTTTTTATGAATCTCAAAAATTATTACCTTATATAACACCTTGATTCCGTTAGTTGAGTCCAAGGGGTACACAACTCCTCACAATCGGTGTACAAATTTAATTTATAATCATTTAATCATATGGTTAGGTTTCAGTGGTTTGACGCTTAGGCCATTTTTAGCCCATTGTGATACAACGCATTCACGCCACATCATTAACCCATTCACCTACTCACACAATTACAGTATACCACCTGCACATTGCATGCTCCATGTCAACCTGTACATTGACATGGACGGTAGGTCGGCGCTGAATTCTGCACTCCATCAGAGGGTCTTAGTTGTGTTTATTAACATCGTCGATTGTAATCGATGAAGAAAATTCGATTTGCATCTAGCCTCTGATGGAATTCGAACCCAGTACCTCCCGGTCCAAGTGCCGAAGCTTTAACCACTGCACCACTTGTCCGGTTCATATGAAAACTATAAAATTTGCATAATGAATTTAATAATTACAACAATCTTTGAAAATAGTCAATTTATTCATGATATAATCTGGAACAATCCAAGTAATCGTGTAAAAAAAACCAGTCGTAATCATCGTTTTATCCTTTTCTTTTCCGTTTTTTCATGGCATTGTTTTTGTGCAAGACAAAATTTTTTAATGTAATCTAGTCAGTGCGCAAGGAAAGTCAATATGGACATCAAAAATGAATTAAATTTTTTGACGATTTTTGAAGAAGAAGCGGGTAGGGTTGCCAGATTAAATAATAATAATAATAGAGGAAAACGGATACACAAGTTTCATCGTTTTAAAATTACTAGATTGATGACGATATTCAAGAAATGGAGAACTATGGAAAATAAATTTGCAAAGCGATAAACTCAAATCAAGATAGTAACAGTAAATTAAATTTGGACGAAAATTCGAATTTGTCAAGTGATTTTAAAAACAGTGAATTTAAAAATGTATATAATGAGTTTAAAAAATGTTTGAAAACTTTGAGTAATTTAATAAAACAAAAAGGCTTAGATTATTTCTGCGAAAAGCTACATATAAAAAGTAAAAAATCTAGTAGCTTCAAGTGTGGCCGTTTGTGCAAGAACAAGAAAAGTACACAATCGACGTAAAATTATTGATGTATTTATTACTTTTTCCAATTTTAAAATTAATTAATTTTTATTTTGCTTTTACTCAGGTACAGACTTATGCAGTAATGTAAAGTGTTTGGAAAATATAAATGTAGATCAACATGAAAATTAATATTATTAGAAATTTAACCAACAAACGGATTAAGAATTATTTCATATGTAACGAGAAAGAAAAACTCAGTCATTTCATTGTGAACGTAAAAGTGATAAAACCAAACTCGAAATCACTGCACACATAACTTGTGCCAAAATCCAGAGTAAATATTCTACTACAGGTAATGTCATGGGTGATGTTGTGTCAAGTGTTGTGTGGATTATTTCCAATTGTATGAGGCACTGCGCATGCCAAAGTGGAACTGAAAAAACAAGCCGTCGAATTGTGAACCCGCAATTTTATAAAACCAGTCTCGTTGCCACCAGCGCACACCATTATATAACCGCTTGTACAACAGCAAGCGATTTCCAGGGGCACGGAAATATTAGAAAAATTAGGAACAGAACAAAACAACTCTCCTGTAGAGTTGGTGCATGATCTTTCGAAATGTCTACTTCCAACCTTAATTCAACCACCGAATTATATTATGTTGGAAATGAATTCCAAGAAATTATGTTGGCAATAACAATACGTTGAACAACACGCACTCGCCGGTTGATACTTGCGGCTCCAGACACAGCTAAGTGGTCCAATCCAAAATTTTCAAGAACAGAACGTGAGCCTCGAAAACGAGAAAACACTGTTTGTTCTAATCAAACAAACATTGACTTTTTTCCCAACTTTAAATAAATTTTAAAGAACTGAATTTTCTTCATTGATATTTTAGGTACCGATTTTTAGTTTTTAATATTAATTTATTTTATCTAACATATAATAATAATCAACAGGTATTTCCTCCGATGGTGATACTCATTTACTTCGCGCTATGCAACCTAATGCCAATCTGCCAACTAACTCCAATCACTTAGCACCAGAAAACAATGAATGGAAAGAGTATTTTAATTGTGATTTTGGAACTTCAACCCAATATGTTCAAGACTCCGTTCATATCGGAACCAAAATGCGCACAAGTCTTTTAAATGAAAACAAAAAATCGGTGTTAGGGAAATTCTTAATATCACCGAAACATTTGAGAAATTTAATAGATAATGTTTCAAAAGATAAACATCTTGAATCACCAAAAAATTCAATATGGATAATTTTGTAACATCAAATGTCTAAAACTGTATAGAGCTAAATGGCCATGCACTTATTGCGATGTCATATCGATTTTAAGAATACACAATTTACCGGACGTTTTCAAGCCATGGTTATTTATTAGTCAATCATGTGAACATTTGTTTAGGACTTTAAGAGCCTTTGTAGTTAACTTCAGTGTGAGAGATGTATTATTTAGAAGAAAGCGGGTTGACCTTGACATTCAAGTTGAAATGACGATTAAGTTGTCTTCTGTGAATTATTCATTTCGAAAACGCCACAAAGGCGTTTCTAAAGAGTACATTGCTGGAAATTCAGCTACAGTAAATTTACCATCAGATACAGAAATATTAAATACAATTAATAGCGCTATAAAACTGAAGCAATTCAGTGGGCAAATAATCTAGATTACTAGTTAGAACGGAAACTGATAATTCTGCAATCGCGTTTCAAATTAATAGAGTCGTAATACATAAAATTCAAAGTACGCAAAATTCACCAAGAAAAACCTAAATTTAAAAATATTATTACCAACATTCCGACAAAGATCTTATAACGGCGTAAATAAATAATACAATAATTTAACCAATTAATGAATTAATAAAATAATTTGAATGTGTATACCTATACTTGTCTTTTATTTATATACATTTTGCAGGTTTCCATTGAATTAATCATTGGTCTTTCATTATCGGCTAAGAATTTGCCTAAAAAATCTAGAATCTTTGTATACGTCCAACGACAAAATACAGTATGGCGTCAATCAAGTTAAACTTGGAAAACTTGGAAGTTAAACCACACTTCCATTGTTAGACTGCGTACCCTTGGGACATCTAATAATACGATCAATGCTCTAGAAGATTAGCGACGCTCAATAAGAAAAAATAACGCAACAAACACGAACATATAAATTGTTTATAAAATTATTCAAATTATATATATATAGGCCCAACATACACAGAGGCTTCAAAAGAATATATTTAAAACACGAATTTTCATATAAAATAACTTTTACATATAAACAAAAAAAAGAACGATTTTGCTGAATAATCCTCTTTTAAACCCAAATAATTAGATTTTATGAAAACTAATCTTGTCAATCATCTTGAAAATTTAAGAAAACCTCTATAATTTTCTTAATGTTACGCAAAAATGGGCAAGCACTGGTTTTATAATAAACGAATCACTTAAAACGACAAACTACACGACCAGCGGAAGCGGGGTGTAAATTCATCAATCAAATCAAAATTTCTAATGAAAATTTTCACATGAATTGTTAGCAAATATGATGATTTCGTAATTATGTGTTATTTATGGAACCAATTAAAATGTTTTTATCTTAAAATTGTAAATTCTAATTAATCATTTCGGTTTTTATTTACAATAATTTATTTCAAAAATATTAATGTACGCTGATTCTTATGAGAAATAACAAAAGCCCCTCTATTTAAAGCTTACGATAAAAATGGCGGAATCCTACGGCTTTTATATTTAGATGCCTCTGGTTATATGTACAGACATATACAGAAATGTCAGAAGACTATAGAAAAATTAGAAAATAATGTAGTAGACGCTTTATAAGTTTCGCAAATGGCCACGGTGCCAAAGCCAAGAAATAATTACACCATAATCATAAAGGAGCCCAGCAAAAACTTAATTAACATTTCGTTATTATTCCAAACAATGTTGATTTGGTACAAATATTTTAAAAAGAAAATTTAGAATATTATATTTCTTTGTACTTTCTTATAGAGAAATCAAGAAAACGGTTATGGGAACTCGAATATTAATATTTTAGTATTTTGCAAATATATAAATGCAAATATGTATATAAATTGGTGTTTACTTGGCAGAGAATGAAAATAGAAGATAATTTTCCAAATATCCTCGTTTCGTAGTATAACGGCGCAATTATTTCTCTGTAATAAATATAATTCGAAGAAAAAAAAAGCAAAGTGATCGCTTTTTTGCGAAATTAGATAAGAACGTACCACATCTTTCGGAGAATTGATTGTAACAGTATGTGAGTTAAAATCATACCCTTCCCTGATTTTCAATGTTTTTCAAAATGTATCAACAAATTTAAATAATGTACAGGCTGCGCAAGGAAATGTGTTGTCTTATTATTTAAGTAAAATTAGGATATCAGTGAAAAATCTTATTGTAGTGTTTGGTACTAGTAAACTTTAATTAAATTTTTCAAAATAATAACTACAGTAGAAAAATACTAGATATTGTTTTATATATACTTTTTTTCTCTAAACCTGATTCAAATTTCTGCTTAATTATTACAGGGTACCGGTATTATTTATTTGATTCTAACAACAATCAAGAGAAAGTTCAAAAAATGATCACACCCAGCAAATTTGTAACACCAGTAAAATAGATCGAGAAATAATAACGTGTGTGGTACTCTGCACCCTTAGCCAATTGTATGATCTTGTACTAAGGTTTAAAAACAAATTGATTATCTACAATATAGCTGGATCTAAATATAAGAGATCTTATTCTGACAAATGCAGGATAGTTACACATATAATGAATACTATCATCATTCACCTTTAACTAAGCCTCGCATAATGGGGTTCTGAGACAGTGGCCTACCATACAGATGTATATATACGCCTAAAATACTGTTACAGTAATACGTTTTGTGCTTTGTCTTGCGAAAAGTATAGGGATGGTAATAACCAACCATCTTTCTTTTTCCTTTGCAAATCCAAACCAGATTTTTTTTTAGTTAACTCCACTGGTGCAAAGACATAATGGTTGAAGACAATTTTTTAATAAAATCAAGCTCCAAAATTTTACAAATTGCTTCTTAAATGAACTTTCCTGATCCTTTTTTCCTCATCGTCTAAGATAGAGCGTAAATTAAAATCTAACGGATACATCCAAATAAAAGACATGTTAGAGGTAAATTTTTCTTCATATTAGAGGTAAATACATTGGAGGTAACTATTCAGGTTCATTCATAAAATTTCTTTCAAGAGAAGGTTTAATACTAGTAGGTTATACCCAGGCTGACCGACCTGGAATCAGAACTAAGTTCCAAATTTCTTGATCTCTCGTCCTTGCCAAAAATCAGTTTCCTGTTATCGACAAGTAAAAAAATATTTACTAATTTGCTTCAAATCAGTGAATTTTGTGAAAATATCCTTTAAAGTTCATGATTTAAATCGCAGGGTAAAGAATCGATATCAAAGATCCGAACCACTGAGGACTTATTTTTCAATCAGAAGGGTGACTCTTTCAAATAGACATCTGCCAACGTAATATCGTAAATAATAAAAAAACACCTAGTGAAAATCGATTATTTTGTACAGCTAATTCAGTTTCAGTGTATAAAATAAACGTAGTTAAGCATGTAGTTAAATGACCCTTGAGCTACTGCCTTCGTTTAAAACCAAGAATTGTATCGCACTGAGAGCGACGGCTAGGCTTCAAAAATATAAACACTCTTAAGACTAGTTAGAACTTCTTGTCGTAACAAACATAACTGTTTTAGATAAATAAATCAACAAATGTGTGACATGGCTAGATATGATATAAATAGAGATATCTTGAAAGCTAGCTTTCCGATGGATAAAATATATTGAGTCACTATCAAAATACAGTAGGGAAAATACAAAGACCACAGCGATTAAAATATGCCAAATCCTTATAATCAGGAGAGAATCAACCGTCGGTCCGTCGCCAATCGTAAAGAAGTTGGGGAAAATTTAAGCGAAATTAAAAATGCAAGGGAAAACATCGTTGCAGTCAAGAAAAACGGCGACATTCCTGAAATGGGAGCATTAATCGATACTGCAAATTCATAAGATTCAATGAATCGACTTAGATTAGTTTGGCAACATTACCAGTTAAGAAACGGACTCAGACTATAATATACGACGGGTTGGGTTATAGAAATGACGCCAACCGCACGAAACTAAATTAAAAGTCACAGTGTATATTGGTCAGTCTTTATATATTATAAAATGCGATTTCATTAGGGTTGAGACCATCAATTCAAATATTATTAGAGTGGCCTAGTTAGCCCAAGTCTATAGGTTATTGCTGTAGTTGCTTAATTTTATGGTCTCTTTAATCTCATTGTTCGCCACTTTAAAATGGCGGCAGATAGAACGAATTCCCTTTTTCAAAGGTTGAGTGAATTTAACGATAAATCATCTGCATATCCAAAAAGCTGGCGTGTCTTGTTAAATATGCATTGTTTTTTACTTTATTGATTAACTAACTCTTCGATCGCATAAAATACTGTGATGGAAAGCTTACTTATTCATAATATTGTAAACTTACTATACAACATTAACGTTACAAAATGATAATATTTATATTTCATAATACATATATAAATTAATTATTTAAAAAATAAATTTATAAATTTCAAAAGATACCAATATTAATTTTCATCATTCACAAAAACACAAAAAATTTACTTATTATAAACGACTGTGAAGTTTCCGACAAAATTAAAAAATAACAAAACATGGCGGAACATAAAATTTGTCGAAGTAACAAAAATGCACATGTATTAGTAAAACAGCTGGCAAAAGCAATGTTAGGCTTATTACATTTTTTGTTATCAATATTTAATAACGCAATTACTAAATTAGCGACTTCGGAAACAAATGACAAATAAAAATAAATAGATTAATATGAAATTCGAAATGTTATACTTACACTTCATTATAAATTGTAAACATATTTTATTACGAAACCCAAACATGGGGTTTTTAAATCAAAAAATTACTAAAGAGTACACCTAATTTCTTATACTATCGAAATATGTTTGGTAATAGATTTCGAATAAGATATTATACGTCATAAAAATCAATTATACGTCATAAAAATCAAAAACAAATCAAAATAAATATTCAAAGTGCGTTCATCCACATGATTTAAAAAATTATACGAGCGATTAAAAAAATTCAAAATCTAATTAATCTCAGAGATGTCTAAGAGAAACGGTATATGTGGGCTAGTTGGCTCAAGATAAGTGCTATCAAACGAAACCACCCTTATATCAATACGATGACCAGAACCAATTTGTTGTTAAACATGAATATGACTGTCTAAATAACAGAGGGGATGATCACTGCGGAAAAAATTGCCCAAATTTCAGAGATGCCTAAAAAAACGGTATATGTTTCTAGTTGGCTTAAAAAAAGAACTATCAAACGACACCACCCTTATATCAATACGATGACCAGAACCAATTAGTTGTTGAACATGAATATGACTGTCTAAATAACCAAGGGGATGATCACTGTGAAAAAAATTGCCCAAATTTCAGAGATGTCTAAGAGAAACGGTATATGTGGCTGGATGGCTTAAGAAAAGAGCTATCAAACGACACCTCCCTTATATCAATACGATGACCAGAACCCATTTGGCGTTGACGATGAATATGACTGTCTTAATAACCAAGGGGATGATCACTGTAAAAAAAATTGTCCAAATCTCAGAGATGTCTAAGAGAAACGGTATATGTGGCTAGATGGCTTAAGAAAAGAGCTATCAAACGGTATCTCCCTTATATCAATACGATGACCAGAACCCATTTGTCTTTAATGATGAATTTGACTGTTTAAATAACCAAGTGGATGATCAGTGTAAAAAAAATTGTCCAAATCTCAGAGATGTCTAAGAGAAACGGTATATGTGGCTAGATGGCTTAAGATAAGAGCTATCAAACGACACCTCCCTTATATCAATACGATGACCAGAACCCATTTGGCGTTGACGATGAATATGACTGTTTAAATAACCAAGGGGATGATCACTGTAAAAAAAATGGCCCAAATCTCAGAAATGTCTAAGAGAAACGGTATATGTGGCTAGATGGCTTAAGAAAAGAGCTATCAGACGACACCACCCTTATAATATTACGATGACCAGAACCCATTTGGCGGTGACGATGAATATGACTGTCTTAATAACCAAGGGGATGATCACTGTAAAAAAATGACCCAAATCTCACAGACGTCTAAGAGAAACGGTATATGTGGCAAAATTGCCTAATATAAGAGATGTCAGACGACACCAACCAGTCAAGGAAAATTTATGTAGAGGGTCAACCGGTGGGACACGGGTTCCATCTTACATTTTTTTCAAATCTTGTATGATTTAATTCAAAATTTGTAGCTCGAACGTCCGAATTCTATTTTTTGCGGGTTTTTATGGGATAGTTTGTTTGTTTTGTTGAAAATGTGTAAAGGTTTTCGAGTGTCGGAAAAATCGATTGTGATGAGTCCTGATGACAGGTAAAATTTTTAAAAGGTCGTCGAGTGAGAAAAGGGTTCTGTTTTATATTTTTACAAATCACTACTGATTATAATCAAAATTAGGAATGCAAGGATCTAAAGTACCGGAAAACAATTCCGTAGAATCATGATGGATGGGAGGGACTCGAAACTAAATGTTTGAAATAACAACCCACTTATACTGTACTTATAAAAAACAATGAGAATTGGACAATTTTTATGATATTCAACGTCAACGTCAAATGGGTTCTGGTCATCGTATTGATATAAGGGAGGTGTCGTTTGATAGCTCTTTTCTTAAGCCATCTAGCCACATATACCGTTTCTCTTAGACATCTCTGAGATTTGGACAATTTTTTTTACACTGATCATCCCCTTGGTTATTTAAACAGTCAAATTCATCATTAAAAACAAATAAGTTCTGGTCATCATATTTATATAAGGGAGGATTCGTTTGATAGCTCTTTTCTTAAGCCATCTCTGAGATTTGGACAATTTTTTTTACACTGATCATCCTCTTGGTTATTTAAACAGTCAAATTCATCATTAAAGACAAATGGGTTCTGGTCTTCGTATTGATATAAGGGAGGTGTCGTTTGATAGCTCTTTTCTTAAGCCATCTAGCCACATATACTGTTTCTCTTAGACATCTCTGAGATTTGGACAATTTTTTTTACACTGATCATCCCCTTGGTTATATAAACAGTCAAATTCATCATTAAAGACAAATGAGTTCTGGTCATCGTATATATATAAGGGAAGTGTCGTTTGATAGCTCTTTTCTTAAGCCATCTAGCCAAATATACCGTTTCTCTTAGACATCTCTGAGATTTGGACAATTTTTTTTTACACTGATCATCCTCTTGGTTATTTAAACAGTCAAATTCATCGTTAAAGACAAATGGGTTCTGGTCATCGTGTTGATATAAGAGTGGTGTCGTCTGACAGCTCTTATATTAGGTAATCTAGCCACATATACCGTTTCTCTTAGACATCTCTGAGATTTGGACAATTTTTTTTACAGTGATCATCCTCTTGGTTATTAAGACAGTCATATTCATCGTCAACGCCAAATGGGTTCTGGTCATCGTATTGATATAAGGGAGGTGTTGTTTGATAGCTCTTTTCTTAAGCCATCCAGCCACATATACCGTTTCTCTTAGACATCTCTGAGATTTGGACAATTTTTTTTACACTGATCATCCCCTTGGTAATTTAAACAGCCAAATTCCTCCATTAAAGACAGATGAGTTCTGGTCATCGTATTGATATAAGGGAGGTGTCGTTTGATAGCTCTTATCTTAAGCCATCTAGCCACATATACCGTTTCTCTTAGACATCTCTGAGATTTGGACAATTTTTTTTACAGTGATCATCCCCTTGGTTATTTAGACAGTCATATTCTTGTTCAACAACTAATTGGTTCTGGTCGTCGTATTGATATAAGGGTGGTGTCGTTTGATAGCTCTTTTGTTAAGCCAACTAGACACATATACCGTTTTTCTTAGACATCTCTGAAATTTGGGCAATTTTTTCCGCAGTGATCATCCCCTCTGTTATTTAGACAGTCATATTCATGTTTAACAACAAATTGGTTCTGGTCATCGTATTGATATAAGGGTGGTTTCGTTTGATAGCACTTATCTTGAGCCATCTAGCCCACATATACCGTTTCTCTTAGACATCTCTGAGATTAATTAGATTTTGAATTTTTTTAATCGCTCGTATAATTTTTTAAAGCATGTGGATGAACGCACTTTGAATATTTATTTTGATTTGTTTTTGATTTTTATGACGTATAATTGATTTTTATGACGTATAATATCTTATTCGAAATCTATTACCAAACATATTTCGATAGTATAAGAAATTAGGTGTACTCTTTAGTAATTTTTTGATTTAAAAACCCCATGTTTGGGTTTCGTAATAAAATATGTTTACAATTTATAATGAAGTGTAAGTATAACATTTTGAATTTCATATTAATCTATTTATTTTTATTTGTCATTTGTTTCCGAAGTCGCTAATTTAGTAATTGCGTTATTAACTATTGATAACAAAAAAATTTAATAAGCCTAACATTGCTTTTGCCAGCTGTTTTACTAATACATGTGCATTTTTGTTACTTCGACAAATTTTATGTTCCGCCATGTTTTGTTATTTTTTAATTTTGTCGGAAACTTCACAGTCGTTATTATAAATACTTATTAACCGGAGCCAATCCAATCAAAATATAGTTTTTCATTCAAGTACTTCTTGAGTAAACTATTATATAATAGGAGTCGATGGGAGTCGATATTAGTCGATCCTCGATTGGTTCGGGCAGTATATACAAAAAAATGCGATCTTCTTCTCGTGTTATAATTGTGTATAGTATTTACTTCAGGAAGTATAATATTATAATTCAGATAACCAAATTTCACTTTGTCAATAATTTTATAAACGATTCGAAACTCAATAACATTTCCAGAGGTAGGATATTTACTGAGTAGAGACAAATGTTCGAAATTAAACGGGGCAGCATCTTAATAGTTTTAATAATTTTATTAATAAATATTTAGTTTATAACATAAATATTATCAGCGAAAAAAATTCTGACTACGAAAAATTTTATTTTGTGTTCTCGCCAGCCTATCTAGTAAACGAGCAGAAGCAGTCAACCAAATTACTAACATGACTACCAAATGACTATGAACATACGCAAAATAAAGCATATTAGAAGTTTAAAATATAAGGGTAACTTATAATGAGCGGCCCAATGCCAGCCATATCTTAGCACAATCTTCCAGATTCGATATGGCCCCATTTAAATTTATTTGAAAATCGTCTATAACTTCCAAAACAATCTTAAATAGCAAATGATGTTTTGAGATGGTACGTAATTAAGTAACTGCAGACCAAGTGGCCAGCACCAGCCGTATGTTCAAATTTGAGGAAATGGCCAAGTTCCAAAATCTCAGGTGAAGTTAAATAAAAATGTATATCTCTTAAGAACTTCCTAGGCCGGAAATGATTTTTTATGTTTCGAGTTGGTAATGATAAAAGCAAACTATTGTGAACTCCTCATTGCCAGCCCTATTGCGATCCGTAATGAATTACAACTATTATTCCTTTTCAGAATGCTGATTTGACGGTTTTCTTTCTTGTCAGTTTATAGTACTGTCAAGGCGCTATGCAATGCGCAGATAGTTCTACGTAAATCGGATCAATTGCCATACGTCCTCGACGTAGCCACTCTTTAAGGAAGAACGTGATAAGCAGACTGGGAAATAGTTGGGAGTTTTTCGATACCAGAAAAGATTGCAAATATTAAAAAGAAAACAAATAATGGTGAGCGGTACAGTGCCACCCGTAGGTAAGTTTGGGGGTACCGAATTAAAAAAGTCTGAATTAAAAAAGTTTTTTAAAAATGAATTAAAAAAGTTGATTTTTGTATGAACATCTGCGACTTATTTTAATTCATATTTTTAACATAAAATTATGAATTAAAAAAAGCGATTTAGAAAAATGAGAAAATTCAAAACTTAATTAATAAAGGCTTATGCTATTTCATTTTTAAAACACCTACCTTAATTCATTTTCAAAATGAATTGAAAAATGCACATTTTATTTCATTTAGTTTTAAATAAAAATGAATTTGAATGCAATATAATATATTATTTGTTTTCTATAGATTTCTATTTTTATAATTGTTGCCTCGTTTATTTATTATTTAATATTTAATTAATTTTAGTTAAATATCTTCATTAATGAAAATAAGATATTCTAATGTCTGATTTTCAGGAATGAAAATGTCTCTGGAAATCAACAGTTTTATTTGCTTTTTCATTAATGAAAATACAGATCAAAAAATTTCCAAATTTTTACGTGCCAAATTTAAATTTAAATTCCAAAAAAATTTCATTAATGAAAATAATAGTTGCATGGATTTACATTACCTTAGAGATTATTAATGATTCAAAAAATTTAAATGTAAGGATCGGAAGGATTCAGTAAAGAAAATTATTTCGTATTTCGTAATTCCTAACAGTTTAAATATATATTTATTTTACAAAAAATATTTTAATTCATGTATAAAACGAAATAAAAAATCGCTTATATTAATTCATTTTAAAAATGAATTAAGAAATGCCTTTTTAAATTCATTTTATTCAACTTTTTTATTTCTTTTTCAACTCTGATTTTAATTCATTTTTAAAATGAATTGAAAACACTCATTTTAATTCAGAAAAAAAAACTTTTTTAATTCAGACTTTTTTAATTCATGTAGCCGTAAGTTTGCACAATATTTACCTGTTTCGATATCGCCCCATACTGTATCGCTCAAAAGTCAGCAGAGCATTTTTCTAACTGTTTATGAATTTAAATTTGTTAATAGTTCCGATAAAGATTCATAATAATGAGCCAAACTAATTATTTCCTATTTCAAACATGATTCAAGCCAACATTGAAATACCAATGGAGATCTTAATCTAAGGATTTGGAACTTGTCCATTAACTCAAGTTTGAACATACCGCTGGTGCTGGCCACTTGGTCATCCTATGGAGCTTACCATAGTTTGTCCTTATCATTTCCAACTCGAAACATAAAAAATCATTTCTGGCCTAGAAAGTTCTTAAGAGATATAAATTTTTATTTAACTTCACCTGAGATTTTGGAACTTGGCCATTTCCTCAAATTTGAACATACGGCTGGTGCTGGCCACTTGGTCAGCAGTTACTTAATTACGTACCATCTCAAAACATCATTTGCTATTTAAGATTGTTTTGGAAGTTATAGACGATTTTCAAATAAATTTAAATGGGGCCATATCGAATCTGGAAGATTGTGCTAAGATATGGCTGGCATTGGGCCGCTCATTATAAGTTACCCTTATATTTTAAACTTCTAATATGCTTTATTTTGCGTATGTTCATAGTCATTTGGTAGTCATGTTAGTAATTTGGTTGACTGCTTCTGCTCGTTGAAAAACTGGGATAACTTCACATGCTTACTATATGTATCTTTGATTACAGTAAGCTGTTTTCTATTATTAAAATAGCTCTCCAAAAGTGAATAAGCTTGAGTGGTTGGATTTATTTTTTTTAAATTTTTAGTGCAATACGCTGTGATCTATACAATCAAATGCTTCAAGTAAATCAATAAATAGGTTTCAGTGGTTGGCACTTAGGCCATTTTTGGTCCATTGTGATACCACGCATTCATGCTATATCATTAACCCATTCACCTATTCACCTACTCACACAACTACAGTATACCACCTGCACATTGCAAGCTCCATGTTAACCTGTACATTGACATGGACGGTGGGTCGGCGCTGAATTCTGCACTCCATCAGAGGGTCTTAGTTGTATTTATTAACATCACCGATTGTAATCGATGATGAAAATTCGATTTGCATCTAGCCTCAATCAATAAATAGTACTGATACATAATATTTTTCGTCAAGCGAGGTTAATATTTCGTTCAAAGAATTTGTTACAGCTAATTGAGTAGAAGATTTTTTAACAAATCCAAACTGATTTCTATTTATAATTGAACGACCTTCAAAAAATGTGTGAAAAAGTCGTTTTAATATAATCGACTCAAATATTTTAAATATCGCATTTAAAATAGAAATAGGCCTATAATTAGTAATTATTGACTTATCACCTTTTTAAAAAAGTGGTATAACTTTAGCTTTCTTGATTGAAGTTGTTAAAATTGGAGCAAGTATATTTTTGAACTTTAAAAAAAATTTAACAGAAATATTATCTAAACATGTAGCAGCGTTAGAGTTTCTTAAACTTAAAATATTAAGGATCTCAACTACGTCTGTAATGCCGATGTCAAATTAAGTTGTTGGAATTGAAATATTTAAATATGATAAGAAATGCGGAACGAGCGATGCACAGTTTTTATGATTCACGTGGCAAGGTTTAGATACATTTATAAAGTATTAATTGAAAATATTTGTTATACTTAACAAATGATTCAGTCACAGTTGAAGTATCATGAAGAATATTTAAAGGATTCTGCACAGGTAAAGTAGTTTTATTGAATATTAGTTTATTAAGTATATACCATGACTTTTTCAAGTCGCCATAATGTTTTCCTTCAACAATTTGTGACAAAAATCTGATTTTAACATTTTCCTCAAATTGTTCACTAGATTTCTAGATTTAACAAATTGTAGTTTTATGTAATTATTTGTCGGATATTTCTTTGATAGCTTGTAGCACATTCCTCTTTGTTTTATAGTTCTTAGAAGTTTTTCATTTGTCCATTGTTTGCGTTTTTTAATTATATGTATTGACATTTTTTCTATGCTTTAAAACAGTAAGGTAACAGTACAGTAAGGTAACATACCAAAATTAATATCGTTTTGCAATTGATCGTAATCCAATACAGTCATTGAAACTGAATTCATATGTGAAGGTATTTGAATTTTGGTACCAACCGCAAGAGTAATCATTTTAGGATCAGAGTAAGAAATATCTGTTAATGAGAAAACATATGGCAACGTTACGCAATCAGATATTACATAATCTATGACCGTAGAAGATGTATTTTGTAAAAATCACAAATCCATTACTCAATGTTAATTCTTTTAACTTAATTCTATTAAGGTAATAATTTAACAACTAAGAAACTACAATTGTCCGAAGTTAACTTAAAAATTTCATTGTATGAGATAGAATTATGAAAAAATATACTAACTCCGCCGCCTCGATTATTGTCCCTTGTGCAATGTATTGCATTGAAATTTTCTATGTTATAATATTTAGATTCGCTAGTGCATATCCAAATTTCTGTAATTACTACAACGTGAATTGGCCTATTATTGTCATAGAAATCTTTGAGAGTAGATTCTATATCGCTTATTTTGGTATGTTTTATACTTCGAGTATTCATATAGATTATTCTTAAATCATCAGTCGCTTTAAACAATCCGAAACCATAATGTGTAAAATGGTTTATATTGACCAAAACATCAATTTGATTATCTGAATCCATTGCAAGTTCGATATATATACTGAATTATGTAGAAGCAAAAACTAAAAATAGAATAAATAAGGCTGAAAAAAGAGCGAGGAAAAACATAAACAACTAGATATATATAGCTTTAGCGCAAGTTCTTGTCCAAATACTATTCCTTTAGCTATAATTCTACAGAGTTCTAGAGTTTATTAACTATAAAAAACGAGATTCTCGGTAAGTCCAAGAAGTTGAGTTTGGTCCAAGAAGACAAACGAGCTAGTTATGTTGTATCTCTAAAACTATTGCGAAATCATCCTAGCATAAAGCCCTGATCTGAGGTCGATCGATCGAATAAACGATAACATCTTAGCCGAGAGGGGCGAGTCTAGCTAGGACAACAATAACCAACACTTTATAGACAGTGTTTATCTAAAAATGTTTGAATTGTTCACATTTTGACATGTGCGGAACATCTTGCTCGAATAGGAATATCTTGCTCGCTTTTCAATCAATTTATTACTTTAAAAATAATTATCATATTACTAAAATTAAACCGATTTAAGAACGTGGTTAAAAATTATGTCATATTAAAGATTGCACAAAAAGCATAAATGCGAGTTAATTTATACGAGTCAAGTAAATGCAAATATAGCCATCGGACGTACATCCCAAATCTTTGACGAGCAATTAAGAACTCCCGTCAGCTGCGGATCTAAAAACTGAAATTAACATAAGGTTGTGAAGGACATTTACTGAGGTTAGACGGGCATTAACTTCGCTAGGTCGATATTGATAAAGGAAAACATTTTTAGTCGACAAGATGCTCTGGATCAGGCTATCTATCGACAAACTATGGTACGCTATGCTGAATTGAGTCATTCGATTTTATTAAGGGCTGCCTATTCGAAATTAAATGTATTTTCCTTTTTTATAAAATAGTCGTAATGATTCAGTAAGCCGGAAAAAATTAATCTCTGTTATTCAATTGTTTAAGATTTGTATGGACCAAAAATGCAACTTCCGGATTTTATTGTATGAGAATTCCGCTAGAAACGCTTATCAAACTTTTACATTCGTCATTATTAGGCAGGATTGTTTATTTTATATTAGAAAGAACGCCGGTACTGAGAAAGCTTAGGAATGCTTGCCTAAATGGTCTAAACATTTCATTTACGAGTAGATATTCTACTAATCTCTAGAAGGAAGTTAATTTTATTTTGAGTTGAACCCGACCCAGCTTCAAACTTTTATCAAGAAACACCGAACTTAGATATAATTTGATTTGAATCAAAATTACCAAGGAAATCAGTTTTCAGGGTTGTATATTAAAGACACTGGAAATAGTAAAACTATATGTTTTGAATGATACAAAATGGATTCTGCACAATAATCTCTGCTGAAAATAATTATGGACTAGTTGAATCATCTTCAACCACCCTCGAATCAGAGTGATTCTTCAGGTGGGATTGTAAGGGGTTAAAATGCTAAAAACAACAACAATTATAAGGTTCTTACTAGTTTCCTGACCTCAACAGGATAATTTAGTTTTTTTTATGAATTTGGAAAAGTAGTGAATGAACTTCTCCAAGCTGAGCAGGAATAGTATTGAAATGCTTCTAATTCATCGTCCAACTGTAGCATTGTTTTAATTGGTGCTTAAAGATTTATTTGCTGTTGTATCAAATACTTGAAAGCCCCAGTAACACCCAATTTGTTTAAATTTTAGTTAGTTTAGGCAAGTTTCCTTTTTAATAATCATAGTACTAAAAATCATTATTACAGATGAGAGGTCAGAAGAAGGCTTTTTCATTGTTTTCGATGCCCATGTAGTATTCTTAACCCTTATGTGAGTGACGAAAAAATATTTTAATTATCACTCAACTTATTTTTACCACGTTCTTCCAAGTTGTAACATTTCTTATTTTTTAGTATGATAGTAATTTATACCAATTGAACTAGAAGTTCTCATAAAATTTAAAGTTTTTATTGGAAGTAAAACATACAAAAATAGACGTCTAAAAGGACAATAGGTGCCCGGGTACCCACGTCACTCACATTAGGGTTAATCTTATGTTTTATACAAAGAAATCAATAAGGTCTGGTATTTTATGTATGTTAGAAGGCCAACATATTATCCCCTAAATGAAATTCGTAATTATATTTGCGAGCTGCTTCAAATAATTATTTTCGTTTATAGGATGTAAGAGGTATCTTCTTTTTGAGTCAGAAATCAGATTTGGGAATGGTATTTAGTTTTAGTATATTTGTGTCTTCAAACATTTTAAGTACACAAGCATAACCGACAATCAAATGTCACAGTACAAAGCGTAAAAGCCAACATTTTTAAAATCATTCGCTATAAAAATTTAATTTTGCATTGTCATTTTTATAAAAAATTTAATATAAAATTTACAGATTACTTTTAAAAAAAGTTCTGAGGTGTAGCCCTGCTGGATAGCCCTTGGCCATTTCTAAGCCGATTTGGCTCAAAATGGATTATTAGACGTGCTCGGAATTTTAAACCAAATTCTGAAAGTGTGACTTGCTCAGTCACTCTTGTTTAATTGTGAACAAAATTCTAAAATTGGTGGTGTTGATTAAAACTTAGCTTAACCGATTATGATCTATTCCAAGGTTTAGGATGTGATTCATAAAATTAGAAGAATCTTAAGAATGTTGCAATTTTGTTGTTTAAGTTAAATTGGAATTCTACTAATAACTTTGATCGAAGTTCTGGAATTGGGCCTGAAGCAATACAACTCAGTTAGTGTTTATCTGTCAAATTCAGGTAATAAAAGAGGTTTAGTACTCTAAGTTCTGAAATCTGGTCATGCTAAGCAATGTACGGCATTCTTAACCATTTATTTTTAAAACTGATTTGAAAATTAATTTTAAGAAAACTTCTATGATTTGTGTCAACTGGATTTGTATTCTAATTGTAGGAATACAACAGGGTAGGAAACTCTACGAGCTTAAGCTTAATAAGAGCTTAATAGTTTAGACATCTGTCCAATATTAAACCAGGGGCGGAATCATGAACGTCACACGGAAATTTTAGATGGCAGAGAAATTTTATATGGAAAGCAGTAATAATTCTACCGATTTTATTCTGTTGTCTCAAAAACCTTACAAATCCGTTCGAATACTATAATGCGTGAATTCCATAGTGAAACATTTTTTTTCAGTAAAATTTACACGAGATAAAAATATGAATCCTGTACTTGTTAGAAACAAAAAAAAATCAGTAAAATTTACTGATAAAATAATAGAGTAAGTGGGGAAAATGTTGCCATAAAAAGTATGAAACTCAATATTTTTTATGGCAACATTTTTAACACACCTTCAAAATATAGTATGCGATGAGAAATATTTTTCGCACACTACGACAATTTTATGGTTATAAAATATTATAGTCAAATGTCAAGAGAAAAATGAAACGCGGGATAATTTTTATATGCCGCTATGCGGTCGTTGTAGGGTAAAATAAAATTTTGAAAATTTATTGTTTCGTTAAAATCGTTTATTTTCAAAATTTTTAGGTTATATTGCCCTCAATCTGTCGGTATTCTGAATATAAATTTTGGTATAACAAAAAACATTTAAAAGTTGCTGTTTTTGTCGCTCTAACGTAATCTAAATTTACTCTTCTCTTTTACTAAAAAAAAATTGTTTCACTGTGGAATCCACGCATAATGGGACATTTACATGCTACCAACATTTTTCTTCTGCAAAATGGGAAAGATATAACATTGACTTTTTGCACATGAGAGACAAGAAAAGAAACATATCCCAACAAAATTTTGCAGAAGATTTTTAAGTCATTATACAGCAAAAACCACTATTAAATGTTGCCATAAAAATAAATGTTGCCATAAAATATATTAGATCCGAGTATTTTTATAGCAAAATATCTCAGAAAATCCTATTAGAAAGTGATATAAGGGTGTCTGAAAGTAAAAAATGGGATTGAAGTAGTACGATTTTTAAGATCCTGACCACCATCTTCGCAGGAAAGTAGGGTCCAAACGTATTGTAGGGTCCAAAGAAGTCCAAAATATAGTTTTGATCGCACTTGCCTTGCTAAACTAAACACACAAAGATGTCTGTTCACATTTAATCTGTCAAGGTTTCGGTAAGCATCGTGCTTAGCGGATTTATTTGTTTTACATTGCCCAAGAGGTTTGAGTGCCCGCAAGGACCAAGACGAATTGGAAATTTAAAAGATTACTCATCGCATTAAAAGAGCCCATTATACAACGTCAGTGTACCATCTAGGGTTTTAAACCACGACTTTTCAAATGTCGTTCATGTATTAAATACCAAGTTATACCAACTCGATATCCAACTCAGCCTACTGTTCAGGATAGTGCCCAGAAATCTCGCTTTATCAGTAAAAGTGAGTTTAGTGCCTTTCTACGGAGAAGATACAACTGTTGGAAAAATATCATCCATTTCGACTCAAGTGTTCCCTCTTATAGTAGAAGCGATCCTCTCATTGGATAATTTTCAGTTTATCCCAATCGGTTGACAAATGGATCGTGTTAATTCAAATTTGAACATCATTTTACATATGTCATGTGATCTTCTGGTCAAACTGTCTGTGTTCATCATATCAACTTTGTTTTAACTTTGAGGGACAAAAACTATGATAATCGATATACAATCAACTTCCCAACCACCCCATAGTTTTACGTACCTGGCCCACGGGTACATTTTATTCCAGTGATTTTTATAATTTTACAATAATGTTTTTAAATATCATTGTAAAATCCTATAAACTACAGTAAACTCGAATAAGTAAATCAGGCGACCATACAAATCTATTTGGTTGAATTTGTAAAATATCTGATTTCGTGGACTATTAGTAAGGCCAAGTGGCATGAGTCGCAATAATACGTAGTGCAAATAAATGAGTATAAGCAAGAGTCACTGAAGAAGCAGCAGCCTGGTATTTATCGATCAACTTGGGTCCCAAGGACATCATTTTAAATATCGCGTCAAATACTATAATTGTTTTAACCAAATTCTGTCTATCTATCTATATAACACAATAAGATTTGCTAACTCGAAATGGATTTATCACCCATATAAAAACTAAATTTAATCTTTAATTGTTATACATAAAGGCGGAACTATATTTAGCTTTGGCTAATATAAATAAACAATCAAATTTAAGTTCTATATTTAGATAGACACAATAATACGAAATGTTCATGTTGTGAACCAATAAAAGCAATGTGAGATACAAAACCCAAACTAATGTACATACGAGTAACATACAATTTTGATGCTAATAAAAATTCCAATCCGCGATTTAAAAAATCGAAGTGAAATAACCGAAATAATAATTATAAAAGACAAATTGTGACATGTGGATGATGCCGGTGGTAATTAATCGTATGTTTATGTAGTTGAATTCAATTAATGATCACAGGTGTGATTATTTGTCACGATATACAATGGTCGACATTGATTTATTGCTTTATTAAGAAGGTAGAATTTATACTAGCTGCTTTCATACTTACAATAGTAATTTATAATGTTCTCGAAGAAAACTGGCCCTTAATTAAATACCTCCTAAATATAACAAATCTCTTCTTAAAAGTGTTGAGTTTTTAGGGACCTCCCAGCTAATTAATGTTGTTGCTGCTGTTTCTGCAGTTAATCAATTTCATATCTCTGTAATCAACCAAAAGTTGTCCAAAACCAAAGAACTTCTGAACACGTCCCAGGCAGCAGTATAAAACTCCACCAGATGCGCAGAATAATATACTTTCGCATACATTAAATGACTCTCGTTCGCCCAGAACACCAACCAGCAAATGGTGAACTTTACCTTAAATAGCTGGACGCAACTAATGATGAAGTTAATGACAACAATGCAAAATATGCCACAAGCAATGCTACAAAATCAAACCACCCTCATCCTCCACCGAAACTAGAATGTCTCCGATAAATTATCTGAAGATATGCCACTCGAACGCAAACGGTATAAGCCAACACAAACTCGAATTATAACATTTCCTAGCTATAGACACGAAATTGATCTTATGTTAGTTTTTGAAACCCACTTAACCGATAAAAAGAATTTCAATACGAAGTTTATGACACAAAACATCCCTTGGGCAGAAGTCGAGGAGGAACTGCTATTATTTTAAAAACAACGGATTTGCCGTTATGTTTTAAATGAATATAGTACTGAGGAAATCCTAGCAACAACTATACGGATTGATCTCGATAAAGAACATTTAGTCATCGCTTCAATATATTGCCCTCCAAATAATAAAGTTCATGAGTGAACGTTTGACCGGCCGGTGACTTTATTGTAAAACCTACCTACTGAGGTTCAAGATTCTTCTTCACCTTATTGGCCTGCTGACCGTCGAAAAATCCCTGACGACCTTTATTTTGCAGTCACAAGTAAAGAAACCGTTAACAGAGAAACGCCGCTTAAGACGCATCTGGCAAAATAATTGATCGCCAGATGCAAAACACAACTTTCACCAGGCGAAAAGAAAACTGCAAAGCCTACTACAAAAAAACAAGTTGGATTATATGCAAAGGACACACTATTGGTTTCGCAACTATGATTAACGCGAAATCATGGTTTCGTACAAGTGTGTCATGCTTAACCATAGTTTCATACCAAATTTGAACTCAGTTTCGAAATGAGATATTTTTTCTCATTTCGATGCATTTTAGTGCTCACAACGCCGAATGCTTCAAAAATGGAGATTTCGGACACTAATAGTTTACCAAGCAAATATATTTTCCTTTGAGTTTTTTATTTGTCATTGAGATATATGGTTGGCGCGAACAAATTTGTTTCTGTTCTGTCAATAGAAAAGTCATTTCTGACAATTTATAAGTCAATTAAATGTCAATCTTGACATTTTTGTCAATGCCTACCCCATTACTGTTTAAAGCTAAATGAGAAGACAAAAAAAATTGTAATGTATCTTGAGTTCTCATTTAAGAAATCATGATCTCGAAATTATAGTTAAGAAACCAGTAGTCTGTCTATGGCATTAAGGAATTATTTCCCCATTCGAAACCCGCCTATTCGTCTTTGTAACGATGAATGATCACCATGGATTATCGGTGGTTCAAACAGAAAATGTAGCTATCAGACTTGAGAGGAAATTTAACAGACCTGAGAGGAAATTTAAGATAAAGCACCCACTGGTAAACATTATTATGGCACATCAAATACAATTGAAGATAATCGGAGTGAAGTTAATGCCAAAATAACAAAATATACACTGTGTGCCATAAGTACTTAGAATTGAAAAAACACTCAAATATTGAACTTTCATAATAATATGTGAAATGTTTTAATAAAAACAAATATTTTTACACTAAACGTAGCAAACACTTAATTTTTGTGGAAAGTTTTGAGTGAATTTTAAAAAATGAAATTTTTTACAACAAACACACTATGAGTTGTACAGAGATGATCGAAGTTATTCTGAACTGCCCCTATGGATTGCATAGAAATGATCGAAGTTGTTCTGAACTAGTAATTGATGTAAGAAACCAATCTTATTTATCCACATGCTCGGAAATCTATCAGATTTTTGTTATTCGAGACAGAACGTCATTGAGTGTAATACGAAAATTCTTAAACATTTGAAATTATTTATCTCGGCCCCTACGAATTGCACAGATACGTTCGAAGTGATTCTGAACTAATAATTGAAGTAAGAAACCAATCTTATTTATCCACATCCTCGGAAATCTCTGAGATTTTTGTTATTCGAGACAGAACGTCATTGAGTGTAATACGAAAATTCTTAAACATTTGAAATTATTTATCTCGGGCCCTACGGATTGCCCAGATACGTTCGAATTGGTTCTGAACTAGTAATCGATGTAAAAAACTAACCTTATTTATCCACATGCTCGGAAATCTCTGAGATTTTTGTTATTCAAGACAGAACCACTTCGAACGTATCTGGGCAAACCGTGGGGGCCGAGATAAATAATTTCCAATGTTTAAGAATTTTCATATTTCATTCAATGACGTTTTGTCTCGAATAACAAAAATCTCAGAGATTTCCGAGCATGTGGATAAATAAGATTGGTTTCTTACATCAACTACTAGTTCAGAACAACTTCGACCGTATCTATGCAATCCATAGGGGCCGAGATAAATAATTTCAAATGTTTAAGAATTTTCATATTACACTCAATGACGTTCTGTCTCGAATAACAAAAATCTCAGAGATTTCCGAGCATGTGGATGAATAAGATTGGTTTCTTACATCAATTACTAGTTCAGAATCACTTCGACCGTATCTGGGCAACCCGCAGGGGTCGAGATAAATAATTTCAAATGTTTAAGAATTTTCGCATTACACTCAATGACGTTCTGTCTCGAATAACAAAAATCTCAGAGATTTCCGAGCATGTGGATAAATAAGATTGGTTTCTTACATCAATTACTAGTTCAGATCAACTTCGATCATTTCTATGCAATCCGTAGGGGCAGTTCAGAACAACTTCGATCATCTCTGTGCAACTCATAGTGTGTTTGTTGTAAAAAATTTCATTTTTTTTAAATTCACTCAAAACTTTCCACAAAAATTAAGTGTTTGCTACTTATAATGTAAAAATATTTGTTTGTATTAGTTCAATATTTGAGTTTTTTTTTCAATTCTAAGTACTTATAGGACACAGTGTATGTTTTGTTATTTTGGCATAAACTTCACTCCGATTTAAAGATAGACCCATGGGTATGATCGAATTACAGCTATAATGGGTGCAAGAATTGACGACTGGCTCAAACACACAATTTTCTTTATGAATCAGGATATATCCCTGAGTGCTGGAAACTGTCAACAACAAAAATGATCCCGAGCCTGGCAAAGAAAGCAATTATCGAAAATATTAAACCAGAACTACGAAATATCATCCCTAATCATCAATTTGGTTTGAGAGCCGAGCACTGAACCATTGAACAAGTGAACCGAGTAACTTGTCCAAGCATTCAATAAAGTACTTTTTACGCTATTTGCCGTAGGCACTTGGCGAAACGCACTAATACTTAATAAACACTTTTTCTTAAACACTTGTTTTTTATTTCGCAAAATTATATTTTTCAATATTTTAATTAAAAAATTTGTTCAAAAAGTTTAAAAAATCACTCGATCGATTTCGACTTGTTAGGTCATCATCAGGATATAAATCGCAGATATTATTTCAAATAGAATACCTCTGAATCGGACGATAAAAATATTCTGGCTGGAGTACCACAATGCAGTGTGCTTGGTCCAACGTTATATTCAATTTTTACTTCAGACGTAAAGAGACCATATCAAACTAAAAAAGGATAAAATTCACTGATTGATGGGGAAATATCCAACACAATGATTAAACCAATTTGGTCGTATATGGGTGTCAATTATGACAATCAACCTCAAATTTCAATATTGACAATTTCCAAGGAATACAAATTCTCACTGATTACAGGAGCACATTGGTTTGCAAAAAACAAAAATACACATAAGGACCTTAGCATCCTATCTATCAAAGACGAATAAAAAATAAAAGATGCGGATCAGCTATGGAGGAAAACTATCATCTCATCCGAACATGCTGGCGAGAAATATAAAAGATATACCTATGTACTCACGATTAAAGGAGAAAACGATGGCTGTGACAACATAAATTATGCTCCCTCCCCCTTATTAATTTTAGTTATTTTTGAGTTGAAAGATTCAATAAATAAATAAAATTTATAAAAAAAATTCATCATTAAAATTTACTTTCATTGTAAAATTTAATCTCCAGGATATGACAATGACAGGTCAAACAGTAAAAGCTCTTCCTCAAAAATAACTACGTAAACTACTCCTAATAGTTAACGCCGTAATCAGACTTCCAAACCAATGGACAGTCGCAGAATTAATTATGATACCTAAACCAAAGAAACCACTTAAGTAATGACAAAAATTCGTACAATGCGATTTCCAAATAAAAGTAAACTCAAACCAACAATAGAAGAAAGAAATCGTATTCCTCCACATCGATTTGGTTTCAGAGAAAACGATTCAACAATAGAACAAGTACACCGAATTACAAGCATCATTAAAGATGTACTTGAAAATAAGTATGTTCAAGCGCCTTCTAGGGTGTAGCCCAGGCCTTTGACATAGTATGGTATAGAGGCTTGGAATATAAATTACAAAGAGAATTACCAAAGCAGATTTATGAAACAGGTCTTGCCAACGATAGAGGAGAGTAGCATAGCAACGTTTGCGGATGATACGGCTTTCTTAGCAGTCGCTAATAGCAAATTGCAAAGAGCTACTAATATACTGTGA
Organism: Nephrotoma flavescens; assembly: GCA_932526605.1. Classification (NCBI taxonomy): domain Eukaryota; kingdom Metazoa; phylum Arthropoda; class Insecta; order Diptera; family Tipulidae; genus Nephrotoma; species Nephrotoma flavescens. Next base: position 79,567,711 of record OW052220.1, read on the forward strand.
TGCAGAACTATAGACGCATCTACCCTCTTTGTTTCTAAGAAAGTTTGAGGTAACCAATGGTGCAGTATAAAAGGGCATAGTAAAACAACAAAATTTACAAAGGAAATTGGAAAATGTATTTTACAGCGCATCCCCAATAGAATTCCTTTTTCCTTTTTTCCTTACAGAAAAGTATGGGAAAAAATTTGAGAAAAAAAAAATTTGTTTCTCAAATTTTTTTTCATACTTTTCTGTAAGGAAAAGGGAAAAAGGAATTCTTTTGGGGATGCTGATTGACCGTAATAATTCAATGTTTATTTTTTTTTTGGTGCACAACTATAGACGAGCGTTAATAGGGAACATAGAATAAAAAATTAATTCACTTTAGTTAAAATTCAAATAAAATTAATAATGAGTAGGGCCTCCTTTATTCTGAATAAGCTCAAATTTCCTGTTCGGTATACTCTCAACTAAGCTTACTTGAACATCTTCACCAATCGACTCCTAAGCTTCAATCACGGCCACTTTCAAGCCCGAAACTTTTTCATAATGCTTGTTCTCACTAAAAAAAAATCCAACTAAGGAAAGAGCATGTGAAAAAAAACGAAGAATTAAGCATCAAATACAGAAAGATGGATGGGCTCTTAGGAAGAAATTCTGATCTAACATAATAAACACGCTACTATACCGGCAAATGCCAAAACAACTTACGGTATACAGCTGTGGGGCTGTACAAAGAAAACCAATGTCAACCGTCAGTAATTCCAAAGTAAAGTCCTACGTAGAATATTTAATGCACCGTGGTACATAAGAAATGACGACCTCCTTGTAGAGATCTGAAAATGGATTTATCAGTCTACACCAAAATGCTGAGATACGTCGTATGTTTGATGAGTTAAACCCAGTAAGACGACTGCGAAGGAAGAAACCACTTGATCTATTAGATCCAATCAGGACCGACTTAAAATATAATAAAAGTGTAAAGGGGACCAGACAAAGGGCTACAACCCTCCAAACAAGAATATAAATTATGAAAGATAAATTACTAGATGATTTTTAAATCACTTGTAATAAATAAATAAATCAAAAAAAAATTAAAATTTACAATCACCGCACTACTTTCTCCAGCGCACGCAATGGCAAACTATTTTTTGTCCCATCCAATATTTGAAATACAATGTTTGCGATATTTATAGAAAACAATCCCAAATACCGAATGATTTGTCCACTTTGTCAACAAGTGTAATGAACTGACATAATAAAATATTAATTTACGTTCAATTTACCCAATTTCACTTTCATTTCGTCGAACGTCTAACGCATGCATAATTCTTGTTTAGCAAATAAAATCAAGTCAAAATCTAAAAATAACTCACAATAAATCACGTTTCACTTGCTATATTTAAGTGTTTACATAATGATTATGTTTAATATTTTAGTTGTAATCCCCGAACCGGTTTAAAACTAGTTAAGCTATTGAATAAATGTACACTAATCTATCAATGCGATTAGTAATCGTTATCGATTTAACTTAATTTTTCATTATCACTTCGTTATACACAAATTAAACACAATCGATTCGGTATATACTGGAATGGCTTAATCGAAATTGTATGGTATCGTATTAACGCAATGAAAACGATATGAAAAAAAATTTCTTATTAGATTATATATAGACCCCTTTCTTATATCGAATTTGTGTATATATAAATGAAATCGATTAAGGTGCGGATAGATATTGATTACCCAAAAAAAAGGTTGATATTTACAACATTTCTATCCCACATTTGCATCTTTTATTTCAGGTCCTTTTGGTTTGAGGACCGTAATTTTCTTTTTTTGTATTTATTAAAATGTCTCTGAAGCCCGGTTCGTTCCTTTGTTAATTTTTTAAACCCAATTTATTATCATACCTTATATTATATAATTATCGATAAGATCTCATATATCCACATTTTACTAGCAAATTGTGTTTTGTAAAACAAAAATATCATTTTACAGCCTTATTAAAATCTTCTAATTTTCATGAATGTTTTCACCCCTTTATATTTCTAGTTAAATGGGTACAAGACGGCGTTTTAGAATTTTATAAAAATTTTAAACGCGAAAGCTTCCCTATAATTGATAAATACGAGTAATATAATTTTTTCCACTCCTGCGACCAAAAGCTACACATTTTTTGTTTAAAAATCGAAACTAAAATTCATCAGTTCTATGATAACAAACATAAGTAAATAAAAATGTTTTTACTCTCTAGGGACTAAAGAAGATGGGTTACTAGGCATCTAATTATAAAAATCAAATAATTTTCATACAAAATTGTTTTCTAAGAAATGAATTTTTAATGAAAACTCGGTAGCATTATAAAAATTTTTTGTCTGGATCTTTTATGTAAGAAAAATATTTTTACTAAAATTGAAGTCGTAGAGAAAATATCGTACCTATCTCGGCAGTAAATGTCGATTATTGCTCTTGTTCGTTACCGGTTCGGCCTTAAATCGTAATTTCTTCACTCGGGGAATAATCTCCTATTTTACTCACTTGACACATAATCTGTTACTATCCCATTTTCCTCATTATGCGAATGACCGCGAGACATTATAGATGTATTGTACAAGACAAATACAACGAAATTCAACAGCAGTGTGATGTATAATTACAAGAATTCAACGATAAAGCCTAATTTTTTTATTACAAAATTTCAGAAAAACTGCACACTAAATATTTCAAAGACGTACTGCCATTTTTATTTTTTTTTTAATTCATGCCATCTGTTGAGTGGTCGAAGCACTCCCTGCTCTTTCGCGGTTCATTTCCCCCCACCCCCCCTCATTTTTATTTTAAGTTACCATCTGCACATTTCATAAATCCATGCCAGCCTATTGTGCTGGCCATGGAAGTAGGGTCGGCCCATGAGTTTTGCACGCAGATAGGGGATCGTAGTTGTGTTCCTTTTAATCACAGATCGTAATCTGTCGATGAAAATTTCGTTTAACATCCTGCCCCTATCGGGATTCCAACCCGATACTTCCCGATCCAAAGACCAAAGCTTTAACCACTGTGCAGTGCCATTTGGTCGGTGTACTGCCAAATTATTCTGTAGGGATCAGATTGCTCCAATGTACATACATATAATTAACGAGGTATTCTAGACAAGGAACGAAATTCGTGTACTTTGACTACATTCACATAAAGTGTAACTATCATATCTCGCATCCGGATGTAATACACAATTGACCGCAGACGAGGTTTATCCAAAACAAGCCAACAAAGTTGACTGATCTATGGTCAGATAGATCAGTCAAAACCGTATGAACGATGATGATACGAATGATGATGATGTTCTCCAAAATTTAAAAATTTCATCATTTTCAATTGTATTCCCTATTGGAAATTTTGGTATTTTTACCAATTGGAATTTTCACCAATTGACATTCCCAAATAAGCTACGAACCCGATTTATTGTAAATACAATCAAGTAACAGAAATCCTAGAAGTGTTCACAGGGTCACATTTATACTTGTCGATAGTTCAAACAATCGACTATCAATAGTTCCTGGTTCGGTTATGATGATATTTGTGCCATACAGGGATTTTCGTGAATATGTTTTTGACATATCACGCGTGATTTGCGACATCTGTCAAAGTCAATTGTTCTCAGTTAGCATTGCCATTTAATCATATTTCTGTTCAGTGAAAAACGTGTTTCGCGCACTTCGTCCATTTTATGTTCGTTAGTCAAGCCATTGTGACAAAATTTCGCACCAATTTCACGTTATTGGACATCACTGCTTGTACAGTACAGAGGGAAATATTGCTGATATAGCAGCTAGTGTTGATAAAGGCGACAAAATGTCCATCCGTTGCAGGGCACTACAATTGGGATTGTGTTATTCGACTATACGTAAAACGTTTTATGCAATTATCTTGGTCTGAAGGCGTATAAAATACAGCTCGTGCAACAACTGAAGCCGAACGACTCGCCACAACGTCGATGTTTTGGTGTGAATGCCTTATAAAAAACTTGAGGAAAATCTGTTTTTTTACCGAAGTGGTCAGCAACGAAGATTGGTTGGTTAATAAGCCAAAATGCCGCGCTTGGCGTGATGAGCAGCAATAGGCAATGCAAAAATTGCCGATGTACCCAAAAAAGCCACTGTTTGGTGCGGTTTATGAGCCGGTGGAATCATGGGTCCGTATTTTTTCAAAGATGAATATCGCCGCAACGTTACCGTCAGTAGTACTTGCTATCAATCGATCATTACAGATTTTTTTTTTTTGCCCAAAATGCATGAACTAAATCTGGTCGATATGTGGATTCAGCAGGACGGGGTGCGCCACATGCCACCCAGCACGCGAACCCCTGAATTTATTAAGAAACGATTTCCGTGAGCAATTTATCTCACGTTTTGGTCCGGAGAATTGGCCGCCTAGATCGTGCGATTTGACGCCTTTTGACTATTTTTTATTGGGATGAAGTCTCTCGCTTATGCCAATAAACCATCCACAATTCAAAAATTGGAAGAGAACATTTAACGTGTCATTAGCGAGATACCAGCCGAAATTCTCGAAAAAGTGGTGAAAAATGAATATTTTGCATAGACCACTTAAAACGTAACTGTGGCCAACATTTACATGAAATAATCTTTAAACAGTAAATGGCAAACATTGATTTATCGATTCATCGATCGAGATTTTTGCAATTTTAGTGTATTTTTTTTGAAAATTATAAACCAAATGCTTAAAAAATATTGTGAGTATTTTAGGAAAATCTTTAGGCAAAAGTTGAAGAAATTAAATTCTCACTGCAACTAAATTCTTCTGGTAGAACCTTCGATGACTGTAAACCAGGGTGAAAATTTACGCTACGCACAATTTGCCAAATCTATATAGTTTTCAAGTGGAGGGTTGCTCCGGGAATTCTCGAGCAGCAAATCTAGGAAATTTACCTTTTTGGTTTCCTATTTCCCTGATAAAATCAAAATTTCACGAGTTATATTGATCCACTGTGGTGTATAATTTAAAATCAAGGCAAAAAATATTGGTAATAGTTATTACTTACTGACAGGCTGTTTGATTGACATTGTTGCCAATAGACGAATCTAAAATTGGACTACCTTTTATTATGGGTATAGCAAGTTATGATATTTACAACATGGAGCACCTGTTAACCCATGTCTTTATAATTTCAGTGATAGTTGAAGACATAGTAGTAACATGAATTTGCTTAAGATATTCAGTCCCTTCATCAATGCTATGTAGAAGCTAACATAAAGTTGATGAAGAAACTGAATAACTTGAGCACAAGCCTTCTAACTATCACTGGACTTAATCAACGAAAAAATGTCTCGGTAATCGAACAACTCGGAAACAAATTCCACAATGGCCTCTCTAAAAATTCAATTGCGCCTACTTGTGCCTAGACGAAATCAGAAATTTTCTTGATCGTATTTAACTGCCAATGTAAACCTCTCCATCAATAATCTCAACGAGTTAAAATTTAGGTTAATTAAATATGAAATAGTTACATCCTATCCTTCAACAAATAGCACAGTTCTGTTTCACAATCCGAATTTCAAAAAATTCTTGAAAAATAACCACCTAAAATTTTACATTAATAGGATTTAAAAATCTCCATTTCTTCTTTCTTTTTCCAAACCAAAGTACATATATCATAATTCACTCAGAAATAAATAATCTGTACAGTAAACTCCTTAAGACTGTATCACACAAAATGTATTGAAACAACAGCAAAGTTAAAAATATTTAAACTCGAGTATGGAACTAGTTGGGGGCGGGGGGCATAAAGCATTTCACAAAATGTGATTGGTTTTGAGTTCGGGAGCGTGTAAGATGCTTTCTATTTCCAATGTCATTTACGCAGCATAACGATCAGGTTCTAATCATGCATTTAACAATGAGTAATAATTTCATTATTTATTGGTAATTTCTGCCTTAGTTATCAAATAGTTATCGGGTTTGCTTCTTTAACCTGGCTAATGAAGCTACCTTAAAGGACCGGAATTCTAAATACTTTAAAAATTCAAACTAAATGAATTACAAAAAATACAAAGTTATTAGTCATTTTCATTAGTTATTGAACCGGGATTCATGTCCTGGCTTAATAACAAACAAAAGTAGACCATATTCCAAAAATTTTATATAAATTTGTACCATATGAATTTACGGTGGAATTCCTGGAATTTAGGCAAAAAAAATGTTTAAGGAAATAACACCGAGACCACCGGGAAACGGACCCGTTCCTAAAATATACGGGAACCTACGAAAAATAGGTAAAAAAATAAACATGGGTATAAGTCAAACTAACAACCCCCTCAATGGAGGGATTTTGCCGTCTCGGGTCAGGTTACTTAATCACGAATCTTTGGAGTAATTATTGATTGCTCCATTGAGTCATAGGCAGGTCCCAGGGCGAGAACCTATGTGATTCAAACTTTTAGTATTTCAGTAGTTCCACACTAACTATAACTACAAAACAAAGTGTTTCAATTAATTAAGTACAAATATAAAATTCCAAACTCACTTTAATAGACACAATGAGCCAAGCATAAACCAGCGAACACAAAGACTAAGTTGTTTTTGCGAAAAGCCTATAAGATGTTGATGGTTGTAGAACTTTATCACATCCCATTTATGGATTTCGTCGTCTCTATGAGGTTTCATGATCATTTTGATTTGGGATTAGTGAGTACTCAGTCCATTGAATTCTAGCCAGCTTCCTCATCCGCTGGGTGTCTCATCTCACCACCATACCGGAGGGGTAGGTTATGTTACGTTCCATTGTTGTCCAGTCTTCTGTGTTCACAGGTAGTCACCCAGGATTACGAATGCAGCCAAATAAAACTAATAAAAAATGGTATCTTAAACTCCCACCAAAATAATATTGAATTAATTCTTGGGGCCCAAATAAAATGATCATCCGTTAATTTAATTTTATTGGCTAGTCCTTGAGTATACAAAAGCGTTAAATATTTTTACCCGGTACATCACTTACCACTAATTTGGTACCAGCGAAATGAAACGATAAACTTCAAATTTTAAGGCTCCCGCTTTAAAAAATTAGTTCCAATTTTGTTTTTCTATTCAACTCTTTTAATCTCGGTAGGTTGGCTAACGAAATTAAATATGGTATAGTCAATCCACCTTATCCATGCACTGCCTAAAACGAATATCTTTCCGTTATATTTGAAAAGTTAGCAAACTAAACTTAGTTTTGGGGAAGCATGATATCCAAAACACTTAGGGATACAATATTTTCCCAATAATTTAAAAGTCCCTGAGACCAAAAACAATTTTTCATCTATATATCTGGATTGCTATCTGTTACCGGTGAAATCTCGAGAATGGCTTGTGAGATTTTGGTACCATCATGTCCTAGTTTAAATTCGGCGAATTGAAAAGTATTTGGGACCTGTACTGTACATCCATGTGGAGGGGAACGTGTTATAAGTTCACAAATTCATCGTTCGATGCTGGTAGCTAACTATTCGTATATGGGTATGAAGTTTCCAAGAATTAACAAAAATTGGTTATGTAAATAATTTTATATTAAAAAAATATTAAAAAAAGTTAAAGTTATGATTAAATTATAATAAAAATAAAAAATGTAATATTGGCGAATAACTTAATACGGAATGTTGCAATTCTACAAAATTATAAAATATTCCAATCATTCCCTCAATATTATCAGTTAAAATAAGGCAAACGCTTTAAAAAACGTAAAAGCCTAATCATACGGAAAAACAGGGAAGCTTTGTAATTGCTATGATTAATAAATATTTTTATGAATTTATAAGAAATTTAGAGGTTTACTGGCCTACCTAACAGTATCGGTAAAAACCTGAAAACATCTCTCTGCTTTAGCCAACCTCCAGAGAACCTACCTTAGACATTCATAGGCAATAATAAAAAGCATCTATGTTTTCCTATATTGACAGGTACCTATTTTTACTAAAGACACAAGTCAATAGCCAACTAGTTAAGATGTCGGGAAGTTTCCTTTGATTTGGCTCCAGTGCAATCAACGCCCAAACTGCGGAAATGCTAAAAGTTCTTTTGGAACAAAATGTTTAATTATTTAAAATTATTTACGGACAACCTTCAGTTTTATGGAATGTTAGAAATTACTTTTACCTACTGTTTTACAACTACATTAAGATCTTTTTGTTAATTAACTAAGTATATGAACCCAAGCGTAAGTCTAGAAATGCTACGAACTGGTTCGAACAAAATGAGATTGTTGTGCTGAATTGAGCCCACAATCACCAGACTTAAACATTATTGAACATGTTTGAGGAATTGTTATGAAAAACGTAAGCCTTTTTACAACAGAACAATGAAATTTTCCATAATTGTGGAAAGGGCCTAAAATTGAAAAAACCTACATTAAATCTACCAAAACTACCAAATATTAAAAAAAAAAGATTTATTTAAGGTTTTTCAGCTTTTCGGACAAAATATTATTTTTAACGACATTTATACAATGTTTACGATTTTTCTAGTCATAGAAAAGAAAGAGACCATTTACTCTTTGTTTTATATGACTAGAAAAGTTGTAAATATTGTATAAATGCAACTAAAAATAATTTATTTGTCTGAAAGACCGAAAAAATGTTAAATAAATTAATACGACGGACGATTTTAAACACTTCTTAAAAATAGTTTTGTTTCTCTGCAATACTGTAAAATAATTTCTATAAAGTATTGTCTTAATAAGGATTAATTCCTTTTTAAAAATAATTTTATATTCTATGTTATGAACATGTTATGTACGTTTTTTTCTTAACATACATATATGTAATATGAAATAAACTATGAATTTTAAAAATACCAGTCAAAATTATTTGAGTTATTAGTATATCATGTAAAAAAATTAAACGGGATTCGCTCGAAATGCGATGTTTCAAAAAGCGATATTTCGAAACAGATATTTCAAAATGTGATATGGTTCAAAACGAGATATGGTACAGAATGTGCATTGCGAAGCGACGGGAGCGCAGCGACGATCCTATCGATTTCAGGGAGCTCAGGGGGCGAAGCGCCCACCTGATATAACCCTATCCTATACTCCTGCCAATATCGGTTTTTAAATTCGTATAAATTGAAATTGAATTCCCTCTTTTCCAGAATGTACATTGCGAAGCGACCGGAGCCGATTCGCCTGATATAACCCGATCCTAAACTGCTGCTCCTATCGATTTTTAAATTCCTATAAACTAAAATTAAATTTCCCCTATGTGGATTATAAATAAAAATTGAAATAAAATAATTGAAATAACTATAATTTTTTATATTTTTGTAAAAGTCGGTGCCCCAATCTTAACTAAAATATTTTTTCGCGTTTGGGTTAATTGTCATTTAAGACCATTTGAAGTCATTTAGGGCTACTTGGAATCATTGAGAGTTACTTGGGGCCATTTGCCGAAATTTTCATGGCCCTCTTCCTAATCAGCACACTAAAATGCCTTACGATAGTTATTCAGAATTGCAAAAATTTTTTCTGAATAATAAAATAAAATAATTTAAAGTACAAAATTTGTGTTTTAAATCGTTTTTTCTGGTTTTAAAAAGTGGAGATTGTGACTGCAAGTGAATAACTATCGTACGAATGGAAACCACGGCGAGTACTCAGTGCAAGAATTTTTAAAATACCTTAGTATACCGATTTTCAGAATTGCTGGAGGTAGGACCTATTCGGAAGTATATCCACGCAGTTAAAATTTTCGGCCGTCAATTGATATCAGGTGCAAATTGAATGAAAAATTGAATTTTATTAAAACCTCCAATATTTGACATTTCCGTATCTTGGACACTTTTATTCAGTCCCTTGAAATTTCATATATTTATTTTTAAAAAAATGGTAAACATACTCTGTATATTGGATAACCTCTTTATATTGTTTTATTTAAAATATCGCGTTTCAAATGCTCCATTTCACCCTTAATTTTCTGGTTTGTTGATTATTTTTTCAAGGCCAACTAGTCGTAATAGATAATGTATATAGATGTGTAACAAAATTGACAAAAAAAATAATTATTGTTGAAATGTCTTCGCATATTTCGCATCGTATGCAATATAATTTGTTGAAAATAATTAACACAAATACATATGTTGATTTAAAATAATTAATTATTTAATTATAATATAAATAATCCAAAAATGTACACCAGAATTTTTTCTTCTTTCATTTCGTTTCAATGTTTATTTTATACATATCACAAAAAACTTTGTTCCATTTTATACTTATCGTACACACGAAAATAAAAGCAAATTAAAAATACATGCGAAAAATGAACGACATTTTTTTTATTACTACTTTGAAACCGTGATATCGGTTTTTATTTTATTGTTTTATCTAAATTTATTTTATTGTTTTATCACTACACAGTACACAACACACTCAAAAAATAAAATAAAATTAAAAAACACATTCGAAAATAAATTGGAAATCTTTTTATTACACTGTAAATCCTTATTATATATTTAAACACAAAATTTTTTTGTATTGTTTTGTAATTGCTCTCTCGAAAATAAAATTTAAACTAAAATGGATAAGTCAAAAATGGCCTTGGAATATTTTTTATTTCATTTAAGTTTGTGTGATTTCGCAATTAAAACCTGTATGTCATAGGTAAAAGGGGGAAAAAACGAAAAAAAAATCGTTTCTTTGATATCCAATGTGGAACCTTCCAATGGGGTCCAAATTAAACAAATTCAAAATTTGTAAACATTGGGACAATTGTTTGAGTCACTGTATATCAATGTCGTATCCATGTTTCAAAACCAATTTCACTACATTCTCAATTGGTTTTTATTCCAAAACCCACTCTGGGTTGGGACTGCTAATTCGCTACGGGGTGATTCCAAGGTTCGTTCTAAGGCGAAAATTGTATGGGACTGGTGGGGTCGATATTTGATATCCTTTTTTACAAGCTCAACTGGTATTGCTAAGTAGTAAGTGTAAATCGGTTATTTCCCTTTAAATATTTTGAAAGTTATAATTTAATCATTGTGTGCATTTTTTTCAAAGCAAAATTTTTCGCACCCTGTAACTCGGAGGATAATAAATATCCATTTTACGTAACTACAAAATTTGAATATACAATTAATTATCGAAAAAACCTAAATCTATATTATCAATAATCTTGGATTCCCTATAATGCTGCCTGTTGCATAAATACATACGACTGGATTTGTATACCGTAATTTAACTTATAAGATAATTCTGCTCAAATGTAATAAAAAACACAAATTAAGTTTTGGAAAACGGAAAATCTTATTCAATATATTATCAATTTCGTTTCCGTTTATTTTCTAATACTTTTTCCTCGTCTTACTCGTACGTACTAAACGAACACTGAAGAAAGCAACGATTACTATTTATAACGTGTACCCAAAATGGAAATTTACTAAAACAATTCGAATATAAATATACTAAATCTTGTTTAGAAAGTATAGAAATTGGTTTGCATCAATAATGCCCAATATATGACACTATATCGTGTCGGTGTAAACAGCGGCACGTAATAAACACTGTGCAGTCTTGAATACAATGAACATACATGCGATTAAATTGTGTATTTTATCTCGCCAGTAGCACTTGTCTTATGTTTTATAAATAAGTCATATATATTTTTAATTAAACCACCAAAATCACATTTCACTCAACTGCCATATACCTATGTTATTTTATATGGTTGAAGAAATATACTCGTAGCTACCAACAAAGAGAAAAGAAAAATTTACCACAACTGCGACAACTTTTTTTTTTGTGTGTGTGTCGCTATCAAAAATCCTAAAATATAAAGTTGTATAAAAGCTTTCATGTTTTATAGAGACGTAAAAAGTTTTACGAGACGGTATCACAAGTTTTTGGACAGGTAAGTAAAATTTTTGCGACACAATACGATTTTTTTTTTGTTGGTCGTATCGTACGATCAAGTCTAGCGTCTTGTGTCGTGTATATTTTTCGAGATACAATATAAAAAATGGATTACATTTACAGTTTATATTAAATTTTTTAAGAGAATACGAAAACCTATAATTAAAAGTTTTATTTGTGATTTTCTGAGATAAGGTCTTTATCAGATTAATGAATTTGTTTTTTTTTCTTAATTTTTGTATATAAGAATTATGGCTAAAATTTTAAGAGTTCTTCTTTGGGAAATAATGTTTATACTTTTGACTTTATACCTACAGATTTTTATTTGCTAAGATAAATTCGTTAGTTAAAGCTGTATTTTGTAATCGTTAACCTCTTATTTTCAGGAAAGGGTAGCAATATCAATTTTTTATTTCAATTATAGATATAATACAAAAAAGTTTCAGATTACGAACTCTGCCAAATTGATATAAAAATATAATTTTATCGACAAAGTTGCTGTAAATTTAATAAAACCTTTTCTTTATCTCTATCGATTTTTTATTAATTATCCCTAAAATAACACTTTCTTGGGGAAATGATAGAAATAAGGAAAAAGAAAGTTTAAGAGATAATCTCGAGCTATTTATTTATTTACTTGGAGATTGTGAAACTGAAAATAATTTAAAAAACAAGCAAGTTGAAAAAAAATATTTTTTCGATGTTGTTGCAAAATAATTTTTCTAGACCTTGAGTTGACTGGGAGGCGTGAAGTAAGGACGTAAAAAGCATAACGGCGGAAGAGCAGGATGAGCCTTGAGCCCCAAAACAGATCGCATAGTTATCAACAAAAAAAATTATAGAAACCTATCTAGCTACTTAGTACAGTATGTGCAACAAGAGCGTGTACGGCAAAAAACTAAGTAAAAATAAAACTACGGTTTTTTTTTGTTTTTATTACGAAAGATTGTTGTATTTTCTAGGGCGCTATCAACTAATACATAGGAAATGCCTGGTTTCTTTTGTCCATACTATCAACCAGTTTTTCTGCATACTGTGGTGATAAATTTTGCCATATCTTCCGAACAAGTCACGCTAGAGCGCTCAAATTTTTTATGTGGTACATTTTCAGCTGTCTTCATGAGTGCCCACAAATTTTGATAGGATTGGAACTAGGTGACTGAGACGGTCAATCCAATGTTGTGATGCCCTTTTTGAGTTTAAATTCCGAACAGGATATGTATTTCGACATGCGTAGCTATGTTCCATAATTCTATTTCGTATGGTTGTTTTTGGTATAAGATAATATTCTTTTTCGCCAATTTTACCGTAGCTGCACCCAGCGTAAACCAAGAATTTTCAGAAAATAAATATATGATGGCCTTATGCTCCTTTTTGGAGTGGTTTGGATTTTGCCTCTATCTGGCAAATCGTCAACATTTTTGTACATTTTTGTAATTCTCTTCTGTAAAAATGTTTTCAACTTTTTTATATATTTTGCTGGACTTGTAACCGACATTGTTGGTCCTTTCGGATGTGCATTTAAAAACACCGCTTGAAATCGTTTTTTTATAAATCGCACTTACTTCTTTCATATATGTTATCCGATAAACAGTTGCAGTTAAACTAATGTTTGTTTTAGAGCGTTCAAGAGGAATCAATAGAAAACCGATATTTGTTCCTATAGTTTTGTTATTTGTTATTTGTTCCTATACTCCCATATTTGTTCCTATAGTTTTAAGTACAATTATGACGTACACGCTCTTGTTGAACATACTGTAAATATCCGAGTGTCCTTTCTTGTCACTGAAGCAGAGTTAGACAATTAGGACCATTTAACAAAAACTTTAAAAAAATCAACATTAAATAATAAGTTAAAATTGATAAAAATCGCATTTAAAGCGACAAAGGACTTATTGAGCTGCTATTCGCATTCCAATTTTCAAATGTAGAAAAAGTTGAAAATGGAGAATGTTGAAAAATTTATTCAAGCTTATGAGTCGCCTGATTCTTATACAAAATATAAACCTCAATAATGGTTGATCAAGTATATGTGAAGCTTAAATAAGCACTACTTCGATATCGATCAAACTTTTTGCCTTAGCTTTACTTTGGGGTTCAATTTAAAATTTCTAATTTAAAGTTTGATGATCATGCTGTGCACCTGTCGCACAACTCGGAAAATATTTTTTATTTTTTTAATTGTTATATAAATGTAATTTATGTAAGAAAATGAAGGGGTGTAATTATTGTGCCCAACATCCGAGTTTACGATAAATGTACATAGATTTCGAATAGGCCACACTTAATTTTTAAAGCGAAAAATTTAACCTACCTGATTTGTGGTTAAATTTTAGAAAACCAACAAAGGCCAACTTGTTGAAAATTTAATCTGCATTGCAAAACATGAAAAAGCTCCTACGGGAGCTCTCATCGCTGGTTCACAGATGTCCATTCCATTTTGCATTGATCTTTAATTTTATGGAAAAAGCTTTAACATGAAATTTTATTCCAAATAATCAATCCACCCTGCAGAGATGCCAAATTTCGATGAAATAAAGTTGTTTTTTTTATCAAAACTTGTCATTTCCGGTAAAATTGAAAAATAATCTGAACAAAGTTTGTTTGAAATTTAATTTACAACCTTTCGGCCAAAAATAACTGGGATCCCGAAATTTATGAAAAAGTTAACTAAGAAGTTTTATCCCGATCGCTTAATCCGTATGGGCTTACAGAGGCCAAATTTTTACATAAAAACAGTTTTTTTTGGCAAAAAACGTTGTTTCCCTTTAAATTTTGGAAACTGATCAGGACCGATATTGTTACAAAACTAATTTAGAATCTGTTAGTTCATAATAGTTTTTCTCGTAAATGATATATTTTTCAAAATAAATTCAAAAAAGGCAGAAAACTTCTATTGAAGCTGTTTATTCCGGTTGAAAAACGAAAAATCTCCAATGAAAGCTGTCACTTTTGGTGAACCGAAATTTCAACCCGATCAATCAATCCGTCTGGAATGTACAGGAGCCACTTTTTTGGTGAAAAAGGTTCTGTCAAAAATCGTCGTTTCTGAGGCAATTTTGGAAAAATGATCTCTTGTGTCAATTTAGAATGTTTTAGTCATAATAATCTTTCTTGTGAATGAGATTTTCACAAAATGTTTACAAAAAACGAAAAAAGTCCTATATAAGCTGCCACTTCCGAAAAACGGATTTTGGCCAAAAATCACTGGGATCTCCCAATTTATGAATCAAGCTTAAATATGAAGTTTCACACTGATCAGACAGACTGTCTGGACTGTAGAAAGGAAACGCCGTTTAGACTGCAAGCACACGCAGTAATTTTTTGTGCATCACTGCAGATCAGCAAAAATCTCTGCAAAAAATATACTGTATTTGACCATTTCTTAAGTGTGAATATGTCATAAGACAGTTTGGAGTTTATAATTGTGAATTCAGCCCAAACTACCAGATTATCTTAGATCAAGCATAAAGTGAAGCAGTGGAACAAGCTTTGCCTAGAAATTAGGATGATGATGAACGCAGGCAACGTTTAAGAAAGGTGTGTAATTTTGCAGCTCGTCAAAATTTTATCAGCAAGATGGTGGATGTGGCGTTGATACAATGCCCGAAAAAGTTGCCCAAATGCTGATGGTTAAATGCTGGATCTTATGCGTATTAATTAATAAAGCGGATTTTTATTAATTATTTATGTCTTTTATTTTATATTTATGTGTTTTATTTTATATTCACAAATTTTTTCCCTTTTACTACAACTTATCGAGGTAACCTTTTTGTTCTTAATAATTTTTTTTATGTGCAGACAGCTTGATTTTTTCTTTTACGTTTATCCCTTGTGGTCGACATGCAAACTAAAAAGATAGTGCTGAATAGCTACCTTACCAATTTTGTTACCGATGTTAAGTAAAGAGTTCAACTACAGATGGCATTAACTCTAATTTTTAATTATGTAAGTGTCGATAAAGAAGATAGATAAACGTCAAAGTCATCAGATGTCAACAAGTTTTTAGGTATACGAATAAATTATACAATGTTTAGCTAAATTACAATATTAAATTCTATCTTATAGCAACAAACATTAACTAATATTGAACGAGATACATAACCGTGGCTTGCTGATATAAGAAAAGTGATATGATTACATAAAATACATAAAATTAGTTATATTTACATTAAAGGTTTTTTCTTTATAGATTTTGATGTGGACCGTCTGGATCATGCCTGTTGCTGGATTGAACATACTCCCCGGGTTGAATCATTATCAGATTCAAGGTTTGGAAGTCGGCACATCTTTTGTATTGGTCGTTTGAGGATGCCGTATTTTGTTTTAGCTTCGGCCACCCTAACGCAGCCATCGTCACCGGGAAACAATTTTACAATTCGTCCCATTAGCCACTGAGCGGGTGGTAAATTATTATCTTGTAATAAAACAATGTCATCTAACTGTAGATTCCCTTGGTTTGATTTCCATTTGCCTCTTTGCTGAAGCGTGTTCAAATACTCTATTTGCCAGCGTCTCCAAAATTGTTGATAGAGGTGTTTCACTATGTCCCATCTTGCATGAGAACTTAACCTTTGCTCGGCTGCTGGTTCTGGCAATTGATAAATTGAGCGCCCGATTAAAAAATGAGCGGGCGTAAGACACTCTACTTCGTCGTCGTTACTGCAACAGATTGGCCTTGAATTGAGAAGGCCTTCGATTTGCACCACTAGCGTTGAAAATTCTTCTAGGGTAAGTATGACGTCACCGACAGTTCTCGTGATTTGTGTTTTTACGGATTTAACCGCACTTTCCCAGAGGCCGCCTTGATTGGGTGCTGCTGGTGGTATAAATCGCCAGTTTACCTTGTATTTCAATAGATTAGAAGAAATTTGGTTATT
This sequence comes from Nephrotoma flavescens, assembly GCA_932526605.1. Classification (NCBI taxonomy): domain Eukaryota; kingdom Metazoa; phylum Arthropoda; class Insecta; order Diptera; family Tipulidae; genus Nephrotoma; species Nephrotoma flavescens. The sequence goes on from OW052220.1 coordinate 79,584,472, forward strand.
ATTGTTTTTTAAAAATGTATATACTTCTTCGAGATAATTTTTAGTGCCCACGAAGTTTGTGGCGTTGTCGCAGTATATGGTATGACACAGTCCCCTTCTGCTTATAAACCGTTTTAATGCTCCTAGGAAAGAGTCTATATTTAGATTCATACATATCTCAACATGTATGGCGTGAGTGCTAAAGCACACGAAAATGCACAAATACGCTTTAGCAGGTATTGACCCCCTTCGCCGGAATGCATGGACTTTGAAAGGGCCACAAAAATCAATCCCGACTGCTCCAAATGGCACCGTATATTGCACTCTATCTTCGGGTAGCTGTCCCATTAGTTGGCTCATCATTCTCGGTTTTTGTTTCAGACATTTGACACATCTCTGAAATATTTTTCTCGCAACATCCTTACCTCTTAATATCCAAAAATTTTGGCGAACTAAGCTCATCAGTAGATGTGTGCCTGGGTGTTGATACTGGACATGCACATCATAAGTTATTGTTGTTGCAATTGGTGATTTTGAAGATACAACTATTGGATGCTTGGCATTGTAAGCCAACGATGATTTCTGCAATCTGCCTCCAACCCTCATAACTCCTTCGGTGTCGAGGAATGGATTAAGTTGTCGTAAACTGCTTTTAATTGGTATGGCTTTAGAATTTTGAAGGTTCTGGTACTCTTCAGGAAAATGTTTGATTTGCCAATATATGGCCAATTTTCGGTTCGCCCTTTCCATTTCCTCCAATGTCAAAATGCCAATTCGTTTCTCCTCATGATATCGTCTGGTCTTCAAATTGTGGATATACCTGAGCACGTATGATAATACTTTCTTGAGCTTAAAATAGCTAGAGTATCTTTGGCTCAGGTAGGATATAACATCATATGGACGGATGATCTTTGGACTTATAGTTATCGTATTATAAACATCAATTTGAAGATCTTCTTGTGTTTCTGGTATTTGTTGCTGATCCGGCCAACATTGTTCACTCCGTGAAAGCCATGCTGGACCTTTCCACCACAGATTATTGCTAGCAATTTCTCCGATTGGTTTACCTCGGGTTGCACAGTCGGCGGGATTCTGTCCTGATGGCACGTGACGCCAGTAATCTCGTTTGTAAACGCCTATGATCTCTGCGGTTCGGTTGGCTACAAATGTTGTCCAGCGCCTTGGTTGGCTGGACAGCCAATCTAGGACTATCTTTGAATCGCTCCACAACGTAATTCTGGTTATGTTGATCGACAAGATTTCCGTTACTTCAATTACCAAACGAGTAAGAAGCACCGCACTCATTAGCTCAAGTCTTGGTATGCTAATTTGCTTGAGGGGTGCCACCTTAGTTTTGGCACAAATCAAGTGTGTCGTAAAACCACCTTCACTCTGCGATCGTGCATATACTGCTGCTGCGTACGCCCATTTACTAGCATCACAAAACCCATGTAATGTTATGCTGGTTGACGCCGTGATACATCGTGGAATTTGTATTTCAGGTGCTTGGCGTAGAGCATTTCTAATTTCGATCCATGACGATTGTGTTTCTTTGGGCAGCTTATCATCCCATTCAATCTTCTGCAACCACAAGCTTTGAAATAATATTTTTATTTTTATGGTAATCGGAGACAACAGTCCCAGTGGATCGAAAATTTTACTCGCTTGCGATAGAAAAGTTCGTTTTGTGTGCAGCTCGTTCTTGTCTAAATTTACTTGATAGACAAAATTGTCGGTGTTGGAATTCCATGCTATTCCCAATACCTTCACGGGTTCTGGATGATCCGAAAATATTTTCAAATTGTTTGTCTTTTCATTATTTAACAGACCTTGCATTTGTTGATTGTTCGAGCACATTTTCCTCAAATTGAAACCACCGCTGTTCAAAATTTTAACTATTTCGCCTTTCAATTGCACCAGGTCAGATAATGTTGCCGAACCAGTCATAAGATCATCTACGTATGTATCGTTTTTCACTGCTCGCGAAGCGTTTGGGAATTTCTCGCTTTGTATATCTGCTAACTCCTTTAAGCACCTAGTGGCCATAAAGGAGGCAGACGCTGTTCCGTATGTTACGGTATTTAACATGTACGGATGGATTTTTTGTTCCTCGTCTCGCCATAGAATTAGCTGATGTTTTCTGTCTTCGGTATCTACCCAAATTTGGCGGTACATTTTCTCAATATCACCTACTAGTACATGTGGATGCTGGCGAAACCGGGTAAGTATTTGGAACAGGCTGGATTGGATGTTTGGCCCCACCATGAGATTCTGGTTCAATGACACACCAGTGGTTGATTTCGCCGACGCATCAAATACGACGCGCAATTTCGTTGTGGTACTGCTACCTTTGAATACTCCATGATGTGGCAGGATATAGGCTTGTTGGACTCCATGTGACCTAGAGTTTGGTATTCCCTTAAAAAATCCTCGTATAGTTGTCGAAACTGTTGATCTGATTTGAATCGTCTTTCCATGGCTAATAGCCTTGACAGAGCTTGCTGGTATGTAGATCCCAGAGGTTTCGAGGCTTCGCGAAATGGGAGTTTTGTTATAAAATTCCCGTCTTTTGTACGTCGAGTGGTATTCCTGAACCATTCCTCGCAGTCTTCTTCTTCTTTGGTTAATTTGCTGGTTTGTTTAAGCTCTTCGATTGTCCAAAATCGTCGCAGCGTAGCGTCGATATCGATGGTGGTAGCAAATGATTGTACGGATTCTTTGCTATCGCTTTGGTATGTGCCTCCTATGACCCAGCCTAACTTGGTTTTATGCGCCCGTAGATTTGAATTCCCTATTTTTGTATTGCCATCCTCAAACAGTTCAAATACGATTTCTGCGCCAAGCAACATATCGATTGTGCCGGGTTTATAAAAATTTGGGTCGGCTAACTCAATACTGGTTAAATCGTATAGTTTTTTAAGGTCAAGCTCGACAGCTGGCAATGATGATGTGATTTTTTGAATAATAAGCGCATTTAGTGATATTGGCTGACTGGCATCGAATCTTGACGAAAATCGCACAGATGTAATTCCCCGCGAATGTCCACCCGTTGCTTCTCCAATTCCTGCTATTAGCGTCCTACAGTTCTTTCGTGATAAGCCTAATCTTTGGACCATCGATTCTGTTATAAAAGAGGCTTGTGAAGCGGTATCTAATAATGCACGGCATGGTCTCGGTACCCCCAAATCGTCAAATACGTTTATTATTGCTGTTGGTAATACTGCCTGCACAGTACACATTAACGTTACGTGATCTTGTACACAGCTTCGGATGTCATTCCGTGAGTGATGAGTAAGTGTAGTGCTTTCTTTGGCTTTATGATCTGCTTCTTCTGTATTAGAAGTGAGAGCAATCGGTTTTGGGTCAACATGCAAAAGTGTATGATGCTTGTAGGAACATTGGCGGCATCTACCTCGGATTCTGCAATTACGAGCATCGTGCCCTGGATTGAGGCAGTTAAAACATCGGTTGTGGCTGCTAATAAGGTTTCTTCTTTCTACCGTCGGCAGCTCCTTAAATCGAGTGCATTCAATTAATCTGTGTTGTTTTTCACATATTATGCAATTGTAATTAGTTATGGTGGTACAGCTAATTTTAGGTTTGATTGAAGTAGTTGCTTTTGAGGGTCGCACGGCATGAGTTTTTATTGATTCGAGGGCATCCGTTCTTTTGATCAAAAACTCAAGAAACTCAGTAATCGATGGAAACTCGTTGTTGGTATTTTCCTGCGCCCATAAACTACGTGTCTCGTCATCTAATTTTTGTAAAAGCAGGTATATTAACCACGGGTCCCTGGATTCTGCTTGATCGCCCATTGCTTTCAAACCGCGGATTACTTCATCAGAGGTGTCTAATATTCTTCTAACGTTCGCAGCACTGGCTACTTGCACGCTGGGTTGTTCAATAAAACTTCGGATGAAGGCGTTAATTGCATGGCGCTTGCGGTCGTATCTCTGTTGTAGTTTTCTCAATGCTTCAATATAATTCGCTTCGGTCACTTTAAAATGCTTGACCAATGAAAATGCATCTCCTCTAAGCTGACCCATTAGATATTGAAACTTCTGTACTGGAGAGATGCTTTCTTTACTGTGTATGCTGGAGTGGAACAAGTCAAAGAAACTTTGCCACTCGGTGTAGTCTCCAGAAAACGTGGGGATTTGAAGTTTGGCTAGCCGCACCTCTGGACCGGTATTCACCGCTGTCATATTCAAGCTCGTATCGTTGTTCACACTGCTCATTTCTCCAATGGTACGTTTGATCCAATCATTTAATTTAGCTACTATCACGTAGTATGATTCCTCGAATTCGTCCAGCTTAGATTCAACTTCACTATCGATGGTAAACATAGATGCTTCTATCTGAACTACCTTGTCCAAAATCTCCTTGGCACGACTAGCCTTAAGGCGCATTTCCTCGATTGTTTCCGGCGAATTATCATTAATAGAGCTCGCGAATTTTAATAGTTTTGTTAATACGCCTCTAAATGTGGACCGTTGTTTCTTTAGCCCCTCTAACTCATTCATTTTGCACTGCACTTTTAACACGTGTTTCGCACTGATTTTTTTCGTTCACTCTCGATAAATTTTGTGAAAATGTGAATAAAACTTGCTTGTACTTCTTTCACAGAGCCAATCGATAGAATTTGGATTTAAGCGTTTAATAAAATTCTACTTAGCTTGGCTCATCCGACTCCGAAGGACCATGTGTAATTTTGCAGCTCGTCAAAATTTTATCAGCAAGATGGTGGATGTGGCGTTGATACAATGCCCGAAAAAGTTGCCCAAATGCTGATGGTTAAATGCTGGATCTTATGCGTATTAATTAATAAAGCGGATTTTTATTAATTATTTATGTCTTTTATTTTATATTTATGTGTTTTATTTTATATTCACAAATTTTTTCCCTTTTACTACAACTTATCGAGGTAACCTTTTTGTTCTTAATAATTTTTTTTATGTGCAGACAGCTTGATTTTTTCTTTTACGTTTATCCCTTGTGGTCGATATGCAAACTAAAAAGATAGTGCTGAATAGCTACCTTACCAATTTTGTTACCGATGTTAAGTAAAGAGTTCAACTACAGATGGCATTAACTCTAATTTTTAATTATGTAAGTGTCGATAAAGAAGATAGATAAACGTCAAAGTCATCAGATGTCAACAAGTTTTTAGGTATACGAATAAATTATACAATGTTTAGCTAAATTACAATATTAAATTCTATCTTATAGCAACAAACATTAACTAATATTGAACGAGATACATAACCGTGGCTTGCTGATATAAGAAAAGTGATATGATTACATAAAATACATAAAATTAGTTATATTTACATTAAAGGTTTTTTCTTTATAGATTTTGATGTGGACCGTCTGGATCATGCCTGTTGCTGGATTGAACAAAAGGTATAGGTCGAAGGCATAGCCACCGTAATAGTACTACAATACAATCAATTACCGGTAAACTATTTTGCAATAGAGAAAATCTAAGTATTCACAGGCCACGAAAAAATGAAAGAGTGAGACGACTGAATTATGATAATAAGTTAGCGTTTTGAGGATTAATCCTCACTGTCTGCAAAATGCATTTCCAAACGCGTTGCCAAATTAGTAGTAGCGTTTTTAAGTTATTATTTTAGTAATTGCCTGCTTCAAAAATACGGCTGTCTGTCTCGTCACTCATATTCCTTCGTCTACTATAGCCTACCAAACTGGCCTTACATGAAATAACGTGCAGATTTTTCTCGAAATACGTTACCTGACATGTTAAGACTATTGGTCGTCAGCATAGCTTTAAGGAAGGCTGTAGTTTAACAAGTACCTCGCCGATAATCAAGAACTACGTAAAACAGTTCAGAAGAACAAATCCCACTAGGAGCAATCTTTACATCTCTATAAGTTTATAGCCACAATCATCCAGTTCAACCTCGACGGTACGAGACATATGTCAAATTTCGATGGTTTGATCAGCGTCGAAACTAGTATAGGTATTTGCAATTTTGGAGAATGTGGGACTGTCAAAAGCACCCGAGATATCAAAGAAAGTGCCATATAGTGATAAGTTCTTGCAGAGTAGTTTTACAGAATTTACAAACTCTCCGGCGTGGTTAATGAAATCTGCAACACAATTAGCTATCCTATCGTGAGTGAGACAAGGTTACCGAAGGGAACACGAAAAAAATTTATTTCGTGGTTTTGTTTGGTAATAAGCGGACAAGGAGGTTCCATGTTGGTAGACAAAGGCTCAATTTAGCAAAATTTACTAAAATCCAAAAATATTAAATTCTAAACAATTAAACAGAAATAATCTTCCAATTATAAGCAAGAGCACATTTACAATGATGATCAACGCGGATGAATCATCCAAAATTCACCCAAAGAATATTTTTTACACGTTGCATCAAGAATGGAATGGTTTAATCGTTTCAAAATGGCTATTCTACAGTACCGGATGTTCCTGAAGAAGCTTTCGGTGTGGTTACCTTTTCATTTAAGAACAATTCAGCATTTTTATTTGTTTACTATTAACTCAGTGACAGAACCTATATTTAAACGATTCGGCATTAGCATCACAACTAGTCACCAAATAGAAGTTTATCTTCGTCATCACGTCAATATTTAGGAGGCTGTGAAGTTGTACGTGTTTTTCAAAAGTAAAAGTTACAGCTGCCACATCAGCTGAATATATATATAATTATGAGTAAGACAAGCATAAACATCATTAAAAATAAAAAAACGTACGGTCTGGGTTTATCGTAGAAACCGATAAAAAGATTCCACTGTTAACAGAGCCGAGAGCACGGTGTCTGGCATGGTTCAATTAGAAAAGCCGACGTTTGTCGTGATAAACTAAAAATCGAGCTTATTCTGACGAACATAGAATTTTTCACGTTCGTCCCAACAATAGTTTAAGCGTAAGCCACTTTAGCGACTCCATTAGAAAAAATAATCTAATCTGGTGTGGAATGTTGTAAATGACTTCTTTAGCGCTTAGAACTGCATTAAATGCTTAGCCGTTATAAGCAAATAATAAAATATAAATAGTCAGTTTTTGCTGTTCGCTTTAGTTAAATATAGCCGCTTGAGTTATAAGGTAAAAAAAATTAAAATAACTCGAAGTGTAGAGTTTTTGAGTTTTTAAAAATCGTTAAAAAATAATGAAACACGTTTAATTTAATCATAAAATGAAGACATAGTAAAAAAGAAGAATTCAAATTAGAATCGTAAAATCGCTTCGCTTGAAATGTGGCCTATTGACCGGATTATTATCCGGACTGTCTAATGAATAAGGTTTTTTTAATTTATTCCAACCATTCAAATATTTGCTCACGTAAGGTAAGCGAGAAACAGGAGGTCGAGAAACATGGACAAATTCAAGTAAATCTCAATCTCTTTCAGAATCAAGAACCTATAACTTAGGATGGATCTCCCCGTTTCAAAACCATTATTCAGTATAAAGAATTCTATCCTCAAAAACAATCCCAACCCAAATAAAAAGAAAGATTCATGTGCCAAATGATGTATGCTCACAAGAACGAAGCTACAGATACTGGAAGCACTGATTTCATCAGTTTTTGCTTTTCTAATAATCATGGCATCTTCATACCTAACCCTCGTATATAAAATATATGTAGTGCCGTGTCATTTAGCGGTTTCTTTTTAAAAATGTAACAAGTATTTGTTGCAAATATTTGTTTATCGGCAAGTGCAAACCTTTCGATTATTTAGCGTCTTACATTGGGAATTTTACAATAACAATTCCATATTCAATCCGGAATGAATAATTTCATTCCACCTAAAAGTAGGATTACTTATTTATTTATTTATTTATTTATTTATTTATTTATTTATTTATTTATTCATTGCCATTAAAAATTTTGGTAAAGGAAAAGCACATATGGAAGCAATATAAATGAACAACAAAAAAAAAATACTTCCATTAGGCATAAAAACCTCAGATTTTAGAATCGCTTTAAAACAAATCGTTTGGCTGTTACTTTGGGCACAAATTTCATTCCTATTCGAATAGGAATAATATTCCCCAAAGTAAGACCACAATTGATGGAATGCAAGTTCCTAGCTTGACACTTCCACCTTCCTAGATTGACTACAGTAGCCCATCCTGTGAATCGAATTAGTCAGTACATTTTCAATGGCTTCGGATTCAATTTCGCGAATAACTCGAGCCATGTTATGGTTAAGGGCCTGAAACGTATATGTTGATTTTCAGCATCACGTCGATTTTCCACGGCACAGGACAAGAAGAAGTCTAACGGCGTCAAATCGCAGCTGCACGGAGGACAATTGGCATGACCAAAACGTCTGATTATTTGATTATCGAATTTACCGAATTTAGTACGTCAAAGGTCGACTGTCATGGCTAGTATGGCATGTCGCATCATTCTGCACAACCAAATATCTTTGTGTGTATAATTCATCTAAGGCTGGTAGGCTAATGTTGAGTTCCTACGATACGTAAGTATGAGCATAGATGTTCCAGATGAAACCGTTTCTATATTGTCCACTAGCATACCCGTCTCACAAACTTTCTTCACAAATTTGCGCGCAGCACGCACAATTGGTCCTTCACTTTGGCCGAAATTTCTTTTCATAATTTGCACTGTTTCGGCAACACTTTGGAAATAAGTTTTCAATATTTCCCAAAGTTGCCCAAGAGTAAATGTGTTAAATTCAAACCGCGGAGATATGATACTGTGTCCTTGCCAATATTTCAAGCGGGAAACAGCTAAAACCGCTAGATTGCCGATCCTTTTAAATTTTTGTAGGTTAGCGATAGTGATTCCCCTTTTTTACTCATTTTGTCGTTTCGGTAGTATTTTGCAAGCTTTCTGCTGTATTTCACAGACATATCGTTTTACTCCTTTTTCTAATTGCCAAACAGGTCAGATATTTTGTATCAATCAAATGACTTAATTGGGATTAAGTTGATTGGGCTTCGCTACTGGATATTTTCATAACTTTAAGAGAGTGTTACCTTCGCATTCTGTTACTTTACAGCTCACTGAGTATTCTTTAAATTGCAGTTTTCTCCAATTATGCTAATTTTTCTGTGTAGGAACGACTTTTTCAGTGGTTTAGTATCAGTTGAAACGTTTCGTGCATAATCGTTTTGGTCAGATTTAACTATGATAACTAATACTAATTATAAGTAATGCATCGTGCCTAAATTTGTAGCATTTAGATTCTGCATCATCTTCAGCTAGTTGTTTTTTGCCCAGCGTACCCATTTAGATTAGACTTATGTATATATTTTACATATATGTACTTAGTTTGGTAAAACACTTCAGTCGTAACTCCTAAGGTATTTTGCTGTTTGTGCTATAATTTGTACAGTTTACATTCAGAATTTTTTTTGGTAATATCTCCCTTGTCGGTCTAGTTTGTATGTTTTCAATCATAAGTCAGTAAACATTTTTGTCATTTCTCCATCTTTTAAGAATTTCCCGTACTTAATTGGTTTCATTGGTTTCCTCTTAGAGTAAATTATGTTTTTCAACCTCATCTACTACTTTTAGAAACAGGTATTGGGGTTAATTTGTCTTGTTATATTTTTCTTTGTATTTCATCTATGATTTTAGGAACTGTTAAACTGTACCTTTTACTAGAAAGGATACGATGGTGTTACTCCGTTTCAGTTTCAAGGATTTTAACCAATAATTTTCTGTGTATACAATGGTTTGTTCTATTTTGAGGTGGTGGTGAATATTATACATTGCCCTAGCGCTTAAATTTAATTTAATAAATAAGAGGCTTTTCATAGGCGTACAATATATCCGTACAATATTATTAAGCACTCTCTGATTTTTCTTCTTGTAATTCTTCATCCCATTATTTGCTTCAAATAATTTGTTTTTGATCTGATTGTCCTCTAAAGGCCACACTCGTACAAGAGGAATTGGAAAACCAATGAACGAAAAGGACACTCAATTTTATATTAATTTAAGTGGAAAATAGCAAGACCGCGAGGTCTTGGGCTTCACTCTTACTAAAAGGACAGGTAATAGATTTCAAGATCATCCTAATTCTAACTAATAAATTAATGAAATTAAAGTATGTACATACTTACATATATTGCAATCCAAAACTTCACATGTTGCCCAGAACTGGTATACTTATAAATTATAATAGTTTAGTGCTATACATAAAACGACAGAACAGATGGGATTCGAGTGAAATTTGCTCAATGCAGGCCATACCATTATTGTTCACGTTAGAACAACGATGCCTTATGTATCAATTCACATTTATACCCATTTTCAATTTTATTTAAATCCATAAATTCCAACTACCTATTTCACCGGAAAGAAATCAATAAAAGACCATATATTTATTTATGTATTCACATTCAACAATGTGTTCGTCCGTAATGTGAAAATGCATAAGCTTCACCCAAAGCCTTTTGTTTTCCCTATTTACATATAAAATAAAAAAGCAACACAGGATTACATAAATTTCCCATCGTCGTCGTTTGCGGAACAAATATATTGAAAAAACTGAAACTTGAAATATTTTTTTTTTCATGTATGTAGAACACATCTACTGCAAATACATACATAAATTAATAATAATAAAAATAATGTGTGTATGTAAATAGGATGAAAAGCCCACATGTAAAATAAATCCAGCAGCAAGCAATGCAAGAAAATGAAAATATCTCAAAAAAAGAAGATTAAATCCTTATTTATGAGACTCAAGCTACAAAAAGGGGAAGAAATTCGAAATATAACAAGATCATTGTGTATCACGTTCCTATACAGGGTCGTTGCAATAAAGAATAGATATTTTACGTAATGCTTATGGCATTTTGAATATTGGTCAACAGTTTAACAAATTGTTCATGAACCTGACCTAATTAGCAACAGAGATATATGTAAATCCTAAAAATGTATAGATGACTCACCCCAAATTGATAATATTTCGCCCCCTAATGTTCAAAAAACTGTCCCCCGATCTCGAAATATGTCCCCGAAAACCGGTAAAAATTAGGTTCAGCATTGAATTGTTATTTGACATTTTGAACGACTATGAAGGTTCAATTGCACCATAAAATTGTCTACAATAACATATTGTGCCAACTGTTGAGTTAAACAAACATGGTGGAACCTAAATGGCCAATTTGCAATAAACAATTTGAATGAATTTTTCATTATATTTTTTAATTATCCCTACTCCTTACGAAAATCAACCGATTTTATAAATGTTTACCAAGCATACAGAGCGCTTTGTGCTATTACTAATTCCGCCATCTTCAAATTTGTTGATTTTGCAAAATTTGTTTTGTATGCGCAATAAGTATATTGTGGCAGGATTAATAGAAAATTAAATGTTGAAAGTGTGTTTTAAAGCTATTCGTTACCGTGTTGTTTAGAGCACATATAGAAAAAAGCTGGCATACTATACTTACGAGTCAAAAGTGATTTTATACTAAAGTGAAGTATCGAAGAAACTAAAAACGACAAAAAACTACACAACAGCCCAAAAAGTGTAAATCTACATTTACAATAAAAAAACTTAATATGCAAAATGAAATAAATTGATTAAAAAAAAAGTTCATAATAGCAAGGTAATTTAGCCATAACCATGTGCTGTAACCTTTCTTTATATTTTCAAGAAACTAACATATGATGCAGTGGGGCATCAGTCATAGATTTTTTTTAATTTTAAAATTTTGCAATAGTAAAACTAAACTGGCCGCCGCATAATTATGTTGGCGTCTAGGAAACACATGAAAAAAATTCTAAATAAATCGATTTTATATGCCGTTAAGCGTAGTTATTTCTACGGTGCCTTATAATTAATGATCCAATCACCACTATACCTTTTATTTTAGCGAGATTTTGAAATTAAAAAAAGTCCCTGACTACTGCATCGCACAAATATGTTGCCATGATTAGTGTAGGTAACATGAGGATGTACACTGCGCTAAACAAAAAACGCAACATTAAAATTTTTAGAAAAAAATATGATATTTTCATAGGCTGGTCGGTGAAATGTCGGTCTAAAATTTTAGAAAATTTAGTCTACTTTTCGATGCTGGGGTCCGTTTTTTATTATTTTTGTTTTTATTTTTTACTTTTTTGTGCGAGTCAAACAAAAATATGTTTAACGAGAAAAAATCTCAAACTTTAAGGTTTTCTTGATGTTTCATTCAAGAGCCTATATAAGCCATTTTATAGCTGTTCAGTTATTGCAGTTCTAGCGAAAAACATAACAAAAATCGTAAATTCATCTTAAGTTTTATATTGTAAACTAAGCACTCCACGAAAAAATGTTATATCAAACTTCTTAATAAAAACACATTTTGTGGAAAACAATAGTTCGCTAAAACTGCAATAACTCGACAGTGATTCATCAATTTCAATAGTAACATTCCCATGGTTTCTAAATTCCATACAAAATGGCTTATTTGGATGAACATCAGGAAAGTTCGTTGACAGTCTTAAAGTTTGGGATTTTTTTTCTCGTTAAAAACATGTTTGTTTGACTTTTGAGTCATAAAAAACAAAAATAATAAAAAACGGCATCGGAAAGTAGACTGAATTTCCTACGTTTGAAAAGTAAAAAAAAAATGTTAAACCGACATGTCACCAAGATAGAAGTGCTTGAAAATATGATATTTTTTCTAAAAAATTTACTGTTACGTTTTTTGTTTTGCGCAGTGTATGTATACGTATGTTCAGCTTTTTTTCCAATTTGTCGGAAACTTCGCACTAGCGGTTTATTAAAGCTCATTAAACAAGTATTAGCCATTTACCGCCTCTATGAAATATGTTCTAACTTGTTTGAACTAGTTAAATATTTATTTTCCGGTCACTCACTTCATTTTCTACAATGCCTCTGTCTTGTCAAACCAACTGATTTGGGATCCTAATAACATGCTAAAATGGAAACACAAGTTCGGTTTTGGTAAAATATTAAAGACAAGCTGAAAACAAAACTAAATGAAAATGTTCAAACGAAACTCCTTTTAAGTTCCGCAAAAATAAATATTTTGGGAAATAAATTCATACAAATTGGACTTTTTATCGCACAAAAGGCCGGAAACCCTAACGAAAAATGACCCCTTCACACAAAAGTATTCTTAAAACTTGCAAGAAATGGAATTCTAACTAAGTTGCAAAAATCAAAATAAAACAACAAATTTTTTCAATAGCTTGCGACAACTTGTTAAAACCTGGGGGGTTATTACGTATTCCGAAACGAAAGTTGTAGAATTTGAAAATTCAAGTTGAATTTCAAATACACATGTCCGATTACTGAATAATTTTGTATAATTTGTGTAAATCTGGAAATGCACAATGATAAAGCAACCTGAAAATTACGTTTGAACTTTGTTTTTCGCATTTTCGAATTTTACTTACCTATTCCTCTACATACTTATAGGATGCATTTAAAATATCTGTCTTGTAGGTTTTGAAACGTCCGTCTTCGGTAATTTTTTTTTTTTTTTTAATTTAAATAGTACAATCTTATCACGGTGGATCGTTATTGCACGTATAAATTTGTTTTGACAACGTTGAATAATCAAACAATTTACAGCCCCAGAGTTAGATACAAGTACAGCCCCAGAGTTAGATACCATACGTCCAAATTGGTTTAATTATCGACTGGTAGATCAGGCGTTTATAGTACAGGGTAAGCGTACAATGTCAGCTTAGAATGTGGAAGCCAGTGTCGCCAGTTGTCTAACGTGATATTTCCAGTTCAATCTTGAATCTAGATGCCGCATCCGAGATATTTAGCAGACTCAGATTGGGCAATTTGTACTCCATTGAGAAATGTATGGAGATTACGTTAAGCTTTATTTTCCAATCCCTGGTCTATTGGCTGATTTTATCGAGTTGCTGTAAGCATTCAATTGCTTGCAATACTGCGGTAACATCAGCAAAAGTTCCAATGAAAGTTGTTCCATTTGTCCGTATATCGAAAGTGTAAAGTAGATATAGGAAGAGGCCTAATACGCTATCCTTGTCACCCTCGCTATGGCTGGGTAAAAGATTCTCCATTTATAACTTGGATTACTTATTGGCCTTTCTCATTCTCCTTTGTCAATAAAGTTTCTGGTGCCATATGCGTCTGTTCCTACGCCTTTATTTTATCAGTTCTCGAATCGCCCGGGGGTAGTTGATCTCATGTACGACTTTCTCACTTAATTCGGGTGTAGCCGCTTTAGCTGCTTCACGCATAGAGTTAATAAAATTTCCAGCTTACAATTCAAGTTCTTGTTTGGTTTTAAGACTAACTATTAACTCAATTAGATTGTCCAGTTTCTCTCTAAATAATTCCTAATCAGTAAATTTATTAGTAAAGTTAAGTTTAATTTTCTTTTTAATGACTAATGTACTCAGGGTCATTAAGACCGGTGTGTGATCGGAAGTAAGGTCGTTAATGCCTTCGATGTATAAAAGTCAACCAAATCAGGAACTTTTATTTATTTATTTCTAAAGCAATCTATTCTGTGAGTAAATGTATGATTCCAGATTAAAACCAAACATTCAGTTTAAAACAAAAATTAAATTAAAAATAAAAATTTAAACCAAAATAAACTAAACAAAAAAAAAATCAAATTTTAATTTAATTTAACATATAAAAATTTACAAAAATAAACTTTCAGTATTTTTTTGAAGTTGTCCTTTTATAAATTAAAGTCGAATAGGTCATCAATGATGTTAAATGATTTAGACAACTTATTAATGGGATTGTGTGGCTGTGAGATGGGCTTTGTTGATGTCTGTCAGCCAATAGGTTGGTTTACGCGATAAGTGATATTCACAACTTGACATTTCTATTGCACTTAAGAGTTCTTTACTTTTTCTTAGTAATATGAGTCGAGTTCCCCCATGTCGGCATATTGATTTCTTACGATATTATGTCTTGGTGGGCAGTAGATCGCCCCTAAACTTAATCATCGCTAAATGGGCATTTAGACTTTCGGATACACCCATAATATATAAAATGAGTCCGCCGATTGGGGATTTCTTAAAATGCGAGTTAATCTAAAATCGACAACCCTGTACATTTGTCATACCAATTGACTCTCATTCGTTCAGTTTAAAAATCTAATCAGTTTTTTTGGTCAAACATGCAAATAGCCATTTATAACTCTTTTTGGATAATTGATATGACAAAAGAAGAACAATGAATAGGAATTAAATAAATTTAGTATCTGTTCTTATTAATCAAGATGGATTTTAATTTCTCATATAATAATATTTATAAATTTAAAATAAAAAAATTACTAACAAAAATTCCATATAATTTGTGTGGGAAGGTTCTTCTCTTTATGTTTTTGAGGCTTTCATATGTACTCAATACGGATTCATTTTCTTTTATGTGAATTTACCATGATACCGAGATAACCTACACGTAAAATTTCTTAAAGAGAGGCTCAATTGTTTTAGAAGAACAACTATGAAGTAAAATGTAAATCACGTGGACGATTATTTCGGTAAAGATTTACGCAGTACATGTAATGTATTTGTGAAATATACACAGCAAGAGCAAATAAATCAACCCAAATCACTGTTGTTTGTGATTATGAACTTAAAACGTATCTAATTATTCTCCTCTTTTTATGAATAGAAACCGCCAGAACATCATTTAATCTTCTTTGAAATGAGTAAAGTTCACAAGCTGCTCAAATAAAATAAAATACAAGCAGCACTTGCTTCTCCACACAAAACTCGAATCTATGTAAGTATGCGTAAAATAACTACCGAAAAATGTAGAATATTCTTTTAACAAATATCTGATAAAATAATATTTTAAAAAAGTAGATAAATTTATGACCAAAGCCATAAAAGTAATAATATTTTTTTTTGAAAATTCTAATAAACTACAATTTACAAATACCTAACTATGTAAACGGAATCTGTTACAGACTGGTTTTACAATAATTCAAAACAGCATGGCCAATGACAGGTAATCCTAGAGATAGGTAAGCAAATTCGACAACTAAATTTCGAGATGGGTAAGAAGATCTAAAACACTAAGTTTTCGATAATGGAAATGTGCCATATATATGAAAAAGATCTGCTTAACCCATCTCTAAGACTACCTCTCACTGACCGCCCAAATTACCTTTACCTTTTCTTATTGTGTATAGAGCAGTTTTAAACTAAGGAAAACCAAAGGGCTCACTTGCCACTACTTGTTTCGCCAATTTTCTAAATATTTGTGCTCAATCAGAATTTTTAAAATTTTTTTAATTTGCTCCTTTTGTTTGATCATAAGTTCACCTATAATTTTTATTTTTATTTTTAACTGATGTGTGATGAAAGTGCATTCTATACCGGATGCTTGACGGAAATCGATAAAAAAAATAAAAACAAAATGTAAAAAACTCCAAAAGGTTTTGCAGCACAAACTAAAATTTCCCTCATATTTACATAGGCATTATTTTTTGCCAAAAACCAATTTCCTACTAAACGAGTAAAAACAAAAAAAAAATTCCAAAGTGTATCGTGCGGCAAAAAATCTCAATTCTCAAATTTAGTTTGTTGGCGAAGAGCACCAAACATATTTACGATAGGGGTAACATTTGAATTAGCACTTCTACATATTGTCTATTTGATACAAACTAAATTCGAGTGAATTTTGATCTAACCTGTCCTGAAATAAAAATAGGATTTTTTAGACAAATTTCGTTATACTGCTCAAAATTGTGAATTTTGTGAGAAAAATGGCTTAAAATTAAATTTTTTTCTGAGAAAAATGACTTATATGTAGAGCTACTACTAGGCCCAATTAAACCGCAAAACATTTCAATCTTAATAAAATTGGAATTTGAGGATGTTTAGAGCTGCTAAATTTTCTTTGATAATTTATAAGTCATACAATTATCTTAAATTTTCTGTGAAAATCCTAGAAACCCAACCTCCCACCCAAATGACTTAGTAATGGGGTTCTACTGGACTCTAGGCCATATCAACTCAAAAACACTTCAATTTTGATTAAATTGGGATTTTGGAGTATTTAAGATAAACCCCCTATTTGACCAAAAATGAAACGATTTTGGGTTTGATGTGGTCTAGTAGAACCACAACATATTATTTATTTTGGTTTGGATTACCCTTCTTCTCCTTCTTGGATTTTCCCAGAAAATTTAGGAAAATTATTGAAGTATCTTACAGATCAATTTTTTTGTAATTTTCGACGTTAATTGTAAGAAATCTTTAGCCAAAACCGAGGTACAACAGCCTGCACTGCACTGCTTTGCACTTCAGTTAGTGCAATAACCAACAATATTTGAGAAGCTTTCAGAACTCAAGTAACATTATCTAAAGTTCCGCTAGATAGACCCATAGCAAAATAAACCCAAATGACGTACAACTTGGGCTTTAAAGAGCTCACCGATTTAATTTTTAAATATGTCAAATGTCTCAGATGGTTTTGAAAATGTCCGCACTGAAAACATTTTTTATTTATTTTGCTGGTGCTACACCTCTTGGATTTGGCCGCTTCATTAACGAGATTACATAATCAGTTTATTTTCAGATTAGTGGTTGTTTAGTCCGTTGTAACCTAGCCAAGTCCCAGTGCTGCTGGAAGGTGCACACTACTGTTGAATGAGGCACACTGAATGCGAGATGGGAGGGATGATTTCGTTTTCATCCAATTTTACAATTTCTTTTATGTTGTCCCCATGCGGTAACCCAAATTTGTACAAACTTTTGTACAACAAAAACCACAGAAATTTTCCCCGAAAAAATGTTGGTAAACTGAACGGAAGTTAGTCCATTTTCTGCTGCTGTAATTTTTTTAAATTTATATTGTATTGTTGTCGCTTTTTTGAGTAAATTTGAAATTTCCTATACACAATTGTACCAGTATACACTTGGATTGGATACGTGAAAAACTTAGGAAACTAAATCGCATACGTATATTCAAGCATAATAATTGCGGTAACACAATTTTCTTTTTCAATTTTCTAATATGGTTATATTGTTTAAAAGTAACTTTACGAAAATGTATTCACAAAAACACAATACTTTGATTTATGTTTTCCTGTTTGCATAATATACGAGCGAAATTCTATTTATATGTATATATGAAAGAAAATCTTTCGGAAAATGATTTCGTTTTTCTTGTTTTACTTAATACGTTACGAGTATACTGATATATTTAATTTAATTTTACAATTCCATGTATTAAATTCGTACTCGCGCATTGTAAAGAAAGTAACAAAAGACACATACACACACACACACTATATAAGGAAAAAAAAGGAAAAATTTCATCCCCCACATTGTACATTGTTTGTGTTGTTGTTTTAACTTGAGCATTAGAGTAAGATTGAATACTTTGTTTCTAAATAATTTGTTTTGGTGAAATATACTCCCTATAGGACCATTTTCAATTTAAAAAAGAAGTTTGTTTTTTTTTTGGCCCAACGGTTTAAATATTTTACGATATAAAATTACATGGAAGGATACAAATTATTCAGAAGTGCAAACACATACATATTCCAACCCTCATATAATGTTGGTATAAGAACAAAAGAATGTTATTGACGTTGTTTATCTGGACAAGCTATTCTTCAGAAACAAGTCGTTTGGACACGTTTGAATTCTTTGTGACAACGGAATGTACGAAGAATTCCTTTTCATTTTCAAAACAATGTTTTTTTCATTTGAAATACTTAATGTAAAAACCTTATAAAATAAACCGATCTTAAAACGATACAAAAACGTCTTGTCCGTAAACATCGAAAACTGTACAAACTGGCCTTATGAAGTAAATTTAACTACATAACTAATACAATTTTAAATAAATCTAAAAATAGTTTAAAATTTTTTTGGTTAAAATAAATTTTTTTAATTATTTCGCGTTTCGAGCAAAGTTTACCGAGATCTGTATTGAATAATACAAATTAAATTGAAATTTTCATCGCCTTCTTAGATTAAACTTATGTATTATTGTCATTACTCGATCGAAGATTTTGTGTTTTGTTTTTCTACTTTGCAGAAATATATTAATTCGAGTACTTTTTTTAAGCTGTATTTTGTTGAGATATAAAACATTAAAGGCCAGTGTTGAATCGTTTCAATTCGTTGTTTCAGAATTTCCTATAGCAAAAGAAAATTCTTGATCATGGTTGGCTTATATATCAGTAGTAATGAACCTTGAATTTGCTTTATATAAATCAAATAAATTCAAGGTTTATATAATTCGAATTTGAATCATAATTACTACTGATAAAGAAACCAACTATTACAATGTTTCCATGACAGAACTAACCTAGGTTAAAGGGGTGGGTACCCATCAACAATTAAAAAAAAAAAAAACGTAACTTTAAAAAAATTATGTTTGCGATAATGCCGTTTCTGTGCTTTTGCCCATGAAAAAATTAACTTAAATTAAAAAAATTAACGAAGCTTCGTTAATTATGAATTATCGCTTAATAAAAATTTTTGGAGCGAAATTTTGCGTCCAAACTTAAAAAAATTAAAATATGTATCGTGCTATCTAAAAAAATCAACAATAACAACAATAAATAGCAGTCATATAATAAAAAATATTGCTGTCATTCAATATTCAACAATATTTACGAAATACGACTATAGTATGGCTGGAATGTCATTAAAAATTAGTGTCGTCAAAATTTTTAATTTTTTTTAATTTTATAATTTCTTTATGGTTGGCCCTTCTTTACTCGGGTTTGTGTACATGGAAACGGAGGTTAAGTTGAGTTTCGTTAAGCCCGTATTAACCCAACGAAATTCGTTCCATTGAGTTCGGTTTTAGCTATATGTCAAAGTTTTTTGTCAGCATTATAGAAGTATGCTCATTGTAAAGTATTAAATTTTAGATAAAGAGTAACATTTTTTTCAAATTATTCTTAAAAATTGGTAAACTTTCGAAATAAAATGTAACATAGCTGTCAATTTAACTCAGTTTAATGAAAACGATACGAGTTAACTCTAACAAATTTTCAACTTAACGAAATCTAACCCCGTTTAACTCGGTACATGAAAACATGGTATATGATGAAAAAATTTCTTCTGCTATGGTAAATTCAGAAACCAACCCGGCTAATTCAAACACTGGCCTTAAATATTTTATCTCTCAACAAAATATAGTAGTGTGTGACGAAAATTTTTATTATTAAATGACTTTCCGAAAGATGGAAATGGTCGAGACTTACAATTTTTTGATAAGTATATAAATTTGTATTTCAAATGTTAGTACAAAATTTTAGATTTAGTATTGGAAAATATTGTCTTGTAAGTGACTTTCTTCTGCTGTACGACAAGCTGCTTTTCTTACACTAAATTTTCGATGACGTTTTGACATGTCTTCTTCACCAGCCACCACCATTACCAACCACACCAGAAAATTACTTTCTGTGGCTGCAACGATTTTTCCATTATTTGATTTTATTTTGGTTTGATTTGACAATTTTGTTTGTTTGCAAATCTACACTGTTCAAAATTTGCTTTATCGCTATAAATGACTTTGTTGAAAAAAATCACCTTATGTATTTTTTTTGTGTAGTCTAATTAGCGAATTGACAAAAACCAAAGTCTGTTGGTTTTATTTTTTAACTTGGACGCTCATTAAAACTAGCACTTTCAACAGCAATATTTTCTTCTGAACGACCACTACGGTGATACATTTTGCTTTTTTCATCATTTGAACGAGTTTTCACAAATTTTGCAACAATTTTTCGAATGGCCACAATTGACGGACAATTTTTCTTCCATATTTTGTATGAAATTTTCTTACAACTCCTGCATAACCGGAATATTACTAATTGTCATCTGTCAATTAACAAGTGGCACAAAAAATGTAAATGGCTGTTTATAGCCAAAATTAAATATATTGGACTAGATAATGTGGTTTAAGGCTCCTAATTTTGAAAGGACGCATTACCTCATGCATGAAATAGGCTACGTAAAAAGTGGTCTATGCCGAGAAGCTCGCTCGTGACAATTACAAAACTAAATGATGAAACCAAATGCCTCTCAGCCCGAATTATGTCAACAAATCATGGAAAACAATATTAATATTCCTGCGCGCAGTAATACGAGTAATAATACACAGGATATCACCGGAGGAGGCGTGGTATAAATTTGACTTATATTTGCTACATTCATACTTAAATGCTTTGCATTAAATAACATAATGAAATAAAAAAACATCGAAAAATTTTGGTACTTAAGTATATGTTTTATACAAAAATAGGAAATCTGGAGTCTGTATCACCCTATACACGCAGGTCTATATTAATCAGAATTGAAGATTGGTTCTGTTTCCAAATTTTAATGTGGGGTTTGTGAATTATGACTTCTAGAAATATCATATTTAATTTTTACAATGAAAGAGGAAATTTTCTAAGGTGGATTTTCGATTTTTGCTAATATTTAGCTTACTTAATTAAGTGAGACAAAATTTATAACCCCGAAGCCTAGGACCCAGAGTTTTTCCTGTAAAACCCGGTAACCCGAAAAGTAGTTTTATTAAGTAGTACTACGATATCTCGAATAGTAGTGACGTGAATCGAACTGATTTTTTTTCACAACAACCGCAATGAGTATATAATGGAAGAGAAGAAAATTTATATTTAGGGTTTTACGTAAATTGGAATCAGTCCATTGGGAATTAATTATGTTAGTTATACATTCCAACATTTTTCGTCATAAAATTTTTTTTCTGCATTATTATTAGACAACCACTCAATTCTTATTATTTCTACAAACAGTTTTTAATTATGGAATTAAAATTACCAGCTGAGTTCTTAAACATGCTTTCGTCATATATTTGACGGGTAATAGTTAGTTAATTATCTTTTCAATAAGTAAATTTTATTTATGAGGCTACAGATAATAACTTCTGCATCCAGGCAACTGCTAACAAATTTTCATTAACTTCGCCAAATTAATTTTTTTTTTTAATTTGAAAAAACAATGTAGATCTACTTAATCTGCTATTGCTTGATCATAGTGTGAAAGTCTATTTAACTCAAAAGTTTTCAAATGCTTTTTCAAACCCTTACCTTAAACAGAAATGTCGATCAAACTCTTCCTTACTATATAGTGATATCCGCATCCTTGTGATCGCCTCGGGAATCTACGTAAAATCGAATGTTCATCATAAACGCATATTTAAACTCGAATCTGAAGAAATTTACACTGCACATTTTTCGAAAGTTGAAACTGGTCTAATCTCTCTTGATACCCCGCAGTCTTTTAAATTTCTCAAATCTAAGCGGAAATAACGCTATAAATTATCTAAATTCCACCCTCTACGTGATGATGTAAAACCAAATAAAACTTAAAAAATGAATAGTCTCGTTTCCGCAAACCACAATCAATTATGTTTCGTGTCTAATTTATGATTTTTTATTCGGTCCCGATGGCATCTATTATACTGATTCTCATATCTTCTTTCTTTTCAAATTTTCGTTACAGTCCACATAAGTTGAAATTTTACATAATTCCAGTGGCAAAGAAGGATGAAGTTCAATATACAGACACGAAGTGAATATTTAATTATTTTCAGATTTGCATTGTGTGTCAGTTATACAGTAACCGGAATTCAACAGGATTACTCGTTTGGGCCCCCTAATTTCACTATCTCTAGTAATGATGCACCTCAATTGATGAAAGGCTTCTTTTTGGCTTGTTTTGCACATGATATCAAATTGTCATTAGGTCATAATCTGGAGGTATATGAACAGTACGATGGGTCGAAAAGTTTTAGGATCCTCTTCTTTCCAAATAATTATATTTTTTTTTTTTTCAAGTCACACTCACGCTTGAATATGCATCTCAGGTATGATTTTTCTTTCAAGTTTATTAAGAGGCGTTTTAATAATCAGGCTCGAGATATACATTTAATATTCTTGAACTTCAAGATAAACACCGGTCAAACCTCTAGTCTCTTCAAAATTTCGGCATTAAATCATAATCTGAACATTAAAAGACAAAGTCTATACATAACATAAATGACATATCTTTTGTACTTCTTTTACTAAGTTGCGGGAACATATTCGATCAATCTTAATGATACAATTATGAAAATTTGAATGATGCAGCTTACTTATACAAAATTCAGCACTGCGGAGATAATTTCTCGTCTTGTGGGGTAGAATAGCGGGTACTTCTACAATGCAGTTCAAATATAGCTCTCGAAGAGAACTCTTGATTCAACGATCTATATACGTATAGTGACAAGAAGGTTTTTCCAATTTTTTTTAGTTTAGTAAATTTTGGAAATTTATTGTAAACGTAATTCCCGTTTGGACCACATTGTACCTAATATCCTATACTTCCAAAATTTCTTATTAAGAGCTGTTCAATCACAAGAGTGCCATTAAAATTTGTGAATTGGTTTCCATAATAAATAGTTAATGTACTACACCTTGTGATTTCAATCAATTTAATAATCATTTTGACTTTGGAACAAGCTGTGTTTATTTCTACTATGCATATACAGACATTTTTAAATCGATATATGTACTTATATATTTTTTAAATCCCCCTTATCAGCAGCTAAATTACTTTTTCTAAGAATGAAGTATGGACACGAGCGCCTGGCTACGTCACAGATTGGATAAGTTACCTAGTATATATATCCATAATACTTTATATCTATAGAAATTCGCACGCTGATTTGTTTAATATACATGTAAGTACCAAGAATTACTTTAGAATTACCGGTTTCTTAAGAAATTCATATAAACATAACGTACGATTGATGTATTAATATCTTTCAATATCGAAATATTATGTACATTGTATACCTCATCTCATATCGTTAACAATTTCTATTCCAGTACATACTTATATATTCATCATAAAAAATGTAATTTTACAAAGAAACTCCTCAAGATGAATTTATGCAAATATTTTTTGCTTCGAAATAACTCTCACAAATTTTTCGCTATTTGAAATAAAGTTAGCTAACTGTTGTCATAACAATCGCATTGAAACGAAGAGAAACAAATAAAACATGAAAAGAAAGCACGTTTGAGCCTTTAAAATTTTCCCAATTTTACGCATCATCCATAAATAAATTTACATCATCCAAAACTAAATTACATTTCCCTCTACCGTGTTCTTGTGTCATGTTTCGTGGGTGTTCAAATAATTCTTATACAGAAAGACCAGCAACCAGGGAAGGATTTAAGGCGACTTCATTGTTGTTGTTTTAGTCGTACACGTTTATACTTACTTACGAGACACAAATTTTACTGATAACATTTTTTGTTTTTTCGTACAAAATTTGCCAAATTAGTTTGAGTCGAAAGTTGTAAGTCGGACGGGTAATGCTTACATAATCAGCCCCCTGCAGGTCGATTCTGGCTTCCCTATAGGAAAAAAGAATTATGAAAAATATTGACGTAGCATTTTTGTCAAAAATATCATTTTCTGGCCTATTTAGAAATCATGTTTGCTCTAAATTTTTATAATTTTAGGAAATATTTTTTCGGTAACGAATTTGGATAGAAAAGATATTATCAATTTAATTTTGTTTTTGAAAAAAATGTATACCAACCCTGAGAGAAAAAAACGAAATTTAAAATTAAATATAAAATTTTTAATTCAAACATACTGCTTCATCAGTAAGAATAGGCAAAACATTTTATATCTAAAACCACCTCTAGTTAAATGGAAACGAAACCTTTTAAATATGAATCTATCTAATAAAAAAATAAATGTATTACAAACGCTTTAGTTTCAAATTATATAGCTTTAAAACTTAGCATTTTGAAATTATATACAATTCATTTTGCTTAATTTTATTTCAAAATATATGTCACATGGATAGAAACAGCTGTTTCCTAAAAAATGTACAAAACAACATTAAATAAATTTCAAACTTCTTAAATAAAATTAGTGTGGGCTTAACACACACACAAACATAATGAAAATTGCCAGAAGTTTTGGTTTGGTGATATAATTCGCCAAATTGATATGTTCTTGTGTTTTACTGTAGGTATAGAGCAAAATTTGAAATTTTGCAAGTATAGACCAAATTTTTATCAGTACGAAACCAAACTACCAAAAAGAACTTGAGGAGGTTTTCATTTTTGACAGGGTGGTGTGTATTTTTATACAATGCCTAGGGGGTCCAAAATGGGGGGACTTGCATAGTCATAAACATTGTGAATGTCATTGCAAATAATATTTTGTCTAAAACGCCGAAAAAAAACTTTAATTAAAAATTAACGTAGACGACCTTTGTAAGTACCCAAGTTAAGAATATTGTCTTCAATTACTTAAAAGGTCATATCAATATTGAACAGAAACATTGAAAATATATAATTTTTGCTGTTTGAAAATGAAATGAAAAAGAAACTGCAATAATTTGTGAAGCATAATATTTTGGGGCAATATATGCAAGATTAAATATGAGGATACCCGAAATACATAATTTTTGTACTTTTTTCAAACCGCATGTGAAAACGTAGTTTATTGTATTGAAGACATTCGAATTGAAATTTTCTCAATTTAGAATCATATGCGGTCAACGTATTCAAAACATTAATGTTGCATTTTAAATTTAAAAGAAAAGCAAACTCTATTAAAGTTCAAACTTTTACTTTAAAAACCGCAGCAATATGTTAACTGATTTAAAATAAAAATTATTATCTCAATGTAAAGTTGAATTGTTTTTAAATCTATATTTCTGAATAAAAACACAATGATTTTTTTTAACACAAAATGTTTTTTTTTTATATTTCTAAGTTGTTTTTTATCTGAGTGCTGTTTACCATGGCAGGCCAGAAAAAGAATGTTTGCGATAAAAATACTATGAAAATACCTTTCCTAATTCTTTTTGCCGATAGGTCCATAATCGACCTACTGAAATGAATTTTATTTCGTAGAGTAAGTACTTAATTTAATTTTGCTAAACCAATTTCATTAACGCGCAGCTCCCACAGCCTGCCTGGTGTTAGGTGTTAATCTTTACAGATCTTCGCACCCTCACAAGAAAGAACTAAAACATCTCGTATTAATAACTTATATTAATCTTAGCTCAGAAGCAATGGATGGCGGCTGGTGATGTGCTCAAAACGAAAAACTTAACCAATTTTCATCGTATGTCAATATTATATTCAACGTGTTTTTTATTGTGTATTTTCGGTGAGCATTTATTTTCGCTGTGTCAGCACGCCACTGATGTAACATCTAGTGCATTAAAAATAAGCTCATTGAGGCTTTTTCTATGAAATTTTAGCACGGCATACTTTATGAAAATAAAAACTAACATACAAAAATAAAACCACTAGTTGCTTTCCAATCAACCACCGCAAGTACTTATAAGCACTTATGGTCTTTGTCTTTGCTAAATTAACTACTCAGTCACAATTGCTCTACCATTTTATTATGAGTGGTTGAAACCAGTTACGATAAATTTGCCCGCTATGTGATTGTGTGTAGTATTTTTCTGTCAAAAATATAATTGAATGTCGTATGTGAAGCGCTAATAAAATTTCGGTATAGACTACACATTTGTAGGTTATGTTTTGCTTTTGTAATTTTTTGTGCTTTCAAATCGACACTTTAGCCAATACACATTTTTTGCACTTACAAGTACTTGCGGTGGTCGATTGGCAAGCAACTAATAAGTTTAATTTTTTGGCCGTCAGATCCACTTGTAGTTGTCTGTAGGAATCAAACGTAAATTTTAGTGGAAAAAAAATCGATATAACTTATTGCAATTTCGAGAAAAACGAACGTACAACGTATAGTAATTTTATTTTTAAAACAGACGAATGTTCAAATTTTATTCAATTTACTGTGTTTACAAACAATGTGACATCTCGTATTTGTGTTAATTAATTATTTAAACTTAATTTATGAAATAAATAGTATCGAGCTCAATTAAAATAGTTGTATGTAAAAATGATAAGAAAACTATTAATTTACAATAGATATACTTAAGGTTATCGAAGCGTCTTGTTTTTAATTAAATTCGTTTTAACCTATTTTCAAATTAATAAAATACTTAAATAAATAAATATTTATAAGTAAATATATTTAACAAAATTATAAAGTAAAAGATAAATTTATTCTTAAAACAAAATTCTATATAAAAAATATCGTTGTTTCTGTTCAAATAAAAAATTTTGCTTTGAAAATAACAAAAAATATTTAATCTGTACCTTCAATGGACTGATAAAATTTTGTCTAAATTTATTTAGATTTTATGTGGGTTGCATGCACAAAATGTGTGTAGCACTTACATATACATTTTGATTTAAACGAAAAAAAATATATCGATTTTTTTTTCTACTAAAATGTGCACTTGAAATACTGGAAAGCATAATTTGTTTCCTTTTAAAAATCTTCGACGGTTGATTAACGATCAATGACGGTTAGTTAAAAATAATTTACGGAACCTAGTCTCTTTCTTCTTTCTATACACCATAAAAAAAATGTATATTTTTTTATAAATTTTTCGATGGAAAATCGTTTTTCATAATAAAGCTTTAAGGCTAAGACATCACAAAAAATTTAAACAAATTACTTTGTCGGTGTCTTAGAGATTCATCGGTGGTTGAAAAGGTTTGGATCTGATTGGACAGTTGGAAAATAAAATTGTCCAAAGCACGTAGCCCCCGTTCCAAATTTGTTGGTTTTATTATTTTATTGATGTAGAATCGCCCAGCAACCATTAACGATACAGTTGTTTTATTTTACGGTAATTATTTAAACAGTTATATCATATTTTACGTAAAGTCTAATGCTATGACGTTACTCAACGTTTCTGATTTAAATAAATTTACTTATAGGTGTCTTAGATACTCGGTTTTGGTGTGGTAAGATCTATAAATAAAATTTGAACATTTCCAACGACCCAACACCAAATCTCTAAGACATCTAGAAGTCAATTTATTTAATTTAGAAATTTTGAGTGACGTCACAGTCTTAAACTTTATATAAAATACCGTATAACCGTTTAAATAATTACCGTAAAATAAAACAACTACCCCGTCAATGATTGCTGAACGATTCTACACTGACAAAAAAATTAAAACAACAAGTTTGGTACGCGGTTGGTAATTGGTAAAAATTGGTACGTGCTTTGGGCATTTTTATCTTCTTCATAATAAATAACCGTTGTAAATTTTGAATAAACGTATTGAATAAAATTTAATCATTTCGAGAGTTTCATGTACATACCTTTTCATGGACACCACCATCAATCCCTAAGACACGTAGAAGTCAGATTATTAAAATTAGAAATTTTGAGTGACTCCATAGCCTTGAAGTTTTAAATAAAAAACCGTATTCAATAAAAAAATATACCAAAAATTGAATTTTTGTAGATTGCTAACTGCACAGTCTAATTTTTTTTTCTTCTTTTTAATAAAGAAACTATGGTCTGTGAATTATGTTCAATGATGGATAATTGACCATCAATCAACCATCAAACATTTTCGAAAGAAAAAAATTTAATTTTCCAGGAGTGGGGTGCTAACAGAACGGAGGTGTTTTTACTTCTCGGTACGAATGTTTACTCTGCTGTACGCAAACAGTTGAAGTCGAACAGTTTGCTAGTTTCGAATTAGAGCGATAAAATTATTTTGACTGATATTTCTGCCAGTACAGGTCTACTTAAAATTTAAAGTCAGGTAAATTTTACTTGTTAGATGATCCTCTAAGTACCGAATCTATAAGTACCCGTAAAAGTTATAGATGTTTAGCATCATCTGCTGTTTTTAAAAATACTAGTCTCTTTTCAACACAGCGCAGTACGACTGTGTGTAGAACAGTTTAATACGAATAATTTACATAAAAATAAATTTTTACAAAACATCTTACAAGGAAGGGGCGCGAAGTGTCCCTCTCCGATTTCGCTGAAATTTGAATACGTGAAAGTAGACTGAAAAATAAGGGATACGTATTTTTTTTATCGGCGGAAAAACACTCTGAGGGGGTGAAACACCCCTCGGAAGTTGGGGGTAAAAAACGGACTTTTGATAATTTCGCCTAGAAAAATCAGTGAAATTTCGAAGAAACTTATTTAGGAATGTGTATTTTAATGAGCTAAATAATATACTATTTTTTGAAAAAAATTCGGAACAATCCAGGGGGTGAAACACCCCCTAACAGGGGTAAAAAAATCAACTAATTGATGTAAAATTCTTATATTAACGCGGAAAAATCTGAAAAAATATACATATGTTACTTAATAAGAGAAATCAAGGTTGACGTGTTCGAGGATTTTTTGAAACTACCCCCCGTATGGGATAAACTACCCCTACCCTGAATCTTTGAATTATGGAAAGGAGAAAAAAAATTTCTCGACGCAAGTTTCTTATTACCCTTATAAATGGTTATTACTAACCTATCTCATTAATATTAATAATTTTTAGGGTTCGAAACATCCCCTAATCGGCGTATAAATTTGAAAAATTACGAAATATTCAGAAAAAAGTTCAAAATCTTCTGGAAAAAAAGACGGGAAAGGTTCGGAGCCGAACTCTATAAGCATTTTTGTTGCCTATAAAGTACTTCTATGCAGTTTGATTTGCGTATTTCAAATACTACGACCACTCACTCCCACACCAACCTAACCCCGTCTGCACCCACCCCACCCGATCCCAATTC
The DNA here is from genome assembly GCA_932526605.1 of Nephrotoma flavescens. Classification (NCBI taxonomy): domain Eukaryota; kingdom Metazoa; phylum Arthropoda; class Insecta; order Diptera; family Tipulidae; genus Nephrotoma; species Nephrotoma flavescens. The sequence goes on from OW052220.1 coordinate 79,614,036, forward strand.
ACCATATCTCAACTACCCCAATCAACCACAAATCACCACATTTAAACATTATTACCAAACTATCCAATTCAAACCCAAAAATCCATCTCACCCGCACCACCCTATACTTCACCACCCATATTATCACCCTTTAAAACCTACATACCCACTTCCACACACACACACACACACACCACCCACACAAACCCTCATCCACCAAATCCCAAATTCCTACACCAAACGAAAACACCTCATCCCACCCCCTCCACCTCCCATACCACCACTCCTACCACCCCCATAACCACACCACCCACACAAACCCACATCCAGACGAGATATATTATTATTCCACATTCACATGCTCGATGAAACCAAAATAGAATAGAAAATAAAAAAAAAATCTATCAATTTTAAGGAGGGGGGTTGACAAAACCCCACCTATCTCCGAACACCCTAAACACAGAAATGTCCAAATCAATAGGGATCATTCCCATGAATTGCTTGAACTTTTAGTGAAGAAATTAAGTTGATATCTCCATCCGTTCTCGAGTTATCGTGCACACAGACGGACAGACGGACGGACGGCAAACCGAAACCATATAGCATTTTTTTTAACAAAAATGCTTAAAAATCTAGAAAAATTGTATAATGTTGCGTTTTTAACAATACCCTTGGTTTGTCCCAGAATATATCGTAATGAACCTACCTCTACTGACAGGAAGTTAACCACCCCTTTAGCGAAACGTTGAATTTTTCGATTGGGAAACATTTGTTCCGGCAAGAAATTTTTTATTCTCCTTGAACATTATTATTACTATCATCCCTTATCAACAACAATGACCTTCAGAGTTTGAGACCCGTCCCCCCCCCCCCCTCCCCCATGGTGGGTGAAAGTAGGAAAATTCCGAAAATATATTTGAAACGTTCTGAAAAAACGTACGGTTTTGGTTTATAAGAAGTAACTTTTTATTCTCAAGGAATTTTCGGAACCTCTCCTCTGAGTTAATTACTCCTTTAGTGAGTCCTTGAAGTACTCTAGTCTATGTGAAAATAACATTAGTGAGAATGAGAACAATTGCAATAACAATATTTATTGCAAAAATATAATTCAAATACATTTTATTTGAAGGACTTTTTAAAATATGGCTGGAAAAAATATTTTTACCAGTTGTAGAAAAGAAATCAGTACTGTTACTCGATTCTTGGAGTGGCCATTGTTCTGACATCGAAAAAGATTTTACGGATAAAGAAGTAGATATAAAAAAATTCCTGGAGGAACTACAGGGAAAATTCAACCTCTTGACGTTTATGGATTTCGTATATGGAAAAATTTCGTTCGGCATTTTTCAGATACATTTAAGGACACTTACATTTAAGGAATAACATCATCAAATTGCAATCATTAGTACACAATCAACTGTCTTCCCCCCGCTACATCTATCTTTTTAAATATTCTTGGTATAAAAGCGGATATATCGATGGGAGGCCAGACGAGTTCGAAAATCCCGTTTCTTTCAGCTTCGGGGATTCTAGTGAAAAAAATTGTGAAATAGAAGGATGTAAAAATGTAGCAATAATTCGCTGCGGTTGGTGTAAGAAGTCACTATGTTTCAAGCATTTTTTTGATGATTATCATTACTGCAAAAGATATGATGAGTGAAAAATAATATGTAATAGCTTTAACTAGACCTAAATTGAAATTTGAATAATAATTTTACTCTCATTGTCAGATAAGTATATACAGTAGAGCCTCGATTATCGCAATTAATATATTCGAATTTTATTAAATCACAAAGCAATAATTGGGATAGCATTCAATACATATTTGCGTGGAATTAAACTTTATTGTACATTATAGGAGGAATTTTCCTTATCATGGTTCCGTCAAATTATTATTGTTTTTTTGGCGGAATTAATCGGATAACCGGTCGTTATATAACCGACATTCCGATAATCAAGGTTCTACTGTACTCATGCGTTATTACATGAGTTCATAATTCAGACTATCCCATTTACTGGATATTAAACGATTGTAGTTGACGTATAATATTATTCATATTTTATTGTAATAAAAACCGTTGGCAAGTGAAACCTAGTATGAATAATATTTTGTTATTCACCATACTAAATGTAAATATAAATATGCTCATAATCAGCTGAAGATATATATCGATATGTACCAAGCCTTGTCAAAGATATGAAAATTTGATCCTTGATGGAAGATGTTTTGAATCCCTAAAAATCGTTAACAGTAATAAGAAATAATAATGGAAGAAGGCAGGGAAAAAACATCTGGATAGAAAAAAATCTCCCTCACACTCACTACTGAGGTTCCGCAAATTCCTTGAGAACAAAAATTCACTTCTTATAAACCAAAATCGTACAGGGGGTAGTTTCAAAAAATCCTCGACCACGTCAACCTTGATTTCTCTTATTAAGTAACATACTTATGTATATTTTTTCAGATTTTTCCGCGTTAATATAAGAATTTTACATCAATTAGCTGATTTTTTTACCCCTGTTAGGGGGTGTTTCACCCCCTGGATTGTTCCGAATTTTTTTCAAAAAATAGTATATTATTTAGCTCATTAAAATACACATTCCTAAATAAGTTTCTTCGAAATTTCACTGATTTTTCTAGGCAAAATTATCAAAAGTCCGTTTTTTACCCCCAACTTCCGAGGGGTGTTTCACTCCCTTAGAGTTTTTTTCCGCCGATAAAAAAAATACGTATCCCTTATTTTTCAGTCTAGTTCACGTATTCATTTCAGCGAAATCGGAGAGGGACACTTCGCGCCCCTTCCTTGTTAGTATTGTAGGGAGACTGCGGAAATAAATTGTTCTGCAATTATTTCAAAGAAAACTCGATTAGAATTTGTATTATTAAAATAGAATTCAAGTTCTCAAATGTCAGTCCGACGGATCTTTAGATCGGATTTTTATAAATTTTGTTTGTTAATCCTAATTTAATATTTGGATTAGTTTTCAACCCTGCAGTAAGGCTATTGCACCTATGCTTTCTGGCCGTTTTGGCCGAAATACCTCGCCATTTCAACTTAACTCTGATCCAAAGATCGTATACAGTACGCGCGTTATCTGTAAAATCTATAATACAATACATTTCTTTTCACTCCATAAGTGCTATACGGGCTTACGGTCGGGGGATTGAAGTAACCAATTCCACAATTACCACGGCCATTGTCTTTTTGAAAAAACTCCTTTATTCTTCATTATAAAAAATATTCGTAATGAAACTGTAGAAAACCCAGTAAAAAATGGGGCCGGTTTTGTTAGTCAATAATTTGGCTGAAAGTTTTCAGTGCGACTTTATATATTTATTTTGTGGTGAAAATTTTTCAGCAGAAGTAAAATTTGTTTACAAAAAAATGGCGTCCTTCCGTTTGACATTTGGATGTCACATACTGACGTTCAGTAAAGAAAGTTTGAATGAAAAGTTACGTAAAAGCGAAAATCATTCCTAACAGAACGACATCGGATGTTTCGGCTCAATTTTGCAAACAAAAATTACAAATCCAGGATGGTTTCTCAGTGGGCTACAGTTAAATTGTCAGATGGTCGCAAGAAGCGACATGGCGGAGGCTGAGGCTTGTTTTATCACCACATGACGTAATCAAACACCAAAATTTAGAGTTGATACCATAGTTGAGCTACTACATAAAAATTTTGGAAGAAAATTTATTTATTTATTATTTATAAATGGTGCCTATAGTGACTACAATCGGCACAACAAAACAAATGGTAAAAAATTAAGGCACATAAGCTCGACTACAAAATATTATATAAAGCTTTCTTAAATTAATCTCTCGACAAGTGATAATCAAAAGCTTCGTAGACCTTGTTAAATACCCGCGATACCCTCGGAATTGGATCAGAAAGACCATACTTGGTTACTGCTCGATCGATGAATAAAGCTCCATCGCTTTGACGCATCCGACGTTCGGGAACATACAAGTTGGGGTTAATTTCAGGGTTAATTTAAAAGTTACCGAATTCCCTGGGACGGAAGTTATATTTTAAAAATAAAATCCAAATATCGGCAAATGTTACTTATGATAGTTTAGTATATGATTTTTTATTTCATATTATAATAAATAAGTTTTGTGTATTTGGTCCGTTTCATTTATATTTCCAAAATATGTTATAAGGTTATAACAAACAATACTAATGAAACAACAACAATAAATTTGGGATTTTTTTTGGACGTATTTCACACGCACGTATCCGACGTTCGGGAGCATACAAATTGACACGTGCTACTGACTCGATACAATCGAAATTGGAATTAATGATATCTACGCGCAAACAGCGCGGAAGCTACATCTCGGCGATTATCTAGACGTTGCAGTTTCAAAAGATTGCAGCAATTCTGATAAGACGGTAGAACGTAATACACAGCACACATGGATATTAAACGTCGTAGCACGAACAATATAAACTGTTTCTGAATACCCTCAATCCTCTCAGAATGACATTGGTAGATGGGTGACCAAACAGAAGATGCATACTCCAAAATATAGACCGAACAAAGCAGACGTATAATAATGTCAAAGTTAACGGGTCACTAAAGTCCTTGCAGATTCGTTTAATAAAACCAAGCATAATGTATGACTTTGAAATAATAGCGCTAACATGTCTGGTAAAGTTAGCGTCAGATTCAAAGATCACGCTAAGATCCCAAATGAACTCAACCCGATCAATGGTTTCGTTGTACAGTTGATATTGATAAAAACCGGGCGAGCCGATACGGAAGAAAGAAAGAGTTTTGCATTTACTCAAAACTAAAGGGAGTATGTTAATTGACCAACTGCAGAAGCGGTTTAAGTCATCTTGTAACAATTTGCAGTTTAACACACTAAACACACTAGAGACCCGGGTAAAAATCATCTTGTCATCCGCGGATAGGAGGCAGTTGGCAAACTTAAAACAGTTTACAACGTCGTTAATAAATAATGAAAATAACAGTGGGCCGATATGACTACGTTGAGACTCGCCGGATGGCGCCCGAAATAATGGGGAGAAAGAATCCAGAATCCGAACGGATTGCCACTTCCTTACTAACGTCGTGAAGGAGCAGTTGATCTAGAATTTCCTAGAATTTCTAGAAAACCAGATACTTTTTTCTTACTGTTAATGAAGTTCCAAAATTGTTTGGGATTAGATGTCAAAACTTGCTCGATTTGCATTACGTAATTATTGTTAAGGAACCAATTGAGGGTCTTAAATTCCTTGCGGGCTTTGACAAAATTGAGATAGTAATCTACGCCGTAAAGCCTGTACAGGGAATGAAACTTGCTGTTTCTCGAGCAACATCAACTCCATCTATACCGTATAATATATTATACCATGGCTCACGAAAGCCGGATTTATTATTGATAACCCGTGTTATCAATAATAAATGAACGTGTCTCTCGATACCACTCCCGAGAAGATCATTGATTCTGTGCACCGTGTCATTCAAATCCGCACCGCGCTGTAAAAAGAAAAATTTTCATGGGAGCGTGAAAAATTACGACTGTTTTTCAACAAAGCAACGATTCCAAGCACTCCGTTAAAGTGTCTCTGGACGAGCTTAAGAGATCTCCCGCAGATTGTTTAAGCATTTCCTCTGAAATGACCACAAAACCGGTAGAAAGCTTATCCAATAGAACTACTGCAGTTTTGAAATTCTCAGCAGACTATACCACGTATTAAGACAAGATTATTGGCTAGATAGCCACAAAATTGACAACATCAAATGAAAGTGATACACATTTTTAATTCATTATTTATTTATAGTTAAACAAACTATTTAGTAAATATAAATGAATTAGAAAAGGAAAGAAAACTTTAAAAAAATTTTGTTTCCTATACTAAAGCCGTCAACAATTATGACGGTCACTGTAAAATAGTTGGTTTTATCTGGGTTTGCCCAGGAGGTTATCTTATAAAGCCCTGAGAAAATCAAAAGTGAATGTAAAACAATTTCATGATTCTCATTTCTAACGCAAGGCAAAAATTGATGTCCAAGCCCGAATGATAATAATTGATCTTTTCTATTAAATTTTACAATGTTTAAATATTGCAGTCTCAATTTTGAATTTTATGTCAGGTACAATAGAACCTTAAGCTGAATTTTTGCAGGTTTATACCATGCTGCCAGAGTGACACACAGATCAAAAAACAAAAAAATTTTGCCGTGTTACTTAATTTACCTCTCTTAAAACTAAGAAATGTAACTTTGCGACGACAAATTTTTACTGTAAACTTGCAAAGCAAATTTTGGTGTTACGTACTAACTGAAAACTATACCTTTCATTAATGCCCTAGAATTTACGGTTCCTGCGATTTACAAAAAATCTTGTACGTTGGAAGTCTCAACCTGAAGATGGCGTTGCTCATCAAAACCATTCTGCTATACTACAATCGTACATGTAGTGAACAAAGCCCATAAAATTTGTATCTAATTAAAACGATCAGTTGTTCTGCGTTCTAAACGACTCTATTTATGTCAGACAGTACCGATGGTTTTGTAATAAAGGAAACAATCGGAAGTGTGCAGCAAGCGGTTTCATTGGTTGGGAAGGTGATGGCACCTGTTTTTAATAGCCAAGGATTATTTTCTTCACACACTACAAAACGTTATTAGACCGGCTGTGGTATTCCTCAAAGGCAACCAATCGGCGCTGTGATTTAAGTGACCCAGGGTATTCTCCCGATCTGGTTTCCAGTAAATATTTAATGCTACCTAAGCGAAAAATTTGACTTCGGAGTTCCAAAATTTTCAACAATCAAACGAGGAATCGTAGAGCGCTAGATTGCGACGCCAACTGCTAACTGAATGGATTAAAGAGGTCGGAGAATTAATTATAGAAAGAAAACATTTGTCAACTATCGTTGAAATATAAAACTGAATTTGACAAAACATACTTATTTCTGTTCCAGGCTTAAAATATGCATGCAGCACAATTTCTTAATCTTGTGAATTTCATAATAAACTTTAATTATTGAAGTTTGTTTCTTATCTGTCAACCTAACCTTCAACACAGTAACGATTTTTATTTAGGAAAATATTTGTAATGGGGTAATGGCTTTATAAACCTTTGAAGGCCAATACTCCTACCTTTATATTCATTCCCAAATTATTAATTCCGCCACGTATAATAATACGCTATACGAACTACGAATTGCATGCAACTACGCTTGCATTCAAAGACAAACATATGGAAAATGTGTTAATTGAGTTTAAGTATGTCATCACAACCGTTAAGGAAAGTACTCATTCAATAATTATCTTCGATATCTTTGCGATAAGCATAGTTAAAATATCTTTCGAGATATTATTTAAACCTATCTGACACCCCCCTGTGTGGAGTGCGTGTGACACAAATTTTTGTAGCGCAAATACTTATTCGCAAAAAATTTAAATCTGTGAACACCACTGGAATTGTATGCTAATGACTTTATTAATTTATTATATATAATAACTACTTACGAACGAGTACTTAAGACTTTTACTACTCTATACACATAAACAATAGAACATACATACGAGTAAATATTTGTGTTTTATATCGATTCGGTAATAATAAGAATTTTATTTAACATTACGCTGTGCCGCAACCATGACTCAGTTGTCCGTGTTTATTATAATGATTTTTAAAATATATTACTCGTATCTAAAAGGCTATTGACATGCTGAGATTTGTGAATATAATTTTCCACTATAGAATAGAAACCAATCAGACGGAAAGAAATAATCCGCAAGAATTATGTAATAATATACATTTAAGTTGTGTCTATTTTTAAATATGTCAGCATGTGGGATGTGTGGTTTATTTGTTATAAACCGAACGTGATATTTTGTTTAACTTATTAGTGAAGCAGTTTAAAAGTGAATTATAAAAATGATATCTATAGTTGTGTTCATCTTCATAAAAATATTATTGGGCAGCTTACATTATAACTTGTAATGAGTTTTTCATTTTAATTTTGATACAAGCAAAAATAAGTCACTCAGATGTTTGCAACAGGTGCAAACATAACAATTTTTTAACCAACTATGGGCGCTAATATTTTTCTAATATTTTTAGATAGAGTACTTTGGTGTATTTTAAATTTCAATATATCTCCAGTCGGGTGTTAAAAGAAAACTCGCGTACCAATCAATGTAATACAGGAATGGACTCACAATAGACGCAACATTTTCATTACAGAAGGTCGCTGTTTAATATATCAGGTTTAGCTTATGCCTATGAACCTCACAACTTAGTCTAAATCAGTATTACACCGTAAAGAATTGGTGGGTTGAAGTACAACAATCGATTTCGTGAAGCGCCGTTCATTCAAAGTCATTTGTAAATAGGCGTACATGAACGTTAACAAATGAGATTGAAGTGACGGGCATACCCAATGAATGTGAAATCCGAACATGCCAAAAACACTCTCTAAACTCCCTACAACTTGCATCATATACGGGGAGCGCACAACCGGACCGTCCTGCTGTACAATAAGATACCCAGCACAAACATCCCAGAATTGTCTCAGCAAGGAGGGAGTCACACCTCGAAAAGGTCAATTTAGGAGACGGATACCATAAAATAAAAGAATAGCTCCTATCATTTTGACACAATTCGGAAAGCTCACCAATTCGCGTTTCACGCCTTCCTAGCAGCCCTAACACCTTCCGAGGCAGAAAGGTGATGGGACCACCCCTGGTTCTTTCAATTTCGTTTGTTAATCTTCATCTTGATTTAAAACGTCTGTCTAGTTTTAGATGGATCGCTTTGCAAAAAAGATGATCGACCTCGAAGTTTAGCATCAATGTTTGGCAAAAATTATATCGGATGCTGAAAAGAACTATTCAGCATTCAATAGAGAAGTTCTTCAATAGAACAGTTTTTCTAGCGATAAGCAATTCCGGTAGTTTGCCAACGGCGCATAAACAAAATACTTACTTACAAAATATAGAGGAGTCATTGTCTATTTTAGAAAAGATAGGATTACCCAAATATATTACAGGAATTGCTTCTGTGCCCTCAATTGTGTATCTCTACGGGGTTGGGGAGGCAACGACGTAATGAGTCCATCTATAATGTGAAATAAAAATCACCTGCATGGCTAAACACAAGTACAGGAACATACATACTTAGTTAAGGACGGGGTAAAAGGGTATCCGGGTAAAATGGCCGTTTCCAAACAATTCAGGGCAAAAACGCGTACGCACTTAAAGCAATGACGCTCCACATTAGAGGATGAGATAGGGGCTCTAAGCAAAATAACTGTTGCAGACAGAAACAAGATTTTTGTGTGCTTCAGCTTTTTCGTGACGCTGGCCACACAACACGCCCCTAGATCTTAAAGATCGGTTGGCCGAATGAAAAGAGATAGTTGAGTCGGCTATTAAATTACACTCATTGTCAGAGAGAATCAAATATTGTGATCGCCGACTGTGTTAGAGATGAATTATGAAGAGAAACAAATTTAGCCCGGCCAGCTAGTAAGCTGGACTTTGCCCATTCACGTCAGTACGTTCAAGAAATCATGTGACACTATTTTAGGTGTGAGACGGATGAGTATACGATACGGAGTTTAAGATAAACGCAGCCTTTCATCTCGATAATCTCGTAAAAATTTTATAAGTTCTAAATTTATAACGGTTCTTAGGTTTATAACCAATAAAGATTTTAATTCATTTTACATATCTGAACATTTTAAATTTTTACGTAAATGGTTTATCTTACAGCATTTTAAAGAGAATAGTGGGAGTGCCCAGTTAGACAAAGAACGAATAAGAATAAAACAAATAGACGACAATGCGTCTAAAAGCGGCAGGGATAATTTGGCTGGTACACCGTATCGATATCACAACAATCTTGCTCAATAGTGCGATCTCGAACTACTGTTTGGTTCTACCAATCGACGCGCTTCTAAGATGGAAATTAGAAAAGTTTCCATCGGCTGATTTAGTAATTTATTGTGAAATTTCATACAGGCGACAATTGCCCGTATATTAGGATCATTACGTCGAACTATCTTCCACACTCTGCATAATATTTCACACCCAAGGGTAGAAGCTACTTGAAAACTTGCCACTTTAAGATACTTTTGGCCCAGTATGAACCAAGATGTAACCTAGTGGGCGAATAATATTTTACTTTATCAAAAATGCGAAGTGCAACGCCACACAAAATCACCTTAGAGGAAGTTTCTGTTTCCAACAGGTAGAGTTCAGCATATCATACCATATAAAATTTGAACCAATGCGGGTGTCATGAGGGTGTCATGAAATACAGGTACTGTTGGACCACTTTCACCATCCCAGCTGAACTGGATTACAGTAAAACAATTAAACTTCTTGTGGAATAGTTTGTAGAAATCCCAGTACCACCTCAGTCTAGTACAGAAACGGTGATTGACCAACTGCCAAATATTAGTACCAAAGTTAGTTGAAAGCTGTAACAACATTTTCATGCGAGTAGACAAAGTTTGCACTGGCCTCGCACGATCGTATTTTAATTCAATTCAATTGCTACAATCACTATTCAAACAGTTTCAGTGACAGGTACATTTTGATAAAAAAAATGTGTAAAAGACCGTTCTAGCATGAATGCTTAATAACTTTTTAAATTATGCTTTTATATTTTTATTTTCAGAATTTTATAAACAAGATTTGTGAAATTTATAACGGAAAAATATACAACAGAACAACGAATTAAAATAATTGAATTTTATTATGAAAACCAACGGTTATTTTGACGCAGCGTGCTTATACATGATATTTTAATGTGTGTTCTGTACCATCTACAGCAACAATCAACCGTCTGATTGCAAATTTCCAGCAAACAAAGTGCCATAGCGAACCTCCTATAGGTTCCGGAGGACGCCCTATGGTATGCACGGATGATATTATTCAACGTATACTGGAGAGTGTGAAGAATAGTCCACAAACTCAACAAGGAGACGGATAAGGCCGACAGGCTATTAAGAACGGTCTGATTTCCCTATTTCGCTACTAAGAAGTGTGGAACCAAAATCCCAAATTAATTCACAATTTAATAATGTGCAATGAAGCCCACGTTCAATTAAATTGCTTCGTAAATAAGCAAAACTGTAAGTTTTGGGCAATAGAAAATCCAAGATCATTCTATCAGCGACCATTACGCCCTCTTAAGTGTACTGTTTGGTGCGGAGAATCGTTTGAAAAGATCGTTGGTCAATATTTCTTCGAAAATGTAGTCGGCGCAACAATTACCTTAAATTGTGCTCAATATGAAAAATTTTGGAAAATTGTTTAAGGCTAAGAACTACACTCCATATTTACTGCAAGCGATACATTTGGTCTGTACGAAACATGTTTGGCTTAGCGATAGATTTAACCGCGTCCGACTGTTTTGGGCTTATTTGAAAGAAAGAGTGTACGTCAATAAACCAGTGACCATACTGAACTAAAAACAGCATTCGAAACGGAAACCTGGTCGAAAATTTTAGGTGTTAAATTTCGAAAAAAGTTATGAAAATGTGTTAAAGTTAAATTTAATCATATTTTGGTGAGATTGGATGTTGTGCAAAGCCAATGTAGTGAGCCAAAGTAAAGAGAATATCAAAATTATCAGAAGAGTGGATCGGTCTGGACCAGAATATATATTTAAGTTTAGGAGTCAGTCTGAGACAAATATTTGAAGAATAACAATTCGAAATAATGTTACAGTTACAGGTAATATTGATGAGGGAAATTCTACTTTCTAGAGATCGTCGATAGTTTATTTAAGTATTTTGGAATAGTTCAAATTGAATAAATGTCAAGGATTAAAAAATATTCAGAAACAGTTAATTACAGTTTACCTAATTTTGAGTGGGATAAATAGTTCTTTGCGCAGCCAATGAATTCTTTCGAATGTATAGGAACAATTTCCTGAAATTATACTGACTACAAAAGTGTAATAGATTTAAATTATTCCCGATTATTCCACAGAAAGGCTTAATATAACACTTATTTTTATTACAGTTTGTGCTTAATTGGAATTATTTATCTAACTATGTCCCTGCATTCAGTTACAAGAAGGATACCAGTGAAAGAACTAATTTAAGATAATACTCGGTACGAGCATGACTGAGTGGCGGAGCGAATCGCACATTTAAAGAGAATATGAATATCCTAAACCTCAGTTTTTAGAGTGAGCGAAAATCTGGATATCCGTATAACAATAGATTTTTTTTTTCTTATTTATTATTTTCCAAAACAGATTTGTCAAACGGAAAATACATTTTTTAAAATACAAATAAAAAACTTAAAAGTAGCATTGAAATGATCTTTTTTTCATGAATTAAAAATACTCTAAAAATAAAAAAATGGAATAAAATAAACAACAACATCCCGAAAACAACAGCACAACAACCAGTCAAATAGAACTAGGTACATAATACAATACACATTCCAGATTCTGCCACTCACACAGCAGCCTGAAGACATGAAGCAATGTAGTTAAATAATTTATGATATAATATTGTGATCGCGGTAGTATTCTCTGCAAAATTCATCATATAAGAGGGACTTTACAGAATTTTTAAAGCAGCCAGCACTCGTTTTTAATAGCCCTGGACAATTCATTGTATAAAAATATACCCCTAAAAATTACACTATTCATTGCAGCATCAAAAGTGAAGCTTGGTGGACGATGCAGACCACATGATCTGCTCGGACGGTTAATTATGGACATATTCGTTACTAGAAAACTTGATGATCTAACCGATAAGTTTTTAATTATTCGTATTCAATTAACTTAGTAAAAGGAAGAAGCTCAACGCTATATGACATTTTTGTGGGAGTTAATCTTGGTAAATTAAAGAATGCGTTTAAAGCCTTGTTTTGGAGAGCCTGAATCTCCTTGATTTTGGTTTCCAATAATAATGAGCCCCAAACTGGTAATAAATGCTGAGAAAGCACATGGACAGGATAAATTTTAATCTTAATTTCAACGTTGAGCAGGTAAGAAATTCGCTTTAGCACTCCGATCATGGCTGATATTTTCTGCTTCACCATATCCGCATGAAGGGACCAATCAAACTTAGATGATAAATGTAAACCTATAGTGCTATCATTGCGACATATAATTATTCCCGAAAATTCAACACTATCGAAACAATCCAATCGGTTGACGGTCTTAATGTATAATATAAGGAAAGTGGATTTATCTTCATTTAAACTGAGACTATTTTGGTTTAACCTCAAGAATCAATTAAAGTTAGGTCGTGCCCCATATGATCACGTATCTGAACCAGTGATGAGGATTTATATAGAATGACGATATCATCAGCAAATAATTGAACCGTCCCCGCAGTTCTAAAGAAAACATATCATTTAAACAAATTAAAAATAAAATAGGACCAAATATGGAGCCTTGAGGCACAACCGAAATCATTATCAACTCATTAGATTCCCATCCTCTCCCCCCAGAAATGAAATTGGTCTTGTATTCGCTTTGTCATATTGACAACCTGATTTGGGCAGAAAAACAATTTTCGCAATCTGCAGATAATTGGGAAACTCCCCCCGCTCCTTGAAGCTCTGGATAATTTTTTTGTTTTTTGTAAGTGATGATATGAATGGCCATAAGGCGATAAATCCTTAACAAGATCCACTTAGATGGTATCATAACCCTTAGAATATCAATGTTGTTATTTACATAAACATTATTCTCAATCAGTTGAGTAGGGAGCGAACATTTATTGTACAAAGTTTCGTTAGTTTGGGCTACAAACTAAACTCCCGAGAAACTAAATCGACTCAAACCTCCACGCGTATTAAAAGGCGTATTTTTATAAAATGGCTTAACCGATTTGCGAAAAACAACTTTTTTTTTACTTATTTTATTTTTACAAGGACACCTTTATCATTAAAATCTATAAAGTACTTTTCAAATTAAAACTTTCGTAGCAAAATGCGTTGTTTCGGTGAAAACAAATGGCGTGCTGCAATCTCTTGTATAATACCACGTTGACCGATATTTACCATCAGTACCTTAACAGACGTTGACCTAAGCAAATATCTACCACTTTCATTCGTTGTTTTCTCAAAATCATAGATACTACTCCAGAAAAAGCCGCACAAGCTGTTGCTTTATTGCAAGAAGGACGCAATCAACGGGAAGTCGCTCGTCAGCTAAACATGAGTCAATCTGCTTTCTCAAGAGTATCCAGAAGGTTTCCGGAAACATCCTATTCCATTTATATTCTCTCAATTGATAATTTTTTAATTTTTCCACCACTTTTTCAATCGTGAATAGTAAAATAAAAGATTAAGAATAATATTCAGTTTTCAACGAATAGTGAGCGAATAATGAAAAAAACAAAGAGGTCGATGTTTTGAATAGATCAGAAATTATATTTTTCTACTGTCTGCTCCTTGCTAAACGAATAGGTTGCGAATACCGAATACTATAAAAATTTGTACTTTAGAGTAAAATTTTTTCCATGTAGCAATTGATTTTACTATCCAATTTTTTTTGTTAGCGAGAACTTAAACAAAATGTTATACTCTTCTTTTGTTCTACTTTTCATATTTGTTTGTATGGATAATAGAATATCCCACTACAGTGAGAATAGAGAAAACATTTTTTTGTTTTCTAATCTATGCAAGATGAATATAATCAGTAAAAATTTGCTCTTTTCGAGAAATTATTTGTTCGATCAGTAAAGAAAGAATAATATATTTTGTAGATCGAATTTTAGAACCCTGATTTATCGTCCTAACTACACTGCGATTTCACCATCTCACGGGGGTCGATATGCAGCAGGAGCTAAGACAAGTGTGAGATGGAGCTGTTAGTCAATAGGCAGTGAGAAGACGCTTGAAGGAAGCCAACCTCATTCCAAAACGGCCCGCTAGAGACCCAAAATTGACAGCACGCCACCGCAAAGAGCGACTCGAAGTTGCTCGCGAACACATCAATTGGAGCATCGAGCAATGTATGTTCGTTCTATTATCTAACGAGTGCAGAATGTGTCCATGGTAGTAATATGTGAGGCCGGGTCTATCAACGTCCAGCGATCCAAGAGAGATTTTCGCAGTGTTGTTTAGCTGAAACCGTCGCGGTTCGGGCATGGTATGGGCTAGCATATGGATAGAGGACTTCTCTTGCATCATGTAGTGCCCTACGCAGGATATATAGGGGAAGATTTTATATAGATGCATGTCACACAGCTCGATTCGACACGAGACGATGATGTGGCCAGCCCTCAGTCCAGACATGAATCCAATTGAACATTTATGGGACGAAGTAAAACAGAGTGTCCGAGCTAGAAATCCAGTACCATCTAACATCAGTGACCTCTTGATTGCGTTGGATGATGAGTGGGATGCGATCTTCCAAGTCTTTTTCAAAACCTGTCAATGGGGTACAGCATGCGAACCGGCGTAAACACAATGGGAGGCATTACTCAGTATTTACCAATAAAAAAATATTTTGTTTTTTCTTTAATTTTTTGTTGTAATTTAAATTTAAATATCTCCAATATTTTTTTCATAATCATCAATTTTCGTTAGGTTTTCATTCAAAATTTATTATTAAAAAAATACTGAACCAATTTTCATGAAAATAGTGTCATTTGAAAGTAAAAGGATCAGGATTTCAATAAAATAATGTCTTGTAAAAATCGGTTAAGCGGTTTTAAAAAATTCGTCTTTCTGTGAGCGCTGAAGGTTTCAGTCGATTTGGAAATTTCTACTGAAACTGCAGCTATCATTCACTGATGTCGCTGTACTATAAAAATTAAAAATAAATTCATCCATAAAACAAACATTTAACGACCTGCGTTACAAACATGAATTCATCTTGCTGCGTTTTTAATTTTTGTTGTTTTCAGCGGTTTACAAAATAAAGGCCTTTTCAAATTTCCCATTGAAATGGATACTTAGCGCTCCCGATATCGGCTCCCGATAGAGCAAAATACGTTTAGATAGAGCAAAATACGTTTATGTCGATTTTTAACTAAAATGTGGAATGAAAAATTTTAGTTTAGAGTTAAATAAATGAATTTTTTGCAAAAATAGCGCGATAAATATATGTTTTGACATCGAAAATTGGGTGCTCCCCTCTATCGAGCACTTATAAAAAAACACGGCTAATAATAACTATTTTTTTTTAATAGAACCAGACTTTTTGTTATTTGCGTTCCCTACGGAATTGAGATCTATAAATTTTGAAATTAACTTTAAAATATTTGTTGTTTAGAAATTTTTTATGGTTTATAAAAATAATTTTAAGATTAAGACCCGTTATCGCCTGTGGTTGCGAGTTCTGCGAAAAATCTGTGAATATATACTTAGAAAATTTGACATTTTTGTTTAGGTGAACACTTGGCCAAAAAAATGCCGCGTCTACCTTAATTGGAGATAAAAATTAATTTATTATAAAATATTGACATTTGAAACAGTTTAAAATAAATTGATTAAGATATTATAAATTTCCAGACATCGTATAAAAAATATATTAATTCTCAATATACGAGTATCTATTAGATATGGGTAAGGTCAAGCATGTCGAATTACACTATAATGTCGGTTATGTATATTTCTAATATTAAATCTTCCGCACACTAATTCATTTTCAATGCACAAGCCGCATCACTATACCAAATCATCAATTACAAATATGAACAAGTCATAAGGTTAAATACGTTATGAATTAAGTAGCATTCGGCTTTTTAAGATACACTCGCATACCAAACGACATATTTTGTGATAAATTCTGTATAATATACTATCATGGGGGTCTCTTATATTAAATTATTAAATCATGCCGACAGTAGTTCTACACAATATATTGCATACTTATTCTCATCTCGTTATTTTAAATATTGATTTTGTGAGAGATCATTATAATTATTTTTTGACATATGAACGCATACCGCGCCACGGCTACAAATTTTGTCGTTATATAACATTAATTTGTGCACACTACAGAATAAAATAATCGCGTACTCTACACAATACAATAGAAAATGATTCATCAACATAAAAAAAATAGTACGTGTGTTGTACATGGAATCATATACGATGGGAGCTGCAGAGATACAAAACATGTATTTTTTATATACTCGTATGTTATGTGTAGTTATAAGCGCGCGAGATGAGAGATGTAGAGTAGTGAATTTAATTGATATAAAACATATCACCTGCTGGCTTTATTATTACTTAATGTTGATGTTCAATATGCGATGATGAATATTATTGTAAATTTTTTATGTATAAACAGAACTTTTTTATTATTGTGAATTTTGTGATTTATTGATTAGCAGTAGCAGCCGTGTTTTGTAATATATGTATTGTAGTCGGGCATTCATATAATGCATTTGATGTATGTCTTTCCTGCTGTATCTGTTAACAAAATACCATACGCCAGTTTAGTATATCCTCGTCCATTGTTTTTGAAACTATTTTGATTAATTTGTTCAGTTTTTGTGTATATTTTTCAACTTACGTTGCTTTTTATACATAAAATAATCTAATGCTGCTGTTTTTATATATCCATGGGTTCTAATAGGATTCCAACGTGATTGATGGAGTTTACATTTGAATGAATTATGGTCAATATACAAAAAACCAAACAATAGTTTTAATGTAAATATTCCAGGTATAATTTAGATACACAGTTAGTCAAAATTTAAAGGGGGGGAAATATTGGTACGCACGTACGAAAATCGTAGGAACATCACTTGATTAAATTTTATTTATTGTTCAATTAAATGTAATTGGAATTATGGCGGACACCCTTAAAAATCCAATTACCTTATACTTACTAAGTATAGAAATAACAAACGAAAAATTTTCTCAAAAACTCAACACATTCAAGCGTAAAAACACATTTCTCCAGACTGAGCAAGACTTTCAGAGTTTTCAAAACAACACCCCCCATTTTATATATGTATAGCGGAGCCGACAGACGTTGTCCTGCCCGAACGTTGCCTTGCCTGCTATTAGCGGGTTCAGCAAATGTTTTTTCGATAATCTGTGGCATTTGACATTGTGTTTGACATTTCATTTTTTTCGTTTCGTCATTGTGTGATTTGCAAAGCAAAATTAAGATATGAGTGCAATTTCTCGTTATCCTGGGCCGATCAATTGTATTGTCATGGCCGGACGATATTTGGTGCTTATCATATGCACATTTTGTGAAAGAGGCAGTATTTTTCGTGAGATTGTTGGTAAGTAAGTAATACTTAATATGATTGCAAAAGAGATATTGCAGTTCTTGTACACTCAGTTCCCAAAAAAAACCGCACACGATAAATGTATCTGTCTCTCTCTCTCTATTTATTCTGCTCTTCATAATTTTGTATTAGAAAAAACTTCTTTGAAATTACCGTTATAGTTCATTTTATAAAAAGAAAAACTTTGTTGCATAGAAAATATTAGTTGTTTCCCGTAATTGAATTAAAACGATGGTATAAGTAAATAATTGGTTTGCAAATATGGTGTTTACTGAAGTTCAAAAATTAAAAATACGGAAAATAAATCAAATCACGAGGTTTCACGTTTGATTCATTGCAATGAATCGTCGGTGCGACGTTCTATAAAAAAAATCAAAAATCGGAGACTTTGAAAAGAACGGTTGGCAGTTACCGTCGGAGAATCACAAACTTACGCCTGGACAACGCCATAAAACATATTTCTTTGTGGAATCGCTTCCAAACAGGTTCCCAAACTAAAATCAGTGTAAGTACGGTGAGAAGAAGGTTGAAAGAAAGAGGGTTTTTCAGCAGCCGCCCGGTGAAAAACCCACTTCTTAATAAAAAAAAATGCGACAAAACTGGTTAAAATGGGCAAAATACCACGAAAATTGGGACGAAAATATTTGGAAACAGGTTATTTTTTCTGACGAGAAAATATTTAACTAGGTAGGAGCCGATGGGGGCTGTAGAGTACAACGTGGAAATGGCGAAAGATATTTGGATGAGTCAATTTTACATACAGTGAAACATTCTTCGTTTGTTATGGTATGTAGGTGTATTCATCATGGTGTAGGGTCAATTTTAATGTTTGAGGGTACAATTAATGCCGAAAACTATAAAAAAAAATAATTGACGCGGTAGTCCCTACTATTGAAGAACTCTACAGTTTCGAGCCAAATGTCATCTTTCAAGATGATTCCGCCCCATGTCACGGAGTCCGTGCAGTAAGTATAATTTAGAAAATTCCATCGAAATATGGTTTAAAAAGTATATTTATAATGTTTTAGGTAATAGATTTCAAACACAGGTTGGGAATTAATAGCCTATTATGGCCGGCAAACAGCCCAGATCGAAAATATTTGACAAATCCTAATTATTAAATAAATTAAATATTTATAAAAAAAGGTGAATTTTGGAACTTTAATAAAAATCTTCGTTTGGCTAAACTTATTGGTCTCAAAAAAGCTAAAGCATTTTCATTTCTTAAAACTGTAAACTCTATAAAAATCCGTTTAGGATCTTGAAAAAACGAATCAAAAATGTATAAACACATAAAACTTTCTACGTCTGGACAAAAAACATCGATACTTACGTGAAAATCAACCATTAAAATCAAATTTTTAGTTAATTTTTACGTGCGGCTTTTTTGGAACTGAGTGTATAAGTATGTGTAAATGTCTGACAGTTGTATTTTTCATATGTATTAGCTGTGCGGAGAACACTGCGTGGAGTTCAGTCGGTATGTGAATAAAGGATCAACAGTCAACCGGAGATAAATGGACATATAAATGGACGGTTCTACGCTGTAAGTTTCATTTCCACGATCATTTCATCACTTTCACCAAATAAATGTTGAATCTTAAAACTAAAAGAAATAATGTTTCTTTTGTTTTAATCTTAATGCGAGTTGATGAACAATGTTTTCGTCAATCCCTGAGGTGAATGAACAAACCCTGAGGTGTATAAACTAATGGCTTGCAAAACGAGAATACACAGCATACAATTGAACATGTGAAAAACACAGATTTTCTAGATCCAACCGACAAAGGGACATTGTTTGGCCTTGTGACTTATTAATAGTCATTGTGAATGCCAAGCGAATTGGAAATTGCAGGCGTCTGGATGGAATGGGCGAGTTTGAAGGTTCATTGGGATCCGTGGCAGGAGAACAACTTCACCTTGAAACGTACCGTTCAAAATGGTAGCTTCAAGAACATTGCCCATGATTTTTTATGACCAATCGAGTGCCATTATAAATTTTTTATAAATTATAAATTTTTAATTATAAATTTTTTATATTAGCAATCGAGTACGTTTGCATTCCCCATAAGAATTTTTGATTTCACACAGTAAAATTTAAAATAACGTGCAAATAATACAAACTACTACTAGATTGCCAATGAAAAAATCTTTTCATTTTCATTATTTCACGGAACGCGAATATTTCAAAAGAAATTACATATAAATTCTTTCCCCAGGGGGTCAGGAAAAGAATTTATATATAATTTCTTTTCAAATATTTTTTTAAAAAAGTTTGATGTAAATATTTATAAATTGGGAATAATTTTTCCATATCTAAATTGGCAGGGGAAATTATTCTCAATTTTATTTTGTTTTCAAAAAAATTAACACTAACTTTTTACCTCAGTATGCCAGAA
Organism: Nephrotoma flavescens; assembly: GCA_932526605.1. Lineage (NCBI taxonomy): Eukaryota > Metazoa > Arthropoda > Insecta > Diptera > Tipulidae > Nephrotoma > Nephrotoma flavescens. The sequence continues at coordinate 79,634,621 of OW052220.1, forward strand.
AAAAGTTTAAATAAAATTAGATATTGCAATTCTTTCCCCAGTTCGGTATTCCCGGGGGATTACCAGAATAATGCCACTGGTGCGTCCAAAAAAAGAATCCGCCTTGTTCTGCTGCAATTGACAAATTAATTTAATCGAGTATGTTCTTTTGTTCAGCAGGGAGCAGTTGCTCATTATTTGCAACAAAAGTAATCAAAGAGGCCGCGTCGAACTATTGCTCGCGCTGAACATCGCTGTTAATGATGTCTGTTGCTGGGAGGTTAGTCGATCGCACACCGAAATGCTGTCCCAATGCGATGCAGAATGTCGTCGCTCATTGATTCTTTTATATTTTTTCCAGAGAACAGAAGCTTGCGATGGAAAAGATGTCGCCAACAATATGGAGAATACTTGGCGAATTTCATGAGGAGTGGAACTCAGTACTGCATCTGCTTGTCGATGAATAATACACCCAATATGCACGCAAATGTAATACATGGAATATCGAAACACATTGCGCATGTATTGATGCGTACGTTAAATACCACAAAATTCGACATCAAAGCCAACTATGGTACACAAACATAACTATGAATTATTCTCAGAAGGTCAATTATTGAACTATTCATGAACTTCTCAGAAGGTTTTAAAGGCCAACACAGGGATGTGCGTTGACGCGTCAACTATTACTTTCGACGTCGACGCGTCAATAATGCGTCAACATTACGTCGGCGTAATTTTTAAGTCGACAATGACGTAACATCAAATTATTTTGATAAATTTTTATTGTGTTTGTTTCTTTTTTTGGTTTTTCCTTTCGGCATACCGAAATATATCAGACGAGAAAATAAAATTATATTATATAGCGAAGCCCAATGACATTATAAAAGATTTCAGACTTCCGGATTATGAAAGAGGTCTTGTAAATAATAGAGGCAATCGCATGAAATCACCAGAACGGCACAAGATGGTCTTCGCATAGAGCCCGCGTTCACCGTTTAATTAAAAGTGCAAATCTCTATCATTACACCGAAAAACTGGTGTACTTCTTCAGGTAGTAGTACTTGAAACTAAAGACCTAGGGGTTACTTTCGTTTAAAACATGAGCTTTACTAAGCACATTGAGCTGTGCATCGCTACAGCGGCTCCATGCTCGGTTTTGTCAAACGTTGGACGGGTGACAATTTTGATTTGGAAACAATTAAGATCCTGTATTGTGCCTACATTCGATCCCAGCTGTAAATGTATGGTGTCCGTTCTATGAAGATCATCCAACGTACTGCGAAAATTCAAAAGAAGTTTATACGCTGCCTGACCTGGAAAGACGGATGGGTTTATGACCATGATCTACAACTCTTGAAAATAGACGCGAATTGCTAAAACGTACATTTATTGGTAATCTCCTACTAGGTCTAATCGACGCACCGGGTGTGCGTCAATTAAAGTCAATTAAAATTAAGGTTCCTCGTAGACGACTGTTACTTTACTTTTAATTTTCAAATCAAAAGCGAATTTATTTTATTTTGTATTCTTACATCAATATTTTTCAAGTCAAATTTGTAAACTTATTTCAATATAAATAAATAAAAAATTTCCAGTTATGAAAACTGGCCGCTGCAGAACAGTCCAACGCAAAACAATATTTCGGATGCGGTGCAATTATGGTTTAGTTATCGGAAAATCCAATATACTTAGTACATACTTATATAACCGAAGACAAATTCCAAATTTTAAACAAACATAGGAGTATAGGACGGAAATAAATATTCGTTAACAGCTTACTATCGGAATCTAAAATTCAACAACAATTTAACGAAGGACCAAACTAGGCCAGTGACTGATTTTCCTTTGTTGATTGAGTTGAATGACTTTAGAGAGAATAAAAAGATTTTTAAATATTTGAATAAAAAAAATATAAAAACCCAAATGTTTTTTGGAATACGGCCGACATAAAAGCTTCTGAGATTTCTTACTTTCTTCTAAGTAACTGAATTAATATATAAATATTTTTTGTTAGTCATTTGTGAATTGTTCTGTGACTTAATGATCAATGATCAATATATATTCTAACGTAACAAATTATGATTTCTATATATTAATTATTCTATGTTTAATTTTTATGTTACAAATGGAAAAAAGAAACAAACAAATCTGCTATTTTTCTATTTTTTATTCACATCCCTGCTATTCATGAACTTATGAATTTTAGCAGTTTTAAAAAATATTGGGGTGGTGGCGGGGCAGAGGGAGGGGGTTTTTTAAGGTTATATATTCTGATATGTGAAAAATCTTAAAAAAAAACCGGTTAAAAATACAAAAAAAACTACCTAGAACCCGATCGCAGCCTCATCTACCGGGTCCAATTGTAAATCTAAACCATCTGGAACCCACTCACACTTTGGTCAAAAACGAGTTGAGCCCATAAATTGTTTCATGGGGCATTTGATTAGGCCATAATGAGCCTAAAATTATTTTTTTGTCCGTTGCTTTTGTTTTGCTTTCTAATTTCGGGTTTAGCGCGATTTTCGATTTGGACTCTACTCGCTTTTAGATTAAATGAACTGAAGTTTGGAAATGAACGAATGGAGCCCAACATTTTTTAAAGGGCTGATGCTTAGGTCATAATTAGCCTAAAATTATTTGTTTGTTTATAGTCTAATTTCGGTTTTGGTCCGATTTCCGATTTGAGTTCTGCTAGCTTTAGATTAAATGACCTCAAATTTTATCAAAAACGAGTGAAACCCAACATTTTTTAATGGAACGGTTGATTAGGCCAGATTGAGTCTAAAATTATTTGTTTGTCAATTGACCTTGTTTTGCGTTCTAATTTGCGTTTTGGTCCGGTTTTCGATTTGGGTTCTGCTAGCTTTAGATTAAATTATCTGAAGTTTGGTCAAAAGCAAGTGGAGCCCAAAATTTTTTAATGTGGCATTTGATTGGGGCATAATAAGCCTAAAATTATTTGTTGTCAATTGATCTTGTTTTGAGTTGGAATTTGATTTTTGGAACGATTTTCGATTTGGGTTCTGTTAGATTTTGAGTGATAAAGCCTTACTTTTTTCCTAGAATGAGCATAATAAAAAAATTAAATACGGCATTTAATTAGCCTAAAATTAACCTTTAATTAAATCGTTTTTTTGATATGGGTTCTGCTAACTTTTTCTAAAGCTAGCACAACTCACGTTTTAGTTGGAAGGGATGAAGTTCAAAATTGTTTAATAGAGAATTCAGTTAGCCTATAATTATCCATACTATCTTGTAAAAATTTCATCAAAATTCAGCCGTTTAGGAGAAGTTCAGTGACATACACACGTATAGAAGATTTACATATATAAAGATAACCTTTAATTTGAAAATTCATTTCGGTCACTCAATTCTTCCGGGCTGTAGAGAAACTATAGACAAATAGACAGAACCATACAGCCAGATCTACACGGAGATTATTATATTTATCAACTATGGTTCAATGATTTTAAGGTTTAAACAAGTTGTCGGCAAAAAAATAAAGCTTAGAGAAACAAATTCGCCAAACTATTTCGCTTTATATTAGTCCAAAATAAAATTAAATAATAAATGCATTTCAAATATGTTTGTAATTTATCTATATTTTGTAAGTCTTATGAATGTTAAAGGGATAAGGGGACCAACGACCACCTAACGTATAATTTTCAGAACTGAACTTTTACTAATAAAAGTAGCGATTTATCGATACAAAATATAAAAAAATTTTGGGAAGTGAACAATAAATCAAAAACATTCAAAAAGTTTTAGTATACCCCCACACTAAGTGGAACCTAAGTATTTTCACCTAAATAACAGGCACCCTATATAAAATAGAACTGTAACCAGAAAGTTGGTTAGTCTAAATTTTGATAAAAGACATCACTGAATTAATCAATAATTCATGAAAAATGGCATACTTATTTTAAGCATGAAATCATCTTCACAGCAGCGCTTGTCGAACGATGACAACAATTTGAAGATGAATATTCTAACTACTTGATGGCCTACAATAATTCAGCAAATTCTCGAACGACTTTTATTAGCCTGATGCAAGTCGGTCTCATTGCTGGTTTTAGGCAATTTGGCAAGAAAAAATCGTTGTTCTAACGACCCAAAAATTATTACTAATTTGTTAGCACAATTTTTCTAATTTGCTTTTTCTAGTAGGGGTCCAGACGGTTTGTCGACAGTTGTTGAAAAAGTTGTGCTGGCCAACTGGTGCGGCACAACCGCTTACAACACTTTTTAAAAGATCACTATGATCTGCAATTTTCCCTAAAATGTGGAAAGATTCAATCATAATCTACATTCATAAGAAAGGCCAGAAGTCTGACATTACTAACTATAGGCCAATTGCGAAGTTGTGCTGTCTCAAGTTGTTTCAGAGTGTCGTATGTGATACACTCTGCTTTCACTGCGGACATTCTGATATTCAGCACGGCTTTCTAAGAGATGGATCAATCTCTAGAGCACATAATCGCCTAGAAACAGCCCGACAACACGTTTTTAATTTATAAACAAATTAATTTTTTAATTAAGTTATATAAAAAATTTATTCGTGGAATAAATTGCTTATCAGAAATATTATTTGATTTTGCTTAATTAATCCCTTATAAAAAGTATTTCTAATTAACAATTTAATTTATTATAAACAAATTAATTAAAAATCATAAATAAATTACAAATAATATTTTTTATTATAAACAAAATATTTTTGTAATCTAAAATAAGAAAAATTCGTTGCAAACTAAACGAGGCATAAATTGATCAAAAAATATAAAATCGGTTAACAACAACAAGATATATAAACAAAATGTTAATAAAACATTAAATTTTATTAATTAACTAATTAATAATTTTTTACATTGCCTATAATAAAAAAATTCTAAAACATTTAATTCGTATTACATCACAAATATTTATCTGTGATATCATTAGTTTAAGTAATTCTTATCACATCATAATACGCCGTTGTACATAAAAAAAAATCGGAAATGTACTTCTCAGTACAAAACAAAAACAATGTTTATCAACATAGATATTTCAATAATTGATTCTTTTTGTGTGTTTATGTTTAATGTGAAATTTTCCGATGAATTATTCAATGTTCTCGATGATTTTGAATTGTTGGGGCCGTCTTAAAATCAGTGGAAATTTCCCAATCGGAATACAATTTGCTTTGAAATTCTCTATACTATTTGAATTTTTTTCGCCGGCTACTTTAATCATCTTTCTATTTTTTTTTTTTTTTTTTTTTAACATTATTTTTTTCTCCCACTAAGGGAAAAATTCCGACTGAGTAAAGGCGGTGATACATGTTCAGATTTTGCCTTTAAGGCATAAAAACTATGCGCGCTGATTGATTAATCTTGAATCGCGTTATAGGCAAAAAATTTTAATTGAAATTTCTCAATTTTGTGTAAGGCAAATTTGTTTGCCTTAAAGGCAAAATCTGTACATGTATCACCGCCTTAAATCGACCCGAAATTATTCGCTTAGTAGGGAGCAAATATTAGTAAACTTGAAAACAAATTTGAAAAATAATTAAAGTAGCCGGCGAAAATTTTCGAATAGGATAAAAAATTTCAAAGCAAATTGTATTCCGATTGGAGAAATTTCCACCGATTTTAAGACGGCCCCTTCAATTCAAAATCATGGTGTTTATATTGTATTGATATATTGTATTGATTATATTGTATTGGATCGCGTCAAAAAATAACAAATTTGAGTTGAAAGTTCAATTTCAAGCTAATCACTATTAGTGACCATTTCTTTGATGCTTGGTTTCAGTAAATCGCATTGAAGCTTTTCTACAATAATTTCTATGACTAAGAGCACTTCTTAGAATAATTTCTATGCGGCTAACGTTAAGGTACCATGTGATATTACGATATTCGAATAAAACAGACAAATCTACACTGCAGTTACCAGTATACGAATTTTGTTCGAAAACCGGGACTTGAGAGTTGGGATTTTCTCTGATGTGTAATCAGCATACTATAGGTGTAAATATATAAATTTAATTATTATTTACAATAATACTCTCAAGTATCAGTTTTCGAACATAATCTATAGTATGGAATGCGGATTTCAGACAACAGATTGTACACCAATGCAGTTTGTGATAAATTGGAAAAGAAATGTATACCGAACAAAGAGCATTCGCGGACAGCATTGATTTTTTGTTTCCATTTTTTGTTTCAGAAAACTGCTGCTGAATCATACCGATTATGTCGAGAAAGTTATGGTAAATATGCTCCATCGCAAGATACGTGTGAACGATTGATCCTGACGAAGATGTGGGAGTGCAAGTAATGTTGGACGAAGATGGTTCACAAACACAAAACATAACTCGCCGAGTAATTGAGCGTTAGTCAAGAAGCTGTTTTCAATCGGCTACGAGAGATGGGAAAGATTCAGAAGACCGATAGATGGGTACCACATTCGTTGAACGGCAGCCAAATGGAAAAGCGCAAAACACATGTGATATTTTGCTCGCTCAGTACAAAAGGAAGTTATTTTTGCATATCGTATAGTTACAGGGAATGAAAGTGGATTTATTTTGAGAATCCCAAGTGCAATAAATCGTGGGTGAACCCAGGTGCACCATCCACATCGCCAAATCGCTTTGGCAGAAAGACGATGCTCTATGTTTGGTCGATCCAGAGAAGCTAGGTTTATTATAAGCTGTTAAAACCTGGTGAAACGGTTAATACTCAACGTTAATACCAACCAGGCCAGAATACCAACAGAGGCGATACAAAGTGATTTTTCTTCATGAAAATGCTCCATCACATACGGCAAAACCGGTTCGCGACACGTTGGAATTACTCAGCTGGATGGTTCACCTTATGCGGCTTACTCGCCAGGATAAGCTCCTTCCGATTACCACTTTGGTTCGAGTGCGAAAATGTGAAAATTGGCTCGATGAATGGTTCGCAGCAAAAGGGGAAGATTTTTACTGGCGTGGTTAGAGCATTCAGTTATTCATCATTTTGAGTTATCCCAATTTGAAATAACCATTTCTTTAAATATCTGAATATTCGAAAAGTAAAAGAAGTACTAAGAACCATGGATAATCGGTAATAAAACAAAAAACATACATAGATTTTGTCTAACAAATTATTAATTTAAAAAGGCATTTAAGAAATAGAAGTGCGTTGAGATGTTTAAATTTTAGGCTACTTACAGCCATTATACAAATTATCTAATTCATGTTATTTTTTTGAAGATAAACTGACTCGGTGTCAATGGGAAACCGGAGGGAAATCATCTTCCATTTCACTATATTCCAATTCGCTGTCAAATACAAATACAATAAAAAAGTTCGCAGTTTGGAAAACGAATGAAAGGATGAATGAGAAACCATTCACAGTTTGTTTTACAAGATATTTTTGGAGATAAAAAAAATATTCGCGTATAAATATTCGAATAACGATACATAAATTTACCCCAAATTAATCGGATATTCGAATACTCGATTATTCGGATTTGAATGCTCTAGGCGTGGTATTAACAAATTACCCGAAAGATTGGAAAATGTATAACAAGCGGTGGAGCATACGTCGAATAAAGCACTTTTTATCATTCTTCTGAATTTAACAAGTTTTTTACAGGTAAAAAAAATTTCGCATTTCATATTTGTGCAACTGGTAAATCTGGCGAACGTGTCAAAACGCGACAAAACTCCAATACGAAAGCGAACTCCAGTGCAGTTAAATCTGGCGAACGAGCCGACAAAATAAAATAATTTTTTTATATGTTAAGCGGTGGAAAAATTTCCCTCAATTTATCTGAGCTTTGTGCACCTTAGTTACTTACTTATGTCCTATTAAAACCAAATATTCTTCAAATCTAATCTATTCAGCCGGAGGATACCAAAAGATCTTAGGCCGCCGTGACTGCGTGACTGTACACTTCTTTTATAGAACCAAAATACTTTGTATGTATGTTATTAACGGGATTATTTAGTAACCACAGTTAACAGTGAAAATTTTAGTCAAAGTTCAATTTTTAGTTCAAATTACATAACAAGTCCCCTGGGTTTTGAAATCGCATACTTACTTAATTTGGCAAAAATAGTATTACCCTAACAATCTTATTTAAGGTTTAAACAATATATGTATGGTTTACCATAAATTGTGTTTATTCACAGCCAACTGTAACAAATTACCAAATAATCGTCATACAATTTTGCGGCAATCGATTTAAATGAAAGAATCAAGTCGCCTCCTAATGCATATTTTTAATTAACCCCGAAATTTGGATCCGACACAAACTCAAGTTTCTTATTCGGGTGTAGGAAGCAAAGTTAGTTGCATTAAAAAATTTCTTTGATTCTCTTCTTATATTTAATTAGGGAAAACCTAATTACTTTGCATTAAACCAAACGAAAAATAACTTGTCCATGCTATACGTGCTGCTCATACAAAAACATGGTCTGAGAGCGGCATTCAATGGCCACCAAAAGATATGTTCTTGACTATGTACATGTTAACATGAACTTTGCAATGTGTAGATGGTACGTACTGTATAATTGTGTCAGTATAGGTAAATGTTATAAATTAAATTGACTGACTAATTAAAATTTTAATTTTAACCAAAAAAAACAGTGGTGTATTATCACATAAAATTAATCCGCATGAGTCAGACATTGTAGCTTTGTCTGAAGCAAGTATTTTTGTGCCGATGTGTTTCGTAGAAGGAGTCCCAGTCCGTTGAACGAATACTATAATAGAATAAATCCCATTATGAGACAAGAAAGCTATAAGAACAGAAACAAATTCATTTAAATATTACTTTGCTTTTCGTTTGAATCAGATTTTATTTCAACTAAACTATAGTACAACTAAACCGGATCACATCAAACGACAAGCGATGCAATTTCGTGCAAAAATCCGTTGATAAGTAGTATAAAGTTTTATGTTCATAACACTAATTAGGTCGAGTAAATCCCAAAAGCTATGTACAGTATATGACCAATTCAGCGTCTTTTCCCGTGAATAGGAACTCGGTTGTAGCAAGTGACGTGATAGATCAAAAAGTAATAAATATAGGTTCAATTTAGTTAATTTGTACTTTTATGGAAAATGTATAACAATTTTTCCTACAAATAAAAAGAAAACTCTACTGGTTTGACAAAAAAACATTTAATCTTTTTTTTATAACAACTTAACGAGTAAAGTTTGCATTTTAACGACTGTACGAAAACTGTTTGCCTCTAGCGGTTTTCTTAAGAACTTAATGATTTCTGCTCATATTAGCATAATGGAATACATATTGGTAATAAAAGTATGAATTACTTAATCATTTCACAGTACGACATAGAATTTATAATTAAGTTTCCTTTTTCGAATTGTAATACTTAACACAAATAAGACGTAATTTTCCAGCTTTTCGTCCCCTTTATAAAGTTGTGCTATTTCATTAAAACATATTCGAATGTATGGTTATATGAATGAGTATTTTATATTTATTTATACACATATGTATACACATGTACATATGTATAGCGAAGAATAAGGATGGGGTATGCTATCTCGCTCGCCTGAGGTTTATCATTTCACACGAACAAAATAATAAGAAATTTTCCTTGCAGGGTTTTTTTTTAAACAATTTTGCTCTCTATTTTTTAAGTTGGAATATATGAGTTTTCATTTTCAACAAATTTATTGTTTCGTTTTTACTGCAGATACCATACGTATGTTTAAGAGTTTTCAACAAAAAAAAAACGATACGAAAAATTAAATATCTTAATGATTTTTTGCTTGAATACATTTTGTACATACACTGCGCTCTAGACTTCTTTGCTTAATATATAAGTATAAATAAGTATATATTTTGGTTTTCCAAGAACGGTTGGCTCAGTAAGTATATCGAAGCATGTTTTTAGCTTAAAGCTCAATTATTTCCTTTTTAATTATAAATTGTTGGTGCTTGTATTAAATGAGTTTTCTTATTTAACTTATATACAAACTTAAATCTCAATTGGAAATCATTGATAAGCGTTTCTGAACAGACTTTTTAAATTTCTTCTTTCTTTTCTCCTAGATACTACTTATTCATCACCCAAACAAACTTAAAATCGTCAAAATACACAATATGTACCCTTTTCACACAACTACAGTATACCACCTGCAGAACAGAGGATCTTAGTTGTGTATATTAACATCACCGGTCGTAACCGATGACGAAAATTCGCCTTGCAACCAGTCTTTGGCGGGCTTCGAACCCAGTACCTCCCGGTCCAAGTACCGAAGCTTTAATCACTGCACCACTAATCCGGTAAATTTAGCGATAACGTTTGTAGTTGGGCTTCGTCCAGATACTCAACTCGCATAACACCTAACAAATTAACGTTTAGTCTAGAATCTCATCCAATTTTCAGATAAAAATGCTTTATTGTGTTTTACTCACGACTTCTAACTTTTCACGTATGAATTGGTCCAAAGCTATAACGTTGATCCGATGCAATTATACTAAAGAGTAAAAAATATAGCATAAACGCCCTAACAAAAGGCTGAAGCAAAATCTCAGCTCACCAGAAAGACCAAATTCATTAAGAAGCTACACGAAATCGAATATCATGCAGGCAAATAAAGGAAAAATTTGTTCTTTCGGTGACGACACCATGCATCACTCGCATTTTAAACAGTTCGCCAAACATTAAATAGACCAAACTACAAAGCTAACCATATCCAACCACCACGCACAAGAGTAATCATCTTAAATTTGCTTGCAATTAAATGTCGTGGAAAACAGATTGGGAGAGAGTGATTTTCTCTGACGAAAAAAAAAATTAAACTAGATGGCCCCGACTGGTATACAGTTGCTACTGGCATAATTTAAAGGAACACGACGTCGTTAAGTCGAAGCGAAATTTTAACAGCGAAAGTGTTATGGTATGGGGAGCATTTTCCTAACAAGGAAAACTTTCTATCGGTCGAATGAACTCCAGTATGTACATTGAACTCTTGAAAGTCGCTTTTTAAATTATATGGGTGATAATGCATACCAAAACTATATTCTTCAACAAGACATAGCTTCGATTTATGTTTCGAAGGAGACCAAACAGTGACTTTTCGAGAAAAACAATAGTTTTCTCGAGCTTGTAGTCCTAATTTCAATCCCATCGAAAACCTTTGGCTCCTCACCGGAAAAGTTTATTGAAATGGACGGCAAAAAGATTCAGTAATTGAATTAAACAATGTCATCATCTTGGTGAATATTAAAGGAAACTGTTAAAAACTTGACGAAATCAATGCCTAATCGAATTTTTTAAGTTATTTAAAATATTTACAGATTTAAGAGTATATGCACGCAAGATAAACTATCGTAATAGGTCAAAATAATTTGTTTGAAGTGCAGATGTTCACTTCTAAACAAAATTTAAAAATATCAATTTTTGGATTCCATGTATTTTCAATGGCAAGTTTCTGAAACTATGATCCGCAACAGATCAGTCCAGGAAGAACCTACCGGTGTAATTCCAACGGCTATGAACTTTTCTCACCGAACCCTAAAAGCATGCCAAATATCAACTTTCTACATATTACCCTTCTCGAGTTGAAAAAAGCTACGGACATTTGTGCATTATTAATACGATTTGGAAAAGTGATTGAAATCTAAATGAATTAAAGCATACAAATTTTTATATTATCTAGTTTTCCCAGTTCCAGATGATAACTAATGCGGCACTAAGAACAAAAAACCCCGCAAATGTAGGGGTGTTGTGTGATTAATTTAAAATGTTCTATTTGGCAAGTGAGTTCCAAGTTAGCTTCCTAATTTCCTAGAAAACCGTAACATTGTAAACGGCTATAAAGGCGGATCCAGTGTTGCGTTCATTCGTTCTTTCATTCCTTCTGATTTTTTTTTAACCAATTTGAGTTGATGAAAAAATTTCACAAGAAAAAAAACGTCATTTTTCACCAATGAAAATGGTTTAAAAAAATTTCAGAAGGAAGGAACGAAAGAACGCAACACTGAAAATATTTACAAAAATTTGATTCTGACGAAATTGTGTTATATTGTCCCATAATCAGGTAATTTTTTGCAAGCTTTTTAATGTATTCACATTTTTTTTCATTATGATCAACAACCATCATGATTCTAGTGGGATTTGATATTAAAACTCACGTAATCACGGAAATAAATTTTTTTTTTTAAATAATTTTTACGGAAGGAATGATATTAGATGATCCGTTCATTTTTTTTACTTGGGCCCAACCACTTGCACAATAACTTCCCGAAATGTTCGAATTATTATAGTAATTCAGTTTGATTCCAATAAATTATGGACCTCAGCACAATAATCCGTTTCAAAATCTACTCAATTCTATTTCGATGAATTGTAAAATCGCCATAGTATATTCCTTTGGGACCCGAAAAATGTGCGAAAACGAATCGTAAGAAGATACAATTATGCCCTACCTGATGGCTCAGATTTGGGCATTTTCCCATGATTTTAGGCGAAAGTGAAATTATGTTTAATTACTCAGCATAGCTTCACCGGACAAGTGGTGCAGTGGTTAAAGTTTCGGCACTTGGACCGGGAGGCACTGGGTTCGAATCCCATCAGAGGCTAGATGCAAATCAAATTTTCATCATCAATTACAATCGCTGATGTTAATAAACACAACTAAGACCCTCTGATGGAGTGCAGAATTCAGCGCAGACCCACCGTCCATGGCAATGTACAGGTTGACATGGAGCTTGCAATGTGCAGGTGGTATACTGTAGTTGTGTGAGTAGGTGAATAGGTGAATGGGTTAATGATGTAGCATGAATGCTTGGTATCACAATGGGCCAAAAATGGCCTAAGTGTAAACCACTGAAACCTAGGAAACCTACTCAGCATAGCTTAGAGATTACCTATGTGAATTTTCATGATAATTGGAGGATTTTTAGAACATGGTCCCATGTATGGGGAAATATAATATTGGTCCCATGTATGGGGAAATATAATAAGAGTATTCGTCGATTTTGAAGCTTTACTTGACGAGAATATTCATATCTCAGCTCTTACTCAAGAAATCGGCTTTCTGTTCTAGATAGAGGAAGAATTATAGCATATGTATATGTTAAATACCATCTTTATGTGAGTTACCCCGAATTTATAGAAATTTAACACAAGTTTACTTTTTTGCGACATTTAGTGTGACGTAGTTTTCAATTCAGATTTTCAGACAAAACTCAAATCCATCATCCTATTTTCCCGAAATATTCGAATTATTATAACAATTCAGTTTGATTTAAATAAATTAAGCTCCCCATCACAATAATCCGCTTCAAATTCTGCTTAATATTGATACAATTTTATTTTTTAACCGAAGATTTTCCGTATCACAAAATTGAACAATTAAGAGGAAATTGATCAATATTTTTAATGTGCCTTTTCGATAAATTGTTTCTTTCTTTCACATATTTGATTTTTCCATGAATTATTCAGTGTAAAATTGTTTGTATTACAATTATTCTTCTCAGAATTCATTACTAACAATTGTTTGTCGCACTTTTGTTATTGTGTTAAATTTGTTGCGCATAATTTTCGGGTTGCCATCTGATAAACAACTAATGTCAGCATTAGGTTCAGACATATTTTTAAGCATTCTTTGATCTGGGTTGTATGTTTATGTATTATAAAACGGGATTTTGGGGTCGTTTTCAATTGAACGCATCACTTTACTGTCCTAATTATGACCCTAAAAATTTGTGGTAGTTTGACCAGGAACTAATCAAAATGGCAACGATCAAAACAAGTCAGTATAACCTAGAAATTCCTAATTCTATTTATTGTAATTAAAAGTATCTAAGTATTTCCGTTTTAAATAAATTTAAAATATTTTAATTACTTAGTCTAAATTAAGTAAATATACGTATAACATATTGTAACTTTTTGGAGAATTTGATTTTAGTCGCTTCCTTAAAGTATGCCAGTACTCATATGTCAGTAAAGGTGTTATATTATATTTTATTACCAATCATGGCAATAAAACTTAAACATCTTCCATAATATTATAGTGACATGAGCCTATGTCAAATGTACACCATGTACACATAGGATCAATCGGTTTTAATAATATGTGAAGAATGGATTGCACGGCCTATTTGCAATTACCATCGAATATAGATAGCGTCGGTTTCTTGTTCTACCATATGGAGGCGAGTGTTGACCAATCCAATGTCTTTGCAGTTTTGAGCCTTTTGCGCCGTAGTATACTATCATTCGCATTTTATACTGACATGGAGGATGCGACGCCACCTGGGTTCTCTACTCTTACAAAGGGGCATAATAGTTGTGTTTAGTCAAATCACCGACCGAAACCAGATGTAGTGGTACTTTTCAACAGGTACTTTTCAATTTTTCCCGATTTCTTAAACCCCCACCTATGTAGTTACCACATCAATAAGATGAGATCACTTGTTTACAGGAAACTAAATAAGGCGACGAAATCCTTCCAAGGGACGTAAGGCGACGAAATCCTTCCAAGGAAAGTTTCAATAGAAGCGAAGCGTAGCTTTCATTGACACTTTAGAAATTATCGTGCAATCAAAAGTTGACAAATTTAGAAATCATTGAACAATATTTACTACTGTATACATTACACCTATTGATCAACTGGATCAATTCAAATTTAAAATGTAAAATTTTATTCAAATTTTGTTTTAGATCATCATTTTGATTTGAGCTGTATTATCTCATGAAATATGAACTGAACGCGATCAGATCATGTGTCAAGAAAATCGGCTCATACATCAAAAAAAACCGTTTTTCTCAACGATTTAACACTAGATAACCGGTCAAAGTAACCTGTTTACAAATTTTCTCCGTCAATTTAAATTCTAATATTTGATGTAATTTTATGAAAAATATTATTTATATCCGATAATTGCAAATGTTTCTATTTATATAGTATTATTTTTCCTGAGACAGGTATTTAGAATACCTACATATAACAAACCGGTCAAAATGACCGGCTGGTATTTCTAGTGCTAATATTTGTAATTTTGCAGTTTACTTTGAATATTTTTTTTTTAGGTTTCAGTGGTTGCTACACTTAGGCCAATTTTGGCCCATTGTGATACCACTCATTCACGCCACATCATTAACATATTTACCTATTTACCTACTCACACAACTGCCGTGTACCACCTACACATTGCAAGCACATGTCAATCTGTACATTGACGTGGACGGTGGCTCGGCTCTGAATTCTGCACTCAATCAGAGGGTCTTAGTTGTATTTATTAACATCACCGATCGTAATCGATGTCGAAAATTCGATTTACCACTTGTCCACATATTCTATATTTTTTTCTAAATTCTTCTTAATTTCTCTTGTTTTCTAATCTTCTCTTTAATCTCTCGCCTTCTTCTAGGGGTTTCTCTTGTTTTATGAAAGAATGAGACCTCTGTTTGGTTTTATATAATTCTTTGCGCGCATTTTGTATTTGTTGTCTGGATAATGTTGCTAGCTTTGTAGTTAAACCCCTTACTGAGATTACATATAAGCTGAGAATTCGACTATTATTATCAGTCTCATTTCCAATATACGAAGACAGAAGAGAACAATTAGGTTACCATCATATTCTGATGACAGTGATACAGAATAGAAACAGCTCTTGATGGATCTGTGTGGGAACTAATAAAAAATGGATTTACTCGAGGAAGACCAAGAGCACAAAGAAATACAACTTTCAAAGCAAGTCATGGTTCTAGAGCATTTGCAAAAAGACATGTAATCGAAGGGAAAGTTAGCAGCACTTTTTCAGGAAATGCACAGAAATGGAAGCTTGAAGTTCTTGGAAAATAATGGATTTTAACAGAAGAAAAACTCATTTTTAGCACTTTTTTATGGGCGTGGTGCTTATGAGGCTAACAATCTAAAACTGTCGTATTTATGGTCAAAAAATTGGGGACCTGAAATTTTTAGAAAAACTATGACTAGGAAAGATTTCATGAATATCTTGCAATTTATACGGTTCGATATGAAAAATGAACTAAGTCAACGACTGAAAAGCGACCAATTTTTGCTGATCTCAAACGTTTGAAATCCATTCATCAAAAATTGTCAAAACTGCTATGGGCCAGGATAAAATATTGCTATTGATCAACAAATATTTCCAACTAAACCAGGTGCAAATTTACTAATATGTGCCGAATAAACCGAGTAAATTTAGAATTAAATTTTGGTTCGCAACGGATTTGACAAGCAAATATGTCATAAATGGGTTTCCATACTTAGGAAAAACTAAACCAGTGTCAATATCTTTGGGTGAGTTCGTTGTCCTAAAACTAATTGAGCCATTTACTGGTTACAGCAGGAATATGTCAACTGACAATTTTTTTTACAAGCAAATCACTGGCTTGAAAACTTTTGTACCCCGATTACGCTAGTCGAGTCGATTATGATAAATTAGCTACTTGCTATGTTAATAAGAGACTTGAGACGAAAGAAACAATTAAAAACTGTCATTTCGAGTCATGTGAAATTTTTAAGTGACTAGAAAAAACAAAAACTACGTTGATTGTTGTTTGAAGTGACTATGACAATAAACATATTGGATATTTTGACAAGGCAGACGACTACGTTTTCATATTAAAAGAGTCACTTGAAACTACAAACGTCACGACTAGCGTAATCGGGGTGTTAGAAAAGAATACTACCAAACAAAAGAGATAAATTGTCTATATTTTCAAGAATCACTACAATAAAAAACAAAGTAAAATATAAAAATTCGTAAGCACGAAAAGTTAGTTGTGAGAATGAAATATACATAGATGAAAAATGTGAAAGAATCGAATTTCGAAGGCTAAGTAATAATTCGCTAGTGCTACAACTATTGTATTGTTCTATATATAAAGACAATATTCCAATGTAAATAATACAACATCAGTCGTCGCGACATGACCTTTGATTTTTTCAAATGAATGAGATCGTTCGAAACTGATTTTTGTGAATCTTACATATTTGCCATCTATAAGTCAAAAAAATCCAAAAAAAAATTAATTTACAAATCTGATAATTGCACACTAATGGTATACAAAGCTAAGTCAAATAAGAAAGTACTTCTACTTCTAAGCATACAATTCTCTAAAAATTAAACAAAACGGAAAAAACTTACTGAAACCATTTCATTTTCACCATTTCACCAAATGGCTAAAAAATACATGCTGGAATTAATGCTTGGATTCTGAGAAGAAGGATTTCAAAGGATATCAAGATTCATTCGAACCAGAAAACTTGAATGAACTAAGTACTGATGGTAGATAAAATTGAAGTCTACATGAAAATGCTGCCATATTGGATTCTGCAACGACAATAAAACCGCGAATATCTGCGTTGGTTGCAAAAATTATGTTTATGGGAAATGTCCATTTAAAAAAATTTCAGTTGGTGTAAATTGCGCTAAGTAATAAAAGTTAAGAATGAAATTACTATTAAGTACTTAAATGTATCATGTAATGAATATAAATTATGTAAATAAAAAATAAACATTGAATTACATGCTTCTAAATAACTCAGTAAATGTAAATCATAAATCTTTTATTTCAAACGATGTCCAGGTCAAATGACCGGTTGGTAGAATAGGTTTATATCAATGCTTGGTATATCTAGTGCTAAAGAGTAAAATTATCAAATTTTGTGTGTTAGCACAGCTAAATAAGTGTAGCAAAATAACATTTTCATATAAAATCAAAATTTTAGCATACTGAGCTGTGAAAACGTCGCGTCCGATCCTGTAATTGTTATTTTAAGTTTACTATTGCTTATAGCTTTGCTTTCGGCACCAAAGTAGAAATAAGTAATAATACCTTCGACACATAAATTATCGCGGCACAGCGCAAACACGATTTATAAATTTCACCAAACTTCATTCGATAAACATTTGCATTTTCTTTATAATGACAGAGAAATAAAATTCCTGGCACACTTACACATATTCGTTGTCTCTTTTTGCATTTCATAGTTATTGAGTTTTTACAACTAGATTGCGATTAGCTAGTTATGAAACGTAGTAATCCTGTATTGCCAAAATCGTGTGCTGACAGACTGAAAAAACAACGTAATCTCGAATTCGCAACTAGCAAGTAGTCTGGTCGTGGGTATAACTACAGAATACACACAAACGACATAAGTTCGTTTTTATATGAATTTCTTTCAGCTCGAATATTTCCATCGAATCCAATATATCCATCGAAATAGGAGTGGTAAAATAGTTTAGATAGGTACATAATAGATAGAGATAGTAGTTTCCAAAAAATTAAAATCGATTATAAAATCTTCGCAGTGTACATATAAAATTTCCTCTCAATTTTCTCTCTCAATTTCAAATGTCCTGTTACACAGGCACTTCAGGTGGCTGCGATTTATGTAAAATGCTCGCATTTGTATCGACAGGCTCTTGGATGTATACTGTAATTGTATCCACTTTACATAGAAACGAGGTTGTTTATCCCATTTAATAGATAGCCTCCTAAAATCCCTGATAAATGATCGTAAGAAATAAACTGTCAAAGGTATGGCTTGGACCGCGGATGGTCAAAGAATTTGTATTGTGTATGATGATGGTGCGATAATAGTTGGCTCAGAGGACGGGAATCCATTATGGAGCAAAGAACTTAAAAATACTCATTTGACTGGTCCTGATGGCCGGCTAATTCCATTCAGCTTGAGAAATGGTGAATTACATTTGTACGATAATCAAGGCACCTTCATAATGAAACTAAATAAATCCAACGAGGTGTGTTTCAGTTGTTAGAATGTCCTGGTACAATACATCAGTTGGATTAATCGGCCTGTCTTAGCAATTTGCTACGAAACTGGTAAAATGCAAATAATGAAAAATGAGAATGACGATTGTAAGTAAGTACATATTTATACATATTATACCGGGTGTACTACGAAATCCCGGTTTTCAGAAACCCGGTTTCAAAATCCCGGTTTTCAAAATCCCGGTTTCAAAATCCCGGTTTTCAAAATCCCGGTTTCATACATTTTGGTAAAGGGAAATTTTATCAAGCAAATTCATTAAAAAAAATTACGAAATATTCCTTAAAACAAATTAAAAAAATTATATTAGCCATTTTCTAGAAATTAAATCGGGATTTTTTTTTATACAGAACCGAGATTTTGAAAACCGGGATTTATAAAAAAACCGAGATTTTGACAAACCGCGATTTCGTTACACACCCATTATATCATATATGTTTCCTTAATTAGATTTGTTCACTTTTACTTGCAATCATCTTTTTTAATTTCACATTTTCAGTACCAGTAATCATTGGTACTCAAATGCAAGCGGTTTCACGATTATGAAACCATGATGGAAATATTTTAGCTGTTTGTGGAATGAAACATATTAGTACAGCTACTAATAAGGAAACAAATCAAGTAATATTTTATGTTATAATCCCCTAAGGACATCATTTACGGACACTAAAGGTTGAGAAATAACGTCATTATCATGGAAGGGAAAAAGTTTACAAATTGCACTAGCTATTGACTCATTTATTTATTTTTTCTTTTTATAGTCACCCGATAAAGTTGAGAATCCAGTTCAATCCGAAATTATGAAAATTAAACATTTTATCAGTAAGAAACCAAGCTGCCAACCTAAGGGAGTTCTCATTTTTGTAAGGGTTTGTGTATCTTTGTGTACACAAGTGCCCTGGGGTTAAAGGTTTGGGGGAGGGGAGTGCATTTTTTCTACTTTTGTGGTAGAAATATTGTTAGTAAACGGCCTCTTTGTTTTCTGCGACTAAAATAGTCGTAAACATTGTATGGGTGTCCATGAAAATAATATTTTGTCCGAAAAGCTGAAAAAATTCTTCAACATAATAGCTGATGTACCGCCAATTTTGGTCGATGCACAATAAGTAGGGATTACCGAAGATTACAAGTAATGCTCGAGTAAGTGAAATCGCCACATTGATGCGCTTTACATCATCGACAATTCCAAGTGTTTTTACGGTCTGTAATCGCCAATTATTTCGTTGAACGTATGAAATGAGTATAATGTCTTTCTTGACCCTGGAATTCTTCGATTCGACTAACCCATTTGTGGCTCCCATATCAGACTCCTCGAACGCGACAATGTTGACTGCGGTAATTATGCCGATGCCCAATGGATAAAATCTATTCTAATATAGCTTGATGACAAATTCAAATAATTGGGTTGCCTCGGATGAATTGAACCATGATGCTGTCGGTGAGTGGTAGATAATTCGGACCACGTAATCCGATCGTTGTCTCGATCTGGGCATATTCGATTGAAAATATTTGATACCCGTGCCTGTGGTCGTGCTAAATTTTTAGCCTCAATCGAATCATTTTCATTAATAATACTGTTTGACAAATGATTACGAACAGTTTGATTGATAGTTAAAGAGAGAGAATTTATTTTTACACTTCTAAAAACTTTTAATCTTTACAAATTTTTTTCTAATTTAGAGTCATCTATTGGCGTAAGTAGGAACTATTTTAGGAGTATTGTCAAAAAATCGGTTTCTAACTTTCGTTTCTGTAGCACACTCTGTGGTATAACTTCTACTTTGGTGCCTTACTTAGATGCTCTAAAATTGATATTTTGTAAAATACAAGTATTTTGGTAAGCTTTCATAAACGTAATAGTATGTCAGTATAGAGAACAGAAATTGTCAATAATAAAAACACGAATTTCCTAATAGCCACCTCCAGTGTTATGTGCAACTTACCGTTTTTTCTAAAATTTCAAAATTATAAATAAAAATTGCTTACATTTAACATTTTCTATTACTGTCTGATTCTTAAACAAACAAGTGTTTTAAAAAGTATCCCAGCTCTTAAAATATCTGGTATTTTCTAATAATGAAGCTCAAACTTGAAATTGTCGCGACAGTTTAGAAGTTACAATAATATGTATTTGCATTTTAAGTTCAATAATTAAACACGTAAGATATCACCTGCAGTATAATTTCGATTTACGCAAGACCAACAGTTCATAAGTTCATGTTCAACCAAAAAAAAACGTACCAAAAAATTAAACCAGATCACAATCAATTTATCTAGAGGTAGTCTAATAAAATATATGAATAGTATTTTTTCTCACACTGATACGCAACAGTATAAAACCAATGACAGCTCCCTAGGGTACTCAAACACGATACTATGCACACATACATAGGTATTTTACCTAGTTCAAAGCGGTAAGTACAATCATTTTCACCGCACAGGAAATGATAACGAAAAATGACAATAATTTGTGACGTATATGTAACAAATTACACATACCGGGTGTTCCAATGTTCGATAGCATGATTTGTTCAGTTCAATCCAAAACGCTTCTTGTCTAAGCTAAACAATTCAAAACAAAATCTTAGTATATATAATGCAAAGTTCTACATATAGAACGTTGGGCACCCTATAAAGTCGGCCACCAATTACAAAAAAAAACAAATACGCTTTGATATAATTACTCAGCAAATTTTCAATTATAATTTTCATTTTGTTTATGTATGTATGATATTTCCCAACCATGCTTTCAACATAAAATATTTTTTTTTTTATAATACAGCATATTGTTTGTGTAGTTGTTGAAAAATTATATTTCTGTTCTGTTCAATTTTATTGTACATTTGTATATACAAATATGCTTGTTGGGGTAGGTTGTCGGCAGGCGCATTGATATGGCGTGCGCTTCATAATAATAAAATGCATACTTATTTTGATATGATTTAATGAAGTATATAATATAATATTATAGTGAATGTACTCTGCTTAGTAGATTGCGACACTTATCACGAAATAATAAAATAATTTGATTTTTATATGGATGTTTATTTAGACACATTTTGTTTACATATCATATATGACATATATATAGTCAGCGCAGTCTATAAATAAACTATATTGTTGCGTTATCAGATGACTAAACACTTAAGTGGAATTTGAAAGCTTTAATAACGAAACTTTCGTTTAGTACGTATACCGTTCAAATTCTATAAATTAAATATACATAGTTCAATTTACAACAGTATTGGTAATACAGAATTTTGTCAATTGCCAATTAAACCCAATAATATATAGGTTATATCGTTATAGTTTATAATCGCATATGCGGAACGCATTAAATACAATAACTAAATAAGTTATCGTCTTCTCAAACAAACCGAATAAATTTTTCTTGTTGATTCAACTTATCATACAGCGAGGAGACACCGAACATGTATATCTATATACATATAGTTAGCTAATGTTATATAAAAATGTTATGTACTTACTTTCCAATCACTTCGCATAATTCATAAACATCATCAAATAAAATTTCGTCGTCTGCCATTTTTCCTTTTTTGAGATTTTCCTTGTTTTTCTCAGTGTTGTTATGTTATTTGTGTAGTAGTAGTAGTCCTAGTAGGTATATAAATATTTATTGGTATGTGTTGTATATACTATATATAGTAGAGATACCGAGAGAGAGAGATACTAATCTAGACAAACAATACACAATTTAGATATTTTATATCAGAACTAGTATGTATACTTTATACTTTTAAATTATGTTCTATTCTGCACTAATTTTCTATTATTATGATTATTGGAACGGCGAGTATTATAAATAGTAGTAGAACTTTATTTTTAATTATTATTAAATCACAAACAATTAAGATAAAATAGACAGAAATTTTCACAAAAAGAATTTTTATTAATTCACTGGCACTCCCTTAAATTAATTTTTTTTTTTAAATCATAACAAAACTTTTAATTTGAAACACTTTTTGCAATAAACATTTATATATATTTTTATTTATCTCAAATTTTCATTTAATTTTCTTCACTAACACTATATTATAATATTATTATACATACACATATAATTTAATATTAAAACATGTACATATTATATATTCACACACGAAAATACAAAATTAATCAAAGATTTTATAAATTTTTTGTGTTGCACTTTCCCTACAAATATATCAAAATGAAAATAATAAATAAATATTCAAGATGAGATTTTTTATCATTTTCCGCAAAATTATACAGCGAAATAAAAAAGCACAATGATACTGAAGTAAAAAAAAAAACATGAAGAGGGGAGAGTTATCGTATAAAAGCTCAAAATAATATGATGATGTGTGGCAGTGGTGGAACTAGGTAAAATTTAGGGGTAAAGTTACTATTAGGAGTGGATACGTCTCAAATATTTGATTTGACTTGAGGGATTGTGTAATTTTATCTTATCCAATACTAAAAACTGTCGAAAACAAAATATCTGAAACAATAAACAAACCTTCGATCTATTACTAAAAAGGAAACGTGTGGGTGTGCCCTACCACCTAAACTACACCCTACGAAAATAAAACGTATTTTATATGCAAGGATCTAATGATTCAGTGCAAGTATAGGATCCTAACAAGCTCTCCAGTTGGATTGATCACAGAGTAGATAATTGCTTATTATAAAGGAGATTATTTCCACGGGTAAAATGAAATTGTTAAAATTTGTTTAGAATCTTTGATTGTCTTGAAAATTGTATCATCGAAGCATACTAAAAAGGATTCGTTTTAGAAACGAATGGTAATACTAAAATGAAAAAAGGATTCTTTGCAACACAGTAGTAGAGAAAATGTCACGAAGAAATCGAGATGAACCACATTTAGTTACTCTAAATAGGATTTTCACCCAAAAACGCTTATGCTGTGCATTCGGCTTTCGACTACAATTTACAGCTCCAAAATTTTATTGTGCCTCCTAAAAACGAATAAATACCTAATTAAAAAATATTTCTAAGTTTACCAATTTAGGGTTCAATTTCAATAAAAACGAGGTAAGTAATGCAACCACAATCTACTTTTAAATTTCTTTCGGGAACTCATTTTCATAAACAAAAACTTCTGTGTTCAAACAAAGTCCACCAAATGAAAAAATTCTAGAAGCACTTTTATTAAGAAAATTGGCAGAAAAATACAAAATTTAAGTCATACAATTCAGCTAATTCTACAAAAACAGTATCGGTATTTTGAAGAGATAGAATCGGTTTGACCCTTTCCAGATCCTTATAAACAATTTGCTAATTTTCATTAGTTAGCGGGCATCCCATTAAAGAAATTCAAGAAGGCTCTTTGGGAATTCCGTCCGAAACCAATAAAATTCCCCAAAATTCAAAAATATCTTAAACACTAAGGTTTTGGTATAGAGGCTCTTCTTTTTCAAGATAAAACAAGTGAAGCAAGTTATTTAAAATGGATCAAGGCCCAGTAAATCGGCACAAAGAGAGAATGATGATTCATGAAGCCAGGAACAAGGATTTCTTTTGAACTTTATCCTGAATCTTGAAAAAATTACTTATTAAAGTAAGTAAATAAAATATTTTTATAGTATCTAAATTGTCCAGGATAATTTAAAGACCAAAATATTTGTATTAACGAAGGATTCCACAACGGGGTAACTTTTTTATGCTACCGTTATTCAAAATTGTAATATTTTGTTAACTTCAACATATCGTTGAACAGTAATGAAGAAGTGTTAAGAGTAACGAAAATATCAAATATTAGAGAATGCATTTTACACGATTTCAAGCAAATCAGTAAGGTTGACTAAAAGTCCGCACTATGCTAACCTCGAATAAAATTTGTATCGTTAATATCATGAATTTTATTCAATGTACCTAATTATTAAAAATTTAAACAAAAAAGTCGAATTTTGTTCAGTATGATCAGATTATTAAAATTCGACCGAATAACCAAATAAACTGATAATTTATGTGAAAAAGTAGTTTACACTTAGCAACTCAGGGTTGAGCAAGTATGCTTATTTAGATATGTACATGTTCCGTGTTTCTTCCTTTCTAGTCACTCATCAGTTTCCTTTTAACTGTCAACTGTTCAAGACCAGAGAAAAGAAACATACCTAATATAAGTTAGAGCAGGCATTCGTAGCAGGGGTTCCAGAACTAGTTTTCCTATAATTTTAATGCCCCGGAAGAACATAGGACTCTAGAATTAGATTTCTCAATTTTATGTTTCCATAATATAATTCTGGAGCCCTATTCCTGAATACGATACGAAAACGAAAGTATAAGATTCCTATTCGATTTTAAATATGAATCGTACGAATCTGATTCAATTCCAATATGATTTTTTCATTTTCGTTTTCGTATCGTATTCATGAATAGGGGAGGGGGCCTGTCCAAATGCAACGGAGGGTGACAATTGCGGACAATAAAAGGGCCGTACTTACGTACGTACTAACTATAAAATTGATAAAATATAAATTTCAAGAAATCAACCTTTTTACAGTTGCCAATCTTGTATTTTGCTATGTAAGTTTCCTCAAAAATATCTCGAGAAAATTATCTCCAACGATTATGGAATTGTGAAATAACATGGCGAAATTATCAGATATTTGATCAATTTGAACCCACTAAGAGGACAAATGTGAAGATTTTATCTATTTATTTTTGCCTAAATCTGATAATCCTAACTTTTAAGTCTAATTTATCCATTAATAACCACTTAATTAAGTTTGAAAGCAAAAGTTCCATCCTAAGTGTGCTTATACTGTTTGAACCATTTGCATTAGGATTACCTGTGGTAATACGACCCTCGAAATTTTATGATCGTTTCATTTGTAAGTGGCTTAATCACAGTCTAATTTAAACGAATTTTGCATTTTGCAGACATTTATAAAAAGAGACACAATTTCGGTTATGTACAATTGACGCAACACAAATTCCCACAGTGAAATATTTAACGGTAAAAATTTGGCACGATACATTCCCAGATGCTGAGATATGCATCTCCTTACCTAACCCTGGTTTCTTCCCTATTTACCAAGAGCTCCACCACAGAATTTGGTGTATATGCGCGAACATCATTTTTAAATTGGGAAAATTTAAGGGAAAATCGACAGTATCACACATTTACACAAACACATGCATATAAACGTATTGTAAAAAAGAGAGCAAAAATTTAAATGGAAAACAAATATTTTATTTTATATTTTCAATTAGATTCTTTTTTTATTTATTAAACACACTGAACACTAACTTAATATTAACTTTTTTCATTTTATTTATAAATTTTCCAAATAAAAATAAAACTTAAAAAAATCAACCCTTAACACACATACATAAACACCAAACACCCGTTAAACGCACAAAAAAGTACTATTTACTAAAATTTTCCCGGTTACTATAAAAATATGGCCGACTGATTTGGAAAAGTTATCACCACCCACTTTCTATATTTTTCTTCACTATACTTTTCTTCGATCGTTTCAAAACTTTTTCCACCACAAAAAAAATTAAAAAAAAATTATAAAACCAAAACACAATTTTTTTTTTTATATATACGATTCCCGTGTACATACACAATTACAAGTCCAATTGGAATGTTTTGTATCGCCCCGATTTTAAAAACGACAAGCCAAATTCAATACGCGTTTTACGTTAATTATTATAGGAATATTTAATTTAGAACTTTTAATCAAATCCACGAAATATATTTTATTTACAAATCTTATTGAATTTTAGTTTTAGCGTTTAGAAGAGAAAAATCTCATACGAATTGTTTGACAGCACACAGCGGTATGCAATTGAGATAGATTAAAAAATGACAGAACAAAAATTACTTTGTGTATGTAGTGAGAAATTCGATTTCTTATTGGAAAGTTGGTAATACAGAAAAATATAGTCTATTTCAGACACAAAACTTACGTTACATTTAAAATAGGTGGCGCTGTATTTATATATGTGGTGTCTTAGTTAAATCAATAAATTTAAAATACCGAATGCATCGTTTAAATGGTACTGTAGCCCCATGGATCGCTGCGCTCGTTCATTAAGGCGAGCGAAGATTCCGCTATTTTTGCCAATATCTCGCCCAATTTGTGTTTTGAATAGCATTTATAGATTTTACGATTTTCGCCTACAATTTCATCAGCTAATCGAACACTTTCCTTATAGTTGCCGGACAAATGGAATACATTGTGTAGAAGAAGCACTATCTCCGGAATATATATTTTCCGTAAATTTGACATCTGAACTATTCGATGCTCCCACAATTTGCTCTCGTCAGCATTTGCAAAATTGTTCATTAACTCTGGATCATGAAGCCATCCATTTTCCGGGAATAGGAGGATATTGTACAACAAATCTTTAGTTACCGAAGTTTGCGTTTTCATAGTTTGTTCCCAATTTTCCAATTCAATGCGATAGGAGTTCTCTTTCTGCTCTGAGGCCACTTTTTCCGTAAAATTTGCACCAACTTTCGGTAATTCTGGCGGTTTTGGCTTCGAATGATATAAATATGTCCAATCATTGTAACCATCCATTGCAGCCAAATAGGCTTGATACGATAGGAATTCTTTGATGGAACATTCATGCTTATACGGGATATCCTCCTTTGTACCGTAGTGCTTAATGATCACATGAATCGAGTCGTTGGGCACGAAATCAAAACATTCTTTGACACAGAGTAATTTTCGTTGGGCCAAATAATTGCGAATGAAAGCATTTGTCTGCCATAGTAGTTCACATCGCTGCTCCGGATAGAAAGTTAACCATTCAAGCGCTTGAATTGTATTTTGATCGAAATCAGAGATAGTATCTTGCCTTTCAATGAAATCTTCGGTCTCATTAATCGTATTCTTAACTGTCTCAACCGTATATTTCGTTATTTCAATGTAATCTAATCCGCATGATATGGCTTCTTCGAGACACTTCTTTTTGAGACCACTGTCGGTTATTGTCAGCAAAAATTTCGAATATAAAATTGTCTGCATATTTGGAGGAAGTGATGCCGTATAAAATGCGATCAGCTGTGGATGATTATATTTTATCAAGCTTTCAATATACGCTTGAATTATCCGATCCGCTATATCATCCTGAACAGGTCGGCCTATCTGCCTTATAAACAGTATAATGTGTGTCAGAAAACGCAGCATTTGCGGGGTGAGGGCACCATCTTCCAACCAATTATTTGCATTTCGCAACAATTCTGTTAAATTATCCAAAATCAAACATTTCTGTATCACATTAATTGGATCCTTTGCCATGTTTTGTATCGCAACAGTTTTGTTCCCGGTTAATTCGCTAAAAATATGTTCCAATGTCATTTGATTTCTGGCATGATTTTCCGGCATATCCAAATATTTTTTCATACAAGTCGAACGAATTTCCATCTCAACTCGAATGTCGATTTGAACTTTAAGGTAGCTCCATAACATATCGTGCCAGTTGTGTGATACATTCAGAAGTGCGTCTAAGTGACCGGAAAATACACCCGCTATAGCGCGTGTGTACTCATCAAGTTTTTTATTGTCGGCCATCATGTACGATAACTTTTTCCAGATGTCTCGTCGCGGATTCCCTTCAATTGGCATTTTTATTGTGGGATTTGAATTTTCGAAATAGTTAGGGTCGTGGTGTAAACGCCAACCTTCGAGTAAAGCTGCACGCCAAGATTGGCCGCAATGTTCGCATAGTGATTGTGCTTCCTCAAATTTGCCTTGTCTTAACGCAAAAAAAATCTGTCTTGAAAGTTTTACTTCATCTGATGTATCCAAATCGTGAAGCGGCAACCCCTCTCGAAACGGAGCATCCGGATCCATACTTTTAACAATTTCTTTTCCACTTCCAAACATTGTTTCACCGCAATTTTCCAAATAATGTAGAGTATTTTCCCAGGATACAGTTCGATCGGTATAATGACCTATTTTATAAGTACCCTGCTCGACAAGGCAAAGCTCCAACCAATCCACAACCAGTTGATACTCTCGCAATACTGAATTGGTCAGATATAGCTGTTCAACTACTTGCTTCTCACTAATCGCTAATCCCAAGTCATCCACATCCATATCGTCCTTTTGACTAAATAGTCGATCTTTGTATAAACAGTATAGTAACTTCCAAGTATTTCGCTCATTCTGCAACCAAAATTCTTCAAAAATTTTGTCCGCAGTTTTACGCGAACCATCCGCCAAATCCTCAATAGTATCAGTGCACACTTGAATTAAATCGAGTAGCGTATCAAATACCTCTAGATCATTAGTTCTCACTTGCAGCACCTCCAAAAATTTTGTATACAATTGATCAGTCCTTTGTTTGGTTAGGGTAGAGAATACGGATCCATCAACAAACGAACTGGACATACCATCGTGATCACTTATAAGTTCATCGGTAAATCGCACACGGTCATCTTTACTCCCATATTTATTTTCCTTAGCCCGGATTAATCCTCGTTTTGAGATGAGCACCGAATCATCAAGCATACCGAATGTTTTATCCATGGGTCGGGCGGTAAATTTCTAACCTAAAAAATAAAACAATTGTTATTCACACTTAATTCTTTATTTTATAAACACATCGTTTTACTTCAATCATAAAAATCTATAATTTAATCAAATTAAGAAGTATTTTATATTTAACAATAATTATTTATGCAATTTAATCAGCGAAACCAGATTATCTCTCAAAAAGTCAAAACTGACATGTTTTTATTCCACACACATGAGAAAACAACATTGTTTTGTGACAAGGGTGGGCTCGTTTATTATACGAGTTATCCAGTTCGACTAATTTATCTAAAATCACGGTGTTTTGTTAGCATTTGAATTTGATTCGATATTTTTCAGTTAGTTTTTTGTTTTTTTTTTGTTTTAGTAATTAATTTTTTCTTATTTGTTGTTACCAAAATTAAAGAGTTGAATAAATGAATTGGTCCAAGTACAAACAGAAATATTTCTTCGATGGGGTTAAAGATTATAAAGATATAGATAAAGCACTGTTATTTGTAAGTACATATTTGTATATGGGGAGTATCCTTTTATAAAATTTAGCAACTCAAGATCCTCAAATTTAAAAAGGCTAACTGTAAAGTCTCAATAAAGTTCACGTTGTTCGTTGCTCTTTCATTTTAATATCATAAAGAGGGTCAAACAATTTTCTTATTGATCAATAGCTTAAAGCGATGCCACATACACATCTAACTACAGACGATTTGTGCGTAAATTTTTTGATTGAGGGCGACAAAGGCCTAACATTTTCAATAATCTCGATCTTACTTCTGTCTGAAGAATTCGATAAACATCAAATACATCGTTACTTTTCTAAAATATAGATTTTTTTTTAAAGTTTTGATATTGATTTTTTATAATACTCCTCACTGTCTACTATCATTCACAAATTGGAAAGCATCGTTGGAGCTGATCCCGGATCTGCTTAACGGTTCTTTTATGTGTTCGTTTGCGAAGCCTTAGTCATTTCAGCTTAATCCTACGGCATTAATTAGTAATTTGCGTACATTAACTGTAACCGGCTAAACAATCTAGAGCTTGCTAATCTTATACCACTTTTGTATAAGTTTTAGATTCAACTTCATTCGACTCGTGCTACATATTACCAAAATCAATAGACACACGGTACTGATCCGGATCAGTGCTGGATTGATCATGTCTTTTTATACTTTTGTGCGGTTATAACTATATGTAGGAGTAGGTATGTAGCTCCACCACTTTAATAAAACTGAAATATTTTAGCTTATCAATCTGTGCACTTTTATTATTCACAAATGTTTAAACACGGTTATTTTATTTTTAGTTTTATATAGTTTTCGTTATAAAGTTTAATTATACACAATTAGATTCTAGCATCATATAACTTACAATGCAAGGAGTTTAGTGAGTATTATTCTTTCATTTTTAGTTTGGTAATTTTGTTCGTTATTTTTTAAATCATGACCCTGATATAAGTATCCTACCCCCAGTGATTGTAGTGAACGCTACGCGTCATCGAAAACAAGTCGGCTTGTTAATCAAGCGACCTGTCCTCGCTTGAGTTGCTCGTTCATGCGAGAATATTGCTCGTTTGGGTGGCACTGTAGTTAATTTGCCAGTAGGAATAGTGCTGGGCTATGTTGATTCTGATAACGGAATTGCGTTTGACTTGGTTCGTATCCCAGTTGATGTACCTATGTGGAATAGTCAGTTTGCTTTAATGAAATGAGGTTTTAGCCGATTTATCGATACGCGATTTAATGACCGGCAAAGGTCCCTCCTACGAGGTAGTAATGACTATCGAATAATGTCTGTTCTAACCATAACAAATACACACGTTGATAAATCTTTGTATAGTAATACTAGTGCCATGTCATGTCAAGAAATCGTTGAGGGCGGAATATCGTTAAATTGCTTACGTGACTGTGCATTAAATTCGGATTGACTGGTTTGGTTTGCTTGCTTGGATCCATAAAATCTGCGGGTTGTCACAAATTGTGTCTATACACAGTTCAGCTGACGTACTTTGGAAATAGTCACGAAATGATGTTCATAGTCCGAGTAAGATTAGTGGCAATGATCTTGTTCACCACAGAGGGGCTATGTACATGATTTTACTAATCATGAAAGGGTAAGCGCCCTTTGAGGGTACGGTGCCATCGTTCAATTAAACCGTTTCACACTCGATTGTATGATGTAGTAGGTTTATGTTGAAATTCTGGTGTTTTGGATGGCTCATCAAATAGAGCTGATACAAATTGTGCGAATCTATCGGTCACGATGAGCCATGGACTTTTCCTATTTTATTAAATAATTGGCCTCCGCATTAATATTTTAAACCTGCATACTAAATTTTATGTTCCTGTGACAAGACTCTTCTTATTTTAATTAAGAATTTAAACTAAATTGAGTAGAGCCACGCTTTTTTATAGAAATGGCTTTAAATAGTTTTTAGTTATTTATTTATAGTTTCAACGTGAACTCGATTTTTATATAATATTCGGATTCAGATTATAATTAAAGCATTCCTTTTTCGTTTCGTATAAATTCATAGCCATCCAATTACTCACAAATTGCTGAACTATTCCAAAAGATAACCACTAACGTGATTATGAGCGGAGATTATTCAGACGAAAATATTGAAAAAATTTGTCGTAGTGTTTACGAAAGTATCAAAGACAACCACCTCAAATGTAAATTTTCAAATGCTTGGACTAGTTTTAACCAAACATTTGGTATTGGGGTTAAGCATTTAGGAAAAACTGAATGGGGCGATGAAATTTCAAGTGTATTAGGCTCGTTTGATAAAATACCAAACCAACAAAAAACGACGCTTACCGCAGAAGAATACGGATTAGCAGGCCATCATATTATAAGTACATTAGAAAAATTAGATTTTCCTTTTGACGTGTCTGTAGAAATAAGCCGCATATTATTAGAAGATTATTCAATTAAAATGCCAAAAAATATGAAATTGATTGAGAGTGAAAGGAAAAAGCGCTCAATATCTCCCGAAATAAAAGTCGTTTCATTCAGTTGTGCTGAAGATACAACTAAACCGTTGGTGGCCAGTGCGAACGCAAGAGTGAGTCGCTCATCAACAAATACCAATCCAATAAAAAAATTAAATCGAAAGGAATCAAAGCTTTTAACTTCAAAATTATCACAGTCTCGAAAGAAATATCCAATCAGATGTTGCCTCACCAAATATAAAATAGATAATCAACACCTGTAGAGGAGTATAAGGACACCAGTATCCGAGGCTAAAAATCCTCCATTATCTGATTTAAACTAATCTAAAGATAAAAACACAAGCATGGTTAGAGATTCAAAGAGCTACAAATATCAAACTTAAGTTATATTGCTAACACTTCAAATTTCTGTGGATAATTCCTTCATTGAGATCAGCAATGACGTAACAAATTTCAAGTAAACATATTTATCTCATAAATCTCATGACAATTATAATCTCTCTTATTTAGAAATGAGAGTGCCATGCTGTCGCAAGCAATTAAAAAACATCGAGCTTGATAACAGAAGTCACGATAGATGAGCAGAAATTGTATTGCAAAAATAATTTTAATATTCTCATTGTTAACTAATTATTTAATAAAATTAATTGTTTAATAGAACCGTTATTTAAAAAACCGAACCTTATTTTATTGTATGAAACAGGTGCCCGGCTTTAAAAATATAGCTACTTTGTTTCATTCCGCAACTATTGAAATTATTGATAGCGAAGATTTTTCTGACCAAAATATAGAAGATATTTGTTCAAAGAAATTACAGAGCCTTGCCAATAGTGCAGACAAATTGAAATTTGTAACATCTTTTAATGAATTCAAAGCTTTATTGGGTATCAAAACAAATATGAAAACGCGTAATTTGGGACATCCAACCGAACAATGCGACAGCGGAAATAACGAATTATCAGCTAAAGAATATTTCTCGTCAGGGAGGTGCATAACCCAAATATTGATTAATCAGGGTATGACGTTTGATATGGCGGCTGAGATTAGTCAAATGCTATTGGAAAAATATGATACTGAACCAGTCCACAGACGATAGTCAACAATACGTAATAAAACAGGTAATTTATTTTATTATTTATAATGAAGTTAAAATAGAATTTGTAAGTCTATTACAAATTAAATTTTTAATTCGCAGTTGAATTTGAATGTACTGATGCGTACAATTATTATATTTTCTGAACCCGATGCAATAAAGTACGGAGCGAAACAATACGGAAGATGTTTACAAATTGATCATTTCATCGTAAGGGGACTATGGCAGATCAAGATAATCTACAAAAGTGGCACACTGGATGTAAATTATACAAAATAAACAGTTTAGTTGAGAACTTCGGTAAAAACAAAAACAAAAACTAGAACCAATATTGTAAAGTCTAACGTTTAAATTAATATTAAAATAGTTTCTTGAGGCTCGAATGATTTTGGGCACTAGCCCGTGTCTAATCTGAACAACAAACTTCTTGGTTTTAAATGGCAAATTAAAGTGTGACTGAACGAACGTCAAAATATTTGTTCATCGGTACGCCATGGGGACGTTACCGATATTTACGCATGCCGTTTGGTATAAATTCTGCACTTGAAGTATTTTCACAGATTATGAGCGAGACATT
Organism: Nephrotoma flavescens; assembly: GCA_932526605.1. Classification (NCBI taxonomy): domain Eukaryota; kingdom Metazoa; phylum Arthropoda; class Insecta; order Diptera; family Tipulidae; genus Nephrotoma; species Nephrotoma flavescens. Next base: position 79,668,503 of record OW052220.1, read on the forward strand.
GCAAGGCATCGACAATTGCGAGGTTGCCATGGATGATATTTTTCTTTATGCGGAAATGTTTGAGGGAATCATAAAAAGGTAAACGCATCGATTGAAAGATACTGGTTTTACATTAAATCACAGTAAATGTGAATACAAGAACAGAGTAAAATTTCTTGGTCATGTTTTTACATCCAATGGTTGATCAGGATAAGGTATCAGCAGTTCATCGTTTTAACTCTCCAGCTAATGACAAAGAATTGCAGAGATTGCTTGGTACAGTAATATACCTTGCAAAATTTATTCCGAAATTTTCAGATTTGGCAGAACCATTGAGAAGTTTAATAGTGACGGAGACCGCATGGGTATGGGATGTTGACTAACAAACAGCTTTTGAGAAGTTAAAAGAGGTTATCACAACAACGTAAGTTCTAGGTTATTATGACGTAAATCAAGTTCTATAGCTCTTTGGAGCTTGTCTGCTTCAAAATAAAAAACCGATCGAATGTGCCAGCAGGGCATTGACGAAAGCCGAAAAAAATTATCCACCAAAAATTACACCATTATGTGTATGGCAAAAAATTGTATATCGAAACCGGTTTATGATCGGAAACAATTTTCAAAAAACCGATTTCACAGGCACCGATGTGTTTACAACAAATTCTTTTTAATGTTCGCCAACACTACAACACAAGAAAGGTGTGGACATGAAAGTAACTGACACACTCAGAACTAATTGACAAAAAATGGACGGAAAGCGAAGAATACAAAATCAACACAGTATTCGCTATGTCAGATGTGACGAAAAATCACTTAGCAAAATTGACAGACTAAGGTTTCAAATTACAATTGCTACGTACAGTTGTGGAAAGAAGATGGCCAACTGATGACAGCAAATTACCAGAAGCAGTCAAGCCATACGCGAGCTTTAAGGAGGAATTTTGGTATGAAGGTCAATTACTATTTAAAGCTAATAAAACTATTGTCCCAACTATTGAACGCCCGAAAGTGTTAGACGATATACACAAAAGTCATTAGCAAGAGGGCGAAGCAGTCTCTACTGACCTAGACAAACAAAGAAAATCAAGGAGTTTGTCGAAGTGTTCTACTTGTCAATGCACTCAAAGAACAAAAACAAAGGAACCATTACTACAGAATGTTTTGCTGGACTATCCATTTCAACTAGGCAATAAAGATGTAGTCTTGGCCATTGAACGTAAACGTTTACGTTCAATGGCCAATACTACATCTTTATTGCCAATCATTATTCCGGTTTTATGGATTTTCAAGAAGTAAAGTGAACAACACGGAATACCGGAAACGTTGGAAGCAGATGGTGGCCCACAGTTCGCATCGAAAGAATTCAAAATTTTCGCGTTTCGTTAGCAATTCAACCATCGCATATCATCATCACATTACGCTCGGTCAAATGGATTCACTGAACGCTATGTTCAGACAGCAAAAAATGTACTCTGCAAATGCTGACATGACGATTCAGACATCTATGAAGCATTGATATTGTTGCGAAATGCACCACGCAATAAAATTTTGGGTTATCAATGCCAACGATTGTTAAGCCGTCGCATAAGGACATTTAACCCTATCAGACAGGACGATTTGAAACCGCAAATCTTCAGCGGCGTCACAATAGTATTGGCAAAATTACGCTTTCAACAAAAAACGTACGCCGATCGTGGTTCATCACCAGGCAGATAGAATTGAACAAAAAAGTTCGATTACAAAAAGACCACCGTGATTGGGTATCAGCAAAAGTCGTGGAGAAGTCAGATAATCCACGGTCAGAATATAGACAACAATTTAACCTGTATCAAATGAATTGGAAATTGGTTCCGAAGCCATTCCACAATCGAAGAAACCTTTGGGTGCAAAATCCAAAGAGGCACCTTACATTCATATCAGTAATCAACAGGACAATCAACAAAAAACAACTAGAGAAGTGGTCGTGTGATTAATTAAAACAACAAAACGTTATCAATTATAATAAGCATATTTTCCTATGTTGGGTTAATTTATTTGGTAATTTTCATTCAGTTCATATATAAAACTAGTAAATTAAATATAATTTAGAACAAAATACAAATTAAATAAGTTTTTTTTTTTTTAAAAGAGGGGATGTAACAATATGAACCACCCTATTCTATACTAACACACACTTATGTAAAACCACTCTTATAAAGCGAGTTATTAAACATCATTCAATTGATACACGTATCATCATTTATATCACGAGCCTCTCAATATTAGATATAAGTATTACAGTCACTGACTAGAAATGGTGTTAGATAAGCCTTTTGGGCTTAGAAGTATCGCCTTAATTAAGACAAGAACACTTGGTATTCTACGAGTAATCATAATTGTCGTTAGTAGTGTTAAAAAATTGTCTTTCGTAAGGCGTACAAATTTGGTGGTGTTACGAGTCTCAACCGGACGAGTCTATCGGACAAGAAAACTGAGCCAAAGATGATCAATTTACATAGATAGAAACCTGCGAACAAAATGCATTTTTCATACAAATCAGCATACTCACCCACATTCTAATAAGAAAATCATGTGAAGAAAAAATTCGTAAAATAAAAATGTTTTTATTCTCTTTGTTGTCTGTTCTCGCTCCTCATATTTTTTTATTATCGTGGCGATCGATACCGATGATCATGTTGTTGGTTTGTTATTTAGTTGTTAGTAAAAATATGATAATGGAAATAGAAGGAAGGGAGCAAATAAATAATTTTTTATTTTTTGCTTTTTAAATGAATGAATGTTATGAAATAATTTTTTATTTTTTCCTATGAATGTATGTGCTATAATAAACTTTCATTTAATACGTACACACATTCAAATATTTTTTGTTTTGAAAATGACGTAAAAGTAGAATATAATTATCATGTGTTGTTTCTACAAATTTATTTTTCCTCGCCCTTTAAATATTATGAACAGAAAAAAGAAATTTTAGATTCCTTTTTTGTTTCTTCATTATGTTACAATGATCGTGTACTTTCGACTGCAAAATATTAATATGTATATAGATGATAATTAATATTAGATAGCTATATATTATAGATCTAATATACATTAAAAATGCAAGTAGCAAATTATTTTACGATTTAAGTATGAACTGAAATATGGGCAAATTAATTAAATTTTTAATATTTCTTAGCGGTTGAACAGATGATTGATTTATGTAATGAAAATTTGATACCTCGGAATTGGATCCTTAAAATTAATGCTGATTACGCATACTTTGACGAATGAATAATTTCAACTTAGTTGGTTTAGGTGGGATTATTTCACTTAATTAAGTGATTTTCGGAACATGGAAATAGTTCACTAATATTTACCTTCCTACTTTCCCCAAATCATTTATACACTTTTTGTATTTCAGGTCAATATGACCCGAACTTTTATTTAATCTCTCCATTTGTTGTATGAATCGTATTCTAATCAATGGCTCTACTAAACTTCTTCCCAGCTCCTCTAAAAATAAACGTCCGTTGTCTGTTTTCCAATGTGCCATTCTAGATGTATTTTACCGCAAAGCACGAATCCATTATAAGCTGAGATATCACGCATGTTCTAAAACAAAGTCATCGGCCATCACTTTATTTGTCTTCTGCATGTATATGTAAAGACTAACTTATCTAGGCCCTAGGGTATCAACGGAATCTTTAGTTTTATTATAACACAGGATCATGTTTGGCTTCTGGTAATCTCTGGAACTTACACCGGCTTCTCTGTGGATTATACTCGTTAACATCACCGACTTGTTTTTTAGGTATATAAGATACAATGGCTACATTTTCTTTGAAGAAAAATTTTGAAGAATAAACTTCTTTTTTGTTATCCGTAAAATTTATTGGTAATTCAGTTATTTTTTCTGATGGTGCCTAGGATTGTCAAAAGTTTCTTTAGCAATATTTGTGCTAATAGATACAACGTAAAAAAATTATCACATGTTATTATACTCTCTAGTTAGTCCACTATCAAGGTATAAAACCACTTTCAAAGCTAGATTTTTTCTGGTAAAGCTCCCGATGCTTTCGCAGTATAAACTTGTAAATTGCAGACATAAGCATTTTTTGAGTTACACAATGCCCATATTTTTATGTCGTATTTAGCAGGCTTGCTTGGAATATATTATTGGAAAGGACAACGCCCGCGAAATGGCACGAGCTGCTCACCTACCGTAAGATTTACCTTGTGGTTATAATGATCTGGCAAAATTTCAACCCATTTATCCGATATATCCTCAATAAGCGCAAGTTTGTCCCTTTGGCACAGTTCAGTTCTGGTATGTTTGTCGTCAAATCTTACAACTCGTGATATAGCATGAAATCTTTTTAAACATAGTAGTTTGAATATGTATAGGGTGACCAAGTGAAGAATTCTACAAGCTTTGAGTTGATTCGTTACGTGAGCTATACACACCAGCCAATAGTACTGATGTTTGTTAAAAATTCCCGTGTAGATATTGGTTTCAATTCGGCTTGTAATTCAGAAACTCCTTTGTTTGTCATTTCTATTATTTAAGACAGTATATTTTACTCAAATGTATAAAGAAGCTTGTCTTTATGTCCGTGATTCTGGAAGTTGCATACCTTCTGACACCTGGTTTTATATTTATTACATTGGCGCTTGAAACTCGACTTTGATGATTAGGAAGAGTTGTTTTCCAATGAGTATCGCCATTTTAGGATAACACAAAGTCCTTATCTACTGGTACTTCAGATGTATGATTATTTGATTCATCGTCATAAAATTCTTCGTCAGTTATAAACTCTGACATATTGTCATCAACTTCTGAAGAATCACTATCGTCAACATCAGTTGTGTATAAATGCTCGTCTAAATCAATATCCATTTTCAAATGAACGGACATGCTTCGTAGTATATTATAGTTCCACTCACCGTTACAATTTACCACAGACTGAATTTTATAAGGATAATAAAAATTATTTTTTCCAATTCATTTGGAAACAGGATTTTTGTGAAAAATCGGATTTATCGGGTTTTTGTAAAACAATAGATTATTGGAATTGAACATGTTTACACATTACAAATAAATAAATATGTGTTATGTATTGTATATTCTTTAGAAATGTTGAACTTATATGGAATTTATATTTCTACAAATGAATGAAGGATCATATGTGTAACAAACACACGTTATACCATAAACTGTTAAATAATCCCTTTTTTTAATTCAACATGAAAATAAAGTATTTGATGAAAAGTCACTAATAGTTAATCGTATACTTAATTCAAAAAGAACATTTTATTAACAACTAAAATGAACTTCGGATCAATGAAAAATCTAATTTGATGGCAGGAAATAGAATCTATGATTTTTTGTTTTAAATTAATAAGTTCAAACCAAATGGAACTGGTTTTATAACCAAATTTAATAAATGATTATATTGAAGTGCATTTCAGGTCTGAATCTAAAGGTAAAGGTAGATTAAAAAAATGCTCTTCCTGACCTATGTTTGCCTTCACCTAGCACTTCTTCCGCCGAATCGTTACTAAATAGCGATAACCATGAAAATCGGCCACAAAATGAAACTACAGAAATAAGTATTTATGATTCTAATAAGCACGATCGCTACAAAAATATTAGAACATACTCGCACGCCAAGGGTTCTCCTTCGAGAGACTTAACAATTTTTGATTTTCAAACGCCAAAAAATATGAATTAGAAGCATCATGCTCGAATTGCTTATTAACATGATTTAGTTGAACAATCCGACTTCCACCGAAAACAAAACAACCTTTTATAAAGGCAAAATCTTCTTCTTCGTTTGAAACTTCGGAAGTCACAGAAAAGAAATACAAAAGCTAACAAAAATGCAAACTTCAATGAAGTGGTAAAGCTACAAGGCATTAGCGAAGATTCCAAAACGTTTCTTGGTATTCTTCTACGGAAAAGCAAATATACAGGATTTTCAACTGGTGAAAGAGATTTGGCCCAAGGGATATATTTTACATCTCCTTCGTGTTATTGATACATGAGAGAATGCATGAATTTCTCGTTACCACCCTGGAATTCAATTTTGAAATGGATGCTAATAGAAAATGTATTTTCTGGTGAAAATCAAAACATAATTTTCCAAATTTCCCAAAAAATTATATCCCTGCCACCAGAACAGAGATGTACCGTATTGTTGTACGACAAACGATTCATGGTTTTGTCGATTTGGGAAATCGAAGACAATCGAATGTTTCCACTCATGTCCTGACGTTCATGGTTCGAGAAATATTTGCCAAATACAAATATCCTATATCATATTATGCTCCCGAGAATGGGATATCTGGAACAGATTTAGTCGAGTTAATTACAAAAAATATTGAAACGGCTCGGCTCGCAAAATGGGTTTTGATGTAAGAGCCACCATATGCGATCAAGTATGAAACAACCGGAAGGTTGTATGCCTTAGATGGAGTACCATCTAATAAACCTTCTTTCAATGTCGAAATGGCACCGGAAGTTGGAAGGTTATAAAAGAGTTGTATGAAATGGAACGTCATAGTATCACCAAGCTCTACCCTCTACCCAAAATTGCAGGAGAAACACATTAACCCAACAAACATGCAAAAAACGACGGATTGCACTGCTGTCCAAATTTTTACCAACACTGTAGCGGCAACAATACGAACAAACCGTTTGTAATACGAACCGCAAACTTTGTAGAAAAATTGAATAAGCTCTGGGATGATCTAAACAGTTCCGACCTTCTTCCGAGAAACCCAAACAAACAGCCTCTAAGACAAAACAATGCCGTTTATTTAAATATTTAAGAAAACGCAAAATATTAAAAAAAAATCAATTTAATAAAAAATCAAAAGATTTTTGTGTTGACGGGTTGATAATGACATTAAATGGAATTTTAAATTTGGCTGATGAACTTTTTAAAGATTATTCTTCGGTAACATATATTTTGACGAAAAGATTAGATCAGGACGCCTTAGAAAATACATTCGTAGTTACCAGAGGAAGAGGAGGCTTTTGTAGAAATCCGTCAATCCTAGAATTTAGCAGAATTTTTGCACAAATATCGTGTATAGAATTATTAAAAAACACAAACTTATCTAATTGTATTGATGATGAAGACGGATTATTAATGGTCGTTGAAGATCTCCAGCACAACGATCCGATAGATAACGACAATTTACTTAAATTGGGCGAGGAATCAACAACCACAATTTCCAAGATTAATTAGACGATATTCAATGCCTAGAGAAAATTGTTTTGGACACCAATTTGCATATGGCAACAAGCATAATGACGATGCGTCACTAAAATATTTTATGGGTTACATATTCCATAGAATTAATAAACATGAACAGTGTAATGATTGTCAAGGGTTATTAATTATCTCTAATCAAAAAATGACAACAAATACTGAATATTTTATTTACTATAAAAATTATACAGCGAATTCAGATTTTGGAAAACAAAATCCTCCAACAGAGGAATTTTTTGAACTCGCAAAACACTACATTAATTTTTTATGAGGTGTTCAGTAAAACACCATACTTCAATAATATTAAAAATTGAATTATAAAAAACTTCTCGAATTGATTGAAGGAGGTGCAATTCAAACTGATTTTTTTAAACCAGAATAACAAATGCTACGAGCATCATTTAAAAATGGTAGATCATATGATTCTTGTAATTCTCCGGAACCATTGTAAATGGGCAAATAAAAAAAATAACACCAAGGAAAAAATGCCAATATTAAAACAATAAATTTTTTTTAAATAATTGAGTATGTTTTAATAAATATATATTAGACATAGTACAATACATAATACTGTTTTTGGTATTAAAATGAATTTATAAAATCAAATATCCATACTCCATTAAAGTTCAAGATTCACTCAATATTTTCACCTTCATGTAAAATTTAAAATTAATTCTTTAAAGTTTAATTTATATAAAATATGTTGAATTTCGTTAGAGTTGTTAGGAATAATAAATTGTCCAGTTCCATTTCATATGTCTTATCATAAAATTACAACCAAAGTTAATTTACAGCACAACAATTGCACGCCGATTTTTAATTTAACCTCGCCAATTTCAAAAATGCAATTCACTATAACTATATGTACACACAATTGTGTTGGTTGTACTTCAACACAAGTGAAATTTTTTATCAAAAACTCCATTACATACTATGATTTTGAAGTCACACATTTGTGTGGTTTGGACTTTAATGAAGACATTTTTTTTGTTGATAAAGGGATATATAACCCTAATTCTCTAAGAAATACATATCCCATATCCAATCATCCGATAATGGTAATCCCAAAACGATCAATTATATAATATATTTATATAATTATATTATAATATATTAATAAAAGTTCGGACAATTCGGGCAGTCGATTTATTATGATGATACTCCATAACTTTATGGAAAATTTATTTTAAAATTCCGTTTTAATAAATCAAATTAAATTTTACCTAAATTTGCTAACAAAAATATCTAAGTTATTGTGGCCTTATTTCAAAATTAAACAATATTCAAATAAACACACATTTTTTATTACGGCAACAATTCCGAAAGAAAATTTCATCTAAATTTGTTAAACAACCAAGCTAAATAGACCTGTTATCACGTTTTCCATTTCATTCGTCCGATAATAGCCTTATCTGCAATCTTATAATCAACAAAATCTGTTTACAGTAAAATCATTCTGTCTAATTATTTCATTTATTATGTACATGTCCCTTATGTCCTAATTGAATTCGAAATCATACAACCAATAAAATTCAAAACACCAAACAAAATGGGTAAATACTAGAGCGTACTTGTAATTATGAAGGTTAATAATCAAAAATAGCTTTAGATCGTTGTTCTCCTTATTATAGTATTTGAACGACAAAGCCAAAATAGTATGAAAAATGTAACTGTATTCCATTACATACATTCTCACGAAAAATAAAAAATATTTTCAAACCATTCATTCATCTAAAACGTAAATATAAAAATTTTTTTTTTTTATACACTTCGTCTTCCTTCTTCCATATTTTGTCTACTAAATAAATAACAAACCAACAATGTGATCATCGGTATCGATCGCCACGATAATAAAAAAATATGAAGAGAGAGAACAGACATCAAAGAGCATAAAAACATTTTTATTTTACAAATTTTTTCTTCGCATGATTTTCTTATTAGAATGTGGGTGAGTATGCTGATTTGTATGAAAAATGCATTTTGTTCGCAGGTTTCTATCTATGTAAATTGATCATCTTTGACTGAGCCTACAAATGAAACAAACGAGTATAAATTAAGTTAAATGTATTTGAACATTAAATTAAATTTTATATTTATTTTGCTAAATTTCTGGCACCACTAAATATTAATTTGTGAAGATTTTTTTCACAATTTAGTTGTAAGTCCCACTAGAATTTTTCATAAAGATTTTTTATAATAATAAAACATTAACAATATTAATTAATATTAAAACAAAGACTTCAATAGTTTTCAAAACAGATTTTAAGGCTGCTTGAAACATTATTTCCGGTATGTTCGGGAATCCTCCGGTAATGGTGTAAGTATTTTCAGGAATATTCCAGACGTGGTTCAAATTACGAGAATTCGTCGCCATAGGATTATTCTTGTCTTTGTCCACCTATCCCAATTGTTGGGAAATCGAGATTGAACTTTGAAACAATATTTTATATAGGGTGTCCCAACAAGAGCGCCGAATTTAATTTTTAAGAAAAACACATTTAATTTTGAATTAAGCCACCATTCCGATTAAACGTGAAATATAACATCAGCAAAATGGCCACCACAAAACCTCTGGCACAGGGTTATTCTTTTGTTGAAATTTTTAATTTCTTATTTGCATACACCTTTTTCTTCACATAGCCTCAAAGAAAAAAGTCCATCGGTGTCCGATCGCACGATCTTGGTGGCCAATGTTGATCGCCAAAACGAGAAATGACACGGCCTGGAAACTTATAGTCTGCAGTAACACCATTGTTTCTCTGGATGCATTTTTTTTTGAGTACCACACGAGGATTTTCAGCACCCCAAATCCGTAGCGTACCGACAACATCGCGGTTTCATTTTTACAAATTGTTTTTCTTATAAAATCCATTTTGGTTTTTTCAAGTGTGCGCAAGCTAAAAAATTATAAAAAATATTTTATTGAGACGCCACTATTTAACTGTAAAAATTTAAATAAAATATGTTATTGTATTTAAAAAAAACTATAAATTATGAATTTTAAAAATCAAATGCAAAACCAGAATCAAAAGTTAATTTAGAATCTAAACGCCGTGTCAAGGCTAGAAAATCATTTCCATCTCTGGTTCATCAAAATGTATCAAAATTTTTAATAATCTTTATAATAATAATCTTTAATTATTAATAAATTTCACATTAAATTGACAAGAATCGTGTGACCATATCCGGCACAAAATCAAAGGAATATTCCAGGTGCCCAAAAAGTATAGGTGACCTCTAAAATCTTTAATTTTTTCGCTTTACTGACCAGCGGCCATATTCAGGACTTTTCTGAGTATAAATCACTACTTTCTATACTAAGGAGTAAACATTTTTTGGAAATAAAATTAAAATGGAATAACTTTCCGTGACAAATAGTATGTATATAGATTTACGAGGGCCGAAAATAGAGTTTGTGCTCTTCAAAAACTTCTTTTCGACGAGTGAAACACTATTTTGGTTCTACAGCCCGCTTAATGATTATAAACCAGAAAAATTAACAATTAATCAATACAAACTTAAACCTGACTGCCAATGCAATCAATTTACATGAAGTTTGATGTAACTTTATCGCAACGGCACTGAATTTTTTGAACTTCTATATTTACAGAGTTCGCCATAACAGGTTTGTCAAATAAATATGAAAACCAGGCAATTAGAGTGTTAATATGTGTGAATTTACTTTCGTCACTATATAGAGATGAAAATTAACGTTATGCAATTTGTCACCATTAGAGATGAGAAACATGCATTCGGTGGAATACTACAACTATATCAAAAGATCATGTTTTAGTGATATCAGCATGTTGCGTATTTACTACGATACCGATTAGAACTTTTTTGACGTGGTGTTTGAGATCGATTATGAGTTGATTTTGGATTGCTTGTATCGAAGTGATTAAAAACTCTTCAACTCTTTGAATCGATACATCAACTTGATGAACCAAATCATTTTGTTGATTATTGTTGTAAAGTTTTATCGGTGTATTTACACTATACACACCGATAGGTCTCTGATTGTCAACAATTTTATCACTGCCATACAGCTAATTGAATTAAATTTGACTCATCCATACAAGATAATCTTTCTTGTGCATGAGTTAATAAACGTTGCAAGCACAAATTTCTCAAAACCGGTTTCGATTCGACATTTTAATCACTTAGAAATGTCGCTGTCCAAAATTTGAATATAAATTTAATTTATTTAAATTATTTGTCGCGCTAAATATATACATAATCGTCACATCCAAGGTTGCCAAATATAGTGTGTATACGATACAAACAGAAACGAGCCAATGAAGTGATTTAATTAATTTCAATAAGACCGACACCAAAGAAAAATGGGTAATATTCGCTTACCCTTTGCTTGATTCTGCTTCCATTACGATGGTCATGATACCGTCTAGATGATTGGTTGAATGGACGATCGACTTTTCTGGATTTGCTATATTGCTTACAGCGGATGAGGGCTAGAACCCCGATTGAATGGACTATCGTTTTTCGAATGGACATATCACGGAACTGCCTGGATTTTATTTGTCTGTGTGCATTGATACTTGATAGTCGCGACCCTTTGCAAATGTGCAGTTTCTTATCGCTTCTAAATAAATCTATTAAAAATAATATTTGGTGGAATGTGTGGTCATAGTGCAATCCCCAATCGACCCTTCACCATAAATTGCCTCAGATATCTACCATCAACATGAGGTTTAAAGAAGTTGGCAAACGTTAGGAAAACGACCCAAACATCGTAAAATACGTGCAATATGTTTCATATGCTATTGTTGTTGCTTAAAATAACAAAATAATCAAATCTACCTACGTGTTTTTTTTAATAATCAACCTAGATTTTTATTTTTTGGCAAATATAATTTTTTTAAGTTCAACAAAATTAAATATTTTCAAATTGCTGATAAGACCAGTTATAGTAATTTGTGGTTGCTTGTCTTGGACGTTAACAACACGGGAGAGCCAAAGGGGCGTTTTTGAGTGTGAATTAGTACGTATATGATGGTAGGTCCTGTTAATGGAGAAATGTACCGGATGCTGTCAAGGCATAAGTTTTATGTGCCCGAAAACGTATATCATAACATAGCCGGCATCAATAAACAATCATTTCCAGGATTGTCAGATTGTAGGTTCTGCATTCAGTGACGTGTGTCGGTTGTTCTTTCTCATTAACGCGATACGATAATCTTTGTCGTAATTCTAGACATCCTCCCAAGTTAAGTAACATAAAAACCAACTTTTCATATAGTTTACGGTAGGAAAGTGGTCCTTGTGAAAACGGGATCTGACGTAGGCGAAATAGCGTATGTTTTGCATCTATACCGTCAATATCCCCAGTACACCGTTTAATAAAGCCAAACATATCTACTCAAAAATAGACAAAAAATTGCCTCACTAATCATTGTGAATATTTTGCATTTAGAGCATTACATTTGTGTGAAACAGATTTATATGTGGTAATAATGTTTTTAGATCTGAAAAGTTTATCTTGTTCATTCATTTTCAAATCAGATTGAACTTTCAGATCGGTTTTATTTTCATATCGGAATACATAGTAGACCTAATCGGTGTTTAAAAGTCAGATCTCTAGAAATAAATAAAACAAAGTGATTGATTCTACATGGAGAACTTAAGAGATAATATTGGTGTCAAAATATCAGACAGAACTAGACAGGCTCCTTGATATCATACAATGTTCGGCTTGCGAATGCACCTCCAAATTTTCATCCAGGAAAGAAAGCTCTGTTATTTACCCAATAGAAATAAGAGAACTAGTGCAGGAAAAACGAAAAGCTCGAAAGAAATGGCAGACCACGCGTGCGCCGCAATATAAAACCACCTTAAACAAGTTGTGCATCAAAATTAAGGCACTCATAAGAGCAGTGAAAAATGAAACAATTGAAAAATACCTTTGTTCTCTAGCTCAAAATAAAGATACCGATTATTCGCTCGGGAAAGCAACAAAAGGGTTAAAACGACCAAGAACGCAGATCCTCCAATCAAAATAAACGATGGGAAATGGGCTAGAAGTGCGAGAGAAAAAGCTGACCTGTTTGCTGAATATCTTGAAGAAACATTTCAACCTCCTGGACGTCAGACTACTTACAAAAACACTGCTGATACGCCCAGAACATCTGACTTCGAAGATGTCAGGCCTGTAACATTGAAAGAAGTAAAAGCTGTTTTGGGACCTTTACCTGCTCTACACCAAAGATTTACCTCAATTAAACGATGTTCTGTGAATTCTCCAGTCCACCGCTTGACAAAGCCAAACATGGAGTTACCTTTAGCAGTACAATTATCTATATGACGGTTAAAACTAACGTTCTCAACAAATGTGACTGCCAGATCAATAATTTCATGTACTCTGGGAACTTCCGCGCCATTTATTTTATAGAACGACGTAGTTTTGCATTTCTTAGTATTGAGACATAATGAATTTTGGACACACCACTCACTAAGTCTGTTGAGGTCATCTTGCAGTTTATCAACATCATGCTCGTGTTTAATTATATGAAAAGTTTTTACCAGCAAATACTGGAACATTTGAGTGTTTAATTAACTAAGCTATTCTATCGATGAACACAATAAAATCCAGGGTCCAATATGCGACCCTTGAAGGACACCAGACGTCACTTTGATACCATTGGATTTCTCATTCCCAATTAAAAGAGTCAAACGCTTTGCTAAAAGCTGTATACGCTACATCTACTTGATGATGATGTTCTATCTCGTTTAACAATTTATAGGTAACTTCGACCAGATTGGTAGATATCGTTCTTCCAGGCATGGACCCTTGTTGGTAAATAGAGATGTGACGTATCAAAGTAGATTTAAAAGCATTGCACACAATCAGCTCAAATAAAAGTTGGAGTTGACGAAGATGTTGAAATTCCTCTGTAACATGAGACATCCTCTCTCTTACCTGATTTAAAGATAGGGGTTATTTTTGATATTTTCCATTTATCAGGAAACACCGCTGTTGTTATTGATTAGTTAAAATGTTTGCAGAGTGAATTTGTGAAGCTACTCGCAAACCTTTTTAATATAAAGGCGAGCATTTCATCCAGCCCATATCCATCTCCAAATCCCTTTAAGGCTAATATAGCATTCTCTTCATGTATGACAGGAGGAATAGTAGAAGTATTGTTGTTGCCTATTTGATCAGTGTATCCCATATTATCACATGGGCTGTATATACTGAAATGCTGCAAACATGTCTGCTATCACTTTTGCTTCCAAAGAGCTGGTATTATTATAAGTCATATTGGCAGGATATCCCTCTATTTCCCGTTTTTATCGAACGTATTTCCAAAATTCTTTAGGATTTAATTTAATTTTTGTTTTAATACTTGCAAGGTAAGATCTGTACTTAAAATTGAAATAAACGTCAAATTCATCACTGCGCTGTAAAAAAGCTAGCTTGTCGGCTTCCAATCGAGATTACATCTTTTTAGTATACGCTTTCTTTATATTTTCGGTTTTTAAAATTGGTTATAGCAGGTCATCGGACCACGGAGGATGAGTTTTCGGTGCATTACTGTAAAAAGTCACATGGAGTTCAAAGCCTTGGTGAATGAAGTTTTAAAATTTATCAACATTTTCGTTCACATTGTCAACATTTAAAATTAGATCTCAATTTGCTGCTTCTAAATAATTTTGCAAACCGGCGTAATTTGCTTTCTTGAAGTTGTATTTCATTCTTGAAAGGTGCTCAGATTTCTATACGTTACAGTAGGTTGTTTCAAATACAATGTCTAAAGGTTTGTGATTGATATCGTTTACAACAATTGGACTCATTGATTCAGTTACTTTGACAGCATCTGCCTCAGTGATGATGATCAGATCCAGAAATCTATCGATGTTATTAGCAATCATATTAATTTGGATGAGGTTAAAACCAAGCTTGGCATCGACGAATAGGGTCTCTGCATCGCTATTGATATTACATGGAAGAATGCAGTTAAACTCCATGTCATGTTTCCAGTTGATATGTGGAAGGTTAAAGTCGCAAAGAATAACAACTAGATCCGATGAATTAGATGTTTTCAGGACTTCATCAATCGCATCGACGCAGCTGGCATAGCAGTCGTAATTTGATCGAGGCGGTATTTATACTGTATATATAAATAGATATCGTTTGCCTATTTTGTTCTTCGCACAAATCGGGTCAAGTCTTGATAGAACTAATGTAACAGGAGAACTCTCTAGATTTGAATGTACAGCTATCAATACGCCACCGCCTAATTCCTTAGGTTCGTTTCAGGAGTACGATCACATCTGTAAACAATATAATTCTGTCCAAAGTATTCTGTACTATGAATACTTCGGTTGAGATTACTTTCCCCGATTACATATATAGGGTAGTTTGTTTGATGAACAAATTGATAGAATTTGAATGCTTTTGATGCCATTTTATTTACATTCTGATAATAGATTGTACTCACATCTTTGCCTGAATTTTTACACGGTTTTATAGTTGGTTTGGTAGTATTTGGTGATTCATGAATAGCAGCACTACTGGTGTTAAAATGGCGCGCCTCCATCACTAACGAATGGAGTAAATCATCTGCTACAGGTGCGAAATATTTAAATACGTGCTCATTTAAACTACTGAAATGTTTAATCGGATGAGTGCTTATTCTGACGCATATAACATTAGGTGACGTTAACCCTTGTGCCTCGTGAATAGTTAAGACTTTACTAGAAGATGGTATAGGCAAGCTGGTCCATTAATAAGCGCTTATCTGCTTTGGTAAAAGCGGTGGTAATTTGAATAATCCCATTGACACCTCTACAAGGTTTTTGGTACTGATACCAGGATTATATTATTTTAGTGCTAATGTAACATCTAAACAGAACATCTAAATGTAATTTAGCTGATCTGAATTCGTAATAAATTTAGTAGCATCGTAAAATTGAATATGGTGCAATCTGTCAATGAATGGAATTTGATTTTCATCCCCAAGAAGATATAATTTTGAACATTTACTGAGCATGGCCACCAGTCCATTATAACCTGCATGTATCATCCATCATATATTCATCAATAAACACCGAGTCATAACGTCGGGTTCCATTAATTAGGTATGATGCAATCGTTTTATAGTTAAGTTCAATTTTGTTGAAATCCATCTTCCCCTTAATACAACGAGTGGCAACTTTATATTTGAGATCAGCAAGACCTTCCTTAGTGGCACATAAGACAAGATCATAGCCTAGTTGTTGATTGTTTATGATCCATGTAGATTTTCCACAGCCTGGAAAAAAAATATCTTTGAGATGTCAAAAAAGTTTGTGTACTCCCAATATTTAACTAGGTGATCGCCATCAAATCGCCAAACTGATGAATAATTGTAGGATCCTCAATATATTTGTTGTTTAGATTGTTGAATATGAAGATGTGGAAGTGGATGTATTTGCTGTAGTAGTGTTGGAGGTAGCTTTTAATGATACTGTCAGAATGTTTAATATAAAACATTATTTCCATAACAGAGTTCTTATAGTAGGAATCCGCGCGGGTATCAGCATAATATGAACGAGATGCAACTGGCTCATTGTTCTTAATGGTAGACTTCAAAAATTTGGAAGGCTCACAAGCGATACGATAAAGCTCTTTCAAATTGTGTTGACATGTTAAACGGTATATTTAGAACCCATTTGATATTGGAGCACAAACAGTTGAAGATGTAATCCAAAGCCAGTTTGAAATTATCTACAATCAATTATTGATGTCTAGCGTGGCGACAAATGATTACTGCTTATATTGTGAATATGACTTTAATGTATCTAACACATAGATTAAGTCACTGCAGTTGGTTTTATCTTGATGTGAGACAACTACAACGGATTTATCTTCAATTAATGCCCCTATTACGATTCTCACCTCACCTAAAATTACTAAGCAAATGTGACTAGTTTTGTATGGAGTCACTCGGTGAGGTGAGAACCATAATAGGGGCATAAGTATACTTTTGTAACCATGTTTATAGATTTGGAATTATCAGTTTCAGTTCTTTTTATGTTAAAAATTCTTTAATTTGACTTGCATAGACACGCAAATCGTAACAGAAGATGGTAAATAATTCCCCTTAATCCAAGTGGTAATTTGAGGTTCGGCATAATGAAATGATTGAGGAGGAATCCTTTTAATGAAATCATGTCCATTTGTGAAATTCTTATGATAGATAGTTTTGTCACCCTTTTTTTGAAGTAACTTGGATTTTATACATTTAAGGAATGATTTATTCGCTGATTGTGTTGATACAGTTTCCTCATGTGAGAAAACCATAAAATGGACAAAAATATGGCCTATCATATCAGGCTCAATGAATCGAAATCCCCGCATGTGAATTTTACCAATCTAAGTCAGCTACAAACCTGTACTCATTAACGGTCACCAGATTCCGTATGCAAATAAGGCTGAATATCTAGGGATGACCTTGCTCAGATGGAAAGACCACGTTAAGAAAAATGATGAACTTAATATCAAATATCGAAAAATCTATAGAAAGAAATTTTTGATTTTAACTTACTTTTTTAAAAGGTATACTCACCTTTAGTTCAGTTATCTGATTATTCCCATATTATTACACATCAATTAACAACACAAATTTGTAGTTTTGTTTTATTTTTATTATAAATATTTGTAATTATTAGGTATTTGATAGTTAATTTTTTTTTTCAATCGAAACCAAACTTATAATTATATATTTTAGTATAGGTCCATTTGAATTATTATTGTTTTAAAAAAATATACATTATATAATAATAATAATTTGTAAAATATATGATACAATCCTTAATTCGTGTTCAGTTCAGAATTTTATAATTATAATAATTCTTAAATTTATATAAGTAGGTACATTCACAGGTATTAATTTCTATGTTCTTTTAATTATAGTTAGAAAAACTATTATGGTATGTAAAAGTGACTTAAATATCGTATATTCTATTAATCTCATTTTGAACATATTTAATTATTATGGTACTAAATTAATTAAAAATATTATACACACTTATCTAACAAATAAATTATACAATAATTAAATAATTCAAATAGCACCGCTAGTATATACAAGGAGTATTAACATATTCGCCACCTCGGCGCGAAATTACTTTACAGAGCGCGGTCATTTTGACCATCTTATTAGAATACATTTGTGTTCAAATTTTCCAGGTACATTAAGCAAGTTGACTTATTTTATCAAGAAGGAAAAACGATAAAAATATTGTTACTGTCACTCCGAAAAGTTTTTGTAAACGGAGGCTGGAAAGATTTATTGAAAGAACGAATAAAAAATCGATAAGGAAAGATATTAAGCAAAACACAGGTTCAGCATTCAGCAAACGATTAAAATATTATTTATCATCCATCTATGTGTGTTTTCAATGAGTATTTATTATTCGTCGATTGGCATTTTAATGTATCAAACTACCATTTTTATATGTATTTGTTTCTGTGGCTATTTAACATAATCATTTAACTCGAGATAAATGGTCATGTAGAACTACATTCTATTCTTTTGACTGAGATATAAGCAAAAAGCTAAACCACTTCTGTTTGTTATAGTTGATTGGTATTTATTAAAAACCACTTAATTGATAATTTTTGAAATAAGTTTTTATTTTGAATTTAATTTTGTGTTTGGTATTTACTTAAATCGATATGTATTTTTCTAAATGCTAATTAAAAATTTAGGGAATTTCCGGTGAACTCAGGGCTTGTTACAAGTGCTTGCAGGTGTCAATAAACGCAGTATAAAAACTCTGATACAATGGATCCAAAAATAGTTTAGTTATGTCCCATAATTTTTTTCACAAATTAATGTAAAATTAGCAAAACAACAGATAAGTGGTTTTGTTGAATTGCCACAGGTTTACTTTCGATGGAATTTATAAGAATATAATTTAGCATAGCGAGGCAGCGAATCTATCGAACGCCCCTCGTAATTATGTAATACTTGGGTTGGATAATAAAAAATATACGTCTTCTTTAGATGAGATTATTATAATTTTAGGAAAAGTCAAGTCACATGTTTCATTGTTCGTTCAATTACAAATAAATTTAAAATAAATTGACTTACGCGACACGAGGTGCCATTAAAATACTAGTATTTTGTACGAATTGAACCTAAGTAGAATTAAATGACACAAAAAATAATAATTTGAGCTGTTTCAAAATAACAAGAGAAATGCCGAACACGGTCTCAAAGTTTAATCACAAAATTAAAAATCTTATTGTGCTATATATATTGCTTGAATAAGCATATAGTTTCCTTTTTTTAATTTTACGTCTCTCACCTTTAATCTCAAAACTATTATTATTATTATGATTATAAAAGTATAAACAAAAATTTACATAATAATTGTATAAAAAATCAGCTTCCGTCCGAGCTATTGCTATTGCTGCTATCCAGATCGGGCAATGATGCAACACGGCGACGAAATGACGTCACACATCCATTTAAATCTGAAGAACGCGAACGGAATATTTTTGATTCGGGTATGGTGGATTGCGGCAAAAACTTCTCCAAATCGAGTAAATTTTGTATAATAATATCGGGATAGGCGGCAGCGGAGGCCGTGACACTCTCCATACCTTGCTCAGAAGGCGGATGTTCATAATAATTAGTCAATGGTATCCATATTGTTCCGCCCAATTTTGCTTCAATACCACCCTAAATTTCGTTTCATTTCAATATGATATAGAAAATGGTTTTTTATTAGCTACCACCCTGTTCTCATTTGTTTAAAAAATAGTTTATTTGTATTATTATTAATAATTAAATATATGTTTTCATAAATTTTTAATCAATTAATTTTTATTTTGCTAAAACGATAAAAATACACTTTAAAAACATTTTTTATGTTTTATGACGACTTAATAATAAGTTAATATATTAATAATGTTTTTAATAAATAATTTCGAAATTAATTTTTTGATATCATTCTAATAAAATTTTGATTTAAATAACACACGATTTGAAAGCCCCGCTTAAGTCTAAAGTTATAAAGAATCCAAACAAAGTTTAATATGAAAGTTGGTAAATACAGTTGGCATCATTATATAAAATTTGCAAACCATCAATAAAATTTGAAATTTTTTAGAATTTTGAATACATCAGTGCTGAAATATTTATTAATTCTATTTCTAAGTAACACTCAAGTGTTACTTGACAACACAAACAGAAGAATTCTGTTTTATTATCTTTAACATTTTATTTGAAAGTAACGGACAACTTTTCTTAAACCCGGATTTTATGCTTACCCGGAATGATCCTTAAGGTGATTTGAACTGAAAAATAGGTCCTAGTTCAGTAGGCTCCAAAAGTCACTGGTATGGGACCAGGGGCGTATTTTCAGGTGTTCTATGCAATCAGTTCTTTCAACAGTTCAATTTGTTTTTGACAAATTTGTCTATCTATGGTTGTATGTCAAGTTTAGCAGAAATATACTCACATTCATGTTGCTTGCCGTTTAAATGGAAGCCATGACGTATTGATTGATTGAACGAAATGTTACCTATAAAGATCTATCATAAAGGACCCATTTGGAACCTTAAAAAATACCTCTAAAGTATTAACTTTTTAGATTTAACGTTCAGTTTATCATCTATATATGTAGTTCAGTTTAAATTTGCCTTCGATCGTAATTTTCGTCTGCCAATGGAGAAGAAGGAGATATATAAAAATATTGTGGTAATTAAGGGGGGAGCAGCCATTTAGACAAAAGCACGGACCAGTAATTCTAATTGTCCGAAAATATTTAACTTAAAAACATAAAATTTTCAAAATTAATTTCGAAATACTGTAGTAAAATAATAAAGAAATTAAAAAAAACAAAAACTTAAAAAAAATGTTACCGTTTGGATAGTATTTGGTTTGTGTTTATATTATTGATTGAGTACGCCACAGAGTTTTTCAGCAACAGCCATATAAATGTTTATAGTTTATAATAATATAAATTTTTTTATAGAAAAAAAACTTATAAAAAAAATTTTATTTGCATTTTCTTCATTCAAAGTACATGTACATTTAAAATGAAAAACACAATTACACTTTTTAAAGACAATGAAAAATGTAACAAAAAAACCAGAGAAAAATCAACCAAAAAAAAAATCCAGAGAGAAACAATAAATTTAACAGAAAACCTACCTGGTGCTATTTAAGGTTAAAGAAACATACCTGTATATCGGTTTCAATTTTGTCGCCAATCATGATGCACTGCTTTGGTTGCACACCTAAATAATTACAAGCCGCGTAAAAAATACGTTCGTCTGGTTTTTCCCATGGTAAATCATCTGAAACCAGAATGCAATCAAAAAATTTGTTTAAATTTAATCGTTGTATTTTTTCCCATTGCGCGTTCGACGGCCCATTCGTTATCAACCCTAGTAAATAGTGCTGCCTTAGCGTAAGTAAAAAATTTGTAAATTCCTCTGTTAATTTAACATAACGATAACGCAATTGCAACCATGATTTGTATATATCGAAGGCGGCCGTTTTATACGTATCGGGTAATGAATCCTCCCATAAATGACAACGCCACGTATCCAGTGGTATAGCTGGATTGTCGGGACATCGTCGAAATGATTTTAGGAATGTTGTGGTACACATTATTGCCAATTCGGATGGCATGCCATATTGTTTTTGTAGGTATTCAGCCAGCTGTAACACAGTTAAATTAAATCATTAAATCGAAAAATATTCCAAAAATTCTTATTTAAAAAAAAAATGATTGTTTACAACACGATCTCTATTTTCTTAGATTATTCTATAAATATAAGAAAAAAAAATACATGAATTTCTTTTTGTTTATTTCTAATTTTAAAAGAAAGAAAATGAAAATTTTCATTTTAAATCATTTTTATAAATAAAATCACACAACTGCATTTAAATGCGTGCTAGTAGTAAAACGATCGAATGTGTCTACGAACTCGATAGACACATTTTGTATGAAGTTTATGATCATCCACGTGTCACTTCCATTATTTATCTTAAATAATTTTACTTGGGTGCGTATATAAAATGTGCCAACATATGTTAATTCTTTCTAAATGTACAGACTCATCGTTTGAGTATACAATTGGCCTTGGCTACTCCAAAAATTGTAATTGTATTTGTTTGCGTCCTAAATACAAAATATAATTCGTGACTTTTGACAAAGAAATCGACTTAGTGCCAACAATATTTAATTAATGTCGAAAATTAATAAATTTTGACAGTGATGAATTCATCTGGGAAATATACAGAATTTTCACCTGAGACGGTTTTTACTTGAACCTAACCAGTATTAAAGTAGCCAAAAAATCTGTTGTGATCCTCAGAGATGTTGGAGATTTAAAATATGCACCTCATTACAATTGATTTTGGATGTATGTATTTGGTTTGAATTAGTGACGATTGTTTACGAAAGTTTAGCTGAGTTATAAAGTACAGGAAGATTGTGACAAAGATGATTGGAGGTTAGCACCTATAGTTAATAAACACATTTTTATTAATCACTTGTTTTTGTTTCGCAGAATATTTTTCAAAAAGTTTAAAAAATCACTCGATCGATTTCGACTTGTTAGGTCATCATCAGGAGTATCTACTCTACTCTACCCCAGTAGATACTCCTGATGATGACCTAACAAGTCGAAATCGATCGAGTGATTTTTTAAACTTTTTGAAAAATATTCTGCGAAACAAAAACAAGTGATTAATAAAAATGTGTTTATTAAGTATAAGTGTGTTTCGCCAAGTGCCTACGGCAAATAGCGTAAAAAGTATTAGCACCTATAGAATTCATAACATGTCGAATTAAATGTAAATCTTGGTCAACGACCTTTTGGTATTTATGAAATTCATAATTTACCTAGTTATAATTTTCTACAAAGCATGTTTTTATAATTTTCTTTAGAAAATTTAGAAAACTAACAACTTGAAATAATACAAAACCGTATTTGTTCAACGCTGAAAATCTCAGGTGACTGTTTTTTTTAAATTTGTGACAATAAAATGTATTAAATAAAATCAAGTAATTGTGGAATTCAACAAAACCACTTATCTATTTTTTAGCTACTTTTCAGGGGAGCAAATTTAAATTTTAAATTAATTTGTGAAAAAATTATGGGACATAACTAAACTATTTTTGGATCCATGGTATCAGGGTTTTTAAACTGCGTTTATTGACACCTTCAAGCACTTGTTACACGGAAATTCAAAAAATTTTTAATTAGCATTTAGAAAAAAAAAACACTTATATCGATCTAAGTAAATACCAAACGCAAAATTAAATTCAAAATAAAAACGTATTTCAAGATAAGTGTTTATTCTAAATTTTACAAATGAAAACATTGTTTTAAAAATATCACTTATTTTATGTTACAATATCAAAAATTATCAATTAAGTGGTTTTCAATAAATACCAAGTGGTTTTTAAGAAGAATTTTATAATCGTCCGTGAATTTAATTTGTTCAAGAATTATTTCGGCTTTTCGGACAAAATATTATTTTCATGGACACCCATACAGATACAATGTTTACGACTATTTTAATCGTAGAAAACAAAGAGGCCATTTACTATCAATATTTCTACCAGAAATTAGAAAAAATGCACTCCCCTCCCCCAAACCTTTAACCCCAGGGCACTTGTGTACACAAAGATACACAAACCCTTACAAAAATGAGAACTTCCTTAGGTAGCTTCTTAGCAGCTTGGTTTCGTACTGATAAAAAGTTGGTCTACTCATCAAGTTGCAACAACACATCTGGGGTTATAAAGGTTTGGGGGAGGGGACTGCATTTTTCTACTTTTGTGGTAGAAATATTGTTAGTACATGGCCTCTTTGTTTTCTGCGACTAAAATAGTCGTAAACATTGTATCTGTATGCCGAAAAAATTCTTGAACAAATTAAATTCACGGACGATTATAAAATTCTTCATAAGTGGTGTTGTTTTTTGCTTATATGTATCTCGGTCAAAACTAGTCAGATTTTGATGAAAACTGAAGGGAAAGAAAAAACGGGAAATACTAGAAATTATAATACAAATCAACATAACCACTTATCTCGACTTAAGTGATTATGTTAAATGCCACAGGTATAGTCTTCGAACGTGAATAGTCAGTCATTTGTAAAATTAATACGACTTCTCGTTAATTACCTACTTCACTAAGTAATTACTAATTACTTTCTTTTACGTAGTAAAATAAAGAATAGTAATCAAGAAAAATTAGGAAAACGAGTTTTTTGCAGATTTACCCTTGGCTATATCGCCGAAATAAAAAACGAAGCAGTTTTAAAAAGTCTTTGTGTCGATATGTGTTGTGCAGACTAAATGGTGTCCTCTCTACAGCTCCACGGATTGACTGATGGGGGTGTAATCTTTTTCTAGAAATTCAGAAATCCCAGTGAATTTTGACCGAAACCCGTCCATCGGTAGTGGCAGCTTCTATAGAAACTTTTTCGTGTTTTGCAAATATTTTGGAAAGCATATCATTTATGAGAAAAACGACTATGAACTAAAAGATTCTAAATTAAATTTACAACAATATCGGTTTATCAACAAAAAATCGGGATTTGAACAGCCCAGACGGATTGACTCATCGGGATGAAACTTTATACTTAAGTGTTTTGCATAAATTGGGGGATCCCAGTGATATTTGCCCGAAATAGGTCAACCGGAAGTGACAGCTTACCTAGGACTTTTTCAATTTTTCCAATGATCTAGAAAAGTATAGCATTTACAAAAGAGAAAGAACTAAAAGTAAATAAGATTAAATTTTCAACAATGGTTGACCTTGGTTTTCAGAAATATAAGCGGAAATAATCGTTTTTGATTGTACATACTTGACAGGTTTTATTAAGAATCGGGCAGGTTAAAATTTTCCGCTTTAGAAATGAAAGAAATTCGGGTATTGGCCAGTAGATTAGACTTGTGTTATCTTGTGTCGTATGATCGCTAGATACCTGCAAACGAGTCGTTCCGTCTTTAAAAAAATAGATCCTGTTCTCCCCTCTTGTTATGTGTAAACAGGCTGTAGGAATTGGACCGGCGTACACTTGTCCAGTACTTGGTCCTACAGTCCAATCAATCAATTCACGGTAAAAAAATCGCGTGTTGGCCACAATATAATCACCCCTCCATTTTTTCATAAACATTTACGAAAAATTACCCAGTATCAATCTACAAATCAGTCAACCCACAAATTTTGTAGAGTCGAGTTAATTCAAATCTTATAGAATTTCAATGTATACGGAGTCTAGCCGAACAACAAAAACAATAAATATTTATAAAAACGAATGGTATTGACGTTCTTGTCGAGCAGACTTGTTTTATATTGTCTTTTTTAATTACTAAATTATATATTTTAATATTTTAAACGATATTGTACATGTAAACGTGGATCATGGTCGCCATGGACCCTTTTAAATCAGCTGCAGTGGGCTTATCTTTCGATTGATATGTATACGGAACCAGACTACCAGAGACGGAAAGCATTAATGGAGAAAGTTATTATAAAAAGGTGTTCATTATAAATGAGCTAGTATGCTCAAAATGGGGCTTACAGTTATTAAAATCATTGTTATCAAAATAAACAAATAAATAAATAAATCAAAATCAATAATAAAAGTTATAAAAAAGAACGTCATTTTTATTTCGTTTGCGATAATATAGCGTTGGTGTACCTCCAATTTTGCCAATTTTTTAAGTACGACTATTAAAATATTTTTACTAACACTATTTGAAATTATATAGTTTTGTCGTTCAAATTCTCAACTCGGTTTTGATAAGATCTCAACATAATGTGGGAATATATACGCTAAAAAAAGGGGATTCGCTCGATCCGTTTTGATAATTCGCGTTTCAAATGGGACCCTAAAAGAAGATAACTAGGGTAACTTTATTTCAGTACAAACTTCCGTAATTCTAAATCCGTAATATACAGGGTGACTCTTAAGTAAGTACAATAAATTCGAGGCTTTATTAACGTAATATTTTTTGCATCAACATATTTGGAAAATTTACTGAAATTTTGAGGTATTCAACTATAAAATCAAAAAACTTTATTATTTCAGTAAAATTGATTCGTACATCAAAAATTTTAAATAATCAAATCAAAAAACGAACAAAGCGGCATAGACTGTCCGAAATTAAGTGAAACATAACAAACACGAAAGTGGAGATGGATAGGATTTTAAAAAGGAAAGACGCTGATTAAAGAGGCCATAATGATATTATAAGAATATCATCAGAGTCAGATGGCCTAGGGCAGTAGACTCACTATGCTCCAAACTAAGAGATAAACAAAAAACATGCCCAATCGTAAAACTAGTTCTGAAAAGATGTTGGAATTAATAAATTATTAGGATAATGACTAACCAGACATTCATACAAAAGTTGATCCTAGAAAATCATCAAAAGATCTATGTAATCGCTTTCAAATTATCAAACGATATTGATGAGCTAAGGCCGGAAAATTTCACTTTTAAACTTTGGACATATCAGTTTGGACTAAACTCAATGACCAAGAAAATAAATATAATTTAGCCACGCTCTACAATAGGGATCTCTCACAATGAATTAAGTCACGATTTTTGTTGTTATGCAAGTGATGGTTAAGGAGAATCCATCACTTTAATCACAACATAGAGTTGATGTTGTTACTTAAATGATGGATTCTTCTTATCGATCCAGAAACTAGGTGCCATGAAATGTTAGGGAGGTTGATTGAGTATAAATAAGTAAATATTATTGATGATAGTTGTTGTCACTCAGATTCACTCTAAATGGAGTTAACATATATTCCTACGATTAAGCTTTTCATCGATAAAACTAAAAGAAACTAATGTACGTTCAATCACTGGATTTCTGCGCTGGGAAAATTAAAAAATTTTACATTAAGTTTGTTGTGCGAATGAAAATATATGGTGAATTTGAAATTAAAAGATTTTCACCACGTCCTGAACCACCAGCTGAATCTTTTCAAAACAATATTATCGGGTCGAAAGTGATTGTTGTAATTCTTTCAGATGTTCCATATAGATGGAGAGCTAAATTAGAAAAATAACTTGCCTTGTGATTGAACCCACTTTGTGATGATTTGTTGGATAGGCATTGTAAACCTAATCTTTATTTTTCAGAACTGTGTAAGCATATCAGTCATGTCTTTGCCTGTTATTGCATGAAGGGCCAAGAGCAAACTAGGTAGTTAGAATTGCGATGAAGATGCCAAAATATCGAAGAGAGAACAAAATTACTTTTAGAACAGCCTAAGCGTTTACAAATACAGTTACAAATAGTAAAGACTGAAACAATAAGAGAAACGTTTCGACTAAGAGATGAGCTACTTTGGCATTATTCTATTCCTGTAGAAAATGTATCCGATTGTACCGAACGAATTTTCTAACAAAGTAATGTTTAATTTATTGAGAAGAATGCGATAAAATATTTTTAATTTTTATTAATCGGTCGACTGCCAAATAAACTATATGTATATTGTAACTATGACTAAAGATATTTACATCCCACTAAGGCGAATTATACAGCTTAGTTTTATTTTTCAATCAAGTTGACTTTAAAACAACCCGGGTCACACCCATCCAAATTATTTTATCCATATACATAATACAAAATTGTTAAAATCTTGGCATTCGGTAAAAAAATTACATATTAAACAATTTTTAATAATAAACTCGCCATTTTCATTTCATTGGCATTCTGCCATAACTCCAAACGAAAATTACTATGATAGCGATCTCGATTTTGTTTTAATACAAAGCAGATTTTTGTTAGCAAAATCATTTTGGGAAAATCTAATTTTTTAACTTTTACGTGAAAGAAATTAGGTAGTTGGAAATGCATTTTAACGCATTGAATCTAAATAGAATCATCATTATTCGGAAGGCAACACTTCGCAAACGCAAAGTAAACTATGCGGCATAATTACTACACCAAGCATCTGTCTTCACACGTATCATTTCATTTCATTAAAAAATAAGAAAAGCGGGTTATAAATTTAGTGAAATTATATTTAGAAATTTTCATCATTTCGATTTTTTTTTTTTAAGAAACTCGAAAACAAAATACACCATAATAAACATGCACACGGTCGGGCGAAGAGAGAGGAAACATGATGACATCCGATTCTTTGGAAAATTAAATGAAAAACAAATTTGTTGTTGTAATTATATAAATGAAAAACAAAATGAGAGAATTGTATTTTAAACAAAATAAAAAAAATGTTATACAAAAATTTAATCGCCGAACAATTTCTTTCCAAGGTCCATCAATCGATGGTTACGGCACGCCCGAAGTGCATCAGCTTTTTTCAATACTTCCACAACGCTCTCATTAGCATCTACGAGTTGACAGAGGAAATCTTCATAAGCTGATTTAACATTTGCTGGAAGTGTTCCAATTTTAACTTTCTTGAGCGTTTCGATAATACCACTAGCCCATCCGCTCTCGATAGCGAATTCGGAAATCCATGGAATTGTTTGTATAATTCCAGCCATTGTTTGCATACCCAAAAACCACAACTCCGTTATTTCCATCCAATGTTCTTTGTATGTCATCGCTACGACTAGGGCAGTTGGATCGTTTGATTCATCAATCATGTACGCATCCCACAAAAATCTAATTGTTACCTGGATATACCGGCAAATGGAAAAATCATTTTTCTTAACTTTGGTTGATTGATTCTTGAGTAGCAGTAATCCGAGTACGGCTAAATGTCCTTGCATTGGTAAATTATCGGAAGTTTCTTTTAATTCCGGCAGGTTATCGAAAATGAAACGGAGAAGCGTAGCAAATAATGGACTTTGTTCCACTAATTTAGGTTCAAGCACTGTGATATTCATCAAAATGTTGCAAATGCTTACGATAGCGGTACGCGAATCCTTCATTTCTTCTAATTGTTGTGGGCTGATGACGGGATCTGGTTCGTTCATCCGTTTAAGACGTTCGGCACGTGGTACTGGTGGTTTCTTGTAATGGGCAATCGAGAAATGGAAGGCTAAGCATTCGTATAGCACGTCATCTTGCTTGGTTTGAAGTAGAATTGACCGGCCTTGATCTTCGACAGCCAAGTGACAAAGGGCCGGAAGCAGAACTCGGAATACATCTGGAGGTGCTTCACCACAACTTTCATTTCCTTTATTTTCTAAACGGAAAT
Organism: Nephrotoma flavescens; assembly: GCA_932526605.1. Taxonomy (NCBI): domain Eukaryota; kingdom Metazoa; phylum Arthropoda; class Insecta; order Diptera; family Tipulidae; genus Nephrotoma; species Nephrotoma flavescens. The sequence goes on from OW052220.1 coordinate 79,697,908, forward strand.
TACGATTTTGGTGAAACGTTTCGTTTGCAAGCTTTAGGATGAATGGTAAAAGTGTGTACAGTTGTGGCCGCAACGCTTGTGTTTCTTGTGCCAACCAAGCAGCGAGAACACGAATTATAGCACAGGCGAAAGCACGATCTTTTCCAGTAAGATTATCTTTGATTTTATCGTTGGACAATTTCGTTAAAACTGATGCTACTCCATTAAATGCACCTTTCAATGCGGTGTACGATTGTTGCTTTTCTTTTTGCTCCAAATCGAGCTGATCTGTAGTCATGTAATTGAGACACACTTCCAATACAACAAAGCATGGTACGATAAGATCTGCGTTTGCAACAGCTTGATGGAAGTACTTTCCGTCCATCTGCATTTTTATTTCAATGGCACACAATTGTAGAATGAGCAAGAAGAACTTTTTCGGATTTTCGACATCGTTAAGCGCCCATTCAGCTCCGAGTAAATCGAATGCAGCTGAAACTAGCCTAATGGCTGGTTCGCGTTGATTTTTACCCAACCGACTTCTGAATATATCATTCAATCCTTTGAATAAACTCTCGGGCCAAATTTCATTTTGTAAAGTGGATGTGATTAGATCACGGCGGCAACTGTTAAGAAGCGAAGCAAGAATCGCACACAATTCAAATTTGCGTTCATCATGATCCGTTTCGAAATCGAGCGAAATTTTTTGTACGAGCGCATGGAATGGTTTTGGATCAGCTGAGTCCCAGGATCGAGTACCAAATTTATTTGTTAGTTGTACAAGTAAATTAAGGGCTTCGTCGGTCTGGAAACTTTGCTGTGCGTAAATTTGCGACATTTTCGAAATTACACCGATCTCAAGCAGGGCATTTTGTCCAGCCTCGAAATTTGCGATACTCCGTAAACAACCATATGCATCATTAACGATCATTAAATTATCATCATCATCATCAGCTGCTTGGACGATATCCAAAAATATATCGATGTTGCCTAACATATCTTTGTGGGTAGCAACCTCCTGATCATTACAAAATACCGAAAGCACTGACATTGCAACACTTTTGTAGACGGATGGTGGGCAGCCATCTGGCCCTTCTTTACTGAGTAACAGCTTCTTTAAAAACTTAAATCCAATCGCTTCAAAAAGTGCTTTTTTAGCGGCCGTGTTACAATCTTTGCCTTTGATCAATTTTGTCACCATAAAAAGTCCAGCGAATTTTTCGGTATCATTTTTAGCGGCACTTAATATAGCACAACACTTTTGAATGGTTTCGGGAATCGACATTTTATAAATGGTCTATTCCACAGTTTTCACAAATATTTTTTTTTATATTTTCACTTTCTAACCACGAGATGTTTGCGACTCGATTTAAGAATAGTTAACTGACGACTAATATGAAAATAATTATTGCCGAGCCATGGTGAAAATATTTTTGTATTTTCTTCGTTGTGTGTATAATTATAGACGTCCTATAGAGTAACCCCGTCAATGTGTATCTAAATCTGGAATACGATCTCGCCCTCCAGTGTATAAGCTTCGCAAACGATATTACCCGAAGTAATTTATAAATATGTTTCAGATTTATTTATTTGCTCTCGTAGAAACGTAGATCATTTTCTTTTTAATATTTTTTTGTTGTTTATTAGAAAATGTTTAAAGTGAGGTTATAAATTACTAAATAATGCAAATAATTTTCCAATGAATTTAATTATTTACAGTATACTATTTATCTCACGCTAAAATTATGCACGTTTTATACTCTGTATTAGTTAATTAAATGGTATACATTATTAATTTAAAAACTTTACTACCAACTTTTAATTTTTTCAACATTTAAACGTACATGACGTAAAACTGTCAAAATTGACACACACGATATGACGACAATGAACTTCTGTATAATGTTATTGCGGACGGTTTAAATTTTCTTGGAAAATAATCAATTTTTCTACATTTTACTTCATACAATTTTTTTTTAAACAACTAAAATTAAAGTTTGTGCGATAATTTATCACACATAACATTACGTAGATAAAATAAAAATACCAACATTGTTACTTATCGTCGATTCACGAAAAAAACAATGATCGTAATCGTACGACTCATTCATTAAATTACGTGATTTATGGATTTTCAAGAACAAGTACACAGTACACGCAGAAAAATCTATAAATATTTTCATTAGATTTATTTAGTTAATAATTACCTTGTTACATGCTTTTGAATCGCCTTTACGCGTCGGAATTAATGTATTATCCAGATCAAAAAATATTGTTGTAATTTGATTTGGTTTAAAGAATTTTTTAGTCAATTTGGTAAATTTTATTGATGCTGCCATTTCGAACGTATATCGCCCTCGATCGTAACTTGTTTATATAACTTTCGAACATATAAGCAAAAAAAATTGTTATTTATAGTTTAATTAGTTTTTTATTTGGTATTAGATTTTCTTTTGAATATTTGCTTTTTGGTTTATTTTCGTATGAAAAATTTATTGTATTTACACAACATACATGTATAGACTATAGACTGAAATGTCAATTTTTGTGCTGCATATGTCAAACTACACTTTTAGAGCAAAAGTGCTGTAAACTTTGTTGTTTGTTATACAAAACGAACGGTTCCTAATAAACAACATTTGGGCGTAATAGTCGGTAATACATATTACTGCATTATCTTATAATTGTTTTCTAATTTGGCATACATTTAGGACAATTTTCTTTAACACGTTGCCATTAAATTGGTCTATTCCGCCATTCCATACTTTGATTCTTTCGTCGTGATTCTTTCTCGTTTCCTTCCCTTACCGACAAACTGTTTTTAGTTTGTCGGCGAAGAGGACGGAAACGAGGAAAGAATCACGACAAAAGAATCAAAGTGTGGAGTGGGGGATTTTTAATCTTTACACTTTTTAATTTAAAAGTGTACGCGATTTAAACCATCGAGCAATAAAATAAGAGAAATCAAGTAGAGCAAATTTTATAAGCCAATTTTTCCGAGGTTCTAATTTTATAGTTTTAATATATTTATGTATACACACACTTTTTTTTCTATATTTAATCCATACATACGTATCTTATAAACATATCGGCATAGTTTTTTTGTATTAATCCCTGCAATCTGTTCTGGGGCCTGTTCAAGACTCTCCCTGCTCTTTCACGGTTTGCTTATTCCGACTTTACTTTTACGCCATTCAGCCAATCCGAGGACGTACGGCTATAGGACCGATTTTAAGACCATCTGCACATTGCAAGCTCCATGCCAGCCTACACTAACATGGAAGATGGGTCGGCCCATGAGTTTTGCACTCCGACAGGGGGTCATAGATGTGTTACATTGCATCACAGATCGTAATCTGTGATGAAATTTCACTTTTGCATCCTGCCCCTATCGGGATTCGAACCCAGTAGCTCCCGATCCAAATGCCAAAACTTTAACCACTGTGCCATTTGGTCGGTTCCATTGTTCTTGTTAGGCTTATATAGATTGCCAAAAGTAAAATAGATTAACCTCGGAATCTCTATATGAGGCCTCTTATGTATATTTTGCTTTATGTTTACACGAATTTTTTGATTTGATTTGTACCAACTAAATCTACACACATAAGTTTTAAAAAGAGGAAAATATGCAAAAGGCTTGTTTATTTGTGCAGTATATCTGCTTACGACTTATTCCACAAGAAAGTGAGTTTTGTGCTTTCTGGTTAAGTGCTTCTTGTGGCCTCAACATAACTTTCGATTTGTACCATGCACAGTGGTATATCATATTAGGCTTTACCTAGTCCGAAGTTGCATCGAAAAATTCTTACGTCGATAAAGCCGTTTATAATAAACATTTTGTTTATGTATTTGATAGACTCTAGCTTTCTGAACATAACAGCGAAACGGCGAAAAAAGAAAGATTAACAATTCTTAAGTTATGAGAAAGTGCTTTACAAAAACTTGTTGCAATATGTCGCCTCGTTGGTCTGTCTGGAACCGCGCTTTCAACGTGACACAACCGGTTATGTCTTGCTTAATATTTTTCATATTTTCAACAATAAATTCGGATGTTAAACAACAATTTTTTTACAATTTTTTGCAAAAATCCCTGATGTTAGCCTTACCGATTTTGAACGGATAAAATTTATTGTCACGGATTCTGTATGTAACGGTTATTTTAAGCAGACCATCGTTTAAAATGTTACAATATGTCACCTAGTTTGCCTGTGATCCAACTTCAATGACATAACATAAACGCGGATTTCAAAATGCGAAATTTTGCTTAACCGTGCTTTCCAAATGCAACCAACCAGTAATCTCTTCCATAATATGCTCTTTACATTACCTACAATCATTTTGAGCCGGAATTACAACAATAAATTTTTTTCAATTTTTTGCAAAAATCCCTGATGGTTAGCCTTACCGATTTTGAACGGATAAAATTCATTGTCACGGATTTTGTATGTAACGGATATTTTGGATGACTGATGTAATTTTAAGCAGATCACCGTTTAAAATGTTGCAATATGTCGCCTCGTTCGTCTGTGATCCAACTTCAATGACATAACATAAACGCGGATTTCAAAATGCAAAATTTTGCTTAACCGTGCTTCCCATATGCGACCAACCGGTAATTTCTTCCATAATATGCTCTTTACATTACCTACAATCATTTTGAGCCGGAATTACAATAATAATTTTTTTTTCAATTTTTTGCAAAAATCCCTGATGGTTAGCCTTACCGATTTTGAACGGATAAAATTTATTGTCGCGGACTTTGTATGTAACGGTTATTTTGGATGACTGATGTAATTTTAAGCAGATCACCGTTTAAAATGTTGCAATATGTCGCCTCGTTCGTCTGTCATCCAACTTCAATGACATAACATAAACGCGGATTTCAAAATGCGAAATTTTGCTTAACCGTGCTTCCCATATACGACCAACCGGTAATTTCTTCCATAATATGCTCTTTACATTACCTACAATCATTTTGAGTCGGAATTACAACAATAAATTTTTTTCAATTTTTTGCAAAAATCCCTGATGGTTAGCCTTACCGATTTTGAACGGATAAAATTTATTGTCACGGACTTTGTATGTAACGGTTATTTTGGATGACTGATGTAATTTTAAGCAGATCACCGTTTAAAATGTTGCAATATGTCGCCTCGTTCGTCTGTCATCCAACTTCAATGACATAACATAAACGCGGATTTCAAAATGCGAAATTTTGCTTAACCGTGCTTCCCATATGCGACCAACCGGTAATTTCTTCCATAATATGCTCTTTACATTACCTACAATCATTTTGAGTCGGAATTACAACAATAATTTTTTTTCAATTTTTTGCAAAAATCCCTGATGGTTAGCCTTACCGATTTTGAACGGATAAAATTTATTGTCGCGGACTTTGTATGTAACGGTTATTTTGGATGACTGATGTAATTTTAAGCAGATCACCGTTTAAAATGTTGCAATATGTCGCCTCGTTCGTCTGTCATCCAACTTCAATGACATAACATAAACGCGGATTTCAAAATGCGAAATTTTGCTTAACCGTGCTTCCCATATACGACCAACCGGTAATTTCTTCCATAATATGCTCTTTACATTACCTACAATCATTTTGAGTCGGAATTACAACAATAAATTTTTTTCAATTTTTTGCAAAAATCCCTGATGGTTAGCCTTACCGATTTTGAACGGATAAAATTTATTGTCACGGATTTTGTATGTAACGGTTATTTTGGATGACTGATGTAATTTTAAGCAGATCACCGTTTAAAATGTTGCAATATGTCGCCTCGTTCGTCTGTGATCCAACTTCAATGACATAACATAAACGCGGATTTCAAAATGCGAAATTTTGCTTAACCGTGCTTCCCATATGCGACCAACCGGTAATTTCTTCCATAATATGCTCTTTACATTACCTACAATCATTTTGAGCCGGAATTACAACAATAATTTTTTTTCAATTTTTTGCAAAAATCCCTGATGGTTAGTTAGCCTTACCGATTTTGAACGGATAAAATTTATTGTCACGGATTTTGTATGTAACGGTTATTTTGGATGACTGATGTAATTTTAAGCAGATCACCGTTTAAAATGTTGCAATATGTCGCCTCGTTCGTCTGTGATCCAACTTCAATGACATAACATAAACGCGGATTTCAAAATGCGAAATTTTGCTTAACCGTGCTTCCCATATGCGACCAACCGGTAATTTCTTCCATAATATGCTCTTTACATTACCTACAATCATTTTGAGCCGGAATTACAACAATAAATTTTTTTCAATTTTTTGCAAAAACCCCTGTTAGCCTTACCGATTTTGAACGGATAAAATTTATTGTCACGGATTTTGTATGTAACGGTTATTTTGGATGACTGATGTAATTTTAAGCAGATCACCGTTTAAAATGTTGCAATATGTCGCCTCGTTCGTCTGTGATCCAACTTCAATGACATAACATAAACGCGGATTTCAAAATGCGGAATTTTGCCTAACTGTGCTTCCCATATGCGACCAACCGGTAATTTCTTCCATAATATGCTCTTTACATTACCTACAATCATTTTGAGCCGGAATTACAACAATAATTTTTTTCAATTTTTTGCAAAAATCCCTGATGGTTAGCCTTACCGATTTTGAACGGATAAAATTTATTGTCACGGATTTTGTATGTCACGGTTATTTTGGATGACTGATGTAATGTTAAGCAGATCACCGTTTAAAATGTTGCAATATGTCGCCTCGTTCGTCTGTGATCCAACTTCAGTGACATAACATAAACGCGGATTTCAAAATGCGAAATTTTGCTTAACCGTGCTTCCCATATGCGACCAACCGGTAATTTCTTCCATAATATGCTCTTTACATTACCTACAATCATTTTGAGCCGGAATTACAACAATAATTTTTTTTCAATTTTTTGTAAAAATCCCTGATGGTGTTAGCCTTACCGATTTTGAACGGATAAAATTTATTGTCACGGATTTTGTATGTAACGGTTATTTTGGATGACTGATTTAATTTTAAGCAGATCACCGTTTAAAATGTTGCAATATGTCGCCTCGTTCGTCTGTGATCCAACTTCAATGACATAACATAAAAGCGGATTTCAAAATGCGAAATTTTGCTTAACCGTGCTTCCCATATGCGACCAACCGGTAATTTCTTCCATAATATGCTCTTTACATTACCTACAATCATTTTGAGCCGGAATTACAACAATAAATTTTTTTCAATTTTTTGCAAAAATCCCTGATGGTGTTAGCCTTACCGATTTTGAACGGATAAAATTTATTGTCACGGATTTTGTATGTAACGGTTATTTTGGATGACTGATGTAATGTTAAGCAGATCACCGTTTAAAATGTTGCAATATGTCGCCTCGTTCGTCTGTGATCCAACTTCAATGACATAACATAAACGCGGATTTCAAAATGCGAAATTTTGCTTAACCGTGCTTCCCATATGCGACCAACCGGTAATTTCTTCCATAATATGCTCTTTACATTACCTACAATCATTTTGAGCCGGAATTACAACAATAAATTTTTTTCAATTTTTTGCAAAAATCCCTGATGGGGTTAGCCTTACTGATTTTGAACGGATAAAATTTATTGTCACGGATTTTGTATGTAACGGTTATTTTGGATGACTGATGTAATTTTAAGCAGATCACCGTTTAAAATGTTGCAATATTTCGCCTCGTTCGTCTGTGATCCAACTTCAATGACATAACATAAACGCGAATTTCAAAATGCGAAATTTTGCTTAACCGTGCTTCCCATATGCGACCAACCGGTAATTTCTTCCATAATATGCTCTTTACATTACCTACAATCATTTTGAGCCGGAATTACAACAATAAATTTTTTTCAATTTTTTGCAAAAATCCCTGATGGATGGGACCTTACCGATTTTGAACGGATAAAATTTATTGTCACGGATTTTGTATGTAACGGTTATTTTGGATGACTGATGTAATTTTAAGCAGATCACCGTTTAAAATGTTGCAATATGTCGCCTCGTTCGTCTGTGATCCAACTTCAATGACATAACATAAACGCGGATTTCAAAATGCGAAATTTTGCTTAACCGTGCTTCCCATATGCGACCAACCGGTAATTTCTTCCATAATATGCTCTTACCGATTTTGAACGGATAAAATTTATTGTCACGGATTTTGTATGTAACGGTTATTTTGGATGACTGATGTAATTTTAAGCAGATCACCGTTTAAAATGTTGCAATATGTCGCCTCGTTCGTCTGTGATCCAACTTCAATGACATAACATAAACGCGGATTTCAAAATGCGAAATTTTGCTTAACCGTGCTTCCCATATGCGACCAACCGGTAATTTCTTCCATAATATGCTCTTTACATTACCTACAATCATTTTGAGCCGGAATTACAACAATAAATTTTTTTCAATTTTTTGCAAAAACCCCTGTTAGCCTTACCGATTTTGAACGGATAAAATTTATTGTCACGGATTTTGTATGTAACGGTTATTTTGGATGACTGATGTAATTTTAAGCAGATCACCGTTTAAAATGTTGCAATATGTCGCCTCGTTCGTCTGTGATCCAACTTCAATGACATAACATAAACGCGGATTTCAAAATGCGGAATTTTGCCTAACTGTGCTTCCCATATGCGACCAACCGGTAATTTCTTCCATAATATGCTCTTTACATTACCTACAATCATTTTGAGCCGGAATTACAACAATAATTTTTTTCAATTTTTTGCAAAAATCCCTGATGGTTAGCCTTACCGATTTTGAACGGATAAAATTTATTGTCACGGATTTTGTATGTCACGGTTATTTTGGATGACTGATGTAATGTTAAGCAGATCACCGTTTAAAATGTTGCAATATGTCGCCTCGTTCGTCTGTGATCCAACTTCAGTGACATAACATAAACGCGGATTTCAAAATGCGAAATTTTGCTTAACCGTGCTTCCCATATGCGACCAACCGGTAATTTCTTCCATAATATGCTCTTTACATTACCTACAATCATTTTGAGCCGGAATTACAACAATAATTTTTTTTCAATTTTTTGTAAAAATCCCTGATGGTGTTAGCCTTACCGATTTTGAACGGATAAAATTTATTGTCACGGATTTTGTATGTAACGGTTATTTTGGATGACTGATGTAATTTTAAGCAGATCACCGTTTAAAATGTTGCAATATGTCGCCTCGTTCGTCTGTCATCCAACTTCAATGACATAACATAAACGCGGATTTCAAAATGCGAAATTTTGCTTAACCGTGCTTCCCATATACGACCAACCGGTAATTTCTTCCATAATATGCTCTTTACATTACCTACAATCATTTTGAGTCGGAATTACAACAATAAATTTTTTTCAATTTTTTGCAAAAATCCCTGATGGTTAGCCTTACCGATTTTGAACGGATAAAATTTATTGTCACGGACTTTGTATGTAACGGTTATTTTGGATGACTGATGTAATTTTAAGCAGATCACCGTTTAAAATGTTGCAATATGTCGCCTCGTTCGTCTGTCATCCAACTTCAATGACATAACATAAACGCGGATTTCAAAATGCGAAATTTTGCTTAACCGTGCTTCCCATATGCGACCAACCGGTAATTTCTTCCATAATATGCTCTTTACATTACCTACAATCATTTTGAGTCGGAATTACAACAATAATTTTTTTTCAATTTTTTGCAAAAATCCCTGATGGTTAGCCTTACCGATTTTGAACGGATAAAATTTATTGTCGCGGACTTTGTATGTAACGGTTATTTTGGATGACTGATGTAATTTTAAGCAGATCACCGTTTAAAATGTTGCAATATGTCGCCTCGTTCGTCTGTCATCCAACTTCAATGACATAACATAAACGCGGATTTCAAAATGCGAAATTTTGCTTAACCGTGCTTCCCATATACGACCAACCGGTAATTTCTTCCATAATATGCTCTTTACATTACCTACAATCATTTTGAGTCGGAATTACAACAATAAATTTTTTTCAATTTTTTGCAAAAATCCCTGATGGTTAGCCTTACCGATTTTGAACGGATAAAATTTATTGTCACGGATTTTGTATGTAACGGTTATTTTGGATGACTGATGTAATTTTAAGCAGATCACCGTTTAAAATGTTGCAATATGTCGCCTCGTTCGTCTGTGATCCAACTTCAATGACATAACATAAACGCGGATTTCAAAATGCGAAATTTTGCTTAACCGTGCTTCCCATATGCGACCAACCGGTAATTTCTTCCATAATATGCTCTTTACATTACCTACAATCATTTTGAGCCGGAATTACAACAATAATTTTTTTTCAATTTTTTGCAAAAATCCCTGATGGTTAGTTAGCCTTACCGATTTTGAACGGATAAAATTTATTGTCACGGATTTTGTATGTAACGGTTATTTTGGATGACTGATGTAATTTTAAGCAGATCACCGTTTAAAATGTTGCAATATGTTGCCTCGTTCGTCTGTGATCCAACTTCAATGACATAACATAAACGCGGATTTCAAAATGCGAAATTTTGCTTAACCGTGCTTCCCATATGCGACCAACCGGTAATTTCTTCCATAATATGCTCTTTACATTACCTACAATCATTTTGAGCCGGAATTACAACAATAAATTTTTTTCAATTTTTTGCAAAAACCCCTGTTAGCCTTACCGATTTTGAACGGATAAAATTTATTGTCACGGATTTTGTATGTAACGGTTATTTTGGATGACTGATGTAATTTTAAGCAGATCACCGTTTAAAATGTTGCAATATGTCGCCTCGTTCGTCTGTGATCCAACTTCAGTGACATAACATAAACGCGGATTTCAAAATGCGGAATTTTGCCTAACTGTGCTTCCCATATGCGACCAACCGGTAATTTCTTCCATAATATGCTCTTTACATTACCTACAATCATTTTGAGCCGGAATTACAACAATAATTTTTTTTCAATTTTTTGTAAAAATCCCTGATGGTGTTAGCCTTACCGATTTTGAACGGATAAAATTTATTGTCACGGATTTTGTATGTAACGGTTATTTTGGATGACTGATGTAATTTTAAGCAGATCACCGTTTAAAATGTTGCAATATGTCGCCTCGTTCGTCTGTCATCCAACTTCAATGACATAACATAAACGCGGATTTCAAAATGCGAAATTTTGCTTAACCGTGCTTCCCATATACGACCAACCGGTAATTTCTTCCATAATATGCTCTTTACATTACCTACAATCATTTTGAGTCGGAATTACAACAATAAATTTTTTTCAATTTTTTGCAAAAATCCCTGATGGTTAGCCTTACCGATTTTGAACGGATAAAATTTATTGTCACGGACTTTGTATGTAACGGTTATTTTGGATGACTGATGTAATTTTAAGCAGATCACCGTTTAAAATGTTGCAATATGTCGCCTCGTTCGTCTGTCATCCAACTTCAATGACATAACATAAACGCGGATTTCAAAATGCGAAATTTTGCTTAACCGTGCTTCCCATATGCGACCAACCGGTAATTTCTTCCATAATATGCTCTTTACATTACCTACAATCATTTTGAGCCGGAATTACAACAATAATTTTTTTTCAATTTTTTGCAAAAATCCCTGATGGTTAGTTAGCCTTACCGATTTTGAACGGATAAAATTTATTGTCACGGATTTTGTATGTAACGGTTATTTTGGATGACTGATGTAATTTTAAGCAGATCACCGTTTAAAATGTTGCAATATGTTGCCTCGTTCGTCTGTGATCCAACTTCAATGACATAACATAAACGCGGATTTCAAAATGCGAAATTTTGCTTAACCGTGCTTCCCATATGCGACCAACCGGTAATTTCTTCCATAATATGCTCTTTACATTACCTACAATCATTTTGAGCCGGAATTACAACAATAAATTTTTTTCAATTTTTTGCAAAAACCCCTGTTAGCCTTACCGATTTTGAACGGATAAAATTTATTGTCACGGATTTTGTATGTAACGGTTATTTTGGATGACTGATGTAATTTTAAGCAGATCACCGTTTAAAATGTTGCAATATGTCGCCTCGTTCGTCTGTGATCCAACTTCAGTGACATAACATAAACGCGGATTTCAAAATGCGAAATTTTGCTTAACCGTGCTTCCCATATGCGACCAACCGGTAATTTCTTCCATAATATGCTCTTTACATTACCTACAATCATTTTGAGCCGGAATTACAACAATAATTTTTTTTCAATTTTTTGTAAAAATCCCTGATGGTGTTAGCCTTACCGATTTTGAACGGATAAAATTTATTGTCACGGATTTTGTATGTAACGGTTATTTTGGATGACTGATGTAATTTTAAGCAGATCACCGTTTAAAATGTTGCAATATGTCGCCTCGTTCGTCTGTCATCCAACTTCAATGACATAACATAAACGCGGATTTCAAAATGCGAAATTTTGCTTAACCGTGCTTCCCATATACGACCAACCGGTAATTTCTTCCATAATATGCTCTTTACATTACCTACAATCATTTTGAGTCGGAATTACAACAATAAATTTTTTTCAATTTTTTGCAAAAATCCCTGATGGTTAGCCTTACCGATTTTGAACGGATAAAATTTATTGTCACGGACTTTGTATGTAACGGTTATTTTGGATGACTGATGTAATTTTAAGCAGATCACCGTTTAAAATGTTGCAATATGTCGCCTCGTTCGTCTGTCATCCAACTTCAATGACATAACATAAACGCGGATTTCAAAATGCGAAATTTTGCTTAACCGTGCTTCCCATATGCGACCAACCGGTAATTTCTTCCATAATATGCTCTTTACATTACCTACAATCATTTTGAGCCGGAATTACAACAATAATTTTTTTTCAATTTTTTGCAAAAATCCCTGATGGTTAGTTAGCCTTACCGATTTTGAACGGATAAAATTTATTGTCACGGATTTTGTATGTAACGGTTATTTTGGATGACTGATGTAATTTTAAGCAGATCACCGTTTAAAATGTTGCAATATGTTGCCTCGTTCGTCTGTGATCCAACTTCAATGACATAACATAAACGCGGATTTCAAAATGCGAAATTTTGCTTAACCGTGCTTCCCATATGCGACCAACCGGTAATTTCTTCCATAATATGCTCTTTACATTACCTACAATCATTTTGAGCCGGAATTACAACAATAATTTTTTTCAATTTTTTGCAAAAATCCCTGATGGTTAGCCTTACCGATTTTGAACGGATAAAATTTATTGTCACGGATTTTGTATGTCACGGTTATTTTGGATGACTGATGTAATGTTAAGCAGATCACCGTTTAAAATGTTGCAATATGTCGCCTCGTTCGTCTGTGATCCAACTTCAGTGACATAACATAAACGCGGATTTCAAAATGCGAAATTTTGCTTAACCGTGCTTCCCATATGCGACCAACCGGTAATTTCTTCCATAATATGCTCTTTACATTACCTACAATCATTTTGAGCCGGAATTACAACAATAATTTTTTTTCAATTTTTTGTAAAAATCCCTGATGGTGTTAGCCTTACCGATTTTGAACGGATAAAATTTATTGTCACGGATTTTGTATGTAACGGTTATTTTGGATGACTGATTTAATTTTAAGCAGATCACCGTTTAAAATGTTGCAATATGTCGCCTCGTTCGTCTGTGATCCAACTTCAATGACATAACATAAAAGCGGATTTCAAAATGCGAAATTTTGCTTAACCGTGCTTCCCATATGCGACCAACCGGTAATTTCTTCCATAATATGCTCTTTACATTACCTACAATCATTTTGAGCCGGAATTACAACAATAAATTTTTTTCAATTTTTTGCAAAAATCCCTGATGGTGTTAGCCTTACCGATTTTGAACGGATAAAATTTATTGTCACGGATTTTGTATGTAACGGTTATTTTGGATGACTGATGTAATGTTAAGCAGATCACCGTTTAAAATGTTGCAATATGTCGCCTCGTTCGTCTGTGATCCAACTTCAATGACATAACATAAACGCGGATTTCAAAATGCGAAATTTTGCTTAACCGTGCTTCCCATATGCGACCAACCGGTAATTTCTTCCATAATATGCTCTTTACATTACCTACAATCATTTTGAGCCGGAATTACAACAATAAATTTTTTTCAATTTTTTGCAAAAATCCCTGATGGGGTTAGCCTTACTGATTTTGAACGGATAAAATTTATTGTCACGGATTTTGTATGTAACGGTTATTTTGGATGACTGATGTAATTTTAAGCAGATCACCGTTTAAAATGTTGCAATATTTCGCCTCGTTCGTCTGTGATCCAACTTCAATGACATAACATAAACGCGAATTTCAAAATGCGAAATTTTGCTTAACCGTGCTTCCCATATGCGACCAACCGGTAATTTCTTCCATAATATGCTCTTTACATTACCTACAATCATTTTGAGCCGGAATTACAACAATAAATTTTTTTCAATTTTTTGCAAAAATCCCTGATGGATGGGACCTTACCGATTTTGAACGGATAAAATTTATTGTCACGGATTTTGTATGTAACGGTTATTTTGGATGACTGATGTAATTTTAAGCAGATCACCGTTTAAAATGTTGCAATATGTCGCCTCGTTCGTCTGTGATCCAACTTCAATGACATAACATAAACGCGGATTTCAAAATGCGAAATTTTGCTTAACCGTGCTTCCCATATGCGACCAACCGGTAATTTCTTCCATAATATGCTCTTACCGATTTTGAACGGATAAAATTTATTGTCACGGATTTTGTATGTAACGGTTATTTTGGATGACTGATGTAATTTTAAGCAGATCACCGTTTAAAATGTTGCAATATGTCGCCTCGTTCGTCTGTGATCCAACTTCAATGACATAACATAAAAGCGGATTTCAAAATGCGAAATTTTGCTTAACCGTGCTTCCCATATGCGACCAACCGGTAATTTCTTCCATAATATGCTCTTTACATTACCTACAATCATTTTGAGCCGGAATTACAACAATAATTTTTTTTCAATTTTTTGCAAAAATCCCTGATGGTTAGTTAGCCTTACCGATTTTGAACGGATAAAATTTATTGTCACGGATTTTGTATGTAACGGTTATTTTGGATGACTGATGTAATTTTAAGCAGATCACCGTTTAAAATGTTGCAATATGTCGCCTCGTTCGTCTGTGATCCAACTTCAATGACATAACATAAACGCGGATTTCAAAATGCGAAATTTTGCTTAACCGTGCTTCCCATATGCGACCAACCGGTAATTTCTTCCATAATATGCTCTTTACATTACCTACAATCATTTTGAGCCGGAATTACAACAATAAATTTTTTTCAATTTTTTGCAAAAATCCCTGATGGTTAGCCTTACTGATTTTGAACGGATAAAATTTATTGTCACGGATTTTGTATGTCACGGTTATTTTGGATGACTGATGTAATGTTAAGCAGATCACCGTTTAAAATGTTGCAATATTTCGCCTCGTTCGTCTGTGATCCAACTTCAATGACATAACATAAACGCGGATTTCAAAATGCGAAATTTTGCTTAACCGTGCTTCCCATATGCGACCAACCGGTAATTTCTTCCATAATATGCTCTTTACATTACCTACAATCATTTTGAGCCGGAATTACAACAATAAATTTTTTTCAATTTTTTGCAAAAATCCCTGATGGTTAGCCTTACTGATTTTGAACGGATAAAATTTATTGTCACGGATTTTGTATGTCACGGTTATTTTGGATGACTGATGTAATGTTAAGCAGATCACCGTTTAAAATGTTGCAATATTTCGCCTCGTTCGTCTGTGATCCAACTTCAATGACATAACATAAACGCGGATTTCAAAATGCGAAATTTTGCTTAACCGTGCTTCCCATATGCGACCAACCGGTAATTTCTTCCATAATATGCTCTTTACATTACCTACAATCATTTTGAGCCGGAATTACAACAATAAATTTTTTTCAATTTTTTGCAAAAATCCCTGATGGTTAGCCTTACCGATTTTGAACGGATAAAATTTATTGTCACGGATTTTGTATGTAACGGTTATTTTGGATGACTGATTTAATTTTAAGCAGATCACCGTTTAAAATGTTGCAATATGTCGCCTCGTTCGTCTGTGATCCAACTTCAATGACATAACATAAACGCGGATTTCAAAATGCGAAATTTTGCTTAACCGTGCTTCCCATATGCGACCAACCGGTAATTTCTTCCATAATATGCTCTTTACATTACCTACAATCATTTTGAGCCGGAATTACAACAATAAATTTTTTTCAATTTTTTGCAAAAATCCCTGATGGTTAGCCTTACTGATTTTGAACGGATAAAATTTATTGTCACGGATTTTGTATGTAACGGTTATTTTGGATGACTGATGTAATTTTAAGCAGATCACCGTTTAAAATGTTGCAATATTTCGCCTCGTTCGTCTGTGATCCAACTTCAATGACATAACATAAACGCGAATTTCAAAATGCGAAATTTTGCTTAACCGTGCTTCCCATATGCGACCAACCGGTAATTTCTTCCATAATATGCTCTTTACATTACCTACAATCATTTTGAGCCGGAATTACAACAATAAATTTTTTTCAATTTTTTGCAAAAATCCCTGATGGTTAGTTAGCCTTACTGATTTTGAACGGATAAAATTTATTGTCACGGATTTTGTATGTAACGGTTATTTTGGATGACTGATGTAATTTTAAGCAGATCACCGTTTAAAATGTTGCAATATTTCGCCTCGTTCGTCTGTGATCCAACTTCAATGACATAACATAAACGCGAATTTCGAAATGCGAAATTTTGCTTAACCGTGCTTCCCATATGCGACCAACCGGTAATTTCTTCCATAATATGCTCTTTACATTACCTACAATCATTTTGAGCCGGAATTACAACAATAAATTTTTTTCAATTTTTTGCAAAAATCCCTGATGGTTAGCCTTACTGATTTTGAACGGATAAAATTTATTGTCACGGATTTTGTATGTCACGGTTATTTTGGATGACTGATGTAATGTTAAGCAGATCACCGTTTAAAATGTTGCAATATTTCGCCTCGTTCGTCTGTGATCCAACTTCAATGACATAACATAAACGCGGATTTCAAAATGCGAAATTTTGCTTAACCGTGCTTCCCATATGCGACCAACCGGTAATTTCTTCCATAATATGCTCTTTACATTACCTACAATCATTTTGAGCCGGAATTACAACAATAAATTTTTTTCAATTTTTTGCAAAAATCCCTGATGGTTAGCCTTACCGATTTTGAACGGATAAAATTTATTGTCACGGATTTTGTATGTAACGGTTATTTTGGATGACTGATTTAATTTTAAGCAGATCACCGTTTAAAATGTTGCAATATGTCGCCTCGTTCGTCTGTGATCCAACTTCAATGACATAACATAAACGCGGATTTCAAAATGCGAAATTTTGCTTAACCGTGCTTCCCATATGCGACCAACCGGTAATTTCTTCCATAATATGCTCTTTACATTACCTACAATCATTTTGAGCCGGAATTACAACAATAAATTTTTTTCAATTTTTTGCAAAAATCCCTGATGGTTAGCCTTACTGATTTTGAACGGATAAAATTTATTGTCACGGATTTTGTATGTAACGGTTATTTTGGATGACTGATGTAATTTTAAGCAGATCACCGTTTAAAATGTTGCAATATTTCGCCTCGTTCGTCTGTGATCCAACTTCAATGACATAACATAAACGCGAATTTCAAAATGCGAAATTTTGCTTAACCGTGCTTCCCATATGCGACCAACCGGTAATTTCTTCCATAATATGCTCTTTACATTACCTACAATCATTTTGAGCCGGAATTACAACAATAAATTTTTTTCAATTTTTTGCAAAAATCCCTGATGGTTAGTTAGCCTTACCGATTTTGAACGGATAAAATTTATTGTCACGGATTTTGTATGTAACGGTTATTTTGGATGACTGATGTAATTTTAAGCAGATCACCGTTTAAAATGTTGCAATATGTCGCCTCGTTCGTCTGTGATCCAACTTCAATGACATAACATAAACGCGGATTTCAAAATGCGAAATTTTGCTTAACCGTGCTTCCCATATGCGACCAACCGGTAATTTCTTCCATAATATGCTCTTTACATTACCTACAATCATTTTGAGCCGGAATTACAACAATAAATTTTTTTCAATTTTTTGCAAAAATCCCTGATGGTTAGCCTTACCGATTTTGAACGGATAAAATTTATTGTCACGGATTTTGTATGTAACGGTTATTTTGGATGACTGATTTAATTTTAAGCAGATCACCGTTTAAAATGTTGCAATATGTCGCCTCGTTCGTCTGTGATCCAACTTCAATGACATAACATAAACGCGGATTTCAAAATGCGAAATTTTGCTTAACCGTGCTTCCCATATGCGACCAACCGGTAATTTCTTCCATAATATGCTCTTTACATTACCTACAATCATTTTGAGCCGGAATTACAACAATAAATTTTTTTCAATTTTTTGCAAAAATCCCTGATGGTTAGTTAGCCTTACCGATTTTGAACGGATAAAATTTATTGTCACGGATTTTGTATGTAACGGTTATTTTGGATGACTGATGTAATTTTAAGCAGATCACCGTTTAAAATGTTGCAATATGTCGCCTCGTTCGTCTGTGATCCAACTTCAATGACATAACATAAACGCGGATTTCAAAATGCGGAATTTTGCCTAACCGTGCTTCCCATATGCGACCAACCGGTAATTTCTTCCATAATATGCTCTTTACATTACCTACAATCATTTTGAGCCGGAATTACAACAATAAATTTTTTTCAATTTTTTGCAAAAATCCCTGATGGTTAGCCTTACTGATTTTGAACGGATAAAATTTATTGTCACGGATTTTGTATGTCACGGTTATTTTGGATGACTGATGTAATGTTAAGCAGATCACCGTTTAAAATGTTGCAATATTTCGCCTCGTTCGTCTGTGATCCAACTTCAATGACATAACATAAACGCGGATTTCAAAATGCGAAATTTTGCTTAACCGTGCTTCCCATATGCGACCAACCGGTAATTTCTTCCATAATATGCTCTTTACATTACCTACAATCATTTTGAGCCGGAATTACAACAATAAATTTTTTTCAATTTTTTGCAAAAATCCCTGATGGTTAGCCTTACCGATTTTGAACGGATAAAATTTATTGTCACGGATTTTGTATGTAACGGTTATTTTGGATGACTGATTTAATTTTAAGCAGATCACCGTTTAAAATGTTGCAATATGTCGCCTCGTTCGTCTGTGATCCAACTTCAATGACATAACATAAAAGCGGATTTCAAAATGCGAAATTTTGCTTAACCGTGCTTCCCATATGCGACCAACCGGTAATTTCTTCCATAATATGCTCTTTACATTACCTACAATCATTTTGAGCCGGAATTACAACAATAAATTTTTTTCAATTTTTTGCAAAAATCCCTGATGGTTAGCCTTACTGATTTTGAACGGATAAAATTTATTGTCACGGATTTTGTATGTCACGGTTATTTTGGATGACTGATGTAATGTTAAGCAGATCACCGTTTAAAATGTTGCAATATTTCGCCTCGTTCGTCTGTGATCCAACTTCAATGACATAACATAAACGCGGATTTCAAAATGCGAAATTTTGCTTAACCGTGCTTCCCATATGCGACCAACCGGTAATTTCTTCCATAATATGCTCTTTACATTACCTACAATCATTTTGAGCCGGAATTACAACAATAAATTTTTTTCAATTTTTTGCAAAAATCCCTGATGGTTAGTTAGCCTTACCGATTTTGAACGGATAAAATTTATTGTCACGGATTTTGTATGTAACGGTTATTTTGGATGACTGATGTAATTTTAAGCAGATCACCGTTTAAAATGTTGCAATATGTCGCCTCGTTCGTCTGTGATCCAACTTCAATGACATAACATAAACGCGGATTTCAAAATGCGAAATTTTGCTTAACCGTGCTTCCCATATGCGACCAACCGGTAATTTCTTCCATAATATGCTCTTTACATTACCTACAATCATTTTGAGCCGGAATTACAACAATAAATTTTTTTCAATTTTTTGCAAAAATCCCTGATGGTTAGCCTTACTGATTTTGAACGGATAAAATTTATTGTCACGGATTTTGTATGTCACGGTTATTTTGGATGACTGATGTAATGTTAAGCAGATCACCGTTTAAAATGTTGCAATATTTCGCCTCGTTCGTCTGTGATCCAACTTCAATGACATAACATAAACGCGGATTTCAAAATGCGAAATTTTGCTTAACCGTGCTTCCCATATGCGACCAACCGGTAATTTCTTCCATAATATGCTCTTTACATTACCTACAATCATTTTGAGCCGGAATTACAACAATAAATTTTTTTCAATTTTTTGCAAAAATCCCTGATGGTTAGCCTTACTGATTTTGAACGGATAAAATTTATTGTCACGGATTTTGTATGTAACGGTTATTTTGGATGACTGATGTAATTTTAAGCAGATCACCGTTTAAAATGTTGCAATATGTCGCCTCGTTCGTCTGTGATCCAACTTCAATGACATAACATAAACGCGGATTTCAAAATGCGGAATTTTGCCTAACCGTGCTTCCCATATGCGACCAACCGGTAATTTCTTCCATAATATGCTCTTTACATTACCTACAATCATTTTGAGCCGGAATTACAACAATAAATTTTTTTCAATTTTTTGCAAAAATCCCTGATGGTTAGCCTTACTGATTTTGAACGGATAAAATTTATTGTCACGGATTTTGTATGTCACGGTTATTTTGGATGACTGATGTAATGTTAAGCAGATCACCGTTTAAAATGTTGCAATATTTCGCCTCGTTCGTCTGTGATCCAACTTCAATGACATAACATAAACGCGGATTTCAAAATGCGAAATTTTGCTTAACCGTGCTTCCCATATGCGACCAACCGGTAATTTCTTCCATAATATGCTCTTTACATTACCTACAATCATTTTGAGCCGGAATTACAACAATAAATTTTTTTCAATTTTTTGCAAAAATCCCTGATGGTTAGCCTTACCGATTTTGAACGGATAAAATTTATTGTCACGGATTTTGTATGTAACGGTTATTTTGGATGACTGATTTAATTTTAAGCAGATCACCGTTTAAAATGTTGCAATATGTCGCCTCGTTCGTCTGTGATCCAACTTCAATGACATAACATAAAAGCGGATTTCAAAATGCGAAATTTTGCTTAACCGTGCTTCCCATATGCGACCAACCGGTAATTTCTTCCATAATATGCTCTTTACATTACCTACAATCATTTTGAGCCGGAATTACAACAATAATTTTTTTTCAATATTTTGCAAAAATCCCTGATGGTTAGTTAGCCTTACCGATTTTGAACGGATAAAATTTATTGTCACGGATTTTGTATGTAACGGTTATTTTGGATGACTGATGTAATTTTAAGCAGATCACCGTTTAAAATGTTGCAATATGTCGCCTCGTTCGTCTGTGATCCAACTTCAATGACATAACATAAACGCGGATTTCAAAATGCGAAATTTTGCTTAACCGTGCTTCCCATATGCGACCAACCGGTAATTTCTTCCATAATATGCTCTTTACATTACCTACAATCATTTTGAGCCGGAATTACAACAATAAATTTTTTTCAATTTTTTGCAAAAATCCCTGATGGTTAGCCTTACTGATTTTGAACGGATAAAATTTATTGTCACGGATTTTGTATGTAACGGTTATTTTGGATGACTGATTTATTTTTAAGCAGATCACCGTTTAAAATGTTGCAATATGTCGCCTCGTTCGTCTGTGATCCAACTTCAATGACATAACATAAAAGCGGATTTCAAAATGCGAAATTTTGCTTAACCGTGCTTCCCATATGCGACCAACCGGTAATTTCTTCCATAATATGCTCTTTACATTACCTACAATCATTTTGAGCCGGAATTACAACAATAATTTTTTTTCAATTTTTTGCAAAAATCCCTGATGGTTAGTTAGCCTTACCGATTTTGAACGGATAAAATTTATTGTCACGGATTTTGTATGTAACGGTTATTTTGGATGACTGATGTAATTTTAAGCAGATCACCGTTTAAAATGTTGCAATATGTCGCCTCGTTCGTCTGTGATCCAACTTCAATGACATAACATAAACGCGGATTTCAAAATGCGAAATTTTGCTTAACCGTGCTTCCCATATGCGACCAACCGGTAATTTCTTCCATAATATGCTCTTTACATTACCTACAATCATTTTGAGCCGGAATTACAACAATAAATTTTTTTCAATTTTTTGCAAAAATCCCTGATGGTTAGCCTTACTGATTTTGAACGGATAAAATTTATTGTCACGGATTTTGTATGTCACGGTTATTTTGGATGACTGATGTAATGTTAAGCAGATCACCGTTTAAAATGTTGCAATATTTCGCCTCGTTCGTCTGTGATCCAACTTCAATGACATAACATAAACGCGGATTTCAAAATGCGAAATTTTGCTTAACCGTGCTTCCCATATGCGACCAACCGGTAATTTCTTCCATAATATGCTCTTTACATTACCTACAATCATTTTAAGCCGGAATTACAACAATAAATTTTTTTCAATTTTTTGCAAAAATCCCTGATGGTTAGCCTTACTGATTTTGAACGGATAAAATTTATTGTCACGGATTTTGTATGTAACGGTTATTTTGGATGACTGATTTAATTTTAAGCAGATCACCGTTTAAAATGTTGCAATATGTCGCCTCGTTCGTCTGTGATCCAACTTCAATGACATAACATAAACGCGGATTTCAAAATGCGAAATTTTGCTTAACCGTGCTTCCCATATGCGACCAACCGGTAATTTCTTCCATAATATGCTCTTTACATTACCTACAATCATTTTGAGCCGGAATTACAACAATAAATTTTTTTCAATTTTTTGCAAAAATCCCTGATGGTTAGCCTTACTGATTTTGAACGGATAAAATTTATTGTCACGGATTTTGTATGTAACGGTTATTTTGTATGTAACGGTTATTTTGTTAAAATTACATCAGTCATCCAAAATAACCGTTACATACAAAATCCGTGACAATAAATTTTATCCGTTCAAAATCAGTAAGGCTAACCATCAGGGATTTTTGCAAAAAATTGAAAAAAATTTATTGTTGTAATTCCGGCTCAAAATGATTGTAGGTAATGTAAAGAGCATATTATGGAAGAAATTACCGGTTGGTCGCATATGGGAAGCACGGTTAAGCAAAATTTCGCATTTTGAAATCCGCGTTTATGTTATGTCATTGAAGTTGGATCACAGACGAACGAGGCGACATATTGCAACATTTTAAACGGTGATCTGCTTAACATTACATCAGTCATCCAAAATAACCGTTACATACAAAATCCGTGACAATAAATTTTATTTTATTTTTAGTTCGTCTGTGATCCAACTTCAATGACATAACATAAACGCGGATTTCAAAATGCGAAATTTTGCTTAACCGTGCTTCCCATATGCGACCAACCGGTAATTTCTTCCATAATATGCTCTTTACATTACCTACAATCATTTTGAGCCGGAATTACAACAATAAATTTTTTTCAATTTTTTGCAAAAATCCCTGATGGTGTTAGCCTTACCGATTTTGAACGGATAAAATTTATTGTCACGGATTTTGTATGTAACGGTTATTTTGGATGACTGATGTAATTTTAAGCAGATCACCGTTTAAAATGTTGCAATATGTCGCCTCGTTCGTCTGTGATCCAACTTCAATGACATAACATAAACGCGGATTTCAAAATGCGAAATTTTGCTTAACCGTGCTTCCCATATGCGACCAACCGGTAATTTCTTCCATAATATGCTCTTTACATTACCTACAATCATTTTGAGCCGGAAACACAACAATAAATTTTTTTCAATTTTTTGCAAAAATCCCTGATGGGTTAGCCTTACCGATTTTGAACGGATAAAATTTATTGTCACGGATTTTGTATGTAACGGTTATTTTGGATGACTGATGTAATTTTAAGCAGATCACCGTTTAAAATGTTGCAATATGTCGCCTCGTTCGTCTGTGATCCAACTTCAATGACATAACATAAACGCGGATTTCAACGCGGATTTTAACCGTGCTTCCCATATGCGACCAACCGGTAATTTCTTCCATAATATGCTCTTTACATCACCTACAATCATTTTGAGCCGGAATTACAGCAATAATTTTTTTTCAATTTTTTGCAAAAATCCCTGATGGTTAGCCTTACCGATTTTGAACGGATAAAATTTATTGTCACGGATTTTGTATGTAACGGTTATTTTGGATGACTGATGTAATTTTAAGAAGATCACCGTTTAAAATGTTGCAATATGTCGCCTCGTTCGTCTGTGATCCAACTTCAATGACATAACATAAACGCGGATTTCTAAATGCGAAATTTTGCTTAACCGTGCTTCCCATATGCGACCAACCGGTAATTTCTTCCATAATATGCTCCTTACATTACCTACAATCATTTTGAGCCGGAATTACAACAATAAATTTTTTTCAATTTTTTGCAAAAATCCCTGAGGGTTAGCCTTACCGATTTTGAACGGATAAAATTTATTGTCACGGATTTTGTATGTAACGGTTATTTTGGATGACTGATGTAATTTTAAGCAGATCACCGTTTAAAATGTTGCAATATGTCGCCTCGTTCGTCTGTGATCCAACTTCAATGACATAACATAAACGCGGATTTCAAAATGCGAAATTTTGCTTAACCGTGCTTCCCATATGCGACCAACCGGTAATTTCTTCCATAATATGCTCTTTACATTACCTACAATCATTTTGAGCCGGAATTACAACAATAAATTTTTTTCAATTTTTTGCAAAAATCCCTGATGGTTAACCTTACCGATTTTGAACGGATAAAATTTATTGTCACGGATTTTGTATGTAACGGTTATTTTGGATGACTGATGTAATTTTAAGCAGATCACCGTTTAAAATGTTGCAATATGTCGCCTGGTTCGTCTGTGATCCAACTTCAATGACATAACATAAACGCGGATTTCAACGCGGATTTTAACCGTGCTTCCCATATGCGACCAACCGGTAATTTCTTCCATAATATGCTCTTTACATTACCTACAATCATTTTGAGCCGGAATTACAGCAATAATTTTTTTTCAATTTTTTGCAAAAATCCCTGATGGTTAGCCTTACCGATTTTGAACGGATAAAATTTATTGTCACGGATTTTGTATGTAACGGTTATTTTGGATGACTGATGTAATTTTAAGAAGATCACCGTTTAAAATGTTGCAATATGTCGCCTCGTTCGTCTGTGATCCAACTTCAATGACATAACATAAACGCGGATTTCTAAATGCGAAATTTTGCTTAACCGTGCTTCCCATATGCGACCAACCGGTAATTTCTTCCATAATATGCTCCTTACATTACCTACAATCATTTTGAGCCGGAATTACAACAATAAATTTTTTTCAATTTTTTGCAAAAATCCCTGAGGGTTAGCCTTACCGATTTTGAACGGATAAAATTTATTGTCACGGATTTTGTATGTAACGGTTATTTTGGATGACTGATGTAATTTTAAGCAGATCACCGTTTAAAATGTTGCAATATGTCGCCTCGTTCGTCTGTGATCCAACTTCAATGACATAACATAAACGCGGATTTCTAAATGCGAAATTTTGCTTAACCGTGCTTCCCATATGCGACCAACCGGTAATTTCTTCCATAATATGCTCCTTACATTACCTACAATCATTTTGAGCCGGAATTACAACAATAAATTTTTTTCAATTTTTTGCAAAAATCCCTGATGGTTAACCTTACCGATTTTGAACGGATAAAATTTATTGTCACGGATTTTGTATGTAACGGTTATTTTGGATGACTGATGTAATTTTAAGCAGATCACCGTTTAAAATGTTGCAATATGTCGCCTGGTTCGTCTGTGATCCAACTTCAATGACATAACATAAACGCGGATTTCAACGCGGATTTTAACCGTGCTTCCCATATGCGACCAACCGGTAATTTCTTCCATAATATGCTCTTTACATTACCTACAATCATTTTGAGCCGGAATTACAGCAATAATTTTTTTTCAATTTTTTGCAAAAATCCCTGATGGTTAGCCTTACCGATTTTGAACGGATAAAATTTATTGTCACGGATTTTGTATGTAACGGTTATTTTGGATGACTGATGTAATTTTAAGAAGATCACCGTTTAAAATGTTGCAATATGTCGCCTCGTTCGTCTGTGATCCAACTTCAATGACATAACATAAACGCGGATTTCAACGCGGATTTTAACCGTGCTTCCCATATGCGACCAACCGGTAATTTCTTCCATAATATGCTCTTTACATTACCTACAATCATTTTGAGCCGGAATTACAGCAATAATTTTTTTTCAATTTTTTGCAAAAATCCCTGATGGTTAGCCTTACCGATTTTGAACGGATAAAATTTATTGTCACGGATTTTGTATGTAACGGTTATTTTGGATGACTGATGTAATTTTAAGAAGATCACCGTTTAAAATGTTGCAATATGTCGCCTCGTTCGTCTGTGATCCAACTTCAATGACATAACATAAACGCGGATTTCTAAATGCGAAATTTTGCTTAACCGTGCTTCCCATATGCGACCAACCGGTAATTTCTTCCATAATATGCTCCTTACATTACCTACAATCATTTTGAGCCGGAATTACAACAATAAATTTTTTTCAATTTTTTGCAAAAATCCCTGAGGGTTAGCCTTACCGATTTTGAACGGATAAAATTTATTGTCACGGATTTTGTATGTAACGGTTATTTTGGATGACTGATGTAATTTTAAGCAGATCACCGTTTAAAATGTTGCAATATGTCGCCTCGTTCGTCTGTGATCCAACTTCAATGACATAACATAAACGCGGATTTCAAAATGCGAAATTTTGCTTAACCGTGCTTCCCATATGCGACCAACCGGTAATTTCTTCCATAATATGCTCTTTACATTACCTACAATCATTTTGAGCCGGAATTACAACAATAAATTTTTTTCAATTTTTGCAAAAATCCCTGATGGTTAACCTTACCGATTTTGAACGGATAAAATTTATTGTCACGGATTTTGTATGTAACGGTTATTTTGGATGACTGATGTAATTTTAAGCAGATCACCGTTTAAAATGTTGCAATATGTCGCCTCGTTCGTCTGTGATCCAACTTCAATGACATAACATAAACGCGGATTTCAACGCGGATTTTAACCGTGCTTCCCATATGCGACCAACCGGTAATTTCTTCCATAATATGCTCTTTACATTACCTACAATCATTTTGAGCCGGAATTACAGCAATAATTTTTTTTCAATTTTTTGCAAAAATCCCTGATGGTTAGCCTTACCGATTTTGAACGGATAAAATTTATTGTCACGGATTTTGTATGTAACGGTTATTTTGGATGACTGATGTAATTTTAAGAAGATCACCGTTTAAAATGTTGCAATATGTCGCCTCGTTCGTCTGTGATCCAACTTCAATGACATAACATAAACGCGGATTTCTAAATGCGAAATTTTGCTTAACCGTGCTTCCCATATGCGACCAACCGGTAATTTCTTCCATAATATGCTCCTTACATTACCTACAATCATTTTGAGCCGGAATTACAACAATAAATTTTTTTCAATTTTTTGTAAAAATCCCTGAGGGTTAGCCTTACCGATTTTGAACGGATAAAATTTATTGTCACGGATTTTGTATGTAACGGTTATTTTGGATGACTGATGTAATTTTAAGCAGATCACCGTTTAAAATGTTGCAATATGTCGCCTCGTTCGTCTGTGATCCAACTTCAATGACATAACATAAACGCGGATTTCAAAATGCGAAATTTTGCTTAACCGTGCTTCCCATATGCGACCAACCGGTAATTTCTTCCATAATATGCTCTTTACATTACCTACAATCATTTTGAGCCGGAATTACAACAATAATTTTTTTTCAATTTTTTGCAAAAATCCCTGATGGTTAACCTTACCGATTTTGAACGGATAAAATTTATTGTCACGGATTTTGTATGTAACGGTTATTTTGGATGACTGATGTAATTTTAAGCAGATCACCGTTTAAAATGTTGCAATATGTCGCCTCGTTCGTCTGTGATCCAACTTCAATGACATAACATAAACGCGGATTTCAACGCGGATTTTAACCGTGCTTCCCATATGCGACCAACCGGTAATTTCTTCCATAATATGCTCTTTACATTACCTACAATCATTTTGAGCCGGAATTACAGCAATAATTTTTTTTCAATTTTTTGCAAAAATCCCTGATGGTTAGCCTTACCGATTTTGAACGGATAAAATTTATTGTCACGGATTTTGTATGTAACGGTTATTTTGGATGACTGATGTAATTTTAAGAAGATCACCGTTTAAAATGTTGCAATATGTCGCCTCGTTCGTCTGTGATCCAACTTCAATGACATAACATAAACGCGGATTTCTAAATGCGAAATTTTGCTTAACCGTGCTTCCCATATGCGACCAACCGGTAATTTCTTCCATAATATGCTCCTTACATTACCTACAATCATTTTGAGCCGGAATTACAACAATAAATTTTTTTTAATTTTTTGCAAAAATCCCTGAGGGTTAGCCTTACCGATTTTGAACGGATAAAATTTATTGTCACGGATTTTGTATGTAACGGTTATTTTGGATGACTGATGTAATTTTAAGCAGATCACCGTTTAAAATGTTGCAATATGTCGCCTCGTTCGTCTGTGATCCAACTTCAATGACATAACATAAACGCGGATTTCAAAATGCGAAATTTTGCTTAACCGTGCTTCCCATATGCGACCAACCGGTAATTTCTTCCATAATATGCTCTTTACATTACCTACAATCATTTTGAGCCGGAATTACAGCAATAATTTTTTTTCAATTTTTTGCAAAAATCCCTGATGGTTAGCCTTACCGATTTTGAACGGATAAAATTTATTGTCACGGATTTTGTATGTAACGGTTATTTTGGATGACTGATGTAATTTTAAGAAGATCACCGTTTAAAATGTTGCAATATGTCGCCTCGTTCGTCTGTGATCCAACTTCAATGACATAACATAAACGCGGATTTCTAAATGCGAAATTTTGCTTAACCGTGCTTCCCATATGCGACCAACCGGTAATTTCTTCCATAATATGCTCCTTACATTACCTACAATCATTTTGAGCCGGAATTACAACAATAAATTTTTTTCAATTTTTTGCAAAAATCCCTGAGGGTTAGCCTTACCGATTTTGAACGGATAAAATTTATTGTCACGGATTTTGTATGTAACGGTTATTTTGGATGACTGATGTAATTTTAAGCAGATCACCGTTTAAAATGTTGCAATATGTCGCCTCGTTCGTCTGTGATCCAACTTCAATGACATAACATAAACGCGGATTTCAAAATGCGAAATTTTGCTTAACCGTGCTTCCCATATGCGACCAACCGGTAATTTCTTCCATAATATGCTCTTTACATTACCTACAATCATTTTGAGCCGGAATTACAACAATAAATTTTTTTCAATTTTTTGCAAAAATCCCTGATGGTTAACCTTACCGATTTTGAACGGATAAAATTTATTGTCACGGATTTTGTATGTAACGGTTATTTTGGATGACTGATGTAATTTTAAGCAGATCACCGTTTAAAATGTTGCAATATGTCGCCTCGTTCGTCTGTGATCCAACTTCAATGACATAACATAAACGCGGATTTCAACGCGGATTTTAACCGTGCTTCCCATATGCGACCAACCGGTAATTTCTTCCATAATATGCTCTTTACATTACCTACAATCATTTTGAGCCGGAATTACAGCAATAATTTTTTTTCAATTTTTTGCAAAAATCCCTGATGGTTAGCCTTACCGATTTTGAACGGATAAAATTTATTGTCACGGATTTTGTATGTAACGGTTATTTTGGATGACTGATGTAATTTTAAGAAGATCACCGTTTAAAATGTTGCAATATGTCGCCTCGTTCGTCTGTGATCCAACTTCAATGACATAACATAAACGCGGATTTCTAAATGCGAAATTTTGCTTAACCGTGCTTCCCATATGCGACCAACCGGTAATTTCTTCCATAATATGCTCCTTACATTACCTACAATCATTTTGAGCCGGAATTACAACAATAAATTTTTTTCAATTTTTTGCAAAAATCCCTGAGGGTTAGCCTTACCGATTTTGAACGGATAAAATTTATTGTCACGGATTTTGTATGTAACGGTTATTTTGGATGACTGATGTAATTTTAAGCAGATCACCGTTTAAAATGTTGCAATATGTCGCCTCGTTCGTCTGTGATCCAACTTCAATGACATAACATAAACGCGGATTTCAAAATGCGAAATTTTGCTTAACCGTGCTTCCCATATGCGACCAACCGGTAATTTCTTCCATAATATGCTCTTTACATTACCTACAATCATTTTGAGCCGGAATTACAACAATAAATTTTTTTCAATTTTTTGCAAAAATCCCTGATGGTTAACCTTACCGATTTTGAACGGATAAAATTTATTGTCACGGATTTTGTATGTAACGGTTATTTTGGATGACTGATGTAATTTTAAGCAGATCACCGTTTAAAATGTTGCAATATGTCGCCTCGTTCGTCTGTGATCCAACTTCAATGACATAACATAAACGCGGATTTCAACGCGGATTTTAACCGTGCTTCCCATATGCGACCAACCGGTAATTTCTTCCATAATATGCTCTTTACATTACCTACAATCATTTTGAGCCGGAATTACAGCAATAATTTTTTTTCAATTTTTTGCAAAAACCCCTGATGGTTAGCCTTACCGATTTTGAACGGATAAAATTTATTGTCACGGATTTTGTATGTAACGGTTATTTTGGATGACTGATGTAATTTTAAGAAGATCACCGTTTAAAATGTTGCAATATGTCGCCTCGTTCGTCTGTGATCCAACTTCAATGACATAACATAAACGCGGATTTCTAAATGCGAAATTTTGCTTAACCGTGCTTCCCATATGCGACCAACCGGTAATTTCTTCCATAATATGCTCCTTACATTACCTACAATCATTTTGAGCCGGAATTACAACAATAAATTTTTTTTAATTTTTTGCAAAAATCCCTGAGGGTTAGCCTTACCGATTTTGAACGGATAAAATTTATTGTCACGGATTTTGTATGTAACGGTTATTTTGGATGACTGATGTAATTTTAAGCAGATCACCGTTTAAAATGTTGCAATATGTCGCCTCGTTCGTCTGTGATCCAACTTCAATGACATAACATAAACGCGGATTTCAAAATGCGAAATTTTGCTTAACCGTGCTTCCCATATGCGACCAACCGGTAATTTCTTCCATAATATGCTCTTTACATTACCTACAATCATTTTGAGCCGGAATTACAGCAATAATTTTTTTTCAATTTTTTGCAAAAATCCCTGATGGTTAGCCTTACCGATTTTGAACGGATAAAATTTATTGTCACGGATTTTGTATGTAACGGTTATTTTGGATGACTGATGTAATTTTAAGAAGATCACCGTTTAAAATGTTGCAATATGTCGCCTCGTTCGTCTGTGATCCAACTTCAATGACATAACATAAACGCGGATTTCTAAATGCGAAATTTTGCTTAACCGTGCTTCCCATATGCGACCAACCGGTAATTTCTTCCATAATATGCTCCTTACATTACCTACAATCATTTTGAGCCGGAATTACAACAATAAATTTTTTTCAATTTTTTGCAAAAATCCCTGAGGGTTAGCCTTACCGATTTTGAACGGATAAAATTTATTGTCACGGATTTTGTATGTAACGGTTATTTTGGATGACTGATGTAATTTTAAGCAGATCACCGTTTAAAATGTTGCAATATGTCGCCTTGTTCGTCTGTGATCCAACTTCAATGACATAACATAAACGCGGATTTCAAAATGCGAAATTTTGCTTAACCGTGCTTCCCATATGCGACCAACCGGTAATTTCTTCCATAATATGCTCTTTACATTACCTACAATCATTTTGAGCCGGAATTACAACAATAAATTTTTTTCAATTTTTTGCAAAAATCCCTGATGGTTAACCTTACCGATTTTGAACGGATAAAATTTATTGTCACGGATTTTGTATGTAACGGTTATTTTGGATGACTGATGTAATTTTAAGCAGATCACCGTTTAAAATGTTGCAATATGTCGCCTCGTTCGTCTGTGATCCAACTTCAATGACATAACATAAACGCGGATTTCAAAATGCGAAATTTTGCTTAACCGTGCTTCCCATATGCGACCAACCGGTAATTTCTTCCATAATATGCTCTTTACATTACCTACAATCATTTTGAGCCGGAATTACAGCAATAATTTTTTTTCAATTTTTTGCAAAAATCCCTGATGGTTAGCCTTACCGATTTTGAACGGATAAAATTTATTGTCACGGATTTTGTATGTAACGGTTATTTTGGATGACTGATGTAATTTTAAGAAGATCACCGTTTAAAATGTTGCAATATGTCGCCTCGTTCGTCTGTGATCCAACTTCAATGACATAACATAAACGCGGATTTCTAAATGCGAAATTTTGCTTAACCGTGCTTCCCATATGCGACCAACCGGTAATTTCTTCCATAATATGCTCCTTACATTACCTACAATCATTTTGAGCCGGAATTACAACAATAAATTTTTTTCAATTTTTTGCAAAAATCCCTGAGGGTTAGCCTTACCGATTTTGAACGGATAAAATTTATTGTCACGGATTTTGTATGTAACGGTTATTTTGGATGACTGATGTAATTTTAAGCAGATCACCGTTTAAAATGTTGCAATATGTCGCCTCGTTCGTCTGTGATCCAACTTCAATGACATAACATAAACGCGGATTTCAACGCGGATTTTAACCGTGCTTCCCATATGCGACCAACCGGTAATTTCTTCCATAATATGCTCTTTACATTACCTACAATCATTTTGAGCCGGAATTACAACAATAAATTTTTTTCAATTTTTTGCAAAAATCCCTGATGGTTGCCTTACCGATTTTGAACGGATAAAATTTATTGTCACGGATTTTGTATGTAACGGTTATTTTGGATGACTGATGTAATTTTAAGCAGATCACCGTTTAAAATGTTGCAATATGTCGCCTCGTTCGTCTGTGATCCAACTTCAATGACATAACATAAACGCGGATTTCAAAATGCGAAATTTTGCTTAACCGTGCTTCCCATATGCGACCAACCGGTAATTTCTTCCATAATATGCTCTTTACATTACCTACAATCATTTTGAGCCGGAATTACAACAATAAATTTTTTTCAATTTTTTGCAAAAATCCCTGATGGTTAGCCTTACCGATTTTGAACGGATAAAATTTATTGTCACGGATTTTGTATGTAACGGTTATTTTGGATGACTGATGTAATTTTAAGCAGATCACCGTTTAAAATGTTGCAATATGTCACCTCGTTCGTCTGTGATCCAACTTCAATGACATAACATAAACGCGGATTTCAAAATGCGAAATTTTGCTTAACCGTGCTTCCCATATGCGACCAACCGGTAATTTCTTCCATAATATGCTCTTTACATTACCTACAATCATTTTGAGCCCGAAACACAACAATAAATTTTTTTCAATTTTTTGCAAAAATCCCTGAGGGTTAGCCTTACCGATTTTGAACGGATAAAATTTATTGTCACGGATTTTGTATGTAACGGTTATTTTGGATGACTGATGTAATTTTAAGCAGATCACCGTTTAAAATGTTGCAATATGTCGCCTCGTTCGTCTGTGATCCAACTTCAATGACATAACATAAACGCGGATTTCAAAATGCGAAATTTTGCTTAACCGTGCTTCCCATATGCGACCAACCGGTAATTTCTTCCATAATATGCTCTTTACATTACCTACAATCATTTTGAGCCGGAATTACAGCAATAATTTTTTTTCAATTTTTTGCAAAAATCCCTGATGGTTAGCCTTACCGATTTTGAACGGATAAAATTTATTGTCACGGATTTTGTATGTAACGGTTATTTTGGATGACTGATGTAATTTTAAGCAGATCACCGTTTAAAATGTTGCAATATGTCGCCTCGTTCGTCTGTGATCCAACTTCAATGACATAACATAAACGCGGATTTCAAAATGCGAAATTTTGCTTAACCGTGCTTCCCATATGCGACCAACCGGTAATTTCTTCCATAATATGCTCTTTACATTACCTACAATCATTTTGAGCCGGAATTACAACAATAAATTTTTTTCAATTTTTTGCAAAAATCCCTGATGGTTAGCCTTACCGATTTTGAACGGATAAAATTTATTGTCACGGATTTTGTATGTAACGGTTATTTTGGATGACTGATGTAATTTTAAGCAGATCACCGTTTAAAATGTTGCAATATGTCGCCTCGTTCGTCTGTGATCCAACTTCAATGACATAACATAAACGCGAATTTCAAAATGCGAAATTTTGCTTAACCGTGCTTCCCATATGCGACCAACCGGTAATTTCTTCCATAATATGCTCTTTACATTACCTACAATCATTTTGAGCCGGAATTACAACAATAAATTTTTTTCAATTTTTTGCAAAAATCCCTGATGGTTAGCCTTACCGATTTTGAACGGATAAAATTTATTGTCACGGATTTTGCATTTAACGGTTATTTTGGATGACTGATGTAATTTTAAGCAGATCACCGTTTAAAATGTTGCAATATGTCGCCTCGTTCGTCTGTGGTCCAACTTCAATGACATAACATAAACGCGGATTTCAAAATGCGAAATTTTGCTTAACCGTGCTTCCCATATGCGACCAACCGGTAATTTCTTCCATAATATGCTCTTTACATTACCTACAATCATTTTGAGCCGGAATTACAACAATAATTTTTTTTCAATTTTTTGCAAAAATCCCTGATGGTTGTTAGTTAGCCTTACCGATTTTGAACGGATAAAATTTATTGTCACGGATTTTGTATGTAACGGTTATTTTGGATGACTGATGTAATTTTAAGCAGATCACCGTTTAAAATGTTGCAATATGTCGCCTCGTTCGTCTGTGATCCAACTTCAATGACATAACATAAACGCGGATTTCAAAATGCGAAATTTTGCTTAACCGTGCTTCCCATATGCGACCAACCGGTAATTTCTTCCATAATATGCTCTTTACATTACCTACAATCATTTTGAGCCGGAATTACAGCAATATTTTTTTTTCAATTTTTTGCAAAAATCCCTGATGGTTAGCCTTACCGATTTTGAACGGATAAAATTTATTGTCACGGATTTTGTATGTAACGGTTATTTTGGATGACTGATGTAATTTTAAGCAGATCACCGTTTAAAATGTTGCAATATGTCGCCTCGTTCGTCTGTGATCCAACTTCAATGACATAACATAAACGCGGATTTCAAAATGCGAAATTTTGCTTAACCGTGCTTCCCATATGCGACCAACCGGTAATTTCTTCCATAATATGCTCTTTACATTACCTACAATCATTTTGAGCCAGAATTACAACAATAAATTTTTTTCAATTTTTTGCAAAAATCCCTGATGGTTAGCCTTACCGATTTTGAACGGATAAAATTTATTGTCACGGATTTTGTATGTAACGGTTATTTTGGATGACTGATGTAATTTTAAGCAGATCACCGTTTAAAATGTTGCAATATGTCGCCTCGTTCGTCTGTCATCCAACTTCAATGACATAACATAAACGCGGATTTCAAAATGCGAAATTTTGCTTAACCGTGCTTCCCATATGCGACCAACCGGTAATTTCTTCCATAATATGCTCTTTACATTACCTACAATCATTTTGAGCCGGAATTACAACAATAATTTTTTTTCAATTTTTTGCAAAAATCCCTGATGGTTAGCCTTACCGATTTTGAACGGATAAAATTTATTGTCACGGATTTTGTATGTAACGGTTATTTTGGATGACTGATGTAATTTTAAGCAGATCACCGTTTAAAATGTTGCAATATGTCGCCTCGTTCGTCTGTGATCCAACTTCAATGACATAACACAAACGCGAATTTCAAAATGCGAAATTTTGCTTAACCGTGCTTCCCATATGCGACCAACCGGTAATTTCTTCCATAATATGCTCTTTACATTACCTACAATCATTTTGAGCCGGAATTACAGCAATAATTTTTTTTCAATTTTTTGCAAAAATCCCTGATGGTTAGCCTTACCGATTTTGAACGGATAAAATTTATTGTCACGGATTTTGTATGTAACGGTTATTTTGGATGACTGATGTAATTTTAAGCAGATCACCGTTTAAAATGTTGCAATATGTCGCCTCGTTCGTCTGTGATCCAACTTCAATGACATAACATAAACGCGGATTTCAAAATGCGAAATTTTGCTTAACCGTGCTTCCCATATGCGACCAACCGGTAATTTCTTCCATAATATGCTCTTTACATTACCTACAATCATTTTGAGCCAGAATTACAACAATAAATTTTTTTCAATTTTTTGCAAAAATCCCTGATGGTTAGCCTTACCGATTTTGAACGGATAAAATTTATTGTCACGGATTTTGTATGTAACGGTTATTTTGGATGACTGATGTAATTTTAAGCAGATCACCGTTTAAAATGTTGCAATATGTCGCCTCGTTCGTCTGTGATCCAACTTCAATGACATAACATAAACGCGGATTTCAAAATGCGAAATTTTGCTTAACCGTGCTTCCCATATGCGACCAACCGGTAATTTCTTCCATAATATGCTCTTTACATTACCTACAATCATTTTGAGCCGGAATTACAGCAATAATTTTTTTTCAATTTTTTGCAAAAATCCCTGATGGTTGTTAGCCTTACCGATTTTGAACGGATAAAATTTATTGTCACGGATTTTGTATGTAACGGTTATTTTGGATGACTGATGTAATTTTAAGCAGATCACCGTTTAAAATGTTGCAATATGTCGCCTCGTTCGTCTGTGATCCAACTTCAATGACATAACATAAACGTGGATTTCAAAATGCGAAATTTTGCTTAACCGTGCTTCCCATATGCGACCAACCGGTAATTTCTTCCATAATATGCTCTTTACATTACCTACAATCATTTTGAGCCGGAATTACAACAATAATTTTTTTTCAATTTTTTGCAAAAATCCCTGATGGTTAGCCTTACCGATTTTGAACGGATAAAATTTATTGTCACGGATTTTGTATGTAACGGTTATTTTGGATGACTGATGTAATTTTAAGCAGATCACCGTTTAAAATGTTGCAATATGTCGCCTCGTTCGTCTGTGATCCAACTTCAATGACATAACATAAACGCGGATTTCAAAATGCGAAATTTTGCTTAACCGTGCTTCCCATATGCGACCAACCGGTAATTTCTTCCATAATATGCTCTTTACATTACCTACAATCATTTTGAGCCGGGAACACAACAATAATTTTTTTTCAATTTTTTGCAAAAATCCCTGATGGCTAGCCTTACCGATTTTGAACGGATAAAATTTATTGTCACGGATTTTGTATGTAACGGTTATTTTGGATGACTGATGTAATTTTAAGCAGATCACCGTTTAAAATGTTGCAATATGTCGCCTCGTTCGTCTGTGATCCAACTTCAATGACATAACATAAACGCGGATTTCAAAATGCGAAATTTTGCTTAACCGTGCTTCCCATATGCGACCAACCGGTAATTTCTTCCATAATATGCTCTTTACATTACCTACAATCATTTTGAGCCGGAAACACAACAATAATTTTTTTTCAATTTTTTGCAAAAATCCCTGATGGTTAGCCTTACCGATTTTGAACGGATAAAATTTATTGTCACGGATTTTGTATGTAACGGTTATTTTGGATGACTGATGTAATTTTAAGCAGATCACCGTTTAAAATGTTGCAATATGTCGCCTCGTTCGTCTGTGATCCAACTTCAATGACATAACATAAACGCGAATTTCAAAATGCGAAATTTTGCTTAACCGTGCTTCCCATATGCGACCAACCGGTAATTTCTTCCATAATATGCTCTTTACATTACCTACAATCATTTTGAGCCGGAATTACAACAATAAATTTTTTTCAATTTTTTGCAAAAATCCCTGATGGTTAGCCTTACCGATTTTGAACGGATACAATTTATTGTCGCGGACTTTGTATATAACGGTTATTTTGGATGACTGATGTAATTTTAAGCAGATCACCGTTTAAAATGTTGCAATATGTCGCCTCGTTCGTCTGTGATCCAACTTCAATGACATAACATAAACGCGGATTTCAAAATGCGAAATTTTGCTTAACCGTGCTTCCCATATGCGACCAACCGGTAATTTCTTCCATAATATGCTCTTTACATTACCTACAATCATTTTGAGCCGGAATTACAGCAATAATTTTTTTTCAATTTTTTGCAAAAATCCCTGATGGTTAGCCTTACCGATTTTGAACGGATAAAATTTATTGTCACGGATTTTGTATGTAACGGTTATTTTGGATGACTGATGTAATTTTAAGCAGATCACCGTTTAAAATGTTGCAATATGTCGCCTCGTTCGTCTGTGATCCAACTTCAATGACATAACATAAACGCGGATTTCAAAATGCGAAATTTTGCTTAACCGTGCTTCCCATATGCGACAAAACCGGTAATTTCTTCCATAATATGCTCTTTACATTACCTACAATCATTTTGAGCCGGAATTACAACAATAAATTTTTTTCAATTTTTTGCAAAAATCCCTGATGGTTAGCCTTACCGATTTTGAACGGATAAAATTTATTGTCACGGATTTTGTATGTAACGGTTATTTTGGATGACTGATGTAATTTTAAGCAGATCACCGTTTAAAATGTTGCAATATGTCGCCTCGTTCGTCTGTGATCCAACTTCAATGACATAACATAAACGCGGATTTAAAAATGAGAAATTTTGCTTAACCGTGCTTCCCATATGCGACCAACCGGTAATTTCTTCCATAATATGCTCTTTACAAACCTACAACCTACAATCATTTTGAGCCGGAATTACAATAATAAATTTTTTTTAATTTTTTGCAAAAATCCCTGATGGTTAGCCTTACCGATTTTGAACGGATAAAATTCATTGTCACGGATTTTGTATGTAACGGTTATTTTGGATGACTGATGTAATTTTAAGCAGATCACCGTTTAAAATGTTGCAATATGTCGCCTCGTTCGTCTGTGATCCAACTTCAATGACATAACATAAACGCGGATTTCAACGCGGATTTTAACCGTGCTTCCCATATGCGACCAACCGGTAATTTCTTCCATAATATGCTCTTTACATTACCTACAATCATTTTGAGCCGGAATTACAGCAATAATTTTTTTTCAATTTTTTGCAAAAATCCCTGATGTAACGCCTTACCGATTTTGAACGGATAAAATTTATTGTCACGGATTTTGTATGTAACGGTTATTTTGGATGACTGATGTAATTTTAAGCAGATCACCGTTTAAAATGTTGCAATATGTCGCCTCGTTCGTCTGTGATCCAACTTCAATGACATAACATAAACGCGGATTTCAAAATGCGAAATTTTGCTTAACCGTGCTTCCCATATGCGACCAACCGGTAATTTCTTCCATAATATGCTCTTTACATTACCTACAATCATTTTGAGCCGGAATTACAACAATAAATTTTTTTCAATTTTTTGCAAAAATCCCTGATGGTTAGTCTTACCGATTTTGAACGGATAAAATTTATTGTCACGAATTTTGTATGTAACGGTTATTTTGGATGACTGATGTAATTTTAAGCAGATCACCGTTTAAAATGTTGCAATATGTCGCCTCGTTCGTCTGTGATCCAACTTCAATGACATAACATAAACGCGAATTTCAAAATGCGAAATTTTGCTTAACCGTGCTTCCCATATGCGACCAACCGGTAATTTCTTCCATAATATGCTCTTTACATTACCTACAATCATTTTGAGCCGGAATTACAACAATAAATTTTTTTCAATTTTTTGCAAAAATCCCTGATGGCTAGGTAGCCTTACCGATTTTGAACGGATAAAATTTATTGTCACGGATTTTGTATGTAACGGTTATTTTGGATGACTGATGTAATTTTAAGCAGATCACCGTTTAAAATGTTGCAATATGTCGCCTCGTTCGTCTGTGATCCAACTTCAATGACATAACATAAACGCGGATTTCAAAATGCGAAATTTTGCTTAACCGTGCTTCCCATATGCGACCAACCGGTAATTTCTTCCATAATATGCTCTTTACATTACCTACAATCATTTTGAGCCGGAATTACAGCAATAATTTTTTTTCAATTTTTTGCAAAAATCCCTGATGGTTAGCCTTACCGATTTTGAACGGATAAAATTTATTGTCACGGATTTTGTATGTAACGGTTATTTTGGATGACTGATGTAATTTTAAGCAGATCACCGTTTAAAATGTTGAAATATGTCGCCTCGTTCGTCTGTGATCCAACTTCAATGACATAACATAAACGCGGATTTCAAAATGCGAAATTTTGCTTAACCGTGCTTCCCATATGCGACCAACCGGTAATTTCTTTCATAATATGCTCTTTACATTACCTACAATCATTTTGAGCCGGAATTACAACAATAAATTTTTTTCAATTTTTTGCAAAAATCCCTGATGGTTAGCCTTACCTATTTTGAACGGATAAAATTTATTGTCACGGATTTTGTATGTAACGGTTATTTTGGATGAATGATGTAATTTTAAGCAGATCACCGTTTAAAATGTTGCAATATGTCGCCTCGTTCGTCTGTGATCCAACTTCAATGACATAACATAAACGCGGATTTCAACGCGGATTTTAACCGTGCTTCCCATATGCGACCAACCGGTAATTTCTTCCATAATATGCTCTTTACATTACCTACAATCATTTTGAGCCGGAATTACAACAATAAATTTTTTTCAATTTTTTGCAAAAATCCCTGATGGTTAGCCTTACCGATTTTGAACGGATAAAATTTATTGTCACGGATTTTGTATGTAACGGTTATTTTGGATGACTGATGTAATTTTAAGCAGATCACCGTTTAAAATATTGCAATATGTCGCCTCGTTCGTCTGTGATCCAACTTCAATGACATAACATAAACGCGAATTTCAAAATGCGAAATTTTGCTTAACCGTGCTTCCCATATGCGACCAACCGGTAATTTCTTCCATAATATGCTCTTTACATTACCTACAATCATTTTGAGCCGGAATTACAACAATAAATTTTTTTCAATTTTTTGCAAAAATCCCTGATGGTTAGCCTTACCGATTTTGAACGGATACAATTTATTGTCGCGGACTTTGTATGTAACGGTTATTTTGGATGACTGATGTAATTTTAAGCAGATCACCGTTTAAAATGTTGCAATATGTCGCCTCGTTCGTCTGTGATCCAACTTCAATGACATAACATAAACGCGGATTTCAAAATGCGAAATTTTGCTTAACCGTGCTTCCCATATGCGACAAAACCGGTAATTTCTTCCATAATATGCTCTTTACATTACCTACAATCATTTTGAGCCGGAATTACAGCAATAATTTTTTTTCAATTTTTTGCAAAAATCCCTGATGGTTAGCCTTACCTATTTTGAACGGATAAAATTTATTGTCACGGATTTTGTATGTAACGGTTATTTTGGATGACTGATGTAATTTTAAGCAGATCACCGTTTAAAATGTTGCAATATGTCGCCTCGTTCGTCTGTGATCCAACTTCAATGACATAACATAAACGCGGATTTAAAAATGAGAAATTTTGCTTAACCGTGCTTCCCATATGCGACCAACCGGTAATTTCTTCCATAATATGCTCTTTACATTACCTACAATCATTTTGAGCCAGAATTACAACAATAAATTTTTTTCAATTTTTTGCAAAAATCCCTGATGGTTAGCCTTACCGATTTTGAACGGATAAAATTTATTGTCACGGATTTTGTATGTAACGGTTATTTTGGATGACTGATGTAATTTTAAGCAGATCACCGTTTAAAATGTTGCAATATGTCGCCTCGTTCGTCTGTGATCCAACTTCAATGACATAACATAAACGCGGATTTCAAAATGCGAAATTTTGCTTAACCGTGCTTCCCATATGCGACCAACCGGTAATTTCTTCCATAATATGCTCTTTACATTACCTACAATCATTTTGAGCCGGAATTACAACAATAAATTTTTTTCAATTTTTTGCAAAAATCCCTGATGGTTAGCCTTACCGATTTTGAACGGATAAAATTTATTGTCACGGATTTTGTATCTAACGGTTATTTTGGATGACTGATGTAATTTTAAGCAGACACCGTTTAAAATGTTGCAATATGTCGCCTCGTTCGTCTGTGATCCAACTTCAATGACATAACATAAACGCGGATTTCAAAATGCGAAATTTTGCTTAACCGTGCTTCCCATATGCGACCAACCGGTAATTTCTTCCATAATATGCTCTTTACATTACCTACAATCATTTTGAGCTGGAATTACAACAATAAATTTTTTTCAATTTTTTGCAAAAATCCCTGATGGTTAGCCTTACCGATTTTGAACGGATAAAATTTATTGTCACGGATTTTGTATCTAACGGTTATTTTGGATGACTGATGTAATTTTAAGCAGACACCGTTTAAAATGTTGCAATATGTCGCCTCGTTCGTCTGTGATCCAACTTCAATGACATAACATAAACGCGGATTTCAAAATGCGAAATTTTGCTTAACCGTGCTTCCCATATGCGACCAACCGGTAATTTCTTCCATAATATGCTCTTTACATTACCTACAATCATTTTGAGCCGGAATTACAACAATAAATTTTTTTCAATTTTTTGCAAAAATCCCTGATGCCTTACCGATTTTGAACGGATAAAATTTATTGTCACGGATTTTGTATGTAACGGTTATTTTGGATGACTGATGTAATTTTAAGCAGATCACCGTTTAAAATGTTGCAATATGTCGCCTCGTTCGTCTGTGATCCAACTTCAATGACATAACATAAACGCGGATTTCAAAATGCGAAATTTTGCTTAACCGTGCTTCCCATATGCGACCAACCGGTAATTTCTTCCATAATATGCTCTTTACATTACCTACAATCATTTTGAGCCGGAATTACAGCAATAATTTTTTTTCAATTTTTTGCAAAAATCCCTGATGGTTAGCCTTACCGATTTTGAACGGATAAAATTTATTGTCACGGATTTTGTATGTAACGGTTATTTTGGATGACTGATGTAATTTTAAGCAGATCACCGTTTAAAATGTTGAAATATGTCGCCTCGTTCGTCTGTGATCCAACTTCAATGACATAACATAAACGCGGATTTCAAAATGCGAAATTTTGCTTAACCGTGCTTCCCATATGCGACCAACCGGTAATTTCTTCCATAATATGCTCTTTACATTACCTACAATCATTTTGAGCCGGAATTACAACAATAAATTTTTTTCAATTTTTTGCAAAAATCCCTGATGGTTGTTAGCCTTACCGATTTTGAACGGATAAAATTTATTGTCACGGATTTTGTATGTAACGGTTATTTTGGATGACTGATGTAATTTTAAGCAGATCACCGTTTAAAATGTTGAAATATGTCGCCTCGTTCGTCTGTGATCCAACTTCAATGACATAACATAAACGCGGATTTCAAAATGCGAAATTTTGCTTAACCGTGCTTCCCATATGCGACCAACCGGTAATTTCTTCCATAATATGCTCTTTACATTACCTACAATCATTTTGAGCCGGAATTACAACAATAAATTTTTTTCAATTTTTTGCAAAAATCCCTGATGGTTAGCCTTACCGATTTTGAACGGATAAAATTTATTGTCACGGATTCTGTATGTAACGGTTATTTTGGATGACTGATGTAATTTTAAGCAGATCACCGTTTAAAATGTTGCAATATGTCGCCTCGTTCGTCTGTGATCCAACTTCAATGACATAACATAAACGCGGATTTCAAAATGCGAAATTTTGCTTAACCGTGCTTCCCATATGCGACCAACCGGTAATTTCTTCCATAATATGCTCTTTACATTACCTACAATCATTTTGAGCCGGAATTACAGCAATAATTTTTTTTCAATTTTTTGCAGAAATCCCTGATGGTTAGCCTTACCGATTTTGAACGGATAAAATTTATTGTCACGGATTTTGTATGTAACGGTTATTTTGGATGACTGATGTAATTTTAAGCAGATCACCGTTTAAAATGTTGAAATATGT
This sequence comes from Nephrotoma flavescens, assembly GCA_932526605.1. NCBI lineage: Eukaryota > Metazoa > Arthropoda > Insecta > Diptera > Tipulidae > Nephrotoma > Nephrotoma flavescens. The sequence continues at coordinate 79,742,323 of OW052220.1, forward strand.
CGCCTCGTTCGTCTGTGATCCAACTTCAATGACATAACATAAACGCGGATTTCAAAATGCGAAATTTTGCTTAACCGTGCTTCCCATATGCGACCAACCGGTAATTTCTTCCATAATATGCTCTTTACATTACCTACAATCATTTTGAGCCGGAATTACAACAATAAATTTTTTTCAATTTTTTGCAAAAATCCCTGATGGCTAGCCTTACCGATTTTGAACGGATAAAATTTATTGTCACGGATTTTGTATGTAACGGTTATTTTGGATGACTGATGTAATTTTAAGCAGATCACCGTTTAAAATGTTGAAATATGTCGCCTCGTTCGTCTGTGATCCAACTTCAATGACATAACATAAACGCGGATTTCAAAATGCGAAATTTTGCTTAACCGTGCTTCCCATATGCGACCAACCGGTAATTTCTTTCATAATATGCTCTTTACATTACCTACAATCATTTTGAGCCGGAATTACAACAATAAATTTTTTTCAATTTTTTGCAAAAATCCCTGATGCCTTACCGATTTTGAACGGATAAAATTTATTGTCACGGATTTTGTATGTAACGGTTATTTTGGATGACTGATGTAATTTTAAGCAGATCACCGTTTAAAATGTTGCAATATGTCGCCTCGTTCGTCTGTGATCCAACTTCAATGACATAACATAAACGCGGATTTCAAAATGCGAAATTTTGCTTAACCGTGCTTCCCATATGCGACCAACCGGTAATTTCTTCCATAATATGCTCTTTACATTACCTACAATCATTTTGAGCCGGAATTACAATAATAAATTTTTTTCAATTTTTTGCAAAAATCCCTGATGGCTAGGCTTACCGATTTTGAACGGATAAAATTTATTGTCACGGATTTTGTATGTAACGGTTATTTTGGATGACTGATGTAATTTTAAGCAGATCATCGTTTAAAATGTTGCAATATGTCGCCTCGTTCGTCTGTGAGCCAACTTCAATGACATAACATAAACGCGGATTTCAAAATGCGAAATTTTGCTTAACCGTGCTTCCCATATGCGACCAACCGGTAATTTCTTCCATAATATGCTCTTTACATTACCTACAATCATTTTGAGCCGGAATTACAACAATAAATTTTTTTCAATTTTTTGCAAAAATCCCTGAGTTAGCCTTACCGATTTTAAACGGATAAAATTTATTGTCACGGATTTTGTATGTAACGGTTATTTTGGATGACTGATGTAATTTTAAGCAGATCACCGTTTAAAATGTTGCAATATGTCGCCTCGTTCGTCTGTGATCCAACTTCAATGACATAACATAAACGCGGATTTCAAAATGCGAAATTTTGCTTAACCGTGCTTCCCATATGCGACCAACCGGTAATTTCTTCCATAATATGCTCTTTACATTACCTACAATCATTTTGAGCCGGAATTACAATAATAAATTTTTTTCAATTTTTTGCAAAAATCCCTGATGGCTAGGCTTACCGATTTTGAACGGATAAAATTTATTGTCACGGATTTTGTATGTAACGGTTATTTTGGATGACTGATGTAATTTTAAGCAGATCATCGTTTAAAATGTTGCAATATGTCGCCTCGTTCGTCTGTGATCCAACTTCAATGACATAACATAAACGCGGATTTCAAAATGCGAAATTTTGCTTAACCGTGCTTCCCATATGCGACCAACCGGTAATTTCTTCCATAATATGCTCTTTACATTACCTACAATCATTTTGAGCCGGAATTACAACAATAAATTTTTTTCAATTTTTTGCAAAAATCCCTGATGGTTGTTAGCCTTACCGATTTTGAACGGATAAAATTTATTGTCACGGATTTTGTATGTAACGGTTATTTTGGATGACTGATGTAATTTTAAGCAGATCACCGTTTAAAATGTTGCAATATGTCGCCTCGTTCGTCTGTGATCCAACTTCAATGACATAACATAAACGCGGATTTCAAAATGCGAAATTTCGCTTAACCGTGCTTCCCATATGCGACCAACCGGTAATTTCTTCCATAATATGCTCTTTACATTACCTACAATCATTTTGAGCCGGAATTACAATAATAATTTTTTTTCAATTTTTTGCAAAAATCACTGATGGTTAGCCTTACCGATTTTGAACGGATAAAATTTATTGTCACGGATTTTGTATGTAACGGTTATTTTGGATGACTGATGTAATTTTAAGCAGATCACCGTTTAAAATGTTGCAATATGTCGCCTCGTTCGTCTGTGATCCAACTTCAATGACATAACATAAACGCGGATTTCAAAATGCGAAATTTTGCTTAACCGTGCTTCCCATATGCGACCAACCGGTAATTTCTTCCATAATATGCTCTTTACATTACCTACAATCATTTTGAGCCGGAATTACAATAATAAATTTTTTTCAATTTTTTGCAAAAATCACTGATGGTTAGCCTTACCGATTTTGAACGGATAAAATTTATTGTCACGGATTTTGTATGTAACGGTTATTTTGGATGACTGATGTAATTTTAAGCAGATCACCGTTTAAAATGTTGCAATATGTCGCCTCGTTCGTCTGTGATCCAACTTCAATGACATAACATAAACGCGGATTTCAAAATGCGAAATTTTGCTTAACCGTGCTTCCCATATGCGACCAACCGGTAATTTCTTCCATAATATGCTCTTTACATTACCTACAATCATTTTGAGCCGGAATTACAACAATAAATTTTTTTCAATTTTTTGCAAAAAATCCCTGATGGTTAGCCTTACCGATTTTGAACGGATAAAATTTATTGTCACGGATTTTGTATGTAACGGTTATTTTGGATGACTGATGTAATTTTAAGCAGATCACCGATTAAAATGTTGCAATATGTCGCCTCGTTCGTCTGTGATCCAACTTCAATGACATAACATAAACGCGGATTTCAAAATGCGAAATTTTGCTTAACCGTGCTTCCCATATGCGACCAACCGGTAATTTCTTCCATAATATGCTCTTTACATTACCTACAATCATTTTGAGCCGGAATTACAACAATAAATTTTTTTCAATTTTTTGCAAAAATCCCTGAGTTAGCCTTACCGATTTTAAACGGATAAAATTTATTGTCACGGATTTTGTATGTAACGGTTATTTTGGATGACTGATGTAATTTTAAGCAGATCACCGTTTAAAATGTTGCAATATGTCGCCTCGTTCGTCTGTGATCCAACTTCAATGACATAACATAAACGCGGATTTCAAAATGCGAAATTTTGCTTAACCGTGCTTCCCATATGCGACCAACCGGTAATTTCTTCCATAACATGCTCTTTACATTACCTACAATCATTTTGAGCCGGAATTACAACAATAAATTTTTTTCAATTTTTTGCAAAAATCCCTGATGGTTAGCCTTACCGATTTTGAACGGATAAAATTTATTGTCACGGATTTTGTATGTAACGGTTATTTTGGATGACTGATGTAATTTTAAGCAGATCACCGTTTAAAATGTTGCAATATGTCGCCTCGTTCGTCTGTGATCCAACTTCAATGACATAACATAAACGCGGATTTCAAAATGCGAAATTTTGCTTAACCGTGCTTCCCATATGCGACCAACCGGTAATTTCTTCCATAATATGCTCTTTACATTACCTACAATCATTTTGAGCCGGAATTACAATAATAATTTTTTTTCAATTTTTTGCAAAAATCACTGATGGTTAGCCTTACCGATTTTGAACGGATAAAATTTATTGTCACGGATTTTGTATGTAACGGTTATTTTGGATGACTGATGTAATTTTAAGCAGATCACCGTTTAAAATGTTGCAATATGTCGCCTCGTTCGTCTGTGATCCAACTTCAATGACATAACATAAACGCGGATTTCAAAATGCGAAATTTTGCTTAACCGTGCTTCCCATATGCGACCAACCGGTAATTTCTTCCATAATATGCTCTTTACATTACCTACAATCATTTTGAGCCGGAATTACAATAATAAATTTTTTTCAATTTTTTGCAAAAATCACTGATGGTTAGCCTTACCGATTTTGAACGGATAAAATTTATTGTCACGGATTTTGTATGTAACGGTTATTTTGGATGACTGATGTAATTTTAAGCAGATCACCGTTTAAAATGTTGCAATATGTCGCCTCGTTCGTCTGTGATCCAACTTCAATGACATAACATAAACGCGGATTTCAAAATGCGAAATTTTGCTTAACCGTGCTTCCCATATGCGACCAACCGGTAATTTCTACCATAATATGCTCTTTACATTACTTACAATCATTTTAAGCCGGAATTACAACAATAAATTTTTTTCAATTTTTTGCAAAAATCCCTGATGGCTAGCCTTACCGATTTTGAACGGATAAAATTTATTGTCACGGATTTTGTATGTAACGGTTATTTTGGATGACTGATGTAATTTTAAGCAGATCACCGTTTAAAATGTTGCAATATGTCGCCTCGTTCGTCTGTGAGCCAACTTCAATGACATAACATAAACGCGGATTTCAAAATGCGAAATTTTGCTTAACCGTGCTTCCCATATGCGACCAACCGGTAATTTCTTCCATAATATGCTCTTTACATTACCTACAATCATTTTGAGCCGGAATTACAATAATAAATTTTTTTCAATTTTTTGCAAAAATCACTGATGGTTAGCCTTACCGATTTTGAACGGATAAAATTTATTGTCACGGATTTTGTATGTAACGGTTATTTTGGATGACTGATGTAATTTTAAGCAGATCACCGTTTAAAATGTTGCAATATGTCGCCTCGTTCGTCTGTGATCCAACTTCAATGACATAACATAAACGCGGATTTCAAAATGCGAAATTTTGCTTAACCGTGCTTCCCATATGCGACCAACCGGTAATTTCTTCCATAATATGCTCTTTACATTACCTACAATCATTTTGAGCCGGAATTACAATAATAAATTTTTTTCAATTTTTGCAAAAATCACTGATGGTTAGCCTTACCGATTTTGAACGGATAAAATTTATTGTCACGGATTTTGTATGTAACGGTTATTTTGGATGACTGATGTAATTTTAAGCAGATCACCGTTTAAAATGTTGCAATATGTCGCCTCGTTCGTCTGTGATCCAACTTCAATGACATAACATAAACGCGGATTTCAAAATGCGAAATTTTGCTTAACCGTGCTTCCCATATGCGACCAACCGGTAATTTCTACCATAATATGCTCTTTACATTACTTACAATCATTTTAAGCCGGAATTACAACAATAATTTTTTTTCAATTTTTTGCAAAAATCCCTGATGGTTAGCCTTACCGATTTTGAACGGATAAAATTTATTGTCACGGATTTTGTATGTAACGGTTATTTTGGATGACTGATGTAATTTTAAGCAGATGACCGTTTAAAATGTTGCAATATGTCGCCTCGTTCGTCTGTGATCCAACTTCAATGACATAACATAAACGCGGATTTCAAAATGCGAAATTTTGCTTAACCGTGCTTCCCATATGCGACCAACCGGTAATTTCTTCCATAATATGCTCTTTACATTACCTACAATCATTTTGAGCCGGAATTACAATAATAAATGTTTTTCAATTTTTTGCAAAAATCACTGATGGTTAGCCTTACCGATTTTGAACGGATAAAATTTATTGTCACGGATTTTGTATGTAACGGTTATTTTGGATGACTGATGTAATTTTAAGCAGATCACCGTTTAAAATGTTGCAATATGTCGCCTCGTTCGTCTGTGATCCAACTTCAATGACATAACATAAACGCGGATTTCAAAATGCGAAATTTTGCTTAACCGTGCTTCCCATATGCGACCAACCGGTAATTTCTACCATAATATGCTCTTTACATTACTTACAATCATTTTAAGCCGGAATTACAACAATAAATTTTTTTCAATTTTTTGCAAAAATCCCTGATGGTTAGCCTTACCGATTTTGAACGGATAAAATTTATTGTCACGGATTTTGTATGTAACGGTTATTTTGGATGACTGATGTAATTTTAAGCAGATCACCGTTTAAAATGTTGCAATATGTCGCCTCGTTCGTCTGTGAGCCAACTTCAATGACATAACATAAACGCGGATTTCAAAATGCGAAATTTTGCTTAACCGTGCTTCCCATATGCGACCAACCGGTAATTTCTTCCATAATATGCTCTTTACATTACCTACAATCATTTTGAGCCGGAATTACAACAATAAATTTTTTTCAATTTTTTGCAAAAATCCCTGATGGTTAGCCTTACCGATTTTGAACGGATAAAATTTATTGTCACGGATTTTGTATGTAACGGTTATTTTGGATGACTGATGTAATTTTAAGCAGATCACCGTTTAAAATGTTGCAATATGTCGCCTCGTTCGTCTGTGATCCAACTTCAATGACATAACATAAACGCGGATTTCAAAATGCGAAATTTTGCTTAACCGTGCTTCCCATATGCGACCAACCGGTAATTTCTTCCATAATATGCTCTTTACATTACCTACAATCATTTTGAGCCGGAATTACAATAATAAATTTTTTTCAATTTTTTGCAAAAATCACTGATGGTTATCCTTACCGATTTTGAACGGATAAAATTTATTGTCACGGATTTTGTATGTAACGGTTATTTTGGATGACTGATGTAATTTTAAGCAGATCACCGTTTAAAATGTTGCAATATGTCGCCTCGTTCGTCTGTGATCCAACTTCAATGACATAACATAAACGCGGATTTCAAAATGCGAAATTTTGCTTAACCGTGCTTCCCATATGCGACCAACCGGTAATTTCTACCATAATATGCTCTTTACATTACTTACAATCATTTTAAGCCGGAATTACAACAATAAATTTTTTTCAATTTTTTGCAAAAATCCCTGATGGTTAGCCTTACCGATTTTGAACGGATAAAATTTATTGTCACGGATTTTGTATGTAACGGTTATTTTGGATGACTGATGTAATTTTAAGCAGATCACCGTTTAAAATGTTGCAATATGTCGCCTCGTTCGTCTGTGATCCAACTTCAATGACATAACATAAACGCGGATTTCAAAATGCGAAATTTTGCTTAACCGTGCTTCCCATATGCGACCAACCGGTAATTTCTTCCATAATATGCTCTTTACATTACCTACAATCATTTTGAGCGGGAATTACAACAATAAATTTTTTTCAATTTTTTGCAAAAATCCCTGATGGTTAGCCTTACCGATTTTGAACGGATAAAATTTATTGTCACGGATTTTGTATGTAACGGTTATTTTGGATGACTGATGTAATTTTAAGCAGATCACCGTTTAAAATGTTGCAATATGTCGCCTCGTTCGTCTGTGATCCAACTTCAATGACATAACATAAACGCGGATTTCAAAATGCGAAATTTTGCTTAACCGTGCTTCCCATATGCGACCAACCGGTAATTTCTTCCATAATATGCTCTTTACATTACCTACAATCATTTTGAGCCGGAATTACAACAATAAATTTTTTTCAATTTTTTGCAAGTGATCCAACTTCAATGACATAACATAAACGCGGATTTCAAAATGCGAAATTTTGCTTAACCGTGCTTCCCATATGCGACCAACCGGTAATTTCTTCCATAATATGCTCTTTACATTACCTACAATCATTTTGAGCCGGAATTACAACAATAATTTTTTTTCAATTTTTTGCAAAAAATCCCTGATGGTTAGCCTTACCGATTTTGAACGGATAAAATTTATTGTCACGGATTTTGTATGTAACGGTTATTTTGGATGACTGATGTAATTTTAAGCAGATCACCGTTTAAAATGTTGCAATATGTCGCCTCGTTCGTCTGTGATCCAACTTCAATGACATAACATAAACGCGGATTTCAAAATGCGAAATTTTGCTTAACCGTGCTTCCCATATGCGACCAACCGGTAACTTCTACCATAATATGCTCTTTACATTACTTACAATCATTTTAAGCCGGAATTACAACAATAAATTTTTTTCAATTTTTTGCCTTACCGATTTTGAACGGATAAAATTTATTGTCACGGATTTTGTATGTAACGGTTATTTTGGATGACTGATGTAATTTTAAGCAGATCACCGTTTAAAATGTTGCAATATGTCGCCTCGTTCGTCTGTGATCCAACTTCAATGACATAACATAAACGCGGATTTCAACGCGGATTTTAACCGTGCTTCCCATATGCGACCAACCGGTAATTTCTTCCATAATATGCTCTTTACATTACCTACAATCATTTTGAGCCGGAATTACAATAATAATTTTTTTTCAATTTTTTGCAAAAATCACTGATGGTTAGCCTTACCGATTTTGAACGGTTATGGTAACGGTAACGGTTATTTTGGATGACTGATGTAATTTTAAGCAGATCACCGTTTAAAATGTTGCAATATGTCGCCTCGTTCGTCTGTGATCCAACTTCAATGACATAACATAAACGCGGATTTCAAAATGCGAAATTTTGCTTAACCGTGCTTCCCATATGCGACCAACCGGTAATTTCTACCATAATATGCTCTTTACATTACTTACAATCATTTTAAGCCGGAATTACAACAATAAATTTTTTTCAATTTTTTGCAAAAATCCCTGATGGTTAGCCTTACCGATTTTGAACGGATAAAATTTATTGTCACGGATTTTGTATGTAACGGTTATTTTGGATGACTGATGTAATTTTAAGCAGATGACCGTTTAAAATGTTGCAATATGTCGCCTCGTTCGTCTGTGATCCAACTTCAATGACATAACATAAACGCGGATTTCAAAATGCGAAATTTTGCTTAACCGTGCTTCCCATATGCGACCAACCGGTAATTTCTTCCATAATATGCTCTTTACATTACCTACAATCATTTTGAGCCGGAATTACAATAATAAATGTTTTTCAATTTTTTGCAAAAATCACTGATGGTTAGCCTTACCGATTTTGAACGGATAAAATTTATTGTCACGGATTTTGTATGTAACGGTTATTTTGGATGACTGATGTAATTTTAAGCAGATCACCGTTTAAAATGTTGCAATATGTCGCCTCGTTCGTCTGTGATCCAACTTCAATGACATAACATAAACGCGGATTTCAAAATGCGAAATTTTGCTTAACCGTGCTTCCCATATGCGACCAACCGGTAATTTCTACCATAATATGCTCTTTACATTACTTACAATCATTTTAAGCCGGAATTACAACAATAAATTTTTTTCAATTTTTTGCAAAAATCCCTGATGGTTAGCCTTACCGATTTTGAACGGATAAAATTTATTGTCACGGATTTTGTATGTAACGGTTATTTTGGATGACTGATGTAATTTTAAGCAGATCACCGTTTAAAATGTTGCAATATGTCGCCTCGTTCGTCTGTGAGCCAACTTCAATGACATAACATAAACGCGGATTTCAAAATGCGAAATTTTGCTTAACCGTGCTTCCCATATGCGACCAACCGGTAATTTCTTCCATAATATGCTCTTTACATTACCTACAATCATTTTGAGCCGGAATTACAACAATAAATTTTTTTCAATTTTTTGCAAAAATCCCTGATGGTTAGCCTTACCGATTTTGAACGGATAAAATTTATTGTCACGGATTTTGTATGTAACGGTTATTTTGGATGACTGATGTAATTTTAAGCAGATCACCGTTTAAAATGTTGCAATATGTCGCCTCGTTCGTCTGTGATCCAACTTCAATGACATAACATAAACGCGGATTTCAAAATGCGAAATTTTGCTTAACCGTGCTTCCCATATGCGACCAACCGGTAATTTCTTCCATAATATGCTCTTTACATTACCTACAATCATTTTGAGCCGGAATTACAATAATAAATTTTTTTCAATTTTTTGCAAAAATCACTGATGGTTATCCTTACCGATTTTGAACGGATAAAATTTATTGTCACGGATTTTGTATGTAACGGTTATTTTGGATGACTGATGTAATTTTAAGCAGATCACCGTTTAAAATGTTGCAATATGTCGCCTCGTTCGTCTGTGATCCAACTTCAATGACATAACATAAACGCGGATTTCAAAATGCGAAATTTTGCTTAACCGTGCTTCCCATATGCGACCAACCGGTAATTTCTACCATAATATGCTCTTTACATTACTTACAATCATTTTAAGCCGGAATTACAACAATAAATTTTTTTCAATTTTTTGCAAAAATCCCTGATGGTTAGCCTTACCGATTTTGAACGGATAAAATTTATTGTCACGGATTTTGTATGTAACGGTTATTTTGGATGACTGATGTAATTTTAAGCAGATCACCGTTTAAAATGTTGCAATATGTCGCCTCGTTCGTCTGTGATCCAACTTCAATGACATAACATAAACGCGGATTTCAAAATGCGAAATTTTGCTTAACCGTGCTTCCCATATGCGACCAACCGGTAATTTCTTCCATAATATGCTCTTTACATTACCTACAATCATTTTGAGCGGGAATTACAACAATAAATTTTTTTCAATTTTTTGCAAAAATCCCTGATGGTTAGCCTTACCGATTTTGAACGGATAAAATTTATTGTCACGGATTTTGTATGTAACGGTTATTTTGGATGACTGATGTAATTTTAAGCAGATCACCGTTTAAAATGTTGCAATATGTCGCCTCGTTCGTCTGTGATCCAACTTCAATGACATAACATAAACGCGGATTTCAAAATGCGAAATTTTGCTTAACCGTGCTTCCCATATGCGACCAACCGGTAATTTCTTCCATAATATGCTCTTTACATTACCTACAATCATTTTGAGCCGGAATTACAACAATAAATTTTTTTCAATTTTTTGCAAGTGATCCAACTTCAATGACATAACATAAACGCGGATTTCAAAATGCGAAATTTTGCTTAACCGTGCTTCCCATATGCGACCAACCGGTAATTTCTTCCATAATATGCTCTTTACATTACCTACAATCATTTTGAGCCGGAATTACAACAATAATTTTTTTTCAATTTTTTGCAAAAAATCCCTGATGGTTAGCCTTACCGATTTTGAACGGATAAAATTTATTGTCACGGATTTTGTATGTAACGGTTATTTTGGATGACTGATGTAATTTTAAGCAGATCACCGTTTAAAATGTTGCAATATGTCGCCTCGTTCGTCTGTGATCCAACTTCAATGACATAACATAAACGCGGATTTCAAAATGCGAAATTTTGCTTAACCGTGCTTCCCATATGCGACCAACCGGTAACTTCTACCATAATATGCTCTTTACATTACTTACAATCATTTTAAGCCGGAATTACAACAATAAATTTTTTTCAATTTTTTGCCTTACCGATTTTGAACGGATAAAATTTATTGTCACGGATTTTGTATGTAACGGTTATTTTGGATGACTGATGTAATTTTAAGCAGATCACCGTTTAAAATGTTGCAATATGTCGCCTCGTTCGTCTGTGATCCAACTTCAATGACATAACATAAACGCGGATTTCAAAATGCGAAATTTTGCTTAACCGTGCTTCCCATATGCGACCAACCGGTAATTTCTTCCATAATATGCTCTTTACATTACCTACAATCATTTTAAGCCGGAATTACAACAATAAATTTTTTTCAATTTTTTGCAAAAATCCCTGATGGTTAGCCTTACCGATTTTGAACGGATAAAATTTATTGTCACGGATTTTGTATGTAACGGTTATTTTGGATGACTGATGTAATTTTAAGCAGATCACCGTTTAAAATGTTGAAATATGTCGCCTCGTTCGTCTGTGATCCAACTTCAATGACATAACATAAACGCGGATTTCAAAATGCGAAATTTTGCTTAACCGTGCTTCCCATATGCGACCAACCGGTAATTTCTTCCATAATATGCTCTTTACATTACCTACAATCATTTTGAGCCGGAATTACAACAATAAATTTTTTTCAATTTTTTGCAAAAATCCCTGATGGTTAGCCTTACCGATTTTGAACGGATAAAATTTATTGTCACGGATTTTGTATGTAACGGTTATTTTGGATGACTGATGTAATTTTAAGCAGATCACCGTTTAAATTGTTGCAATATGTCGCCTCGTTCGTCTGTGATCCAACTTCAATGACATAACATAAACGCGGATTTCAAAATGCGAAATTTTGCTTAACCGTGCTTCCCATATGCGACCAACCGGTAATTTCTTCCATAATATGCTCTTTACATTACCTACAATCATTTTGAGCCGGAATTACAGCAATAATTTTTTTTCAATTTTTTGCAAAAATCCCTGATGGTTGCCTTACCGATTTTGAACGGATAAAATTTATTGTCACGGATTTTGTATGTAACGGTTATTTTGGATGACTGATGTAATTTTAAGCAGATCACCGTTTAAAATGTTGCAATATGTCGCCTCGTTCGTCTGTGATCCAACTTCAATGACATAACATAAACGCGGATTTCAACGCGGATTTTAACCGTGCTTCCCATATGCGACCAACCGGTAATTTCTTCCATAATATGCTCTTTACATTACCTACAATCATTTTGAGCCGGAATTACAGCAATAATTTTTTTTCAATTTTTTGCAAAAATCCCTGATGGTTAGCCTTACCGATTTTGAACGGATAAAATTTATTGTCACAGATTTTGTATGTAACGGTTATTTTGGATGACTGATGTAATTTTAAGCAGATCACCGTTTAAAATGTTGCAATATGTCGCCTCGTTCGTCTGTGATCCAACTTCAATGACATAACATAAACGCGGATTTCAAAATGCGAAATTTTGCTTAACCGTGCTTCCCATATGCGACCAACCGGTAATTTCTTCCATAATATGCTCTTTACATTACCTACAATCATTTTGAGCCGGAATTACAATAATAAATTTTTTTCAATTTCTTGCAAAAATCCCTGATGGTTAGCCTTACCGATTTTGAACGGATAAAATTTATTGTCACGGATTTTGTATGTAACGGTTATTTTGGATGACTGATGTAATTTTAAGCAGATCACCGTTTAAAATGTTGCAATATGTCGCCTCGTTCGTCTGTGATCCAACTTCAATGACATAACATAAACGCGGATTTCAAAATGCGAAATTTTGCTTAACCGTGCTTCCCATATGCGACCAACCGGTAATTTCTTCCATAATATGCTCTTTACATTACCTACAATCATTTTGAGCCGGAATTACAATAATAAATTTTTTTCAATTTCTTGCAAAAATCCCTGATGGTTAGCCTTACCGATTTTGAACGGATAAAATTTATTGTCACGGATTTTGTATGTAACGGTTATTTTGGATGACTGATGTAATTTTAAGCAGATCACCGTTTAAAATGTTGCAATATGTCGCCTCGTTCGTCTGTGAGCCAACTTCAATGACATAACATAAACGCGGATTTCAAAATGCGAAATTTTGCTTAACCGTGCTTCCCATATGCGACCAACCGGTAATTTCTTCCATAATATGCTCTTTACATTACCTACAATCATTTTGAGCCGGAATTACAATAATAAATTTTTTTCAATTTCTTGCAAAAATCCCTGATGGTTAGCCTTACCGATTTTGAACGGATAAAATTTATTGTCACGGATTTTGTATGTAACGGTTATTTTGGATGACTGATGTAATTTTAAGCAGATCACCGTTTAAAATGTTGCAATATGTCGCCTCGTTCGTCTGTGAGCCAACTTCAATGACATAACATAAACGCGGATTTCAAAATGCGAAATTTTGCTTAACCGTGCTTCCCATATGCGACCAACCGGTAATTTCTTCCATAATATGCTCTCTACATTACCTACAATCATTTTGAGCCGGAATTACAACAATAAATTTTTTTCAATTTTTTGCAAAAATCCCTGAGTTAGCCTTACCGATTTTAAACGGATAAAATTTATTGTCACGGATTTTGTATGTAACGGTTATTTTGGATGACTGATGTAATTTTAAGCAGATCACCGTTTAAAATGTTGCAATATGTCGCCTCGTTCGTCTGTGATCCAACTTCAATGACATAACATAAACGCGGATTTCAAAATGCGAAATTTTGCTTAACCGTGCTTCCCATATGCGACCAACCGGTAATTTCTTCCATAATATGCTCTTTACATTACCTACAATCATTTTGAGCCGGAATTACAATAATAAATTTTTTTCAATTTCTTGCAAAAATCCCTGATGGTTAGCCTTACCGATTTTGAACGGATAAAATTTATTGTCACGGATTTTGTATGTAACGGTTATTTTGGATGACTGATGTAATTTTAAGCAGATCACCGTTTAAAATGTTGCAATATGTCGCCTCGTTCGTCTGTGATCCAACTTCAATGACATAACATAAACGCGGATTTCAAAATGCGAAATTTTGCTTAACCGTGCTTCCCATATGCGACCAACCGGTAATTTCTTCCATAATATGCTCTTTACATTACCTACAATCATTTTGAGCCGGAATTACAACAATAAATTTTTTTCAATTTTTTGCAAAAATCCCTGATGGTTAGCCTTACCGATTTTGAACGGATAAAATTTATTGTCACGGATTTTGTATGTAACGGTTATTTTGGATGACTGATGTAATTTTAAGCAGATCACCGTTTAAAATGTTGCAATATGTCGCCTCGTTCGTCTGTGATCCAACTTCAATGACATAACATAAACGCGGATTTCAAAATGCGAAATTTTGCTTAACCGTGCTTCCCATATGCGACCAACCGGTAATTTCTTCCATAATATGCTCTTTACATTACCTACAATCATTTTGAGCCGGAATTACAATAATAAATTTTTTTCAATTTTTTGCAAAAATCCCTGATGGCTAGCCTTACCGATTTTGAACGGATAAAATTTATTGTCACGGATTTTGTATGTAACGGTTATTTTGGATGACTGATGTAATTTTAAGCAGATCACCGTTTAAAATGTTGCAATATGTCGCCTCGTTCGTCTGTGATCCAACTTCAATGACATAACATAAACGCGGATTTCAAAATGCGAAATTTTGCTTAACCGTGCTTCCCATATGCGACCAACCGGTAATTTCTTCCATAATATGCTCTTTACATTACCTACAATCATTTTGAGCCGGAATTACAACAATAAATTTTTTTCAATTTTTTGCAAAAATCCCTGATGGTTAGCCTTACCGATTTTGAACGGATAAAATTTATTGTCACGGATTTTGTATGTAACGGTTATTTTGGATGACTGATGTAATTTTAAGCAGATCACCGTTTAAAATGTTGCAATATGTCGCCTCGTTCGTCTGTGATCCAACTTCAATGACATAACATAAACGCGGATTTCAAAATGCGAAATTTTGCTTAACCGTGCTTCCCATATGCGACCAACCGGTAATTTCTTCCATAATATGCTCTTTACATTACCTACAATCATTTTGAGCCGGAATTACAATAATAAATTTTTTTCAATTTCTTGCAAAAATCCCTGATGGTTAGCCTTACCGATTTTGAACGGATAAAATTTATTGTCACGGATTTTGTATGTAACGGTTATTTTGGATGACTGATGTAATTTTAAGCAGATCACCGTTTAAAATGTTGCAATATGTCGCCTCGTTCGTCTGTGATCCAACTTCAATGACATAACATAAACGCGGATTTCAAAATGCGAAATTTTGCTTAACCGTGCTTCCCATATGCGACCAACCGGTAATTTCTTCCATAATATGCTCTTTACATTACCTACAATCATTTTGAGCCGGAATTACAACAATAAATTTTTTTCAATTTTTTGCAAAAATCCCTGATGGTTAGCCTTACCGATTTTAAACGGATAAAATTTATTGTCACGGATTTTGTATGTAACGGTTATTTTGGATGACTGATGTAATTTTAAGCAGATCACCGTTTAAAATGTTGCAATATGTCGCCTCGTTCGTCTGTGATCCAACTTCAATGACATAACATAAACGCGGATTTCAAAATGCGAAATTTTGCTTAACCGTGCTTCCCATATGCGACCAACCGGTAATTTCTTCCATAATATGCTCTTTACATTACCTACAATCATTTTGAGCCGGAATTACAACAATAAATTTTTTTCAATTTTTTGCAAAAAATCCCTGATGGTTAGCCTTACCGATTTTGAACGGATAAAATTTATTGTCACGAATTTTGTATGTAACGGTTATTTTGGATGACTGATGTAATTTTAAGCAGATCACCGTTTAAAATGTTGCAATATGTCGCCTCGTTCGTCTGTGATCCAACTTCAATGACATAACATAAACGCGGATTTCAAAATGCGAAATTTTGCTTAACCGTGCTTCCCATATGCGACCAACCGGTAATTTCTTCCATAATATGCTCTTTACATTACCTACAATCATTTTGAGCCGGAATTACAACAATAAATTTTTTTCAATTTTTTGCAAAAATCCCTGATGGTTAGCCTTACCGATTTTGAACGGATAAAATTTATTGTCACGGATTTTGTATGTAACGGTTATTTTGGATGACTGATGTAATTTTAAGCAGATCACCGTTTAAAATGTTGCAATATGTCGCCTCGTTCGTCTGTGATCCAACTTCAATGACATAACATAAACGCGGATTTCAAAATGCGAAATTTTGCTTAACCGTGCTTCCCATATGCGACCAACCGGTAATTTCTTCCATAATATGCTCTTTACATTACCTACAATCATTTTGAGCCGGAATTACAACAATAAATTTTTTTCAATTTTTTGCAAAAATCCCTGATGGCTAGCCTTACCGATTTTGAACGGATAAAATTTATTGTCACGGATTTTGTATGTAACGGTTATTTTGGATGACTGATGTAATTTTAAGCAGATCACCGTTTAAAATGTTGCAATATGTCGCCTCGTTCGTCTGTGATCCAACTTCAATGACATAACATAAACGCGGATTTCAAAATGCGAAATTTTGCTTAACCGTGCTTCCCATATGCGACCAACCGGTAATTTCTTCCATAATATGCTCTTTACATTACCTACAATCATTTTGAGCCGGAATTACAACAATAAATTTTTTTCAATTTTTTGCAAAAATCCCTGATGGTTAGCCTTACCGATTTTGAACGGATAAAATTTATTGTCACGGATTTTGTATGTAACGGTTATTTTGGATGACTGATGTAATTTTAAGCAGATCACCGTTTAAAATGTTGCAATATGTCGCCTCGTTCGTCTGTGATCCAACTTCAATGACATAACATAAACGCGGATTTCAAAATGCGAAATTTTGCTTAACCGTGCTTCCCATATGCGACCAACCGGTAATTTCTTCCATAATATGCTCTTTACATTACCTACAATCATTTTGAGCCGGAATTACAACAATAAATTTTTTTCAATTTTTTGCAAAAATCCCTGATGGCTAGCCTTACCGATTTTGAACGGATAAAATTTATTGTCACGGATTTTGTATGTAACGGTTATTTTGGATGACTGATGTAATTTTAAGCAGATCACCGTTTAAAATGTTGCAATATGTCGCCTCGTTCGTCTGTGATCCAACTTCAATGACATAACATAAACGCGGATTTCAAAATGCGAAATTTTGCTTAACCGTGCTTCCCATATGCGACCAACCGGTAATTTCTTCCATAATATGCTCTTTACATTACCTACAATCATTTTGAGCCGGAATTACAACAATAAATTTTTTTCAATTTTTTGCAAAAATCCCTGATGGTTAGCCTTACCGATTTTGAACGGATAAAATTTATTGTCACGGATTTTGTATGTAACGGTTATTTTGGATGACTGATGTAATTTTAAGCAGATCACCGTTTAAAATGTTGCAATATGTCGCCTCGTTCGTCTGTGATCCAACTTCAATGACATAACATAAACGCGGATTTCAAAATGCGAAATTTTGCTTAACCGTGCTTCCCATATGCGACCAACCGGTAATTTCTTCCATAATATGCTCTTTACATTACCTACAATCATTTTGAGCCGGAATTACAACAATAAATTTTTTTCAATTTTTTGCAAAAATCCCTGATGGTTAGCCTTACCGATTTTGAACGGATAAAATTTATTGTCACGGATTTTGTATGTAACGGTTATTTTGGATGACTGATGTAATTTTAAGCAGATCACCGTTTAAAATGTTGCAATATGTCGCCTCGTTCGTCTGTGATCCAACTTCAATGACATAACATAAACGCGGATTTCAAAATGCGAAATTTTGCTTAACCGTGCTTCCCATATGCGACCAACCGGTAATTTCTTCCATAATATGCTCTTTACATTACCTACAATCATTTTGAGCCGGAATTACAACAATAAATTTTTTTCAATTTTTTGCAAAAATCCCTGATGGCTAGCCTTACCGATTTTGAACGGATAAAATTTATTGTCACGGATTTTGTATGTAACGGTTATTTTGGATGACTGATGTAATTTTAAGCAGATCACCGTTTAAAATGTTGCAATATGTCGCCTCGTTCGTCTGTGATCCAACTTCAATGACATAACATAAACGCGGATTTCAAAATGCGAAATTTTGCTTAACCGTGCTTCCCATATGCGACCAACCGGTAATTTCTTCCATAATATGCTTTTTACATTACCTACAATCATTTTGAGCCGGAATTACAATAATAAATTTTTTTCAATTTCTTGCAAAAATCCCTGATGGTTAGCCTTACCGATTTTGAACGGATAAAATTTATTGTCACGGATTTTGTATGTAACGGTTATTTTGGATGACTGATGTAATTTTAAGCAGATCACCGTTTAAAATGTTGCAATATGTCGCCTCGTTCGTCTGTGATCCAACTTCAATGACATAACATAAACGCGGATTTCAAAATGCGAAATTTTGCTTAACCGTGCTTCCCATATGCGACCAACCGGTAATTTCTTCCATAATATGCTCTTTACATTACCTACAATCATTTTGAGCCGGAATTACAACAATAAATTTTTTTCAATTTTTGTGCAAAAATCCCTGAGTTAGCCTTACCGATTTTAAACGGATAAAATTTATTGTCACGGATTTTGTATGTAACGGTTATTTTGGATGACTGATGTAATTTTAAGCAGATCACCGTTTAAAATGTTGCAATATGTCGCCTCGTTCGTCTGTGATCCAACTTCAATGACATAACATAAACGCGGATTTCAAAATGCGAAATTTTGCTTAACCGTGCTTCCCATATGCGACCAACCGGTAATTTCTTCCATAATATGCTCTTTACATTACCTACAATCATTTTGAGCCGGAATTACAACAATAAATTTTTTTCAATTTTTTGCAAAAATCCCTGATGGTTAGCCTTACCGATTTTGAACGGATAAAATTTATTGTCACGGATTTTGTATGTAACGGTTATTTTGGATGACTGATGTAATTTTAAGCAGATCACCGTTTAAAATGTTGCAATATGTCGCCTCGTTCGTCTGTGATCCAACTTCAATGACATAACATAAACGCGGATTTCAAAATGCGAAATTTTGCTTAACCGTGCTTCCCATATGCGACCAACCGGTAATTTCTTCCATAATATGCTCTTTACATTACCTACAATCATTTTGAGCCGGAATTACAACAATAAATTTTTTTCAATTTTTTGCAAAAAATCCCTGATGGTTAGCCTTACCGATTTTGAACGGATAAAATTTATTGTCACGAATTTTGTATGTAACGGTTATTTTGGATGACTGATGTAATTTTAAGCAGATCACCGTTTAAAATGTTGCAATATGTCGCCTCGTTCGTCTGTGATCCAACTTCAATGACATAACATAAACGCGGATTTCAAAATGCAAAATTTTGCTTAACCGTGCTTCCCATATGCGACCAACCGGTAATTTCTTCCATAATATGCTCTTTACATTACCTACAATCATTTTGAGCCGGAATTACAACAATAAATTTTTTTCAATTTTTTGCAAAAATCCCTGATGGTTAGCCTTACCGATTTTGAACGGATAAAATTTATTGTCACGGATTTTGTATGTAACGGTTATTTTGGATGACTGATGTAATTTTAAGCAGATCACCGTTTAAAATGTTGCAATATGTCGCCTCGTTCGTCTGTGATCCAACTTCAATGACATAACATAAACGCGGATTTCAAAATGCGAAATTTTGCTTAACCGTGCTTCCCATATGCGACCAACCGGTAATTTCTTCCATAATATGCTCTTTACATTACCTACAATCATTTTGAGCCGGAATTACAACAATAAATTTTTTTCAATTTTTTGCAAAAAATCCCTGATGGTTAGCCTTACCGATTTTGAACGGATAAAATTTATTGTCACGAATTTTGTATGTAACGGTTATTTTGGATGACTGATGTAATTTTAAGCAGATCACCGTTTAAAATGTTGCAATATGTCGCCTCGTTCGTCTGTGATCCAACTTCAATGACATAACATAAACGCGGATTTCAAAATGCGAAATTTTGCTTAACCGTGCTTCCCATATGCGACCAACCGGTAATTTCTTCCATAATATGCTCTTTACATTACCTACAATCATTTTGAGCCGGAATTACAACAATAGTTTTTTTTCAATTTTTTGCAAAAATCCCTGATGCCTTACCGATTTTGAACGGATAAAATTTATTGTCACGGATTTTGTATGTAACGGTTATTTTGGATGACTGATGTAATTTTAAGCAGATCACCGATTAAAATGTTGCAATATGTCGCCTCGTTCGTCTGTGAGCCAACTTCAATGACATAACATAAACGCGGATTTCAAAATGCGAAATTTTGCTTAACCGTGCTTCCCATATGCGACCAACCGGTAATTTCTTCCATAATATGCTCTTTACATTACCTACAATCATTTTGAGCCGGAATTACAACAATAATTTTTTTTCAATTTCTTGCAAAAATCCCTGATGGTTAGCCTTACCGATTTTGAACGGATAAAATTTATTGTCACGGATTTTGTATGTAACGGTTATTTTGGATGACTGATGTAATTTTAAGCAGATCACCGTTTAAAATGTTGCAATATGTCGCCTCGTTCGTCTGTGATCCAACTTCAATGACATAACATAAACGCGGATTTCAAAATGCGAAATTTTGCTTAACCGTGCTTCCCATATGCGACCAACCGGTAATTTCTTCCATAATATGCTCTTTACATTACCTACAATCATTTTGAGCCGGAATTACAACAATAAATTTTTTTCATTTTTTTGCAAAAAATCCCTGATGGTTAGCCTTACCGATTTTGAACGGATAAAATTTATTGTCACGAATTTTGTATGTAACGGTTATTTTGGATGACTGATGTAATTTTAAGCAGATCACCGTTTAAAATGTTGCAATATGTCGCCTCGTTCGTCTGTGATCCAACTTCAATGACATAACATAAACGCGGATTTCAAAATGCGAAATTTTGCTTAACCGTGCTTCCCATATGCGACCAACCGGTAATTTCTTCCATAATATGCTCTTTACATTACCTACAATCATTTTGAGCCAGAATTACAACAATAAATTTTTTTCAATTTTTGCAAAAATCCCTGATGGTTAGCCTTACCGATTTTGAACGGATAAAATTTATTGTCACGGATTTTGTATGTAACGGTTATTTTGGATGACTGATGTAATTTTAAGCAGATCACCGTTTAAAATGTTGCAATATGTCGCCTCGTTCGTCTGTGATCCAACTTCAATGACATAACATAAACGCGGATTTCAAAATGCGAAATTTTGCTTAACCGTGCTTCCCATATGCGACCAACCGGTAATTTCTTCCATAATATGCTCTTTACATTACCTACAATCATTTTGAGCCGGAATTACAACAATAAATTTTTTTCATTTTTTTGCAAAAAATCCCTGATGGTTAGCCTTACCGATTTTGAACGGATAAAATTTATTGTCACGGATTTTGTATGTAACGGTTATTTTGGATGACTGATGTAATTTTAAGCAGATCACCGTTTAAAATGTTGCAATATGTCGCCTCGTTCGTCTGTGATCCAACTTCAATGACATAACATAAACGCGGATTTCAAAATGCGAAATTTTGCTTAACCGTGCTTCCCATATGCGACCAACCGGTAATTTCTTCCATAATATGCTCTTTACATTACCTACAATCATTTTGAGCCAGAATTACAACAATAAATTTTTTTCAATTTTTGCAAAAATCCCTGATGGTTAGCCTTACCGATTTTGAACGGATAAAATTTATTGTCACGGATTTTGTATGTAACGGTTATTTTGGATGACTGATGTAATTTTAAGCAGATCACCGTTTAAAATGTTGCAATATGTCGCCTCGTTCGTCTGTGATCCAACTTCAATGACATAACATAAACGCGGATTTCAAAATGCGAAATTTTGCTTAACCGTGCTTCCCATATGCGACCAACCGGTAATTTCTTCCATAATATGCTCTTTACATTACCTACAATCATTTTGAGCCAGAATTACAACAATAATTTTTTTTCAATTTTTGCAAAAATCCCTGATGGTTAGCCTTACCGATTTTGAACGGATAAAATTTATTGTCACGGATTTTGTATGTAACGGTTATTTTGGATGACTGATGTAATTTTAAGCAGATCACCGTTTAAAATGTTGCAATATGTCGCCTCGTTCGTCTGTGATCCAACTTCAATGACATAACATAAACGCGGATTTCAAAATGCGAAATTTTGCTTAACCGTGCTTCCCATATGCGACCAACCGGTAATTTCTTCCATAATATGCTCTTTACATTACCTACAATCATTTTGAGCCAGAATTACAACAATAAATTTTTTTCAATTTTTGCAAAAATCCCTGATGGTTAGCCTTACCGATTTTGAACGGATAAAATTTATTGTCACGGATTTTGTATGTAACGGTTATTTTGGATGACTGATGTAATTTTAAGCAGATCACCGTTTAAAATGTTGCAATATGTCGCCTCGTTCGTCTGTGATCCAACTTCAATGACATAACATAAACGCGGATTTCAAAATGCGAAATTTTGCTTAACCGTGCTTCCCATATGCGACCAACCGGTAATTTCTTCCATAATATGCTCTTTACATTACCTACAATCATTTTGAGCCAGAATTACAACAATAAATTTTTTTCAATTTTTGCAAAAATCCCTGATGGTTAGCCTTACCGATTTTGAACGGATAAAATTTATTGTCACGGATTTTGTATGTAACGGTTATTTTGGATGACTGATGTAATTTTAAGCAGATCACCGTTTAAAATGTTGCAATATGTCGCCTCGTTCGTCTGTGATCCAACTTCAATGACATAACATAAACGCGGATTTCAAAATGCGAAATTTTGCTTAACCGTGCTTCCCATATGCGACCAACCGGTAATTTCTTCCATAATATGCTCTTTACATTACCTACAATCATTTTGAGCCGGAATTACAACAATAAATTTTTTTCAATTTCTTGCAAAAATCCCTGATGGTTAGCCTTACCGATTTTGAACGGATAAAATTTATTGTCACGGATTTTGTATGTAACGGTTATTTTGGATGACTGATGTAATTTTAAGCAGATCACCGTTTAAAATGTTGCAATATGTCGCCTCGTTCGTCTGTGATCCAACTTCAATGACATAACATAAACGCGGATTTCAAAATGCGAAATTTTGCTTAACCGTGCTTCCCATATGCGACCAACCGGTAATTTCTTCCATAATATGCTCTTTACATTACCTACAATCATTTTGAGCCGGAATTACAACAATAAATTTTTTTCATTTTTTTGCAAAAAATCCCTGATGGTTAGCCTTACCGATTTTGAACGGATAAAATTTATTGTCACGAATTTTGTATGTAACGGTTATTTTGGATGACTGATGTAATTTTAAGCAGATCACCGTTTAAAATGTTGCAATATGTCGCCTCGTTCGTCTGTGATCCAACTTCAATGACATAACATAAACGCGGATTTCAAAATGCGAAATTTTGCTTAACCGTGCTTCCCATATGCGACCAACCGGTAATTTCTTCCATAATATGCTCTTTACATTACCTACAATCATTTTGAGCCAGAATTACAACAATAAATTTTTTTCAATTTTTGCAAAAATCCCTGATGGTTAGCCTTACCGATTTTGAACGGATAAAATTTATTGTCACGGATTTTGTATGTAACGGTTATTTTGGATGACTGATGTAATTTTAAGCAGATCACCGTTTAAAATGTTGCAATATGTCGCCTCGTTCGTCTGTGATCCAACTTCAATGACATAACATAAACGCGGATTTCAAAATGCGAAATTTTGCTTAACCGTGCTTCCCATATGCGACCAACCGGTAATTTCTTCCATAATATGCTCTTTACATTACCTACAATCATTTTGAGCCAGAATTACAACAATAAATTTTTTTCAATTTTTGCAAAAATCCCTGATGGTTAGCCTTACCGATTTTGAACGGATAAAATTTATTGTCACGGATTTTGTATGTAACGGTTATTTTGGATGACTGATGTAATTTTAAGCAGATCACCGTTTAAAATGTTGCAATATGTCGCCTCGTTCGTCTGTGATCCAACTTCAATGACATAACATAAACGCGGATTTCAAAATGCGAAATTTTGCTTAACCGTGCTTCCCATATGCGACCAACCGGTAATTTCTTCCATAATATGCTCTTTACATTACCTACAATCATTTTGAGCCGGAATTACAACAATAAATTTTTTTCATTTTTTTGCAAAAAATCCCTGATGGTTAGCCTTACCGATTTTGAACGGATAAAATTTATTGTCACGAATTTTGTATGTAACGGTTATTTTGGATGACTGATGTAATTTTAAGCAGATCACCGTTTAAAATGTTGCAATATGTCGCCTCGTTCGTCTGTGATCCAACTTCAATGACATAACATAAACGCGGATTTCAAAATGCGAAATTTTGCTTAACCGTGCTTCCCATATGCGACCAACCGGTAATTTCTTCCATAATATGCTCTTTACATTACCTACAATCATTTTGAGCCGGAATTACAACAATAAATTTTTTTCAATTTTTTGCAAAAATCCCTGATGGCTAGCCTTACCGATTTTGAACGGATAAAATTTATTGTCACGGTTTTTGTATGTAACGGTTATTTTGGATGACTGATGTAATTTTAAGCAGATCACCGTTTAAAATGTTGCAATATGTCGCCTCGTTCGTCTGTGATCCAACTTCAATGACATAACATAAACGCGGATTTCAAAATGCGAAATTTTGCTTAACCGTGCTTCCCATATGCGACCAACCGGTAATTTCTTCCATAATATGCTCTTTACATTACCTACAATCATTTTGAGCCGGAATTACAACAATAAATTTTTTTCAATTTTTTGCAAAAATCCCTGATGGTTAGCCTTACCGATTTTGAACGGATAAAATTTATTGTCACGGATTTTGTATGTAACGGTTATTTTGGATGACTGATGTAATTTTATGCAGATCACCGTTTAAAATGTTGCAATATGTCGCCTCGTTCGTCTGTGATCCAACTTCAATGACATAACATAAACGCGGATTTCAAAATGCGAAATTTTGCTTAACCGTGCTTCCCATATGCGACCAACCGGTAATTTCTTCCATAATATGCTCTTTACATTACCTACAATCATTTTGAGCCAGAATTACAACAATAAATTTTTTTCAATTTTTTGCAAAAATCCCTGATGGTTAGCCTTACCGATTTTGAACGGATAAAATTTATTGTCACGGATTTTGTATGTAACGGTTACTTTGGATGACTGATGTAATTTTAAGCAGATCACCGTTTAAAATGTTGCAATATGTCGCCTCGTTCGTCTGTGATCCAACTTCAATGACATAACATAAACGCGGATTTCAAATGCGAAATTTTGCTTAACCGTGCTTCCCATATGCGACCAACCGGTAATTTCTTCCATAATATGCTCTTTACATTACCTACAATCATTTTGAGCCGGAATTACAACAATAAATTTTTTTCAATTTTTTGCAAAAATCCCTGATGGTTAGCCTTACCGATTTTGAACGGATAAAATTTATTGTCACGGATTTTGTATGTAACGGTTATTTTGGATGACTGATGTAATTTTAAGCAGATCACCGTTTAAAATGTTGCAATATGTCGCCTCGTTCGTCTGTGATCCAACTTCAATGACATAACATAAACGCGGATTTCAAAATGCGAAATTTTGCTTAACCGTGCTTCCCATATGCGACCAACCGGTAATTTCTTCCATAATATGCTCTTTACATTACCTACAATCATTTTGAGCCGGAATTACAACAATAAATTTTTTTCAATTTTTTGCAAAAAATCCCTGATGGTTAGCCTTACCGATTTTGAACGGATAAAATTTATGGTCACGTATTTTGTATGTAACGGTTATTTTGGATGACTGATGTAATTTTAAGCAGATCACCGTTTAAAATGTTGCAATATGTCGCCTCGTTCGTCTGTGATCCAACTTCAATGACATAACATAAACGCGGATTTCAAAATGCGAAATTTTGCTTAACCGTGCTTCCCATATGCGACCAACCGGTAATTTCTTCCATAATATGCTCTTTACATTACCTACAATCATTTTGAGCCAGAATTACAACAATAAATTTTTTTCAATTTTTTGCAAAAATCCCTGATGGTTAGTTAGCCTTACCGATTTTGAACGGATAAAATTTATTGTCACGGATTTTGTATGTAACGGTTATTTTGGATGACTGATGTAATTTTAAGCAGATCACCGTTTAAAATGTTGCAATATGTCGCCTCGTTCGTCTGTGATCCAACTTCAATGACATAACATAAACGCGGATTTCAAAATGCGAAATTTTGCTTAACCGTGCTTCCCATATGCGACCAACCGGTAATTTCTTCCATAATATGCTCTTTATATTACCTACAATCATTTTGAGCCGGAATTACAACAATAAATTTTTTTCAATTTTTTGCAAAAATCCCTGATGGTTAGCCTTACCGATTTTGAACGGATAAAATTTATTGTCACGGATTTTGTATGTAACGGTTATTTTGGATGACTGATGTAATTTTAAGCAGATCACCGTTTAAAATGTTGCAATATGTCGCCTCGTTCGTCTGTGATCCAACTTCAATGACATAACATAAACGCGGATTTCAAAATGCGAAATTTTGCTTAACCGTGCTTCCCATATGCGACCAACCGGTAATTTCTTCCATAATATGCTCTTTACATTACCTACAATCATTTTGAGCCAGAATTACAACAATAAATTTTTTTCAATTTTTTGCAAAAATCCCTGATGGTTAGTTAGCCTTACCGATTTTGAACGGATAAAATTTATTGTCACGGATTTTGTATGTAACGGTTATTTTGGATGACTGATGTAATTTGAAGCAGATCACCGTTTAAAATGTTGCAATATGTCGCCTCGTTCGTCTGTGATCCAACTTCAATGACATAACATAAACGCGGATTTCAAAATGCGAAATTTTGCTTAACCGTGCTTCCCATATGCGACCAACCGGTAATTTCTTCCATAATATGCTCTTTACATTACCTACAATCATTTTGAGCCGGAATTACAACAATAAATTTTTTTCAATTTTTTGCAAAAATCCCTGATGTTAGCCTTACCGATTTTGAACGGATAAAATTTATTGTCACGGATTTTGTATGTAACGGTTATTTTGGATGACTGATGTAATTTTAAGCAGATCACCGTTTAAAATGTTGCAATATGTCGCCTCGTTCGTCTGTGATCCAACTTCAATGACATAACATAAACGCGGATTTCAAAATGCGAAATTTTGCTTAACCGTGCTTCCCATATGCGACCAACCGGTAATTTCTTCCATAATATGCTCTTTACATTACCTACAATCATTTTGAGCCGGAATTACAACAATAAATTTTTTTCAATTTTTTGCAAAAAATCCCTGATGGTTAGCCTTACCGATTTTGAACGGATAAAATTTATGGTCACGTATTTTGTATGTAACGGTTATTTTGGATGACTGATGTAATTTTAAGCAGATCACCGTTTAAAATGTTGCAATATGTCGCCTCGTTCGTCTGTGATCCAACTTCAATGACATAACATAAACGCGGATTTCAAAATGCGAAATTTTGCTTAACCGTGCTTCCCATATGCGACCAACCGGTAATTTCTTCCATAATATGCTCTTTACATTACCTACAATCATTTTGAGCCGGAATTACAACAATAAATTTTTTTCAATTTTTTGCAAAAATCCCTGATGGTTAGTTAGCCTTACCGATTTTGAACGGATAAAATTTATTGTCACGGATTTTGTATGTAACGGTTATTTTGGATGACTGATGTAATTTTAAGCAGATCACCGTTTAAAATGTTGCAATATGTCGCCTCGTTCGTCTGTGATCCAACTTCAATGACATAACATAAACGCGGATTTCAAAATGCGAAATTTTGCTTAACCGTGCTTCCCATATGCGACCAACCGGTAATTTCTTCCATAATATGCTCTTTACATTACCTACAATCATTTTGAGCCGGAATTACAACAATAAATTTTTTTCAATTTTTTGCAAAAATCCCTGATGGTTAGCCTTACCGATTTTGAACGGATAAAATTTATTGTCACGGATTTTGTATGTAACGGTTATTTTGGATGACTGATGTAATTTTAAGCAGATCACCGTTTAAAATGTTGCAATATGTCGCCTCGTTCGTCTGTGATCCAACTTCAATGACATAACATAAACGCGGATTTCAAAATGCGAAATTTTGCTTAACCGTGCTTCCCATATGCGACCAACCGGTAATTTCTACCATAATATGCTCTTTACATTACTTACAATCATTTTAAGCCGGAATTACAACAATAAATTTTTTTCAATTTTTTGCAAAAATCCCTGATGGTTAGCCTTACCGATTTTGAACGGATAAAATTTATTGTCACGGGTTTTGTATGTAACGGTTATTTTGGATGATTGATGTAATTTTAAGCAGATCACCGTTTAAAATGTTGCAATATGTCGCCTCGTTCGTCTGTGATCCAACTTCAATGACATAACATAAACGCGGATTTCAAAATGCGAAATTTTGCTTAACCGTGCTTCCCATATGCGACCAACCGGTAATTTCTTCCATAATATGCTCTTTACATTACCTACAATCATTTTGAGCCGGAATTACAACAATAAATTTTTTTCAATTTTTTGCAAAAAATCCCTGATGGTTAGCCTTACCGATTTTGAACGGATAAAATTTATGGTCACGTATTTTGTATGTAACGGTTATTTTGGATGACTGATGTAATTTTAAGCAGATCACCGTTTAAAATGTTGCAATATGTCGCCTCGTTCGTCTGTGATCCAACTTCAATGACATAACATAAACGCGGATTTCAAAATGCGAAATTTTGCTTAACCGTGCTTCCCATATGCGACCAACCGGTAATTTCTTCCATAATATGCTCTTTACATTACCTACAATCATTTTGAGCCGGAATTACAACAATAAATTTTTTTCAATTTTTTGCAAAAATCCCTGATGGTTAGTTAGCCTTACCGATTTTGAACGGATAAAATTTATTGTCACGGATTTTGTATGTAACGGTTATTTTGGATGACTGATGTAATTTTAAGCAGATCACCGTTTAAAATGTTGCAATATGTCGCCTCGTTCGTCTGTGATCCAACTTCAATGACATAACATAAACGCGGATTTCAAAATGCGAAATTTTGCTTAACCGTGCTTCCCATATGCGACCAACCGGTAATTTCTTCCATAATATGCTCTTTACATTACCTACAATCATTTTGAGCCGGAATTACAACAATAAATTTTTTTTAATTTTTTGCAAAAATCCCTGATGGTTAGCCTTACCGATTTTGAACGGATAAAATTTATTGTCACGGATTTTGTATGTAACGGTTATTTTGGATGACTGATGTAATTTTAAGCAGATCACCGTTTAAAATGTTGCAATATGTCGCCTCGTTCGTCTGTGATCCAACTTCAATGACATAACATAAACGCGGATTTCAAAATGCGAAATTTTGCTTAACCGTGCTTCCCATATGCGACCAACCGGTAATTTCTACCATAATATGCTCTTTACATTACTTACAATCATTTTAAGCCGGAATTACAACAATAAATTTTTTTCAATTTTTTGCAAAAATCCCTGATGGTTAGCCTTACCGATTTTGAACGGATAAAATTTATTGTCACGGATTTTGTATGTAACGGTTATTTTGGATGACTGATGTAATTTTAAGCAGATCACCGTTTAAAATGTTGCAATATGTCGCCTCGTTCGTCTGTGATCCAACTTCAATGACATAACATAAACGCGGATTTCAAAATGCGAAATTTTGCTTAACCGTGCTTCCCATATGCGACCAACCGGTAATTTCTTCCATAATATGCTCTTTACATTACCTACAATCATTTTGAGCCGGAATTACAACAATAAATTTTTTTCAATTTTTTGCAAAAATCCCTGATGGTTAGTTAGCCTTACCGATTTTGAACGGATAAAATTTATTGTCACGGATTTTGTATGTAACGGTTATTTTGGATGACTGATGTAATTTTAAGCAGATCACCGTTTAAAATGTTGCAATATGTCGCCTCGTTCGTCTGTGATCCAACTTCAATGACATAACATAAACGCGGATTTCAAAATGCGAAATTTTGCTTAACCGTGCTTCCCATATGCGACCAACCGGTAATTTCTTCCATAATATGCTCTTTACATTACCTACAATCATTTTGAGCCGGAATTACAACAATAAATTTTTTTCAATTTTTTGCAAAAATCCCTGATGGTTAGCCTTACCGATTTTGAACGGATAAAATTTATTGTCACGGATTTTGTATGTAACGGTTATTTTGGATGACTGATGTAATTTTAAGCAGATCACCGTTTAAAATGTTGCAATATGTCGCCTCGTTCGTCTGTGATCCAACTTCAATGACATAACATAAACGCGGATTTCAAAATGCGAAATTTTGCTTAACCGTGCTTCCCATATGCGACCAACCGGTAATTTCTTCCATAATATGCTCTTTACATTACCTACAATCATTTTGAGCCGGAATTACAACAATAAATTTTTTTCAATTTTTTGCAAAAAATCCCTGATGGTTAGCCTTACCGATTTTGAACGGATAAAATTTATGGTCACGGATTTTGTATGTAACGGTTATTTTGGATGACTGATGTAATTTTAAGCAGATCACCGTTTAAAATGTTGCAATATGTCGCCTCGTTCGTCTGTGATCCAACTTCAATGACATAACATAAACGCGGATTTCAAAATGCGAAATTTTGCTTAACCGTGCTTCCCATATGCGACCAACCGGTAATTTCTTCCATAATATGCTCTTTACATTACCTACAATCATTTTGAGCCGGAATTACAACAATAAATTTTTTTCAATTTTTTGCAAAAATCCCTGATGGTTAGTTAGCCTTACCGATTTTGAACGGATAAAATTTATTGTCACGGATTTTGTATGTAACGGTTATTTTGGATGACTGATGTAATTTTAAGCAGATCACCGTTTAAAATGTTGCAATATGTCGCCTCGTTCGTCTGTGATCCAACTTCAATGACATAACATAAACGCGGATTTCAAAATGCGAAATTTTGCTTAACCGTGCTTCCCATATGCGACCAACCGGTAATTTCTACCATAATATGCTCTTTACATTACTTACAATCATTTTAAGCCGGAATTACAACAATAAATTTTTTTCAATTTTTTGCAAAAATCCCTGATGGTTACCTTACCGATTTTGAACGGATAAAATTTATTGTCACGGATTTTGTATGTAACGGTTATTTTGGATGACTGATGTAATTTTAAGCAGATCACCGTTTAAAATGTTGCAATATGTCGCCTCGTTCGTCTGTGATCCAACTTCAATGACATAACATAAACGCGGATTTCAAAATGCGAAATTTTGCTTAACCGTGCTTCCCATATGCGACCAACCGGTAATTTCTTCCATAATATGCTCTTTACATTACCTACAATCATTTTGAGCCGGAATTACAACAATAAATTTTTTTCAATTTTTTGCAAAAATCCCTGATGGTTAGCCTTACCGATTTTGAACGGATAAAATTTATTGTCACGGATTTTGTATGTAACGGTTATTTTGGATGACTGATGTAATTTTAAGCAGATCACCGTTTAAAATGTTGCAATATGTCGCCTCGTTCGTCTGTGATCCAACTTCAATGACATAACATAAACGCGGATTTCAAAATGCGAAATTTTGCTTAACCGTGCTTCCCATATGCGACCAACCGGTAATTTCTACCATAATATGCTCTTTACATTACTTACAATCATTTTAAGCCGGAATTACAACAATAAATTTTTTTCAATTTTTTGCAAAAATCCCTGATGGTTACCTTACCGATTTTGAACGGATAAAATTTATTGTCACGGATTTTGTATGTAACGGTTATTTTGGATGACTGATGTAATTTTAAGCAGATCACCGTTTAAAATGTTGCAATATGTCGCCTCGTTCGTCTGTGATCCAACTTCAATGACATAACATAAACGCGGATTTCAAAATGCGAAATTTTGCTTAACCGTGCTTCCCATATGCGACCAACCGGTAATTTCTTCCATAATATGCTCTTTACATTACCTACAATCATTTTGAGCCGGAATTACAACAATAAATTTTTTTCAATTTTTTGCAAAAATCCCTGATGGTTAGCCTTACCGATTTTGAACGGATAAAATTTATTGTCACGGATTTTGTATGTAACGGTTATTTTGGATGACTGATGTAATTTTAAGCAGATCACCGTTTAAAATGTTGCAATATGTCGCCTCGTTCGTCTGTGATCCAACTTCAATGACATAACATAAACGCGGATTTCAAAATGCGAAATTTTGCTTAACCGTGCTTCCCATATGCGACCAACCGGTAATTTCTTCCATAATATGCTCTTTATATTACCTACAATCATTTTGAGCCGGAATTACAACAATAAATTTTTTTCAATTTTTTGCAAAAATCCCTGATTGTTAGCCTTACCGATTTTGAACGGATAAAATTTATTGTCACGGATTTTGTATGTAACGGTTATTTTGGATGACTGATGTAATTTTAAGCAGATCACCGTTTAAAATGTTGCAATATGTCGCCTCGTTCGTCTGTGATCCAACTTCAATGACATAACATAAACGCGGATTTCAAAATGCGAAATTTTGCTTAACCGTGCTTCCCATATGCGACCAACCGGTAATTTCTTCCATAATATGCTCTTTACATTACCTACAATCATTTTGAGCCGGAATTACAACAATAAATTTTTTTCAATTTTTTGCAAAAATCCCTGATGGTTAGCCTTACCGATTTTGAACGGATAAAATTTATTGTCACGGATTTTGTATGTAACGGTTATTTTGGATGACTGATGTAATTTTAAGCAGATCACCGTTTAAAATGTTGCAATATGTCGCCTCGTTCGTCTGTGATCCAACTTCAATGACATAACATAAACGCGGATTTCAAAATGCGAAATTTTGCTTAACCGTGCTTCCCATATGCGACCAACCGGTAATTTCTACCATAATATGCTCTTTACATTACTTACAATCATTTTAAGCCGGAATTACAACAATAAATTTTTTTCAATTTTTTGCAAAAATCCCTGATGGTTAGCCTTACCGATTTTGAACGGATAAAATTTATTGTCACGGATTTTGTATGTAACGGTTATTTTGGATGACTGATGTAATTTTAAGCAGATCACCGTTTAAAATGTTGCAATATGTCGCCTCGTTCGTCTGTGATCCAACTTCAATGACATAACATAAACGCGGATTTCAAAATGCGAAATTTTGCTTAACCGTGCTTCCCATATGCGACCAACCGGTAATTTCTACCATAATATGCTCTTTACATTACTTACAATCATTTTAAGCCGGAATTACAACAATAAATTTTTTTCAATTTTTTGCAAAAATCCCTGATGGTTAGCCTTACCGATTTTGAACGGATAAAATTTATTGTCACGGATTTTGTATGTAACGGTTATTTTGGATGACTGATGTAATTTTAAGCAGATCACCGTTTAAAATGTTGCAATATGTCGCCTCGTTCGTCTGTGATCCAACTTCAATGACATAACATAAATGCGGATTTCAAAATGCGAAATTTTGCTTAACCGTGCTTCCCATATGCGACCAACCGGTAATTTCTTCCATAATATGCTCTTTACATTACCTACAATCATTTTGAGCCGGAATTACAACAATAAATTTTTTTCAATTTTTTGCAAAAAATCCCTGATGGTTAGCCTTACCGATTTTGAACGGATAAAATTTATTGTCACGGATTTTGTATGTAACGGTTATTTTGGATGACTGATGTAATTTTAAGCAGATCACCGTTTAAAATGTTGCAATATGTCGCCTCGTTCGTCTGTGATCCAACTTCAATGACATAACATAAACGCGGATTTCAAAATGCGAAATTTTGCTTAACCGTGCTTCCCATATGCGACCAACCGGTAATTTCTACCATAATATGCTCTTTACATTACTTACAATCATTTTAAGCCGGAATTACAACAATAAATTTTTTTCAATTTTTTGCAAAAATCCCTGATGGTTAGCCTTACCGATTTTGAACGGATAAAATTTATTGTCACGGATTTTGTATGTAACGGTTATTTTGGATGACTGATGTAATTTTAAGCAGATCACCGTTTAAAATGTTGCAATATGTCGCCTCGTTCGTCTGTGATCCAACTTCAATGACATAACATAAACGCGGATTTCAAAATGCGAAATTTTGCTTAACCGTGCTTCCCATATGCGACCAACCGGTAATTTCTTCCATAATATGCTCTTTACATTACCTACAATCATTTTGAGCCGGAATTACAACAATAAATTTTTTTCAATTTTTTGCAAAAAATCCCTGATGGTTAGCCTTACCGATTTTGAACGGATAAAATTTATTGTCACGAATTTTGTATGTAACGGTTATTTTGGATGACTGATGTAATTTTAAGCAGATCACCGTTTAAAATGTTGCAATATGTCGCCTCGTTCGTCTGTGATCCAACTTCAATGACATAACATAAACGCGGATTTCAAAATGCGAAATTTTGCTTAACCGTGCTTCCCATATGCGACCAACCGGTAATTTCTTCCATAATATGCTCTTTATATTACCTACAATCATTTTGAGCCGGAATTACAACAATAAATTTTTTTCAATTTTTTGCAAAAATCCCTGATTGTTAGCCTTACCGATTTTGAACGGATAAAATTTATTGTCACGGATTTTGTATGTAACGGTTATTTTGGATGACTGATGTAATTTTAAGCAGATCACCGTTTAAAATGTTGCAATATGTCGCCTCGTTCGTCTGTGATCCAACTTCAATGACATAACATAAACGCGGATTTCAAAATGCGAAATTTTGCTTAACCGTGCTTCCCATATGCGACCAACCGGTAATTTCTACCATAATATGCTCTTTACATTACTTACAATCATTTTAAGCCGGAATTACAACAATAAATTTTTTTCAATTTTTTGCAAAAATCCCTGATGGTTAGCCTTACCGATTTTGAACGGATAAAATTTATTGTCACGGATTTTGTATGTAACGGTTATTTTGGATGACTGATGTAATTTTAAGCAGATCACCGTTTAAAATGTTGCAATATGTCGCCTCGTTCGTCTGTGATCCAACTTCAATGACATAACATAAACGCGGATTTCAAAATGCGAAATTTTGCTTAACCGTGCTTCCCATATGCGACCAACCGGTAATTTCTACCATAATATGCTCTTTACATTACTTACAATCATTTTAAGCCGGAATTACAACAATAAATTTTTTTCAATTTTTTGCAAAAATCCCTGATGGTTGCCTTACCGATTTTGAACGGATAAAATTTATTGTCACGGATTTTGTATGTAACGGTTATTTTGGATGACTGATGTAATTTTAAGCAGATCACCGTTTAAAATGTTGCAATATGTCGCCTCGTTCGTCTGTGATCCAACTTCAATGACATAACATAAACGCGGATTTCAAAATGCGAAATTTTGCTTAACCGTGCTTCCCATATGCGACCAACCGGTAATTTCTACCATAATATGCTCTTTACATTACTTACAATCATTTTAAGCCGGAATTACAACAATAAATTTTTTTCAATTTTTTGCAAAAATCCCTGATGGTTAGCCTTACCGATTTTGAACGGATAACATTTATTGTCACGGATTTTGTATGTAACGGTTATTTTGGATGACTGATGTAATTTTAAGCAGATCACCGTTTAAAATGTTGCAATATGTCGCCTCGTTCGTCTGTGATCCAACTTCAATGACATAACATAAACGCGGATTTCAAAATGCGAAATTTTGCTTAACCGTGCTTCCCATATGCGACCAACCGGTAATTTCTTCCATAATATGCTCTTTACATTACCTACAATCATTTTGAGCCGGAATTACAACAATAAATTTTTTTCAATTTTTTGCAAAAATCCCTGATGGTTAGCCTTACCGATTTTGAACGGATAAAATTTATTGTCACGGATTTTGTATGTAACGGTTATTTTGGATGACTGATGTAATTTTAAGCAGATCACCGTTTAAAATGTTGCAATATGTCGCCTCGTTCGTCTGTGATCCAACTTCAATGACATAACATAAACGCGGATTTCAAAATGCGAAATTTTGCTTAACCGTGCTTCCCATATGCGACCAACCGGTAATTTCTACCATAATATGCTCTTTACATTACTTACAATCATTTTAAGCCGGAATTACAACAATAAATTTTTTTCAATTTTTTGCAAAAATCCCTGATGGTTAGCCTTACCGATTTTGAACGGATAAAATTTATTGTCACGGATTTTGTATGTAACGGTTATTTTGGATGACTGATGTAATTTTAAGCAGATCACCGTTTAAAATGTTGCAATATGTCGCCTCGTTCGTCTGTGATCCAACTTCAATGACATAACATAAACGCGGATTTCAAAATGCGAAATTTTGCTTAACCGTGCTTCCCATATGCGACCAACCGGTAATTTCTACCATAATATGCTCTTTACATTACTTACAATCATTTTAAGCCGGAATTACAACAATAAATTTTTTTCAATTTTTTGCAAAAATCCCTGATGGTTAGCCTTACCGATTTTGAACGGATAAAATTTATTGTCACGGATTTTGTATGTAACGGTTATTTTGGATGACTGATGTAATTTTAAGCAGATCACCGTTTAAAATGTTGCAATATGTCGCCTCGTTCGTCTGTGATCCAACTTCAATGACATAACATAAACGCGGATTTCAAAATGCGAAATTTTGCTTAACCGTGCTTCCCATATGCGACCAACCGGTAATTTCTACCATAATATGCTCTTTACATTACTTACAATCATTTTAAGCCGGAATTACAACAATAAATTTTTTTCAATTTTTTGCAAAAATCCCTGATGGTTAGCCTTACCGATTTTGAACGGATAAAATTTATTGTCACGGATTTTGTATGTAACGGTTATTTTGGATGACTGATGTAATTTTAAGCAGATCACCGTTTAAAATGTTGCAATATGTCGCCTCGTTCGTCTGTGATCCAACTTCAATGACATAACATAAACGCGGATTTCAAAATGCGAAATTTTGCTTAACCGTGCTTCCCATATGCGACCAACCGGTAATTTCTTCCATAATATGCTCTTTACATTACCTACAATCATTTTGAGCCGGAATTACAACAATAAATTTTTTTCAATTTTTTGCAAAAATCCCTGATGGTTAGCCTTACCGATTTTGAACGGATAAAATTTATTGTCACGGATTTTGTATGTAACGGTTATTTTGGATGACTGATGTAATTTTAAGCAGATCACCGTTTAAAATGTTGCAATATGTCGCCTCGTTCGTCTGTGATCCAACTTCAATGACATAACATAAACGCGGATTTCAAAATGCGAAATTTTGCTTAACCGTGCTTCCCATATGCGACCAACCGGTAATTTCTTCCATAATATGCTCTTTACATTACCTACAATCATTTTGAGCCGGAATTACAACAATAAATTATTTTCAATTTTTTGCAAAAATCCCTGATCGTTAGCCTTACCGATTTTGAACGGATAAAATTTATTGTCACGGATTTTGTATGTAACGGTTATTTTGGATGACTGATGTAATTTTAAGCAGATCACCGTTTAAAATGTTGCAATATGTCGCCTCGTTCGTCTGTGATCCAACTTCAATGACATAACATAAACGCGGATTTCAAAATGCGAAATTTTGCTTAACCGTGCTTCCCATATGCGACCAACCGGTAATTTCTTCCATAATATGCTCTTTACATTACCTACAATCATTTTGAGCCGGAATTACAACAATAAATTTTTTTCAATTTTTTGCAAAAATCCCTGATGGTGTTAGCCTTACCGATTTTGAACGGATAAAATTTATTGTCACGGATTTTGTATGTAACGGTTATTTTGGATGACTGAAAATGTTGCAATATGTCGCCTCGTTCGTCTGTGATCCAACTTCAATGACATAACATAAACGCGGATTTCAAAATGCGAAATTTTGCTTAACCGTGCTTCTCATATGCGACCAACCGGTAATTTCTTCCATAATATGCTCTTTACATTACCTACAATCATTTTGAGCCGGAATTACAACAATAAATTTTTTTCAATTTTTTGCAAAAATCCCTGATGGTTAACCTTACCGATTTTGAACAGATAAAATTTATTGTCACGGATTTTGTATGTAACGGTTATTTTGGATGACTGATGTAATTTTAAGCAGATCACCGTTTAAAATGTTGCAATATGTCGCCTCGTTCGTCTGTGATCCAACTTCAATGATGTTATGGATTACTGATACTAAACTGTAGCTCATAATATATACCTCTGCATGTATATAAGTACATAAGCATGTAATTACTTTATATAACTAAAATACTGATTAGGTACAGCATCTTTGTATATGTATTGTAAGTACCAAAATCTATAAATTACCAACTTTGTCTGATTGCATCAGTCAGATTTTGGGTATCGATTAATGAACACAAAACAAATTATATTATACATAAATAAAATAAAAACAATAAAAAATGTCAATAAAATAAAATATCTTAAAAGTGCATAGTTTAGTTTATTTATAAATTGAAATTGAATTCCTTAAATTTCCACACCGTTCTACAACAAAAAAACTTGGTGGCAGCGGAGGGATTGCTCTATGCAGCAATTCTTGGTGTGGAAACTCTTCCAATTAAAAACGTTAAACATCATGGACAATAAGTGATAGCGTGAAATTAAACGTTACTTTAACGTAAAAGTGTAGTGCAATATTTAACACATGTGTTAGAAAAAAAACGTTTTTTGAAAATGTGAAAATGCACAGTTTTAATAATTAAAATCAATAAGGAATTATTTAAAATATAAATCTATAATTTTATCATAAAAATTTAAATTCAAAATTAAAACAATTTCGTAATAACAGTTAATTTCATATTATGTTAAAATCATAAGTGTAAACACATGTGGCTGATGTATAAAAACCGCAATTAAACATCAATCATACGATATGAACAATTATTCAATCACATAAAATTCGTATCATATCATATCATACGAGGATTAACTGACCAGCGAAACCGTATAGATGATTCGAGAAATTTCATTACCGGTCCAATTTCATCATCGTTTTCAAGCAATCAAAGCAATTATCGGATCATCATAAAATTAGTCATTCATCAAAGCCATTTTATTATCATCGTACGATAACCAAACGGATTAACAAAAATTTTAACGGTTCATCATCATTTACAAAGTGTGTAACCAGTCATCATAAAAGATTTTTTGTGCCATCAAAGACAACAATTAATTAAACCAACAAATTATTTCATCGGGTTATCATAACTCATATATTGGATATCGTATCAACGGATAGCCGCTTCATTAAAAGTTACAGCCGCATTAACACATAATTCAACAAATATTTATCTCACATCGCTTCGTTAACAAATTCCTGTTCCCAACGAATTATTTTACAAATATGCTGATGCTAAATATATAAACCAACAACAGAGATCATACAATCGGAGAATAATTCAGTTTTTCATTCAATGGATATTATTATGACATCAGGTTATGTATATGTCATTACGGAGATTTTGTCAAGGTTAGTTTACATTTTTTTCCTTATTCTCAACTTTATCATATTTATTTAATTGATGACTGTTCTGTAAAAAAAAAAAAATTTTATGATTTGTCAAAATCCAAATTTATTTTTACATTTATATTGTGGATATTGTGATTCCCGTTCACCGGTTCATATTAGCATATCGATCATCTTAAATTTTGTTTCTATATTTAAATTAAATATGTTGTTATCACATTATTCTTTTGCTAGTTATATTTTAAAACTCTCCTACATTTAAATTTAATTTTATGTCATCCGAAAGTTTGGATAATTCCAAGAGTCACTCGTACGTTACTTTGCGAAGTCGAATTATAAAGAAAACCAAAAGGCGATCAAGATCTCTAAATGAAAAATATAACATAGATAACACTGACGACATTAAGTCTACTGATTTGTCTCAAGTGAATAAACAGTTAAATAAATCTTCGCGTACAACCATGTCCGTTTTAAACTTAGACGTTGCTCTAAAAATCATTCCTGATTTTGATGGTAGCACAGATCGTCTACATAAATTTTTATTATGTTGTGATATGGTATATAATGGTTTATTGCACACGGAATATGAAAAAATTCTCAATTTAATCAAAACAAAACTTTCATATAAAGCATACGACATAGTGAAATATACTGATTATGGTACCTGGAAAGAATTGAAAGATGAGTTAAAAAATAAATTTCAATGCTCCAAATCCATAGAACAATTACAAATAGAGCTCATTAATATTAGGCAACAAAGAACTGAGAACGTTACAGCATATGCAAGCAGGGTTGAAAAATTACTTTCCGAATTGAACGAAGTGTGTATAGCTAGTGAAGGTACGACTGCTTCAAAAACCATTGTAAACCTAAATTCTAAGACAGCTCTCAAAGCCTTTCAAGAAGGCCTACTTGATCCAATCAAATTAATCATTAAAGCTTGTCGCTTTACTACACTTCAGGATTCCATAAATAAAGCTTGTGAAGAAGAACTTATTTTAAGTACACGTAATACATTCCATTCTTATGATCAAACAAATAAAGTTAAGTGCCAAATATGCAAGCGAGTTGGGCATTCTGCAGAAAAATGCTACAATCGTTATCCAGAACAGAAAACCCAAGTTATAAGTGGAATTATACCAAATCATACATCATTTAAAAGGTATAATGAAACAGGACGTCACAAGCCAGAAATCGGAATAGTTCAGAAAACTTTAATTTGCGCTTACTGCAAGGCGCCTGGTCATCATATCAGTATTTGCAGAAAACGTCAGTTTGTTAACATGAACAAACAGAACGAAATTTCAAACCAAAACATTCAATCTTCTTCGGGAAATGCCTCGGGATCCGTTCCAACAATTTCGGCAAACACTCCAGTTCGGATCCAGAATTTAAAGTAGAGTGTTTCCCAGATGCAACCATTAATAATTTACCAAATAATCATGATAATTCCAATTTCTTAATTGAGTCTACTAATATTAATTCACATCGTTTCAATCACAAATCTAATCCAGATTCAATTCATAATTCTTGCAACCTAAATTTAATGCCTTATTCAATTAACATGACTAACCACAACAACAATAAAAAATATATTGAACTACAATTGGACATATTGAATACAAAATCGTTTCTCTTTTTGGTCGACACCGGGGCTGACATTAGCATAATAAAACGGAATTTCTTGGCTGAAGATACACTATGTTACCCAGAAAGAAAATGTAAAATTAAAGGGATAACTACTCAACTAATCGAGACGATAGCTAGTTGTGAAGGCAATATAATTCTATCGGAAACCCTTTCCATAAACCACACATTCCAAATCGTTTCAAATTCGTTTCCTATCTCATGTGCTGGTATTATTGGTAAGGATTTTCTGTCTAAATACAAATGTAAGATAGACTTTTCTAATTACGTTTTTGAAATCTTGTTTAACGATATTTCAATTCAACTTAAATTAACCTCTAAAGATTCTGTTCTAATTCCTGCTCGTTCAGAAAAAACAACTTCAATATATTCCAATATTCCAAACGAAGTCGATTATGTATGCCAATCATCTCAAATTGTCTCTGGAGTGTATATAGCGAATTCCATTATTAAATCACAAAACAATCTCGTTACTATCAGCATAGTAAATACAAACGATTATGAAGTCGAAATAGAAAATCTTAATTTACCGCTAACGAAACTAGACGAGTTTGAGGTAATCCAGTTAAATTCTTGGTCAAATGTTATAAGAAATCGATTGCAAATTATCGAATCTTCTCTAAAAACCGACCATCTTAATCAAGAAGAACGAAACTCTATTATAAACCTGTGTCGGAAATACAACGAAATATTCTTTGTGTCTGGTGACAAGCTTACTACAACGGATGTCACGATGCACAAAATTAGAACCGGTAGTAACGTAGAGCCCATATATTTCAAGCAATACAGGTTACCCGAGTCCACGAAAGCTGAAATCAACAAACAGATAACCGAAATGTTGAAAGATGACATAATTGAACCAAGTAAAAGCCCATGGAATTTTCCATTGATTGTAGTCCCTAAAAAAACTGCTAACAATGAAGAAAAGAAATGGAGAATCGTGGTGGATTTTCGTAAATTAAACGACGTAACCGTCAACGACGTATTTCCTTTAC
Organism: Nephrotoma flavescens; assembly: GCA_932526605.1. Lineage (NCBI taxonomy): Eukaryota > Metazoa > Arthropoda > Insecta > Diptera > Tipulidae > Nephrotoma > Nephrotoma flavescens. The sequence continues at coordinate 79,785,055 of OW052220.1, forward strand.
CAAACATAAGTGATATCTTGGACCACCTTGGCAAATCTAAATATTTTTCAACGTTAGATCTTGCCAAGGGCTATCATCAAATTTCGTTAAATCCCAAAGACAGGGAGAAGACTGCATTTAATACTCACTTAGGACATTTTCAGTTTAAGCGAATGCCGTTCGGGTTAAAAAGTGCACCGGCAACGTTTCAACGTTTTATGAATACTATTCTAAGTGGTTTAAATGGGATTAAATGCATTGTTTACTTGGATGATGTGATAGTGACTGGTTATAATCTTGATGATCATAACAACAAACTAGAATCCGTTTTCAACTGTTTCAAAATCAATAATCTGAAGGTCAATCTTGAGAAATGCCAATTCTTATCTAAGGAAATCATATACCTGGGTCACACAGTCACTGAAGAAGGAATTAAACCGGATCAAAAGAAAATAGAAGCAATACGAAATTATCCCCAACCTAACACTCAAAAGGAAGTTAAATCGTTTTTGGGCCTGGCTGGTTATTACCGCCGTTTTATTAAACAATTTTCCGAAATAGCAAAACCTCTTACAATTTTATTAAAGAAGGAACAACCATTTATTTGGAATGCGTTTTGCGATGAAGCTTTCACCAAACTAAAACACTGTTTACTAAATCCTCCGATTCTACAACACCCTGATTTTTCCTTACCCTTCACTATAACCACCGATGCAAGTGATATTGCAATCGGCGGAGTGCTCTCTCAAAACATAAACAACTTTGATTTACCAATTGCATTTGCTAGTAGAGTGCTCAATAAAGCTGAACTTAATTATCCAACGATAGAAAAGGAGCTGTTGGCTATAGTATGGGCTTGCGGCCATATGTATATGGTCGTCACTTTTCCATAATTACAGATCATAAGCCGTTGATATGGCTGTGTAATTTAAGAAACCCTTCTTCTCGGTTAATGAGGTGGCGCATTAGATTGGAAAATTTTGATTATAAGGTTTACCACAAACCTGGAAGTCACAATCAAAATGCGGATGCTTTAAGCAGAGTAGTAATTGTACCAGATCAACCTCCAGAACTTCCATCAACTACCAAAGAAGTCAATGTCACAACGCGATCACAAAGCAAACAACTGTCCGAAATCACGCCAAATACCAAAAATCTTCAAAATATTGAAAGTTCTGAACCAAACTTGCCTAATTCCAAAATAATACATCTCACTGACGATTCTGAAATTAATAAAGTGATTGAACAATTTCATTCTAAACCATTAGGTGGACATCAAGGTGTTTTCCGAACAGCACAGCGGATCAAAAGGTATTATTATTTCAATAATATGTATACTCGTATTAGAAAAATAATTAGATCATGTGAATTGTGCCAAAAAAATAAATGTTACAAACTCAACAAAATTCCAATGCAAATAACTTCAACATCGTCTCAAGCATTCGAAAAGCTATTTTTAGACATAGTCGGTCCTCTCCCAGTGTCCTATCAAGAAAACAAATATATACTTACCATTCAGGACGACCTCACTAAGTTTTCCCTCGCATTTCCTCTTAAGAACCAGGAAGCGGAAACCGTGGCTCGAGTCTTTCTAGAACAAATAATATGTGTTTTCGGAACCCCTCAACAAATACTAGCCGATCAAGGGACGAACTTTATGAGCGATCTGTTCACAAACATATGTAAACTTCTAAAAAATTAAAAAATTAAACACAACTGCCTACCATCCACAGACGAATGGAGCGTTAGAGCGGTCCCACAGAACATGGACGGAATACCTGAGAAATTACACTCAGTCAGACCCACTCAATTGGGATTCTTGGCTTCCTTATGCTATCTTTACTTTTAATTCGACTCCGCACAGTGCAACCAAATACATGCCTTTTGAATTACTATTTGGTTGGAAACCTGTGATACCTACAGCATTACTGCAGGAACCAGAAATAGTCTATAACTATGATGATTATATGTTGGAACTTAAAAGCCGAATGCAAATATCATTTCAAAACGCCAAGGAGAATCTTATAAATCAAAAACTTAGATCTAAGGAGTATTACGATAACAACACCCAAATTAAACATTTCCAAGTCGGTGATCTAGTTTTATTAAAAAATGAAGTTCGATATACCAAATTTGCACCTCTTTGGAATGGTCCGTTCGAAGTTAAACAAATTAATTCACAAACCAATACTACAATATTAATAAAAAATAAATTGAAAACAGTTCATAATAATCGATTAAAGCTGTTTGTAAGTTAATGATTCTTGGTTGAGAATTTCGAAACGAATTTAAACTATGTTATATAAAATAAGTCCCATATTGAAATTAAATAAAAATAAAAGTTTTTTTTTCAAATTCATTACAATTATAAAAATTATTATATACTTATTTTTAAATTCATTCATATTTAAATACTATATTATTAATTATTAAATTTATTATTATATACAATTTTTTTAATTTTGAATTATAGCTAGAAAGTTAATTAAAGAAAATAGTTATAATTTTGTTTGTATAAAATAATCCTTAGGGTTATTTAAAACTTAGGGGGATGGTGTTATGGATTACTGATACTAAACTGTAGCTCATAATATATACCTCTGCATGTATATAAGTACATAAGCATGTAATTACTTTATATAACTAAAATACTGATTAGGTACAGCATCTTTGTATATGTATTGTAAGTACCAAAATCTATAAATTACCAACTTTGTCTGATTGCATCAGTCAGATTTTGGGTATCGATTAATGAACACAAAACAAATTATATTATACATAAATAAAATAAAAACAATAAAAAATGTCAATAAAATAAAATATCTTAAAAGTGCATAGTTTAGTTTATTTATAAATTGAAATTGAATTCCTTAAATTTCCACACCGTTCTACAACAATGACATAACATAAACGCGGATTTCAAAATGCGAAATTTTGCTTAACCGTGCTTCCCATATGCGACCAACCGGTAATTTCTTCCATAATATGCTCTTTACATTACCTACAATCATTTTGAGCCGGAATTACAGCAATAATTTTTTTTCAATTTTTTGCAAAAATCCCTGATGGTTGCCTTACCGATTTTGAACGGATAAAATTTATTGTCACGGATTTTGTATGTAACGGTTATTTTGGATGAATGATGTAATTTTAAGCAGATCACCGTTTAAAATGTTGCAATATGTCGCCTCGTTCGTCTGTGATCCAACTTCAATGACATAACATAAACGCGGATTTCAAAATGCGAAATTTTGCTTAACCGTGCTTCCCATATGCGACCAACCGGTAATTTCTTCCATAATATGCTCTTTACATTACCTACAATCATTTTGAGCCGGAATTACAGCAATAATTTTTTTTCAATTTTTTGCAAAAATCCCTGATGGTTGCCTTACCGATTTTGAACGGATAAAATTTATTGTCACGGATTTTGTATGTAACGGTTATTTTGGATGAATGATGTAATTTTAAGCAGATCACCGTTTAAAATGTTGCAATATGTCGCCTCGTTCGTCTGTGATCCAACTTCAATGACATAACATAAACGCGGATTTCAAAATGCGAAATTTTGCTTAACCGTGCTTCCCATATGCGACCAACCGGTAATTTCTTCCATAATATGCTCTTTACATTACCTACAATCATTTTGAGCCGGAATTACAGCAATAATTTTTTTTCAATTTTTTGCAAAAATCCCTGATGGTTGCCTTACCGATTTTGAACGGATAAAATTTATTGTCACGGATTTTGTATGTAACGGTTATTTTGGATGAATGATGTAATTTTAAGCAGATCACCGTTTAAAATGTTGCAATATGTCGCCTCGTTCGTCTGTGATCCAACTTCAATGACATAACATAAACGCGGATTTCAAAATGCGAAATTTTGCTTAACCGTGCTTCCCATATGCGACCAACCGGTAATTTCTTCCATAATATGCTCTTTACATTACCTACAATCATTTTGAGCCGGAATTACAGCAATAATGTTTTTTCAATTTTTTGCAAAAATCCCTGATGGTTGCCTTACCGATTTTGAACGGATAAAATTTATTGTCACGGATTTTGTATGTAACGGTTATTTTGGATGAATGATGTAATTTTAAGCAGATCACCGTTTAAAATGTTGCAATATGTCGCCTCGTTCGTCTGTGATCCAACTTCAATGACATAACATAAACGCGGATTTCAAAATGCGAAATTTTGCTTAACCGTGCTTCCCATATGCGACCAACCGGTAATTTCTTCCATAATATGCTCTTTACATTACCTACAATCATTTTGAGCCGGAATTACAACAATAAATTTTTTTCAATTTTTTGCAAAAATCCCTGATGGTTAGCCTTACCGATTTTGAACGGATAAAATTTATTGTCACGGATTTTGTATGTAACGGTTATTTTGGAAGACTGATGTAATTTTAAGCAGATCACCGTTTAAAATGTTGCAATATGTCGCCTCGTTCGTCTGTGATCCAACTTCAATGACATAACATAAACGCGGATTTCAAAATGCGAAATTTTGCTTAACCGTGCTTCCCATATGCGACCAACCGGTAATTTCTTCCATAATATGCTCTTTACATTACCTACAATCATTTTGAGCCGGAATTACAGCAATAATTTTTTTTCAATTTTTTGCAAAAATCCCTGATGGTTGCCTTACCGATTTTGAACGGATAAAATTTATTGTCACGGATTTTGTATGTAACGGTTATTTTGGATGAATGATGTAATTTTAAGCAGATCACCGTTTAAAATGTTGCAATATGTCGCCTCGTTCGTCTGTGATCCAACTTCAATGACATAACATAAACGCGGATTTCAAAATGCGAAATTTTGCTTAACCGTGCTTCCCATATGCGACCAACCGGTAATTTCTTCCATAATATGCTCTTTACATTACCTACAATCATTTTGAGCCGGAATTACAGCAATAATTTTTTTTCAATTTTTTGCAAAAATCCCTGATGGTTGCCTTACCGATTTTGAACGGATAAAATTTATTGTCACGGATTTTGTATGTAACGGTTATTTTGGATGAATGATGTAATTTTAAGCAGATCACCGTTTAAAATGTTGCAATATGTCGCCTCGTTCGTCTGTGATCCAACTTCAATGACATAACATAAACGCGGATTTCAAAATGCGAAATTTTGCTTAACCGTGCTTCCCATATGCGACCAACCGGTAATTTCTTCCATAATATGCTCTTTACATTACCTACAATCATTTTGAGCCGGAATTACAGCAATAATTTTTTTTCAATTTTTTGCAAAAATCCCTGATGGTTGCCTTACCGATTTTGAACGGATAAAATTTATTGTCACGGATTTTGTATGTAACGGTTATTTTGGATGAATGATGTAATTTTAAGCAGATCACCGTTTAAAATGTTGCAATATGTCGCCTCGTTCGTCTGTGATCCAACTTCAATGACATAACATAAACGCGGATTTCAAAATGCGAAATTTTGCTTAACCGTGCTTCCCATATGCGACCAACCGGTAATTTCTTCCATAATATGCTCTTTACATTACCTACAATCATTTTGAGCCGGAATTACAGCAATAATTTTTTTTCAATTTTTTGCAAAAATCCCTGATGGTTGCCTTACCGATTTTGAACGGATAAAATTTATTGTCACGGATTTTGTATGTAACGGTTATTTTGGATGAATGATGTAATTTTAAGCAGATCACCGTTTAAAATGTTGCAATATGTCGCCTCGTTCGTCTGTGATCCAACTTCAATGACATAACATAAACGCGGATTTCAAAATGCGAAATTTTGCTTAACCGTGCTTCCCATATGCGACCAACCGGTAATTTCTTCCATAATATGCTCTTTACATTACCTACAATCATTTTGAGCCGGAATTACAGCAATAATTTTTTTTCAATTTTTTGCAAAAATCCCTGATGGTTGCCTTACCGATTTTGAACGGATAAAATTTATTGTCACGGATTTTGTATGTAACGGTTATTTTGGATGAATGATGTAATTTTAAGCAGATCACCGTTTAAAATGTTGCAATATGTCGCCTCGTTCGTCTGTGATCCAACTTCAATGACATAACATAAACGCGGATTTCAAAATGCGAAATTTTGCTTAACCGTGCTTCCCATATGCGACCAACCGGTAATTTCTTCCATAATATGCTCTTTACATTACCTACAATCATTTTGAGCCGGAATTACAGCAATAATGTTTTTTCAATTTTTTGCAAAAATCCCTGATGGTTGCCTTACCGATTTTGAACGGATAAAATTTATTGTCACGGATTTTGTATGTAACGGTTATTTTGGATGAATGATGTAATTTTAAGCAGATCACCGTTTAAAATGTTGCAATATGTCGCCTCGTTCGTCTGTGATCCAACTTCAATGACATAACATAAACGCGGATTTCAAAATGCGAAATTTTGCTTAACCGTGCTTCCCATATGCGACCAACCGGTAATTTCTTCCATAATATGCTCTTTACATTACCTACAATCATTTTGAGCCGGAATTACAACAATAAATTTTTTTCAATTTTTTGCAAAAATCCCTGATGGTTAGCCTTACCGATTTTGAACGGATAAAATTTATTGTCACGGATTTTGTATGTAACGGTTATTTTGGAAGACTGATGTAATTTTAAGCAGATCACCGTTTAAAATGTTGCAATATGTCGCCTCGTTCGTCTGTGATCCAACTTCAATGACATAACATAAACGCGGATTTCAAAATGCGAAATTTTGCTTAACCGTGCTTCCCATATGCGACCAACCGGTAATTTCTTCCATAATATGCTCTTTACATTACCTACAATCATTTTGAGCCGGAATTACAACAATAATTTTTTTTCAATTTTTTGCAAAAATCCCTGATGGTTGCCTTACCGATTTTGAACGGATAAAATTTATTGTCACGGATTTTGTATGTAACGGTTATTTTGGATGAATGATGTAATTTTAAGCAGATCACCGTTTAAAATGTTGCAATATGTCGCCTCGTTCGTCTGTGATCCAACTTCAATGACATAACATAAACGCGGATTTCAAAATGCGAAATTTTGCTTAACCGTGCTTCCCATATGCGACCAACCGGTAATTTCTTCCATAATATGCTCTTTACATTACCTACAATCATTTTGAGCCGGAATTACAACAATAAATTTTTTTCAATTTTTTGCAAAAATCCCTGATGGTTAGCCTTACCGATTTTGAACGGATAAAATTTATTGTCACGGATTTTGTATGTAACGGTTATTTTGGAAGACTGATGTAATTTTAAGCAGATCACCGTTTAAAATGTTGCAATATGTCGCCTCGTTCGTCTGTGATCCAACTTCAATGACATAACATAAACGCGGATTTCAAAATGCGAAATTTTGCTTAACCGTGCTTCCCATATGCGACCAACCGGTAATTTCTTCCATAATATGCTCTTTACATTACCTACAATCATTTTGAGCCGGAATTACAACAATAATTTTTTTTCAATTTTTTGCAAAAATCCCTGATGGTTGCCTTACCGATTTTGAACGGATAAAATTTATTGTCACGGATTTTGTATGTAACGGTTATTTTGGATGAATGATGTAATTTTAAGCAGATCACCGTTTAAAATGTTGCAATATGTCGCCTCGTTCGTCTGTGATCCAACTTCAATGACATAACATAAACGCGGATTTCAAAATGCGAAATTTTGCTTAACCGTGCTTCCCATATGCGACCAACCGGTAATTTCTTCCATAATATGCTCTTTACATTACCTACAATCATTTTGAGCCGGAATTACAGCAATAATTTTTTTTCAATTTTTTGCAAAAATCCCTGATGGTTGCCTTACCGATTTTGAACGGATAAAATTTATTGTCACGGATTTTGTATGTAACGGTTATTTTGGATGAATGATGTAATTTTAAGCAGATCACCGTTTAAAATGTTGCAATATGTCGCCTCGTTCGTCTGTGATCCAACTTCAATGACATAACATAAACGCGGATTTCAAAATGCGAAATTTTGCTTAACCGTGCTTCCCATATGCGACCAACCGGTAATTTCTTCCATAATATGCTCTTTACATTACCTACAATCATTTTGAGCCGGAATTACAGCAATAATTTTTTTTCAATTTTTTGCAAAAATCCCTGATGGTTGCCTTACCGATTTTGAACGGATAAAATTTATTGTCACGGATTTTGTATGTAACGGTTATTTTGGATGAATGATGTAATTTTAAGCAGATCACCGTTTAAAATGTTGCAATATGTCGCCTCGTTCGTCTGTGATCCAACTTCAATGACATAACATAAACGCGGATTTCAAAATGCGAAATTTTGCTTAACCGTGCTTCCCATATGCGACCAACCGGTAATTTCTTCCATAATATGCTCTTTACATTACCTACAATCATTTTGAGCCGGAATTACAGCAATAATGTTTTTTCAATTTTTTGCAAAAATCCCTGATGGTTGCCTTACCGATTTTGAACGGATAAAATTTATTGTCACGGATTTTGTATGTAACGGTTATTTTGGATGAATGATGTAATTTTAAGCAGATCACCGTTTAAAATGTTGCAATATGTCGCCTCGTTCGTCTGTGATCCAACTTCAATGACATAACATAAACGCGGATTTCAAAATGCGAAATTTTGCTTAACCGTGCTTCCCATATGCGACCAACCGGTAATTTCTTCCATAATATGCTCTTTACATTACCTACAATCATTTTGAGCCGGAATTACAACAATAAATTTTTTTCAATTTTTTGCAAAAATCCCTGATGGTTAGCCTTACCGATTTTGAACGGATAAAATTTATTGTCACGGATTTTGTATGTAACGGTTATTTTGGAAGACTGATGTAATTTTAAGCAGATCACCGTTTAAAATGTTGCAATATGTCGCCTCGTTCGTCTGTGATCCAACTTCAATGACATAACATAAACGCGGATTTCAAAATGCGAAATTTTGCTTAACCGTGCTTCCCATATGCGACCAACCGGTAATTTCTTCCATAATATGCTCTTTACATTACCTACAATCATTTTGAGCCGGAATTACAACAATAATTTTTTTTCAATTTTTTGCAAAAATCCCTGATGGTTGCCTTACCGATTTTGAACGGATAAAATTTATTGTCACGGATTTTGTATGTAACGGTTATTTTGGATGAATGATGTAATTTTAAGCAGATCACCGTTTAAAATGTTGCAATATGTCGCCTCGTTCGTCTGTGATCCAACTTCAATGACATAACATAAACGCGGATTTCAAAATGCGAAATTTTGCTTAACCGTGCTTCCCATATGCGACCAACCGGTAATTTCTTCCATAATATGCTCTTTACATTACCTACAATCATTTTGAGCCGGAATTACAGCAATAAATTTTTTTCAATTTTTTGCAAAAATCCCTGATGGTTAGCCTTACCGATTTTGAACGGATAAAATTTATTGTCACGGATTTTGTATGTAACGGTTATTTTGGAAGACTGATGTAATTTTAAGCAGATCACCGTTTAAAATGTTGCAATATGTCGCCTCGTTCGTCTGTGATCCAACTTCAATGACATAACATAAACGCGGATTTCAAAATGCGAAATTTTGCTTAACCGTGCTTCCCATATGCGACCAACCGGTAATTTCTTCCATAATATGCTCTTTACATTACCTACAATCATTTTGAGCCAGAATTACAACAATAAATTTTTTTCAATTTTTTGCAAAAATCCCTGATGGTTAGCCTTACCGATTTTGAACGGATAAAATTTATTGTCACGGATTTTGTATGTAACGGTTATTTTGGATGACTGATGTAATTTTAAGCAGATCACCGTTTAAAATGTTGCAATATGTCGCCTCGTTCGTCTGTGATCCAACTTCAATGACATAACATAAACGCGGATTTCAAAATGCGAAATTTTGCTTAACCGTGCTTCCCATATGCGACCAACCGGTAATTTCTTCCATAATATGCTCTTTACATTACCTACAATCATTTTGAGCCGGAATTACAACAATAATTTTTTTTCAATTTTTTGCAAAAATCCCTGATGGTTGCCTTACCGATTTTGAACGGATAAAATTTATTGTCACGGATTTTGTATGTAACGGTTATTTTGGATGAATGATGTAATTTTAAGCAGATCACCGTTTAAAATGTTGCAATATGTCGCCTCGTTCGTCTGTGATCCAACTTCAATGACATAACATAAACGCGGATTTCAAAATGCGAAATTTTGCTTAACCGTGCTTCCCATATGCGACCAACCGGTAATTTCTTCCATAATATGCTCTTTACATTACCTACAATCATTTTGAGCCAGAATTACAACAATAAATTTTTTTCAATTTTTTGCAAAAATCCCTGATGGTTAGCCTTACCGATTTTGAACGGATAAAATTTATTGTCACGGATTTTGTATGTAACGGTTATTTTGGATGACTGATGTAATTTTAAGCAGATCACCGTTTAAAATGTTGCAATATGTCGCCTCGTTCGTCTGTGATCCAACTTCAATGACATAACATAAACGCGGATTTCAAAATGCGAAATTTTGCTTAACCGTGCTTCCCATATGCGACCAACCGGTAATTTCTTCCATAATATGCTCTTTACATTACCTACAATCATTTTGAGCCGGAATTACAACAATAAATTTTTTTCAATTTTTTGCAAAAATCCCTGATGGCTAGCCTTACCGATTTTGAACGGATAAAATTTATTGTCACGGATTTTGTATGTAACGGTTATTTTGGATGAATGATGTAATTTTAAGCAGATCACCGTTTAAAATGTTGCAATATGTCGCCTCGTTCGTCTGTGATCCAACTTCAATGACATAACATAAACGCGGATTTCAAAATGCGAAATTTTGCTTAACCGTGCTTCCCATATGCGACCAACCGGTAATTTCTTCCATAATATGCTCTTTACATTACCTACAATCATTTTGAGCCGGAATTACAACAATATTTTTTTTTCAATTTTTTGCAAAAATCCCTGATGGTTGCCTTACCGATTTTGAACGGATAAAATTTATTGTCACGGATTTTGTATGTAACGGTTATTTTGGATGAATGATGTAATTTTAAGCAGATCACCGTTTAAAATGTTGCAATATGTCGCCTCGTTCGTCTGTGATCCAACTTCAATGACATAACATAAACGCGGATTTCAAAATGCGAAATTTTGCTTAACCGTGCTTCCCATATGCGACCAACCGGTAATTTCTTCCATAATATGCTCTTTACATTACCTACAATCATTTTGAGCCGGAATTACAACAATAAATTTTTTTCAATTTTTTGCAAAAATCCCTGATGGCTAGCCTTACCGATTTTGAACGGATAAAATTTATTGTCACGGATTTTGTATGTAACGGTTATTTTGGAAGACTGATGTAATTTTAAGCAGATCACCGTTTAAAATGTTGCAATATGTCGCCTCGTTCGTCTGTGAGCCAACTTCAATGACATAACATAAACGCGGATTTCAAAATGCGAAATTTTGCTTAACCGTGCTTCCCATATGCGACCAACCGGTAATTTCTTCCATAATATGCTCTTTACATTACCTACAATCATTTTGAGCCAGAATTACAACAATAAATTTTTTTCAATTTTTTGCAAAAATCCCTGATGGTTAGCCTTACCGATTTTGAACGGATAAAATTTATTGTCACGGATTTTGTATGTAACGGTTATTTTGGATGACTGATGTAATTTTAAGCAGATCACCGTTTAAAATGTTGCAATATGTCGCCTCGTTCGTCTGTGATCCAACTTCAATGACATAACATAAACGCGGATTTCAAAATGCGAAATTTTGCTTAACCGTGCTTCCCATATGCGACCAACCGGTAATTTCTTCCATAATATGCTCTTTACATTACCTACAATCATTTTGAGCCGGAATTACAACAATAATTTTTTTTCAATTTTTTGCAAAAATCCCTGATGGTTGCCTTACCGATTTTGAACGGATAAAATTTATTGTCACGGATTTTGTATGTAACGGTTATTTTGGATGACTGATGTAATTTTAAGCAGATCACCGTTTAAAATGTTGCAATATGTCGCCTCGTTCGTCTGTGATCCAACTTCAATGACATAACATAAACGCGGATTTCAAAATGCGAAATTTTGCTTAACCGTGCTTCCCATATGCGACCAACCGGTAATTTCTTCCATAATATGCTCTTTACATTACCTACAATCATTTTGAGCCGGAATTACAACAATAATTTTTTTTCAATTTTTTGCAAAAATCCCTGATGGTTGCCTTACCGATTTTGAACGGATAAAATTTATTGTCACGGATTTTGTATGTAACGGTTATTTTGGATGACTGATGTAATTTTAAGCAGATCACCGTTTAAAATGTTGCAATATGTCGCCTCGTTCGTCTGTGATCCAACTTCAATGACATAACATAAACGCGGATTTCAAAATGCGAAATTTTGCTTAACCGTGCTTCCCATATGCGACCAACCGGTAATTTCTTCCATAATATGCTCTTTACATTACCTACAATCATTTTGAGCCGGAATTACAACAATAAATTTTTTTCAATTTTTTGCAAAAATCCCTGATGGCTAGCCTTACCGATTTTGAACGGATAAAATTTATTGTCACGGATTTTGTATGTAACGGTTATTTTGGATGAATGATGTAATTTTAAGCAGATCACCGTTTAAAATGTTGCAATATGTCGCCTCGTTCGTCTGTGATCCAACTTCAATGACATAACATAAACGCGGATTTCAAAATGCGAAATTTTGCTTAACCGTGCTTCCCATATGCGACCAACCGGTAATTTCTTCCATAATATGCTCTTTACATTACCTACAATCATTTTGAGCCGGAATTACAACAATATTTTTTTTTCAATTTTTTGCAAAAATCCCTGATGGTTGCCTTACCGATTTTGAACGGATAAAATTTATTGTCACGGATTTTGTATGTAACGGTTATTTTGGATGAATGATGTAATTTTAAGCAGATCACCGTTTAAAATGTTGCAATATGTCGCCTCGTTCGTCTGTGATCCAACTTCAATGACATAACATAAACGCGGATTTCAAAATGCGAAATTTTGCTTAACCGTGCTTCCCATATGCGACCAACCGGTAATTTCTTCCATAATATGCTCTTTACATTACCTACAATCATTTTGAGCCGGAATTACAACAATAAATTTTTTTCAATTTTTTGCAAAAATCCCTGATGGCTAGCCTTACCGATTTTGAACGGATAAAATTTATTGTCACGGATTTTGTATGTAACGGTTATTTTGGAAGACTGATGTAATTTTAAGCAGATCACCGTTTAAAATGTTGCAATATGTCGCCTCGTTCGTCTGTGAGCCAACTTCAATGACATAACATAAACGCGGATTTCAAAATGCGAAATTTTGCTTAACCGTGCTTCCCATATGCGACCAACCGGTAATTTCTTCCATAATATGCTCTTTACATTACCTACAATCATTTTGAGCCAGAATTACAACAATAAATTTTTTTCAATTTTTTGCAAAAATCCCTGATGGCTAGCCTTACCGATTTTGAACGGATAAAATTTATTGTCACGGATTTTGTATGTAACGGTTATTTTGGATGACTGATGTAATTTTAAGCAGATCACCGTTTAAAATGTTGCAATATGTCGCCTCGTTCGTCTGTGATCCAACTTCAATGACATAACATAAACGCGGATTTCAAAATGCGAAATTTTGCTTAACCGTGCTTCCCATATGCGACCAACCGGTAATTTCTTCCATAATATGCTCTTTACATTACCTACAATCATTTTGAGCCGGAATTACAATAATAAATTTTTTTCAATTTTTTGCAAAAATCCCTGATGGCTAGCCTTACCGATTTTGAACGGATAAAATTTATTGTCACGGATTTTGTATGTAACGGTTATTTTGGATGACTGATGTAATTTTAAGCAGATCACCGTTTAAAATGTTGCAATATGTCGCCTCGTTCGTCTGTGATCCAACTTCAATGACATAACATAAACGCGGATTTCAAAATGCGAAATTTTGCTTAACCGTGCTTCCCATATGCGACCAACCGGTAATTTCTTCCATAATATGCTCTTTACATTACCTACAATCATTTTGAGCCGGAATTACAATAATAAATTTTTTTCAATTTTTTGCAAAAATCCCTGATGGCTATGTAGCCTTACCGATTTTGAACGGATAAAATTTATTGTCACGGATTTTGTATGTAACGGTTATTTTGGATGACTGATGTAATTTTAAGCAGATCACCGTTTAAAATGTTGCAATATGTCGCCTCGTTCGTCTGTGATCCAACTTCAATGACATAACATAAACGCGGATTTCAAAATGCGAAATTTTGCTTAACCGTGCTTCCCATATGCGACCAACTGGTAATTTCTTCCATAATATGCTCTTTACATTACCTACAATCATTTTGAGCCGGAATTACAACAATAATTTTTTTTCAATTTTTTGCAAAAATCCCTGATGGTTGCCTTACCGATTTTGAACGGATAAAATTTATTGTCACGGATTTTGTATGTAACGGTTATTTTGGATGAATGATGTAATTTTAAGCAGATCACCGTTTAAAATGTTGCAATATGTCGCCTCGTTCGTCTGTGATCCAACTTCAATGACATAACATAAACGCGGATTTCAAAATGCGAAATTTTGCTTAACCGTGCTTCCCATATGCGACCAACCGGTAATTTCTTCCATAATATGCTCTTTACATTACCTACAATCATTTTGAGCCGGAATTACAACAATAAATTTTTTTCAATTTTTTGCAAAAAATCCCTGATGGTTAGCCTTACCGATTTTGAACGGATAAAATTTATTGTCACGGATTTTGTATGTAACGGTTATTTTGGATGACTGATGTAATTTTAAGCAGATCACCGTTTAAAATGTTGCAATATGTCGCCTCGTTCGTCTGTGATCCAACTTCAATGACATAACATAAACGCGGATTTCAAAATGCGAAATTTTGCTTAACCGTGCTTCCCATATGCGACCAACCGGTAATTTCTTCCATAATATGCTCTTTACATTACCTACAATCATTTTGAGCCGGAATTACAACAATAATTTTTTTTCAATTTTTTGCAAAAAATCCCTGATGGTTAGCCTTACCGATTTTGAACGGATAAAATTTATTGTCACGGATTTTGTATGTAACGGTTATTTTGGATGACTGATGTAATTTTAAGCAGATCACCGTTTAAAATGTTGCAATATGTCGCCTCGTTCGTCTGTGATCCAACTTCAATGACATAACATAAACGCGGATTTCAAAATGCGAAATTTTGCTTAACCGTGCTTCCCATATGCGACCAACCGGTAATTTCTTAAATAATATGCTCTTCACATTACCTACAATCATTTTGAGCCGGAATTACAATAATAAATTTTTTTCAATTTTTTGCAAAAATCCCTGATGGTTAGCCTTACCGATTTTGAACGGATAAAATTTATTGTCACGGATTTTGTATGTAACGGTTATTTTGGATGACTGATGTAATTTTAAGCAGATCACCGTTTAAAATGTTGCAATATGTCGCCTCGTTCGTCTGTGATCTAACTTCAATGACATAACATAAACGCGGATTTCAAAATGCGAAATTTTGCTTAACCGTGCTTCCCATATGCGACCAACCGGTAATTTCTTCCATAATATGCTCTTTACATTACCTACAATCATTTTGAGCCGGAATTACAACAATAAATTTTTTTCAATTTTTTGCAAAAATCCCTGATGGTTAGCCTTACCGATTTTGAACGGATAAAATTTATTGTCACGGATTTTGTATGTAACGGTTATTTTGGATGACTGATGTAATTTTAAGCAGATCACCGTTTAAAATGTTGCAATATGTCGCCTCGTTCGTCTGTGATCCAACTTCAATGACATAACATAAACGCGGATTTCAAAATGCGAAATTTTGCTTAACCGTGCTTCCCATATGCGACCAACCGGTAATTTCTTAAATAATATGCTCTTCACATTACCTACAATCATTTTGAGCCGGAATTACAACAATAAATTTTTTTCAATTTTTTGCAAAAATCCCTGATGGTTAGCCTTACCGATTTTGAACGGATAAAATTTATTGTCACGGATTTTGTATGTAACGGTTATTTTGGATGACTGATGTAATTTTAAGCAGATCACCGTTTAAAATGTTGCAATATGTCGCCTCGTTCGTCTGTGATCCAACTTCAATGACATAACATAAACGCGGATTTCAAAATGCGAAATTTTGCTTAACCGTGCTTCCCATATGCGACCAACCGGTAATTTCTTAAATAATATGCTCTTCACATTACCTACAATCATTTTGAGCCGGAATTACAACAATAAATTTTTTTCAATTTTTTGCAAAAATCCCTGATGGTTAGCCTTACCGATTTTGAACGGATAAAATTTATTGTCACGGATTTTGTATGTAACGGTTATTTTGGATGACTGATGTAATTTTAAGCAGATCACCGTTTAAAATGTTGCAATATGTCGCCTCGTTCGTCTGTGATCTAACTTCAATGACATAACATAAACGCGGATTTCAAAATGCGAAATTTTGCTTAACCGTGCTTCCCATATGCGACCAACCGGTAATTTCTTCCATAATATGCTCTTTACATTACCTACAATCATTTTGAGCCGGAATTACAATAATAAATTTTTTTCAATTTTTTGCAAAAATCCCTGATGGTTAGCCTTACCGATTTTGAACGGATAAAATTTATTGTCACGGATTTTGTATGTAACGGTTATTTTGGATGACTGATGTAATTTTAAGCAGATCACCGTTTAAAATGTTGCAATATGTCGCCTCGTTCGTCTGTGATCCAACTTCAATGACATAACATAAACGCGGATTTCAAAATGCGAAATTTTGCTTAACCGTGCTTCCCATATGCGACCAACCGGTAATTTCTTCCATAATATGCTCTTTACATTACCTACAATCATTTTGAGCCGGAATTACAATAATAAATTTTTTTCAA
Organism: Nephrotoma flavescens; assembly: GCA_932526605.1. Classification (NCBI taxonomy): domain Eukaryota; kingdom Metazoa; phylum Arthropoda; class Insecta; order Diptera; family Tipulidae; genus Nephrotoma; species Nephrotoma flavescens. The sequence continues at coordinate 79,802,056 of OW052220.1, forward strand.
TTTTTTGCAAAAATCCCTGATGGTTAGCCTTACCGATTTTGAACGGATAAAATTTATTGTCACGGATTTTGTATGTAACGGTTATTTTGGATGACTGATGTAATTTTAAGCAGATCACCGTTTAAAATGTTGCAATATGTCGCCTCGTTCGTCTGTGATCCAACTTCAATGACATAACATAAACGCGGATTTCAAAATGCGAAATTTTGCTTAACCGTGCTTCCCATATGCGACCAACCGGTAATTTCTTCCATAATATGCTCTTTACATTACCTACAATCATTTTGAGCCGGAATTACAACAATAAATTTTTTTCAATTTTTTGCAAAAATCCCTGATGGTTAGCCTTACCGATTTTGAACGGATAAAATTTATTGTCACGGATTTTGTATGTAACGGTTATTTTGGATGACTGATGTAATTTTAAGCAGATCACCGTTTAAAATGTTGCAATATGTCGCCTCGTTCGTCTGTGATCCAACTTCAATGACATAACATAAACGCGGATTTCAAAATGCGAAATTTTGCTTAACCGTGCTTCCCATATGCGACCAACCGGTAATTTCTTAAATAATATGCTCTTCACATTACCTACAATCATTTTGAGCCGGAATTACAATAATAAATTTTTTTCAATTTTTTGCAAAAATCCCTGATGGTTAGCCTTACCGATTTTGAACGGATAAAATTTATTGTCACGGATTTTGTATGTAACGGTTATTTTGGATGACTGATGTAATTTTAAGCAGATCACCGTTTAAAATGTTGCAATATGTCGCCTCGTTCGTCTGTGATCTAACTTCAATGACATAACATAAACGCGGATTTCAAAATGCGAAATTTTGCTTAACCGTGCTTCCCATATGCGACCAACCGGTAATTTCTTCCATAATATGCTCTTTACATTACCTACAATCATTTTGAGCCGGAATTACAATAATAAATTTTTTTCAATTTTTTGCAAAAATCCCTGATGGTTAGCCTTACCGATTTTGAACGGATAAAATTTATTGTCACGGATTTTGTATGTAACGGTTATTTTGGATGACTGATGTAATTTTAAGCAGATCACCGTTTAAAATGTTGCAATATGTCGCCTCGTTCGTCTGTGATCCAACTTCAATGACATAACATAATCGCGGATTTCAAAATGCGAAATTTTGCTTAACCGTGCTTCCCATATGCGACCAACCGGTAATTTCTTCCATAATATGCTCTTCACATTACCTACAATCATTTTGAGCCGGAATTACAACAATAAATTTTTTTCAATTTTTTGTAAACAATCCCTGATGGCTAGCCTTACCGATTTTGAACGGATAAAATTTATTGTCACAGATTTTGTATGTAACGGTTATTTTGGATGACTGATGTAATTTTAAGCAGATCACCGTTTAAAATGTTGCAATATGTCGCCTCGTTCGTCTGTGATCCAACTTCAATGACATAACATAAACGCGGATTTCAAAATGCGAAATTTTGCTTAACCGTGCTTCCCATATGCGACCAACCGGTAATTTCTTCCATAATATGCTCTTTACATTACCTACAATCATTTTGAGCCGGAATTACAACAATAAATTATTTTCAATTTTTTGCAAAAATCCCTGATCGTTAGCCTTACCGATTTTGAACGGATAAAATTTATTGTCACGGATTTTGTATGTAACGGTTATTTTGGATGACTGATGTAATTTTAAGCAGATCACCGTTTAAAATGTTGCAATATGTCGCCTCGTTCGTCTGTGATCCAACTTCAATGACATAACATAAACGCGGATTTCAAAATGCGAAATTTTGCTTAACCGTGCTTCCCATATGCGACCAACCGGTAATTTCTTCCATAATATGCTCTTTACATTACCTACAATCATTTTGAGCCGGAATTACAACAATAAATTATTTTCAATTTTTTGCAAAAATCCCTGATCGTTAGCCTTACCGATTTTGAACGGATAAAATTTATTGTCACGGATTTTGTATGTAACGGTTATTTTGGATGACTGATGTAATTTTAAGCAGATCACCGTTTAAAATGTTGCAATATGTCGCCTCGTTCGTCTGTGATCCAACTTCAATGACATAACATAAACGCGGATTTCAAAATGCGAAATTTTGCTTAACCGTGCTTCCCATATGCGACCAACCGGTAATTTCTTCCATAATATGCTCTTTACATTACCTACAATCATTTTGAGCCGGAATTACAATAATAAATTTTTTTCAATTTTTTGCAAAAATCCCTGATGGTTAGCCTTACCGATTTTGAACGGATAAAATTTATTGTCACGGATTTTGTATGTAACGGTTATTTTGGATGACTGATGTAATTTTAAGCAGATCACCGTTTAAAATGTTGCAATATGTCGCCTCGTTCGTCTGTGATCCAACTTCAATGACATAACATAAACGCGGATTTCAAAATGCGAAATTTTGCTTAACCGTGCTTCCCATATGCGACCAACCGGTAATTTCTTCCATAATATGCTCTTTACATTACCTACAATCATTTTGAGCCGGAATTACAACAATAAATTATTTTCAATTTTTTGCAAAAATCCCTGATGGTTAGCCTTACCGATTTTGAACGGATAAAATTTATTGTCACGGATTTTGTATGTAACGGTTATTTTGGATGACTGATGTAATTTTAAGCAGATCACCGTTTAAAATGTTGCAATATGTCGCCTCGTTCGTCTGTGATCCAACTTCAATGACATAACATAAACGCGGATTTCAAAATGCGAAATTTTGCTTAACCGTGCTTCCCATATGCGACCAACCGGTAATTTCTTCCATAATATGCTCTTTACATTACCTACAATCATTTTGAGCCGGAATTACAATAATAAATTTTTTTCAATTTTTTGCAAAAATCCCTGATGGTTAGCCTTACCGATTTTGAACGGATAAAATTTATTGTCACGGATTTTGTATGTAACGGTTATTTTGGATGACTGATGTAATTTTAAGCAGATCACCGTTTAAAATGTGGCAATATGTCGCCTCGTTCGTCTGTGATCCAACTTCAATGACATAACATAAACGCGGATTTCAAAATGCGAAATTTTGCTTAACCGTGCTTCCCATATGCGACCAACCGGTAATTTCTTCCATAATATGCTCTTTACATTACCTACAATCATTTTGAGCCGGAATTACAATAATAAATTTTTTTCAATTTTTTGCAAAAATCCCTGATGGTTAGCCTTACCGATTTTGAACGGATAAAATTTATTGTCACGGATTTTGTATGTAACGGTTATTTTGGATGACTGATGTAATTTTAAGCAGATCACCGTTTAAAATGTTGCAATATGTCGCCTCGTTCGTCTGTGATCCAACTTCAATGACATAACATAAACGCGGATTTCAAAATGCGAAATTTTGCTTAACCGTGCTTCCCATATGCGACCAACCGGTAATTTCTTCCATAATATGCTCTTTACATTACCTACAATCATTTTGAGCCAGAATTACAACAATAAATTTTTTTCAATTTTTTGCAAAAATCCCTGATGGTTAGTTAGCCTTACCGATTTTGAACGGATAAAATTTATTGTCACGGATTTTGTATGTAACGGTTATTTTGGATGACTGATGTAATTTTAAGCAGATCACCGTTTAAAATGTTGCAATATGTCGCCTCGTTCGTCTGTGATCCAACTTCAATGACATAACATAAACGCGGATTTCAAAATGCGAAATTTTGCTTAACCGTGCTTCCCATATGCGACCAGCCGGTAATTTCTTCCATAATATGCTCTTTACATTACCTACAATCATTTTGAGCCGGAATTACAACAATAAATTTTTTTCAATTTTTTGCAAAAATCCCTGATGGTTAGCCTTACCGATTTTGAACGGATAAAATTTATTGTCACGGATTTTGTATGTAACGGTTATTTTGGATGACTGATGTAATTTTAAGCAGATCACCGTTTAAAATGTTGCAATATGTCGCCTCGTTCGTCTGTGATCCAACTTCAATGACATAACATAAACGCGGATTTCAAAATGCGAAATTTTGCTTAACCGTGCTTCCCATATGCGACCAACCGGTAATTTCTTCCATAATATGCTCTTCACATTACCTACAATCATTTTGAGCCGGAATTACAATAATACATTTTTTTCAATTTTTTGCAAAAATCCCTGATGGTTAGCCTTACCGATTTTGAACGGATAAAATTTATTGTCACGGATTTTGTATGTAACGGTTATTTTGGATGACTGATGTAATTTTAAGCAGATCACCGTTTAAAATGTTGCAATATGTCGCCTCGTTCGTCTGTGATCCAACTTCAATGACATAACATAAACGCGGATTTCAAAATGCGAAATTTTGCTTAACCGTGCTTCCCATATGCGACCAACCGGTAATTTCTTCCATAATATGCTCTTCACATTACCTACAATCATTTTGAGCCGGAATTACAATAATACATTTTTTTCAATTTTTTGCAAAAATCCCTGATGGTTAGCCTTACCGATTTTGAACGGATAAAATTTATTGTCACGGATTTTGTATGTAACGGTTATTTTGGATGACTGATGTAATTTTAAGCAGATCACCGTTTAAAATGTTGCAATATGTCGCCTCGTTCGTCTGTGATCCAACTTCAATGACATAACATAAACGCGGATTTCAAAATGCGAAATTTTGCTTAACCGTGCTTCCCATATGCGACCAACCGGTAATTTCTTCCATAATATGCTCTTCACATTACCTACAATCATTTTGAGCCGGAATTACAATAATACATTTTTTTCAATTTTTTGCAAAAATCCCTGATGGTTAGCCTTACCGATTTTGAACGGATAAAATTTATTGTCACGGATTTTGTATGTAACGGTTATTTTGGATGACTGATGTAATTTTAAGCAGATCACCGTTTAAAATGTTGCAATATGTCGCCTCGTTCGTCTGTGATCCAACTTCAATGACATAACATAAACGCGGATTTCAAAATGCGAAATTTTGCTTAACCGTGCTTCCCATATGCGACCAACCGGTAATTTCTTCCATAATATGCTCTTCACATTACCTACAATCATTTTGAGCCGGAATTACAATAATACATTTTTTTCAATTTTTTGCAAAAATCCCTGATGGTTAGCCTTACCGATTTTGAACGGATAAAATTTATTGTCACGGATTTTGTATGTAACGGTTATTTTGGATGACTGATGTAATTTTAAGCAGATCACCGTTTAAAATGTTGCAATATGTCGCCTCGTTCGTCTGTGATCCAACTTCAATGACATAACATAAACGCGGATTTCAAAATGCGAAATTTTGCTTAACCGTGCTTCCCATATGCGACCAACCGGTAATTTCTTCCATAATATGCTCTTTACATTACCTACAATCATTTTGAGCCGGAATTACAACAATAAATTTTTTTCAATTTTTTGCAAAAATCCCTGATGGCTAGCCTTACCGATTTTGAACGGATAAAATTTATTGTCACGGATTTTGTATGTAACGGTTATTTTGCATGACTGATGTAATTTTAAGCAGATCACCGTTTAAAATGTTGCAATATGTCGCCTCATTCGCCTGTGAGCCAGGTTCGATGACACAACAGAATCGCATCAAAATTTCCAATAACCGCGCTCTCGACGCGCGTATCACCGTTGAATATTTCGTGAATAGTTTCTCATTAAATGAACGACTAAAAAATTAATAGTCTCTCAACTATATAAATTATTTGGCTTTTTATTAATTAATATTATTATTATTTTTTTCATCAATTTTTTTTTGTTTAATCACAAGACATACACAACTGTTTGAGCTTACAATTTAATTATTTTTATACAATTTTTAAAATGGTTTTTAGTATTTTATTTATTTTATATATTGTTGTTTGGGTTGGTTGTTTGTTTCATTTTTGTTTTTTTTTTTTAATTTTTTTTATAAAAACATTACAATTATTATTTTGTAATCCATTATTAAGAAAAAAAAAATGTTTTTTTTAAATATATTTTTATATAATATATAAGTTTAGTTTATATAATTAAATAAAACAATATAGAAACATAAAAACATAATTTATTATAATTATATGTATATGTGTATATATATATATTATATTAATTTACATAAATATTAATAGTTGTTTCTGTTTATTTATTTATATTTATAAAATATTTTATTTTTGTGTGTTTTTAATATTTAAATTGCTGGCCTGTTGTTTATTTTGATTTAATTTGTTTTTTAAAATATGTTTTTGTTTTAACTATTGTCATTCGATATATTATAATTTTAAGTATTTATTATTTTTCTTATTTAATTTATTTAATAATACATTAAATTTTGTTTGCTTGATTTATGTTTTGTTTAATTGCTTACTTAAAAACTGATATAATTTAGTTTTTAGTATCATCTAATATTTTTTTGTTTAAATATATTTATAAGGTTCTTGAAAAATATTTAATTAAAATTTAATAATAAATAAGTTTTGTTGTTTTATTTTGTATAAGATTAAGAATGATATTTTGTTATATAAAGTTAAATAGTGTTTTTTGGGGGGTGGGGAGGGGGAATATTAATAGTAATAATAATGATATTAATAGCAATATTAATAATATGTGATGTATTAATAATAATAATTATAGAAATGATATGTTAAAATTAAATTAATTATAGCCGCACGATAGTTAAAATTTTTGTTTAGGCCAAACTAAATTATTTTATTTTAATATTACAATTATTATTTTTTATTATTACTATTAATAGGTTATTAATTTTACATATTTTTTTTTAATTATTATAATAAGTAGTATAAAATTAAATTTTAGAAATTTCTAAAAAATTATCGGTGTGAATGGAGTTTGTTTAAGCGTATTGTTTATAAAATTAAAATAAGTTAAAATATAATTTAATTTATTTTAAATTATTATAATTTTATAATGTTATTTTTAATTAAAAAGCTTAAGGGACCGACTTTTATTTCTAAAATTGTTTAGTACTATTTATTTATAATATGCTGGGTAGCTAATGTAAAGCATAAAATTAATTAAAATATTATTTATTTATTTTTTCTTTTCTATTTTCCTATTAATTGTACAGTCATCACTTGTTTGGGTTTTTAATTAATTAATTATTTAAAAAAAATTATTTACAATATTTTTATTTCCGGTTTTTTTTTACTATACATACATAATTCTAAATTACGAGGTTGCGGGCTCTGAAGTCCAAGTGGACACTCTGAATTACGGCGATATTACTAAGACACCATTTATCGTGTTTTACTTACCTTAATCTTTGTGATGTAAATCGATCGAACCTGGATCAATATGATTAGGCGATCTCACAGTCTTATGTCTATAGTCTACCCGAATTTACAAGTAATTTAGATTTTTTTTTTATTTATTAAAACTTAGGCAAGATTGAAAAATAATATTAATTGCATAAAATAATACTCTTATTTATTTTGAATAAAATCAAAATAATTTTTATTTAATTTTATATATAAATTTTTTAAAAATAATTTAATTAATTTTAATTTTTTTTTTGATAATAATGATTCGTCTATTTATGTTTATTATTTTTTGTTGTTTTTATAAAAAAAAACTTTTAAGTATTATTTATTTATTTTTTTGTTCAATAAATTTATATTTATATAATCATAGTAATAAATACATAAAAATTATAATTAATTAATTAATAATATTAATACATAATAATAATATATATTATTATTTTAAAAAATAATTTAGTCACAATCCCTAGATCTACGTTGGAATCTTCTCATTCGTCTATGCCATTCATCCTTCCATTCTATGACTATAGATTTTGGTCCAATACCAAGGGCACCCGGTGGTCCTTCCATATCCTTACCCAATATTAGATAAGACCTGCAAAAAAGTAATAATAACATTATATAGGTATGTAAGCGAAAAATTAGGCTATCGCATTCCATGAGTTGTGATATTATCACAGATATTATCATAAATGCGAGTTAATGATCGTTCTTAGTTTTTGTAGTCACAAATAATTTAAATTAAATGTAAATGGCTCTTTTAATAAAAGCCGAGCTGGAACATTGTGACTAAATTGTTCAGATGAATTTTTTAGCAGTAACTCAAAAATTAAAGCAAATAATTTAATCAACACGTTTGACGCACAACAAACTTAACAACTGAATTCGTTTATGTGCATCCTTTACCTATTTTGTGAAAATTTTGTGTTGGTGACATCTGCAGATGGAGGTTTCGTACCGCTGTAAGGACTCGAGATTCTGCCACATTTCACCAAAACCGATCTTAGAATCTACTTCACGACTCCAATATGACTAAAATATAACCAACAATACAACTCATTCTACCAGATAGACGCGGCCTGTGTTTTAAATATAAAGGCTGCGTACCAATAGTCAGGTAAATCGTTTACTACGGTAAAAATCGATTTTAGTATAGATTTTTTGATCAGTTTACCATAGGTTTTCAAAAATAATTGTATTTACTGAAAAATTTACTTAAAATTGGCTATTACCCGACTACTGGTACGCCAGCCGAGGTAAGATTTTTTTTTATTTTAATACATTTTTTTTATAGTAGTTGTTACCAATTACGGCAAACGCACTAACAGATAGAGGAGCTGTCATTCTGTATACTACTAGATACATACAGAAGCTGTGTGCCAAAACTAAGGTAAATCGTTTACTACGATAAAACGGGTTTAGAACTGCTGCCATAGAGTTTTTGAAAATAATTGAATTTATTTAAAAATTTACATAAAATTGACTTTCACTTTAAGTTTGCCACGCAGCCCGAGAATAAAAATAAAAAATAGTTTATAGTGCGCGTACATGAAAAAAATCTTGATAGATATTCAGTAAAATATCATAAAAAATTGAAATAAAGTTCATCCACAACTACAGTGGGTAAAAAAATAATAAGTATGTTATCTTAAACAAGATAATTCGTTATACCGTTATCCTACTTTGAGTGATTATATTTTCTAAACTGGCCTGGGATTTTGTACGCTATTCTCATGAGAATTTGTATACGTTGTATGTAAACGTGAAAATTCTCATGAGAGTAGCGTACAAAATCACGTCTCTGGTAAAATATTTGTTGTTATGGGTACTTCATTCAGCTATATTTTGGGTGTCGAAGTTTCATTTGTTTTTTGGGGAAATTCTACGAAACGCAATATAGAATAAAACAAGAGTAAAAAAATAATAGGTGTGTATTAAAACATTAGTGAAATGTAGTGTAAATTATTATTTTCTCATAGGGTAACGCGTAAGTAGGTTTTTTAAAATTGTCATTTTTAAACAAATAAAAAAATTAAGAATTTCTTCGTAATTATTAGGAAAATCTTGAAAATCTTGTTATAGCTGTAAAATGGGACGTGGCAAGCATTGCACGTCAGAAGAAAGGGGAATCATCATCAGATTTCGGAAGGAGGGCAAAACATAAAAAGTAATATCGCAAAAATCTATTCAAACCAGAGGGAGAAAAGGAAAATTATTCTGAATAACGGCAGGATGATGGTAAGATAGGCCAAAATGGACTGTTTGTAACGAGTGTGTAACGAAATCCCGGTTTTCAAAATCTTGGTTTTCAAAATCCAGGTTTTTATAATCCTGGTTTTCACTTCACAATCCAGATTTTTAGAAAAACCTCGGTTCGAATTTTTAAAATTTGACAGGTGGCAAAATGGGACTCTTAAATGATTTTTTGACAAAAGTGAAAAATGAGTTTGCGATAAAGTAGTAGAAAATGGCTTATAGGTATGGAATTTAGCCATTTCTTAACAGATTTTGTTGAAATTCGATAAGTGCGATGGAAATGGGATTCTAAAATGATTTTTTGATAAAGCGACCGAATGTGTCGAAGGGCCGAATGTCTCGAAGGGCTGCATGTGTCGATGGGAGAAATGTGTCAAAGGGGTTACTTTTCGTTTTTGGAAATATAATTTTTTTAATTTGTTTTCAGGATTAATTCGTAATTTTTTTTGTCAAATTTTAATGAATTTGCTTGATAAAATTTTCCTTCACCAAAATGTATCACTGACTGGATAAGTGGAATTTTGACATTCGGACAGAGCGGGTGTCAATATTAGGCATTGTTGTTGTAATTTGACAAAAAAAAATAAAATGGGAGTTGAGTTTTTACCGACTCCGATTTCGATAAAATATCACCGACTCCACGAAACCGACTCCCGCATCTGATTTTCTAGTAGATTTCGGGCAAGATATCTTATTTTTATGTTAAAATATTATTAGTCAGATTAACAAAAAATATTTTTTTAAAAATCAAGACTTTAGAATTAGAAGAAAAGAAAACCGGGATTTTGAAAACCGGGATTTCGAAAACCGAGATTTTGAAACCAGGATTTTGAAATCGAGATCGGCCCCAACTTTGTCCCCAACTTTGTCCCTAACTTCGTCCCCAATTTTGTCCTCAATTTTGTCCCCAACTTTGTCTCCAACTTTGTCCCCATTTTTGTACCCAATTCTGTCCCCAATTTCGTAACCAATTTTGTCCCAAGTTTGGGAACGAAAGCTTAAACAATTGGCGCAGTGTACTTTGGAGTGACGAATCAAAAATAAATTTGTTTGGGTCCGACTTCAAGTATTACGTGAAACGACCAACAAATCAGGAATTCAAGCAAAAACATACCAAAAAAAATATTAAGCATGGACGTGAAAGCATCATGGAATGGGGTTGTTTTTCCTGGTACGGTGTATAGGTCCGATTTACTGGATAAAACCGATTATGACACAAGATGTCTATCCAAAACATACCTCGAAAAGAGTAAAACAATGGTTTATTGCAGAACAGGTACCGAAGCTGTCAAATACACAAAATAATCAAGATAGACGTTTAGCTTATTTATTCGCGAAAATAGATAGTAAGCCACTTGAAGGAACACAGACGCCTGTTAAAAGCAGAACTGTTTCAACAGTCGATCTATTTCGAATCCCAAATCTGATTAAATAGATTCCGAATTTCGTTGGCAATCGTAAACAGTTACTTGCATGGTTAAACACTACAGAAAACACACTTTTAATATTACAACCACTAGTAACCGAACAACAGCTCAGAATATATATACAAGCCGTTGCGAATAAGATTGAAAGCAGGGCAAAGGATATTTTGTGAATTATCTTATTATAAGAAACAGCTTTGGTCATAATAAAGCAGAGTGACTCTATGGCACTTCATAGATATTTTAACTAGATAAAAGAGTACAGAATATTAAGTCACTATCTCGCCAAAATGAAATACATAGCGACTCACGGCCGGCGATTACGCTTTTATAAACGAGGATGCACTAACTGCATTTTTTTGGGCCTGAGGAAGCCCATTTCGGGTATGCACAAGCTGCAAAACTGAAATACATTGAGGAGATCCATATATTTTTATGTAAATTTAGCAGTAACGAGCTTATTTCTAACAACGCTAGAAAACCGCTAACCAACAGTCTGCAATCGAAAGATAGTGTACCTAACCAAAAAAATAAGGGTGGATCTATCAATGCGATCCAGAAACAAGTTCAACAAAAAAATGATTCACAATCACGAAACGGTGAACAACAAAGAAGAACATTCACAAGAATATTCAACTAATGAACACCCACAATTAGAAGAAGATCATACCTAGAGAATTTTCAAGAAAATCTAGAGTCAGATTAAATTATCTCCCATACCTGAAGTGATACAATGATAAATTAAAACGCACCGTAACACTTCTCATCGACACCGTTGTAAACAAAACTATAATTGGGTACGATGTTATACCAAAAAATTCACTTAGCATTATCAGCGAGAAAATTAAAGAAAAAACCACAAAAAAACATGTGCTAAGGTCACATGAAATTAATCAAAAGTTAAAAATTAATCTATTGGGGAATGACTTACCAAAACAAACGGATTACGTAATGAATTTCAACAAATTTTTTGAGAAAATATTAACCAATTTGGGCCAGTCGGTATACTTCTCAACGTTGGACTTGAAGTTCGGATTTCATCCTATCAAAATGGACGAACATTCTAAAGAGAAAACGGCTTTTTCCACCGTTCAGGGGCATTACGAATTCACGCGAATGCCCTTCGGTTTAAAGAATGGACCGACTACATTCCAGAGGGCTATGAATAATGTTCTTCATGGCTTGATAGGTACCATCTGTCACGTATACCTGGACGACATAGTCGTGGTAGGAAAAAAAACTTAGCAAACCACCTCATGAATCTCGAAACAGTACTAAAAATATTATAAGAATTTAATTTGAAAATCCAATTAGACAAGTGCGAGTTTTTGAGGAGGGATACCAAGTTTTTGGAGCACGTGATCACTCAAAATGGAGTGAAGCCTAATCCTGATAAGATTCAACAAAAATTAGATTGGCCATTACCAAAAACTATCAAAGTAATAAAATCGTTTATCGGATTGTCCGGATATTACAGAAGATCAAGGAATATTCAAAAATTGCAAGAAATATGACGAAATTTTTTAAAAAAGGCATCCAAAATCATATCAACAACCCGAGCTATATAAAATAAAGACACTCAAAAATATTATTTTGACAGACCAAGTTCTAGCATACCTGAATATCAGTAAACAATTTTTACTGGCAACCTCAAGTTGAGAATGGCGTCGAAAGGCTAATTACATTCGGTTCAAGAACCTTAAATTTAGCGGAATCTAGATACACCACAAATGAAAAGGAGGCACTAGCGATTATTTGAGCGGTAAAAAAATACCAGCCCTACCTGTACGGTAATGAATTTTCATTAATTACAAATTGTAAGCCAACTTTCATAAAAACCTCAGAAAAACTTCTAAATTTGATAGAGGCTATTGGAGTTCGAAAGATATGACTATGATGTCATCTACAAGAAAGGTAAAGCCAATAACGTGGTAGACGCGCTTACCCAAACAGCTACTGCAAAACAAATATATCTAAATGAACCAAGGGATAACACTTCACATCAGACAACGGGAACAATTTAGAAACGATTCTCAGACGACTACTTCATTCATTTTTCGGAGAGACCTCTGAATTCAAAACGCCATTATAACCAAAGAACACGAAAGGGCCTATACGGGAACGAAAGAAGAAGAAAGCCAAATTAGAAGGTTTTACTGCTTCCAAAATAAGGCACACAAGATCAAACCCACATTAATTTTTGTAATATTTGCAATAAGCACAAATATGATGGGAAACCATGCAACATAAAAATTTCTCCTAGACCTAACATAAAGAGGCCCTCTGGACAGAATACTGTAAACGCTAGCTTAGCTTTTGTAAAATTGATGAGTTTACTGTCATCTGCACCAGTGCTTACTAACCTTGATTAAAGCACACTTTCTTTTTTGTTGCGATACGAGTTCGGAAGGGATCAGCTCAGAAGAACTATACCACCATTGAATAAAATGTTTCGCTGCGGTATTAACGATAAAAAAAAATTTGTACCTTGCAAAATTTGATTTTAATATGATTCCCCAGAAGGGCAGGCAAGGTAAACGTCGTACCCGATATCCTTTCACGGATGTAGTAATATATACTGTAATATCGCATCTAAATAAATATCCAAAGTCCATTAGACTTTTTTGATATATGCCCGAATCGAAGTCAAAAGAAGTTCGATTCACCCGTTCCGAAGCATTACCTTGTGGTGAGTATTTAGAGATAAATATATGTTCGATACCGTATTTCTGAAGTAACTGGCCAAGAAGCTTCGGGTTTTTACTTCAGGTAAAAACTTGACTACTTCTTGGGCGGTGACTTGCCTTATTGCACGAGTGAGAACAAATTTGGAAAAGTGGTCTACGGCAATTAAAATACATACCAGTATTACCAGACTGCGTTCGTGGATAGAGCGCCATAAAATCTACATACATCCTTTGAAAAGGACAAAACGCCAAAGGCAAAGAGCTCAGAGATGGACAGTTCGTGTAATTCATGGACTTGTTACTCTTGCACGTCTCACAAGATACCACAAATTCGTGCACATCATTTACAATAGTTGGCCAAAAGTAATATTGTTTAGTTAGCACCGCATTTTTGTGAATACCTAAGTGAGCTGAAGTTGGTGGACAATGAGCAGATTTTATGAGACCTAAACGAAGACGTTCGGGTACTAGAAGTTTTACATCCGGGTAATCTGATTGACCACAGTTCCTTAAATATGCGGCGCTAAGGAATGCTTCCGAATCAAGGTCGAGAAGCCCGACAATTTTGTCCATAAATGAGGAGGTGTCACGCAAAACCAACTTAATCACATTTTTTTAAAATCGAGATTTCACTTGGCTATCAATTCTTATCTTCAAAGCTAATAGAAAACTATTAAAAGGTAGTGAAAAACCTGATTTATCCCGTTGAAATATCGTTTTTAAAATGTATACGGCCAAGCAAAACCAACTTTATCTTATAAAACTTTTTTCAAAAAACCTTTTTTTAATTATTCAACATTTTGATTAATGTGATAAAGTTGGTTTTGCGTGGCACCTCCTCAAATGCGCGCGATAAGGCGTCAAGCACATTGTTTTGCGATCATTCGACCTCAAAGTTAAATCCCTAAAGTTTTCAACTTCACAGAGCCAATCTACCTGACAAGCCTTTTTGAGACGTTAGCCAGACGAGGCTCGCGTGGTACGTTATCACACTGAACAGTAGTCCTTCAACGAACGCCCGAAACTTTCTAATGGCTAGTACGGCCGCGATACTCCAGCTCGGCCACAATGTAGTACCTATGAGCTGCATTCAATTTTTGTGATATAAAAGCAATAGGAGTGTCATGTCATACCAGTGGAATGGGGTTCTGGGCTTCTTCGGACCAATCAAATCGGCAACCTTTTTTCAGCAAGTTAGTAAGAAGCGCGAAAAGTGTCGAATACCCATCAATAAAACGCCGATACCACCCATATATGCCGAGAAACCTTCGCACCTGTTTTACGGTTTTGGGAACTGGAAATTCTACAATGGTCCTAACTTTATCAGGATTTGGACGCAAGGTAACTCCACTCACCACATAACCGAGATAGTCAATCTCTTTCAGCAGAACGTGACGTTTTTCCATATTGATGGTGAGCCCTGCCTTAGATAAACGAGCTGCCACCTCGGCCAATAAAAACAGATGCTCATCAAAAGTGAACGTCGTTATGAGTAAGTAAATCATACTCGAATACTCGATCATATAAGTGGCTGGGAAACTACCTTGTGCAAACAGAGTCCAAAATGGTATAAGGGACGCCCTGGCACCGTAAACGTTGTTTTCTCTCGACTATCTGGATGCAAGGGTATTTGGCAGAATGTATCTTTTACGTCTATACTTGACATAAAGTGGGTTCAATCCAACCGACTTAACCTTTTAGAGTTACTTCATTTAATTTCCTGGCATCCAAGCACAACCTTGTTTTGCCGTTTGTTTTGTTGAATGCATCGTTTTGTATGAATTTTTAATGTACGAGACATCTTGATTTTGACTTCAGTGGACGATATTTTTTGATGTTATTTCATTGATTACCAGTGTTTTGAGGATGGCCATTTTCTATTTCCAGCAGATGTTGATTGAAATTTCTCTTATTGTTCTCCGGCTTATATTATATCTGAGACCTTTCTCTAATAGTACTATTTTACGGTTATCGAAATTGATGTCGGTTAAATTTTGAATCCGACAGAAAAGTTCTTGATTACTATCGTTGTTTGGTTTGAAAGGTGTTTGCTATAACACCTGTTGAGTCCCGTTGTATATGTTTCAGCCTTCTCAATTTGGCAACCATTGAGTATTTTTTCTTCATTAGGCTTTTTGTTGTTGTTTGCTCTTCCTGCCTTAGAATGTTTGTGTATTCGATGTTATAGAATATTTTTGACAACTCTAATTGTGCGTTGTAGGTTTTAACTGTTAAAGCGTCTATTTTGGTGCATAATTCCTTTATAATTTTTGTTATCCAAATTTGCTCGCATTTTGTCTTTGCGAGTTGCGCCACTGGAGATTTACTGTTTACGGTAACCTTAATGTAATTAGGTACGATTTTTAATTTTTTGCATGTTTTATTAAACTTCAGGTTTATTTTGTTTCGACGTTTAAAAACATTTCTTTTTGAACTGCGGGGGATACCGAATAATACCGTTGTTTCACGAGTGGAGGTTCTTCTACGTCAATATTTATAAAATTGTGTTAAGTTTCTAACATCTTACAAACACAGTAGGTTAGGTTTCAGTGGTTGACACTTAGACCATTTTTGGCCCATTGTGATACCACGCATTCACGCCACATCATTAACCCATTCACCTATTCGCTCCATGTCAACCTGTATATTGACATGGACGGTGGGTTGGCGCTGAATTCTGCACTCCATCAGAGGTTCTTAGTTGTGTTTATTAACATCACCGATTGTAATCGATGTACCTCCCGGTCCAAGTGCCGAAGTTTTAACCACTGCACCACTTGTCCGGTTACAAACACAGTAAAACTCATCATAATTTATATTTGAAAATGTTAGTGAAACTCCGTAGACATCTACAGAATTGGCTATTCGACACCCGTCAAAAATGCTCAATTTTTAAATTTAATTTTTAATAGAATGAATCTCAAAAATTCTGTAAAAAATTAGAGATTACGCTACTCGCCGCAAGTGGCAGCACTACCATTACCGAGAATTTATTTTGTTATGTAGTTACCAGCGGAATTTTTTTATTCATTTTGCATTACTTTTTCACTAAGAAAACATCTCAGCGGAATAAAATATTAAAAGTGAACCTTAAAATGGCAAATCGATTGATCTCAGAAGTAAAGTAACTCGGTAAATGAAATCTTGAAATCTAACATTATTCCGTCTTTCCACCATTTTGTAACGAATAACGATGAAATTTAGATAGTAGTATTGATCAGGGTTTTTAAGGTTAGTTTTGGACAAAATTCTAGGATCTGTTCATGCTGGACTAAACTGGCCATTTCATAAACAGTCCATATGAAAAATGGTATCTGTACATTTTACACGACATAAATAAATTTTAAACTAGAAGAAATTCCGATATTTCGTAATTAAATTTTGTAAAATTGGCATCGCAAATAGGGTCAATTCGGAAAAAATTTATGGATTAGAATTTTCACTAGAATTTTTTCATTTCCTGCGGCCTCATAACTTATTTTCAGTTTTTGGCAAATATCTCAAAAACTTCCAATAGTAGCCAATACTTTCGAATTTTTTATATGGCTACGTCATATTGAGACTACATTTAAAATTTGGGGAAAAATTATGGATTAGAATTTTAATGATAATTTTTTGATTTTTTGCGGCAATTTAAGTTATTTTCAGTTTTTGGCCAATATCTCAAAAACTTTCACTAGTAACCAATACTTTCGGTTGTTTTTATGATACCCTATAGGTTTTATAGAGACGGCTCCCTGAATTAAAAAGGGCTGACTTAAAAATGGTGTTTTTTCGGACTTAAAAAAAGCGTTTTTATTTCGTTTTATAATTGACCTAAAATCTGTAATGAAAATGAAACAAAAAAAGCTCACTTTATTAATGCATATCATAAGTCATTTTGGAAATGATTTAAGAAGTGTGTTTATAAATGACATAAAATGTGTATTTTTTAATTCATTTTGAAAATGAAATGTGTATTTAAGATCGAAATAAAACGTAAAAATGTATAACAGTAAAAGCCCGTTTATCCGGCATCCAATTAACCGGAACACTCAGTTAACCGGAATTTTAATTTTTATGATTTTTTTGCTGAAATCGTCATCTCGAACGTCTAATATTCAAAACACCGTTGCCCACAGTACGAGCTAGATTTGATCATGAATTTCATTAAATATCCTAATTTGTTTTGTGTTTCTATTGTGACGCAATCTATTGTTAGCACTGGTAGTGTAAATGTTTCAGTACTGGAAGATAATGAAAAGTTCAAAGTCTGTTTGCAACAGTTCATGGACAATGTAAGTGGTGATGATTGAAGGCCGCTTGGTCAGTCTTTCAAATTAATCTGTGTTTTATATATTCGTAGAAAATCAACAAAGAGATTGCAGTTCAAACAAATTTAATCGATACATTGGCAATTTCGTTACTGGTTCAAGTGATTATGGCTACAAACTGTCCGGTAACGCTAGATCCGGCATTATTACATCCCGGACGTTTAGATCGAAATTCTGCTTCCTAATTAACAGGCACGTTTGGAAATTTTAAAAATGCATGCCCAACCTATCGTCAGTCAAACATGGTGAAATTGATTATGAAGCCATTGTCAAATTGGCGGATAATTTTAACGATGCCGATTTAAGAAATGTTTGTACAGAGACGGGGCTCTGCTGTTCGAGCAGAACGGGAATACGTACGTGATTCAGGTAGGCGATGCGGAGCAGAATTTCGACTGGTTATAAGGTGGAACCGGTCTATATTCCCAGGAAATGGACGGAGGTCAGAGTGGTTTTTATCCCGAAATCGGGAAAAAGCTCACAGGCTTATCCAAAGGACCTGAGGCCTATAACTCTATCATCCTTTATGTTGAAAACCTTGGAAAGATTGATAGACGTACTTATTCGAACAAAAGTTGAGCCAAGGAATTGGGCAATGTCACAGCATGCGTACTGTAAGGAAAGTCGGTGGACACAGCTCTGCACGATCTAGTACGCATGATTGAGAAGTCAATTTACTCGCAAGAGTATTGTATGGTAGCATTTCTCGACATAGAGGGTGCCTTTAATAATGTAAAAACGGAGGCGATCATGGAAGGATTGTCATTTCTGAAGGTGGATTATCCTATAAGTAGGTTGATAAATCAGATGCTGGTAAGCAGGATTATTATCTCGGAACTGGGAGAGTCCACCATTAGAAGGCGGGTGGTTAGTGGAACTCCGCAGGGAGGAGTAATGTCCCCCTTTCTTTGGAGTGCAGTGGTGAATGGATTGCTGTTGGAACTGGAGAAAGAGGGTATAGGGGTTGTAGCGTATGCAGATGATATAGCAATAGCTGTCTCAGGCAAATATCTGGATACGATTAGGGATGTTATGCAGAATGCACTCCTGATCGTTACGAAATGGGCCAGCAAATGTGGATTAGGGATCAACCCCTCCAAGACAGAGCTGGTACTATTTACTAAGAAATATAAAATTCCGGTAGTTAGCCCTCCTACCGTGAACGGCATTAAACTGGCTTTTGCTGACAGAGCGAGATTTTTGGGCATAAGCTTGGACAGCAAGCTCAGCTGGAAGCCTAACATTGTAGAAAGGGTGAATAAGGCTAATGTAGCCATTTACTCGTGTAGAAACGCCATAGGGAAGAAATGGGGTTTGAAACCAGAGCTGGTACACTGGCTCTATACCGCAGTGGTAAGGCCTGTGCTGATGTACGGGGTGGGCATGTGGTGGCCAGCTCTGGAAAAGGTAACCTATATAAGGATGTTGGAGAAGGTGCAAAGAACGGCCTGTATGCTTATAAGCGGGGCGCTTAGGACAGCACCTACACGCGCTTTAGAGGTTATGTTCCATCTTATTCCAATCGAATTTTTTGGTAAGCAGATGGCAGCCAATGTGGCTACAAGGCTCTCGGCTGTCTCTCAGTGGAAGTGTCTTCAGGCGGGACACTCGACGATAGTTAGATCACTAGGGGAAGAACTGGTGAATCTAGATTATATTAAACCAACGTTGTGCTTCGATATAGGTTTCCGGATCATCTGTCCTTCTAGGGAATCCTGGAGGAACGGATCAATACTGGAAAACGAGGCACTGCAATTTTTCACGGACGGCTCTAAGCTAGACGGCAAAGTAGGAGCCGGAGTCTTCTGTGAGAAGCTTAATGTTAATATTTCTGTTCGTCTCTATGACTACTGCAGCGTGTACCAGGCTGAAGTGGTGGCGATAGGGGAAGTCGTGACATGGTTGAAGCATAACGTGGTATCTGTTAGGGCATATCGCGATTTATGTGGACAGTCAAGCGGCACTCAGGTCACTAGAGGCGGTTTCTCTGAAGTCACGGGTGGCGCTGGATTGCCGATCATCTCTTAATGAGATGAGCGAGTATTTCAGTATCCAGATAATCTGGGTCCCCGGTCACTCGGACGTCACGGGAAACTGCAGGGCAGACGAACTAGCTAGGTACGGTACGACTCTCCAGATGCAACCGGAAAGGGCAGGTCTGGAGGGAGGCCTATAGCAGCGCTCAAATTGACGCTCAGTAAAAAGGCAATCGCCTTGACAGATGAGAGGTGGACCAACACTCTCACGTGCAGGGTAGCAAAACAGGTTTGGCCAAAACTGGACCTGCGGCGCTCCAAGGCACTTATATCCCTGGGAAAACGAGATTTAGGATTGGTCGTAGGGATACTGACAGGACACTGCCTTTTTGGGGAACATGCGAGAAGGCTGGGTCTAGAGACGAATGGCTTTTGTAGAAGTTGTATGGACGAAGAGGAGGAAGAGACGTTAGTTCACTTCCTATGCTCGTGTCCAGCACTATCATACAAAAGACATAGGTACTTGGGTGTGTACAACATGGACAGCCTTTCTGAACTCGCGGACTTTGGGGTGCGAGATATTTTACGCTACATCAGTAGCTCTGGTTGGTTTCAGCGGGAGTAAGGGGAGATTGGATCCTGTGGTATCACAATGGGCCATTATTGGCCTAAGTGTGCGATAGCAGCCACTCTAACCTAACCTAACCTAACCTAAGGTGGAACCGGATTCCATTCATTGCCTGTGTAGGATTTGTCATGATTTGATGACACAATCAAATGGTGGTTTATAAATACAAGCAAGTATTTCAATAAACAAATGGTAAAGTTTATAACTAAACAATTTCGTTTTACTTTAGATTACTATATGTTGCCGTTCAAGCCAACTTTCACCAAAACATTTTGGTTTAATTTCTCTCATTTTGGCCAAAATGGATTTTCGTCTCCAATCTCGATGCAATCCAAAGGGTTTGTAATTTGTAAATAAAATTGGTTTATGGTCGAAACAATTTATTAATAAAATTATTTTGTGCCGCCAGTAAATTTCGATCAAGATATACCAATCTTGGTTAAATTCTATGAACTACACTGGCTAATATCAACACTACACGATGGTGAATTTTGCCAAGAAGACATCCTGCCCGGTTTGGTCGAACTAGCATTTCCAGGGACAAATTCATTTAACTGCAAGATGTTATGAGGATGGGCCAACATTATCGATCAAACAAATTCGATCGATTATGATATTTGAACGAGTATTGGGTAAAGCATTGTACGAAAATTTACTCGTTGAACTTCTATTGGCCGAGTTCATCTTATCGAAATTGACCGGTAAGCATTCGGATATCGGTATACATCAACTGGCGTCACTGGATCCCGTATTGCATACAAATTTACTATCTCTCAAGCCATATGAGGATATCGGAATTAGATTTAGGTTTTACTGTTTTCTGTGATGATGGAATAACGCGCTTTGAAGAGCTGTGACAAAACGGTTCTAATATATGTAATGGTTAACTGATCCAATTGCATGAAATTTTAATTTTATTGATAAATTTTAATAAAATAAATTTTAATAAAATATTTATTATCTGAAAATCCTGTGTTTTTAATATTTTGTGACACCTATGTAGGGTGTTTTTTTGTAGTCGAAGGAACTATTATGGCCTAGTTACCTAGTTCAAAGGAACAATGCCAGAATACAGAGATGAAAGCGATCAATGAGAGCATTATTTTTAAATTTTTAATTAACGAATTTCTTACGGGAAAATAACCTAGAAACTGGCAACAATCGAGTATGTCAAATTTTTATTCGTTGCAAGATTTTAGTTGAACGTGGATGTGAAGTGTGTACA
This sequence comes from Nephrotoma flavescens, assembly GCA_932526605.1. Classification (NCBI taxonomy): domain Eukaryota; kingdom Metazoa; phylum Arthropoda; class Insecta; order Diptera; family Tipulidae; genus Nephrotoma; species Nephrotoma flavescens. The sequence continues at coordinate 79,823,833 of OW052220.1, forward strand.
TAAAAACTTAGTAAAATTGCTTTTGTTTTAATTTAATGAATTTAATAAAATTTTCATTTTATTTAAAATTTCTTGTTAGATTGCTTATTTTAATTTAGATGTCCAAAATTTTTTTTCCAACAAAAAATAATTTTTTCCTGTCGACACACCACATCACAAAAAATTTATGTAGCTACTCACCATAAAAATATCAATAAAATAAAACTTTGCTGAGAGTGGGGGACTTTTTTCAGTTTGGTTGCCATAAAAAATACTTTGTTTGATATTTTTTATTTATAATTATGGCAACATAACAAAAAATCACAGAAAAAAAAAATATTTCTGATGTTTCGCTCACACACAGAGAGAATCTATATTTTTATCTCGTTCTAGTTTTCTGCCAAATAAAACGCTGTTGTAGTGGAATGTAGTGCCCATTATACAGCATTCTATGTTTTACCTTCTCAAAAATGTCAGCTAGAATCTACAGATATTTCTAGATTCGACGACACAATATTTATTAGTCCAATTTTATAATTTTCTTTAGAAAATAAATTCCAATAGGAAATAAAATATATTTAAAAAAAACTTTTTAAAAAACCACGCTTATATTTAAAGGCTCTAAAAAGTAGATAATATAACAAAAGGCTTTTAAAAGTAGAAAATAAAATGTTTCTTCCTTACTCCCATCAAGGTATATTTATAACAAGTAGAAATTTAAAATTAATATGACTAAAAATATAAGCGTATGGGGCGCTCCTTTACGGCATTAGTAATTTAAGACTACTAGACACATGAAGTAAAGGCTTAGTAAAGTCTTTTAGTAACACTAATCGAACAGTTTATTCTGATGTATCTTAAGAATAGATTTTTTGCTGGAGCATTTCAGTATTAACATAAAAATGATATATTGAGAGATAGTATTTACATTCAGAAGGCCCCACGCTTATATTTCTATAGTCATATTAATTTTCAACTTCTGCTTGTTATAAATATACCTTGATGGGAGTAAGGAAGAAAAATTTTATTTTCTACTTTTTAGAGCCTTTAAATATAAGCGTGGTTTTTTAAAAAAGTTTTTTTTTTAAATATATTTTATTTTTTACTTTTTAGTCATCGAAATATTTTAATGTCCAAAAATGTTAGAATCTTGTATTGTCATCGGAGTTAAACCTGCATGCAAATTTCAGCTCAATTGGACGCAAGTGGTTGAAAAACTGATTACAAAATTTGACGATACAAACAGACACACAGAGTAAAAACGCAGAGCAAAACATAAATTAGCATTAGCTAACATTTTGTTCAGTACCATTTCAATGCACAAGCTGTCTTAACACAGGTAAATATAATATAAAATTACTTCAATACTTACTTATTAATTTTCAGTCTCGGGCACCGGCATTCTAGATCTCTGATTGGAACGATTAGAGTGACGGGTGTTCGCCTTAGTGACGCTGCGAGTGGACTCTTGGCTGTTTGACTCTTCTTGAATACGGCCTGTACGCTGAGGTTGAACCTTACTGTTTCGGGTGTTGTGTTTTTCATTTGTTTGGTACCTTGTGACATATCGCGACCGATAATTTTGGCCATTATTGCTGCAAAGAAACAATATAAATAATACAAATTAATTACATTTTCTGGTGTTATTAATGAAGTCACCTATAATTATTAAGTCTTTCTACATAACAATACATTTCAAATTTAATTTGTATGTTTGCAGCTATTAAATGTATTTCCATTATGAAAACACTACATAAAATAAAATTAATTAAAAATCATGAAAATGCAAAAAAAATTCAAGAAATTCACAATCTCATCGTAGTCGCTTATATACTTTTCGTTTTGTGTAAGTTTGTGATGAAAAACATTGAAATGCGCTATGTAGCTGTGCGCGGGGTGAAAAGTCGTTTTAATTGTATTATGACATTCTATCTCGCTGTTAAAAGACACGACGAGCATTATTTTTTGCGCGTTGACACAACGATTTTAAATGTTTTGTTGCAATTTCTCATTTAATTGTAGCAGCAATAACAAGTCTAAATACCATACTAAATGACTTATTTAAAAATGGTTAGCTCGTACCATGTAGAATTGTTTTAGTTTGTAAATTTAATTAAATAAATTAAAATGTATACAAATCGGTAAATCATTTGTCATATTACAAAAAAACGCAATGTTTATCTGTCTGTCTAATTAACAAAATTTTTATGTTTTATAGCTTTGTGTTAATGTTTGTATCTATATGGTTATGCTGTTCACATGGGGTGGATGATACACAATTACAAAATTAAATTAAGTGAATCAGCCTGATTTTTATAAACTCGTATGTAGAACAGAAACTAATTAAACAAAACAGTCCAATAATAATAAATGGCTTTAATTAGTTTATGGGGTCGAATGTCAACTTCCTAACGAGACTGACGACAGGATTTTAAATAGTCTGATTTTTCTTCTACTATGGCTTAAATAGATTATTATTGTAGACACTACGTCATTCCTTTATACAGTTCGTATAAATATAAGATTACTCGTGGAATGAAATTTTAAAGGTATTCTGGTATTGGTGAAATTACCTTGTTCAAATGACTCATAAATTTTCGTTGTAAAGGTTCCGTTTATAAAAGTATTCTGATGTTAGGACACAGTGAGAGACAAGCTAAACCGAAACAGGCGTCGGCACAAGAAGTAGTACCAACTTCACGCTGCTGTAGCAACCAAACGGCTAATGGCAGCGCGCTCATTTTTTAACAAGTGTCGGTCTGTACCCAAGTATAACAAGACGAAACTCAAAATTGAGCTATCGTATTTGCCTTCGAAATATTAGAAAAAAGTCGAAGAATTAATATTTTAGTAGTGGTGCGTATATGTATACTGTGTTGTTACTACTGTATACTGTGTTATACTTGTATGTATACTGTGTTACCGCATCTTTCGTAGTAATGTGTATAACATGTACATGGTTTGTTTTTATTTTTCATGTTCACGACATGAGTTTGGTAATTTTATAAAAGAGATTTTGTTAAAAAAAATTTAAAGATGTGAGTTAATTTAAATAAAATTACATCAAAATATATTTTATATCTATTCAAAAACTGTTTTCATAAATTAATTAATTTCTAGTTGTTTTACATTTTTAGGTAGAAAACAAATGTGAAAATAATAAACGATGTGCAATAATCCTAGTAGCTATTTGGAAAATTATTTAAACTTTTAAAGTTTACTTTACTTTGTGTAATAATAAAAAATAATTAAAAAATTAACTAAAATATAATTTAGATTTGTATATATGTACATATGGATTAATTTAATAAAATAAAAATATTCACTTTAAACCTAAATTTTTATTTTGCTCTGTAACATTTGGATGCCGCCATCTTTTTCTTCTAACATTTTCAAATATAGCGTTTTACATTCATGCACAACCTAGCTCTCGCCATTTTGTTTTTTGTATTTCCTGTTCACACATACATGTATACAATTCTCCTTTATTGAGTTTCGTCCAGTTTCGAATAATCGCGACACTTTTCATACAGGATCTTATTCTAAGTCGAAAGCAAAACTAAGTCAAAGTCGAAACTAAGTATAAGTTTTTATTTCGAAAAATGACAAAAAAGTCGAATTTTGTTATACTTGGGTCAAGACACATTTTTATGTTTTTATTTATTAAATAATTCATTAAAATAAATTATTTTTGTGTATTTTAATTTTTTTATTTAATTATTAAATAAAAAAATCCTAAAACATTTGTTGTTTGCTATATCTGTCAAAATAAGTCAGTAAAATCGTTTGGGAAGACTTGATCGACTTATTCAAGATGGCGTCAAATAAGTCAATAAGTTTGAAATAAGTCGGTGTTTGGGACACCGAATAAGTATCGAAAACAAATTGTTTCGTGGTAGAAATGGAGTAGAATATCACAATTTTTCAATCTAGCAACCTGGTAAATGATATAAAATGTGAAAGTGTCACATTTTATTCTAAAGAAGCGAGACATAATCTTCGATAAAGTATCGAAAATTTGATGATAGAAAATATCAGCACTGTGCTTGCCACATTTTGTACATGCAACATTTTGTAATTACAACATTTTGTGGTTGCAAGATTGATAAAAAAGCAATATTTTGTTAATGCAACATTTTGAAATGCAATAATTGTAGAGGCTGACAGCTTCGATAACTCTCACCGGCACTTAGCCCTCCGTCCAAATTCCATCCCTGTTAGCCATTTTCTAGAACTTAATCGCAAACTCATTTTCGAATTTTGTCAAAAAATCATTTAAGAGTCCCATTTCCCCACAAAATAGGGATTTTTTTTATACAAAATTGAGGTTTTGAAAACCGGGATTTTGAAAACCGAGATTTTGAAAAAACTGAAATTTTGACAAACCTAGATTTTGAAAACCAAGATTTCGTTACACACCCGGTTCTCACTATATACAGTCTGTTTTATGCGCTAATTATTTTGAGATGATGAAGGAAAAATTCTTCGGAACTAAATAAAGAATGAACCCTGTGTGAAAATTGTTAGCTAATAAAGTTGCAATACTAGGAGGGTGATTTTTTTTTTTTGGACGCGATTGTTCGTCGTAGAGGAAAGACGTGTTTTTGTCTTTCTCTAGTATAAAATTAAAGTTTTAATTTAATGTAATGTGTTATAAAAAATGTGTTAAAAAAGTGTTATAATAAATAAAATAATATAATAATAACGTGTTAATAATTTAATTAAAAGTGAATTTAATAAAAACTGAAATTAATATAATTATAAATAAAATTAAAAATAGTGTGTAGTACGCAGCAATGGATGGAAATTGTGTGTAGTGCGAGCAAATGCATCACACTCATTTCTATGTTCGAGTATGTTCCAAAGGATTCATAATATAACTGTTTTTATTATTTTTTTTAACGATTTTTATTAATTTAATTCATTTTTGATTGTATTTCCCATAAAATTTTAATTTTATTTACATAAATATGTGTTACTAGGTGTTGTGCATAAGAAATACGCATTTTTAATATGTCGCCATAGTGTGGCGTGTGTGTCTGTTGTGTGTGGAAGATGATATACATTATGATAATTTTAGAAGTAAAATATTAAAGGATGAGAAAAATAAGTTTGACCGAATGTTTTTAAATATATATCCATATACAAATTTGTTTTTTTCTCTTGTATATCCCTTTTCCTACCAGACAACATTTTTTTGTGCTTCAGTTTAAGTCCAACCCACACAAATGTGTGTGTAAAAATGACAGGTTGTAATGTCTTCTGGATTTTAACGGATCTTAGTTAAATCGGAACTATTTTTGAGAAAAACATTATAATTTAATAATATATAAACTATATATAATATTAATTATTTATTTAATAAAATTAATTAATTGTTTTGCTATTAGTGCTGTAGTTATTGTGTATTTTTCGGATGATAACGATTTGAGTGGAATGCACAAATGTATTGGTTCAAACAAAAATAACTTTTTGACATGATTCTTTTGCGTTACCCTTACAATTGTCATAGCAGGCAGGGAAAGGGATATACTGTTATATCAGTGCACCTAGATACTAATGGCCTCATTGCTTTAAAAATTTTGCTATATGACGTCATTTTATGTCGACGATTTCAATCTTTGGTATGGCATTAAAGTCAAACAAATGATCCGAATTTTTTATATTTGGTAAAAAATAATTTACATATTATATTATTATCAAAATATGCATTAAACATTTCGTTAAACCCTTAAATGTTATGTATTTATTTAGACATAAATTTGATGACGTAACAAGCAGTATTGCCTTGTGTTCTAGGTGCATTGGTTATATGCATTCACACAGTCATCACATAAAAATAATAATATGGTTATATACATGGTGAATTGGTTAAAAGTCTAATGGCAGAAAAGGATGAAAATGAATTATAAAAAAAAAAATTATCTGTTTGTGCGGTGTTCGTGTTTTATCAATGTGTATATGTAATATGTGTGTATGTATGTATGTGTGTGTAAATCTGGATATATATATAGGGTCATGTTCGTCTGTTTCCGGATGGGATTCACCATTTTCTAGAGGAGTTTCATCCTTTTCCGGGTCGGGTCGGGCTTTGTCCAAGTTAAATTCACCTTTATTCGAAGCGTATTCGTCCTTGTCCAAGTCAGGTTCATCTTTGCTCAAATTGCAAAGAGAGGTTCACTTTTGTTGAAATCGTATTCACCTTTATTCCAACCATGTTCATCCTTTTCCGGGTCAAGTTCGACCGGGGACGAGATGAAGCCGGCATGGCCTGCTTAGTTTGATAAATTTATTGTGTTTAGGTTCTGGATTTAAAATATATATATAACGGGAATTTTGTTTTTTTGCCTTTGCGGTCTGTTCTGGGTTCGAAGCGCTCCTAATTTCTCGCGGATCGCTTTTCACGTCCTAGCCTACCTTACGCAGTTTTGTTAACAAGTTAATAAAGTAAATTAATCTTTACTGTGTAATCAAAATGTTCGATGTTTCATTCAAACTAGCTGCGCCTTTGTAACCTCAACTTGATGTGAAACTGGTATCCGCATAACGCCTAGAAACCCAAAAATTTTCTTAGTAATTCTGGGGGGCTATTTGGGTATTCGATTCGATAACGAAAGTATAAGATTCTTATTTGATTTGAATGTGATTCGAATGATTCTTATTTAAAATCAAATATGAATCTTGTACTCTCGTTATCGAATCGAATCCCCAAATAGCCCTCCTGCTTTTTGATTGCAATTACTATAGTTTCGAAGTAATTAAAATGAACTCAGCAGTTTTTGAAAACGTGAATAGCGGGCCGCGAAAGAGTCGGGGGCGCTTCGGCTCCGGAGCGGATTGCGGGGATTGAAGGGCAGAATACTTATTGTGTATTTTGAATCTAGAATTTGAGTGCGATAGGTTTGTTGGATTGAATGGGTTGTATTGGTTTTGTTTCGTCTCCGGTTGAGTTTGATTTGGAGGGGGATGAGTGTATGGTCTGGATGAGGGTGAGTGTGGTTTGGATGGGTGTGGATTTGATTTGGGCGGGGGTGGATTTGGTTTGGAAGGGGATAAGTGTGTTTTGGGTGAGGGTGGGATTGGTTTGGATAAGGTATGATTTGATTTGGAGGCCTTCTGCATGTCCTATCTTCCGTTCGTGTCGTCACCTCAAGTAAACCTTGATCTTTTTGATTGATTGAGATGCGCGGAATTGTCTCAGTAATCTGTTTCTAGACGGTATACTGCGGAAGATGCATAAAATATTTATTGGGTACGAATTGGGCTGAATTGGAATTCTAGCAAACTTTAGTTTTGGGATAGCTGAATTTTACTGGGTCATCTCTTAGCGGGTTAAGGCCAAGTTAGGTCCAGCTATGGTGAATGTAGGAACTGAATATTTATTTGGCTGATTATTTTCAAACTTATTTTGAAGAAAAATGCAGAACTTTATCCAGGATTTATGTTGAAATCGCGATTCAGCTCAATATACCAGTTTTGAACATAATTAGTTAAGAAATTGCCTAGCATGGCCGAATTTCAGAACCTCTCTAAAATCCATTTTTAAATCACCACCCAATTCTGCTTACCGCATTTGACAAAAATTTATTTGGGGTATAGCAAGTTCAATACAGAATGGTCGAACTGTTTGACCACCAAAACACACGTTAAAATCCCAATACAAGTTGACCTTAGTTTATTAAAATTCTAGACCAGCTCTACAAACTAAAATGGAAAGTTATCGGTTAGGAAACGACCTGGTTTCATTCATTATATTCGAATCCCAAAATTTCGTCAAATTCAACTTTGCGCACCGAATATGACCATCATTTGTTGAGAGGTGGCCTTGTTCCATTGAACGTTGTTTTAGAGTGTCAATCCAATTCTGCATAACATATTTGACAGTAATTGGTTGAGTGGTAAAGCTCCATTGAGCATGGCATAATATGTTCTGTGCAGTGTAATGTACTTGGTAATTAAACGAATATTCGTTAGTGACCTAAATTAATAAATCATTTGAAATGTTTGCGAAATAGGCTAAATTTATTTATCCAATTCGGTATTGAATAATATTGATAGTTTTCCGGGAACCATTGCTTTTGGGATGCCTCACATATTTTTTTTTTTGCAACTTCTTTTATAAATTTGAATTTCTTGTTGTTGCCAATTCAAGAGTTTAATACACATTTACTAATGAAATTTAGAGTAAGTTTTAATATAATTTAAATAATGGTTTCAGAAAATTATATTGTAAGGAATTCCAGAAGAATTAAATTTATAAATGTTTATATTATTTAGGAAGCCGGAAATATTGATTTAGAATAAAATTTTAGGGAATTTACAGATGTACGTGAATTAATATTTCTTTGAAATATTAATTGGATACAAACCAAACCGATTAATTCCATTTTATGATTTTTTTTAAATTTTAATATCATAGCACTTGATTGGCTTCTAACTATATACACATATTCAAAACAAATTTCTGTAATAATAAGAGTTAACACCACTAAATGACAAAGTTAAAAGTAACTAAAGTTGCAATTTACAAAAAATCTAAAAAATCATTTTTGTATATTCACATTTTTCTCAACTTCTTGTTTTATGGAGTTAATCGTTTTGGCAAATGAAGCATCTAATGTTGATTATGTAGATTAGATTTGTGTTTTCATTGTGTTATTAACTATCGACTTTATCTAGGTGTATGTAACCGGGCTGATTGGATCAATCATGTTTATTTAGAAAGACGGAAAGCATTAATTTAGAATTTAATTTCAGGAAATTTCAGATGTACGTGAAATTTCCACAGGTTGCTGATTTAGAGAAGCAATTGTTGAAGACCAATACCATCAGTATCCATTAAACCTATTAAGCCTTTATCCTTCCTCCGTAGATTAGAAGTAGATTAGAATTGTGTTGTGCCGTACGATCGCTAGGTGTCTGAAACCGGGTCGTTCCGTCCCAAAAAAAAAAAAAAAAAAAAAACTTTTCCTATCCTTTCTATTGTTATGTGTAAACAGGCTGTAGAATAGGCTCGGCGTTATCCGGGACACTTGTCAAGTACTTGGTCTTACAGTCCAACCAATCAATCAATACTAGGAGGGGGATTTTGATTTTGGGATTTTAAAATTAGGGCATATTTCAGCATATGGACAACTGGACCCATTTAACAACCGTGGATGAAAACTGAATTTTTAAATGACTTTTGAAAAAATTATGGAATACACCAATTATTAAGGAATAAGGACAATCATTCACGGTGGATAAAAATAGGGTATGGTGGATAAAATTGGGTTTATAAAATGATTGTTGAAAGAATCTCTGGAATATTTTCCGCCACAGACCTAGGTAAACCATTAATTAGAATTTTTCATGGAACCATTCGAATGCAAGTCGGACAACGTTGGATTTTTTTCGACAGCTTGCGTTGTAGTGTGCTCTAGCAACCAGATTAGATGTAAGCACCATGAAGTTGTAGTTTTATCTTGGGGATTCGGAAATAGCTCGTTCGGTTCTAAAGAGAATTTAATTAGAAAGCTCAAGTTATATTTGTTAGTTTCCAAATTTTTGTTGCTGTTGGATGTATTATTAGCTACTGTCATTGTTGGTGAATTTTGTGATTTTTAGGGTTCCGGGTACTGGTAACCAATCAGTCAATTTGGCTGAAATAGCCTATTTTACGTAATGCACAGAGTTGTTCGTTACTGATCTGCTATTTTGAAAAGGTAAATAGCAGATCAGGAATGAATCGCTGCGTTACGTAAAATATGCCACTTCGGGATAAAACTAAATATAATAACTATATAGGGTTCCCATACGTGTTCGAGATCTGATACTGGAAAATACACAGTTCTATTGGAACTAACCCGCACTCTCAATAGACTCCTCTCAATATACCTTCGGAAAAATTACCAATATAAGTGGAACTAAGTCGAAATTTAACCTTTTTAACCGGCTATTCATTTTAAAATTTGATCTGTTTGTTAATTATATTTGGAAACAGCTGAATTGTTGAAATTTAATACACAAAATTTCTTCACTGCCTTCACAGCTGAGTCTTAGTATTCATAGCTCTTGTTTCGTGAATATGCATTATCTATAATTAATTTTTAAGATTTTTTAATTGAAATGTTAAATTAAACTGTACTAAGCAAAATATTAATAAAATCCACAATAACTACTTTTTTATATCTACCTACTTGTAAATTTTGACCACAATAAGTCCTCCGCCACAAAACCCTAAAAGTTATATTATTGAAATCATTGGAAACAAAGATTATTCACCGATCCTGTGGTAAGCACTAAAAAATAGTTTAATCAGTTGGATGTCTATCCGAATGTACGATTGTTATAATGTGGGTCATTTTATGAAAAAAATTTCTGTAATCTAATATTTTCTTATAATAATTGGGGTGTTTTTTAGAAAGCGATTATAGAATTTCAAGAAAATTAGGGCACTCCTTTGATGGAGCTGTCATGTTACACAATATTGCGTCATGTTGCACCAGTTTGCATCAAGATGCGTTGTGTTGCGTCATACCTATAATTTTTGTTTCTAAAGGGGGATGGTGGGAGGAATTAGGATTTTAAAATTTTAGGATCCCAATTCCACCCATCATAGATTATAAGGCCTAGGTGCAAAGTTGAAAAGCTGTTGGGATGTGCAACAATTCGGATCTGATACATGTCATATGCATCAATTACTTGTTCCGATTGTAATGAATATTTATACGCATTAATCGATAAAATTCGCTTAATAATTTACAAATATCATGTTTAAATACTGAGCCTGCGTACGACGAGGGAGCTTACTAACCCGTCACAAAGACTTTCGCGGAACAACATCCTAAAAACAAGTTTTTATTTTTTTATTTAAATAGTACAATCTTATCAAATGATAATTTATTGCTAATGATGATAACGCACAATATTCTACTCCCAATAATGAACTTTTATTTATTAGATGACTAGCTCATGCGGATTATTTCGTTTAAGGCGTCTCAGTTCTTGTGCGTTATGTCGAGAAGTTGTAATGCTAAAAAAACAATGACTTTGATTCTGAAAGTCATGTTTTGCGTATTTTATGTTCAGATGCCTCATTGGGTAGATATATCGTGACATGATTTAGCAGTATGAACACCAATTTCCGCATTCAAATTGTCTAATATTAATATTCTTTTATTATTTATACCGTAGTGGTTTTGCATAGTATACGTTACAAACTACTGTAATATGCATTTTTCATTAAATAATATTAATTTGTAAAACTAATAATCGAAATACATATTGAGATATTGAAAACATTGTTTAAAAAGCATAAATAAATTTTACTGGTTTATATTCCGTGACGTAAGTCGAAGTAATGGAAGTATTGGAATCAAGAAAATTTAGTTAGATATAATTGTCCATTTATGTCTACCTTCATCCAGAGGAATTATATGATCGGAGTCAAAACTCACTCAAGTATTTTACACATGTTCTAAATGGTACTGGTAAACTACCAAAGAGATGTCTGACAGTTATAACATGTCAGCTACCGGGAATCTTCATATTTTAGTGATTTTATGCTCTCGTACTAGTAAGCCAAAGGTGTTTTCGCATTTACATACATTGACGGTAAAAGAAAGTCGAGTGTTGGTCACAAAATACAAGTACACAGTACATATACCCTTAAGTTTTTAATTTAAATTCATTCTATTAGAAAAAATTGATTGCAACAATAACAACGAAACCATGCTATATTGGGGCGGGTTCATGTTTAAAACATACATCATTATGTACTCGCGTATAACATATATAAAATAAATGAATGAATAATAATTTGATTTTAATTAATTAAAAAAGCGGAACAAAAATTAAAAATTTTATTATAATGGATTATTACTGTTATTGTTATTATTATTATTATTCTTTTTATTCTTTTTAATTTAAATAATAAAGTTTTGCTACAAATGTTTCATTTTATTTTTTCGCGTTAATAGGAGGATTAAATTATAATGAAATAAAAAAATATTTTAATTTAAAATTAAAAAAAAAAAAATGTTAAAACATTAAAACCAATTTTTATTATTATTACAATTTTTATATTTTATTTAATTTTAAAAAAAAATTGTTGGAAATTGGTGAATATCGAGGGGAATTGTGTCATGTTCGGTTGGATATTGATGTTATCAGGTTATAATAAATCCAAACTTTTTTTTATCTTTTATTTCATTTTATACTTAACATACATAGACATACAATGTACCTAGAGACTCTCGAAAAATGCCATTTTCGGTCCGAAGAATAAATTACCTGGTTTTATGATAACTTATCCAATCAGGATTTCTATAGGAATCTTTATGAAATAAAAATTAACACGTCCTCCAAGCAGCCTAATATAGAACCACGCGGTACAGCTATTTACAGATGTACAGTATGTCAATATATGTACATACCGTTGAAGTTATTTTAGTGACAGATTCACTGGTTGCGCCTCAACCAATATCTTTACTCATGTTAACTACCGATTAGTAAGCAACAACATAAAAGACCCAATCCTCAACAATTATACAAGGTCCTGTATGATTCTTGTATCCGTTACCAAAGATACAACATACGAAGCCATATAATTTCGTATTATTAAGCTCGACGAGCATTGTAAGAATTTAAAACATTCGAAAATTACGTAAATTCGTTCCCCAGTCCAAACATCAAAGTACGACCAATTTCTTAATTTTCCATCAACATTTAGTGGGAAGGCATCTGATGATCACTCTCGTTGTGATAGATACGACGATATTGTGATCGGGTTTCGAATAATGGATATTCCGAAAGCTTCACAGCGACACAAAGCATAGTTGTGGTAAAAAAAAAACACAGAGTTATCGACTACCAGGTATGATGATGGAGAATTTCTCAATCAAGGCTTACGAAACCGACATTTTTCAAATTCAAGTAAATTAAAGAGTAAACTAATTTTTAAGGCCATGATGTTATACTTAATCTTTCCTTGTGTCCGTGTTACAACGCAAATTATCATATTAGTCGAAATATGTATAGTCAATCAATCTGGTGAAGTTTATTACAATGGCAAATAAATATGCGAATATGGCTGGACATTGTGCGACTGCCATTTACCATTTACTACACCTCGTCAAAAATCAGTCATTCGCGTTTTATGGCTGCACGTCGACCTGTAGAACATCGTTTAAAGAAACTTTCACTTGCTGTCGAATATAAAGGCTTCATGGGTGAATAATTGACTTTGGGTCATATGATAGAAGTACCGAATAACGAAGTTCCATTTCACAGCACGAGCAAAGTGGGGCCTTTACTCTCATATTTGAAGATTAAAAATTTCGAGCACACTCAAAACTGTTTTTATGCGGTATTTTTTTGTGCGATTTTTTTTATGCGATATGACAAAAACTTATTCAGTACAATCTACTTAAGTTCTTTTAAAAGTACAATCAAATTAGCATATAATTGAATGTTAGTTAATTGACGTTGGCCATTTTGTTTTTTTGATCTTTGAGTTATTTTCTACGTAAAACTTTTTTTTGCGGTCCCTGCGAAAACTATTTTTTGCACCTACTCGTGAAGTTTCGGAAGATATTTTTTATGCGGTCCCTATTACCCCACAAAAACAAGTTTGATTGTATTTTCTGGAACTGACTCCAAAATTGTCTTGGCGTGGTTGTCGGAACTCTTATATAGGAACTCGCACATCCCAAATCATGAACGTAGTCCCTCGATATCAATGCCACTATTTATGCAGTATGAGACTGGGGGATCAACCTAAAATTATTACCAAAATTTAACCTATAGTTGCATGGCCTTAAGTGGTTGATGACATATGAACAAACTTGGCAGTTCAACAATAAAACACAATTTGCGACAATGTGCGTAGAACGTCGAACCGCGTTAGTCGTAACACACATTCAACTGCAATCCAACGAAATTGTTTCATATGTTTTAACCCGGTTCACATTATTCACGAAAGGACATTGAAGCACTTAAGAACGGTGAGTCATTAATTACAAAAGCCCACTTATTTTGTGGGAGGATGTGTATTGGATCTAGAATGTGAATTCGACATGAATCATCCAGTTATATTAAACAAAAATCATAGACTAGTGCGGGTGAGAAACTACAAAATATATTTACTACGTCTACATCAAGGGACAAACGATATCTATCGTTCGATAGAAACAAAAATTTACAATACAGCTCATGGGCGATTTACCAAAGAAACGTTTGACTTTATGAGGTCCTTTTAGGTATAGTTGACTGGTGTGGGCCGCACTGGTCCAATTAATATTAAAACAAAACAGGGTCGAGATAAAATTCCGTTGAGTTACATTCCACTTTTTGTATGCTTCGTACGCGAGGCACTTCATATATAGAATTAGTTTCAGACACGACCACTGAATAATTTATCGCTATACTTTACGTACAGAGCTATATGCTCAAAACAGAACAGGATCGAAGGCGGCGAGCTAAATCGCTTGCCATATTACAAAAGACCGAGAATATGCAATACAAACACAACTATTGACGCAGGCGACGATGATTTTTTCATTGCAAAAGATTTAGAGTCTATTTCTATTTTTGTCGCCGACGAAACTATGTTACCAACTGTTTTATATATGGTGAAAAATTCGTGAAATTCAAAAATTCAACAGATGGAAGCAGAAGTCATGTTTTAATTTTGTTATTTTTATGTTTTGAATGTGTAGTACTGGGTAAAAAAATATTGTAGAACTCGATTTTTGTTGTTGTTGCTGCTGCATAAGATACAGTCGGTCAAAAATTTAAGATTTGTTTAAAATGGTGATGCATTTATACAAATATAAAAAAGGTATTTATCCGAAAAATATAAAATAGCGCTCATTTTAAAGATAAAAGAATAAGAAGGATTAAGAAAATATTACAAAAATAGTATCAGCTTTAAGTTTTTCATTTTCAAAATGGCCACTAAACTGGTTTTTCTCAATTTTCTGAAAAACTTATTTTTGCATATTTTTTTAATTTTTTTTATTATGTTTTGTTCGCCATTTAATTCTATAATATTACCAAACAAAAATGGGTGATATTTTACACGTTAAACACCTACTCTATTTCTCTATATAAAATTATCGGTATACCTATTCAGATCTAAATTTATATCCAAAATAATCTTTTGTTTTTAACTGTTGCTTCACTGTTTCAAAATAGAGGTAAAAATTACTTCTAACGAATAATAAAAATAATTATTTTTAATACCCATCCCCGTATATTTACTACACAAAATGTTTTGGTCCTCCTTTTAAAAGGGGTTTTCAGGTATACAGTTCTAGTTCTAAATTTTTGGTATAAATAACAGTGAAAATCAATATTTAGGTAGTTCAAATTTTAAAGTGTAAAAGTAAGTAACATTGACTTAAACAGAATTCAAATTTTGTTTTATCATATAGTGAATTTGTATTACTTGAATTAAATAATGAGTGAAATTAAAAAGTGCTGTAAGCCGTTTGTTGGCTCGAAGTGTTCTATAAATTTACGAAAAGTGTATAAACATATTAAGGATTTTTTGCTTGAAAAAATGAAAATATATTCACTTGTACAACTTGCTATGTGAACATTTCTTTTAAACGTCGAAAAAATGAAACAGATACATAACCCTCTTCATCATAAAGTTCCGCAGTTACGCCGAAATCGTCATCAACTGCAGTAGAATCTGAAATAAATTCGATGAGTGATAGTGAAGAACGCCAAATACAGAAAGCGAGCGTTCTTGAAAAAATCCAAGAGATTTTAGCATATATTGGAATGTCGCCCATATATGCCAGTAAACTATAAGCTACGCAACAGCATCAACAATAAAAATTAACCAATTTAACTGCAGTAGTACCATCAACATCATCATCTATGATTCTTGGAATCGAGCCCCTTGTGAATCAATCAATGGACAACGCAATGAAGGCTAATTTATATGACGAATTCATGGATCAACTGAAAAATAAATTCAAGGAGAAAAATTGTGATAAGATACAACTGCTGACTACACTGCCGAAGTCACTAACCATACAACAAATTCAACAGGAGTTCAACACAACACAATAATTGGTGCATAAAGTTAATATATTCAGAAAACGAACGTGGGGCGAAAAAGTTAAAGTTCAGAAACGTCTAATGATGAATACATTCAAAGAATGCTACGAGGGCTACAAGATTCTCCATCAGAACGACGACGAGTAAAAAAAAATCGGATTTTCCAAATTTTGCTTTCTTTTTCCTAAAAACTAATTTAACCAAAATTTATTATATTATTGATGACGTAACACATTATAAAAATAAAAATAATTTTATAAATATAATGATGCACAAAGAGAATTTCGTAGTCGATTGTGAATGACATTTTCATGCCACAGCACATGGAAAGGGACCATGTGATGGAGTAGGCGGTACTATCAAGAAAATGGCGTCCAGAGCCCGTCTCACTGATGATTTTGACGGTATCATTACGTATGCAGCAGAATTATTCAAATGGGCTAAAACTTTAAAGACTGATAAGGTTTTGTTCTGCAAAATTGAAAACTGTAAAAGGAACTCGCGATTTCCATGTAGTTATTTCCTGAAGGAATAACATTAGTTTTAAGAAATATTCAAATAGTGAAGATTATATTAGATTTAAAATGTAATTAATTACAATACTAAATTAATTTTTAATAAAAAAAAAAATTTACCAATAAATTTTGTTTTAAATTAAAAATGTATCTACATATAAAGAGTTGGTGGTCTTATTTAGTAAAGGGTGATTTTTTAAGAGCTTGAGAACTTTTTTTTAAAAAAAAACGCATAAAATTTGCAAAATCTCATCGGTTCTTTATTTGAAACGTTAGATTGGTCCATGACATTTACTTTTTGAAGATAATTTCATTTAAATGTTGACCGCGGCTGCGTCTTAGGTGGTCCATTCGGAAAGTCCAATTTTGGGCAACTTTTTCGAGCATTTCGGCCGGAATAGCCCGAATTTCTTCGGAAATGTTGTCTTCCAAAACTGGAATAGTTGCTGGCTTATTTCTGTAGACTTTAGACTTGACGTAGCCCCACAAAAAATAGTCTAAAGGCGTCAAATCGCATGATCTTGGTGGCCAACTTACCGGGCCATTTCTTGAGATGAATTGTTCTCCGAAGTTTTCCCTCAAAATGGCCATAGAATCGCGAGCTGTGTGGCATGTAGCGCCATCTTGTTGAAACCACATGTCAACTAAGTTCAGTTCTTCCATTTTTGGCAACAAAAAGTTTGTTAGCATCGAACGATAGCGATCGCCATTCACCGTAACGTTGCGTCCAACAGCATCTTTGAAAAAATACGGTCCAATGATTCCACCAGCGTACAAACCACACCAAACAGTGCATTTTTCGGGATGCATGGGCAGTTCTTGAACGGCTTCTGGTTGCTCTTCACTCAAAATGCGGCAATTTTGCTTATTTACGTAGCCATTCAACCAGAAATGAGCCTCATCGCTGAACAAAATTTGTCGATAAAAAAGCGGATTTTCTGCCAACTTTTCTAGGGCCCATTCACTGAAAATTCGACGTTGTGGCAGATCGTTCGGCTTCAGTTCTTGCAGGAGCTGTATTTTATACGGTTTTACACCAAGATCTTTGCGTAAAATCTTCCATGTCGTCGAATAACACAAACCCAATTGCTGCGAACGGCGACGAATCGACATTTCACGGTCTTCAGCAACACTCTCAGAAACAGACGCAATATTCTCTTCTGTACGCACTGTACGCATTCGTGTGGTTGGTTTAATGTCCAATAAAGTAAACTGAGTGCGAAACTTGGTCACAATCGCATTAATTGTTTGCTCACTTGGTCGATTATGTAGACCATAAATCGGACGTAAATCGCGAAACACTTTTCGAACCGAACACTGATTTTTGTAATATAATTCAATTATTTGCAAGCGTTGCTCGTTAGTAAGTCTATTCATTATGAAATGTCAAAGCATACTGAGCATCTTTCTCTTTGACACCTTGTCTGAAATCCCGCGTGATCTGTCAAATACTAATGCATGAAAATCCTAACCACAAAAAAATCACCCGTTAGTATTTTACAAGAAAATGGTATGTTGGAGTGAAAATAAAATAAAATTTAAAAAAGTTAAAAATTTTATATGGAGAAATAGAGTAGGGCATGATATTAAAAGGTGTTTTGCAAGAAAACAAAAAATATCACCCATTTTTTTGGTATGTTTTATAGAATTAAATGGCGAACAAAAAAAAATTAAAAAAAAAATATGAAAAAATACTATGTTTGTAATTTTTCCTAATCCTTATTCTTTTACCTTTAAAATGAGCCTAATTTTATATTTTTCAGCATTTTCAACAAATTCTTAAATTTTTGACCGACTGTTTCTTATGCAACAACAACAACAAATAAATCGAATTCTATAATATTTTTTTACCCAGTACTACACATTCAAAACATAAAACTCCCAAATTAAAACAAGACTTCCAAAAAATTTTGGTTTCACGAATTTTTCACCATATATGTTATAAGTTGGAATCACTTAACCGTCATATTATTAACCATTTTTTTCAATTTAGTAGGCTAACGACAGACCGTCATGTGTCAAAACACAGAAGGTTATGCCGTTTGTGGTTGTTTTTTATCGCCATTTTATCGCCATACGCTGATGCTTTTATTCTGTTAGCTACAGCGATATCTTTTTATTTATTCGACGACGCTTGTCATCGTCGCTCCTTTTCTGTTTCTAGCTATAGTACCCCACATTTGGAAAAACTTAGCAAGTCAAACATCAAATCCATTCAGTACCACTTTAATTGAATCACGAGCGGTACTATTATGACGTTTGAGGAAATGACAACCCTGCTATGTCAAATCGAAACATTACTTAAATTATGGCCGTTGTGCCGGACGAGTGCCGATTTCGAGAATTTAATAATGATTACTGCAGGGCACATTTTAACTGGTGGACCGCAAACCTCAAAAAAACCCAAGATAATTTCCAGCTCTAAAACTACACAGCATTTTAGTTATAAATTAATGAATTAACCTTCTAAATTCATTAAAATTGTATTACTAAAGTCAAATTTGATTTGATCAATTTAACCAATTCAATTATGGTCAAAGCAGCATGTTTCATCGTTTTATCCTACAAATTGATATGAGTGGGGAGTAACAGCGGAGGTGTAATGGGCAGAAACTAACTATCGAGAGTGATCTTTGAGAAGATTGCCAGGTAGTAAAGGACCGAGAGTGGGATGTTGACTGCACGTGGCCGTAACGACTGAAAGATTAAACTGGAGGTAATGACTAAGAGGGTAAAGGACTGGAAGTAATTGACCGATGAGTATTGTGAGGGATGTCATAACCGAGGATAAGGTATTGGCCTGTCATGTAGCCTAACAGATTCTAACCATCATTTGATTCAAATAAAATTCCTAAAATATTATCGTTGTAATGTTAATTCAGTAGATTTCATGGGCGCTTGACGTTACATAGGTTGATTTATTTCTCTTCGTGTAAGTAAAGTTTACATGAATAAACAATTCTAATATAAATATGAATACCTATTTTATCAAAAAAATACCTTAAAAAAATCGAAAGCAGTCGTTTCTACATAACATAAGAAAAAAGGGTGGTACCTGTCCAGTTTTCTCGTTTAGCGACAATAAACTGTTCGGTTTTACCAATAATTTCCGAAATTTGAAATTTTCATTTTGTATAAAGCCGATTGACATGTAAAAAAAATAAAAAGTTGGAAGAATCTGGACTAGATTTTATTCCGATTCGAGTAAAATTGATTGACTTAATTGTTTCCTCCGAATATTTTTACTAGTGTATGAAAATATCCAAATTTGAAAACAACAAAACAATAATAAATATCGGGTTTGCTGTAGATAATGAACAAGCAGCTTTATTGTTACGGCATCTCCATCTCTCTTCAGAGTGACAATAGCTATATTCCTTTTCCTGCATGCCACACAATTGTGTGAGTAAGGCAAAAGGATCATGTCAAAAATTTATTTTTGTATATGTTTTGAACCAACTTACACATTTGTGTATTCCTCTTAAATTTATTTTAAACTTAACCTCTCTTTAATTTAAAAAACACTATATCTATACACACAATTGTGTTTGTAGTTCTTCAAATCAAGCAAAATTTTTTATCAAAAACATCGTCTTACTAAAACACCCTTTGGCCAGAAAGTTGAAAATAAAATTTGACCGGAAAACTTTCTGTCAATAGAAACCTTAAACGAGCCAAACGCAAATCTGGTCTGATATGTTTCTTTAGGAAGCAGTCGTGTGTCAACTGCACGAAGATCATCCAACTTTGATTTAAAGTAACCAAATACAGTAGATGCTGTATAAGATAGCGGAAAATAAGAGATTACGCCACTGGCTGCAAGTGGCAGCGCTATCACTAAAGAGAATTTATCTTGTCCTTATGAAAAATGATATCTGTACATTTTACATGACATAAATAAATTTCAAACTGAAGGAAACTCTGCTATTTCTTAATTAAATTTTGTAAAATTTGCATCGCATACAGGGACAATTCGTAAAAATTTATAGATTACAAATTTTCACTAATATTTTTTGATTTTCTGCAGCCATATAAGATATTTTCAGTTTTTGGCCAATATCACAAAAACTTCCGTTAGTAACCAATAGTTTTGGTTGTTTTTCTAATACCTTAAGCCATGCTGAGACTACGTGGGTGATTTGGGGAAAATTTTTTGATTACTAGAATTTTTTGACTAGTATTGGTTACTAGTGTAACTTTTTGAGATATTGGCCAAAAACTGAAAATAACTTATATGGCCGCAGAAAATCAAAAAATTATAGTGGAAATTGTAATCTATAAGTTTTTACGAATTGTCCCTGTATGCGATGCAAATTTTACAAAATTTAATTAAAAAATAGCAGAGTTTCCTCCACCTTAAAATTTATTTATGCCACGTAAAATGTAGATATTATTTTTCATAAAGACTTGGGTTATGAAATGGCCAGTAAGTCCAGAACGAGCAGATCCTAGAATTTTGTTCAAAACTTATGCCTGATACCTGATACTATCCAAATTTCAGCGTAATTCGTTAAGAAATGGCGAAAAGACGGAATATTGTTAAATTTCAAGATTTCATTTACCGAGTTCCTTTATTTCGAAGATCAATCAATTTGCTATTTTAAGATCACTTTTAATATTTTATTCCGTTGAGATGTTTTATTTAGCGAAAAAAGAGATACACAATGAATAAAAAATTTCCGCTGGTAATTACATTACAAAATAAATTCACTTTAGTGAGTGCTGCCACTTGCGGCGAGTAGCGTAATCTCTTATTTTCCGCTGTCAAATTTCCGATATCTTATACAGCATGTAGTAAGGAAGGATAAGAAGGACCAGAACGGATGATTCAGCAGTGTCCATGAACTTTATGGGACATTTTGCGGAAAAAACTTGCTACGAGCTTATAAGATCCAGCTCGAGCGCGAATTATAGCCCCTTCACGATGTGCGTCGACAATTATTTGATTAAAATTATAATTATGGTTTCGTTTATTAAATGGTTGACCGTAGCCTCAATTTATTCGAACCTGGTTTGCGTAAGCATTTTTATTAACCTTTTTTTCCTAAACAAACCCAAATACATAATAAAGTAGTAAAACCAAAATGTAAAAAATCTTATTATTATCAATGGTCTTTAAATATTCCTCTTAAAATCTTAAACGCGTATCCTATTATATACCGAATTTTCCAAAATAAAACATTTAATTTTTAAACATATTTCATTCAACACACCTACGCTACGCCTAAATTTAAAATAATCCTGTATACTCACGCAATTTTAACTTCCCAATTTGAATACAAAATATGTATTATGTACAGAGAGGGTAAACAGATTTCACCTAAATCAAAATTGCTTTCGAGTTTATATTATCAACACCATCCACCGCATGTTCGCATAATAATTTTCATAAAAATTTTAATTTTATATACAAATGGAATAATTAAAATTAAAAATGTTCAGGTATATCTACGCCATATGATAATGATAATTAATAAAATTATTATTATTGGAAAATGTTAAAATTAATTGTTCGAATAAAATTTGTTACTCACAATACCAATAATAAGATTAAATGAGTTTTCCCGCCTCAAAAAAATACCACCCATGTCGCGATAATATGCAATCGATATGTAAATAAATATTTTGTCATGTTTACCGCGTTTTTGTGTCCATAATATATCGATTTGAGACCACCCGTAGACGATTTTTGTGTTTTATGGTATAGATGCCATGTATTTAAAATTAACGATTTAATTAGTAAATCAACAACATTAAACAACAATAAATAAATGTAAAAATATTTTGATATATAGAGAAATGAAATCTAATTTATGAATCAATTAGGCACGCGGATATACATAAACGCGATGTCAGGATATGAATCGTATATTTTCTTATTTCACCTTATCACTGTGATTTATTATTTCGAGATTTTTAGCTGCGCGAACACAACTATAAATTTTAATGGGTTTATTATACTAATGGCTTTATATCTCGTTTCTGTACCAGACGACTTATGTATAGTTAATAGGAGAAATGTAAAAACCACACATTGTGATTAATATACGATGTTGGTGTATCTTCATCGCCAACATATTATATGAAATACGCTTTTTACATTATGGGCAGCTATTTGATCTGTCGGAATATATTTCATAAACATAATATAATGGGAATGGGGACGACTTGCGCCCATGTCCCAAACTCTTAAACTGATAAATTCCAATTTTATTACAGTCTACATTTTCGAAACGTGAACGGTTCGTTTAATCTATGCTCAGTCAAATTCAACGAAATTAGATTCAAGCCTGATGTCAATTTAAATATTGATTCTTTCCCCTATTTCCTTTTTTCGTTGTGAGCTACATGTGTTTTGTAAGTGGCGGACCAATCTTGAGGTATTCGTAAAAGCCACACTATTCTTGCAAGGGATGGGTGAAGTAGGTTATGCAATGTAATCGACATAGTTGTCGACACGAAAAGAATTACGATTGGCCCAGTTTCAACGCGGTTCTTGGAATATGATGATAGCGCCAAGGGCACTCGACAGTTACAATTCCACTGCTCGCCAAACAAAAAATGGCGGTTAACGATACTACGAATCTGAAGTTTTTAACATAATGAAAAATTAACAAAAAATAAAATTTGTTAAATTAACAAAAATGTACAGTCGGTAAAAGCAATGTTAACAACGGAAACCTGACCACAGAAAAATTTCTTTTAATTAAAAACTATTGTCAGAATTTAATTTTGATTGAAATAAAAAAACTAAAATTACAATTTAAAAATATTTACATATAAGTAAAACAAAACATTTTATGTAATTTAAGAATGTTAATAAATTGTAGTATGCACTATAAAAGAATCAGTTAGATATACATATTGTTACGGTGACACCTAGATTACAAAAGAATAAGTTATTTCAATAGTTGCTCAATTTTATGTGGTTTGGTTAAACATTCAGGCGTTTTTTTCTATACTAACGTATTTCCTCGAATGTTCTCGTATAATTTTTGGAGAGCATTTAGGATTATTCTTACAAATATTTTGGTATATAAAGGCGTAAATTGGTGTTGAATGACGAGTATTATTTCAAACGCGATATAGTGAAGTTTAAATAGAGTGATTATTAAAGCGATTATTAAAGTGATAATTAAATAGTGTGTTATAATTGGAATATTTTGTTGTTAATTTTATGTTGTGTAATTTTTGTATTGTGGAAATAATTTTCTGTGTGTTCAAATTTGAAGCAGTTGTTTTTATTCACAATCCAGAGATTCGAACCTTGAGTGATAAGGTGAAAACGTAACAATTGGTGACAGCGGTGGGATAGTGAGTAATAAGGAAAATGATTCTCTCCGAATTAAAGCTTCCGCAATTAAAGAAGGAGCTGAAACAGCGAGGTTTGGCCAGTGAAGGCACAAACGCTAGTTTAGTGGAACAAATACGTGAAGCTATGGAGAAGGATGGTTTAAATCCAGACGTGTATGATTCCGAGGAAGAAAAATGGATGAGAATAATGTAGACAAGAAAGAAGAAAATGTACAAACGGTGGTCGAAACAACACAAACTCCATCTGGAAGTTTCGATCGCAGTTAATGGCTGCTATGAATCGGGATCGGCTCAAAATTCCGAATCACAAAACCCCGAATTATCAATATTACGACGAAAAAAATCCCGATTTTCAAAATCTAGACTTTCAAAATCCCGATTTTGCTGAAACTTTAAAAATCCCGACAAAAGTCAGGATTCTGTTAAAAATATTAGATATTAAATTTTGTTTTTTTATAGCTACAAAATCAAAATTTAATATTAAATATTTTTTATAACTACCTACTAGAGTAGGTGTCTCTAATAGCTTCTACATAATCCGCTCCTACGTGCGGGACGCAGTGCGACATGTTTCCTGATCCCGGCTCTTACGTCCCCCGAAGTTCATTTCTAAAGCCACTCGGAGGGCTAAGCGAGGGGGAGCGCAGCGACCTCCCGCGTGCCCGTGAGAGTTATCGAAGCCTTTAGCCTCTACAATTATTGTTAAAATTTAAAAAATCGGGCTTTTGAAAATCGGTATTTTGAAAATCGGGATTTTGAAAGTCGGGATTTTGGAAGTCGGGATTTTTAAATTCAGGATTTTAAAAGTCGGGTTTTTGATTTTGGGATTTTGATTTCGGGATTTTGAAATTCGGGAAAACGAGCCCAACCTCTATGAATCAAATGATGGGACAACAGCTGGTTGAAATTAAACATCAAATAAAACAATCGAACGAGGAAATGACACGGCAGATGGTACAAGTGGAGCAACATGAGGCGGACATTAAACATCAAGTAGAAGATGGCCAAAAGAAAATGGACGAAAGGTTTCTGGAGTTATCTTCTACACTACATGGCGAATTGGAAAAAGTGCAAACAGAATTACATACGGAAATTCAAAATGTTAAAGGGGAGGTCCAACAAAAATTTGAAACGGTTAAACAAGATCTACAAACGGAAGTACAACGTCTCGAGGAGGAGCTTCAAGATGTCAAGGCAAATGGAATAACACATCACCAACATTTGATGGAACAACATCCTTCAGTATTTTTAAGTTCCAATTCGAAACGACGATTAGCATTAATTGTGGCTTTTAAAGGCGAAGCGGTGGAAACACTATAAATGATTCCGAGCAAGAACGCAACGTTTACATCGGAATTATGAAGGCGCTGGATCGAAAATATGGAAGTGTGATCACAAGAGAGAAATCTATCGCATGGAATTGAAGGAACGATATCAAAGAGGAGGAGAATCGCTACAGGAATTTTTATCGGCAATTGAGCGGCTCGCGAATTTAGCACATTCAAATACGTCGGCCAATTACATGGAGCGAATTAAAATTGATGCATTCATTGACGGTATTCGTGATCATGAGACACGCAGAGCGGCGATGTTGTAACCTAAGGCAACTTTCACGGAAACTATCGCTTGCGCGTTAACAAGCTCAGGCCATCATTAGACCAGCAATGAAAATTCGTCGAAAAGATCGATTCCAGAATTGACACCGAGCGGGCTATGCCAAGGTTGAGAGATGAAAGTTGCAAGATTAAATGCTGGAGGTGTGATAGGATGGGCTACATCTCACGGGACTGAGATGTGGCCCATCCTATCATGAATCGTAGACCAAACAAAGAGCAGACAGCGGCTAGAAAGGAGGGTCAGACGACAGCGGAGTCGTTAAACTAAAAAGAGTCAGCTTGAAGGGGCAGAAGCTGACTCCCACAACCGATTGCCCCATAACCTCCATCCACGTTTTGAGAGTAACAAGAGGCGGTGACAGCTTAACAATTGAAGCCGATATTGATGGGAAGAACTGCATGATTACGCTGGGTACGTGAAGATATTATCGATGGAACTATACAACCAGCTATAATGGAATGAAATTACGAACGGCGACTGGAGAAAATTCTGCAATAAAAGGTAAAAAGGCCGTAAAAATAAGGATTGGGCGAAATCACTTTCAATACGAGATGCTGGTTGCAGATATTGTAGACGAAGTCATCTTGGGGATGGACTTCATGAGAACGAATGGCTTCGTGGTAGATATTGGACGAGGTATTAACCTACGATATTATCAAGAAGGCCATGTCCCGTGGAATGCAAGCATCGTGCGCGTGTGGAGGGTAAGAAAACCACCATCGATATTCGGCTTATGCAAGCGCTACCTACTGAGGAATGGACTGATGAAATGTTCAGGAAGGAGCAATTACGGCATGTTGATCTGTCATTCATCATGGAACATAAGGAAAAGGAACACCGACCTACATGGAGCGAGATAGCCGACAAAACCTTCATTGTAAAAGCTTATTGGGCTCAATGGGATAGCCTCCACATTGAAAATGGATGTTTAAAAATAAATTGGAAAAGCGCGGATGGTAAAGTAAAACAATTGTTGATAGTGGTGCCAAAAGTTCGGATGGCGGAAATCCTCAAGGAGTATCACGGATGAGCAAGTGGAGGTTACCTAGGGATTAATAAAACACTATGCAAAGCACCATTCGAGAGAATTGCAATGGATGTAGCTGGGTTATTTCCGACCACCGAGAGCGGAAATAAATATGTGCTAGTAATGATGGATAATTTTAGCAAATGGAGAGAAGTGTATCCCATACCCAATCAGGAGACAAAAGCAATAGCTGATGCCGTGGTCAACAACTGGATTAGCAGATTTGGTGTACCGGTTAGAAATTCACACGGACCAAGGAAGGAATTTTGAATCAGTGGTATTTCAGGAAATATGTCAGATGTTTGGTATCAATAAAACAAGAACGACGCCTTTACACCCGCAGTCGGACGGTATGGTGAAAAGATTCAATGGCACATTGAAGCAATATCTAGCCATGGTTGTGGAAAAGAACCAACGCAACTGGGGTCGACATATACCGATGTTTCTGATGGCCTAGCTATCAGCGGTACATGACACAACAGGAATAACACCAGCAAAAACTATATTCGGGAACAATTTGCGATTACCGGGAGATTTAAAGTTTGGAGCTGTTCCATCAGCGGCTCTATGTGGACATTCCGTTGACCGAATGAAAGAGGAACCTATGAGATACATCAATTTGTACGGGAGAAAACCCGGATATCAAGTGATCGAATGAAAGCTCGATATGACATACGAGCAAATAATCAAGGCTTCGAGGAAGGGCAATTGGTATGGCTTCACAACCCGCAACGGCAGAGGGGATTATCACCAAAGTTGCAACCTATATAAGAGGGGTCTTACACTGTCCTTAAAAGGATGAATAACGTGGTTTATCGTATTCAGAAAGGACGGAAAGATAAACCAAAGGTAGTGCATTTAGAGCGCTTGGCGCTCTACAGAGGAGGTGATCTGGATCCTGTTCGGAAATAAGAGGCTTGGGTGAGCGGTAGTGTTACGGTGACACCTACATTACAATAAAATAAGTTATTTCAATAGTTGCTCAATTTTAAGTGGTTTGGTTCAACATTTAGGCGTTATTTCTATACTAAAGTATTTGCTCGAATGTTCTCATTTAATTTTTGGAGAGCATTCAGGATTATTCTAGAAACAAATATTTTGGTATATAAAGGCGTAAATTGGTATTGAATGACGAGTATTATTTCAAACGCGATATAGTGAAGTTTGAATAGAGTGATTATCAAATCGATTATTAAAGCGAGTATTAAAGTGAAAATTAATGATTCACAATCCAGAGATTCGAACCTTGAGTGACAAGGCAAAAACGTAACAATATATATGTATATTGCCACAGCATTGAATTCGAGTTGCGTATAAGTATATCAAATGATGGCATAAGAGGCGCTCTTTGAAATAAAATTGTTTTGTGGATTTAAAATACGGTTGTTTTCTGGAGAATACTCGTTTTGAGATTTAATTGTATATTATACTGCCTGAACCATTTGGAATTAACCAGGGAGCACCAAGAGGAGGCATGAATCGCGGACTTCGCTCCCCAGTTTTTTTTGTTGTTTTCTTTGCTTTTTTTGTATTTTTTTGTAATCTTTTCTTTAGTTATTTAAAGGTAAGCTAAACAAATTGCACATACCATATTATAAAAAGTAAATAAAAATTCAAATTTTAGATAACCTTACTTTGCGCATTGGGATCGTTAAGGTTTAATTTTTGCAGTAAAATGTAATTGCAGGATTGACAAAAATTTGATCAGATATCGGCTTTTAAAATTTATTGAGATCATCATAAAGGCGGTATCGTACTTTAGTATATTATTGTAATTTACTAAGGCTTTTAACAAATAATCTTCGTTGTTCCATTTAATGATATTTTCTATCTCACAAATTTTGATGTTATAATCCTCGTTGTTATATGATCGTTGATATAATTGCAAACGATTTTATCAATTTTCAGATTCGCTGCACAGCTTGAACAAGTGTGAATGAGTTTTGGATGTTACAAATAGTATTTTCATTTACTGAAAAAATATCAAATGTTACTTGCCAACTAAGAGAATTTCGCACTCGTACCACGTTTCCTCAGTATACTCAAACTTTTATCACTTGAAATATACTAATTAATATTTATTTTGACATGACATCTATGCGCATTTCAAACTTTTATTGTAAGATCAAGATTTTAATGGTTTCAGGAGTTTACACACTAAAGGCATTTTCAAATTTACCATTAAAATGGATAGCGCTCCCGATGAAAAGGTAGAGCAAAAATTTTTTTTATCGATTTTTATCTGGCTTCAACGTACTCGGAAATATTTATTGTGTTAAATGTACTACAAACTGTATTAATGAGGGCGAGCCCAAGACCAATCAACGACAAAATAATATCCCTTTGCATGTTTTTTAGTATTTCCGGAATTATATTGCAATTAATTTTTACAACTCACGCATAATACAAAATTCGCTTAAGTTTGTGTTCTCTATGACATGTTGGAATTTTAATGATGCTGCCTGCCGGTTGCATCAAAATTAAAAGCCCGAATGCTGTCTTGCTCCAATAGTGCCATCTGACGATCTCTGATTAGAACTACTTGTAGAGGAGCGAATAAATATAACGGTTGTGTGTAGGTTGCATACAGCATTGAAAAAAATTGTCGACTAAATCATAATTCTGAACCCAGATCACCTCGTTTTAAAACCTCCGATTTTATTTTTCTCAATACAGCGAGTGTTGTCATATCATGTGTGTTGCCCCCTTTATAAAATTTTACACCTGCTCCACTTACAAATTCTAAATAAATATTATGGGCCGTTTTATTCTCAGATGCAAGTTTAACTTTTTCCCGACGTATTCCATGATACTGCCGAAAAAGTTTATGGGATACGTGGATAATTTCTTTTTCACTTCCTTGTGTAAATACCAACATTCGGTTGGTTTTAATAATTTTAAATTTATATTTTTGACTGTGTAAATTATCCTTATATGCTTGGTAAATTATATTTTTTTTATATTTATCTTTGAAATTTTGTGTATGGCATTAATTTTAAATACACCCGGATTGCATTTATCGGTCAAAATACGATAAATAAACTCTATTATATCGTAACTGGTATCAAGATTTTCCGAAACTGGAATTGAGAATTTCAGATTCCATTCCAATTTCTTAGAGATGTGTTAATTAATTATCACTTTCTTGTTCTTTAATTTTATCCGTCAAATTAACACAATACCACATGAAACATCTTTATTATTTCGATTCAATACTAAATTAAAATCAATTTCGTTACACTTCCCATCTTTTGAAATATCCTTGTCATTATCAGAAAAGACAACATTGGATTTTAATTCGTCGTTATTTTTTCAAAGAACATGTTTCAAAAATTTTTCTCTCCTGTTTTGCCAGGTACAGCAAAGGATGTACACATTTTTGCGTGTGTTCCTAATATGCATTTATTTGAAAAGTTTATTCATTTCTGGTGCCTTATAACGAGAAAATTTGAAATTTTCGGGAATGGCAAAATCTCGTAGTTTTAGACGAATTTTATTTCAAACCATCCGGCACCTCTGTACGATTGCCACGTTATGTATTTTTTGTTTGCGTTTTCCCCCTATTATGCGCTCCATCGTTGGGGATGGGGCGATATACCCAATTGGAAATATTGGACGGTAAAAATGTTTCCGAGAAACAGATAACATCAATTGGGACCCCATTAAAATTATGACGAAGTTCATCAATATTTAAAATCGGACTCTGAACATTTAAACTAACTACATTAAACAAGTTGGACCTAGTCCGAAGCATGGATTTTAATAAAACCGAGGGTAAAGAAATACTCTCGGTGGGCATCGCGCGAGTCGTGGCGCATGTTAAAATTTGCAAAAATACTTTCTTTAAACCAGAAAAAACTTCCTTCGCAGAGATGCTACTGAAATTAGCCGAAAATTTCAGCCGAAAAAATATCTGCATTATCGACATAATTTGTATCAGGTGGTAGTAAAAAATTCTGTTGTTATGAGCCGAAAATTATATGTAATTGAAGTTAAAGCAGTAAATTTTCGCCGAAAAAAAATTTCATAGATCAATATCACATAATTCGAATGTTTAAAGGCAATATAAACTGGGTGAAATTAGACCAATACGTAAACTCCTGGATAAAATATTTATAATTTGTCGTGTTAGATGGCTATGAATTTGAGTTGTGGTACTAACAGTGAACACCTGTGCCAAAAATCAGGCCATATTTTATGTAGCGTCATAGTGAAATAAATTAAAATCTGGACGCATGTTTAGTGGTAATTTGAACTGGATGAAGTTAGACTAATTCGAAAATAGCTGGATCCCGTATTTATAATTTGTCGTGTTAGCGAGCTATAAATTTGAGTTGTACCACTAACAGTGAACAGTTGTGCCAAAAATCAGGTCATATTTTATGTAGCGTTATAGTGAAATAAATTAAAATCTGAACACATGTTTTGTGGTAGTTTGGACTGGGTGAAGTTAAAAATTATTGGATGAGTTTGATCATAAAGCAGTGTTTTTTTGGCCAAGATCATTTTGGAATATACTACGTTGAATGGCAGAAATTTGGTATGCTTCATGCGCAGATTTTGGTTTTGTTCCTCAAAGAAATCAGATCAGGTGAAATTGATTCTATGATTGCAACCGAAATCCCGGATGAAGCTATTGATCAGAAATTGGGTTCAGTGAAGTCTAAGAATATGATGCATGGACCTTGCGTAGTTTTCAACAACGACTCACCCTGTATGATCGATGGCAAGTGTTTCAAGCGATATCCAAGAGGTTGCGGAACCACAGTGTCGACACTGTCACATGCAATGACGGATACCAATTGAATCGTAGACGATCGGTAGCGAACAGTGGGTGATCTACAGTTGTGAGGGGCAAGATGGGTCGCATCTACACTGTGCATCTAAATAACGATTTATGTTGCTATTTTCGACTGTTGTTGATGAATGTTGGTGGTCCGACGTCGTTTCAACTCATGAGCTGACCCATCTTCCAAGTCCAACCATTAATGAGCATCTGTGTGCGACTTACCGTGAGGAGTGTTAACTCTTACATTTGCTCGATAACGATTCAGACTGGGACAATACGCTCAAAAATTCCGTCATATCTTCATCACTTGATCAAATCCGAACATATTTTGCCATGATTATCATATCCACGTGTTCCCCTTCGAATCCAAACAATTTGTAGGTGAAATATAAGGACGAAAGCAGAAATGAAAGTGAGGCATTGATTATGATAAAAGACCTGTGTTGGCGAATAAAGTGTTGTCGAATTTGAGCACGATATTACCTAATCGTTGCATGCACGATAATTCAGCTACCAATTACAAAGAGAACAACAAAACAACACTACAGCATTAGCCGAAGCAGGTCGTACAAATGTTCCGCAATTGAATAAACAATAAAAGGTTGCATAAGACTTTTGATAGGAGCTGTGAAAAAAATGGAACTGGTGGGATTTTCTTTGTGAATGCTCCCGGAGGGACTGGAAAATTTTTCTGAATTTTATTGCTTTTGGCATTAAAGTTGACCTGGCATTGGCTTCATCTGAAATAGGTGCCGCTTTGTTGGAAGGTGGACGCACATTGTACACTGAAATTGGAACTGAACATGCGTCGTGCTTTTAATTTATTTCATTATGATGCTACATAAAATATGACCTGATTTTTGGCACAGGTGTTCACTGTTAGTGCCACAACTCAAATTCATAGCCCGCTAACACGACAAATTATAAATACGGGATCCAGCTATTTTCCAATTAGTCGAACTTCACCCAGTTCAAATTACCACTAAACATGCGTCCAGATTTTAATTTATTTCACTGTGATGATACAAAAAATATGGCCTGATTTTTGGCACAGGTGTTCACTGTTAGTGGCACAACTCAAATTCATAGCCATCTAACACGATTAATTATAAATATTTTATCCAGCAGTTTACGTATTGGTCTAATTTCACCCAGTTCATATTGCCTTTAAACATTCGAATTATGTGATATTGATCTATGAAATTTTTTTTCGGCGAAAATTTACTGCTATAACTTCAATTACATGTAATTTTCGGCTCATAGGAACAGAATTTTTTACTACCACCTGATACAAATTATGTCGATAATGCAGGTATTTTTTCGGCTGAAATTTTCGGCTAACTTCAGTAGCATGTTGCAGAGACAAGTTTTACACTCAAAGCTCACGCGACCCCAAGTGTCAAAATCTAAGGCAAGAAGAAAACAAACGCAGACGCTCGTGTTTGTCTAGGCTTACTAGTATTATTTTGTGTGTAGAAATACCGCTATACCATAGCAATTTAATTTACCCTTTTCCGTCATGGACCATGTTTCCTGAATTATTCTTAATTTATATCCATATACCAACTTATCTCAAGATTATTTTTAAACCACTTGGCCCTGTCAAAACTCTATATAGTTAATTCAAGTATTTCTATAAAAATTCCTAATTAAATTGTATTTGAATCGCATAACCATACATCGTTCTGATTTAAAAAATGTTACAAAGAACAAACGTAAAAGTAATTCAATCAACTAAAGTTATAATACTTGAATATGTTTTTCTTCAGTTTTCCGAAAACAATAGAATATAAAACAAACCATTTACAGCAACAATAATGGTTTTATATTGTTTGTTGTAATTTAAATATTTAATGTAATTGGATAAGTAAAAATATAAAATATAATCACTTAGACCAATATAATATTCCATATGCGCGGTTGAAGAGTTTTCCTTTCTTCTTGCATGCATATATAGAATTTCAATGCGGAGAATTTAATTGGTACACGAAAATATATCAAATAATAAAGATTTGACTTACCGTAATCTCTCTTGCAGAACTTGTTCAGATTTAGGCGTTTTGTGCCTGCTTTGCATTTTCCGCATTCTGTAAATAAATAAATAAAATAAAAGATTTTTTTAAATATAATTATTTATATGAACATTTAGCGGGAAATTCATTATTTATTTCATTTAATGTTCTACCAAATAAAAATACTCAACAACATCAACAACATTTTACACAACACAACATTTATACAAAACAAAAAAAAAATTAACAATTCTTTTATTTACAAAAATACATGTAGATATTGTTTAGCGGTCAACCGCCATCACCACCCTGTACGCATATTGCATAAATCCTTCTAAAAATTGGTTTAAAACACGGTAACTTTTATAAACACAATAGAAAAGTGAAAATGTAAAATTTTCCCATCATTCTGTAATTCAAACTTTTTACAAACTTTGATTTTGTTTTTTATTGTAAATACGAAAAAATAAAACAAAACTCGGAAAAACTTTTTTCATTTACTGCTGTTGTATTGCCGTACCGAAGACATTTTTTATACTGTAAAAATCTTGACGAGAATATGTGGATAAGGGGGGTACAAACTTAAATTTTATTCGACATACGAGCAAACAAAAAAAAAAATTGATAATTTTGATATGCTGATTGATAAACGATTCTTTCAAGTTTATTGGATAAAAGATGATTTTCGAAAATCGAACAAGAATATCGGATAAGGAAATCTTTATAAAGAAAATCGGTTTAGGAAAAGTGGAAAATATGTTTAAAGCGGCTGTCTGTAATTTTTTTTTTCTGTAAAATCATCATTTAATGTTTGGTATGAAATTTTTTCCATTGCTCTGCTATTCCGTTTTGAAATTAGGTTACTATTAGAACTTGATGTTTTATTTGGATTAAAGAAGATTAGACAGCCATAAAAGAGAATCTCTTAATAGTTTTATTATTGTGTGCAATAAGAAATATGATGAATAAGATGATGGTTTTATTAGATGTTTGATAATATGTTTGGCTGCAAAGTAGTTTATGTAAGTGTTGTTTGCTTTTCATATATCGCTCATTTGTTGCAACAGTGACACAACTCAAAATTCACTCATTTGTAAGACATTCGAAACAAAAATTCAAATTTTTATTTTTTTTGTATCAAAACACACTGTCTTACGTAGTTATTTCTAGCAAATAAGGTAAAATTTCATATAAAAAATCACTCAATTCGTGAAAGAATTTAACAATTTAAGATATTGGAAACTATCCTAAGAAAATTTACAAAATATTAAAGAATTATAAAAATTAAGATCCCATTGAGGATGTAGGAATAGAAAAAAAAATTTTACTAATCAGAATGTATTGTAATTTACTTTGAGAAACGCCGTTGTTACAAACAACATTGAGTGATATTTTCAAATCGCTCTACTGAAAAATTATAAATTGTTGGATTGTGTCACTCTTGCAGCAAATGAGCGATATCTGATGTAAGTTTGTGTTTTATGCTTCTACATATCGCTCATTTGCTGCAAGAGTGATACAATTCAAAATTTTTAATTTTTCAGTACAGCGATTTGAAAATATCACTCAAAGTTGTTTGTAAAACACGGCGTTTCTCAAAAGTAAATTAATTCTGATTAGTAAAATTTTTATTTTTTTTTCTATTCCTACATCCTCAATGGGATCTTCATTTTTATAATGCTTTAATATTTTGCAAATTTTCTGAGTATAGTTTCGAATATCTTAAACTGTTACTTCCTTTGAATCAATTTTGAGTTGTATCACTGATCTATTGACACACAAATAGTTTCGTATTAAAAATTGTGGGCACAATTAAGGAAACACAAGTAACACTCGATTTCTTTAGAAAAAAACAAAAGAGCATATTATATTTTTTGTTATTTTTCTAATTTATAATCTTTAATGTTACGGCTGGGTTTTTCAATATTTTAATTCCAAAAGTAAATTATTAACAATTAACAGAATATAGAAGATGTGTTCACGTCTACAATTTATCGGTTTGTTCAACGATAAAGGCAGACGGGTTTTTGCGAGAGAAGTCGAGGCCACGGCCGAAAAAACTGTAATGGCTAAAGAGATGTACTTGAAACTTTGAGAAACAAGCGCAAAACAGAAGCGGTTCGAGGAGCGCGAATAAATGAACGTACTGTGAGACGAAGGCTTAAAGAAGTGGTTTTGAGATCAGATATTCCAGCCAAAGGACCCCTACTACACAGAAATTACCGAGTAGCAAGATTGAGTTTTGCTCAAGAATACCGATCTTGGACTTCGAAGCAGTGCGGTCATATTTTGTTCTCAGTCGAGAATCGTGTCTTTGTGGAATCAACCGATGGAAGGCAAAGAGTATGGAGAAGACCATTGAGTGGTATTTTCAAGGTAACATTACGACGGAATGGGTACAAAGGGCCGAATTTCAATAGGCCGAATGTCGACGAGCCGAATGTCTTAAGGCCGAATGTGTCGAAGGGCCGATTTTTGTTTTGTTTTTAGAAATATAATTTTTTAAATTTGTTGTTTTTTGAAATATTTTATATATTTATTTTTATTAAATATAAATGAATTTCTTATGAATTTATGTATTTTACTATTTTTCATCTTCGGATATTCATGAAATTTCTCAAATTTCAGCGATACATTTTGGTGAAGGGAAATTTTATCATGCACCACCTGAGACATTCGGCCCTACGTCAGCCTTCTGATAATAGGTTTAAGGTACAAAAAAAATATAACTAAATTAAATAAATAAATAAAAGAAATATATTTCTAAAAACAAAAAAAAACTGGCTTTTCGTACTATTCGGCCATTCGACATTCGGCCCTTCAACACATTCGGCCCTTTGAAATTCGGCCCTTCGACATTCGGCCCTTTGACATTCGGCTCTTTGATATCATACCATTACGACAACCGTCGCTTATGGTGGAGCCTTCATTATTGTTTGGTCCGGTATTTGTTTAGGTACTTGCGGATGGCAAAAGTTAGAGATATTCTGCTAGCATATACCTACTTGTGGTAGAATTTAGCCCATTTATCGGAAACAATTTTGTTTTAATGCAGACCTTGTGCGTAACGACATTTTAATCTGAGATTGGAATGAATAAGCTGAGCTAGCCTGCAAGGTCTCCAGAACTTAACCCGATAGAGCATGTCTGGGACATGTTAAGGAGACATCTCCGAGCTCGAAATGATGCAATTTGAAACACAGGAACATCGATAGCGTTATCGGAAGCATGGCAAGATGAATGGAAGGTGGTAATACCCGTTACTGAGGAAATCGGTTGGCTACACAAACTGGTTGTTATTTTGTTTTATTTGATTATCTCGAAATGTTAAAAAGTAGCATATGTCCATTATCACAGTTTTTCATAATTTTTCAATAAAATATTAGAATTTTTTTCCTGTATTTGGATGTTCATTCTTTCACCTAAGAAAAGGGTGTCTAAAATCAAATGTCTATTTGATTTTAAACACCTTTTTTATCTTTTGTGTCGCTGTGTGTATTTGTGACAAAAAAAATTTCGGAAACCTTTGGTATAATTTTCGGTTTTCCTGGTTCAATTGACCTAATATATATATAGTATTATTTTTTCTTTTTGTAAATTTCACAGTTTATAAATTTATGACGCATTAAATAATTTTTTAAACGATATTACAAAATGTATAGCAATATCTTTCATATGGCTTAGTATGATTTTTTTTTAAATGGCAACATCCAAAAAATATATAAATTTTTGTGGTCATAAAAATTCAACATAAGAACAAAACTACCTGATAAAGATGTAGACCCGATGTTAACTACTCTGTACAACCCAAGTGAGTTGTGCTCAAGTTCTTTGCCGATTCCTGCAAATTCATTTAATCAATAATGAAGATATAAAAACAAGTGTAAAAGAAGTCACGAACGAAATTATTAAAATATGGCAAAAAGCAAATATTCTGACTATGGACGAATTTTACAAACTCTACAGTAAGTTAAAGAAAAATAAATTGAGAGATTGCAGTACTAAGAAAAAAAACGAAGAATATTTCAAACTCGAATCAAGTAAACTGTTTGACGTTGCTCGAGCAAATGCACTGGATTTGATTGACGAAGCTTCAAAAGATTTCTTATTATGCAATAGAAACGACATTTCTAATAAGAGAAAATTAATTTCAATTGGTAAAAAAATTAGATTTCCATCCTCAGAACAAAGTGGAAATAGTTACTGGGAATGTAGCATTGAAGAACCGGTCCTAGTGACTTAGGAAAAATATATGAATCATCAGAAGAAAGTACTGAAACTGATAATTATACATCTTCATCAGAATATGAGCCACCCAAAAAATCCAAGAAATCTTATGAAAGAGCAAATTCACAAAGTATGAAAAAAAGCAACAAATTGTTACAAAACAACTTGCTGGAGCTTTAGATAGACGATTTTAAATAAAGATTGAGTAATAGATCTACATTACATTTATCATAGTATCCATATAGTATCAAATGCTTTAGGGCATTACTTGAATGATTTAAAGCTGTATCTATCAACTGTTATAAACAGCAGGCGCAAACATCGAAAAATGATTGTCACCAATAATCAAGAAAGTTTTAATCCTGACACATTTCTGACTGTTTAGTGGGATTGAAAAAAATGAAAGATTTTACGAGTAGTACATCAAATACGGATATTGAACGGTTAGCTATAGTTGTGTCTGGTGTGGGAACTCTAAATTACTTGCCATCCATCGGAAAATGGTACTGGTCACATGCAAGCAGGGGCTGCTTTCAAAATTTTAAATGACTGGAAAATTTTTGATAATATCAAAGGTATGTGCTTTGATACCACAGCATCGAACATTGGGATTGAAAATGGGGCAGCGCTTTTAATAGCAAAGAAATTTTCAAACCCAATTGTTTTTCGCTTGTTGACCCCATATAGCGGAGCCTTTGCTAAGCAAAGCATTCGAAAAAACGATAGAACTATTAACAAGAATGCCTGTGATTACAATATTCGATCGCTTTAAATAACAATGGAATAATATAGACATAAGTTCGTATGTATCTGGCATGCAAAGATCTACACGTAAAAGAATACTTCCCAGAAACTATTCGAACTGAAATTGTGAAATTTTTGAAACAACAGTTGAAAATTCATCAAGCTTGTGGGGATTTTATATTGAATTTTTGGAAGAAGAGCTTCTATTTTTTGGGGAATCAGTTAATGGACAAGTTTAAAAACCAGGTGCTACATCACATGCAAGGTGGATAGTCAAAGCAACATATAGTTTGAAAGTAGATTTATTTCAAAACCATTTCACTCACATTTAAAAATTTTAATTAAATATTGGTTCAAATGCAGTACACCAACTAAAGCAGCTAAAAGTGATTTAAAATTATTTAATCAATTAGTAGAATACGAAGAAATTGATAAACCTTTAGCAGAAGCAGTTCTTCAGGTACTTTCCAGACGTACTTTCAGGTACTTTCCAATTTTTATTTATACGTTTGTCAGATCGATTGACACTTCTGTTAAAACGCGTTCTGCAAAGCAAGTGCAATTATATCTG
Source organism: Nephrotoma flavescens (assembly GCA_932526605.1). Classification (NCBI taxonomy): domain Eukaryota; kingdom Metazoa; phylum Arthropoda; class Insecta; order Diptera; family Tipulidae; genus Nephrotoma; species Nephrotoma flavescens. The sequence continues at coordinate 79,862,681 of OW052220.1, forward strand.
AGTGAATGTATGATGTAATCACCATACAGAGTAGAGGAAATACAACACTATGGATACAATTTTGATGTGTCAACCGGCTTGCGATAAGCCAACATCATACTATACTAGCTCGTTCCTCGGCTTTGCCGATATCTTCAATAGTTCCATTAAAAAAGTCAGGGGGATCGTCGATTTTTATTTCGGTATAATTAGGATTATTATAAAAAGCAGATTATAGTTAAGCTACATTTCTAAATGAAGTGTTTCAACAACAAAAAATACCACCATGGTATTCATTTTGTGGTGCTTTAACACCAATTTATGTCACTAGTGGAAGGTTTTTTGGTGAGAAAATTCAAAACATAAAAGTCTACAAACACAATCCTGCATAATGAATTTTGAAGGGGAATAATGAACTAAAGTTGCGTGATCGACATAAATATCGCCAGATCGATATAAATTTGCAAGTTACAATTCACAACAATAAAAATATTTATGTCGATCACTATTAATGTTTTATTATTTTAATTTTTCTTTGATTTACAATTAATATTTACACTTCATAAAAAATTGTTTGGTGAAAACAATATGGAAAATATTGTGCTCTTTTTCATTCGCGCACCTATAAACGACGTGACATAATTCATCCTTAAATATTCTTCGACGAAGCTACGACAATTTCTTTATATCATACTTTTTATCACAAATTGTGATAAAACACCACAAAATGACAACCCTATTATTATTGGCCTATGAATAAAATATTTATTGTACACAAGGTTCATTTATACAAAGTACAAATTTTCTCATTCTCATGAAAAAGCTCACGGAAAAAGACAATGTGTGTAAAATCGAACGGCGTTCAAGTACCACCTGAACCGCAAATGTTTGGTAAAACATAAGGCCAACAATTAAAAATCACGTATGTTATCGCTAATTACAAGAAGTCGATGGTTATCCAAACACTGCAGTTCCTTGCGGAGTTCGTGCATTTTGGTAGTGTGATTTTGGAGGCGATGGAAAAATTTGAATTTGCTTTTAGACATATACAGTAAACACTCGATTAGACTGACGCTTGATTTAACCGACCCCCGATTTAACGGACAATTTTTTATTTCCCATTTTTCGGTTACCGATTATGATAATGGATAGATTAGGGGATTTTTAAATGATTTTTGGAAGAAATTCTGGAATATGGCTACATGGGACGGAACTCGATCAATTCTTAACTGATGATGTTGGAAATGGTTATGCTGGATGGGAAAGGGATTCTTAAATGGTTTATGAAAGAAGTATTAAAATATGGCCACTTTGGACGGGACTAAGGCAACTCAACCAATTGGGTTTGTTTAATGGAAATGAGATTCATTAATGATTTATAGAAGAAGTTTTTTAATAAGGCCACCTGGAAAAGGACACGGCTATTACTTAACCTATAATGATGGAACTCCGCACGTTGGATAAATATGGAATTATAAAATGATGAACTGCTTTACTCGCCAAAAGATGAGAACCCAAATAATAATTTTTCTTTTTCCTGATTATTGCTGTAGTGGGGAGTGTAATTATTGGTTGTTTTATGGAATTAACTCCCACACCATTTATGCTAGGTCTTAGAAGACATCATATTCCATGTTCCCGTGAGTAGTTTTCCAGGTCGTTGTTGATAAGAAAACTATAAATTTATCCGAGCCCTTTGTGTAGTGTTAACGTGATTTTTTGTGAGAGTAGGTAGTTGGACTACCGCTCAACCCACTAATTACATGAGTGGGTCACGGGTTGGTGATAGATGTCATGGTATCCAGCCTTATCAAAAACATGTTAACATCACGAGCCACTTGTTTCAAGAAAGACGCCTGCTTATTACCGAGTTCCATCCCAGGTGGCCATATTCCAGAACTTCTTCCAGAAGTTATTGAAGAATCTTATTTCCATCCACAATATTCATTTTCAGGATAATCGGTTAATTATCGAATTCCATTCCAGGTGGCCATATTCCAGAATTTTTCCACAAATCAAAAAAGAATCCCATTTTCATCTAACACACCCAACCCCCCATCATAATCGGTTAAAAATTGATCGAGTTCCATCCCTCGTGGCCATATTCCAAAATGTCTTCCCAAAATAATTTAAGAATCCCATTTCCATCATCCAGCATACTCAATTTCATCATAATCGGTTAAAAATTGATCGCCTTCCGTCCCAGGTGGCCATATTCCAGAGCTTCTTCCAAAAATAATTTAAGAATCCCATTTTCATCCAACATGTGGGATGTATATGTTGGATGGAAATGATATGTATTCTAAAATGATTTGCGAAAGAAGTTCTAAAAAATGGCCTGCTGGGGCGGAACTCGGTAATTTCTTAAACGGCTGTGATGGGATAGGATATGTTGGTCGGAAATGAGATTCTGAAAAGATTTTTCGAAGAAGTTGTGGAATATGGCCACCTGGGACGGAAAATAATTTCACGATGTATCGCGTGTGCCATTTCCTTCCTCATTGTACGTATTCACGTCATATATCCATACACGTGGTACAGACACCCACTTTTTGTGTTAATCATGTGCCGAGTAAGTCTACCATTCCGCGTGTAATGCAAAATTTTGAAAATTTGCATACTCTGGAAGATAAAGTAACGGTGGGCGACAATTAAGCCATCGCACACAAGAAACGATTGATGCAGCAGGGTAGTGTTACAGAATGTCCAAAATCTCCATCATGTTTCTTAAAAATTCTCAAAGAAGGTTTGTATTTTTACGCATATAAAATTTAATTGGCACAAGAGGTACAGTAAAATGAGAATGAACGGCGGATTGGAGTGCTCGAGTTTCACAGCTCGCTATAAAGTGCACCATTTTTGGCAAAAATACACTATCGGCGACGAAGCACATTTTGAATTGATTTGCCATTTGGTCCGTCGGCATCATTAGGCCATATTTCTTGCTGATAGAGGCAATGGCGTAACAGTTAATGGTGGCCGCTATCGTGGCATGTTAAACACCTTTGTTGTGCCTTTTATTATGCAATGTGGTTCCAACAAGACGATGCAAAATGTCAAAAAGTGATGATATCGGCTGGCCCTCACGATCCCCGGATTTGACCCTTCCCGATTTCTTCCGATTGAGGTACTTGAAGGAAAAGGAGTACACCAATAAACCAACCACAACTTCGATGCTTAAGGACAACGTTAGAAACGAAATTGCTGAAATAATACCAGAAATCTGCTAAAATGTTATGCAAAATGTTATGCTTAAAAGAGGCCACTATTGCAACATGGCCGAAGGCGGCCACTTGACCAACATTATATTCCAAACAATTAGACATAATAATCAATCAATAAAATATAAATTATATTTCATTTAAAAGTTATTAAAAAAACATCGACCTGGAACATAAAAAGCATCCTGTATATGTTACGTTTAAAGGCCAAGACACATTCAAATTTAGTTGATCGTTTGCTAGAAAGAAGAATTGAACCTAGCACTCATTACAAACTATCAACAGGCACATCCAAAGTGAAAGTTTTCTGGTTGAGTACGACGGCTTAGAAAATGCACAGTTGCAAGGTAAGACAACCACAGATGCGAGAGCTTTCATTATTCTTGGATGAAAATCACATCATTCGGGTTGGACGCCGCGTTCACTTTGTTATCAAATTACGGACCAAATTAAAATCCTTTTACCACAGGAGGTTACTGCATGCGGGTCCACATGCGTTATTATAACGGAATATCTTCAAGCTCACCAACAACGAACGAAATGGACCAAATCAACCCGAAAAGTTGCTGTTAGTGGTCTTAGTTAGTAGTTAGTAGTCTTGATAGATGAAAACCAACTTCCTCTAAAATTTGTATTGGGTCGGTTGATCAAGGTATCCACACTGTCAATGATGGCTCTGTTCGGGTAGTAGATGTTAAAACTGCCGATGAAATTTTTAAGTGCGGAATAACAAAATGTTGCCGATTTCTACCGGACGAAATTGAAATACATGATCAGTATGTTATTCTATATAAAATTTGCGAATCGGTATACGGAGTGGAATTTTGGTTTTAGGTATATAGTTGGAATAATCGTTGCAGGCTATTTAAAAGTTTGGCTTCAAAAACGCTATAAAATGAGTATACATCTTTATTTTGTGGAATTTTTTTTTTATTGTGTAGGATGGAGTCTCCGACTTAAGAATGAAAAAATAATCGTTCATCTGGCTCCCCCTGCTGGTCTTTCAGTAAGCCATCCTGTGAGTCCAGTTTTTAAGAACCTTTTGTCGAAGAAGCGAGAATTGTCTCTGGATTATCCGCATAACATCTGTATTTAACGAAACCTTATAGAAAAAAGTCGATCTGCAGGTCGATTCTGGTTTTTCCTATAGGAAATGGAATTAGGAGAAATATTTTCATAGTATTTTGGTCACAAAATTTTTTTTCTGACATACTCCTAGTATTCAGTCCGACCAAAATGATAAAAATTATCATGATATTTTTTATCAGTTTTTGCCATAAAACGCACTCATTTATCGTAAAAAAAAACAAAAAAAATTTCGATTCTGGCTGTCAAAATTTATGTACATTTTATTTCTAATGTTGACAGGAACAACATTTTGTTCAACTTTAATGTTATATTTTTGTATTAAACACTAATACATTAAGAACAATGTAGTTGAAATCAGCGTTTTTAATAAACTCAACAACAAATATTGTTTGTGTATGATTTGTGTGTGTAGTTTCTTTTCTGTGTTTTTGTTCAATCTTCAATGTCCATTTCATTTCCTCTGATGGCGGCAGCATGAAATGTGTCTCGACTCTCGAGCTGAGGCAACAAAACTAAAAATGAGTGATATAATGCAAACTGTTGTTGTAAATTATTGTTGTTGTATTGCAAATGTTGTGTACCGCCTTTTTGAGATCACACATTTTTAAGTTTTAACTTTCTTGGCTTGGCTCGAGAGTCGAGAGACATTTCATGCGGCCGCCTTGAATGATTTATTAGGTGCAACGTTGTGTGGTTAAAATTATTCGTGTAGTCACGAATTGGGCGAGAATGTGATTTCTTTTACACATGCCATCTAAAAACAATTTGTGAAAGTTTTTAGAGCAATCAGTTATCTTATCTGCAAATCTCTGTCGTAAATTATAATTGAATGAATGTTTAAATGAGTGAATTACTATGATGTATACTCCCCGGGTTTGTTTTATTAGCATTAAGATGTGAAGTATTAAACTATTGTGAAATACTTAGGCATTAGTAAATAGTAAATTGTTGTTATGACAGCGTCAACAATGTTTTGACGTGCAGAATCAATTTATAATTATTTTTTCGATTTGGTTGTTCACTCGGGTTTGACATAAAATTATACGGAGTGAAGTTAGGGTCACAAAAAATTTCATGATAATTTTTATCATTTTGGTCGAACTGAACACGCCAACTATGGTAAATAGTTAGTGTACATTTTTTCAAAAACAAAATTAAATTGGGAATATTTTTCCTATCCAATTTCGATACGGAAAAAATAATTATTAAATAGATCAAACATGATTTCTCAGTAGGCTAAAAAATGAAATTTTTGACAAAAATACTATGAAAATATTTTTCCTAATTCCTTTTCCTATAGGAAAAACCAGAATCGACCTGCTGAGGGTATAAAAAGTTGGCCAGCATGGCTCTGTAACAGTCGCCATTGACGGTAACGGCGTTTCCAGCAGAGTTTTCAGAGAAAAATTTCACTCAGTGAATGCATTTGCTTCTCTACGATTACGTGTGACTCTTCCGAATCCCAAATTCGGCAGTTCGCTTTTTTACATGTATACCCCTCCCCCCTTACGGAAATGCGCTTCGTCTGAAAAGATGATTTTTCGACCAAAATCGACGTCATTATGAAGCTGCGGTCTATGGCCCACGCAGAGAACTGATATCGATGTGGATGGTCATTTGCTTTCGGACTTTTTGACTGCTGAGTCATCTGAACCTTGTAGGTGAATAATCCGAGGTCTTTGTGTAGAAATAATATTCCGGATCGACTGTACAACTAAAGTTTTAATAATTTATTTTAATTTAAAATGCGATGCAATTCTAAACAACTTGTCGCTATGGCGGTTGATGACAAAGAGAATTTTATTTTGTTTTATAAAATATTAATTACAAAAATGTTGGCCTATTTACCATAGAGGGCTATCAATCGCTTCGTAATTTAATTGCCACTAGATGGCATTACAAATTATATACTAGGTATTAAACGCACTTTATAATAAATAGGAATTGCATTGGTGGTAGTACAATCTATAAGATAATTACATTAGTAATTGTGTGATGCACAAATGTCATAACAAACTGGTAAGAAATAATTACATATTAAGTTTACATTTATCTTAAGTTAATATTGTTATTTTAGGTAGACAATCTTGTGATTCATTATGATTTATAAGTAAGTATCTACGAGTTAATAAATATAATAAATATAAGGTGAAATTCTAATTTATATTTGTGTTACAATATACATAACATAATTTGTTGTGATTATCAATTTGAAGATCAAGTTCAAGGACAAATTATGTTAGGTATATTGTTTACATATGTTTTTGGTTTGTTATCTAATAATATTTAAACTAATTTCTAGGTAATCAAGATGAATTTATATAATGGCAAGGTAAGTATAAATTAATTGCTAATGTTTATTCCAGTTTTAGGTTTATGTATTATATGCGATGTTTTCCAGTTGAATTGTGTTTCAGGAAGAGAATTGATTTTAGATTAAACACTTTGTGCAGTATTATCATCAGACTGGTGCGACTAATGGCCAGTTGCTGCGATCAGCGTCGAGTTGATGGATTCTGTCCTAAAATATGAACCACTGCCGCAATATTCACGGGTGTGCGCACTACCGAGCTCGGAGACCAATTTTGTCATGCAATAGGAAGCGATTCTGGTTGGCGCTCTTTCACTATTCCACTTTGCTAATATAACAAAGCCTAACCATTTATTTACCACCAAATGACATAAACGCAAATTCCATTTCTACATACCAATCACCCGTATACACACCACACCATATACCAATCTATAAAACATAAATCACATAGTAATAGGTACACGAGCATTATTTAACCTTTTTATTATTAAAAATCATTTTGTTTTCTAAAAAGTTGAATACAAAAAGAAATGAAATCAATATCAATTGTTAAACAATAAATAAAATAAAAATAGTTGCCGCAAGGCTAATTGAAATTAACAATTTTTTTTTTTAAATATAATAATTTTTTTTTGAATATATACGATAGTCTATATATATATATATATATATATAGAGCTACGCTATGTATAATCACAAACTTTCAATTTTTCTATAGCGAATTATACTGATTACAATTTATATTTTAATTAACATTACATGGTATTTTCTATAAAACCCTTTTTCAATATGTGACTACATATTCCCATTCTTGGAGAGTGTTAATACGATATAAAACATAATAGTGAATAGATCGATGTGTCAAACTTTTTATATTTTACAAAGTAGTTTCTCATTGTTAATGTCTGTAGCACAGGATTGTCTAGCTCGCTATATATAAGGTATCGTTATATGTAGAGGCTTTTGCGTACTAATTGAAGTACTGCATTTTATACAGATTTAAAAATTATGAAATGTGATTTTATTATGTATTGACAACAAATAGAATGAAATGCAGTTTACACATATGGGGCGTAAAGTGTCTGGAATTTTATTTTTGATTAATGCTTTTTACGGATAAAGGTGTAATTATAATATTGTTCATGGAAGGTCGTTGAGGGTAAATAATTGTTGGTTTGACATTGATCTGAATACCTTACTTTTATTGTTGCACTTTGATTCTAAATTCTCATTCTATCTTTAGAAAGGATTACCTAAACGCATGTTTCTGTATAGCTTTTGGGTACAGTTTCGAATGGAACTTTTATTTATTTGAAGATTATTGGTGATTTTTTGACACTCACTTATCGGTATTTGAACGCCAACGTGTTCGGCAACTAAGTAAATTTGGCTGTTATCATTTTAAAGGACCACTTTAAATGGAGTGGGGCTATCTGAGACCTGGTTATTCTAAAGAAACTGTGAGACTGTGACCGAAAGAGATAGGGTTGTCTCTTTCATCTTTATGTTACATATTATAAAAATCTGATGCAGTCAGTTCGAAAGTATAGAAAGTTTTTACATATTAAGAAAACTGCCCCCAATATGAAATATGAAGTGACTTCTAAAATTGTGTGACATACGTGCTGTTTCGAATTATCTTGCTAATAATACAAAATTAAAAAGTTCTGCGAATTCATAAAAATGGAAGCTTGTGTGACGCAAAAATAGAAATAAGCTTCGAATAGCGAAATTTAATGTCTTGAGTGCTTAATAAAAAGTAATTAGTAAGATTAGATCTAAAGTACAGTGACTCTTGGTGAAAATGATTCACTATTAGCCAAATTCAATTCTTAAAACTCATTAAATATGAGTTGGAATCCATCCACCTCCAGATTTGCCTACATTTTTAATTATACATATTTAAATCAAGTGATTATACCGTAGGACAATAATACTTCATTCGTTTTCGATTAATTGCAGTCCTGCGCTTCGAAACATTTTGTTGCTTGAAATTAGAAATATCTTCAATTTCTGGATGCACCTGTTGCACTGAGAACGCAGTTGATCGTTCTTTGCAAAACCGGCGTTCTACATAGTAGTCGCAGAACTGAATCCTTTCATAACCTTCCCAGCGGTATGATGAGATCTCATTAAATGGCAGGCATGCAGTGTATCCTCCATCTTCATTGCGATAGTAAGACAACTTGTAATGCCGTTCACATTCTGACTCATCGTGCGAAGAACGAACATCCTCGATTTCCCAAAATGGCATTAGCGTGTTGTCGATGGTGTGATAGTCCTCGATGGTTGCCGTTAAACTAGACTGCCGATTTGTTGTTTTGGGGTTCACCTTGCCGAATAGAATGTAACCCAGTTTCGTATTTTGTGCGACTGATGAACCGCATTAAAGCTTCTGATACCACCATCCTTCTGAAGCATCTCAATGACGTCGACTCCGAACAAACCATATATCATGTTAGGATGATGTTAAAGGGAATCGGCAAGTTCCGTTGCTTCAAGTATGGCCATTGATGCGTATCAGTTGACTGGGGTGACAGCATGTCTGTGACTACCTCGACGACGACGGCTGTGACCGAGATGAATATGTTGAATCGGTTTGGGAGTGTAATACAAATTTGGCAATTGAACGTGACGTGGGCACTTCGTTCGTACAAATTCCACTGGTCGTGAGTGCGGCTGGTCTTCTCGCCAATCGATGCTATTTGCTATACTTTTCGATATGAAGCTGACCTCGGATCTAGAATTCAACAAAGTTCGAGTGACGAAATTTTGGTTTGAATACGATACGATGGCGATTGCTGTGGTGAGCAGTACATCCGTGAATGGCGATGCAACGAGATTTGTATAGGGACCGCATAATTCGATGAATGATGATTCGCTATTCGGATTCGAGCTGTAAATCGAGCCAGAACAAACTGGATTTACACTTCGAATTGGTGTGGCCTTTTCGTAGACAGTTGAAGCACAACCTCTTTCTCGGACGAGATTTGAGCTTCCTTCGAATATAAGAGGTTTGGATTGATCGCACTGGAACACGTTATCTTTTCGAGTATAAACTTGACACGTGAATATTCGAGAGTCCGAAGTGACGACGAGCGAGCGAGTTGATTGCGTGATAGGTTTGTGAGGTGCTCGAGTGCGCGACGAATGCGATGATGACGGAAACTCTTTGTGCGACTGTGGTGGATTCAGTCATCAAAATCATCTCCAATCATTGCCAGCGGGTGTTTCGAAAATCGATCAGATTGTGGTAAGAAAGATGTTGCGCTCGAGTTAGTTACATCTTCCTCGATCGATATCGATGGGTTTCTGGATCCAACTTCTCGGCAATGAGGTTGATTAAAATGATATCTCATGTGGTGACCCGTATTCTTAAAACGTTCAGGCTGCAAGCGGTGTCGGTCATAGTGTCAAGGATCTTGCGCAATGCCGCAATCCGGAATCGATTTGTATGTACTGCAGACATGGTTCCGAACCTTCAAAGATGGCTGTCGATGAGGAACCAACGGAGGTTGTATCGATCTGGTAGAAAACGCCATGCTTCCTCGTAATTGTCGTTGGTTCTAGTCGTCTGGCTGAATGAATTCTTTTTTCATTCCTCGCTTGTCGTTCGGTAGTTCTTTTTCCTTGCTTAATGCTCGTTCAAGGACCCGATGCAGCGATGCTTGTTGACGCGAGTTGTCATTGCACCACCGAATTATGTTGGTTTTATCATCCGAATATCACTATTCATGCAAACTAATATCACGAGTCGTAAATGTTGATTTTCTTACTTACAAGAGTTGTTGTGTTGCGGCACGGCACGCACGATCCGTCTCGAAGAACCATCATTTTGGAGCGAAACTTCGAAGAAAGCAGATGCTTTTATTGCGACCTTCGATCGAGCAACACGGCACGGATAATCAACTTAATAAATATTTTCGTGTATTATTGCGATTAATGCACGAAAATATTTATTAAATTGATTATCCGGGCCGTGTTGCTCGGTCGAAGGTAGAAGTAATAAATACAAGAACGCTCCTGAAGAACAAGCTACACATCCTTTCTGCTGAAATCATAGAAAGGCTGCTGGATATCCATATTCGAACGAGAATTGTACACAGAAACTAGGCACAGTCTCAACATGCGTATCATAAGGGTAAGTCCGTGGACACGGCAATACATGCCTTAGTTCGGAAAATTGAGAAGTCACTGGATTTTCAAGAATTTTAATTGGTGGCGTTTCTCGATCGTTTCCACTTGGAACAATCGAACGATTGTTTCCACTTGAGCTTCCATATACCCAGTAACCAGGCTAATTAATCACATGTTATAGTGGAGATGGGGGAAGTCTCCGTCAGAAAACGGGTTGCTCGAAAAACACCTCAGGGGGTGTCCTCTCTCCCCTTCTTTGGAATGTAGTAATCAATGGACTACTATTGGAACTGAAGAGGGAAGGAATAGATGTGGTTGCTTATGCCGATGACGTAACGATAGTTGTTTCGGGAAAGCACCTCGGAACAATCAGGGATGTGATGCAGAATGCGTTATCAATCAATGCGGGTTGAGCCGGCAGATGTGGATTGGAGATCACCCAAAACAGAGCTGGTCCTTTTCACTAGGAGGTATAAAATTCCGGAAGTGGTTCCACCAAGTTTGATTGGTACCATACTTGCTTTTACTGATAATGCGATATTCTTAGGGATTCTTCTGAACAGTAAGCTCAGTTAGAAACCAATTAAGATAGAAAGAGTAAAGAAGGCCACTGTGGCACTCTACTCTTGCAAAAATGCCATTGGAAGGAAATGAGATCTGACACCGGAGTTGGTGCACTGGCTTTACACAGTAGTAGTAAGGGCCGTACTGCTGTATGGTGTGAGTGTATGCTGGAGAAATTATGATTCAGCAACATGATGTGGAAGGTGCAGTGGGCAGCCGGTTTGCCATTAGTGGGGCGCTGAAAGCGGAAACCACTAGTGCCTTACAGGTCATGCTGTACCTTCTCTTGTTGGATATTATTGGTAGGCAAATGGCGGTTTCGGGATGGAAGTGCCTGCACTTAACTGTAGTCAATTCAGTGAGACATGACCTAGTGAATTTGGATTATAAAGGGTTATCCAATAAGAGGTGTCATTTTGATATTAAAAAAACGAGTATATTTTAAGAGAAATCAATGAATGTTTATTTGATTGTAAAGAGGAAGGTATGCCATTAACATTTGAGAAAAATATCAGCCAAATGGCCGCCACGGCCAATATCCTTTAATATCCGCCAATATTCTTTTCATGAAATTTTCCATGAGCAACCCGTACATTTGCGGCTGTATGTCCTCGATAACTTCACGAATTCCATCTTTAAGGTCTTGAATCGATTGTGGAGCATTGGCATAGACCTTATCTTTCACGTGGCCTCAAAGAAAAAATTCTAAAGGCGTTAAATCACAAGATCTCGGTGGCCAATTGTGATCACCTCTTCGAGAAATAACACGGTCAGGAAACTTTTATTGCAAAATTGCGATTGTTTCGTTGCTTGTGTGGCACATAGCGCCATTTTGCTAAAAATAAACGTCGTTAACATCAATATCTTCCAATTCAGGCCATAAAAAATAATTAATCATAGCTCGGTAGCGCAATCCATTCACCGTAACAGTTGCACCAGCCTCATTTTGGAATAAGTAAGGTCCAATCACACCTCTCTCTCTCTCTCTCTCTGGCTTTCACATCCCATGAAGGGATTTCGCCACCCGCACAATGGCCCTCCATCCATCCCGATCCATTGCTCTCGTCCTCCAGTTTCGACATCCTAATGCTTGCAGATCTTGTTCAATGTCGTCACGCCAGCGTAGTCGGGGTCTTCCTCTACGACGTACTCCGGCTGGTTGTTGGTGAAACACTTTATTTATCATCCGTTGTTGTGGGGACCTTGTAACGTGGCCGAGCCATCTCACTCGATTGGATTTAATGAATCCGATGATATCGCTGCCTCCGAGGAGTTGCTTTATTTCGTGATTCATACGAATCCGATATTCGTTGTTCGCAACTTTAATTGGACCAAAAATTGAACGGATGACCTTCCTTTCGAATGTAGATAACAATCTACAATCATTAGAGGTCATGGTCCAGCTCTCGCTTCCGAAAGTCAGCACAGGTCTTATTAGTGCTTTATAAAGTGCGAACTTGCACGACTGCGATAGATGTTTCGAACGCAATAATCTTGATTGGGCGTAGAAAACTCGTTGTCCGGCAGCGATTCGGGCTTTTATTTCTGCCTGCATTTCATTCAGTGATGTTATAACTGACCCGAGGTATTTAAAGTTTTCGACACCATCAAAATTGTGGTCGCCAATTCCGAGATTTGCACTAGAGATGTTCCTGGGTGTTGTTAGATATTTGGTTTTACTGCTGTTCACCTCCAAACCAAGTCTTCTTGCGCAGCGATCGAGCGGTATGAAACTGTCTTTGATATCGCTAGGTCTTCGGCCAAGAAGCACGATATCATCTGCATATCCAAGAATTTGGCCTGATTTATTAAATATACAGCGCGAAGTTTCGATGTTGCTTTTTCTCACTACGTACTCAAGCGCCAAATTGAACAGCAAAGGCGCGAGTGCATCACCTTGTCGAACGCCAGATGTTATTTCAAAGGAGTCTGACACAGTTCCTTCAATTACGATTCTACATACAGACCCAGACGTTGTTAATTTACACAGCGAAACGAGTTTCTCTGGGATTCCTAGGCATATGAGCGCGGCCCATAGGTTGTCGCGGTTTATACTATCATATGCCTGCCGGAAGTCTATATATAGTTGATGTATGGTTATGTTGTACTCCCAACATTTTTCCAAGATCATCCTCATGGTAAAACACTGGTCCGTGGTTGATCGGTTGGGTCGAAAACCACATTGATAGTCGCCAATGATGTTTTCGGCGAAAGGGATGAGTCTGGCAAGTACAACATTAGCCAACACTTTGTAAGCAGCATTCAATAAAGCTATGCCACGATAGTTTTCACATTTAAGACGGTCGCCTTTTTTATGCAGCGGACATATGAGCGCGGTCTTCCAATTCTCAGGCAGCTCTTCTTGGTCCCAAATACAGACGACGAGATCGTATAGACTTGTTGCAAGAGTAGCGCCTCCGAGTTTAATCAATTCTGCGGGGATTCCATCGAGACCGGGTGCCTTTCCGTTTTTCAATCGACTAATAGCTGCGTCTACTTCCTCCACTGTGGGATATTCGACAAAGACCTCGTCACCTGGAGGAGCTATTGCTCTAATGGGGGTCACGTCGTCATTCCGATTTAGCAGATTTTGAAAGTAGGTTTGCCATACTGAGAGAACATCAGCCACGTTTGTTCTCAACTCTCCATTCCCGTCTTTGATGGCTGTACTTCTTGGGTGGAAGTCTTTAGTGAGATTCTTGGCGTTGGCAAAACAGTCCCTTGAGTTTCCTAGTTCCGCTTGGAAGCTGATGTTTTCGATGCATAATCTCATATGTTCGCGCTTTTTTTGTCGAAGGTATTTAGTCGTGGCTTTCCTAGCGCGGAGATATTCTGCTAGAGTGCTTCTAGTGTTGCGAGCCAACCATTTTTCACGAAGCGTTCGTTTATTTTCGACGACCCTACGGCATTGGTCATCGAACCAATCATTGCGGGGTCTCGGAGGTCTTCTTCCGATTGTATTTTGCGCCGCGGTGGTTATGGCTGACTGTATAGCGTGCCACTGCTCCTCGATGTTAGAGGGAGCTTCTTCGTTGTTGCTGGGCCGCTCTAAATAGTTAGTGACAGCTGATTGGTAACTCTGTAATGACGCTTGGTCTTTTAGAGCATTGATATTCCATTGAACGGTCTTTTGTGCTTGTCTGTTAAACGTAGATGACAGTTTGCACTTATATTTAAATATGACAAGCATATGATCGCTGTCCATGTCTGCACCCCTGTAAGGTCTAACGTCAGATATGCTGGTGGAGTGTCTTTTAGACACCATGACGTGATCGATTTGATTTTCCGTTCTCCCATCATTCGATCTCCACGTTACTTTGTGGATTCTCTTATGTGGGAAAAACGTACTTGATACAACTAAGTTGTACGTTATTGCCAGGTCGATGACTCGTTGGCCGTTGTTATTACTAGTTAGGTGCAGGCTGTTAGGACCGATGTGCGATGTATTTTCTGCACTCCTACCAATTTTTGCATTAAAGTCGCCCACGATGATTTTGATGTCGTGGTGCGGTATGTTATTGATAACTTCCTCCAGTTCGACAAAGAAAAGATCTTTGATGTCATCTGATTTATCTTCGGTGGGTGCATGCACATTAACGATCGTGATGTTAAATTTCTTAGTGCGAAGTCTGACCGTGCATATCCGCATGTTGATAGGGCGGAAATCGATGATATGATGCTTCACGCGCCGATGGATGAGGAAGCCAACTCCAAATTCTCCTCTGTTCTGATGGCCGCTGTAATGAAGAGTGTAACCATTGGTGGTGTCATGGATCCCACTCCCAGACCATCTAGCTCTTGTAGTGCAAGTACGTCTAATGTGTAACTCTTTGCTTGGTTCGATAGGTTCTGGAGATCTCCAGGTCTTAAGAGGCTAAGCACGTTCCATGTTCCCATTTTTAAAGCGTTGTCCGTGTACAAATTCCGAGGTCGAGTTTGTAATGAATCCGATATGGTTATCCGAGGCCTTTGTTTAGGGTTCATAACTTGGTGAGTTTTTATGAGGGGAGGTTGTTGGCCTTCCGCTCAACCCGCTTGTTACGTGTCCAATCACACCGCCAGCCAAAAAACCGCACCAAACAGTGACACGTTGAGGATGAAGAGGCTTTTCAACAATCATTCGTATTTTCTGAGCCCTAAATGCGACAATTCTGCTTATTAACGTAGCGTCCGAGGTGAAAATGGGCCTCATCACTGAACATGATTTTTCGATGAAAATCAGAATCATTTTGATGGGTTTGAAGGACTCAATCAGCGAAGATACGACGTTTATGGTGATCGACTGGCTTGAGTTCTTGTGTTAACTGAACTTTAAAAGCCTTAAGACCTAAGTCTTTATGCAAAATACGATGTAAAGTCGTTTGTGGAATGTCTAATTCCAAAGATCGACGAAGAATCGACAAACCTGGACTTTCGTCAACACTATACGGGCTACAGCAGCAATATTTTCAGTTGTTATTGAGCGGCGGCCACGGTTTCGATTTTTCACATCATTAACTTGTCCCAACAGCTCAAATTTGTAAACCAGTTTCACTATTGCCGGCCGAGAAGGTGGTTCACGACGACCCAAAAGTGATTTAGTTCTTGCGAAATGTCACTGAAAATTTTTCACCATTTTTGTAGTGAATTTAAACAATTTCAATGCGTTGTTGAAGCGTGTATCGTGCCATTTTTAGTAATGGCGTAGTTTTTACTTGTCAAATGTAAAAAGATGACAGCTGCCCAAATAGCAGGCTATTCAAAAAGAAACTTCATATTGGAAACCCCTTTATAACACCCCTTTTGTGCTTTTGCAAGCGTTTTAAAGTGATTCTCCTCCCATCTAGGGAGCATTAGAAGAGTGTTCTCATCGTGAAGACTGGGACAGTTAAATTCTTCACCGACGACTCCAAGCTCGATAATAGAGTAGGAGGTGGTAATTAACGAGTCTATCCTTTCATCTCCTTGACTACAGCAGCGTCTATCAGGCTGAGGCGAGGTCATGAACTGGTTAAAGCATAGTGTAATATCGTTGACTGATATCACTATTTATGTGGACAGTCGGGCAACCATTCTTTCACTGGATTCAGTTTTCCTGGCATCAAGGGTGGCGTTGAATTGTCACAAATCTCTTGACGTGATGAGTGAACATTTCAATATCCAGTTGGTCTGGGTTCTGGGCCATTCTGATGTTGAGAGAAGTTGTAGGGCAGACGAATTACTAAGGTACGGTGCGAGTCTTCAACTGGGACCAGGAAGAGAATGTGTAGGAAGGCCTATGTCTGTAATGAAAGCAGCAGGCCTTACGAAAGCAGTTGCCTTGGCAAATTTCCAAAGGATGCAAGAACGGCGAGGAGTAGAAGACTCTTGTTTGCTATATGAATAGCACTAGATGGTTTTAAAGGGAGTTTAATGATATTGGATCATGTAGTATCACTATGGGCCAAAATTGGCCTAAATGCGTGATAGCAACTACTGAAACCTTACCTAACCAAACCTATTCATTTTAGTAGCTTGTGTACTTGTGGGTGGAATTGCGCGTTCAATTCCGGTTCCTCGAAGGAGACTAAAAGTTAAAACTGTGAGAATGGGGAAGGCAGAGATGTCCAACCCCCCTTTAACTTTCTTACTCATTTACTTCAATATGAGGTCATTATTTGCACAAGATAAGATTAATGCTAATAACTTAAATATTGAAAGAGACACTCGACTACGACATTTAAATTTCCAAATAATTATTTCCTTTTACCTTTTCCTACCAAGTAGAAAAATATTTCACCGAAAAATTATTTTATTGAAATTCGATAGAAGACACCTTAACTACAACTATTCCTATCTTAGTATGGTACTACCCAGAAGAGTCGACCAACAAAAATGTTTTTTAATAAAATTATATTTTATAATTTTTTCCCAACTTTTCCAAAATAAATTAAATTAAAATTTTTAATATTTCCTATATACCGACACCCGCCCAGAACGATAAATCTCTATAACACTTTACCATACTTAGTGAGATGAGAAAAAAAAATTTAATTTAATTTTAGTCAATTCACTTAGAAATTAGAAATAAAAATTTGTTTTGTTGTTGTAACATTTTATGGTAGATGAATAATTATTTTCATTTACAACAAAAGCAACACCAAAAAGTCAATTAACCGAGTACCTATAGGCGAAAATGTTAAAATGTATAGGAAGATAATAATAAATACGAGAACGGTATCAAGGACAATAATAATAGAATAATTGTAATTCTCATTGTGTCTCTTGTCTACGTACAGGGATATAGGTTGCGATAAATTATTAAAAATTTACCTTTTTAACAAAAAAAAAAAAAAAAAAAAATTACCAAAAAATTTGTCTCTATCATTAATCTTGACTTGTACATTAAAATACGTTGCCAAAAAAAATGAAAACCCAAATGATAATCTCTTGAAAGCTTGTTAATATTTCATTGGGTTGTTTTGTGTATTATTATTAGGATAACTATATAATAAAGTTTATCATGTAGCAAAAAAATAAAAAAAAGGTAAACACTAAACAAGAACGAGAGAAAATGAAAAACCTTGAACAAAATTTCCCTCGAGGGAAAACTATAAAAATTTTTCGGTTTGTTGTAGTGGAAAAGTTCAGAGGGACTCTATGTATATGTGCACAGGTAAAATGCTTGAATAAAACCAGAATCCAATTTGTGTTTCATCACTTGGCTTTGTAATTTTTTTTTTTACGTAATCAATAAAAAACAAATTTTTATAATACTCCGATATTTCCAGTACGAATCAAATAATTATTTTTTATTTTTGTTCTCCATGTTTGGAATATTAAGAATTTTGTATTTTATTTTATTTTTGAAAGAACAATAAAGAAAATTGGAAATGTACTTTTTGGAAGATAAATACAACAAATGGTAGACACAAAAGTATTCTCTGTGGTAAAGTTCGTTCGTTTATTTTTTAATAGATTTTTCTTGGTTGCTGTTGCTATTTTTGTGTATCAAAAATGATTAAGCTTAATAGGGGAGTGCACGAGATGAATTTTTATTATCCAAATGTTTTTATATCTACTGCGTTATACCATTTATAAATACATATAATTTCTCTTTGTGCTTTTAATGTACGCTTTTAATTAAAGGAAAGAATTGAAACATAAAATTATTATTTAAAATCCTGATCCATGTTTTAAACCCAATAACTGTGAAGCTTTTGCAACTTTAGATGCAACAACTATTGGATAATATCAATATCGACATCGATAGTGTAGGATTTTAGGCTCAGTGAGATTTTGTCAGATCAATTAAAAATAAATATATATAAAACAGATATTCAAAAACTGTTTCAAACAAATGCAAACTTTTCCGAACAGAGACCCGGAAACTAATATCATATTAAATCAAATATGGTAGGGGCTCAAAAGGTTACAAAACTATGGCCCGATATACCACCAAAAATCACTAATAAGGTCATCTCTTGTTAAAATTTTAATCTTCAATGAAAAAATTGGAAAGGTGCCATATTTTGGTACGCAGATGTCTACCACATCTCACATAACCCTCCCACCAATTCATGGAAAAAGTTTTAGTATGACGTTTTTTTCCGAATAGTCAATCCACCTGTGCCCTAATCCTCTAAGGAGTAAGATAACTTGTAAACGTGTAAACGAAAATACAATTTAAAACGTTTACAATAAATAAATGTCAAAACTTAACCCTTATGACTTATGTAGATTCATATTTTGACGGCTCCCATAACTGCTGTTTCATTTAAATTTCAGGAATAATTTTATGAATACAAGATACAGCATCTATTCCAAAACAACAGTTCAAGTTATCATGGTATGGGTGATTTTACAGGTGAAAATTGTGTACAGTAAAATATCTTAGCATTTTTAAATCGTATTATCTAACTATTTTTTTTACCCAAGATAAAAAAATATTGACTTCAAGCGAACAAGATAACATTAAATGTTAAAACTTTTAATTGGCTTATATTCTAACTTAGCCTAGGGCTAGCTCTAGCTAACCCCAAAAATCTTATTGGAAACAATTGGCGGATTCGGAATTTATTTAACATCAAAATCGAGATACGGTTAGATAAAGAAAACGGGTCCGCCGTTAAAATATAAATTTTTTGTACTAGAGTATCATATGTTATTTGACAGATGACAAGTCCTAATATTCCGACTAGTTAAAATGGAGAGATATACGATTGAAAACTTTTTTTCATTAATAAAATTTATTTTAAATATGGTAAAAGTTATTTAGAAGTTGCGGAAGAAAAATTCGTTAAAGTTTATGCGGATAATCCTCAAACTGTTCAACACCTCAAAGACAACATCATTGAGTAAATATCACTAATTGTACCATCATTATGCGAAAAAGCAGAGTGGGTCACTTAAACGACATTCTTTTTCATTATTAATCGGAACCAATGTACTTTAATTTCCAATAAAAATAAATATAAGATTTGAGATAATTTATACCTTTTTTTAAATTTAAAAAGATACCTCAAGTTGTGTATGTGACATAAATTGTGTGAAATCTTTATTTATTTGTATTGGAAAACTACCTGAATTACCCAGTGTTGCACGGGAGAAATAAGAATTACTTTGAACTAGGTGCAGAATTCAGGATCGAGAGCATCAGAGGCCAGGCCTAATTTTACCAATTCAGAAACTTTCGTGGGCGTGCACGTAACTTCTCGCAACCCGACAAAAATTTGTACGCAAGATTTTTCTGCATATTTTGTTATAAATGATTTTGATTTAGGATTGACAAAGAGTATGTGAAATTAAAGCGCATTCATTTGCCAGATTTTGCTATTCACTTTATAATTTTTAAAAAAATCAATAACTGTAATTAATCCGCAAGGCGTCTAGTGTCGCTAGTTTATCTGCATAATCCCGTGAATAATCCTTCGGAAAGGAGACGAGTGTTGTCTAATTGCACGACCTCAATAACCAATTAACCGTTTGAGTACCAAGCAGCGCGATCGCGCTGTTGAGTTTTTATGTCGAGAAAACCCAAAACAAAAAGAGAAAACGTAACACAAAGGGTTACCATTCGGAAAAATAAAAGTGTATCCAGTTATTTAAAAAAGATGTATCCAAATGTATCCATTTTTTTATGTTTGGTACAACATTTAGGGGACTAAATTTGGGTGCATATTACAATTACAAGCTGCGTTAAATTCTGTTATTTTAAATGTTGCGTAAAATTGTTGCGTTGATTACGTGACATTTTAACGTAAAATGTTCTACAGAAAAACCTAGATTTAACGGACTATTTGGGGCGTCCGTTAAATCCAATGGTCCGTTAAATCCGAATACTTTTAAATTTAATCTATTCGATCGAATTTAATCTGGGACGGATCTCAGGCATTTCTTAGCCGATTATGCTGGATGAAAATGGAATATTTAAAAAAATTTTGAAAGGAATTATGGAATTTGGCCACCTGGTACGGAACTCGATTATTTCCTAACCGTTTATGATGGGATTTGGTAAGTTGGATGGGAGTGGGATTCTTAAATCATTTTTAGAAGAAGTTCTGGAATATGGCCACTTGGAATGTAATTCTTAACCGATTGTGATGGGGTTGGGTGTGTTGGATGGAAATATCTGAAAGCGCCCAATTCTTTCATAAGAATAAATTGTAAATCACATTAAAGAAAAAAAAAATATAAAATTTCAATGTTGTAAAAGAAGACATTTAAATAAAACAATTGAAGAGATAAGATAATATAGATTTAATAATTAAATTAAATACCCTGATCCTGAAGCACAGTCGGTGACTGAGGGATGGTCTTGAGTGGGACTTTTTGTTTTTATTTTGAGTTTGGTCTTAGTTATGAGACTTTTCGTATTCTGCGCGTCGTCTGTGATCGGTGGGACCACGAAATGTGTATGTTTTACGTAAGACCTCTTTGACTTTGTTTTAGGTTTTATCTTAATTATAACACTTTTAGTATTTTACGCATAGTCTTAGTTGGCGTTGGTTTTAGAAAAAGGTCTTTCATAAGACATACATGTTTTGTGGTCTTGTTGGTCGCAGGCGACGCGCGAAATGCGACGGATTTCTGAATTGGAACTGAACTTGAAGTAAGGGCGGGGGGTCTTTCCTGGGACCATTTTTCAGTCACTGATTGTGCTCCAGAATCGGGGTGTAAAATAATTAAACAACAACAAAAACAAATGAAATTCAGTTGATCGACAATGAACTTAGTCATATTTCGGGGTGTAACAAATGCAATATTCATCCCGAAGAGCATTCAATTCAAAATTCGAATTGAATTTCAAGAAAATGTGCAATTTAAAATATAATGTATCCAGTGGTTTCAGTAAAATGTATAGTTTTTGAAAAAATGTATCCACTGTGTATAAAATGTATCCATTTCAGCTGTTTTCTCTATTTTATGTATCCAGTATCCATTTACTAAATTTTTAAAATAATGTATCCAAATGGATACAATTGTATCCAAGTGGTAACCCTACGAATGTTAACTTTGTTGTTTTGCATTAATATCAACGATTGCGTATGATCGTCATATTGTGAAAAGAAACTGCTATTTAAAATTATTAATCTAATTTAATTTTTTTATTTTCTTTTAAATTAATTAACATTACAGTATGTTGGATGGACATGGGATTATTAAATGATTTTTGAAAGAAGTTCTGGAATATGGCCACCTGGGACGGAGCTCGATCAATTCTTAGCGGATTATAATGTGACTTGGAATATTAGATGAAAATAGGATTAAATGATTTTTGGGAAAAATTCTGGAAAATGGCCAACAATCGTTTAATAATCCCATTTCCATCCAACATACCCAATCCCATTATAATCCGTTAAGAATTGATCGAGTGCCGTCCCAGATGGCCATATTACAGAACTTCTTCCAAAAATTATTTAGAAATCACATTTCCATCCAACATACCCAATCCCATCATAAGCAGTTAAGAATTGGCCGAGTTCCATCCCAGGTGGCCATATTCAGAACGTCTTCCAAAAATCATTTAAGAATCCCATTTCCATCCATCATACCTAATGTCATCATAATCGATACTGTATTATTCAAACAGCGAATTGCTCCGATTGGGATTCATCGATATAAAATAAACAAAGCGCTATCCCGCCGCTTGATATTTTTGGACATAAAAAAACAAGCGCTATCGCGCTGCTTGGGTTTTTTCGTACTTATTTTGAAAAAGCACGGTATTCTTCGCCTGTGTTTTTACAATACCGTCTGGGACTCAAACGGTTAATAATGCGTTCATCACAACACTTGTTGTGTGCTGTCTGGAGAGGAAACGTTTACCGACTCTCGAGCACAGCAATTCAAGGTTTATTCCACACACTTCCAACGATTGGCCTTGCGATTTATTAATCGTCATTGCGACTGTAAGGCGAACCGGAAACTAAACAAGTTTAAATTGAAATGGCAAGTCGGTTAGAATCAGTGGTATTCTTGGTTTCAGAACATCCTCGCTTTTGTACTTTCTTATGATAATCGTTGCTTCTATCACGTTGTTCATCATTCTCTTAACAGTTAGTATTGTTCCATTGCATATAGTTTTGGTTGCGTGATGTGATTACCACCGAACTGACCTTGAGCTCCAAATTGTTCAACAGCATTCCTGTAAAATCCAATGAATTCAGGAATTCAATTGGATAATTGACGACTTCATCTGGATCTATAATGGAATTGATCGACTTAGATGAATACAATTGGCCAGCGATTTGACTTTGAATTTTTATATTCAAATCGTCTACGTCCTTATTTTTTACTGCCAAAATGGCTCGTTCGCTCAACCTCACCAATATTGGTTTTACTAATTTTCACTAATATTCAGGAAAACTTTCGTGATCAATTCTTCTTTAGAGATTGTAAATTGACAAAAATTAGGTGGAAGCGAAATGAGGCCAATCCACCAGAACTGAAGACGTGACTCGTATCTCCACAAATTCGATAACTTCAAGCAAGCGTTTGTTTCATCAGCAGCTTTTGATTTTGGAATGACTGGCAGCGTTTGACGAAAGTCGATCGAGCGAGTGCCCTGAGTATTTGTGCGCCATCGTACACTCATTTACACTCATTCTGTTGTACTTTGTGTAGTGCAATGCTGATTTTTTGGTAACGTTGCACGTCGATTCAATTATCGTTTGCAAATTCAGTGAACGTTAGAGCGCGCGATGTGGCAGCGGTCCCAGAAGATACTACGGCGAATCGAAGCTAAACTCAATGAAATTAGGAACGTTTTGTCAGTTCCGCCAGGTGCATAATGGTAGAAGATTCCTCTATAGACGTCGTTGACTGTTATCATCAATCGTCGTAGGTGGTTTTCTGCTGCTGATACAAAAGTTGGCCTTTTGTTCGTACTTATTGACTCAAAGCATCTCAATCGTATTGCCGTTCTCGGGTGAATATATCGTGCATGGGACAATTCAGCGCTGGCATCCCTAATTCGTGTAACATTTTGTGCACTTTAAATTTGTGATTTGCTGTTGTTGTACGCACTCGATGCAAAATGTGTTCAGCCATATTGTCTTTGTATTTGTTCCACAAATAAAGTGGGTTCCATTGAAAATACGTTGAAATGATGATGGCAAAAAGTGATCGAATTTGATACGCAGAAATATCAGCATCAGCGAGTGCGAGTGTATTCGAGCAAATATAAACACTGATAGGCTTTTCGATATAGTGCACACAACTCACCATTACAAGTTCATAAAAATTCAAACGGAGTCGGCCCACGAACATTAACGAGGAACAAGCGCAGGTAAAAAACATTCGACATTGCTCGGATGGATTGTGATAATGCGTAACAGATAAAAGGAACAGATTATCCGTGTTTCCGATGTTAGATTTGTTTTTGAGGATGAGTTCCGTGTGAAATATCTCGACATCTCCGCTTTACTAAGCAGTGTTCTTGCAAATGGATCACGTGGTCCATTCAATAGCATAACTATAAATGGACCACAGTGTGGGATGACGCTCGTGTATGGAAAATGAAAAGATTCTCCATACTGCCTCATTGCGCTGCTGACATATCCATCTGATATTGCGAAAATTCATCGTTGGCATCAGGAGGTGTAATACCAAATACAGCCATGTCGCTTCCTTTCGTGGCATTCTCGCAAACGCGGTGCATACGGAACAATCCAGCTGTTGTCGACTACCACCTCCTTATTTTTGATTTTCAACGTTATCGTTCTGGCGTTATTCTTTGCAGAGTGACTACGATACATAGGGGTGACCGTTATTGCCCGGTTGTGATCGCCACACGGTTCATGAATTATAGTTCATAATAAAGGCGATTGCGTATAGGGTAAGGACGTGGAAAGCGAACTGCGAAAGAGCTGGGAGTGCTTCGGCCTCAGAACAGGTTGCAAATATTAAATAATAAAAACAAAAAAAAAATCAGTTTCTACTTGAATACTCGTGAATACTACATTACAGTAGTGACGATCGCTGGATGATTAACCGGGTAGTAGCAGTTTCGTGATTTCGATCCATTTTGGGTTGCAAATGGAAGTAATGAGTAAGTCTGGTCGACCGTATTGGCGCACGTACATCATCGCATCTTGCACGTATTTTTGCATGGGCTTCGGGATTCCAACATACGTCGTTGAGAAAATGATAGGTCGGCCGACATGGTTTACATTTCCATTTACATTCATTGCGGCATCCTACAGATGAATGTTCCGTTTTGATTTTGACATATGTACATATCAACGGCGAACTGGTGAAACAATCTGTGAGCTGACCTTTTTGTTTGTTTCTTGACCTGTAAATGAATAACGCAATGTCGCAAGACTCCAAATTCTCGAAAACAACCACAATGGCAATTTCATTAAACGTCTGTGCATTGAAGCGTCTTTCGTGTTCCCCTGCTAGTCTTTAGTCTGCTCTGATCATTATTTTGTGATCGTTTGAATCGTAAATTTGAAGACAAATTCTTAATTTATGAGCCTCGGAGCTCCACATTATTAACTAGTGGTCTTGGTGGTGAAACGTTATGAATCGTTGATGTGGGTTTGTGTGATGTGTGCTATAATCGGAAAAGAATTTGCCTTAAAAGTTGGGTTAAGTGGGGTGCTTTGATAATATTCGCCCAAAATAATGTCATTTGGAAGAAAGTGTAGTATTTTTGTTTATTCAGCAAGGAATGCTTCGATCGAAATTATTGATCAAAAAGCAATGATGCCAGGGCTCTGAAGGCGGTGTCAATTGTGGTAATTTCACCTTTGCGCTCGCACAACATAATCCTATCGGTTCGTGTCGAAATCTCAAAGCATTGCAATGTTGACAGACAGACTAAGAAATTCTTATTCGATTTGCCTCCAAACGCTGCTTACGCTCTTCATCCGTCTCATTGTCTCGACGAATAAATTTAAATTGTTGAATGTACGAAAGATATGTTCACCATCCGATAACACACTGAACTATCGCTTTCAATTTAATTGTTTCTCGCCAATCAATTGCAATGTGGAATTTGTTGTTGTTATGAAAACATGGGACAGCAGAACTATCAAACTGAACGCCGACGCCTTTTTTTCATACAAAAATAATGTTTAAATTTCCGACTATTCCGGTGGATTTTTCCAATTTTTTCCAAACCTTGTCCTGACAATTATGAACCCAACAAAAATAAAATCAGCCAAATGGATCGAGCCGTTCTCAAATGATAACCTTTCATACATTCCGGTTAATAAAGAAAAAGAAAGTCGTTCAAGTGACCTTCTCTGGTAGCTCGGCAGGCTGTCAATCTTTTACCAAAATTTTGAATAACTGTTTCGCATAATGATGGTTCAATTATTGATATTTGGTCGATGATGTTGGCTATGAGGTATTGCACAGTTTGACGATTATCCACATAAACTTTACTCTTCAAGAAACCCCATAAGAAAGAAGAAGTTCAATGGTGTTAAATCACATGATCTTGGTGGTGGCCAATTTACGCTTGGTCTTCGAGAAATTATTCGATTAATAAACTTCTCTTTCAAAAGATCGATTGGTCGAGATTCCGTTGCTGTGTTGAAACCACATATTGTGCACATCAATATCTTTCAATTGACTTCACAAAAAGTTTCTAATCATCTCTGGATTTCGAGCTCCATTCACAGTTGCATTGCCATTTTGATTTTCGAAAAATATAAACCAATTACGCCACCACACTCTAGGATTTTTATCATCCCAAATGCGGCACCTTCATCGGTGAAATCGTCTTGTTTTTCTATGGCCTAAGATCTTTGTGTAAAATATTGAACAAAGTTGTTGGTTTGAGGTTTAATTGCTGTTAACGGAGACGAATTGATGTCCTTGGCTCTTCAGCAACACTTGTGCTAACAGCTGAAATATTTTCACTTGAACGACCACTATGATGATAAATTCTGCTTATCTGGTCTTGAACTGAATCAGTTTCTTCAAATTAATCAACGATAAATTTAATAGCACAGTTTGTCGGAGCATTTTCTCTACCGCAATTTTAACAAAATTTGCTTCCTACTTCTGAATAACTTTTGCCATATTTAAAATACTTTTAATAATGAAAACACATGTTCAATCGTATATCTCTCCATTTTAACTGACCGGAATGTTTGTACTTGTCATCTGTCTAATAACATATGATACTCTAGTACAAAATATATAAAATATGGCGGAATATTTAAAAAGATACCTCAAATTTTATTAATTATCTTCCACTTATCTCTATGGGGTTTATCTATCGTAGGGGTATTCTGATCGGAGAGCTATAGCTGTGCTGCCAAGAACCATAACCCTAATTGCGAATTATCACACAGATAAAATCAGTAATTCGAGCATAAGTGAAGGTAAAGAAAGTAATTTCTGTAGATAGACAACAATGATTCAAACTTTCATAAATTGCGAGTAATCTAAGCCAAAAGTTAAATTACAAAGAGGTTCAAATAACAATTATAATTAGAATCTTAATAAAAATGAATATAAAAGGCCAATTTAGGATTTAAATGATATGTTGATCATTATGATTACGTCACTGATTTTCAAATAATCGCAACAATGGGCCATATTGTGTATTGTATTTTTGGGCAGGCGACCCGCTCTATAGAAATGGTAACCAAATACGGATGTTCATTATGATATGACCCTAATGTAAATACGAGACAATCATCCACGAAAAGATTTCATTTTGTTACAAAATGCAAACCTGTCAATTTTCAGTTAATTTTTATCTTTTTACCAACGATTTTTTCACGCCAATTTTCGTTGTGCTTAATTTTTGTTTTGTGCTTGCTTTAGCCCAAGACCGTATCAAATGTTATATCCAATTCGATATTTTTATGAATTAAATTTTATTCTTTTTACGTTTGACCGCTCTATTATTAGACATTTGATTCAGAGTTTTTGTGTATATAATAATACCGCCACGCCACATAAAATACATAACACAATACGTGATTTTGATACAATTCCAATATTGCAAACTCGAATAATTCCAAAATTGAGCAATAGACGTGCTTTTTGGGTACACTCGTAGCTACACGAGAGAATGACACGTCAAAATTACTGTCTCGCTATTGAATTACGTGTGCGGTGTATATCGCATTGTGCCCCTTTTTTATTTGATTTGATTGATCTACGTGCTTTCATTAAATATCAGTGTTAATAAAAAAATTTAACATGAAAATAAAATAAAGTCTTATAAATCGATATAACATGAACATAAAATTTAGTGTTTCAAATAAATCATAAAGTTAGTTGTACCATCCTGCATATAAACATAAATACGAGTCCGCTTGCGATATACGGTTAAATGAAATTCTACTCCCAATGGAGTCATTTTCATGCGAACCATTTTTATGGATTTTAAATTGGAATTTAATTTTAAATGTAACAGACAAAAAGGGGGTTTTGCCCAAATGCGATATGAGGACACAGTGTTATCTATTGGATTAAACTCTTGAAGAATGTAAATATAATGCGTGGGTAATTTTTTGCAAAAGCATAAAAGTGTGTGAAACGAGTGAAAATGGCATGTTAGGATCGTAGTGAAATTGATGCCAAAATAACAAAATCGTATACACTGTATACTAAAAAGTACTAAAAATAAAATAATAACACTCAAAAATTGAACTTTCAGAAAATATTTCGCTCATTTGTTGCAAGAGTGACACAATCCAAAATTTTTAATTTTTAATCACTCAAATTTTCTTCGAATAATTTCCAATATCTTAAAATATCATTTTCTTTTGCGAATTGAGTCATTTTCTATAAGGAATTTTACCTAGTTTGCTCGAAATAACTATGTAAGAGAGTATGTTGTGATACAAAATAATAAAAATTTTTGGAATGCGATTTAATTTTTGGAAATAGTTTTGAGTGAATTTTATAAAATTAAAATTTTTAAAATAAAATACACTAAAAATTGCACAGAGATGATCAAACTGGTTCTGAGCTAGTAGTTGGTATAAGAAACAAATCTTATCTAACCACTTACTCAAAAATCTTTAAGATTTTTGTTGATTGATGGTGTACATACTTGCAGAAATAAAAATTTACTCATTTGATCACTCACTCAAAACCAATCAAATTTAGTAAAATGCTTTATGCCCCGCAACTCGAGTTGAAATATTTTTAACTTTGTTGTTGTTTTAATAAATTTTGTGCGATTCTGCAGAATGTTTTCCTCAATCGTTTCCGCAAGTATAAACGCACTCTGAGAGAAAATATCACTGAGTATAATACAAAAATTCTTAAACATTTTAAATTATGTAGCTCGGTTCCTACGGATCACACAGAGGTGATCGGACTGGTTCTAAATAAGAAGTTGATGTATGAAATAAATGGAAGTAAGGGAATATAATTGAGATAAATATAAAAATTGTGAAAAATTTGAAACTATTTAATTTTTGTATTACATTCAATGAAATTCTCTTCCTCAGTCACCACCGTGCGTTCCGTAAAAGCCGAGTTAAATAATTTCAAATGTAAGAAATTTTGTATTACACTCAATGATGTTCTCTCTCGAATAACAAAAATCTCAGAGATTTCAGAGCAAGTGGATTGGTTTCTTCGATCACCATTGTGCGATCCGTAGGGAGTCAACAGTTAACTAATTTTGAAAACAATTAAATTTAAAATTAAACAATTTTGATCCTGATGTTAACTGATTAAAACATGTAGCACAAAATAAATAAATACAGCCTTGGCCAAAAGTATTGAGCACATTTAGGGCGTACACGATAAGTATAACAGAAAACCACCCCTTTTGTTTGTTTATTATTTTTTCGACATTTAAAAAGGACTAAAAACAGTGACTCACACCGAAGGTGTGGCAATAAACCATCTGGTGCAATAAAATTTGTTATTTTACCATTTTGTATTTATTCGTCAGTTCACTACTTTCGCTCATTGTGTACACATCCAGTGATCTAGTCCGCTTTTGGTGTTTTGATTTGTTAAATTTAGTGATACTATTGCAATATGCCGAAACAAAAAAAGTTACGTTTAGAACAACGTGTGCAGATACAGCTTCTGCATGAGCAAGGGAAATCACAAGTGGAGATTTCTAAAACTGTGAAATGCTCACGCCGATCTGTGCAATATACTATTGAGCAATTCACCGCTAGTGAATCACACAGTAATAGGTACAGAACCTATCACCACACACGAACCCGCATCACCACATACCGTAACGACCAAAAGTTGGTGAGAGAAGCTTTAAAAAATTGGAAAAAAAACTTCTTCAAACCTCGCTGCTGAGTTGTCAGTAGAAATTAAGAAACCAATCTCTGCTCGCACCATTCGCAGAAGGCGTCAGGAAGCTGGTTTGAAATGCTGTAATCCTGGCTCTCCGGAAAAAACAAGAAGGCTCGGTATAAATGGGCTTTAAAATACCAAAGTTTCACCGAAGAAGATTGGTCAAATATCGTGTGGTCAGACGAATCAAACTTTGAAGTAAGTTGGCAATTCTATGCCCTAATAGTATTAAATAATATAATTTTAAAATAAAATTAATCGATACAAATATTTATTTTTCCGAAGTCTCTACATTTTCTTTATTTCAGATTTTTGGCACAACTGGTGTGCCTTTTGTGCGTCGCCGGGTAGGCGAAGCATTTAGTCCAGAGTGTGTGGTACCAACCGTAAAACACGGCGGGGCAGCATAAACGTCTGGGGCTGCATGACTAATTCTGGAGTTGTGTGAGGGCCACACGAACTCTTCAAAATACATAAACTTCCTAGAATCTGTGTTGTTGCCCTCATTTTTAACACTTGTTGGTGATACAAACAAGGATAGTGTTAAATTCCAGTAGGATAACGCGCCATGTCATAAATCTGCCCACACAATGACATGGTTTTGAGAAAATGGCATGGAGGTTCTGGAGTGGTCTACCCAGTCCTCGGATTTGAACCCCATAGAATATTTATGGAGTTTATTAAAACGCAGAGCTAGGCGCTAAGTAACAAATAAGACCAAAAACGCTGTCTGCACCAAGAATGGAGCGCCATACGTCCTGCAGAATGCAAAAAAATTGTAAGCTCTCTACCCAAAAGAATTTCTGCCGCAATTAAGGCAAAGGGTGGACCCACAAAATATTAATTTTATATAAATAAATAGTAATGTGAACCTGTAAAAATTGTTTCAATTTATTTCAAACTGATACTCCCAAAAAAATGCTAAGATATCATGGATGCTCAATACTTTTGGCCAAGACTGTATTGTTAAACAATCCGCTCATTTGTTGCAAAAGTGAGTCAAAAGATTCGAGTCATTATTTTGTATTAAAACTTACTCTGTTACTAGCCCTAGTTATTTCTAGCAAACGAGGTAAAACTCCATATAAAAAATCACTCAATTCGCGAAAGAAATTAATATTTTTAGATATTGGAAATTATCCTCAGGAAATTTGCAAAATATTAAAGAATTATAAAAATTAAAATCCGATTGAGGATGCAGGAATGGAAATAAATTATTTTACTAATCAGAGTGTACTGTAATTTACTTTTGAAAAACGCCGTTTTTACAAACAACTTTGAGTGATGTTTTCAAATGGCTCTACAGAAAAATTAAATATTTTGAATTGTTCCACTCTGGCAGTAAACTAGCGAATTAACTTAACTATTTGTGTTTTGCTTCAGTTTTTTCAGCATACTCCCAATAGGACATTTTGTTTCATTTCTGGTTGTCATCAATGTTACTAGCCTTGCGAAAAGGTCATTTCTAGGATGGAGGTTTAAGATTCTCCCACGCATCCACTGACATGAATGCAAGTTATCTTCTCTTATAAATACTACATCATCAATTTCAAATACGTTGGTTTTAATTTTCCATTTGTTTCTTTATTGTAGAGCAGGAAGATAATCATGAGATGACACTGCTTCCAAACCTCTTGGAGTTGTTGCTGTGCCGTTTAGATAATTTGGTTGTTTTCACTACTTCATCTAGAGCCGGTTCTGGAATAGCAGTCAAAGAATTAAAAATCAGCTGGATCATCATTTGTCTTACAAAGAGGTCTCGAATTCAGAAGAGACTCAATTTGAGTTATCAATGTTGCATCTTCTCAAAAGCGAGATCAACATTAGCCACCGTTTTTAAGTGGAATTTGAAGGATTTCACCGAGAATTTGCATAAGCCGCCAAAGTAGGGTGTGTGTGGAGGATTAAAATTGAATTTAATTCTTTTCTGTAATAGAAATTCAGAGAATAATAAACTGTTTGGTTGATTTATTATTTGATGTTTTAGTTGTGGCAGTTTACGCGAAATTAGACTCATTGTCACACCAGATTTGCTCCGGAACACCTCGTCGAGCAACACAACGTTTAGGCGTAGGTTTAGGAACGAATCAGTATCTGGACTGCTGACCATTTGCAAATGCACCGCATTAACAGCTAGTCAAAGACAGCAACATATGCCTGCTCGGTCGAAGAATTTCGTCGTTTACTCGTTTTAATATAAAGTGGCCCGGCGTAATCTAATCCGATTTTGGAAAATATACGACTATGTGTGCACCTTTCTGCTGGTCAACCAAAATTAGCCATTTTCTGCTCAGTTTTATGAAAACGGTATAACGGATACATACATACGACGCAATATTTTATACAACGTTAAATCATATGCCTTGCTCCTATTATCCAATATTCCATTTCATACAATACTCAGAGTTAGAGCGTTACCGCCATGCATATTGGTAAGATGAACTTCATACGAATAATCAAGTGGAAAATTATTTTTTGGTAAAAGAACCGGATGTTTTACTGCAAATGGCAATGATGATTTTCCTAATCGATCACCACTCGGAGAAGTAATTTTTGATCAATAAATTGATCAAGTGAAGGCAGTTGATTTCTTACAGAGAGTTGATGGTTCTTACTTAGAGTAGTGAGTTCATGTTTTGACTTCATTCATTTCATTTCAGCTGAGCTATCGATTTGTTATAATGTTGTGAACTACTTTTCTTTAAATCAAACCATAATATGAACACGGGATTATGCTTGGATTCAATATCGTACTATTTATTACGCGGAATAGTTTCAAGAATCAGGGCTGCTCACAAATTGCACAAAAAACTGCCCACATAATACGACACTGGGTAGTGATAATTGTTTCACGTTCGCTTCATCCTTCGCATTGACAGCTCGTATATGTATACCACAACCGTAAGCGGTTTCGGATGCCTCACAAAATGCATGGAGTTGAATCCGTGTTGGTTTTATGAATGTCGTCAATCTTCGAGGAATTTGGATTGATCCAACTTCTGATATTGCAGAACCACATCTTCTGTAGCATTATCTTAATTAATATTATTATTGGTGCAAGCCAACCCAGCGAATGATAAATTTTTCGTTTAACCCATCGTATATTATTGGCATCTTGGCTGGCCTTAAAAGGAAAGTGTCAGCTTCAGCATTCCACAATATACCTAATGTCTCGACCGATTCATCATCCCGATGAGTTTTATTTCCATTAACCAAGGTGGAATCCACTCTTACTGAATATCTCGTTTAGTTGGTATTTCAGTACTACAGCCTCGTTAATATTATCACAGCGCGTCAAATATTCGTCAATATAGCATTCGTATTTAAATTAATAAAACTTTAAGCCTCTAAGATAAATCTGATGATATAGTTCAGTTAAGTTTTTCAGTTCAGTTAAGTTTTTCAGTTTTGAAAACAGCGTGATGTGGTAGAAAATACTTGTCATCATTTCAAACTGGAATTTCATTTCTCAAGTCATATGGCCTTGCGTAGGTTTGGCATCTTGCTAGAAGACGTAGATGGCGCAACCTCGAATGATCTGCCCAATATCGGCCTTGGCTCCTTAAAGGGCAGTCTCATAATAAATTTGTCGCTAGCATCTCTCGATGATGTTTGTTGACTGGCACTTATTCGTAAAACTCCGGATTGGCTAATTCTAATTCCGGAATGGCTTTATTTAATTTAATTGGCTTGGTTGGTAATAAATTTGTTATGTTACCAATGATATGAGCCGTAACGTTTAATGTATAGTGCTTGTCTATGCCGTATGGCCATAAATACAGCATGTACATTGTGCATCTGATGGTTGAATATTGGACGAATGCGGTGGTTCAACAGGATGGTTATTTTAATTAGTCGAGTGAGCTTTCGAAGAATCAAGTATTACCGTAAGGATCATTAATTGCCACATGATGACTCGAGGATGCAGATTTGTGTTCTGTTTTGCTGAAACATTTTCTGGTTGTGTGACGTTTTTTCTAACAGTTTCGACATGAATTAAGTTCATCCACTAATTTCAATCTCGCATCTAAATTTTGAAGAAGCATTCTAGATTGTTGTTAGAACTCGCACAGAAACGATTTTGCACTTGGTTTTACGGCATTCCTTTTAGATGTTGCATCGCAAATTTTCAGAGCATCATATCTTATATTTAAAAATGCGAGTAAATTTGCGAACGTATAGGGTTCTACGAAAATCGGATCTATAGTCATCCATATGTAATCGAATTGACTGGTAAACGGCGAAAAAGTAAAACGGGAAAAGCAAACCGCGAAAGAGTTGGGCGTGTCTGGGCCACAAAACATGTGGTTACATTAGCATGTGGTTACATTTAAACATATTTTGAACCACTTCGATCATCTCTGTGCGATCCATAGGAGGCTAAGGCAAATAATTTAAAGTGTTTCAGAATTTTTTTTATTACACTTAATGATATTCTCTCACGAATAACAAACATTTTAGAGATTTGCGAGCAAGTGACTAGGTTTGTTTCTGTGCAATTTGTAGCGTGTTTCTAGTGTTTGTAGCGTGTACCTCAATCTAATATTCAAATTGGACGAAAGAAAGTTTCACATTTTCTGTCTAAAAAACCGATAATCTGAAGCAGATTAGCACAAAACATAGAGCTCGAAAAAAGGAAAAATTCCCGATCTTCTTAAAAAAAAACGTTTTAGAATCCTATCGTCAATTGTGATGAAAAGTAAAATGCATCATTGTAAGATAGTACAAAGTGTTTGCCAAAAGTGATGTATTTCACACCCTGAGGACAAAAGTAGGTTACTAGAGCACTTTCCGTTCCGATTTTCCAAATTTATTAAAATCAAAATTGAGGTGCAATGAAAAAAAAGACAGTCAGTTATATAGAAATCGTTGAGAAATATGATTGCGTAAACAGTGTCCAAATAATCGGCATTAATGTTTCCGAACAGCTGTACGAGAGGCAAATCATCTTCTGCATTAAATTGAGAATCAACCAGACCTGCATGTTTGTCTGCTACCTGAAATCTCTTGCTTGCGTCCATAACGATTCATCCAAAATGTTTAGGTTTAGTACCACGCTCGTTTTATCAACTAGCCGAACCATCTGCATCACAAGTTTTTTGCAATAATGGTGTTTGAAATTCTTTTTCATCCCTTGGTTGGAGGTTCGAAGTTGTGTTAGGTGGCAAAAGTACCAATCATATTACTTTTAGCTGAATTGTTGTTTGTGACGGACAATTGTCAAATAATAGAATGATAATCTTGTTCTGCTTTAATAATTCGGCATTCCATGGACGAAGCTCCTTTAGTAGTCTGAATCGATATATCCAGCTTTCGGACCAATTATAGTTCGAATTTTTGAATAATTTACCAAATTTATTTGCTTTTTGCTGAAGAATGGGTCTATTTATCGGTATATTTTGACTGGAATCGGCTCAAAATCCCGAATCACAAAATCCCGAATTATCAAAATCCCGACAAAAAATCCCGACTTTCAAAATCCCGAATTTTAAAATCCCGACTTTGCTGAAACCTTAGAAATTCCAACAAAAGTCATAATTTTTTTAAAAATATTAATTTTTGTTTTTTTTTTGTGCCCATGAGAGTTATTGAAGCCGTTAGCCTCTACAATTATTGCATTTCAAAATGATGGCCCGCGGGCGCCCGAATTCATAAAAAATAATTAAAAAATCGGGCTTTTGAAAGTCGGGTTTTGAAAGTCGGGATTTTGAAAGTCGGGGTTTTGAAAGTCGGGATTTTGAAAGTCGAGATTTTGATTTCGGGATTTTGAAATTCGGGAAAATGAGCCCAACCCATTTTGACTCCGTTGTAATTTAAACCACTCTAACAGAGCTTGGTCAATATCGTTATGTGAAACGGTTTTGATTCTCTTAATTTTTATTGATTGAGACTCACACCACTTTCGTATAGATTCACGATGCTTCCATATCGTCGATATAGTAGTGTGTCACTGTAAATTCAGACGCCAGTTTGGTACTGATTCTCCACCTTCCAAACGCCATTTGATTGCCGATTTTTCCTCAACGGTAAATGTTTTCCGTTTTGTGGATACTGAACTCATTTTCAATATTGAGACTAAACCAAATAATTATTCTTAATGGACCTCTTACTCATTCAATATTATTGAGCAAAATATTGTGCAAAAATATTGCGCAAAATAATTCATCCTTAGAGAGCAATGGAATAATATATTAATATGCTCAATATTCAATTACACGGTCCCTCACACGGATTATTGCGCAATAAACTTGATCCGGTAAAAAAGCACTCAGCGATTTAAGTAACAAAATTTTATTTTACAAACACCTTTAATATCCGCAGTAATCACTTGTTCCAACTACTCAGTAATTTACTTTGACACTGCTCACTACTTTTTCCACACTGTTTACTTTTTACTTGCACTGTACACTGGTTAAATTTGAACTGAGCCTTCGTCCCAAATTGCTCGCGCTTATATACTTGCCGATCGCTGTTCGCGATTTTTCTTTTTATTGCATGTGGCGATGTATGTGTGTTGCAATTGTAAATCCCTTTCATATAGTTGTATTCGAGAATATTCACGTCATCATTTCCCCACTTTTGATGATTAGATCTACGCTTTCTTGTTAATTCCAGTATTTTCCATGATTATCGCCGCCTTTTACAATTGCTTTCGTTATGTGCATATTTTCCCCTCCACATCGAATGCCATTCTAAATAAAATCCGATCTCAATCAGTATTAGAGCAATACTTGATCTGGCGGAAAAGTATGGACTCTGACTAGGTTCGAAACCGCAACCTTTAGGGGTTGACAGTATTTGGTTGTATATAACTTTACCTATCGACCATCGAGTGAGATGCTTAAATAGAACTTAAGTAAAATATTTGTTTAAAGTTTTTGGCTTTTCTTATGCACCTAAATGACGATTTTTCGTCACAATTTCCTTCATTTTATTGATGTTAACTTCAGTTGAAGACGTTGATGGCCGATCAGAGCGAGACAAATACGCCACCACATCTCAACCGCTTTTGAATGCACTATACCACTCATATGCACGTGTTTTTGAAGTCGATTCACCGTAAGCTCGCACTCAAACTTCACATCAAGGAAGAGGGCAGTTGTACCAACTTTTGGACTAATTTCTCCCAATGAAAAGCCACTCAAAGTTAATTTAAAAATTTTAGTTTTCAAGCATTTCGTATCAACCGTAAATCACCATATAAGCTGTTGGTATCACTAGACCTACTATTATCTACAGTACTCGTAGAAGATTTGGCGATAAGAAAAAAGATTGTTTGATTTATGAAAGGATTATATTTTGGCAAAAACAAAAATTTCAGGTACGTTTAAAAAAAAGAGTTAAAAATGGCTTTTTCTATAAATAAAATCGTAAAGTTAAAATGCTAATATTATAAATTTCTTTTGATTTATTTTAACAACACGATCCCTTTTGTATCCCAAAGAAGTACAATACAAATAGCACCCACACACAGGCACACACAAAATCCGAAAATCCTAATAACACAGAAACAATCACTATAAGAGTCGTTTAATATAATTTTCGAATATCTGGGTCATTGTTTATTCAAATCCTAAGTAAATATCTAGTTTCTCGGTACACGAAAAATATGTATATTGTCCAACAACAACAACAACAACAACGTGCGGATATAGTGAAAATCTTTTTATAAATTTTCATTGTTTTCCACTCGAGTGATTGCTATTGTTCTTCCATAATTTTACCATTTTACTTAATATACCTCGAACCATTTCGTCTATAGTCTTATAACTGCGTCTTAAAAAACAATATTTCTAGCATATACCCAAAAGGAATAATAACAAGATCATTATGATTAGATTTTGTTATCATGGATTCCCATAACCATATCCAACCAAATAAATGACTGAAAAATTATATTTTTATTTAAATTTCTACAAGTTTTTATTTTTTTGATTTACCCTACAAACAAATAAAAAAAGGCCGAGCGAAAATTCGAAAATGCTTACACATTCAATTTGCATGCCTTACTTATACACATACGTACGTAACGTAACAAATCCTTATAAAATCGGGTACGGAGAGTTTTCCTCATGTGCTTTATGTGAATATAGCGTAACGGAAAATTTTAATTTTATTAAAACTCGGAAAACTTTTTTCTGTTCAATTATGTTGATTAAATTTTTTTGGCTCAATTTTCATTTTTCTTGTGTTCTTGTAAGTCTTATAAAATAAAAATCTCTTGAAAGTTTTTCGTTTAATCCTCAAGATCAAAATTTTAAAAGTCTATTAATCACGGAGGTTTATATGAGAAACGTAAATGAATTGGAAATGTTTTTTTTTGCAGAAAAATTTAGTCTATTGAATTTTTAAACCATGGCCTAATTACTCCACATGCATAGAATACATGGTGGTGGAGTGGATAATTTGTACACCACCAAGTGTTATCATTCCAACAATAGCGAGTTCGGTCCAGATAAACATCCTTATCAGTGCAGCCACTTACACGTGAACTAGAAAAACCATCCTTGGACATGGGAGACATGATGAAGACACGTTTGCTTCAACTGAAATTCAATCAACTCCGCAGACTAACAATGTGTACAATTTGCTGAGCTACGTAAAGAGCAAAATACTAAATAAGGCTAGCAAATTACAAAATCCGAGCAACAAAGCGTCTAGGTAGTAGAACTGCGGGTAGAGCAAGGCCGACTTGAACAAAAATTTTTACCAGTTTCAGCACGTCCA
Organism: Nephrotoma flavescens; assembly: GCA_932526605.1. Classification (NCBI taxonomy): domain Eukaryota; kingdom Metazoa; phylum Arthropoda; class Insecta; order Diptera; family Tipulidae; genus Nephrotoma; species Nephrotoma flavescens. Next base: position 79,901,423 of record OW052220.1, read on the forward strand.
AAATTTTCAAATTAAACAGCTTAGGGGAGATACAAAGACTCTAGATGTGAAAGTCAACGGCTAGCTCGAGGAATATGAATGAAAAATTAGGCAAGAGTTTGCAATTATAACTAAGCAAGTGAAAGCCCACCTTGAAATACATACCTCGCAAACTATTTGAAATGGCCTGTTACAACATTTAAAAAACACATTCAAGTTGTCGACACCATCTGAATAATTTTAAAGGATTTACTGTCAGTTTATCGTGAACTATTTATCGTGAGCAATTTATCGCAGAACAATTTATCGTAGAATAATTTATCGTGGAAACAATTTATCGTGTAATCAATTTATCATGGAACAATTTATCATAGAACAGTTTATCGTGAGCAATTTATCGTATAACAGATAATCGTGAACAATTTATCGTATAACAGTTTGGAACAGCTTTAGTATCGCAGTCAAATTTTCTTGACAGTCTGAGCGACGGTAGCGCCACTTTGACCAAGAGTGGAGTTGTTTATAACTAAAAATGTGCCTTTGCTTAGCATTTTGGACCTAGCACCATCTATTGGAATAAAAACGAAGTAAAATTTTTAAAAAATACGTTAAGACGTGCTAAAAAAATTTAATAAAAAAATATTGAATCTCATTTAAAAATAAATAAAATTTAATATTTTTTTATGAATATATTAAATTGAGAGTGGGAGTCGCACTGCGTGCCGCACGTAGGAGCAGACTATATAGAATCTATTATTAATCTATTATCATGGGATCTTCAAACATGTCGCACTGCGTGCCGCACGTAGGAGCGGGTTATATAGAATCTATTAATGACACCTACGCTCCTCCCCGTAGCCCTGCGGGGCTCTTTAGATTTTAATTTCGGGGGGCGTAGGAGCCGGGATCTTCAAACATGTCGCACTGCATGCCGCACGTAGGAGCGGATTATATAGAATCTATTAATGACACCTAGGCTCCTCCTCGCAGCCCTGCGGGGCTCTTTAGATTTTTATTTCGGGGGGCGTAGGAGCCGGGATCTTTAATCGGTTAAGAAACTACCGAATTCCGTCCCACATCCAAAAATCATCCAATAATCCCATTTCCATCCAACATACCCAATCCCATCATAATCGGTTAAGAAACTACCGAGTTCCGTCCCACATGGCAATATTCCAGAACTTCTTCCAAAAATCATTCAATAATCCCATTTCCAACCAACATACACAATTCCATCATAATCGGTTAAGAAACTACCGAGCGCCGTCCCACATGGCCATATTCCAGAACTTCTTCCAAAAATCATTCAATAATCCCATTCCCATCCAACATACCCAATCCCATCATAATCGGTTAAGAAACTACCAAGTTCCGTCCCACATGGCCATATTCCAGAACTTCTTCCAAAAATCATCCAATAATCTCATTTCCATCCAACATACCCAATCCCATCATAATCGTTTAAGAAACTACCGAGTTCCGTCCCACATGGCCATATTCCAGAACTGCTTCCCAAAATCATTCAATAATCCTATTTCCATCCAACATACCAAATCCCATCATAATCAGTTAAGAAACTACCGAGTTCCGTCCCACATGGCAATATTCCAGAACTTCTACCAAAAATCATTAAAGAATCCCACTAGTTTTTTGATACCACGCATAAAACCTTTCTACGATAAATTGTCCACGAAAAACTATTCTACGATAAATTGTCCCACGATAAATTGTGTCCACGGTAAGTTGTGTCCACGATAAACTGTTCTACGATTAAATGTTCACGTTAAATTGAAACACGATAAATTGTTTACGATAAAGAGACCGTCACCCATTTTAAAGTACAGAGCGTTTCGAGGAAAAGCTTCAAGTGTCTTGCAAACTGCATCTGAAACAGAAAAGATCTATAAGCGAGTGCTAACTGAATTAGAACTTAGATATGGGCAGGAAAACAACAGAAAGTTATGCAAGGCAAAACTCTAAAATAAGCGAGAAATACGTGGCAAGAACCTGCAAGACCTTCAAAGAGAGTTAACGAAATTCGTGTTGAATGGACTAACAGTGAACGCTCTGCCGACAAGGACGACCATATGAAACTTCTTTTGAAAACCATGAATGAAGGAAGAATTGACGTTGGCTTGAGAATATAAGGCACCCAGAGCATTTTTAGCAGCTGATTTAGTAAAGTTGCGCATGGATTCAGAAAACCAAGTCATACCAGTTTTGATGCTCGTAAGCTGGTGAATGGGAGAAATTGCCCTTACACCTTTACACTGAATATAGGAGCTTCGAAACCGGTGTTCTCCTGATATGGTAGATCCAGAACAGCCTGATGCTACTGCCCGTTATTACTTACGAACAACGGGTGAATCTGCGGTAATCAAAGAAGAGTGAAGCCATCGAGTAACGTTCGGAGGAATGCAGTTCAAAAATCCGTTTATAGTAGCTGAAATAACTGAAGAGTGTGTCATCGGACTGAAACCATAGGTACTAAAATAGCATAGTGCGGAGGTATCTCCACCATCTTCGCAAAAATAGGCGCTGACCTTGACATACCAAAATGAAAATTGTGGGTCCTGTGAATGTTAAAAATAATGGTTTCTTGTATTGGTGAAATTTTCTTACATTGGTGAAATTCTAGCAAAAGGGAACCTTTTTGAACGTATTTTGAACGTGAGCTCGTTAAAAAATGTAATCAGGAGATGGATAATCATTGCTAAAGTTGTGGGACTCAAATATGCGAAACGCCAGTCGAAATAATGTCACCGATCACCAAATCATATAGCCAGAACGTTCCAGTTATCTTCCAGCAGAACCGTTACTCTAATCCAGCAAGCGCCAAAAACATTACCAATCGCGTGGCAACAGAAGACAACCGAACTAACTAAAAAATTACATATCAGGTAGTGATAGAGCAGTCTAGAGCCCTTAGAGTTACCTAGAGGTTATTGTCCAGAAAAAGGTCAACAAAACACAAGTTTGTGTTAATTATAACAAATTCAGCGAAGTGACAAAGAAAGATAGTTATCCGTTAGTGCACATTCATGATACCTTGAATACGCAGCCAGGCACCAAAATTACCAGTACATTGGACCTGAAAAGTGAATATTGCCAAGCAGCAGAAAATAGTTTTTACTAATTTGTGGTAATGCCGTTTGAATTCAATGGACCAAGTTCTAAGAGGTCTAAATTAGAAAATTTGCCTGGTTTATTTTAATGACATCGTTGTACTAGGCCAGCCACACATTCGATGAACACGATAATAATCTTAAGCAAGTACTGCAAGTATCCGAGCGGCCAGATTGAAGTTAAGTGCAACGACATGCAGCCTGTTCAGTGTATAGAAGTTGTTGTACGAACGGATCTACGAACAGCACGTAAGGATCTCTCTTACTACCGACGGTTTGTGCTAAGCTATGCAGACGTTGACTAAACCTTCCTCGCCTCAACGAGAAAGCTGTACCGTTCGTGTGGAAGACAGAGCATCAAAATAATTTGTAGAATTAAAGACGGCATATCCGCAGCCAACACGGGGATTGGAGCAGTATTATCACAGAAGCCAGAGGGCAAAGAGAGCATTGCCGCATATTATAGTTGATCTCTCTCAAAAGCACGCACATAACTGTTGGCTGTGGTAGACACTGTAAACATTTTCATAAATACCTACAGTACCAGGCAATTGAATTAGAGCCACCATACCCTCAAATTTTCTATTGTAAACGGATTTAGTTGTTCAAAGAATATCTATTTATATAAACAACAGCCTTTATATTATTAGGGTAATTCCAGTATTACCAGTTTCGGGCCAGGTACCTGCTATTAGAGTTTAAACACAGATAATAAAATATTTAAAGGGGTTGCGAATAATAACCAAATTTAGTTGAAATGTGTACGTACTCGTCTTAAGAAGTGTAATAGTGTTTTAATAATAAATTGTGAATTTTATAAATTTTTTGGTGAATTTTTAAGCGGAATGCGAAAAGTGAAAGACATTAGTAGCGTGGATAAAATTTAAATAGAGACTTTATTAAAAACAAGTATGCATTGGAATTGCAATAATGCAAAAAGTTTCTGGACATACAGTAGATCGAATAGCCGCATTAATTCGAGTGGTCCAGCTAATTATTAAACGACCAGCTAATTATAAAAAAAGCACTGCAAAATAGACAAAGTTCTGCTAAAGAGCTGCTAAATAAATTAAAAGTGCATAATATTAACATATCTGAGTGCACGATGCGATCACGACTATACTCTGCCAAACTCGAATGTCGCAGACCAGCCAAGCAACCCAGGTTGACACCAAAAATGAAGAAAGCACTAGTAAAAGTAGAGTAAAAATTTTGTCATTAACAAATTTTTATAATAAAGTTCATGCGTGTAAAATACATCCCAAAAAAATCCCAAATTTGTTGCATGCAACAAATGCTGCGTGTGAAATACGTCCCAAAAATCCCATTGCATGCCACAAATGTTGCACGTGTGAAATACTTCCGAAAAAATCCCAAATTTTTTGTTCTAACAAATGTTGCACAGAAATCTCAAAAAATATAAGGATTGTTTTGAAATACAAATAAATTTTATTGCGCGTCATTTCCAACGATTTTATTGCAAAGAATTCCTTTATTATTGTTGTTGTACCCAAGTGAAATTCGTCCCAAAAAAATCCCAAATTTGTTGCATGCAATAAACGTTTCAAAATCAATAGGTTTTTGCAACAAGTTTCAATTAACAAATTTGTTCAACAAATTTCAAACGATTGACATGTGGGTATGTTTTCTGGAACGCTTGTGATACGTACTCTTAACTGGACAAACGAATCGAAAAATTCCCGGGGTCGGCGATATTAATAACGGGTCAATCTTTTGAGATTTGTTGAAAAAATTTGTTAATTGAAATTTGTTGCAACAACCCAAATCAATTATCCTGATAAGAGAACGTATCACGAGCCTTCCAGAAAGCCTACTTACATGTCAATCTTTTGAAATTTGTTGAACATATTTGATAATTGAAACTTGGTGTAAAAGCCTATTGATGATTGTGCAACGTTTATTGCATGCATCAAATTTGGGATTTTTTTTGGGGCATATTTCACGTGGGTCCACCATCAAATCGCGAATGGCACCGGACTAAAACATTTTATGAAACATAAATAAAATTTTTGTGTTAGTAATAGGTTTCTGTTTCTATTTTATGCCTGATATATATTTGAAAAAATATCTAAATCAGAAGGTGGCTCTAATCAGTTGACAGGTACTGTATATGGGCAAAATTTGGTTCTTCGAACATATTATACGGCGCTCAAAAGGTTGATGCAATTTAAGGGACCCAAGGAGTAAGCAGCTAGGTGGTCGTATGACTACAAGCCTACATTTTCAAGAATAAACAATATTGTAGATGGATTATCCAGAAGGCCTCGTGCACTTCTGTGTAAGCAATGCATAAGACAGGAAGTAAGGAACGGTTGCACAGTTATCCAGTTTTAAACAGAAAATGGTTTGGTTTAAGGAACATTTGAAGAAGACGAATGACCCAGTAAAGCAATGGCTAGATAGTAGGTTGAAGTTGTATTTAAAAGCGCGATTGTTACGAGTTAGTATGGGCGTGGTGGCACTCGCTGCGAATAGATGACGGATTACTAGTAGGAATCTAGGAATCAGTTACCGGCGACAAAAATAAACAGCAGTTATGATACTATCCAATCGGGTACGATAATCTCTAAAGAAACGCACGATTGATGATCCGAAGCACATTTGGGATTGAAAAAAAATGTTGAATAAAATAAGGCACTGCTTTTACTTGGTCTCCACAAGGACATCGATTAAGGGACGGCAAACTCGGGCAAAAGGAAGAATGCAGCAATACAATGTTAGAGCCCCGTTTAAAAAAGTAGTAATGGAAACAGCCCGCCCATTTCTTGAAACAAACAATAGTAATCGATATATATTAGTGTGTATTGACTTCTTCAGCAAGCGGATGGAAGCCAATTGTGAACCTGGAAGCCCTGACAATGACCGACTCATTGACAGAAAACGTTGCCTACCGTGCGATATTAAGTTTGGGTTACCGGAAATTGTACAGCATGGATAATTAAGTAAAATACAATATCGCAAAGGCCAACGATAGTGTACAGAGGAAGATTTGGTTTTTACTACAAGAGAAGAAAATCAATATGATCGAAATTAGAAAAAAATTTGGGAGGGTTCTCATAAAATCACCAAACGAATTAACGATGCTGTATATCGGATTCGACGTTACTACATGAGGAAAGTGGAAGTCGGGACAAACAGATTTCAACGACTTCGAGTACAGTCGGAGTTCATCATTTTCTTTAGCGATTATTATTCTTAAAATGCATCGATGTTACCACATTAAGAATTCCTCCAATACAGTTTAGTAATTAGATTTTTTATTTTTTTTATGTGAATACAACTAAATACAAGTGATCAACCGTATGTTCAGTGTGAAGTAAAATTGAAATACTAAACAGTGATAAAAGTGATAAATAGTGACATAGTGGATTTCCTGAAGAAGTTAAAGGTGTTTGGAAAATAAATTTGTAACTTTAAAACGCTGAGTGTTGCTGCCTCGTATAGTTTCATTTTCAGATTTAATTCTCCATTTTTTGTAGTGCCATTAAAAAAAACAATTGTTACAACCACTGATGCTATCCAAAAATTTGATCTAACATAATTTATATGGTGGCTCTGTTATTTCTTTAGCCTTCCCTTAACAACCCATTCTATTCAAGGGAACGGGGGTTCGGTGTTATCCTCCTTCCTCCAAAACAAAACAATATTTTACCAAAAGGAGTGTTAAATTAGCGGGCTGCCGGTCTGACAATGAATATCTCCACTTGATAAAAATAAGTCACGATTTTGAACTATAGTCCTAATACTATTACTGGTCGTTTACTGTATAAATCTAGACAGTAAAAAACTAGTTATAATTAATGTAAACCAAACGTGATAATGATATGCTTTGCATATATGCTTTCTTTTAACTTAATATAATCTTACACACATACATGAACAATAAAATTTGGGTTTCGGTAATGGATTACATCCTACACACACAATAACATAAAAAAGGAAACGAACCCCGAAAATATAACACTTTGATCTATTGTGTTGGATACCAACCATTCTCTTGTTAACAAAACATTAATTATTCGCAAATTTAATTAACATTTGATAGGCTTGTTGGGTGTTGTTAGGAATACAAATATTTCCCATACTGAAATACCCAAATCTTGTATGTTTAATGGAAAAATATGTATAATAATTATAATAAGGCAAGGCACGCAGATTTCATATAAACAATAATAAGCAACAACAACTATATTGTAACCACAAAAAGTTAGACTTTGCTGAAGGAAACAATGTACACAAAAAACATAACATAATAATACCAAATTAAGGATTAGATTCTATATGGCTTTGCGAAAATTATTCGTACTCGTTCGTGTGTATTTGTTGCTCTCAGCCTAATCATATTTTGTGGTTAACCCTTTTTACTTGTCTCATAACATGATTATAATTATTATTTTTATCTATAAGATTTAATATGTGTACGGTGGTTTAAATAAAATCCATAATGTCACCCGCACAATACACGAGCCATAAAACATATACTTGCTGAAAACTGTCAAATCTTTTTTTTTCGTAATACAAATTCAGTGTTAAATTTGCATAACCAAACTTATTTTATTTAAAATTAATTATTTGTCAAAACTTTGTTTTGTTTAGTTTTTGGTACAATAATACAGATGGCAACGAAATGGAAACACAAATTTTAATTAATTTCTATTTTCTAGTTTTTAATTTAAAATTAATTTGCTATTTGTGTTGGGAATGTGAAATTTAGTCGTATGTGTAGCAAAATTTGTAAATTGTAACAGATTTTTAATTTCCTGAGTTAGGAATATTGTTATGCGGTAATTATAAACTTTTTTTATAATTATTATTTAGGAATTCGAGTGAATCAAAATATAAATTAACAATAAAACTGTTCGCATAATGTAGTTTATCTCAAGTGCGGATTTAACATAGAGGTAATTAGGGAATAAATATAAACCTTTGCATAATTGCAACACGGCTATATATTTGTTAAACATTATACCAATCGAAAGCTGTATTTGATCCGCCACTGCACTTCTAACACTAAGCAAAATGGAATTCTTTAGCATTCTACTCCCCAATGAACTGACCTTATTAGGATGACCACCAATTACATTTTTTTTAAATAAAGGAGATTCTCAAGGTCGAAGCACTCTGTTCTTGCAACTGGAATTTGATAATGAACAAATGAATAAAGTACAGTCGATAATAAAGCAAAAACGTTTATTTTTCCCGATACCACTTCCCGAAGATCAGTAAAGGTGTATCCGGATACCAGGTAAAAAGGCTGGTTCCTCGAATGCATCCTCTGGGCTCTAGCAAAGCTCAATAAGAGTCCGTTGGCAGAGAGAACAGACAGTGTTATAAAAACTCTCATCGCCTAAAAAGATTATTGAAATGAAGCAGGATAGTTCGTCTATCTAATTCTACCTTAAAGGCAGAGATCGAAGGAGGACTTACAGCAGAATGCAAAAGAACTAGAATGCAGGAAATTGTAACTAAAAAAGCACTTAGTGTTCTGTTATTCGCGTTATTCGCAGAGCTCAGGAAGATATATTATACATATAAGGTCCAGCATATAGAGGAAGGTGAGTGAAGGCCTTAGCCACCACATTCCTAAAAATTATGGAGAAATCTTGGACCCATTCGTGATGACCAACGTCGTTGGCTCTATATAAAAAGGCGGTAAAAGCTCAGCATGAGTCGGTGAGTAGGCCAAAAGATAAAACAAAGTGACACGGCTACCAACCGGATGGTGTCTATGTCAGTACTTTAGGACAATCATCCTAGCTTAACCTAACCTAATGCAGGCTGGAAGTAGGACTTTCTTAATCTATTATGAAACGCGTTCACTGACTCGCTCAATCATAAAGTAATTTTCCAATCGCCGATTCTAAGAAAATCTACTAATCAAAAAATAATCAAATATGTCACCAGACGTATACCGATTTATATTTTGATTCGATTAGCATTACAACCCTTTTAAATTGAATATAATTTATATATATTATCATAAAATTCGAAAACCCTAATTCAATTTGATTACATTTCGTGTATACATTTTATATGTCACATCTATCAAAATTCAATGTTTATATAGTCTACAAATTTGTAAAAAATGTATTTGGATCACGTACACAAATCGTCTAGCCAATCAATAAACTATTCAGAAGATGACACCGCATCAGTATATAGAAAAGAAAATTTTCATTCAAAAAATCATTAATTTACATCTTAAAGAAAATGATTTATGATGTACGTTTCTCATCGTCTCTACGGCAGCCGCCACAAACTATTAAATTATGTATATCACATTTAAATTATTAATTTATTAATTCCGTAATCATATTTGTATGAGATATATTTTAATTATATGTAAATATTATATAAGTTATATATCTTTAAATCGTTTTTGACATTTTTATGATTTCTTAACTTTTGTGTTACACACAAATTCACATATTTATGAGATTTTGACAACTGAATTTAAGAATAAAAAATAAAAATTATAAATTGAATACTCGCAAACAAAACCATCATCAAGTTTACCAGTAAATGTTTGTGTGTTTATAGTTTTGCAATAATTTTATCATGTTATACTTTAAGGAAAACAAAAAAACAAACGAAGAACAGAAAAAGTTTTACGAAAGAGCTTTCAACATTCAACTTCTAATGTTTTTATTTTTTTACTTATATTTTTTTTTGCTATTTTGGGAGTACTTAGGCAAAATTAAATTTAATATATCCTTGTGTTTAAAGTTGAAACTTTAAAGAAACGAAAAAGTTTGTGTCTTAAACTTTTGGTGCTTTCAACAACTTTGCCAAGATTTATAATTTTATTTTTCTGTATATACAGTTTTGTCGTGTCGTTGGAATTTCTTTAAATATATGGTAGATAAGTTAAAGTTTACTGACCGTTTGATAGCTTTAAAGCTTAGGTTTTCATTTTAATTCGATGACTTCTGAGAAAGCATGTGCAAAGTCGACGTGTCACGTGTCTTTCGTACGTTTATATCGTCTGGTAATATTTTACATTTCTCTATAATTTCACACAGAACTCAAAAAAAGAAGTTGATTTAATGTGGTTCATTATATAAACTATGATTCATAGAAGACAAACGTGTTCATTTATGTATTTATTAATTAGCATGAAACATGAATTGAATAAAAATTAAAAATAAACAGAACAGGAATTAAATATGAATTGAATATGATTAGAAAATAATTTAAATATGAATTGAATATAAATTGAATATGAATTGAATATGAATATGCATTTAATATTGTGCGAATTGAATATGAATTGAATATGAATTGAATATGAATTGAATATGAATTGAATATGAATTGAATATGAATTGAATATGAATTGAATATGAATTGAATATGAATTGAATATGAATTGAATATGAATTGAATATGAATTGAATATGAATTGAATATGAATTGAATATGAATTGAATATGAATTGAATATGAATTGAATATGAATTGAATATGAATTGAATATGAATTGAATATGAATTGAATATGAATTGAATATGAATTGAATATGAATTGAATATGAATTGAATATGAATTGAATATGAATTGAATATGAATTGAATATGAATTGAATATGAATTGAATATGAATTGAATATGAATTGAATATGAATTGAATATGAATTGAATATGAATTGAATATGAATTGAATATGAATTGAATATGAATTGAATATGAATTGAATATGAATTGAATATGAATTGAATATGAATTGAATATGAATTGAATATGAATTGAATATGAATTGAATATGAATTGAATATGAATTGAATATGAATTGAATATGAATTGAATATGAATTGAATATGAATTGAATATGAATTGAATATGAATTGAATATGAATTGAATATGAATTGAATATGAATTGAATATGAATTGAATATGAATTGAATATGAATTGAATATGAATTGAATATGAATTGAATATGAATTGAATATGAATTGAATATGAATTGAATATGAATTGAATATGAATTGAATATGAATTGAATATGAATTGAATATGAATTGAATATGAATTGAATATGAATTGAATATGAATTGAATATGAATTGAATATGAATTGAATATGAATTGAATATGAATTGAATATGAATTGAATATGAATTGAATATGAATTTTTTTTTTTTTTTTTTTTTTCAAATTAAAGCACGCAGGCTTATCATTTATTTTCAAAACGATTTTTTTACATATAATAATAATAATATACAAAATGAAAATAAATGAGTAGGGTAATCATCACCGATTTAACGGCAGTATTGATCTACCCTTTAACAACAAAAATTTGAAAAAAAAGTTATGAATATTACAATAAAAATTTAACAAAAAAATATAAAAAATATAAACAATTGAAACTAAAATTAAAATTAAACTGCATCAGACTAAAACTCTAAATAAGAAATCGATATTAGGGTGCTCAAAAAGCCAAACTTTAAGTAATTTGAGAAATGATTTTGAATTTATTTGTTGCCGTATGCTAAGTGGAAGTTGGTTAAATAAGGAAGGAGCAGTTACCAAAAAATATTTTCTAAAATGTTCACTAAAAAAATGTGGAACAACAAATAAGAACTGATCATTGTTCCTAATGTTGTATCGCACATTTGATCTCAATAATCGGTGCCCACTTCGCAAATAAAATAAACGTAAAACCTTATAAACATATTCAATTAAAATTCAATTCATTATCAATTCATATTTAATTCAAATTCAATTCACATTCAATTCCTATTCAACTCATATTCAAATCATATTCAATTCATATTCAATTCTTATTCAATTCATATTCAATTCATATTCAATTCATGTTCAATTCATATTCAATTCAGATTCGATTTATTTTCAATTCATATTCAATTCATATTCAATTCATATTCAATTCATATTCAATTCTTATTCAATTCATATTCAAGTCACATTCAATTCATATTCAATTCATATTCAATTCATATTCAATTCATATTCAATCCATATTCAATTCATATTAAATTCACATTCAATTCATATTCAATTCATATTCAATTCAAATCCTATTTATTTTCGATTTATATTCACTTAACATTCAATTCATATTCAATTCATATTCAATTCATATTCAATTCATATTCAATTCATATTCAATTCATATTCAATTCATATTCAATTCATATTCAATTCATGTTCAATTCATATTCAATTCATATTCAATTCATATTCAATTCATATTCAATTCAAATTCAAATCATATTCAATTCGTATTCAATTCATATTCAATTCATATTCAAATCATATTCAATTCATATTCAATTTATATTCATTTCGTTATCAATCCAAATTTATTCAGCTGATATTATATAAATTTTTTTATCAACTCAATTTACGATGTACCGAGATGGTATACGTGCTAATACGAATATAACTATTGGTTTGGTATCCATTACACACATCCCCCTCTTACACATTTTGTAGCTGATTAAAATTTAAAAAAAATATTTTAATTACGAAATTAATACTTTAATTATATTTTTAAACAGTAGTCGGTTACCGAATATTTTAATCCATCCAAAAAATATTGTAATTTAATTTGGCCAACAACAAAAAAAAACACATAAGTATATAAATTTTTCATTTAATTAATTGGATATTATATTGCGAACTCATTCAAATTGAAATTACATAAAATCTGAGTAAACTCAAAATAACAAATAATTCAATTAAAATTCATCATATTGAAATCAATATATGGAAAGCAGTTTCCAATCGACTTTGTAAATTATTATGCGTCATCCGGTACAATAATAAGTAAATCGTTTGTTTTGTCTTCTGTCTATATAAAACACACATTAAGTACTTACAAAAGTACTGTTTTTTATAAATTGAACAGTTTTTTAATATAAAAAGACAAATTTAATTGATTTTGGATTTTTTTTTCGATTTTACGTTATTGTTTAGTAGCAATTTGCGATTTGTTTGTAAATGTGCGGCGGTTAAACCGATTTTAATAAATTTTGTTGCGAAATGAGGCAATAAATTAAAATATCGTATAATCGTAAAAAATTAAAGCTATTGAACTCGACGATAAATTGGTACACTATACATATACATTCATACATAAAACATTTATTTAATCCACTGTTACGTTAAACATATATTATTAAATAAATTAATTATTGTTAGTTATTTTTTTCCCAAATTTTGAAAAATTATTAAATTACGAAAGCTTAATTAGTTCAATTATTTACAAATACTGTTTTCTTGTGGCTAAAAACCAATTTTGATTTATGCCTTTTCCAAAATGGACTAAATAAATTATTTACATTTGTTCATATAATTTTTGTTGGTTAATATGATTGATTGCGGCGCGCACATGCAATAAAACAGTATTAGAACAAAAAAAGCACTTACTTACCTCTTCCCCCGTCGTTACGATGCGTTACATCGGGATCATGTTGTGGCTCGGGTTGTGTATTTTGTGGTTGACCCGCTGATATTACACGTGGTATTTCTGGAATGAAAAATGGTAAATGATTTTTATTAGTACAATATTATTTCAAACGAAAGTGTTTGGGGCAATAGTACATGTTGGAAGATTTACGCAAAAATATCTTTTCAGAAAGAACAATCATGATGATAGAACCGGGTGTATTATGAAGAAACATAGACGGGAAAACTGTCAACAGCCAAAAAGTGTAAAATAAACTTTTGTCAAAATTGATCATTAGGACTCGTATACAGAAGCGACCAATACAGGAATAATAAACATGTTTATGCAAGTTATAATAAAGCCCAAAGTTGAAGGAAAGTACCGAGCGAAGCGTCATGTTTCATAAAGTCTTAAAGATAAAGACTTTATGAAACATAACGCGTTTTTTATGGTTTTCGCTAATTGAAACTTTACAACATAGAAAATACACAAATAATCTACGGGATGAGTAAGCAAATCTGACTACTTGATCAAAAGTCATGGACACAGGTTTTTATGAATTCAGTCATGGACACGGGTTTTTATGAATTTAGAAAAAGTTTTTCATAAGAAGTGTGTGTCTTTGACATATTATGATAAGACTGCTTCAGCCGGAATATTTGTACGATAATTTTAACTTTGGATTTTCAATAATTCAAAACATCAAAAAAAAATGTAGTGTATTTTGACGTCCAAGATACAGCTTATTCTAGGAATGTGTAATCAGATGTTAGTAAAATAACCAAGAAGTGCAAGCAATAATACTGCCATCGACTCTAGGCATAAAAATGTATATTATGCTGTATAAGATAGCAGAAAAATAGCAGAAAGTTTTTGCTATTCAGCGCTAGAGCTATCACTATCACAAAAATGAAATTTTTTCTGCTGATATTTTTCGAATGACTCTCAAAATATACCAAAATTACCATGATCATCCTTATGCAAATACAGGGCAACATTAAAAAAATCGCTTACGTTGATAATAGCACTCAATACATTTCTGAAGTCATTTTATTGTGAAATATTTTCAGTTTTTTAACAAGTGTTAGAAAAACCCCCCTGTAAGTTACAGACGCCAGGTATGAATCTTATGTTGCTCATGTATATAGATTATGAGCTCAGCTACCATAAAAACATACACTCAGGGTAGTTACAGGATAGTTTTTCTAACACACTGAAAATATTTCACATTAAAATTACTTCAGAAATGTATGGAGTGCTACCAACGTAGGCAATTTATTTTATGTTGTATTTGCATAATGATGATTATGGTAATAAATGGGCTAAAAAATATTAATTTGCTTAAAAATTTCAAAATTTTTCTGCTAGATTCAAAAAATGTCAGCAGAAAAAGTTCACGTTTGTGATAGTGATGCATCTAGCGGTGAATAGCAAAAACAAATTTTCTGACGCAATTTTCTGCTATCTTATACTATACAGGATATGTGAATTTGACGGGTAAAATTATAGATAATCATGGATATATGGATAAGCAAATCGACCGCGGCATCATTGCCTATCGCAGTTCATTAAGTCTTAAGAAATGTTCTGGTCCAATTGATATAATTGCGTGACCCGTCAAAAAAAGTTTTATTTTGGCTATTTAATAAATAAAGGCTGTGTGATTTTGGAGGCATATTTGATAAATATTTCTTTAAATGATTCTCAAAATTTTCGTAACACAATAACTTTAAAAAAAATCGAGCCGTGTTTGGCAAACAAATAAAACAAATTCTTGGAAATGAATAATATTATAAAAAAATACAAGTTATAGCGAATAATATTAAGTCCCTCAGGATACGCGTCATTCAGGAGACTATTATACATTATACAAAATCGAGACAAGTACCAGTTAATTCTTTAGTTTTCCATATTTATATTAGAGCCCATTTTGATCATGAAATTATAGTTCCAGCTTCTACCACCTTCGATTGAGACATGGCCTAGTACTGTTTATTATGTAACGAGATGGAAGGAGCCCTAATCGAAATTCCCACGACATTCTAAAATCGACTCTCTTAAGATTTTTCAAAACCTTTCGAGCAGATTAGGGACCCAGACCACACCTGGGAACCCCCTATACAAACTTTCCCGAATTAAGAAGTTATCATAATAGATGTTGAGCGTTAAGCCTCTCATACATTTTTAAAAAAGTCGATCAACCCGAAAAAACCGTAAATCAATTTTCCCAAAATTAGAACCCATCACTAGTATCTAGCAATCAAAACAAACAAAACAATTTACGACACTTTTGGTAAACATAAATGTTATGGCGTTTAATATAGAAAATCGACAAACTACTGAAAAAAAACATTAATTAGATAACGAAAAACACAAATCAATATTGTTAACTCATTATAACTAATTTATAGTAAATTGGGAAAAGTATAACAGATATTTTCGGAAGGATGCGATTAACATAACCATATATATACAACATTTGCAATACCGTAACAAAAACTACTTGGCAAAATATGATGCCAAATAACGACAGACATCTATAAACAAAACACATCCGATGAAATGTTATGCAAGATGGTGCAACATGATGCAACATGCTGAAACATCACGCAACATATAACAACATTCAAACATTCAGCAATAAACATAATGCAACATTCCACAACATGGTGCAACATGACTCAATATAACGATGTCATAAGGCTCCCTACCCTCATGAATTTTTATCATACGAGTCGAAAAATAAACTGTAAGGGGAGGACCATATAAACGAATTTGCGATAAATGCGGTCTCACCGCAATTGATTCATGATAATTGAAAACGCCTTTCCGGCAATGTTCATCAAACTTGTTTAAACTGAGAAAAAATAGATGACGGAACCCGGGACCTATCAGAAACCCCACCAAACAAATTTTCTCGATATCAGGACACACTGATTTTTAGTACTCGAAACCCCTTTTGTAGCTGAAAAAAATTGAAGAACATTATCCCGCACCCACCGGGGACCCTTAAACGATTTTATCAAATCGGAGCCCATCGCAATCGACTTTTGGTATTTGAAATCCCCATTCATCAAATTTTATCAAAACTGTGGCAGCCGAAACAAAACCCGGTTTCCATGGGGTAACCTCGTAATCGCGTAACATAAAACGGTGCAGCATCATGCTACATGGTGCAACATCACGCAACGCTAAGCAACAATGATCCAATATGACGCAACATGATGCTACACTACGTAACATAAGATATTAGCACATTATTTCGCAACACGGTGCAACATGACGCACCATGGTGCAATATGATGCAAAATTCCACAATGTGGTGTAAGATGACAGGCTCTCCTGAGGACTCCTAAATAAATTTTTCGGAAATCAAAACTACTTGTAACCGTTTCCTTAAATAGAAAATCCTTTCTAGCACAAATTTATCAAAATCGTGCAAACCAAATAAAATGTTAAACGAAGGGGCTTCATGATCCACCAAGTATCCCCATGAAAAAGGACCCATAAAAATCGATTCTTGGTACTTGAAAATCACAACAACAATTTTTATAATATAATCGTTCAAACCAATTTTTTTCTTCAAACAATGAACCCTGGTCTATAAGTAGAACCTCCTAAGCAAATTTTTCCAAAATTAGGATTCATTGTAGTTCACTCCATCCTCCATTTAAAACCCATTACTATTGCAATTAATCAATGAAATTAGCACCCCTCAAAATCGATCCTGACATTTAACAACACCAATTTGTACCAAAATAGAGCGAACCAAAAAATCGGATTCCGCTCCCATCAGATAACCTAAATGAATTGTCCCGAATTGTGATGGAACTAAAATGCCTTCTCAGAATCTTTATAAAAATCGTGCGAGCCGTTAAAAAATTGCAAATCGGAACCCAGACCTCTGAACGGATTAACTGAAAATAATATTTATCGCAATCGACGACTGATCCGAAAACCCCTCCTTAAAATAAATTAAATATAGGGACTTTCGACCCATCGGGCAACTCTATGAACGAATTTTCCCGAAATTATTCTTCGTATTATTATATTAGATATATTACATCGTATGAAAAGTTTTTGGTCTGACACATAGATGGTGCCCCAAATTTAAAACCCATATGATTTTTAAATTCTACCAACCTTAAAAAGATTCCTGTTAAAATTTCATGACATTTCCATAATTAAATATACAAGTCACAGTTGTTTTAGTGACCCTACTTTTTTTAATTTCAAAACAATGGAAAATAATAATTTCGTGTGTTGATTAAACACTGTGTTTTGATGTGAAAAAATACCGTTCAAGCAAAGCAGTGGCTTGATACGTATTATCCGGACTCTGCACCAGGAAAATCGACCATGAACGACTGGTATGCTGAATTTAAATGTGGTCGTACAGTACAACCACCGATGATGTACCATGCTCTAAAAAAACCGGTTTTAGCGCAGATGTTTCGATCAGTTTGCCATTGAGTTCTTGAAAAATAATTGAATTTACCGAAACATTAGGCGCTTTCACATACTATCATGATTAGTGAAATCATTGCCAATTTGATTTGAAAATTTTATAATGCTAAACGTTTTCATAACGTTGGCTGCGATTTTGCCCAACTGTTGGACGTCCTGAAAGCACCCATTTACTTAAAATTGACTTTTTGGCACACAACTGTGTAGTTATAACTGTTTGTTTTAACTGTGAACTGAGATGCACACACCCGTTCAGTCTAATCCTTCAGTTATTATTATGGAGCTTCAGTTATTATTATGAAGATTTGGCTGCTCTCGGTGTATGAAATTTCAACACAAACCTGAGAACTGTGCAATTAAACCCCCACACACGTTCAGTTCAGTTAGTTTATTTATTTATTTATTTATTTATTTACTGACATACATTTTGTGAACCCCGCACCTTAATTGAGCATACAAGTTCATTCGTTTAAGGTATGAGGCTCATGATTAATATCAAAACTTGTAGTGTAATTTTTTTTTCATATATGTTAAGCAGGAATATGTATTTCCGGCAGTTAATCGTTTCAGCTAAAAATATAAAAATTTTAAAGTTCTCAGTTAAATTGTACAGTTGAGTTTAACTGAACTGAAATACCCACACACGTACAGTTTTAACTGTACAGTTAAAACTGTCAATTAAAACAGTACGTGTGTGGCCTACCTAAGGTAAAAATTCCGACTGGGTAAATCGATACGAACTTATTTCCTAAATAAATATTAGAACACTTGCAAACAAATTTGAAAAAACGATTAAAGTAGATACTCGATCGGCTAGCAAGCAAGCAATTTGCTAGCCGAAATCCTGGCTACTCAATCAATTTTACCACGAAAATTTGAATTTTAAATTATATTTTTTATAAAATTTTTGTTTATTTTGCAATTGCACAGTAACACAACACAAAAATTTGCTGTTCTTTTTATTTAAGTCGCAAAATTTACTGCGCAAAAAAAAACAAAAAATTTGTGAAAAACATAATTTGAAATTCACATTTTTTTGATAAAATTGATTGAGTAGCCAGGATTTTGGCTAGCAAATCGCTTGATTGCTAGCCGATCGAGTATCTATCCCATATCTATGCTCGCTTTTTAGTTTTTATTTCGTTTTAGAATAAAAGTAATTATAGTAATCATGAAAATGTTCGACTCGGAGTGACTAAATCTGTCATACGGATATTAAAATTTAAAACACCGGTCGTGGACTGTCTCAGAAATTGATTTTCACTACTTGACAATGCAATCCTATCCTGCGCCAATATGCTGATAGAACACCGCAGATTCACGAATGCTTATTTCATCTCGCGAAAATTTGGAAATTACGCTATTCGATGCGAGTGGCAGTAATATCAGAAAAAAATTGCTGTTGTTATCCTATAACTAGCGGAATTTTCGTACTCAATTTTGTACCCCTTTTTCCACAAAAGAAAACTTTCAAGCGGAATAAAAAATTTTTAGCATTCCTTAAATTGACAAATTGATTGACCTCCAATTTGACAATGTTTCATCTATTTTATGACCATAATACTGCACCAGCACTTGTAGCACAATCCAATGAAAATGCTACTGGGATTTTTTACAAATTAATTACAAATTTGTTACACGGTTAGAAATTTTTTTACAGGTCCCGTTACCCTGCAATTCGTGTATGGGCTGGCGTTAGACAAAGCTACACCACACTTTTCGTATTTTTGTTAATATTTATTGTATCCTAATGGGGGTTGTACTGGAATTTTTTACAAATTAATTACAACATATCTGTACAGTTCAACCCCCAAAAAACTACCCCTAAGGAGTGCAATTCTTCAAAACCAATATTTTTGGTTAAACTATGCATTTCAGTTAATATTTATGGTATCGGATTGGGGGTGGTACTGAAACTTTTTACAAATTAATTACAACATTTTGACATAGTTCAACCCCCAAAAAACTTCCCCCATTTATCTGTAAATGTAAATAGGTACCCATGAATTTATTAAAACAACTCACTCCCAGAAAAAAATGCATCGAACTTCCTTCCTATTCAAGAAATAGTAACCCATGAGTTTATTACTACAGCCCACACCCACAAAAATTGTCATAATGCATTGATGCCCACACCCGCAAAAATCGACCATAATTCATCAAACTTCCTTCTTATGCAAGAAATAGGTACCCAAGAATTAATTACAACAGCCCATACCCACAAAAATTGATCAAAATGCATCGAACTTCCATCCTACGTAAAAAATAGGTACCAATGACTGAATGCGTTCCTATTTCGTGCATAGGAAGGAAGTTCGTTTCATTATGATCGAGTTTCGTGGCTGTGGGCTGTTGTAATAAACTCATTGACCTATTTCTTGCATAAGAATTAAGTTCGATGCATTTGAATCGATTTTTGTGGGTGTGAGCTTTTGTAATAAATTCTTGGGTACCTATTTCTTGTAAACGAAGGTAATTCGATTCAAAATGATCGATTTTTGTTGTTATGGGTTGCTGTAATAAATTCAGGGCTACCTATTTCTTGCAGAGAAAGAAAGTTCGATGCATTATGATCGATTTTTGTGGGTGTGGGCTTTTGTAATAAATTCATGGGTACCTATTTTTTGCATAGAAAGAAAGTTTGATGCAATATGATCGATCTTTATGGGTGTGGGCTGTTGTAATAAATTCGTGGGTACCTATTTCTTGTAAACAAAAGGTAATTCGATTCAAAATGATCGATTTTTGTTGTTATGGGTTGCTGTAATAAATTCATGGGTACCTATTTTTTGCATAGGAAGGAAGTTCGATGCATTTGGATCAATTTTTGTGCAGAGAAAGAAAGTTCGATGCATTATGATCGATTTTTGTGGGTGTGGGCTTTTGTAATAAATTCATGGGTACCTATTTTTTGCATAGAAAGAAAGTTTGATGCAATATGATCGATCTTTATGGGTGTGGGCTGTTGTAATAAATTCGTGGGTACCTATTTCTTGTAAACAAAAGGTAATTCGATTCAAAATGATCGATTTTTGTTGTTATGGGTTGCTGTAATAAATTCATGGGTACCTATTTTTTGCATAGGAAGGAAGTTCGATGCATTTGGATCAATTTTCGTGAGTGTGGGCTGTAGTAATAAATTCAGGGTTACCTAATTCTTGCATAGGAAGGAAGTTCGATGCATTACTTTTTGTGGGAGTGAGCTGTTTTAATCAATTCATGGGTACCTATTTGAGGGGTATTTATTACATTTACAGATAAACATGGGAAGTTTTTTGGGGGTTGAACTATGTCAATATGTTGTAGTTAATTTGTAAAAAGTTAAGTTTCAGTACCACCCCCAGTACGATACGATAAATATTAACTGAAATGACAAAAGCATGGTTTAACCAAAAATATGGGTTTTGAATAATTGCACCCCTTAGGGTTGTTTTTGGTTGTTGAACTATGTCAACGTGTTGTAATTGATTTGTAAAAAAATTCCGTAGCACCCCCAGTACGATACAATAAATATTAACAAAAATACGAAAAGTGTGGTGTAGCTTTGTCTAACGCCAGCCCACACACGAATTGCAGGATAACGGGACCTGTAAACAATTTTCTAACTGTGTAACAAGTTTGTAATTAATTTGTAAAAAATTCCAGTACCATTTTCATTGGATTGTGCTACAAGTGCTGGTGCAGCATTAGGGTCATATCTATTTTCATCATTCCTTAAAAAATTATGATGTAATTTGGTTAGTAGTATTGGAAAGAGAATCTAATGTGAGTTTTGAACAAAATTCTAAGATCTATTCATGCCGAACTAACCTAATGTTCACTTCTATACAAATGATATACAAATAGTTGTGCATGGTTGAATTTGAATTTAATTGGGATTTGCAAATCTATTAAGGAAATTAAGGAAGATTATCGTTTAGAATTTATTAAGTAGGAATTTGATTTTCTGCGGCCAAATACTTAATTAAGTTTTAGATTATTTCTAATATTTCAAAAATTCCCACAAGTTTCCCAATATATCCCGTTATTTTTGTAATAGCAAACGTTATACTCAACCTATATGGGAACATGGTAAAGATTTATCGTTTTTGACGCAAAATAAATTCTTTTCAGTTTCTGGCCAATATTTCAAAAAGTATCGGCATACAAGTTGGCCACACAAATTCCAAAGTTATAGTGACAATTTTAATCGATAAATTTTTCCTAAAATTCCTCATGTAAAATGATTATGACCTTAGCTACTAGAAAGAAAACCGTACTTATTGGTTACCAGCGAGTTTTTGAGATATTGACGTTGTTTAGCTACAAAAATAAAAATGTAGGTATAGCGACACTTCCTTATTGAAAACAACGGAAATGAGTTCAAATAAAACTACTGTAGAAATAAACTAGATATATAACTATTAGAAAACTTCAAAGATACAAAGCATGAGATAGAATATATCCAAACAAATAATATTCAATCAATCCTCCAGTAATTTCTTTACAATATCATAATTATTTGCAAACGAAAATAAGAAAATTCCGATAAATATAAAATTTCACGAAAATCATCACCCAAAATTACTTATATTCAGACAAGTCTAGACAAATATGTAAAACAACACCAAAAATCATCGTGCACGAGTTAATCCAGTCAACTGGAAATATTTCATCTATATACTCTGCACACAAGAAACATGCCCAAAAATCACACCAATTTAACAACAAGTGAACGGAAAACTACAGAGATCAAAGTGAAAAATCTGTGTTTGTTGTATTTTCGCATTTCAATGAAAATGTCTATCAAAATGCATCATATGCGAGGACAACAACAACAAAAAAAAAAATGTTAACTCGCGATGAACATTTTTGTAAAGAAAATATACAACCGGATTATTTTCAGTTATGAGGAGGAA
This sequence comes from Nephrotoma flavescens, assembly GCA_932526605.1. Classification (NCBI taxonomy): domain Eukaryota; kingdom Metazoa; phylum Arthropoda; class Insecta; order Diptera; family Tipulidae; genus Nephrotoma; species Nephrotoma flavescens. The sequence continues at coordinate 79,924,323 of OW052220.1, forward strand.
AATTCTGTTTATTTTTTTTGTGTGCGTTGCAGTGCAAACAAACATCAGCTACATTAATTGGTGGTATGTATTTTGTTCTGGAGTCTATTTTTGAAAAAATTAAATAAATCTATCGTACGTATGTGCAGTATGCTTTTATGGACTGGAATTGCTTTGAACTCGAGTCTCTAATAATAGAGCTATGCATGGATTTTTTTTTTTGGTATACAAACTGACTAAAAAGATATACATTTGGTAATGACAGATGTGATAATTGATTTAATTGGACAAGTGGTATGCATGTTAAAATTTAGCAAATACAAATGACGTCAAGTAAGTAATATTGTAGAAGTAAATCCTAAGACGAAAAAATTTGGTTAGTTTTTTTACGGAAGAAGTTGTGCAGTAGTACACCTTTTCATCCGTAGGGGAGGTAGGACATAATAACAAAATTTATCGATTAAAAAAATCAATAAAATATCGTAAACTACCTAATAAAATAGCAGTAGGCCTTTTATGTTACCGAGTGATCGAAAAACAAAACTAAATAAATCCTGATAGTTATAATTCACTTCCAAGCCAAAATATATGTAGCAGCCTTTGCTTTTTCCACCTAAAAAATATTTTATATGCCGACCTAAAAAATATTTTATATGCCGCCCCGGTGGCAAAGTGGTCAGTGTGCTTGCTCCAGCGACCGGAGGTCCCGGGTTCGATTCCCGGTGGTGACAAGGAAACATTTTCACGGCTGGTTTAGGATCAATGAATTAATCACTCATTATCCGAAATGAAAATATGATTATGAAACCTCATTTGAGGCGGCCAAATCACTTGATGGGATATAGTACCAGAGAGAGAGAGAGAGAGAGCGGAAAAATCATTTGTTTCAAAATATTTCTAAGAAAAAGCCAAACAACTCAATAACATGTCTTTTTACGCCAATGCCAACAACCAATTCTCGCTGATCGTCAACAAAATTAAGATGAAAAAATATTCAGCTAATTCTCTTCACGTTTTTATCAAGGAACTAAACAGATATTTCTCAAGAATACTGATCATCCAGAAACCACAGACGTTAAACAGTCTTCACAAAATCTTACCCCTATCCAATCATTATGAGAAACGAGGTACAGGGACCAATTGACCAACTTCTGCAAAATGGGATCACACAGCCTTCGAAGAGCCCATATAACTCCTCAATATGGATAGTGAAGAAAAAACTGGATGATTCGGGTACTCAAAAATACAGAATGGTTATTCACTTCAAACGTTTGAATGCCGCCACCAACTCGAAAATCTTGGTAATTAAAGGTTTTTTACCACAATCGATCTTACCTCGATCAAAATGACGAAGTCCGCGATACCTTCATTCTGAGCAATGAATGGGAATTTTTGAGACTTCTCTTTGGACTTAAAAATGCACCGGCTATCTTTCAAAGAACCTTTTATGTATTTATTAGTGACTACATCATTTTCGGAGGTAAAACTGAGGCAGAGCAATTAATAAACGCAAAGAAATTTTTCTCTAGATCTAAAAAACCAAGAGTAGTTGAAGGAGTTTAAATTGTTCCCCGGACGCGCTCCATACGACATGGACGTTTCATTAGAGACTTTGCGAAGGTAGTGAACCCGTTGCAAACCGCAGAAGAGGCTAAGAGGCCAGAATTAAAGGGAGCCAGTGATGGAAAATAAAACTGGAAATAAACGAAACGCAAATTCAAACATTTCGGCATATTAAAATGCCGCTTCACCATTGGAAGTATTGATAGGTCTTGATTTCAATAAACAACTCTATTTGACTACCAATTCCTCAGATGTGGCAATAGATACCGTACCATTTGCAAGTTTCTAAACAACAAAAGAGAATGATCCAGTCAACGAAAAAGAAATGTTTGGAATAATTTGGAAACTTGGGTGGCTTGTTTAACGAACTTGATTACAAACCTAGTTAAACTAACAAAGTTGCTGATGTCCTGTCGAGGTTGAAACTACAGGGGAAAACTACAATTCACAGTGCTGATGAAGATTTTACAAACCTGATAAAATACTGCGAGCCCTCATTAACGCACTCAGGAACCAGGTATTTAAAAGAAGCAAGGAAGTTTACTCTCTCCACACCCATCCTACCACAAACATCATGTTAGACGGAAAACAAGAAGCAAATCTTGGAAAATACTAATTTCCCCGAATGGCTAGACCATGGGCCGTATTCTTGAAATCGGTGGAAAATTTCGTAATTGGAATACAAAAAAAAAAAAAAAAAAAAATTATGCAATTCTTGATATTACTAAAATTTTTCGCAGGCTACTTTAATCATTTTTTTGAATTTCTTATCTTTTTTTGAATTAAGAAACACATTTTTTCCTCCTACTAAGGGAAAAATTCTGGCTGGGTAAATCGATAAAGTCAATTTTAAGTAAATTTTTCGGTAAATTCATTTATTTTTCAATAGCTCTGTGATAAACTGATCGAAAAAACTGTTCTAAATCCGATACAGCAGTAAACGTTTTATCCGGCTATTGGCCCGCAGCGTTAATAGGTAAATAAGTAATAGAAAACTTGCATACAAATTTGAAAAAATGATTAAAGTAGCCGGCGAAAAATTTGAGAAATATGAAGGTGTAGCAAATTATATTCCGATTACGGAAATTTTCATGGTTTTCAAGAATAAGGCCCCTAGACATCCGAATCGTGTAGAAATACTAAAAACGCCTGTTCCGACGTATCCAGCAGATACTCCATGATGATATATTGGAAATTAGGAATGATAAATTCATCTTGTGTTTGTACATATCAATACCTTTCCAGGAACCACTTTCTTTCAATCTTCTTTGATTTTTTAAGAACAAAATTTTTCTTTCAAGGGTTATGCAAGAATCGTTCCAAATAAGGTGTGTGACTTATAAAACCGACCACTAGAACCAATCACTTGGCGATTTCAGCATAAAGTACACATTCAGACCTTTCAAGAATCCTCTGTCTATACAAGAGTCTTTTGATTTATTCAAAACAAAAATTTACGTTGAATCTTTGTGCATAGCAAGCGTTCCAAATAATGTTTGTTATTTTAGAGCGAACCCGTAGGATCGACCACTTGGCACTACTTTATGCTGAAAGTACCAAGTAGCTTCCAGAAACCACTGTCTATATAGAGGTCTTTTGAATTTTTTAGAAAAAAAAATTCGTTAAAGTTTTGTCGGAGAATCGTTCCACATCCGTGTATCCGATTCTGTATTTATTAATTATTATATTTATTAAGTTCAGATCTCTACTGGTCTGTTTAAATGCAAACAGATTTCAGCTAAGAAAAAGTAAAATTGGAACCAAAAAAAAAAATTGAAAATAAAATTAAATTAAACAAAAAAAATAAAAAGGTAATAAAAATGTTGTAATCAAAAAATCCGTAGAATGTGGCTACTTTACGCAGCATTCCAGAGTTTTGTGAGGTGCAGTTCTAAATGCAGAAACCCTTCTTAACGCCCGAGGGTTTAAATTTAAATTTACACGTTCGAGCAAAAATCGCGACGCGATGTTGCCCGACAGCAATTGATGGATAAAGATTACATCTGCAACAATGCGACGCTTACTGAGAGCAAGAACATTAATACGCTTTAAACGTTCAAGCAAGGGAGGCAACCTAAAATTGTCCACCCAGGGACAATTATCAACGCAAGCAAGCGGGGAGTTTGCTCTGTTAATCATATCCCCAATATGCTCCCTAAAGTTTAATTCCCTATCACAGATAACACCAACGTCCCAAAAAGACGATGCTTTTGCAATAACTTCCGTGTTGATGGAATAATCTCTAAGTTGAGATGGTAATTTTTATATCGTCGGCATACACAGAAACAACCGAGTTTTTAATAACGCGCTTGGTCACAAATTACTAGCCTGGAGTTCGCTGGAAGACGTGCTACAGAGCAGGAACGGTACTGTAAAGCTAATGGCTTTAAGTTTGACCATAATGATGCAATGGGAGCTCCGTTGAACACTATACTGAAATCTATTGTTAGGACCTCGCCCTTCTTCCCCGCCTCCATGTTAAAAGCAAATGATGTGAATTCAACTAGGTTTTGTGTGGTGGCCCGAACTCTTAAAAAGCTGTGTTGAATATCAAAGAACAAATATCTGCAGTATGAAAGCGTAATGTATCATATACGACACTTTCAAACAGTTTGGGAATGCAAAATAACTTCGAAGTCTTTCTTATGAAACGGATTTAAGAATGAAAATTCCCACATCTTAGGGAAAAATCCAGAAGATATTGTTTTCTTGAAAAGTGTTCAAGCGGCTGAGCTACCTGACCAGCACATCATTTTACAAAAACCTTTTACCGGCAAACCGTCTGGACCGAACGAAAACTCGTCAATCAGGTTGTTCATTTTCCTAATAACTGTGCTAGAATCGACATCACCGGATACCAAGGATGTCTGAGTGCGACCTTCCAAATATGTATTTAAAATAATTCATGTTAGGGTCAAAATTACTTCTACAAAAAGGAAGTATGAGACGAAAAACTATTTTTCTAGAGCAATGTAAGGTGCTACTTTCGCACAACACTAAAAAAAGCAAAGTAAAAGCATCCTGTTAGTATCTCAATGCCACTGCTACTTTTTAAGAGGGTGTTAAAATCAATAGTGTCCGGTAGATCTTTAAGTTTGCAAAAGTCAGCCTTGTAAAAGTTGAAATGGTAAAATTTTCCGATTCCAAGCGAGCGTGGCCGTTCTTGTAGCACAAAGTGATTGAAAAACAGGGACTAGGTTAGTTTCTGTGGCAGTACAATTATTAGCGTCAGATGACTGTTCTTGATGTTACTGTTTCTAATATCTGTAAATAAGACTTCCTTGGATGAAGTTGAGTTAGAGGATACGTAATGTACTCAATCCTTAGATTGTAGCAGGCCAGGAAAATTGCAGTCTCCTAGAACCAGAAATCCATCTTTGATGTTCATATTATCTGATAAAAAGTCAACAGCATCCATGAGTAGCTGCTAGATCTAAATCGATACTGCTTCGATCGATCACTTGGCATCCAGACCTTTAAAGAAACCACTATCTATATAGAGGTCTTTTGATTTTTTAGAACACAATTTTTTATTTTTGTGTATTTCTTGGTATTTATTGCCTCTTGTATGGATCATTTGTCATTTTTCTATGACTTTCACGGCAATGTCATTGCAAAAATTCTTAATAGAACAGGAAATTTGAAAATTAACTTTGTGTATAATTTTGATTTTTACATTCTTGAATTTTTTTTCGAAATCGTTACTGTTTTGAGTTTAGGCAACATTTAGGGGCACACATTACAACTGCGTCACGCCGGACGGAGCCATATCAGCCGAAAGAAAACCAACTATGACACACGTAGCACCATCTATTGTACTTCATTGTGCACTACATAATTTTTTACTGGAACCTTATAATTCCAGGAGAAACATAATAAAACCAGCTGGAATCTTACTACATCCAAAACATTTATGGCAAAAGCAGACAATCCTAATTGGTTCTGACATGCTGGCTTTGAATGGCTCCAGCTGGCTTAATATGGGTTTCGGCTGATAAATCAGGGTGCACAATTCATTGTGGTACTTGTGTCATAGGTAGTTTGATTCCAAGTGGGATATGGTCCCGGGTGGCTTCCGGCTGAAAACTTACTATGTGTACATAATGATGCACAATACATTGTGCTACTTGTGCCATTGTTTGTTTGGCTGTTTAAAAAAAATTGTAATTTTTTTTACGTATTCCACATGCGTGTTTGAGTTCAATTTTTCGGTTCTTATCCCAATAAATTATTAAATCACCTGGATGGGACTGATTATTTTAAAATATATGTATTTAGAATATGTTTTATAATTTAGTAAATTTCTTTATTGATTTCAATAAATTTTTAGCAATACTAATCTTTTTGATTAAAATTTACTCTTAGACAACTCATAGGGATGGTCTTGAGCTTAATAAATTCTGGTTTAAGAATCAACCCGATACTATAGCTATATCAAATGTCACAATCATCGATAGAACGAGATAGTTTGGAGGATTCTAAAGTTTTTTCCAATTTATTTCGTGATCTGCAGGAAAACGGAAAATGCATATATTTTACTGACTATGCTCAAAGTGTAGACGTTTAGCCACCAAATACAATTTTAACAGCATTCTTTCAACGGAGGCTCCATTTACTAAAAATATAGAAAAATAGGACAGCATGTGCGTGAACAAGATGCAGTTACCAGTGGCGGTTTGAGTCGAGATGCTACTTTACATAGTTCAAAGGCCGGATTCCTACGCCGCTCTAAAAACAGTAAATAGCGAAATTGGCGACACGTATATAGCCTGTCAAAAACATGGTTTTAAAGTATTGAGAAATAGACCAACACTGGAAAACTACAACGAAAGAATTATTTTCTTCCCCATACGAGCAAAAAAAAAAAAACATTTTAAATGCAAATCACAAAATAAGAAATGCCACTGGATCACATTAGAAAAGAACAAGGCGGGATGTTTTTTCTTGATGATTCAGGAGGAAAAAGAACATATTTTTAACGAATGTAACTAACTGTAACTGCACTGATTTGACAGCTCTGTATTGAGATGTGAAAGAAATAATGATCACATGGGTAGTTCTGGGGTTTCAAAAATTCAGCTGTTTGAAACCACATCTATTTACAACGAAAACTGATATTATGATGCCGTTTCTCATAGCTAAATATCTTTTTACGGGTTTCTTGTTGCCGAATAATTTCATATTCTGGAATTAAACAGTTTCTTGCGTGCCTCTTAGTTTGAAAATATGTAGTGCGTATCTAAATGAAAAAAAATTCTAAATCCACCTGTCAATCTTAAGATAAACCATCTCAATTGCAATTGAAACATATATATCTATCTAGGTAAATTCCCTATTGGACTAGCAATACGTTTTCATTCAAATTTGATGTAGCATAATATTCCCCCTACAAAAATATTTTTTTAAAAAAATATTGCTTCCGCATAATATCAAATATTTAAACTAAAAATTATTCATCCACTGCAAATTTTCAAACCCTCATCGTATACCCGAGCATAATCCCTATAAATAATTTAACCATCTTTTAAATAACAATTCGGGATGCCGAAAAAAAAATCCAAATTATCATAACAATCAATAAAAATGTAGCAATCAATATTATCCCTTAAATATACCCAAGTACGTCTCCCTTATTTTATAGAAAATTTGTGCGAGTAAAAAAGGATTCACATCCTTCTTCTCTTTAACCAATTCTAGAATAAATATTCCAATAAAATGCAACATCATAACTAAAAAAAAAATAAAACCCCTCAGCCGAGAATTATTCGACGGTATGTGTTAGTTGGTTACTAAGCGTAATATCCATGATGATGGATATCAAAGTATATAGCTACAAGAAAAAATTACGAAGGAGAGAGGTACACGAAATGGATAGATATTTAAATTCAGTCGTCCAGTTAATCTTAGAAAATAAATCTTACCCGTTGGTCAAAATATTTTTGAGAAAGAGACCAGCTTTTGAATTTCACTGAAAGATGCTACTATGGATAATCACGAGATAATTATACGTAAAAATCCATAAGTGCATTTCCGATTATGAATCAAATATACAGTGAGTCACAGTGAAAATGGTCCACTCTTAATAAAAAAAAAAAATCGTGAAAAATTTCTAAAAAATCAAAACATACACAAAACAAAATATATTTGTATAAGTAGCTTATTATATTTCTGCAACAGTAACTACAATTAAGAAATGAACAAAAAGAGGCGAAATTTATTCTCACAATGAAAATAGTCCACCTATCAAAACTTTCTCAAATAACGGCACTTTTTCAAAATTTTGTTTTGTTCTCTTCTTACTTGTTTTTTATGCTCTCCTGCACTTAGTTACCGCAAATGCATTAGTTATCGTTAGGTTTTTGTTAAGTTTAATTGTGAAAAAGGCACCCCTTACTTCAATTGAGATGCGAAAATTAATTATTGCGCATAATTAAAATGGAAAAATGTCAAAGGAAAATCGCAACAATTGTTAGCAAAGCTCACACAACAATTCAAAATATTATACGCAGGTACGTCAGTGCGAAAAGAATTATTAGTAAGCCCCAAAATGCTGTTTCCTGACCGTGATGAACATTGGATTGCGAACACATCGAAGAATAAGAGTCCTACGCAAAAGTGGTTTACATGGTAGAATTGCAAGGAAGAAGCCCTTCGTTAGTGAGAAAAATAAGAAGGTTAGGTTGGAGTTCGCCCATAATTATCGAATGAAAGGTTTTTCGTTCTAAAAACATGTCATATTTACGGATTAGCGTAAATGTAAACTTTTTGAGTTTGATGGCAAGATACACGTTTGGCGAAACCCAAACCAAAAAATGGAACTACACTGTTTGAGTACCACAGCTAAACATGGTGGCTGTCATGTGATGGTTCGAGGTGTGTGTTCGGCCGCTGGAGTTGGGAAACTTTATTTTATTGACGGACACATGGACAGATACTAATATTTAAATATATTAATACAAAATTTAAAACAGCATGCTGATAAACTGGATAACCACAATCGCTTGATTTAAATATAATTGAAAATTTATGGCATAAATTGGAGTATGAAATTAGGAAACATAATATATTTAATAAAAATGATTTAAAAAGGGTCTCATTGGAGAAAAGGGATAAAATTAGCCCCGAATACACCAGAAAACGTGTGGTATCTATTTCAAACCGCTTCAAACTAGTTATTCCCTGAATGTGTTATTTGTTGTTGTTACTGATATTGAATTAATAAATTTTTTGTTTTAGTAAAACTAGAATAAAATGAACTTTTAAAAATATTTATTTTTGTTTCTTACATTATTTGATTTTTTAGGAATTTTACACCAATTTTTTTTTATTAGGGGTGTACCATTTTCATTGTGACTCACTGTATATACACTCCATAATTTAATTTCCATTCGGGCTACATATTTTCCCATTAGTGTTAATATGGTTATACGAGTACCATACATACATAAAAAAAAACTCTTAAATCATAAGAAAAAGAGGGAGTAGTACCCATTAAAGATGTGATGATACGATAATGGATATGATTTTTATGAAAATTAATTAAATTTATATTACTTCTGACTTAAAAAACTTAACATAAATCAGATTAGTTATATGTTGATGAAGATCATATACCAATCATTAGAGTGAATAACTATGTATGTATATGGGGGATATTTTGAAAAGGGAGGGATAGCTATACATATAGAAAAGATATCGAATATGCAGCATAAACACTCAACATACACAAACCTTATTCATATTATACGTCGAATGTAAGAGCTGATTATGATCACACACTTCGGTTGTTATGTCTATATGTAAGATTCTTCGAGATGGCTGAGGATAAAATTGATTTTTAATAACAAAATTTTTGTTTTGCTTCTTTCATATATTTTTAATAAATCCAATTTAGATAAATTTAAATTTAATAGATCGTAAATTTTAGATTTTATTCGTTTCGTTTAGAGACGTTAGCGAGGTTCGTTTAAAAACATTGTTTAATGTTGTTGTTGCATACATTTACAATATGACCTGTTTGAACTATATGCAATTTGTATTGTAATGAAACTACTGGTATTTTGTTGCATAGTTTAATTTAAAATAGGTACTTGCATTTTAGTATGAGTCATGCTTATTATTGGCACACTACTTTAACTGTTTTACATTTGTAGATTTCTAAAATTATCACAATGACACTTTTGTACATAAATCTAACGTTTTGGAAGCTGCTGTCATCAGTTTGGCCTCATTCAGGTTTTGACAATACAAATTACATGTGAAATAAAATAAATAAATAAGATGTAATGGCACTAATGTGGTAAGCTCTGCGCTGTGTTGCTTCCATCCGCATCGCGCAAATTAAAATTCTTCATATAACCATAAAAGGAGCGCGAGAATAATTTCATCTATCCGCCTAATGACAGTGTGACATCTCTTCGAGATTTCACGGCTGTGTGTCTGTGACGTTTCCTTGCGTTGTTGTTTCCAAATTTCTAATTACAGTTTTGTTATGGTTAACTTTACGCCAGAAAGTTGATTCAAATTGAACAAAATATATTTGCTTGTTTGAGTAAGCTTTGATAAAATTTTGTTTTTAAAAAATGTAAAAAATGTTGTTTAGTTAGTTACATTTTACAAATTATAAATTCAATATTTTTCCTGATTCCATCAAAGAATTGATCCGTTAATCTGAAGACTAATTGCCGAAAGAAACATCGAGCGTGAATGTATTTTGAAGGCATATAACCGGAATTTGTGCACGAATGAATCAAAGGCGAACTAATTGTAGTAATAGTTTAGCACAAACTTCAGATGCCTGTGCATGCTTTTGAAGTTAAAACTAAATTGATCCTAAACTAGACAAAAAAATGAGAATGTGTTGGTAAAAGTAAAATAAAAATGGCATTTAAGCGAATTTTTAAAATATTTGCATTTTAAATGTTTTCAGAAAATCATACAGAACTTGGAGATAAGTCTATTAATTCTCGAGATATTCGATTTTTTATTTTAAGAAAATCCTATATTCTTTGGATGGAAAAGATTATTAAAGTATTTATTTTACCTACACCAATTCGAAAAATGTTTTTTTTATAAAGAATAATTTCAATTAGAAAATGATTCAAATATTTTATTATTTCGCCTAAATGCCATGTTTATTTAATTTTTACCAATGCAAACACAATTTCCTTTATTTTTGTTTGTTTAGGACTAGTTTACGTCTTACCTCAAAAGCATCAAAGGAATCATTGGGCTACCTTTCAAACTGAGGATAAGTGGAAGAGTTTACTATCCGTAAGGATAAATGGAAAGAACTACCATCTGCTGCAGATACAAATGGTAAACCAGACTACGCGTTCTGCAATTACTTTGGTTGTAAGTGTAGATGGCGTTGCCGAAATCAGGTACAATGAAATTTTTCTAAAAATATTTCTTTATAGGATTGTTGTATATCTATCATTTTTATGGGGTGTGTAACGAAATCCCGGTTTTCAAAATCCTGGTTTGTCAAAATCCCTTTTTTTATAAAACCCTGTTTTCAAAATCCCGGTTTTCAAAATCCACGTTTTTAAAATCCTAGTTTTCAAAATCCCGGTTTTGTATAAAAAAAATCCCGATATTTAAGAAATCCCGGTTTGAATTTTTAAAATTTGATATGATATGACAAAGGGACTCAAATGATTTTGTCACAAAATTTAAAAATGAGTTTGCGATAAAGTTCAACAAAATGGCTAATAGGGATGGAATTTGGTCATTTCTTAACAGATTTTGTTGAAATTCGATACGTGAAATAGTTTTTCTGGGATTGATAAAAATATTGTATTTCAAAATGTTGCATTAACAAAATATTGCTTTTCTTATTAATCTTGCAACTACAAAATGTTGCGATTACAAAATGTCGCAATTACAAAATGGTGCAATTATTTTTCTTTTTAGTTGGTGTCATTAATAGATGCTATATAATCTGCTCCTACGTGAGGCACGCAGTGAGACATGTTGTTGATCCCGACTCCTACGTCCCCCGAAGTTGAAATCTAAAGCCTCGGAGGATTAAGTGGAGGGGAGCGCAACGACCTCCCGCGTGCCCGTGAGAGTTATCAAAGCCGTCAGCCTCTACAATTATTGCATTTCAAAATGATGCATTAACAAAATATTGCTTTTTTTATTAATCTTGCAAACCCATCAAAAACTAGGATAATTCTAGAGCGGGTGTCAATATAAGGCATTGTTGTTGTAATTTGACAACAAAATGGCAGTTCAGTTTTTTCCGACTCCGATAAAAGAACACCAACTCCACGAAACCGACTCCTTCCCGCCTCTGATTTTGCAGCCTTGTTTTTTTTTTGTAAATTTTTGGGCAAGATATCTTATTTTATGTTAAAATATTATTAGTCCGGCCCGAATATTTTTATTTTCAAAATCAAGACTTCAGAACTAGAACAAAAGAATTCCGGGATTTTGAAAACTGGGGTTTCGAAAATGTGGATTTAAAAACCCTTATTTTTGAAAACCGGGATTTTGAAAACCGGGATTTTGAAAACCAGGATTTTGAAACCGGGATTTAGTAAACCGGGATTTTGAAACCGGGATTTTGAAAACCGGGATTTCGTAGTACTCCTATTTTTAGGAGGTGCAAGGTAAAAATTTCGAAAAAATTATTACATTTTCCTGAAAAATTTTCAGTTTTCTAAAAATATTTTTTGTTTTTTTCATTCAAAAATTAAAAACCTGCCGTTTTTATTTACAAAATGTTAATTATATATAAAAAATGGGGGCTGCCACCCCAAACCAGAGGGGGTTTCGGAAAAATTAAAACTGTTTTGATATTAAAAATGCAAATGCTAAAATTGCAAAAAAATTTCAAAAATGTCTGTTTTTATGTAGGTAAACTCCTCTAACTCGGAATCGCACGGATCAAAACAAGTTTCCGATTTATACCATTTTTCCGATTTACACGATTTTTTTTTATTTAAAGCTTTAGCTAAAATACTTCAACATAATAAAAAATGGTTTATTCAAAGTATTGTCCTTCGCTATCTACGCATTTTTGCCATCTCTCTGGCAATAAATGAATACCACAACGATGAAACGTAAAAGTGTAGCTCTGTCAAGCCATGCGCCATCGAACGGAAAAAGTGATAATCCGAGGAGGCCAGATCAGGCGAATAAGGCGGAGACGGAAGCAAGTCTCATCTGAGCGTTTTGATGGTGTCCTGGGCGATGGCATGGAGCGTTGTCGTGCTGCAATATCACTCGTTCGTATCTCGTGTCCCACCCTGGTAGTTTTTCTAGCAATGGATGGTTCAGATTGATGAGTTGTTGTCGGTAGCCTTGTCCATTGACAGTTTCACCCTGTTTCAGCAGCTCATAGTACACGATTCCTCTCAGGTCCCACCAAAAGCAGAGCATTTCCGAAGCGATTTGGCCGTGCCGTCGATGTTAATGCGTCAGCAGGTGAAAGCCACGACTTTTTGCTTTTGGGATTTTTAAAAAGATCTACTTCACATCTCCAGTAACAATTCGATGCAGGAAGCTCTTTCTTTCATACCACGAAAGCAAAATTTCGCAAGTGGCTTTTCGATTTGCCATCTTTCTCTCAGTAAACTCAAGCGGCACCCATTTTCCTTCCTTTTGAGTTTTCCGCATAGCATATAAACGTTTGGAAATACCTCAGCGAGTCGTGTTTAATGCCTCCGCAAGTTGATCTTGAGTACGCTTCATCTACGCTTGCAGCTCAGTGTTTTCAAATGTTTTTGTTCTTCCGGAGCGCTTCTTGTCCTCAATGTTGAAATCGCAATGTTCTCAATGTCAAAATATTGATAAATTTTTAAATTTTACATAAATTTTTACTTCAAAGCAGTATTAGTGGCATCTAGTGAAAATAATAGTAAAACAATGACACATCGGGAACATACAGCTGTATCTCGTTTGAAAAACTTTCAATGATTTTCTGTGATCTGTGGCTTTATTCAGGTAATTCCCCGGGAATAGAGAACTGGAGAAAGAATTTATATTTCCGGCCTACTGAGGTGAAAAGTTTGATTTAAAAATGTATTTATAAATAGGGAAAGAAATTTCCATAGCTAAATTGGCAGGGAAAATTGTTCCCAAGATTTTGTTGTCAAAAAAATTAACATTAAGTTTTTACCTCATAAGGCCAAAAAAAAATATTTGAATAGAAATTATACATAAATTCTTTCCCTAGTTCCCTATTCCCGGTTAATTACCGGAATAGTGACACTGCATAGATAATTGCTAAAATATTTAGTACAATATGTATTACATCGCTTGAAAATTTCCATCTCTCACACATAGATGGTCCACACACATAGATGGTGCCACAAATTTAAAACCCATATGATTTTTATTGATTAAACACAGTTTTTTGGTCTCTGGTCTCTCTCTCTCTCTCTCTCTCTCGCTCGCTCTCTATCTCTCTCTCTCTCTCTCTTTCTCTCTCTAGCTTCACAACCCATGAAAGAATTTTGCCGCCCGCAAAGTCGGGTTCCGGACTCTGCACCAGGAAAATAAACCATCAATGACTGGTATACTGTATTTATACGTGGCCGTACAAAGTGTTTTTAAGACCGTGAAGTGAAGTTGCGTAGTTTGTCGATTCCGCTTCGTTCTTTGGAATTAGACGATTAAGGCTTTTAAAGTTCAGTTAACACAAGAACTCAAGCCGGTCGATCACCATAAACGTCCTACCTTCGCTGATTGGGACCTGCAAATGTACCAAAATGACCCGAATTTTCATCGAAAAATCATCTTCAGGTGTGAGGCCCATTTTCTCGGAGGCTACGTTAACAAAGCCGAATTGTCGCATTTGAGGCTCATAAAATCCAAGAATGATTGTTGAAAAGCCTCTCCATCCTCAACGTGTCACTGTTTGGTGCGGTTTTTGGGCTGGCGGTGTGATTGGACCTTACTTATTCGAAAATGCCGGAATTTGAAAGATATTGATGTGGACGACGTTTATTTTCAGAAAGACGGCACTAAGTGCCACACAAGCAACGAAACAATCGAAATTTTGCAAGAAAAGTTTCCTGACCGTATTATTTTTCAAAGAGGTCATCACAATTGGCCACCGAGATCTTGTGATTTAACACTTTTAGACTTTTTTGTTTGGGGATAACACGTGAAAGATAAGGTATATGCCAATGGTCCACAATCGGTTCCTTAAAGATGAAATTTGTGAAGTAATCGAGGACATACAGCCGCAAATGTGCGAATTGGTCATGAAAAATTTCATGAAAAGGATATGCTGCTACAAGTGTAGCCGTTAAAATGAAACCTCTTATTGGAAAACCATTTACCTTGTGTTTTTTGCGGCCTAGTTGCAGTGCACAATGATTCCCAATGCATTCTGCCATAGTTGGTTTGGTTCTGGCTAATATAGTTCCGGTTCACATGACGGACACGTCATTTTTTGAGAAAAAACTGAAAAAATAGACCCCAATAGAAAACACAGATGTGAAATTCGTAACAAAAAAATGCTTCCAAAATAACAAAATGGGGAACATTCCGGAATGAATTAAAAAAATTCAAGCTTTCACATTTATAACAATAAAAAAATTTCGATTCTGAAAATTCTATGGCTGTAACTTTATAGAAATTGCTTACAATGTTATTCTCCAATTCGCCACTGTAGTTATAAAGAAAATTTGCAATGATCATAAAAATATTGAATTTTATGAAAATTAATTAAGAAGTTAATAAAAATAAGAATGTATTGTACAGTTGTCAAACAACATATTAGTACAGTTGGCCACATTCGTTTGTATACCTTGATTCCTTGAGTGATGACTGTCTTAAAGAAGAATTTCATTCATTTTGTTTGCAGTTATTTAACTTTCTAGATAGTTAGGTCCCGGTTTCTGAAACACAGGCCTTTGAATGTTGTTCAGTTACCCTCTTTGGTATGCTAGAGCTGGACGATTCTTTGACGATTCTCGTTCACTAAGATAGTAAGACCCGCACCACTACATCTTTAACAAAACCAAATAAAATGTTGGTATACTACTAGTATAATGTATCTCCTTGGATGTCACTTCATGGACCGCCCGCCGTCGGTTATATACATCTTCGAAACGAATACTGTACTCACCCAGCACGGCCGGGGTTACAGAAATAATCACCATATATCGAGGTTGTCTTCAACCAATATGGTTTTGCCTGCTTTAAATCCAACATAGGGTATTTGTGTGGTTTTACCAGATAAAAATTTAGATTCTGTGGTAGGGAAAGGGCCGTTTCTAATCTAAATATCCTTATCTGATTTTTTTGTGTTTTAATATTGAATCTTTGGAATTTGTATGTTCTAAAGTAGGAGTGAATTTCGATCTTAAATTAAAAGCTTTATCAAAAGAATACTGGCCTAATGATGTATTCATCAGTCCATTAAACAATTTGAATTTTCAGTCGCGTCGAGGAACAGGGGATGGCGCTTAATCTATGATAACACTAATCTCACATCAATTTACTACGATAACGTTCAACACAGATTCATCCGTTGCTGGATGCTAATCACCAACCCAATCGGTCCAGCAATTGACTACGAATCAAACTACAATCACTGCTATATTTACTATCGTAACGCCTCTGGTATTCGAAGTAAAGCTAAGGTATTCCGTATGGGTGTTCTAGAAAATGACTCCGATGTTATATTGATTGGCGAAACCTGGTTGACGTCAAGAATGGACTCCGAAGAATATTTTCCACCAAACAATATCGTGTATAGAAAGATCAGGTTCAACTTTGACAGCAGTCTTCAGGTCATCCTGATATCCTTTGGTGAGGGTGATGTTCCTTTCCGCCGATGACATGAAAATATTTACCAACAAGTTCTTTTTCAATGTAGGTAAGTTTAAGGTTACTTCATAATACCGAATTCGATCTCCTCCGATATTTCAGCAACATGATAATGATGTTAGTAGAATTAAGTACATGTCTCGACCTGAGTGTAATTTCTTCGTCCGACCCAACCTTCGCAATTTAAATTAATTCTATAACTAGGCAGGCTTACATTATGTTTGGTTTTATCAAACGCTGCTTTGATTTTTGTGATCCGCAAAAAATTAAAAATCATGTACGTAGCGTTTGTTCGATCTACTCTGGAGAATGCTTCACCGGTCTGGTTACCATTCTATCAATACTACTCGGAAAGAATATAGTGGGTTCCAGAACAGTTCGTTCTGTTAGCTCTTCGACGTTTACTTTGTGCGTGGATTCTTCAATTCGATGTTCCACCTTATCAGGATCATTATTGAAGTTGCAGCAGTTCATGATATCCTAATAAGCACGCGTATTGACTGCACCAAATCGCTAGCAAGTTTCAGCATTTTTGCTTCAGAACGTTATACGCGTTGGCGTGTTTGTTTTCTACATTCTAGCATCTGTGCCAACCTACTACGGTCTATCGGAGCCAATCTTGAACATGTCGTATTTGTTAAGAAACTAACTTAATATTTAAAACTTTCGACTTTAACTTATCAAGAGATTCGTTTAGGAAGGCGTTACATATATTTTTTAGTACTTTTTACACTATTTGCCGTAGGTACTTGTCGAAACACACTTACACTCAATAAACACATTTTATTAAACACTTGTTTTTTATTTCGCAAAAAATTAAATTTTTGAATATTTTAATTAAAAAGTATTTTTCAAAATAAATTAACGAATCACTCGATCGATTTCGACTTGTTAGGTCATCATCAGGAGTATTTACTGTTTTGTAAAAGTAAAAATTTTGTTATACTCGTATATAGTAGAAAAAAGCATTAAAATAAATATAAGGAGGAACAAAAAATAGGCAATAGAAATTAATCTATTGATCATCCCAACCAACGTTAGTCATACGGAAAAATTAGTAAAAAAAGGGTGGCAGGAGGAGGAGATAACAGGTAGATGATTAGTCGTCGGCTGAGTAAGTAATTTCAAGGTATGTATATTGAAAAACATTTAATTACCCGACGTATTAGTCAAATTGGTACGAACGTGAGAATAGAAAAAGGGCTGTAATTGGTGAGAAACGGATTTCTCTCTGTTCGTTAAGGATATTTTGGTTAAGAAATATTGATTTTCGAATTTCATAAGATTCTAAGGCTCGTTTTTCCTATATACTCTAAGCGACGTCAATTTTCCCGAATCGGCCTATCCGGTGGATAAATACTCGTTAAAGTTTTACGCTTTAGCTTTTTATTTAATAACTTTAAAGTCCTAGTTGCATATCCGTTATTCGTTGCTATTTGAAGAATTATGTTAAGCTCAGTGTTATAATTTGAATTTGTCAAAGGGATGTTTATTAATCTATCTATGAGTGAGTGGAAAGCTGACATTTTAATTTTATGGGGATGGTTTGAAGGCATAACAGCGTCTGTATAGGTTGGTTTCCGATAAATTTTGAAGTCTAAAGAAGAATTAATCCTGGTTATTGTTATATCTAGAAAATTAATACATTTATTTTCTTCTTTTCCAACGTAGAATCAATGGTGGGATATTGAGGATTTAACCAAGTAAGGAATGAGTCTAACAGTATCAGTTCCATTTCATGGACATAGTATGTCATCAACATACCAAAAGATTAGTTGACGAAAATATGGATTGTTATTTGATATGATCATTTGTTCGAAGAAATTCATAATTGAATGTGTCGAATGTGCCGAATGTGTCGAAGGGCCGAATTTGTCGCAAGGTCAAATGTCGAACGGCCGAATGTCGAAGGGCGAATGTCGAAGGGCCAAATGTGTCGAAGGGCCATTTTTTTTTTTTTTTTTTCTAGAAATATATTTTTTTTTATTTAATTTAATTATTTATTTTTTGTACATATACCTATTGTCAGAAGACATAGAGCCGAATGTCAGGTGCTGCATGATAAAACTTTCCTTCGCCAAAATGTATCGCTGACTGGATACGTGGGATTTCATGAAAATCCACAGATGAAAAATTCATAAGAAATTCATTTATATTTAATAAAAAAAAATTACAAAATATTTCATAAACAATAAATTTAAAAAATTATATTTCTAAAAAAAAATAAAAAAATCTGCCCTTCGACCCATTCGGTCCTTTGACATGCGGCCCTTTGATACATTCGGCCCTTTGACACATTTGGCCATTCAACATTCCGTCCTTTGACATTCGGCCCTTCGACACATTCGACCCTTCGACACATTCGGCTCTTCGGCATTCGGCCCATTGTACCCATTCCCAATACGCGACTATTGGTCTAATCGGAATGCCCTCCTTATGGATTTTAGGTAAACCATAAAGGATCGGAGCAGATGGATTCATGACACAGCTCCATCAAATAACTTCTCGCATTGGTTGCCAATTAAAATAATATCCTAATAAAAAATTTAGTGTGTGGAGAAATTGTTGGTCTTCGCGAACATGTGTATTCATTAGGATGGTCGATGTTTGTATGGCGAAAAAATGTTGAGATGTCTAATGGGACACCCCTAGAAATGTTAGGTTTTTGCTAAAAACTTAAACCAAAAACAATATAGGGTCGATCGAAGGTGATTTAGAGGTCGCTATCGGGTTTTCACTTTCAAACTAACAGAAAAATGATTTAAACAATTTTCTTAACTTAAATGAAAATCGTGGTGCATAGAGGTAATAATTACCGTTCAAAAACAGCAAAGATATTGAAAATCGGTTAACATATAGCGAGATTATTGCCAAATTTCCAAAATTCAAAAACAAGACAAATTATTACTATTTTTTTTATTATGCTTCATCAATAGACTCAGATATTGATTTACTTTTTTCTTCAAGATAGCTATCTTCGTTTACAATTTTTTCATGCCTTCATACGTTCCGGTTTTCTTTTTCAATTTCATATCATCCGGCTCCAGCGAAATATCCGGGACGCCCTTTCTCACGCTGTGACAAGAGGAATCGCTTGTCGTCTTCACTGGTCATCATGGACAAGGCATTAATGTGTGCGATATCGAAAATATCATCCAATTTACTATTAAAGGCAATTTCACTTTATTTTTTTATTCTTTAGAAGATGTTCCACTCATCATGCAATTGTTCCAATTTTTTAATGAAATGTTGTCCGTTTTTTCACTGGAAAACGCGGTTTGACCAAAAAATAAGCACTTTCTGGATTGTCACAGCTGCATTTTCACAAATAGTTAATTTTACTGTATGGTGATTGTAAAAAAAGACACAACACTTGCTTTTTGATGGTAGCCTAGGACCAATAATTTGACAGTACTCATGCCCAAGAAGATAAATTTCTGTAGTGGACGGTAAGTTAGCTGACATTTTATCAACTGTAGTAGCACTTTCTTAAAAATATTAATAAAACTGTTAAACGGTCTAGATTTAATTATTACAAATTTGTGTCCTATTCTCGAGAGATTTGGTTTTAAACTGAAGTAAAATAATGAAATCGTGAAATAAAACACGACTAACTTAAGTCCTAATGACTCATACGGTTTGTTGTGACACCATAAAACATCCATTGTTTATTGGTTATACCTAATTTTTACCTATCTATTTATTTTTTTTCTGTAATTTTGAATATAAATTTCAGGATTAAAAAAAAACGTTTATTATTTGGGTTTTTATTAGTTTCGAAAATTGGCAATAATCTCGCTATTTGTTAACCGATTTTCAATATCTTTAATGTTTTGGAAAGGACAATTTTTATTTAGTCTGAGCAGAAATTTTAAATAATTTTTCTGTTCGTTTGAAAGTGAAAAATCGAAAAAAGTATCGTTTTTATCGAACTTTCCGCTCAAGTCGCGACCTCTAAACGACCAATTCACCACCACACCAATTCAATATGCACCAACAATTTAATAAGTTTATTACGCATTATCACAATTTGAATTTTGGAATCCACTACCTCAACAAAGAAACTAAGTGTTTGTTATGACTGGCTTTCACCAGTACACCTAGATACCATTGACCTCGTTGATTGAAAAATATTGCTAGATGACGTCATTTTATGTCAATCATTCCAATTTTTGACTATAGATGGCTGTATAATGAAATAAATGATATACGATTTTTATGTGTAAGCAGTAAATTATACAATAAGATCAATTAAAAATTATATTAAGGGCTTAAATAAATTAAATTAAATTATGCATTCAACATTTCGTTAAACTTCTAAATCTCAAAATCTTTTACGGGCATTACTGCCATCTACGGATCAGAAAAGAAACTGTAGACATAATTTTATTGACGTACTGCCTGGTATTCTAGTTGCATTGCGTTCACAAAATAAGTTTTTCCACAGCACATACGTACTAACTTGTCGATTCTTTTAATCGAGGTGATGACCATGTAAATTGTGTAGTGAGTGCTATTCTGAGTCAACTAATTTCAACCGCATACGCAACACGAACTCGATACCTACTTGATTATTATTGCATTAATGAAAATGCAGTCATTATCATTAATACTGTTACCCATTCGTAGATGGCAGTACGATTGGTTAAATGCGAATACGACAAAAATAAAACAAACGAAAATAAATAGTTTAACAGGAAATGAGGTTCAATTAAAGTTATTTAAAGTAAGATTTTTTTTTTAATTTAAAAAGGAAGCATAATTGTCCAGTGGGTTTATTGTCCTTTGAAGGTCAATCAATACCCGCTTTTTCTTCACACATACGCACATTACCAATCTCACAATACCACAATACTCCAACAGAGGGTCTTAGTTGTGTTTATTAACATCACCAATCTCCCGGTCCAAGTGCCGAAGCTTTAACCACTGCACCACTTGTCCGGTCAATTTAACTGAAATTTAACATTTAAACATTATGCCAGCCATGAAAAAATTCTAACAAGGTAACTTTAGACACGATATAAACTTTTTAAACTTCGTATCACCATCTACCGGTGATCCCCGTTCTAAATGATTATTTAAATTTATTTTATATTAACCATATTAGGCATATAGATTAACACTGCACTAAACCTATTTTACAACATTTTTAACGATTTGTTTTATTATACAGTTTTGTGTCAAAAAGAGTTAAACTCTCTAATTTTATAGGATTTCTGAAGGCAATTATTGTTGAGTTGATTGAGTTAGAATTTTATATACAGTAGATTAAAACAAGTGAAAACTATAAAATCTTTTATAAAACACATATTTAAGATTAATTTGGTAAGATATAAATTCTTAGAGACGTTGTCGTCTCATGGTGATTTATATGGATTAGAGCTATGGACTCTTAATCTTCTTCTGTTTTTGTTTAGCATAATACAGCTGACAAAAATTTTTAAACAAATTCCAACCTTTTATTTTTATTATTTGATCGGCGATTAGAATGGTTTACAAATGTTGTAATTTAGTATATACGATTTATGGTTTACTTACTTATGCATGGTGCAATGTGTGATCGACTCTGTTGATATCCCCGTGCACATCGATTGCAGGTTAATCCTGTTACACCATCCTTACAAGGACATTGCCCGGATGTGTTATTACATGTTTTACCCGACGATCCAATTGGATGACAATCACATGCTGTAAAGAAAATATGTAGAAAATGTAATGTTAGATGGTTGTAATTTAATTGACATTTCGTATTTTATTTATAGCTGTGCTGCTGTGCATGTACATGCCGAGTGAAAAATTATTCCTTGGAGAGTGCTACAAGCATCTCCCCTATATATAAACGTATACATATATTTAGCCATATATACACATAAAATTTAAGTAGTTGGTATTTGGTTATCGAATTAATTTCCGGTTAGATGTATAAACTATATTCGGATACCTATAAAACAAATCATATAACGTATACATGTCGAAAGAATTCCCAAGTCACCAAAATTAATTGGAATCACAAAAATCTGAATGACCATTTCGATTTATATATAAACATAAAACTCTTTTGGATATCGTACATAAAAGGGTCGAATGCATTCGTTTTTAGTTTTATTGAACTTTGGTCAAATCATTACGTTCTGGATTTAAATGTGAAGGGGCTGCGTATTATAAGTGATAAGAACGATTTTAGCAATCAACCTGATATTTTGTCTGGGAATGTATAATAAATGTTCGTTTATTAAGTGTAAGTCACAAATTTTCACTTTTCACCGAGATAATAATAATCGCGCTGTTTACAAAATATACATACAAAAATAAATTAATAAGATAAATAATTACAAATAATTAGTTAAACTATAAATAATTGAAATTTATTTGTTATGGCTGCCGCGCGTTCTCGTATCGTACAACAACGACGATCTTAATGAAATTAATTTATAGCCGTAATAAATAAATTAAATTTTTTTACGACAAAAAGATTTGTGTTATGGCGCGAAAAAAATTTAAGCAATTACAAATTGTTATTATACGCGCGGAGTATCGTCATTTGCACGCGATTAATTTATGCGCGATACAATTTTATGTAATTAATTTTAATTTGTTCAGCTGCACGGAAAATAATTTGTGATGAGCATGTTCAACGCGTAATCATCATAAGGTGGGGAAAAAATACGGGTCATTGGTTGATTTTCAATTTTCTGTGAATTTTTGATTTTGTTTAATATTTGGCGTCAACGTTTTTTAGAAAATTTGATGAATGACAAGTTGGTTAATCCAACCGAATTATTTAAGAGTGCACGAGGTTAAACGTCTTCAAAGCAAAAAAGGAAAGGCAATTATGGCTTAAAACAGAATGCGATTTAAAAGGAAACTCAAAAATTATTCTTTAATCGATCATGAAGGCATAGGCATCATTCTTCTAATTTAGAAACTTACTTAGTATCTGTAAGAAGATACAAGGAAATTTTGGACATAATGTGACGATATGGACTCGTCCATAACTTTCAAGACCTTCGTGGGCTGGAAATGGCCATTGGTGTTTTGATGTGGTCTGTAAAAAGGTAAATGCTGACCAAGAAGGTCATTTTATGATGGTTATATCATGAATTTATATCACTATTGGAGACTTTTTTTGTGATACAATTCAAAACAAAGTAGTCTACAAACATAACCCTGCAAAATGAATTTTGAGGGAAAATAATGAACTAAAAGTGATAAGTTGACATTTCGTTTTATGATTGTTTTTGCTCATATGAACGTTTCGTACGAAGTGGTTTTCATGCGGTCGAATAAATAATTGTTTAACTATTCAAATATGGTAAGTTAAATTTTAATTTTAATTTAAATTTTAAATTTTCACTTTCAATTCATTCTTTCTATCAAAAATATTATTGCACATCAAATTATTTTAATGAAATTACCGAAAATGTAAGTGTACATATTAATTACATTAATTACTAATTGTGTTTTAATTTATTGTTAAATTTCAATTTTCATAGTTAACAATTTTGCAATTGTGAAAGTTCACACGTGAGGCGATCTAAAATATGGTATACTGTATTTTACTAATTTGATTGCTATGGTGTATTGTTTTTATCAACATCCTTAATCCCAAATTAATGCATTTTATATTCCTTACGGCAGGCACCTAGATGTGGGCAACGCCAACGCCAACAAATTACATCGCAGCAGAGAATAGAGTTAATTGAGCGTGTCATTGCTAATTATGATGTTGCGAACAACCGTTTTGTCTCAGTTTTGGTAAGAATTAGCGCAGCTTTTGAATGCTATAGAGGGAGCTGTTAAAAGTGTTAGCGGATGGCGAAAGGCTATTTCTCATCAATGCTATGTTATGCGTCACATATATGTATTATTTCTCCACAGTCATTTTATGATATAAGGGGTACTGTGAGGGGGAAATTTAAAAAAAGGAACCACGCATACAGGACGGGGGTGGTGAGCCTGAAGTGGGAGTACGAGCCTCGATTATTCCGGCAAAATAATCTACAGTGCGTCCCCCAAAAAATGTTACGAACTCCGTTTGTAGCTCGGAGACCACAAACCACCCAATAGACTATTTAGATTATGATGATTCGGCTTTGAAGCAATTACTTGGTCCATCTGGTATGAGATTTGCACAGGTAAACTTTATTAATTATAGTAATTTGTATTATGCAAATAGTTTACAAAAGAATATTTTTTAGTCAACAACACTGACGGTAAGATCAAGGCAAGAAACACCATCTTAATCGCAACCTCCTGCTCAACATACCGTTTTAATTCCAGTACTGGCAGCATCGCCTGACACTTCATAATCAGCATCGCCTATAGATCCATTACTGGGATCACAATCGACAGACCAATTATCGAGGCCAGGTTTACTCAGCAAAACAATCGTTATCGAACACTACATTGGATTAAGTAAGATGGCCTTGGCCACAGCCAAGTACAAGCCGAACCCGTGCCATCATCTTGTACCGAACATCTTTATCAAAAATTAGCCAGGATAGTTTTCGGTTAAAAAAAAAAGTTTTAACGAACTTCGCAAAAGCAATAATCTAAAGTAAGAATTGCTTAAATTTATGAAACAGGAAAACGCGGAAACGACTGCCGACATAAGGAAAGCGAACGCTGACATAGAAAGACTATGACGATTCCAAATGAAATTAAACAAAACCAAATAAATTAGAAAACTTTTTAATTTATTGAATGAAATGAAATCTAAAGAAATTAAAAAATTTGAATTTATTTTCCAAATTTTTATTTTATTATATAAATATTTTTAACTATTGATAAAAATGAAATGTGATTACAACTATGTGATAATTTACAAAATGTATTTACAAAATGTAGTTTTGCGAATTTCACGACCGGCGTCAAGATAAGGGTTGTTTCCATTAAGTCTGCTTCCAATTGTGACAGTACCGCTACCCGTTTCCTACTCGGATGAATCGCAGTCCCCCACATCATAGCCATTTATTATTAAAAAATTGTGGCAAACTGTGACAGCATTTACTATTTTTGCACACTTCAAATGAGTGTAATGCAATTTCCTCTCTCCGAGTATACAACGTACACCAATTGCCCTTTCAACTTGGCTTCGTATAATTTTATGCGTATAATTGTTGTTCCTTCATCGCTCACAGTAATAAGAAAAGGCATTAACGGGCATCCTTGGCCTCCAAGAAACCAATATTTTTGAGCAACGGGGGTGGTGTACTCGTTTTCGAACATTGCTAGGAGTTTACTGGCTTCCCAAACAAAACTGTCATGAACTGACCCGGGATAACGTGCATTTATATAGGGGACGATATTTCGATCATTCAATTTAAATTAATAAACGACGTGAAAAAATTCATCCACCATTCGCCTGAAGTATGTTACGACATTTTCTCTATATCACGAAAAGTGATATAACCACCATAAAATGAACCCCTAGCTCGCCAGCACCAGTCGTATGTTCGAATTTGTGTAAATGGCCAAGTTCCAAAATATAAGTTAAATAATAATTTTTATCTTTTAAGAAGTTCCTAGGCCGGAAATGGTTATGTTGCGTTAAAATAATGAAAAAATTAAAATTAAAACTAAACATTAAATTTAATATTAATTTTGTTACGCGTGCTAAAGATAATTTTAAATTATATTTTATAATGTTTATTTTGGAGTTTTGACCCGACCAAAGATTTTTACTAACTAATTACATGAATTTTCGGTTTATATGGTGTGAAAACTGTAATGTTGCCGACCAAATGGCACAGTGATTGAAGCTTTGGCATTTGGATCGAGAGGTATCGGGTTTGAATCCCGATAGGGGCAGGATGCAAAAAGTGAAATTTCATCAACAGATCCAATAGCCGTACGTCCTCGAATTAGATAACACTGGCGTAAAAGTAAGGACGGAATTAGCAAACAGCGAAAGAGCAGGGAGAGCCTTGAATAAGCCCCATAACAAAATGCAGGGATAATAAAAAAAAATAAAACTTTAATGTTGGCAGATTATGATTGGTCTTTTAAAAGGTAGTTCGATAGATCATAAAAATGATTATAGTTCAATCTATTATAAAAAACGATTTGTTTTAATAAGAAGAAATGGATTTAAAGAAGAAAGACAGGGCCGCTATAGTACCCCTCGCGGTCAAATATTCACGCGAAAGTGACATTCCGTTCTATCTTTTTATTCAAATCCCGAGTCGACAATAATCCATACGCTGGTTTTAGGCGATCACTTGAGATATTCTGTGGTTTTCCAGTAACGTCAACTATAAATATTTTCAAAGGCTTCGAATTACCTTAAAAGGATCCTCGTTAGGCTAAGTGAGGCCTGTTCGTGTTTTATCCACACGATGAAACAATGAGAACATGAAATAGTCAGGGTTCTGAACCGGGACCTAAAAATATATCACCAGGAAGACTGAGGCTTTGGCCATATACTAAGTCTACCGGACTACACTATGGTATTCTTTTACACATACTCTGATGCCCAGCCTAATAACTGGCAACTCAGAACTTCAATATTCAGTGTTTCCTCGGGGTTTAAGTGAAGTTTTTAATGTTTTGTGGTCCACCATACCATTCGCAATCGACAAACGTCTTCGCATTTGTTGCAGTGGATTTGTTGAAATGGGTATAGCTCCCTCGAACGGGTAAACCTGTGCACGATAGTTAGCAAATAACGGTTGTTATTCGATGGTGGTAAGGGACCAACTATATCTATGTGTGTATGTTAGAACCGCATTTTCGGAATTTTAAAGTTGCCATGCGGTGACTTAGTATGTTGCACAACTTTAAATTTTTCTCATGGCAAACAATTTGCTAGCCAATTTTTAACACCTTGATTTAATTTGGGCCAAAAATATCGAGTAGAAACAAGTTGAAAGACAGTGACATGAATAAAAAAAAACTACACGTCGTAATGATTGTGTAATGTAAACTCGTTGATTACCTGTGAAAATATCATAATATATTATAGAGGCCTAATAGAGGCTCTATAGAGGCAACGAGCGGCGAATTGAACAACTTCAAGTTTCTATTTTGTATTTTCCGAAATAGTTCTATTTATCAGGGTTTTCAATTCTTCATCGGTACGTTGTAATTGATATTTTATTAATATTTGGAATTTAGCTGATAGAGGCCGCTTGTGGATCGCATTATGTTTGCCTGAAATGTGGCGAATATTAGTTGCAAATTAGGATATGTAATCTAAATGTCCGCTTTGACGTAGACTGCGTTCCGTCGTCAAGTAAATTGCGTTTATCAACGGCTTGTGGTCCGTGAAGATTGAAAACGTACGACATTCTATAAAATAACGAAAATGTTTAAGCGCTATGTAAACAGCTAACAATTCTCGGTTGAATGCGGAATACTTAGCTTCAGTTTGCAAGAGTTTCTTAGAAAAAAACCCTAATATTCCAAATTACCTTTATTATATTGTTTTAATACTGGAGGTATGGCAATATTTGATGCGTTACATGTGATATTGTATTGAGAATTTTCAATTGGATGTGCCAATAATGTTGCTTCAGCCAGCGCTCGTTAATAAAATAAATGCATTTATGCCTTCATCAGGCCAATCGAAATTCTTGGCTATTTTGGGCTTCTTTGATAATAGTGCTAACTGTGCGTGAATTCGTTCAAGAAATTCGGTGCGTAGCAGAGATATATAATGCGACATCATCACCACGACGTCAAGCAACCGTTGCTTCGTTGCTTGGCCAGTATAAAAGAAAAATTGTAAAATGGAAGGTAAACGAGACAACGCCTTCCCTCCGGACGCCGTATTTCGTAAGGATCTCCCAATTTATGGAAAAAACTTAAATATAAAGTCTAATTCTGAATAGTTAATCCGTCTGGCCTGATAAAATGTCGAATTTTGATGAACTAAAGGTTTTTTTTATTAAAACTAGTCATGTCCGGTAAAATTTAAAACGAAAGGGGTCTGAACAAACTTTCCGAAAATTGAAATTTAGGTTCAATCTGGGTGATAGCGGGGTCTGGGTGATAAATTTGTATTAGTTTTTTTCGGCTTTTCGGACAAAATTATTTTTAATGGCATCTTACAATGTTTATGACTATTTCAGTCGCAGAAAACAAAGAGACCATTTACTCACAATATATCAGCCACCACAACACTAAAAGAAGGAAAATTTGAACTAAAAGAGGAACCATCAGATCATAATCACGCTCCGGAGGCTTCCGAAAAAGATGTTTTTAAGGCAAATGAAACAGTAAAAAAGTTGGCAGAAGTACCAGGATTGCAACCTTCTCAAATAATAAAAGAAATTATTGTTGAATGCGACCTCGATTGCAGATTATATTTACCTTCAAACAGAGCCGCAAAACTAGAAATTGCTCGAGTGAGAACCACAACACTGAAAGAGCCGGAAAGTTTAAATAAAATTTCCATTCCGGAAACGTTAAAGATTATTGACGAAGAGCTCTTTGTATTTTCGGAGAAAGATTTTGGAGGAAACAGAGAAAGTGAAAGTTGTATCATTTCGACTTTTGTCGTTTTTTAATTTTGCAATACGTTTTCTAGAATGAAATATTTATTATTACTTTGGTTTTACATAATGAAACTTTATCATTTATCGCGATTCGAAAACGATACAACATACCGTCATTGGACTTTTCTCGAATATCAATTCGAAGTGATGGTACAACATACAGCCCCAGATCGTACCATTATTATTTTGTATAATGAGGTCAAAATCAACCGAAGCTTACTCGGAGATGTTCTATGACATTTGTAAAATTTCTTGTGATTGGAACATCTCGCTAAATCCAAAGAGAATTGTGTCAGATTTTGAAAAAGCAAGCGTAGCTGCAGCTAAAATATATTTTCCGTTGGCTGAATACAAAGGATGCCTTTTCCATTTCGGGCAAATATTATCGAGAAAAGTACAATCTGAACACTATCAGGTTAAATATGGACACTATAAATATTTAACATACAAATTCTAATGTTGAAAATCATAGTCTTCGTACCTCCTGTGGCACTATTCTGGTAATTCCCTGGGAATAGGGAATTAGGGAAAACTTTTCTATGTAATTTCTATTTTAGAATTTTTTTTCTGGCATACTGAGGTAAAAATGTAGTGGTAATTTTTTTGAAAACAAAATAAAATTGGGAATAATTTTCCCTCCCAATTTAGATATGGAAAAATTATTCCCAATTTATAAATATTTACATCAAACTTTTCTCCTTAGTAGGCCGGAATAAAATATTTGAACTGAAATTACATATAAAATCTTTCCCCAATTCCCTATTCCCAGGGAACTACCAGAATAGTGCCACTGAAGAAGTTTCCGAGTATTTTGATGCGATCATAAAAAAATTTGATCCAGACCCCACGCAAATTGCCAAATGGTTCCAAACAAATTATATAAGGTGGGTTCATGTATACCAAGGAAGACCTCAATACAGTCCAGCGTTCTGTACTATTTCTCAGAACCATGGTGATAATTTTCCTAGAACACAAAATTCGGTTGGGGCCTGACACAACCGACTAAAAATAGTAATCGGAAGACCTCATGTTGGGGATAGTCGAAGAATTGGCAAAGGAGATGATGATATGCAAAACACGCATTGAGAAATGGAAAGCTGGTGAACGCGTCCCACTAAAAAAAATGTGGGAAAAAACAGCAGAATTCTAAATGTTACTGTAAATAGAAACAATACTGATAAGGTTAATTATTTAAAAAATATTGCTCATACTATTAAGTTACATAAATAGCGCTTAATTTTAATTATCAATAAATATTTCATCAAAAACCCAAATGTTCTTTTCAGAACGACCAAAAATATATTTTATTAAGACATATTTATACAAATCCCATTTTGTAAATTAAATTTTACAATTATTGGTTGTGGCAGTTGAGCAGGCACAATTCCAAATTTAAAGATATTTAAAAAACAAACCGACTTTTGTCGGGATTTTTAAAGTTTCAGCAAAGTCGGGATATCGAAAGTCGGAATTTTGAAAGTCGAAATTTTGAAAGTCGGGAATTTGAGAGTCGGGGTTTTAAAATTCGGGATTTTGAAAGTCGGGATTTTTTTTGTCGTGATTTTGAGCCGATCCCGCCACTCTCATCGACATTGTATATCTGATCGGGGACAAGACGTATATCGTTAACCCGGTTTTGAAATTCTAATACAAATGAGTCTTCTGGACGATTATTTTAAAGTTTTCAATACAAAATTTCTGAAAATCGTATGCCATATCGTTTTTTATAGTTGTGAAAGCACCAACTACTGGCAAAAATTGTGGATCGTTTATTTCTTCAGGTCCGGCAATGCCAATTACACAGATTTGTGTTTGTTCGCACCTTTCAATTATATTTGACAAAATAATTTTTTAATATTTTTGTGATTAAGTTTAATTGTTAACGAACTTAGACTTTGAATTTTAGTAAAATCGAATCAGTAAAAATCACAATTATACCGTCGACTCTAGTAACCAATTTTTTTAATTATACATACAAAGCAAACAAATCCATCATACTTCATTTATAGAAAAATTTCAGACGGTTCCATTAGCATTTTACAGTAAAATTTTTAATTGAATGAATGCCTAAAGCGCAGCTTCAAAACTGACAATTTAATGCCACATCATCGGTATGTTTGGAAGGTACGTAATTATAAAAATTCATTGCCCTTTTGCCCAAAACACCCCCTTCTGTAGCATATAATGGTGTTCATAAACCACAAAAATGTATTTAACTTTGCTGTAAAGCAACTACACACTAATCTTCCTAACCTACATGCTGATACACATTAATCATTAAAACTTTCCCACATGCCGTTGGAATGGAATCCCATCATACCGTTTTACCAATTAAATTTAAATACATCTTATGCAAATATACATAACCAGTATACATAACAGCGCCGCATAAACATTCAACATAAATAATACGATGATGAATTATTTTTATAAATTCGCTCGACTCTCGTGTCTTATGTACAAATTTTTTGGCTGGCTCCTCTACAACTTACTTAATAATATGATTTAAAATTTAATTAATGAGATTTTGTGCTGTTGTTGCTTTTGTCCGAGAGAAAGAGAAAGAAGCACATTAAATTAAAATTAATTAAGATATATTATTTTGCTGACTTTTCAAAATAAATTTCCGTATACATTATAACTACATATATGCGATCTGTATATGTGGATTTTAAATATTTTAAGATAAATTTATAAAAAAAAATTATTTAGAATTATTACGAGATGACCCGTATATAATTGAGATAAATTTCAATTTAATAGAAATGTTTTAATGCGATCTATAGACGAGAATTAATATTATTTATTCTAATTAACGTAAATTGAATATGTATTATGCATGTTGGGCATAAATCGAAATTAGCGTAATGGATATAGCGGAAATACCAAAATATATCAATTATTCATTCATTACAAAATTAAAAATATTTGAATTAGAAAGATTGAAATTTCGCAGGCAATTCCAATGCCCCTAAGCAAGTGTATTGTTGCCTTAATTTCTGTATTATACAAAAGAAATATAGATTCAGCAGCTTTAATTAAATGTAAATCGAAACTATCAATTAAATTTAAGTTTCATCTTGATTTAACAGATTTCATCTTTATATTATTTTATTTTTGTGAATAAATCCATAATTAAGATTTAACAATCGTTCGCAAAATATAAAAGTCGAAAACAAAATTCAAGAACTAAAAAAAATATTAAATATTGCTTGAATAAGATGAACCAGAAAAAATCTTATTGAACACAAAAGCATTTTAACTTTATAATAATGGAGTGATTTTACGATTTTAAATCTGAAACAATTTTTGAGCCTCTAAGACACACCAATAATTTATCACCAAAATTTATCATAATGAACCGGACAAGTGGTGCAGTGGTTAAAGCTTCGGCACTTGGAGCTGGAGGTACTGATCACATCAGAGGCTAGATGCAAATGGAATTTTCATCATCGATTACAATCGGTGATGTTAATAAACACAATTAAGACCCTCTGATGGAGTGCAGAATTCAGCGCCGACCCACCGTCCATGTCAATGTACAGGTTGACATGGAGCTTGCAATGTGCAGGTGGTATACTGTAATTGTGTGAGTAGGTGAGTAGGTGAATGGGTTAATGATGTGGCGTGAATGCGTGGTATCACAATAGGCCAAAAATGGCCTAAGTGCCAACCACTGAAACCTTTATCATAATGAACGTATTCGTAACCGAAACGTGACCGTACTCATTTTCGAACTCAATGATTCCCGGATACAAACGACACTAATATTAAAAAAATAAAACAATCAGATTTTTAGATGCTTTTCTTAAATCGTCCTTTCAACCGAGTAGGCGTTGATGTTAACTTTTAATTAGTTTTTTCTTAAAATGGCTCATAGTAGTGGTAGAGATATCAAGAAACTGGCGGCTTCAGATGGCAACAAATGCGGTTCAACTCGGGCAGCGGCTCCAAGAAGTTAGTGAAGTCGAACCCAGTCAGTGGACAATTTTCAGTTATTATTGAAAAATTTATGTCAATTCGTATACTTAGGTTTTACCTTAAACTAAGAATTATTTTTGCATTGTTAATTAATTAGCATTGTTAGCCGATACTAGTGCTAGTATATTTGGCCGTTACATTTAAAAAATTGTAACGTTTCCATCCCTTCCGGTCTACTATAACGCACTATTCCGTTCTGGTAAGGCATTGATCAGTTCGACACAATATGCTGACAATATGAAACTTCGGGAAAAATTCATCGCCAAGTAATGATGGCAGGTAATTCGTGTATGTTCGAGCCATTTTTTGCTTTACTGACACGACAGCCATCTCGTTACATTCGAAAAGTAGGTACTTAACGTCTTCTACTTCTAAACCGCATAAACAATGACATTGGTTTGTTATCTTACATCTCTGTAGGTAGGTTTTACACTTACCATGTCCAGAGTTAACCAGAGCCGTGCTTTCATGTCTGGAATGAAGTTAAATGGATGCCTCCATTCGCTGATTCATTCCACCTTCTTGGCGATAGGTCAAACGCAATCTGCTCTATTTCATTTTTTCTCTATTTATTGTTATATTGATTTTTCGTACTATCTGCAACATGTACATGGTCACCTATTTCATTTTGGGCACTTCTTCTTGCGTGGTACAGTGCGCTCTCTTTTTGATTAGAATATCTCCCGGGAGCACGGCGGCCAGAACCATGACAGCATCTTTAGACACTGTTCGATAGCCCTTTGTTGCCTATCAGGATATTCCGCTAAGCGATTTCCAATGATCTAACGGGGTAACAGTTTGGTGAGCAGCCACGGCGTACGTGATCGTCGTCAGTATTTTGTGACTCGTAGATATCTTACAGTCTTGACCATTTTGATGTTTCGACCGTTTAATGAAATTGTTGGAGGTCGACAAGAGCCAAATTTGCCTTTTAACTGTAGATTCACTGTTTTCTCTGCAGATTGTGACATTTTATTTGAAACACACACCATTGGATCATTTTATTAATTGCGATTTGACCCTGACGCTGAAGTTCGGGTCTCGAGTTGCCATGCACCAGAATAACTTTGTCATCCGCGAATTCAATTTCGTTCAAGTCATCGATCATGCTTATGTTAAACGCGATATTCTTGACTAGAGTACCCAAAATAGAGCCCTGAGCACATCGTCTTGTTTTAAATGTTTTAATTGACAGTACCATACATGTTTCTAATCACAGCGGATCGGTTACTGAAGTAGCTCCTAAAAACATTCATAGTGTTTCTAGGGAGATTGTAGACCATTATACTTGTAATGACACTAAGCCACCCTAGATTACTAAATTACCGTTAGGCGGACTATCGCATCCTCAGTACACATACTACGACGAAAAAAGGATTGTTTGTCCGAGAACAGACCGCTCTCATCAATTCGAGGTGTAAACTGGCAGCAACATTATAGGTCTATAAGACTTCGAGGATAGTGGATCTATATCACCAAGTGTCCTAATTACTATCATTCCACCTGTTTTTCACGCCTTAAGAAAGTCACCAAAACTTAAGCGCCTGTTTAATAATTTTACTACTCCTATGATAGGTGAAGCAAACTGGCTGATTTCAGCGTTTAAGTTGTCCAGTCCTGGAGATTTGTTACGGTTGAAGTGATTCAGAGCACTGGTGACCCCTTCTCCCGTAAATAGGGTCTCTTCATTTTTTTTGTGGTTGTTTAACTGCTATTGGTGGCGATCACGCTCATTTCTGCGTGCGACCCAGTTTTGTCAGGTGTTTCGTCAGGTGTAACGTCAGGCAGAAATAAGCTGAGTAACTCCAAGCGTGTGTCATGCCACGTATCAGTGACGACTCCATTTGCCTTCCTAATAGTACTTAAAACTTGAAGAGGTCTAGCCTTACCAGTGGAAAATTGGTATACAAGACCCTATGGGTCTTTATTACCATGTTACATAACATACCGTTGGCAACTGTTGTGTTTCGCTTTAAATACTTCATGGAAGTTTTTATTTTTGCCCCTCTAAAGAAAGACAATTTCTACTATTTTGCTCTTTGGCCAGTCGGTGGACAGTTAGAAGACGAGTTCGAGAAAGTGATCTGACTGCACATAGAGCAACAAATGGGCCACAATTGATCCCAGCCAATTCCCAAAAGCTCATATTCAGTTCGCTCGAGAGCATTTGGTTTGGATAGAAGAACAATGGAGAACAATCCTGTTCTCTGGCAGGTGCGGGATGTGTTTACATAGCAACGATGAACCGAAGAGTGTACCGAAGGTGCAGGATAATGCGAGACCGCATACGACTGGTATAGTGTCCCAGTGTGGATGTGCTTGTTTTGTAGTGGCCAGTTCAAAGTTCGGCGAATATTTATTAGACGAGCAAAAAAAGTACGAGCCAGAGATATTGCTCCAACGAGTCTGCAGGAGCTGCAACAGGCGATCGCAGAGGAATGGGAAGCGATACCCCAAGATTTGCTGAAAACTTTGATGAGATAAATTTACATGTGAAACTGTGAACTTCAGATGTTGACCTCAAAAATCACTCACAAGGTACCACTGGACCCCAACAAACATTGGGGTTTTTGAAATTTTTAAACTTTTGTTAATGTGCCAATTTTTTGCACTCAACTGTATATTTTCGGTAATTCCACGAACAGTATGGAGGAAGCAAACAAAGGCGGCTTATGTGAACTCCATGTGAAGAAACGAGTTTACATAACGCTTTGGTATCTAGCTAACACGAATACGTTTTGAGTACTAGGCACTGGCTAGTTAGGTGTGCGTACAATCATATTAAATGGTGAAAGGAAGACAAAGAACAACAAAGAACCGCATCCATATTCCAGCAACTAAAATAATTTCCTCGTGTATTCGAATGTATTGATGAAAGTCACATACCAATACTTAACCCTAAATACAGTTCAAAAGACTATTACAATCACATGAAGTATTATAGTATATTACTGTAGCGCGCCCGAACAAAAGTTGTACATCATCATGTTGGGAGCATGTTACATACATGACAGTCAACAACCACAAGTCGTTGATTTAAGACAGATGCTTTTCATTGAGAAATTCCGCCTATCCGTGACTTAGGCAATCTTTCTGATTCGAAAAAACATATAAAAACATTCTGCGACAAGAATGGTAGAGGAACGTGCCTTTGGACTCCTAAAAATCGATTAAGGAGATTAGCAACATTCGAAAATCTATCAATTGATTTGTGCAAATTGTACTATTGCTATACATGTCTGCTCCACAACATCTGTATCGATAATAATGATGTTATTAATAAAGAGGGAGGAATTGAACCAACAAGTGAAACATGAGTATAGGAAAGTCTCATCATAGAAGAAAACGATTACAGAAGAAAATATTTGTTAGAAGAAATGTTTCCTAGTAGTATTTGAAAATAAATAACTAAAAGTTTTTGTAAATTTAGGTATCTATCATACATTTTTAGTGTTTCCAAATACTTGCGGTGGTCGATTGGAAAGCAGTCATTATTGCAATCCTCATCTGGAATATTGCAGATAAAGAGGCCCAACAACCAAGCGAATTTCAATCAGCATTTTTGAATTGTCAAACAAGTTTAGTTGGAAAGAGTTTGAAAAAAAACGATCGATTCACTAACCGTAAGTATTCAAGCTGTTCCTTAAAACAAGTTGCTTAACCTGGCTGTAACGCGCACTTACGCAATACCGTAAAAGTTAAGTTACATGAAATTACAATCGAACTGACAAAATTGGCGAAGTCAACGCAATGAACGGATGGAAGTGTCATGTGTAATACATTTATTATCAAATAAAAATAAATATATTGGAAAAACAAAATTAAATTAAAAGTAAGCTAAACTGAGCGCAGAAATTTATTTTTTTCACTTTAAAATTTTAATCGGGTGTAGGACGGACTGTTAGACCGCTCTAGTTCCCTGTGATTGTCAGGAGTAATGTATCCACCATGCGATTCTTCAAGTAAAGGTAGCTGCCTTAAAATTTGTTGCATTTTAATGTTCAATGGGAATTCGAAGCCGTTCGGCAAATCCCACTCTTTGGAGATTCTCATGCCAAACCTTGTTAAAAGCCTTGAATATAGCCAAAGCAATGAAAAAGGCCTCTCCATGTTGTTCTAAAGCGACATTCCATTTGTTGAAATGCAACATACGTGAAGAAATCGGAAATCCAACGAAAGCCATACTGTTTAATGCTGTATAAGATAGCGGGAGTATAAAATTGGAAAAACAATCAAAGCAAAATTATAGAAACAACTAGCTTGAATATTCTCAAGTACAAACGACAAATTCTTTAAAAATTGTAAAAATGAAATATTTTAATGTTGGATATGATTTATGAGCTCAAGAAGTACGTGCAATTTGATTTTAGAGCTGCTACACCTTATCACGAGTTTACTAGCGCAACAAAAGAGACTACACTGCTCGCCACAAGTTGCAGCACTATCATAAAAGAGAATTTATTTACCAATGGAAATTTTTTTATTAATTTTGTATCTCTTTTTTCACAAAATAGAACATCCCAGCGGAATTAAATATTAAAAGTGATCCTTAAAGCGATAAATTGATTGATCTCCGATATATAAGAACTCGGTATATGAATTATCTTGGAATTTTACAATAATCCGTCTTTCCGCCATTTCACAACCAATCTTTATGAAATTTGGTTTCTAGATTGATTTTTGATTGAAATATAAATTTTAGATGAAAAAATGGTATATGTGCATTTTACACGATTACAATTGATTTTGAGCTCTAGAGAAGTTAACTATAGGGTTTTCCAATAAGAGTGATATGATTTCTTTAAAAAAAACACAATAATTGTTAAGGAAATTGAAATGTTATGCAAATCCAAATCCTTTCTCAAAATCCGCCAGGTTCTGGTTTGAGACAGTCCTAATTTTTGAGAACGTCTTGGAATCGACAAATTGCGGTCTTCAAGCAACACTTGCCTGAACGGCAGCAATATTTGCATTACTTCGAGCGTTTCCTTGTCTTATTGGCACTTGAACATTATGTAAAGAAAATGTACGCTCAAAATTTTCAACAATTCGACGAATAGCGAGCACACTTGGACGATTATTACAACTATAAAATGCCAAAAGCGCACGAAAAGTTGCAATTGGAGAACGATTATTTTGATAATAAAACTGAATAATTTGTGTACGTTGTTCTTGCGTATATCTCACCAAGATGAAATTGTAAACATTACTGAATACAATGAAACAAAAAATTACAGATCATGACATATTACAAATGGCTGAAACGTCACTTAAAAATCATATCATTCCTATTGGAAAACCCTTTATTTGTTAATTAATAATTGTAAAATTTACATCGCATATAGGGATAGTTCGGACAAAATTTACTGATTAGCATTTGTCCTATAATTTTTTGATTTTCTGAAGCATATAAGTTTTTTCAATTTTCGATCAAAATCTTAAAAACCCTACAAGTTCCAACCCTACATTTTCACTATAAGTTTTTGATAATCTGTTGCCATGTAAGTTATGTTCAGTTTCTGATCAATATTTACATGTAGTCTCAGCATGGAAAATTCAGGGGAAAGTTATGGATTTGAATTTTCACTATAGTTTTTTGATTTTCTGAGGCCAATGAATTTGGTCCGAACTACCCCTGTATGTGAAGCAAACTTTACAATTAATTATTATCAAATAGTTAAGTTCTGTACAGCTTAAAATCCATTTTAATTGTGTAAAATCTACTGGTAATATACACT
The DNA here is from genome assembly GCA_932526605.1 of Nephrotoma flavescens. Classification (NCBI taxonomy): domain Eukaryota; kingdom Metazoa; phylum Arthropoda; class Insecta; order Diptera; family Tipulidae; genus Nephrotoma; species Nephrotoma flavescens. The sequence continues at coordinate 79,962,871 of OW052220.1, forward strand.
TGGGTGCAAAAAATCGCACATTGCTCAATTTTCCACAAAAGTTCAAAAATATCAAAAAAATCCAATATTTGTTTTTTTTTTAATGCAGATTCAAAGTCTATTTCAATACCTATCCAGTGGTACCATTTTTGTACTTGTACCATGCCAACAAAGTAATTGAAAATCCCAAACAATAATCCTAACCCATACCACCAACTAACTAAAGTGAAAATCCTAACCAATACTACTATCCAAATTTCATCGTAATTCTTTAAGAAATGGCGGAAAAGTGAATATTATTAAATTTCAAGATTTCATATTCCGAGTTCCTTTACTTCGGAGATCAATCAATTTATCCTTTTCAGGATCACTTTTAATATGTATTTTATTAGAAAACTAATAAAAAATTTCCAGTAGTAATATAACAAAAGAAATTCTCTTTTGAGATAGGGCTGCCATTTGTGGCGACTAGCGTAATCTCTTATTTTCCGTTGACAAATTTTCGCTATCTTATACAGCATTACTGTTTGTCTGAAATTAGTTTATGTAATTTCCAGAAACTTCACTAGATGTTGGTTAATGCATTTATCAAAGAGCAACGGCTGACACAGTTAAAATCCGATAGTTTGAGCGGTAAGATTTTTCACAATCACGTTTCAGAACCAATTGTACCTTAGCGCTCTTGCGACCGTTCGGGAATTTACATCACTTACAGGAAAAAAAGAAAATGTTTAGGTAATATTGGAGCAACTAGCAAACTCCATCAATATTAAAACTGAAATTCCTTCGGATCCATTGGCCTTGACATATTGGGTTGTGATATAATAAAAACAAATGGACCAACCAGACGGCACAGGCTGAAGCTTTGGCGTTTTGACTAGAGAACCAGGTACCGGTTCTAAACGGGAATTTTCGTCATCAACGCTGGCATGGAGCTGTGCAACGTGCAGATGTGTAGATGGTTCTAAATAAATCAGACCTGTAGCCCTACGTTCACGATTTGGCAGTAGAAGGAAGGGCGTGAAAAGCGAGCCACAAAAGAGTTGGGAGTGTGCCGCTCACAGAACAGATTGCAAAGATGTTGATGTCCACACATTTTGTTAGTCACAAGACGAAGGAAATTGGCAAAATGGATGGTAAGGCTATCAATTTTATATTTACGAGGATTATGTTTCGCCCCGCGAAGAGGCACATTTCGTAGAAAACTATCCCAACGAGAGATAAAAAGTCAAAGAAAAGAATAAACTATAAAATTAAAAACAATCTCGAGCGAAATCATAAACTGAGATTAAGATTGTTCTTTACTAAATTAAATTTGATTTTGAACCTAACCTAAAAATTAAATTTCATTGAGTCTATTTATAAATTTTTTCATTACCATTTGAACCTACCAAGTATAAAAACTCAGAATTTACACATACCAAACAATCCCTGGGCCTCTGTCGGGAAATTTCTGAGTTAGTTTTCAATTTTTTTTTTTGGAAATTATGAATAATTATTTTTGGAAAAAAACCAGTCAACCATTTTAGTCACCTCTTACAATAAAATTGGAATTATAAAATAAACTTTATCAATTCTGGCCAATGCTGAAAATTGAAAGAAATATTCCCATTTCTTAAAAGCGGTTTTGTTTAAATTTGGTTTGCTGTTCATTTGAAAATATCAACAATTTTTTAACTGAGGCCGGTCCCTTGTTAGAAATTCTGTTGTCCAAATTCGGGATTTATGTAGACCCAGTTTTCCGAATAAGCAATTTACCATAATAATAGTAATGGTCATATCTTTGAATCTTCTATTTAATATTTTGTCGATAAAAGCAAAAACCGCACTAACGCTAGACTTTGTTGGAAATGGATTCATGTGAACTTACCAGGAACCATTTCTTTAAATGCTTTGAAATTCTCTAAATTATTAGAATTTTTCGCCGGCTACTTTAATAATTTTTTTAAATTTCTTTTGTTTTTTTAAATTAAGAAACATAATTTTCCCCCTACTAATGGAAAAACTCCGACTGGGTAAATCGATTCGAAATTATTCCTTTAGTAGGGTTACAAATATTAGTAAAATAGAATACAAATTTGAAAAAATGATTAAAGTAGCCGGCGGAAAATTCGAATAAAGAGAATTTCAAGCAAATTGTATTCCGATTGGAGAAATTTCCACCGATTTCAAGAACACGACCCCAGGTGTACAATTATGAAACGCGGATTTCAGACAACAGATGGTGTGCCATTGCAGTTTGTGTTATAAAAATTTAACACTACCCTATTTTGCAGTGTCATCAAAAGTTAAAACCGTTAAAACCTGGGAAAACAGTTCGCTGCTTGAAAAAAGGCCAGAATACCGAAAAAGGGAACACAGTCATTTTTCTGCATGACAACGCTTTATCACTTACGTTAAAACTCGTTTGCGACACGTTGGAATTACTCAACTGGGAAGTTCTACCCCATGCGGCTTACTCACCAGACTTGGCTCCTTCCGATTATCACTTGTTTGGATCGATGGGTCTGGCTGAGCAGCGCTTTGGTTCGCACGAAAATGTAAAAATATGGCTCGATGAAGGGTTCGCATTAAAAAGGAATGATTTTTACTGGTGTGATACTTACAAATTGCCCGAAAGCAAGGAAAAATGAATACCAAGCGATGGAGCATACTTTGAATAAAGCATTTCATACTTGTACTGGTAATACTGAAAAGACCATACGGGAGATCTGAGATTAACCAAAAAATAGTAGCCTATGTCACCATTACTAACATTTGAACTAAAATTTTGTTGATGTGTCATGGTGCTAAAGTAGATTTGCTGTGAATCCTCAAGGGTTTTCTATCATTTCGATCAGTGGCTGAAAATTATTCAAATGTTTAGCTCGCGTGTGCCAACTGTTCGTAAACATAACAATTTTAATGTGTCACGGGCAAGAAATTGCACATTTAAATATTTTGTTACACTTTATTTATGTAAACACAAACTTACATTTAAGTCATGCTCAAAACCTTAAATATCTGTTCGTATGCAGTATTTATACCCCGTATAAATTTGCGGATTTCCTTAACAACATATTTCCAAGATAAAGATGTCAAATAAAGAAGAGACAATAAAGCGATTTAATTGAAGTAATTGGTTTTGATTTAAAACGAAAATTTTCTGTTTACGAGATAAGTGACTTTTTAAGATGTTTAATAAAATTTCGCTGTAAACAAAAAATGTGTGTGTGTTTGTTGTTTATCTCAATACAAAAAGCTCATTAAAGACAAAACAGTTTTCTCGAGGAAAAAAAAAATCTTTCACAGTAAATAAAATTGGATGTGAATGACTATTATCGTACGGAAGAAAAAAGCTTTATTTCAAAAGCACATTTTTTTTTTATTTATTTTAATTCCTTTCGTTTTATTTTTTTGTGCAAATAATCGTTAGTTATGAAATTTGAAGACGAGAAAAAGCATAAAAGCAACAAAACTAAAATTTAATTAAAAATAATTTCTAGATTTTTTTTATCTTATGTAGTCAAAGACGAAGATATTTAAAATAATGAAACATTCCGTTTTCATTTGCGCTACGAAAATATTTTTCTGCACAGAGCACAAAAATTTATATAAAGCACTTATAAAAATAAAGTGTTTATTTTTTGTGTCATCCGTACCAATATTGGAAGCATTTGCCGAAATCGAGTGTCTTATATGCGCCGCGATTCGTTCTAAGTAAGTAAGCTTTAAATATACGACAATTGCAAACAACATAATATTGTATCTCGCGGAGATAAATCATTTTAAAGATGATTTCTTGTTTTGTATCTTTCGTTAAAGAAATTTTATAAATTTTGTGTATGCGTGTTTATGAAGCATATTTTTTAAAACATCGCGCGGTTTTTTAAATATTTGTTGTTTGTGTAGTACCGAGTACATAAAGCAGCATACGATACAGTTTGTTTATGTGCATGGTGGACCAATAAATCATTTTGGGAAATATTCTGTTGTCATTGCTTGTATGAATTATAGATTAAAAAAAATTATCTTTATGGGTTTGGTGTTGAACTTTAAGAATTTTTTTTTTATTATATATGGTTTTTATATATTGCATCTACAGATTTAAACATTTAAAATTACATTAAGCGATTGGATTATATTACTAACAAAGACCTTGCATCAGTTAAAAATAAACACATAAATCATTGGAAGAACTCATTCTGAATCGATTTTTAGTTTACATAGGTCGTAGTCAATTATTGTTTAACAGTGCGGGCTTAATGTTTTGAAACAGGTTCATTATCTTCCGTATTATTGAATTCACGGAATTGTTGCTCGAGAATTTGGATTTGGAGGCCAAATTGTATGCAATAAATTTCAAGTGAATTCTTTGAACTCGTGCTATCGACTGCATTAATCAAAGTATAAACGATAGATAAACTTTTTCAAGCACATTTAGATTTCGTTTTTTAAGCAACATTTGTTAGATGTCGAGAAGATCAATCAGATATGATTAGTGGACCGGAGGTACGATCTAAACACCATCACATATGGCACCGGTAGCTATCTTAGCAATGTGTTGTTTAAACGAAATTGAAAAAAGCTGAAGTACGCCCATCTGGAAGCAGCAAGTTCTACATTAGAGAACAAGTACGTTGACGACATGATGCCCTGAGCGATTTCCATAACACAAATAAATAATATAATATCGGGAATATTTAGCACATGAGCTAAGATCTGTCATTGTAAACGTTCTGGATGTTAAGGGCTCAGAAGAGCCTTAAAACATGTTGATGCCTTCAGTTTTAGAAAGCAAACTTCAAAATGTATCCCTGTTAAACTAGCCTTCACCCCATCTTGTTCAAATTGGAAAAAACAATCAAAGCAGAATTTTGAGCAACAACTAGTTTGAATATTGAGCTGCTACTTCTTCACACAAATACTACCCCCAATTTATCAAGTACAAATTCTTTAAAAATTGCAAAAATTGGATATTTTAAGAAATACGTGCAATTTGAATTTAGAGGTGCTACACCATAGCACGAGTACTACCTCCGATGATAACCTAAAAAGTCAAAATCAATCGAGTATTTTTTTAAACTTTTGGGACAAATTTTTTAATTAAAATATTCAAAGATTGAATTTTTTGCGAAATAAAAAAACACATAAACTGTGTTTATTAAGTTGCATACGAGCCCAAGAAATACGTACAGTTTCAATTTTGAGCTGATGAAGATAAATTCTTTTAAAATTACAAAAAAATTTACATTTGAATGTTGGATATGATGAAATGATTTATGAGTTCACGAAACCCGCGAAGCTAGAATTTTCTACTCCAAAATCATCTCAAATACAAACGACAAATTCTCTCAAAATCGCAAAAATTAAATATTTTAATGTTGAAAACGTCGTACCGATTTATGAGCACACGAAATACGTTCAGATTTATTTTTAACTGGTACTTAGCACGAAAACTACTTTTAATTTGTGAAATACAAATGACAATTCTTTTAAAATTTCAAAAATGAAATATTTCAATATTGGATTGATGTAGCGAAAGATGACCTCACAAATTACGAGCAGTTTGATTTTTAATTTGTTACCCCTTAGCACGAGTACCACCATAAATTTCTCAAGTAAAAACTCGCAAAATTCTTTTAAAATTGCAAGAATTTAACATTCCAAGTTTGAGAAGGAAATTGAGAATTTAATATAGCGCAGCTTGATGAGCTACTAGTGAAAGCGAGCAGTCACGGCAAATCATTGGGGCCCTAAATCAAATACCAAATCAGCGTCTGTTCGCAAGGTTGGCGCGGCTGAATCGGATGCCTGCCTTGTTAGAACTGGCTTGCTATATTAACGTGTTCAATGTACGACTGGGTAACTTTTAGACTTATCACGAATACGTGACCAGTAGGTGGCTCGTGAAAAGTGGGTTAAGCAGCATGCCAATTACCTACACTCATAAAAACCATCAAGTTATGAACCCGATACAAAGGCATCAGAATAATTTATCGGATTCATCTCAATAACGACATCGAAATTGTATACACGGATTCATGGACACCGCTATTTTAAAATAGGAAAATGAAACGTGCTAAGGTCCGGAGATCTCCAGAAGTCTTTTCTCTCTTTCGATCCGAAATTTACAAACTAACGTGTGATGTGACCACTACAAGTGTTTAGATAGTCACTACAAGTGTTAAGAGGAGAAGTTGATGTCGACTTTCTCGTGCGAGTCACGTCAGAAATCCCATTTTGGAAATTCCACAGTTTTCTTATTTGTCGAGTAGTATTTGTGCATAATGTACTTTGGAAGATAATGTGGGATTTCTGACGTGATTATCACACCAGAAATCCCATAGACCCGTTTAATGATTAAAGCATATGCTTTGCTTTGGTTTAATTGTGCAAAAGAATTGATCAGGATTTTTCCTAGAACGGCTGTATTTGCCTATCTACATGCGATATGTACAACCTCTATTGAAGTAGATCAAATATGTAAGAAAATGTCGTAGTTTTCCAGTCACAATGTTATGACTAAATGTACATAACCTGATAAGACCAGAATTCAATAGTGGCATACTCCATATAACCCAGAATTGGGAACATAGAAACCCTTAATTCAACCCTAATTTCAAAATATCAATTTCTGAAAAATTTCACATGGGTGATTTCTGGAAATCCAACTTTTTATTAATGAAATCGCTTAAACTAGTCAAAATTAACATTCAGATCAAATTTGACGATTGTGTGTCAAAAATATAAAATTTTTCAGAAATTGATATTTTGAAATTAGGGTTCGACAAAGGGCCTTGTAAGTGCGATTCTGGCTGAAGGGGAGTAGGCAAAATCATGAAATTTAATACGAATATTCACTTCAACTATTTTAAGGGATTTCATTAATAAAAAGTGGGATTTCCAGAAATCACCCATGTAAAATTTTTCAGAAATTGATATTTTGAAATTAAGGTTTCTATGTTCCCAATTCTGGGTTATATGGAGTATGCCGCTATTGAATTCTGGTCTTATTAGGTTATATACATTTAGTCTAAACATTGTGACTAGAAAACTACGAAATTTTCTTACATTGATCTACTTCAATAGAGGTTGTGCATATCGCATGTAGATAGGCAGATACAGCCGTTCTAGGAAAAATCCTGACCAATTCTGGAGGAGAACTAAATTAGTTTTGACATGCACAGTTTTGCACAATTAAACCAAAGAAAAACATATGCTTTAACATTTTCTCCCAAAGTACATTATGCACAAATTTTACCGGTAGACGCACAAAATTGCACAATCAAATACTACTCGACAAAATAAGAAACCGGTGGGATTTCCAAAATGGGATTTCTGACGTGACTCACGCGACTTTCTCATCCAACGGCGAGTGCAGCGGCGCATTTTCGACTTCCGTCCTGCCAATATGCGGATATGCACGGTTAGATTAAACACTAAAAAAATTAATCAAATTGAAAATCAAATTGACTGAAGAGACATTCCACCAGTATAACTCATGCTAGAACATAAAATGGCGATCATATTGACAACGGTCAAAAGCTCGGTGTTTTCAAAGATACATGCAAATTATTAATAGCCAGATGTCACTAAAAATTCAGACCGGACCAATGAAAACCACAAGCCCGAATCAAACATCCAGGAGCAGAGGCAAGCTATCCAGTCATCTGTAACTACGGCAGCAGAAAATGTAATTGAAGAAACACACCCAGGTCATGAAATAATTGGTTTAACGATTAGTGCCATAAACAAATTGTTAGCACGCAATACTAAGAGCTCTCACACGATATATATCTGCGTCAAAAAAACCTCATCAAAATTCCTCCGACGAAAAAGGCGCGAATTTATAAAGAAATGCATTGAAAACATCACCTTGCAAGCGAAAAATGGAAACTCGATAGACTGTTTTGCAAACGTCCGCAAATCTTACTAAAGACTGCCACAAAAGATCCACTACCACCAAAAACACGAATGGCGAACTGAGAACAAACGTGGCTGATGTTCTCTCAGTACGACAAACCTACTTTAAAAATCTACTAAATTGGACTGACGAAATCACACCTATTCGAGCTGTTGTTCCACCGGGCGATGAGACATTTTTCCTATACCCAGATTAGAGGAAGAAGTCGCAGCCATTAGTAGATTAAAAAATGAAAAAAACTTCCGGTATCGAGTAAATCCCCGCAGAATTATTAAAACAAGGAGGAGCTACCCCTACATCTTGTTCTTACGAGCTAATCGTGATGATCTGGATAGGGCGCTCCTAATTATTTTTCTATCTGTCATTGTCCGCAGAACTAACGGCCAATATACTTGAAGTTGTGTTTGATCTCTAGGGACATCTCATGTTCAAGAATTCTTGAAAAATAATTTTTGCTACTAAATTGTATAACTCTCTACTTTGAAAAGAAAAACACGATCTATTTTTACTGTCTGAACATGAGTATCTTCCCATTAGTGCTAAATACAACAGGTTTTTTGTCTGTGTCATTAATCATAAGAGGGGTACCGAATTAAAAAAGTCCGAATTAAAAAAGTTCTTTAAAAATGAATTAAAAAAGTTGATTTTTGTATGAACATCTGCTACTTATTTTAATTCATGGTTTTAACTTAAAATTATGAATTAACCCATTCCCGCAAATGACGGCTATAGCCGTCAAATTTTTGTTGATATATATGCAAATGACGGCTATAGCCGTCATGCATATTTTAATTAATAAAAAAAGGAACATCATTCTTACGAAGTGTACTAATGCATTTATTTGTTAATTATTCAGTAATACATCTAAGAAAAAAAGATGAAACATTCCAGATAACATATTAATTGTTTTTTTGTGCGATTTTTCATGATAAAAAATTCGATATATTTCCACCTTCAGAGACAAATGACGGCCATAGGCGTCGTATTTTTGGTGATGTATGTATATGCAAATGACGGCTATAGCCATCATGCATATTTTAATGGTTCATCTATATGTTTCATTTTATAGGCGTAATATTTGAAAAATTAATCCGACGAGATATATAAGAATTCATTTATTTAAATAGATTATGTACATTATGTACTTTAAATTACTAATTAAAATTAATTAAAATATGCAAAACGTCATTTGCCTACATATCACCAAAAATTCGAAGGCTATAACAGTCATTTGAGGCAACGGATTAACTAAAATATGCAGGACGGCTATAGCCGTCATTTGCCTACATATCACCAAAAATTTGACGGCTATAGTCATTTGCTCTGCAGAGAAAAATGATGTGATGAGCAAATGACGGCTATAGCCGTCGAGAGTTTTCATGGAAAAACTGTGAGAAAATGTAATAATTTTCACTTCCAAACATATAAAGAATGCTCAATTTCATATGGCAGTCATAATCAATTGAAAAAAAAGTGTTGTTCTGAGCACGGTCATCGATATAAAAGTGTGCGGGAATGGGTTAAAAAAAGCGATTTACAAAAATGAGAAAAATCAAAAATGAATTAACAAAGGCTTACACTATTTCATTTTTAAAACACTTACCTTAATTCATTTTCAAAATGAATTAGAAAAGGCAAATTTTATTTCATTTTATAAATTAAAAAATCTTAATTCGACTTTTAACAAATATTCAGAAATGTGCATTATTTTGGGCTAAAGTTTACTTTATGTATATGTACATCGGGAAAATCAGGTAAGGAGTATAAATTTTTAAATGCAGGATTGTTTATCAACAGTTTTTAGCAGGGAGAGGCTAAATTTTTCCGGAAAATTGTCCTATTTTCCGGGAAAATTTTAACTAAAAAAAATAAAATTGCGTATTATTCTATTATTACTAATAGAACGTCTATAATACGTACAAATGTGTAATCTTTATTAAAATTTGGATATTAGGATTGTATCTTAACAGTTTTTCAACAGTACAAATATTATTTCCTGGATAATTTTTAAATTTTTCCAGGAGAATTTTGAAATTCTTTCAATTTTTTTTACTTAGTTTGACACAAAGGATTGTACAAATTGTGGAAAAGCGGGGGTTTGGGAGCCCCTATCCTCTAGGGTATATAAACGAAATAAAATTACATTAAAAAAAAATTTATATATACGAAAGTGGATTCTTTTAACATTTGTGGCACTATCAGAAGAAGCGATAAGAACGAGAGAAACTCTTTGATCTGTGTCTGCAAGGTTGACGAAGCAATAATAAAAAATAAAAAATAATATTGAAAAAAGTAAAAAATTTTCAGGAAAATCAAAAAATTTTCCGGAAAAATTTAGCATTTTTTTGCAAACAATCCTGCATTTAAAAATTTTCAAAATTTATATTCCTTGTAAAGTAAAATTACACCTTATTTTGCATTGCAAAATTTTTACGTGCCAAATTCAAATTTAAACGCCAAAAAATTCATTTGTTTCATTTTATAAAAAGGCTTATATTATTTCATTTTACAAACTGAATTAAGAAATGCCTTTTTAAATTCATTTTATCGAACTTTTTTATTTCTTTTTCAACTCTGATTTTAATTCATTTGTAAAATGAGTTAAAAACACTTATTTTAATTCAGAAAAAAAAAACTTTTTTAATTCATGTAGCCATCATAAGATACATTTTTAATTATTTGCACTATGCATTCCCTGAATTTTTACAGTAATTCTGATAATTAGTAGTATAATTTTTAGAGAAATTTAAATATATTTTTGAGTCAAATTAACCATTCTGTAACTAAACTGGTCGAAATAAAGTGGTTTTATATTATTCCGTTAATTTTATTATAATTAGATCCAAGAAAACTGTATTCTTCGATACTATTCCGTCTTACGTAGGTAATATCACTAACTCAAACACCGGCCAGAACCCAACGTATGTTTAATCATACGTCAAACGCAATTTTTGTTTAATCCTTTTATTTAATAGGTGGAAAGTTTTATATATATTTGTGACTTATTACGCATTGCAAAAACAATTAACTAACCTATAAGAAAACCACTGTCAAAAATTAAATTAGTTCAGTGTATTAATTGAGGTACTAAACACGTTGAAAAATGTATCCGCAAAGGTAAGTTTCAAATTTAATAATTATTAATTATAAAAAAATGAGTTTTTTAAATGTTTGGTGATTTAGTTTAAAGATAAATGTGTATTCTTTCAATTAATGTAAAAATTAGTTTATTGTGTATTTTAGTATAATAATTAATTAGCTTATTATATCAGTGTATGATAAATCATACATTGGGCTGTTATAATATTTCACAAATAGTGAAATTTTATTATAAATGTGCCTATGTTATAAAATACAGTTTTGTGATCGATTTTTTTTAGATTTAATTGCGAGCGCGACACCGAACAACTTCTGAAATATTTTGAAGAGTTAACCGATAATGATTTAGAATCTGTAAATCTACAAAACGTTGATAATTTCGAAGTTGTATTAGTACCACCCAATGATGTTGATGATAGCAATAAAGATGACTCCAACAGCGATGATGAGTTTAGCGAAAATTTTGAATCTTTGGGGAGAAAAATTCTGGCGGGTAAGGGCGAGCTTCATGTGACAGTCGAAGGTGAAAATTACGAATTGCCAGATATTTTGCCTTTATGCTTTAACGAAAATGTACAAGAACCAATAACTGAACTTGAACCAGGAGTATCTGTTGTAAGTGAAACGGAACCACAGCATGAAAACCCTACCAAAAAATCTAAACGAAGAAAAATTAGGAACTGGACGGAGGAAATGCTCACTTCACCACTTGGCCCGACGAATATAAACTGTAATTTTCGTCCAGCAATTGTCGAACAGTTTATTAACCAAGATCTACAGCCCGTGCAGTTTTTTGCCACACAGCTAACGGAACAATGGCTCTTTTGCGCAACAAATTCAATGGCCGTGTTATCTCACGTGGTGGCGATGTCAATTGGCCGCCAAGATCATGTAATTTGACACCGTTGGACTTCTTTCTTTGGGGTCATTTGAAAGATAAGGTGTACGTCAATAAGCCAGCAACAATTCAAGAGCTAAAGGATGAGATATTTCGGCACATTAACGGCATAGAACCTCAATTATGCCTAAGCGTCATCGAAAATTTGGACCATCGGGTGGAGGTGTGCCGCCGAGGTCATGGCGACCATTTGGCCGATATTTTGTTCCATACATAATTGAACCATACCATATTATCATAATAAAAATAATTGGCAATAATTTCCTAAATAATTTGTGTTTTATTCAAAATCAACATCGGCCCTTAAAATTTAACCACCCTTTATAGAACTCGAATTAGATTCAACAAATGGTATTGGCCATATTTTCGTTTTGTGTTGAATGGTTCTCTAGTCAATCTTTCTATTTTATATAAAATTAAAAATCCCAAAATTAGATTACTTCCCTTTATTCGATCGATCGTAATTGCTTTGTTGTCAGAGAACTTACATACGAAAACTACACATTTGCCAAATAAAAAACCTGGCCCAAGACATCAAAACAAACAAAGTAGATATGATGGCCTAAATCATTTAATTGTCATAAGTGACACTCAAAAGCGGTGTGGTGAATGTGGCAAGTGTACCAAATACATATGCGAGAAATGCAACATCGGTCTGCAACCAACAGTTTGTTTCAAGCAGTACCATACTGCTTAGGTTATAATCATTTTTATTTTTATTATTAAATTTTTATTTTTTTATCAAACTGAATTATATTTTATGTTCCTAAATTGCTAAAGTACTTGAAGTACAGTGTTAATTATGAACCTGAATTGTAGTACAATTTTATTTATAAAAATAATGATTAAATTAGTTAATTACTTAAAATACTCAATGGGTTTTATTTTATCCACTTCTGCCCAAAGTATGATATAACATATGTGCTCCAGATCTCTCCCCACTCATCCAAATTAATCCTTACCGAAACTGTGTGCTCCAATTGCTTATATATTTGCCAGAACCAAATTTCTTCGAAATCGGTTCACTTGATCATAGTTTGGGTTCTGGCCGGTTAATGAAACTAGCAAAAGATTAGCATTTTCTTCACATTCGTATTTTAAACACCATTTTCACCATGGCAATTAAGACCTTTAATTCTTGTTAACCACAATATTTTAACTTTCTTCACTAATAATAAACAAGATTTACTTTCATTGCTGATTTTCATTTTTAAACGACCTTTAAAAACTATGTTGGAACTAATTTCCATGATACAGCCGCAGCCGGCACAATACAATAATCATCACCTTTAATACCGACTGATTAACGCAGACAAAACATAATAAACATTAAAATAAAAACAGACTTCATCATAATAATTATAATCATCATCATCATCATCAGCATCATCATCACGAGATCATTATAATTTCATTCATTATTATGTTGTGTGTTGCTTTCAAGAACTCAGAAATTCTTCTCGTTTTTTTTTGTATTTTAAATAAAACAACAATCCCATTTTCAAATGACTTCATTGCATGCGTGAACATATGAGAACGTTTTATAATGACATTCACAACAAACTACAAAAAAAAAGAACGTCTTGTGATGTGTTTGTCGTTTTGTTGTTTTTGTTATTTGTTTATTTATTTGTTTAGTTTAGTTACGTATGTAAATATACGAGTATTCATTCTGTTTTGTTTGCTAGATTTTTTTTTAATTTTTTTTTTTTCGGAAATCTTTCTTAATTTTATTTATTTCTTAAATATAAATAAATTACACTTAATTCTTATTTTTTTTTTGTCTTATTTAATTCTTATTTATTTTTAAACGTGTCAACACAAAAAATAAGTGTTTAAGATAAATTACAAATTATTCATTTCTTTTGTGCGTTCGTCTCTTTGGTTGTTTGTTTGTAGTCTTGTACACACCGTGTCTCGTATATTTGGGTATTTCATGTACAATGTACTACAACGGCGCAATTAAACAAAAGATGTTGGATAATAGAAAATAATTAAGATATTTTTAATAATAGTTTTTAAGTAAAATTAATTTGTGAACGTATTTTATACATTTATTTATTTATTTATACATTTTTATTAAGACGGAAGGAAGGAAATATTAACGTGAAAGCATAAAGTTATGAAATATTAATTTCCTTTTTTTAATGTAGCAAAAAGTATAAAAGTAAAAATTACTTTTTGTATCTCGATCCAGGAAATTCAATTAATGTCTTTGATAATTTCGTTCGTTCGTCTTATATTATTTGCTGTGTACACGATGATATAGTAAAATACCATCCGACTGTTTGCGTTACTCTTACTACCCTTTTTATTATTTCTTTCGAGTATAAATCATCTAATAAGTTTTATTGTTGTAGATGGGGGTAATTTGGACTGATACTTTAATAGTGGAAAATATACTCGTACTGTTTATCGATGGGAATCTCGTCGTTGCATTCATCAATTATTTAAAATCAGATTATTTATTGATATTCTAGTAATTTGTCAAACCGGAACATTATATCCGGGAGGCAATTAAGAGATGTGGTGTGTTCAGCCAAGTTAGAATTTTATGTAAAATATTTCAATTTGATTTTAAATCTTATAACTTCACTAAAACTTAAATTAACCTACTTAAGGTAATTTAATATAAAAATGGAGAACTTGTGTTCTATCTAAAGTAGAAGTTAATGATGTTAACTAAACAACGACAAAGAATCTCACGAAAATAAATTACAGGATAACACTTATTCCCTGAAATCGAGTAAGGTTTTCTAGAGCCCGATAATTAGCTAATCATAAAACTTAATAAAAAACCACAGAAATGCAACAACGTCAACCCTTGTTGGTTGAAATTTGAAATGACGACCGTGATGACGACGAAGATAGCGATGGCAGTGATATTTATAATTTGGATCCAATAAAGTGTCACTTCTGTATTGAACCACCATTCGAAATTGATGCTGATGTAGCACTCGACATTCAAAATATACCTGTGATCTTGATATCAAGATCCTGATATTGGCAACGCAATTGAGGTGACAAATGAAACGTCAAGGAATTGAAAAAGTTGTATATAGTAATACGATTTGGAAAGTAAAACGTTTGGATGTTTCATCAGATAAATATAAATTTAACGGTGATGAATCCCTACCACAAGCTAACAAGCTTGCGTCAATACTGGTTCCATGAAGTGGGTAATATCATAGTATAGGAAACCATTTCGAAAAAAATCGTAAGTTTCTTCACATCAATCGCAATAAGAATAATGTACCGCACACAAATCCATATCACGTTCGCCTTTTCAAAATACAACCCTATTACGGTCTCTCATTAAAAACTCCCTGAAGATCCCAATCGAGCAAAATATTTGTATTGATGAACAGATGTGCTCGACTAAAGGTAGAAGTTACATGAAGCATACCGAAAAGTGTACCAAAAAAATGTGAACCACCACGTTCACTTCGATAATTATTACACGAGCTTACCATGGCTTATCGATTTAAATAAAGTTGGCATTCAATCAATTGGCACAGTACGTCGTGACAGACTATACCTTCATCCAAGTTATCAACCGAACGTGCTCTAAAGTATAAGCCCCGAACGTTGCTTTATAGAATACGGTGAAGTAAGTGTTGTCTTATTGAAAGATCCAAAATGTGTAACATTACTCTCGACATTTGCTGGTGAACTACCAATAATAAAGGTAAACCGCAACATCCGTGGCAAGAAACAACCTGTGCACTTTGATTGTCCCTAAATCATCATGGTGTACAATAAACATATGGGTGGAGTAGACTTGTTGGATAGTCTCATGGTACATACGAATATTTTACCATCTTTTAGAAATCACGGTGATAAATTCATGGTTACTTTCTAAAAGAATAGCTGGTGAATTAGGAAAGGAACATCTCGCTCTTATGGATTTTAGAATTCAATTCGCTGAAAGCCTGTGCAGAGTCAATGTGAAAAATGGTTTATGTTAATGATCTTGAATTTCTAAATAAAATATTTTAATTTTACGAACGGAAATACTATCATTACTTATTGTTGTCCTAAAACCGGTTAGGTAAACGGTTAGGGCACTGTAATTGACAAATGTTTTAATTTATATACTACTGTATGAACTTAATACAATTCCGGAAATTCAAAGGATGAGCTTTACGAATGCACTTATTTTAAAATCGTTATTGATCCTGGACATTCAAAAATACAAATGGGATCGGTAAAAAAGCTCGAATTATTAAAATCGGAATTATTAAAATCCCGCCTTTTTAAAAATCCGATTTTTTCAATAGCATTTCAAAATCTCGCTTTTTAAAATCACACTTTTTAAAATCCCTCTTTTGCTGAAATCTTAAAATATCTCATCTTAAAACAAGATTTTTAAAAAACACGTTAAACATTTTTTTTTTGTTGTCATTGTCAAATTTGGATAATGGGATGTAATTCTCATAATTAGGAATAACCAATCATTGGTAGGCGGAATTGGATTGGGATTCTAACTTGAACTATGAATGAAATTTTGGAAGGGTGCGGGTTGCTATTCCAGAAAAAAAATTCTAACTGAGCTATATCTTAAAATCATACGTTACAAAATAATTAAAATTCCATTTTAAAAATTAGCATAAAAATCGATATTCAAAATTCCAATAGTGTAAATTTCAAAATTTATTTATTTTAGAAATTTACAAAATTTCATTAATATATTAGTTTACTACAAATTGCAACATTTCGAAAAAATTCTGATTTATTTATTTTAATTTTTTCACAGATTGAATAGCGCATGTCGTGATTCTACATATAAGGTTGTTTTTTGGGAACGTATCCTCACAAACATCCCTTTAAATAACTTACAAACTTGTTTATGGTACGGTCATAAATAAATGAGTGCTGAAACGGGTTTATTAAATCACAATAAATCGTTGGTTAAAACTTAATCCTCTCTATAGATTTCTCAATTATAAATTAAAATAAAATTCCAAAATAAAATACAAGGGTATAAAATGGAATTTACTTTGGAATATTGTAAATAGGAATTTTGAAATGTAGGGATTTTATTTTATTGTAATTTTTTTAAATTTTTTTATTGGAATTTTGCTTGTTAGAATTTAGATTTTGAGTTTTCGATATTAAAATTATTAGATTTGGCAAAACGCATACAACTTGTTATGAAATTCAGATCATTTCTTAACAAATTATAGTTAAAGTTGGAGATGATATCGAAAGGCCCACAGTTTTATAAGTTGAAAAACATCCTAAAATGCAATCCCTAAAATAGTAGTCCCAAACAACAAAAATCTCAAAACCTATAATCTCAAGATTAAAACAAATGAAATCAATTGATAATTTTTCTGACTGTATTTTTATTAATATTTATTTATATATTTAACCAACAGTATTAATTTTACATCTGGTATTTAAAATTAGGTTTATTAATATAAATCAAATTTGAATAAAAAAGTTTTTTACAACTCTTTTAAATTCATCTCTGGACAAATTAAAATCGAACACGGTAGATACATTATTAAATATACATTATTAAATATATTAAACATGGAAGTGCAGATCAATCTCTAAGCCTCGGTGTCTGACTGATCTCACTGGGACACGTATTGAAAACAAGGACAGTAGATATGAACAATCAATTCGGTCCCTTATAACGTCGCGCACAAACATTGCGCAAAAAATTTCTCTTCGGACGAACAGTGGTTCAATATCCAGTTATAAACAACGGCCTAGATACGACGGAAGCACATACTTAGGGGCGTTTAACTCTCGAGGAAGTCGCCTTAAGGCAAACAACATAAATCGCTTCTGGATTGATTCTATACGGTTAGAGGAATTGTTATAGTATGGATTCTAGACAATTGACGCATACTCCAAGAGCGATCGAACAAATGAAGCGAAGAGGACTTTTAGAGTATATGGATCATGAAAATCTTTGGAGAAACGGATTAAAAACCCTAACATTGAATTAACCTTATTAATACATCTGTCAATATGGGCCTTAAACGATAAATCTCGTGAAAAGAATACCCATAAGTCTAGAAAAGAATGAACTCGCTCTATCATAACGCCATTTAAGAATAAACTCTTATTAGGTCCATAACGTTACATTTAGAAACGTCCAGGCAAAGCTTATTCAAGCTACACCAGTCGCAGAAAACGTTTAATTTGCTGTTGTAGATTTAGCAGATCGCGATCGTACAAAAGATTTTTACATCATCAGCATAAATCAGAAACTTACAATGTTTGAAGCACCGCTTCATATCATCTATGAATGCAATAAATAATAGAGGTCCAATGTGGCTACCTTGTGGGACGCCAGACAAAACATTTATGTCTCTAGATAAAATATTATTTAAAAAAACTTTTTGAGTTCTGTTCGTGAAATATGAAAAGATCCATTTTAAAGGAAGGGCATCACACATGTTGAGCTGTCCCAGTTTCTTTACCAATAAAACATGATCAATTTTATCGAAAGCTTTGCTAAAATCAGTAAACACTACCTCAACATCATCACCGCCTTCTAATGCTAACGTCAAAAAATTTGTGAACAAAGCAAGATTTCTCACAGTTGGCCGTCCGGTGTAAAACTCATTCTGATTTACTGAGATGGAATTTTTAGTTAAGAGAAAAATGCGGTCCTTGACCATCGATTCGTTCTCCGTCCACTCTTGAAATTGGTGTAATGATTTGGATTTATAATTGAAGGAAAAACTCCATTTTTCAAACTCAAATTGAAGATGTCCGTCAGTGGCTGAGCCAAGATCGAAGCACACTTCTTCAACACAAGCGGGTGGGGCCACAACTCAGATTCACATTTACATTCAACAGAGCGTGCAGGACGTCATCGGTAGTAAACTGAAATAGAATGTTTGGATTATTACTAAAAACAAGTTCGTCATTCCCTCTCGAAGACGGGACATACACATTTTCAAAAAATGCTGGAAACATGCCAGTGATACTTTGTGGATCACCAGCAGTCAAAGAATTGAAAGACATTTGCGAGGGTATACCTCTACAATTCCGTTTCGAATCAACATAACTCCAGAAACATTTAAGGTTGTTTCTAATAATTGATTCGATCTCGACAATATATAAATTATACAAGAAACGATTTAAAATTTTAAATTGAGATCTGAAAGCGCTAAATATTTCATAATTTACGACGGCTGGGTTTAATTTATATTTTTTATGAGCTTTAGATTCCCGATTTTTTAATCCTGATAGGCGACTATTAAACCATGGCTGGCGCATAGACGAAACTACAGGTGAACGGGGAATAAATTGTTTAATTGTCAAGTCTAATATTTTATAAAATTGATCAATATAAGCATCTAAACTACCCGTTATATATTGAGCCCAATTAATATTGTCCAGAAACTCATTTAAAGCATTATAATTTCCCTTTTTAAAGTTGAGAGACTCACTAGAATTAAAATTAACGTTAACATTAATTCAATTTTCAAATATTAATTGGATGGTATGTGAAAAATACTTGAAGAACCGCCGAGATCATTACAAGCCATTTTATTTTCGGTAAGTTAAGATCACCCAAAATCATCACAGAATCGAAATCAGGAGCTGCAACTGCTAGCTGGTTTGAGAAAAATAAAGACAGCTCACCATATATATTAACGGAGGACCCGTATGGTATGTAAACAGCAACTATCAACACCAGATTTCCATTGAAAGCAAGTTTAACAGCCAAAATATCAACTCGTTACTCACAAGGTCAATAATATCCGCACGTATATCTTTCTAAACAGCTTGTAGAACTCCGCCACCTCTCGCTGTCGATCCAAGATCCGTATAACGATCGCGTCTGAAGACATAGTAGTCTGGAGGGAAGTACTCTGCAGAATTGTGCGAGCTTGTCAGCCATGTTTCCGTAATGCAAATGACATCATATTCATTTTTCAACACCGATAGGTACATTTCACGCGATTTTGATCGAATTTCGCTAGCGTTGTGATAATAAATAGACAATGTGTTGGTTTCGTCAGAGAGTGGCAGTGTCAGTTGAGCGATAGGTGCAGACCGCGGCATCGGATTTGAAAAAGGTATAAAATCGGTTGAGGTTGCAGTAGATATTGTTACAACGTCGTTAGAGCTGAGCGTGGGACTAAAAAATTATTATTCATTGATTTCCGACGTGAATTTAAAAGTTCTTTAATCAAGACTACAGAAGGCTATGCCATGAATCCAGCATTTGGTTAAATTTGCTTACAGGAATACCAATTTTAAAAGACACAAAATCGCCATCATCATTAAGTCGAAAGCAATATAATACAGGTTTCACCACTACCAATAAACAATTTTTAGGCGAGTCCATATTATTGTCTAACGATTTAGCAGTTGAAGCCGATGTTATGCCATCATTCACACTACTCTTTCATCTTGTAAGTGTTGGTGTAGCAGATTCCATATCAATTTGTGTTGTTTTTTTTAATTTTACAGACGACGACTGTTGGAGATGATGTTGGTTTTAACAAACTTATCACGTTATCATTAATAGCGGCTGATGTTTTATTTAGCAATGACAAGGACGCTGTAATAGCATTGATAGAATTACGCATGTGATCATTCGTTTCCTTGAGATTTTTATAAACATCGATACATACACCACATAGCCATGAAAAATTAGGAATTATCGAAATAGCATCAAACACAGGTTTTTTAATCCCTGCACATCCAAAATGAATAAGTTTATTACATTCGCCAGTACAAGTAAAAAAGTTTTCAGCCACTTTGGCACTACATTCACAGCACACAGACATTATTATTTAATTAAAAAAAAAATATTTAATATAATCACAGTTATATTTTCCTTGTATCACAGATATTGATAGATTTTATGTTTTTTTGCTGTCTCACAGTTATTAGAACAATAGTTAATTTAATTGAAAACTAAATAACAATTTATTAAAATTAAATCACAAAATAGATAAATTATTTAACCATGTGTATATATTAAATTTTGTTTTTAAGAGAAAATTGTATACGTGTGATCACGTCGACCATCGATTGTCTACTCTAACTAAATCATATGAAGTATCGTCAATCCAAGAAGAAAACAAATATTAAAAGACACCAACAAATCAACAATACTTAAACAAAAGGCTCAGCATGGTATAAACCACATACATACATCGCAATTTTACTAATGAAACTTGTTCTTCCACAACTTCTAAAAATTGGTCTTCAAAAAATTTAAATATTTTGTCAAATCTAATCCATCTGGAGGTATGATCGGTCTTAGTAGTTCAACTCCAAAAATACCACACCAAACATTTACTTTGAATTTATGTTGATTTACATTTTTTAATGGGGATTGCTTGATGACCGAAAATGTGAGTTCTGTAAATTTATACATCCGTCCCGAAAAGCTCAGTCAGTAAAAATTATCTTCTTCGGGAACCAAAAGTCTTGGACCATTTAATAGTGAAAAGGATGGAGATTTTCTCTTTAATTTGCCTGTGCACTATAGATTCTGAAATTTCAGTTTTTGCTACAATTTTCCTAACGAAAATCGTTGAATTATTATTAAGTTGGAAGTAGGATTAAGTGAATGAATGATCGAACATCAACAAGATGGTGCCCCATCACACACTGCTCGTCTTACGATGTAAGTTTTGCGAGAAATTTTTCCCGGTCAAATAATGCCAAACAGTGGTGCTGTCGACTAGTCTCCGCGTGGGCCTTATATGTTCCCTCCCACATTTTTAGTATGCAGGTACTTGAAGGAAATGGTTTACACCAATAAATGAACCACAATCTCGATGTTTAATCTTTCGATGCGATTAGTTTTATGCCACAACTTTAAATCCACATTTGCACGTCATATATCAATAAACCAGCGTGGATTTAGGCCTGGCCGATTCACATCGACTAATCTGGTTGAATTTACCAGTAAAATAATAAACGAGATAGAAAAATACCATCAAGCTGATGTAGCGTACACGGATTACAGTAAAGCATTTGTTTACAACCGTCATTAAAAAGCCCTCCAGAGCTTATTCGCATTTTGGTTTTCACTTGATTAAATAAATTGGTTGGCAGACTTAGCTATCAAACTAATGACAATTTGTAATAATGGGAAATGTGGAATCAAACGTTATAAAAATTATATCTGGTGTTCTCCAACGACCATACATCGGGCCCTGGATTTTTATTGTTTTCATAGACCAAATAACCGAGATAATCAAAAACTCCGACGTGCTCAAATATGAGATGACGTGAACATTTTTGGCACTATTAATGGAATGCCAGATACGGAGAAACTTCAATAAGACTTACTTAGATATATTAAGTGAGTGGTGCGATCGAAGCTCGCTTTACTTAAATATTAAGAAATGCAAAATAATGTCTTTTCATCATAAAAGGAATCCGTTAATCACCTCATACACAGTCAACCGTGAAGTATTGCAAAGAGTCAATGAGATTATAGACTTCAAGAGGCATATCGAAAATTGTATTACGAAGACGAATGAAATTTGGATTTGTTACACGATGGACAAGTGAATTTAAAAATATTCAAGCTTTATGTTCACTCTATTCCGCTTATGTTCGATCTCAACTGGAATACGCTGTAAGGGTCTGGAATTTCGAAGAAGTTTCTGATTTATATTGTATTGGTTAGTGTTGCCTGATGAATTTTTAATTTTCTGAGATAAAATTTTGGCCATAACTTCATATTTGTATCCGCCTGGACTGTAGAGATGTATTTTGGCGAAATAAAGTTTTTTTTGGCAAAACTCGTAATTTCCGCTAAAATTTTGGAAAACTGATCTGGACTGCTATTGTTGCACATCTAATTTATATTTTTTTTTAGTTCTTGCTGGTCGATTTTTTGACTAAATTATGCACTAAAATTTTTTGAGGTGACCTTACGCTATTCGCTGCAAGGCTTCAAACGAAAAGTCTCATCGCGAGGTAACTTTTCAATTTAGTTTTCAAATGTCAAAGGTTATGTTATTAGTTTATATTTACCCGGCAACAATTTTTGCGTGATACTTTTTTTTTATTTTTAAACAATTCGTAGTTTATAACAACATTTGCAAATAATGCAATTTCCATATCATCTTGCATTATTCAAGTTTAATTTAGTATTTTGTTTATCCACGAAAAGTCGACAATTTGAGTATTTCCAATAGTCAGGCACCTCTTTTTTGTTGCTGTTACTGCCACCTATGAAATTTTATTGTGAATTACTGAGCAATTTAGTTTAGTTCATAATTTAGTCGAAAAAATTTACCTGAGGCACACAGCATTAGCCATTTTTCTCGTAAATGGTATACTATTTTCAAAATATTTACAAAAAACGAAAAAGCTGTAAAGGGAGCTACTACTTTCGGTCGACAGATTTTAGCCAAAAAGCACAGGGATCTCCCAAGTTATCGATAAGTACGTCTAGGATGTACAAAGGACACAGAAATTTAGGCTGCACAGTACCACACACAAAACATATATACACACACACACAGATCTTACTGAAGACCACTTTTTATCGCGGTCTTAGTAACAATGGTGATAATGTAGAGTTCATCGTGAAAGACCACAGTGTGTGGTAAGCTTTAGAGAGAAGAGTTATTAAAACTGTGACAAAATGAGTAGAAATTTGTATTTAATTCTCAATTAAACAGAACCGAGAACAGATAATGATTTTACATACATTTTGGTGATAATAGTTGTGGAGTGAAAAATGCATTATTGTCATGACATTTTGTGGGGATTTTTTTTTTTGAATGAAGACCTAACATTAGGCGGTCATTGTTACATATTGGTGTTATAAGACAAACTTTACTATATCTGGAATTTATCCAAATTAAAACTATTTAAAGTACAATAATGAGTTTGATATACCAGCAATTAAAATTAATCATGTCGTTACGCTTGGAAATTGGATTTAGTTTATTCTTAACAATAAGGCATTTTTATTAATCACTTGTTTTTGTTTCGCAGAATATTTTTCAAGGCATTTAATGTTACAATGAAGTTTCTACGGAAACAACATTGTTACGCAATCCAGATGCAATATTTGTAACGGCTAAATGGAGGCGGGGAGGAGGGGGCTAACAACTTCAATAACTCTCACGGAAACTATCTGCCTCTTCACGGAGGGAATAAATGATGGGTAATAAACGAGATTACGTGTACGAGAAACTTGTACGAGAATAAACGGAATGGGTACAAAGGGCCGAATGTCGAAGAGCTGAATGTCGAAGGGCAGAATGTCGAAGGGCCGAATGTGTCGGAGGGCTGAATGTCGAAGAGCCGAATGGGTCGAGGGGCCAAATTTTTTTTTGTTTTTAGAAATATAATTTTTTAAATTTGTTGTTTTATTGAATATTTTGTTAATTTTTTTTTATTAAACATAAATGAATTTCTTATGAATTTATGTATTTTACTATTTTTCATCAAGTATCCAGTCAGCAATACATTTTGGTGAAGGAAAATTTTGTCATGCGCCACCAATAGGTATATCCTTCATCCCGCCCGTTAACACAATTGTGTGGGTACTGTAAAAGTACCATGTCAAAAATTTATTTTTATATGTGTTATTTTGTGTTATTTTTTTGACCCAACTTAACGCATTTGTGCATTCCTTTTAAAATTATTTTCGTCCGAAAAAACACTATAACTATACACACAATTGTGTTGGTCGTACTTCAAAACAAGCGAAATTGTTGGCGTAAGTATAGATGGAGTATACATCGCCGAAATCGGGTAAGATGAACATTTTTTAAAAAAATTTCTTTATAGGATTGTATACCTATCATTTTTAGAAGGTGGCAGCCAAAAACTTCAGAAAAATCACCACATTTTTCTGGAAAATTTTCTCAGTTTTTCCAAAAATATTTTTTTGATTTTTTTCATCCAAAAATTAAAAATCTGCCTTTTTTATTTAACAAATCTTAATTTTAATGCTAAATATTTAAATTACACTGTCATGAAACGGGTAACAAATTACATTTTTGCGTTATTATAATACAACTATTTGATTTTCCGGAAAAATTTTCCCTTTTTTTATTTTTTCAATTTTTTTTTAGTTTTATTTATTTTTATTAATAATAATTGCTTCGTCAACTTTGCAGACACAGAGCAAAGAGTTTTTATCGCTCGTATCGCTTCTTCTGATAGTGCCACATATGCTAAAAAAAATCAACTTTTGTAAATATAATTTTTTTTAATGTAATTTTAATTCGTTGTACACCTTAGAGGATGGGATTGCCCCCAAACCCCCGCTTTCCCAGAATTTATACAATTCTTCAAGTGGCAAATTTTATTTATAATTTTAAACTAAGTAAAAAAAAAATAATAAAATTTTCCTAGAAAAATTGCAAAATTTTCCCGGAAAAATTGACTGTTTGTACTGTCGAAAAACTGTTAAAATACAATGCTAATATCAAATTTAAAAAAAATTACACATTTGTACTATTTTGAATAAAATAATACGCAATTTGTCACAAAAAAAATGAAAAAGTCAAAATTTTCCCAGAAAATGTGATAATGTGATAATGCGAGAAAATTATCTCGAAATTTTTGGCTTGACCCTCCCCTCCTAAAAGCGATAGATGCACAATCCTACAAGGAAATTTTTTTAAAAAAAATTCACATTACCCGATTCCCGCGATGTATACGTCATCTACACTTTAGCCATTTGTGTGGTTTGGACTTAAATAGTGCCAACTTTTTTTTTTGGTTGAAAAAGGGATATATACAAAAAATAAAAAAATAATTAAATTAAAGAAAAAATTTAAAAAAAATATATCTCAAAAAACAAAATTCGGCCTTTCGACCCATTCGGCCCTTCGACACATTCGCCCGTTCGACATTCGGCCTTTCGACATTCGGCCCTTCGACACATTCAGCCTTTCGATATTCGGCCCTTCGACAATCGGCCCTTCGACACATTCGGCCCTTTGATCGACCGTTTGGTTTCAGTTATCATTAATTTTAGAGGAAGGTTTCATGTTCAGAAATAAACCCTTGCTTAACTAGGTTGTAAATACGTCTTTCATCATTAAGATTCATATTTGTGAATTATGGTCCGACATTGTGTTTACATGAGGTAGCACACTTTAATTGTTGCCTAGCTAAACATGTTTGATTTAGCAGTAGAGCGCTTAGATAATTATCCGAACAATTTAAATTAATGAAATTTATCCATTAATATTAAGCACAATGAAATGGTTGATTTTACGATTAAGACATTAATGTTCGGCACACGGCGAAAAATTACAATGCGAAATAAACGGAAAATGTTAATGATATTAGCATTTTCAAGAAAGCGGCACGTTGTAAATTCATTCTTACGATTATTGTTATTACTATCATTATTATACTATTATTATTGTTATTATTTTGTATTTTGCATTCAATTTAAATATTTTGCCTTGGTGTACGTCTACGTATTTACCTCGTGTGTATTGTTGCCATTTATCATTTCCATTCTGCTTTTTGTTAGAATCTCGCACAATAAAAGGTTTGGTTCTTATACTTGAATGTCGGAAATTTCTTTATACCATTTCTTCCTTGTATCTTACGAGTTTATGTATAAATTGTCTCTAATGGCATATCAAAACGTGTGTGTATTTTTCTTATGGAGTTGATATTTAATAAAGTTGTTAGACATAATATCCGCGCACTGATTTATGATTTTTTTTTATGTACATAACAGATTGTTAGAATTGTTATTAGGAAAATATGTACCGGTTTGGATTATAAAGTTTAATGTAAACCGTTACGGACAATATATAGGTATTTCTGAGTCGCCGGTCCAATGAACTTGTGGGTAATGATGCGCGGCAGACGGTAAATCCTTTCGATTTTATTACGCTGCTTTATAGTTAGAAAGCGTAACGAACAATGTCTAACACGAACGTGTAATATAAAACAAATAAATAAGCTTTTCTGTGCTTTAACCCTGCCGTCGTCTTCGGTGTAAACGTATATAGGGAAATTTATTGTTCGTTTAACAAACAACAATTTTCATTAACGGGATAAAAATTATTATTTTTATGCGCTCGCTTTTTCTCAAAAATACAAAAAGCTTTATTCGTTTATAACAACAACAACAACAACAACAAAATACAAACATAAAACGGGAAAAGTTTTTCTTGTACTTTATGTGCTGCGCGAAATATGCTCGCGGAGAGGGATGCTATTTTATGGTGGTGGTTGATATTGTTGTAATTTATTGATGTTATTTTATAATGTTTATGTTTCAAAATTTTTTAAATTAAAAATGTTATATTTATAAAATTTTTGTTTAATGTATGTTCACACATTTTATTACTGGTATTTATTTGTTTTTAACTGAATAGAACTGAGTGGGTGGGTAGGAATTAAGAATTATAATATTTTTTTTTTATAAGTAAGGAGAAAATTTTGCATTAGGATTATCATAACGATTTGTTAATGAATTAATGTACGCCTCTAGACAAAATTTCTAAATGTATTACTGTGCAGCGTTTGGTAGCCTGCAGTACGCGAAACACTTTTTATCGGGCGTAAGAATTTTAAGTTTAGGCAATAACCTGTTAGTATATCTTGGTAATTAGTAAATTTTATTATGTAAAGATAGCTCGGAGGGGTCCCTTTATGGGTCATTTCATTCTTCAGTAGTTAATGTTAAACTACGCCTTTTTCTTTTTAATATGTTCATCCCATTTTAGTTTGTCGTTTAGAGTTATGCCTAAATACATTTTATGCCATGTTTACAACAACCAATTTGGAAGGCGTCAGTTTTGTAAGTTTGTCCAAAATCTAAATTTCATGGTCCTTCGAGCCGCATAGTTGAAAGCTATCCGGAAGGTAAATAAGTGTTAATGTATAAGTGCAATTAAAAGATCTTTCGTGAATAATACAGTTTTTGAAGATTTGCGAGAATTTATTCACGTGTTTTAACAGTCATTTTTGGTAAATATTAAACGTAGTTTCCCATAAGAAGTGTGAGACAATTTATTTAGTGCAATAGTTGTGGCAGCATAGTGAAATTAAATTATAATGATAATAACTCATGAACAACAAAGGGCGATACATGAAGCCACGCGGAAATCCTTAGAAGCACAAATGGAAAATTTATTTAAATATGACGACAAAACAACCGATGGGAAGGATATTGATGACTACAAACTCGTAAGATAAGTGCTGCTGACCTCATCAGAAATTTCTCTTATTTGGAAAGTCAAATGTTTCTAATGGATCCTAAAATGTGAAATCAACGGCTGTCGAATTATTTTATAACGTTTATTCGAAACTTAATAAATTAATAAGACGATGAGTTTTTGGAATGAACAACAGATGAAGACGATGGAACCAATGTGCATGACACCATGTCTGCATCATTATCAATGTCGAATACTCATATGGATATTAGGTTGCCAATGATAACGATTGAACCATTTTCCGCCCTTATGACTTATACCTAAAAACGATTCACAACAGTAATCCAACGGCGGTGCAAAAATTTACCTGCAAACCTTACTAAACATTTTCCAGCCACTGAAGCAAATTACTTGGAAACTTCTTAGAAGCTGGCGGACAGATACGGAAGGAAAAAGCATACAATTCATCCTTTTATCCGAATATAAAGTTTGCAACATCGAGTCATATCAGAAAATTATTAGATATTTCAGATGAAACTTTCCGTGGCTTAAAATCACTCGGAGAGCCTGAGTCAAGAGACGTTTGGCTGTTGTAATTGATGGAAGTAAAATTGCATCCAGAAAGCAAACATTTGTGGGAACAACATTCTTGTGGGATTAGACAACCCAAACAAAGAACTATTGTAGTTCCATCAGAACCGCAAAATCATTCGTCGCAACGAATACAGTAAAATGTGTACTATATGTTCGGGAGAGCACTATTTGTGTGACTGCAAAAAATTTAAACTGCAAAAAATTTAAAAAATTTAAACCAGTACGTGAAGGCCATGATGCGTGAAGTCAAAGGGATGCTGCTTTAATTGCTTAGAAAGAACCATACAGTATTTAAATGTTAAGTGAAAATGGGATGTGCCATCTATTGTCGTAAGCATAGTACTCTGTTACACTTTGATAATGATGAGCAGGCAATCTTCTAAGACCATGTCTTCAGATATTCCAATGAAGAATTTAGTTAAAACCACAATCGATTCCAAGAACGACTTATCAACTCTAGATTCAAAGGCAACGGCAAGTTATCAAAGTGGCATTCCGTTAAATTTCAGTATTTTGCCAACTGTCTTGGTAAATAGTGAAGATATACATAGGTTAGAGCACACATGTAGAATTTACATACAAGTTCCATGTCGTCATTTATTAGTGAGAAATTTTGCAATCAGCTGCGGGTCTTGTAAGAGACATATAATCGCACAATGGTGTCCGGCATGTGGTGAAGTGAAAGTTAAATTAAGGTCATTGTGTGATCCGACAAAGAAGGCTTTGGTCGCATCATTAGTTTTAGTCAAATTGTGCAATCGATTACCCAGTCATTCAAATCAATTGAATAACATAAATTCCTCTGTATTTTTGGCCGATCCTGAATTTAACAAATGTGGTCATATTGGTATTATGCTTGAGGTACAATCGGTGTTTCAATCATTGTTGAGTGGTAAATTGAAGATTAGCGACGATTGAACAGCTATGGAAACGATTTATGGATGGGTACTTGGCGGAGGTAGAACAAATGGGTACGAGACTCGGGCACAAATAGATGAGTTATTGCAAACATTCTGGCAGGTGGAAACAGTACCTCAATGTAAGGGGTTGACTGAAGACGAAGTTCAGAAATCCACATGGGCGTTTTGTTGTAAGATTACCGGTCAAGAGGAATATTAATGAACTAGGTATATCGCAGAATTTGGCATTAAGCAGATAAGCATCAATAGAAAAAAGGTTTTCTCGCAACCAAAAGTTTGCCAGTACATATAAAGAGTTTATGAAAGTGTAACGCTTACCGAAGGCTATCTGTTTCGTGCATACTAACATATAACGGACACAGTTAACCCTCGGCTTGCGCTAGCAGAAAATATCTACTCAGGGACTCCGGCGTGGTCTTGTGCTACGGCTTAAGCTCAGGAGCTTGGGTATGGGTTTGTGGAGTTTGAGCAGATCAGTTTTAGACCACATATTAATAAAAAAAAAATTAACAAAACTCATAAATCATAACATTATAATTATACTGTACTCTAACCCGATACAGCATTGACCACACTCGCCCGGTATATATACTTACCCTTTGAATTTCACCCTCATCATTGAAGTTCGTTTATCTCATTGTCACTAAATCAGATTTCATGAACTCAAAAAGAAAACATAAACAAAGGAAGCATCGACATAATTTTAACAACCACCAAAAAAAAATTATTCAAGAAGAGAAATGCAATTTAGAATTATGAATGAAATTACTAATGGAATAAATTATAATTTTTTTTTTATTAACATATTTAAATTGAAATTGAAATAACCTAAGCTAGCCCTAACTTTTAAATAGAGAAAAAAAAAATTATACAGTACAGAGTTATTTAATAATAATAAAAAAAAATATTATTTCTATAGCGCTTACGATGTGTGTTATTTGACGACCTCCAATTCTGTTGTCCAACAAACCCGAGAACAGGGATGCACGAAGTTTTTTTTTTCTTGATGTATTTATTTTTGATAATTCTTTTTTTTTTATGACTTCTTAATTTATTTTTAATTTATTACTTTTTATATTTTATTATTATTATTATTATTAATTATTAATCATTAATCACAATTTATTAATTTTTATATATGAGTATTAATCGTTATTCAAACAAATTACAAATTTGTAGACACCATTTGTTTTTTTTTTTTTGTCTTTCAAACAGTCCATGTAATTATCACACGTCTGCACTTGAAATTTGTATCCACT
This sequence comes from Nephrotoma flavescens, assembly GCA_932526605.1. Taxonomy (NCBI): domain Eukaryota; kingdom Metazoa; phylum Arthropoda; class Insecta; order Diptera; family Tipulidae; genus Nephrotoma; species Nephrotoma flavescens. Next base: position 79,993,626 of record OW052220.1, read on the forward strand.
TAAATTTTTGTAATCTTAATTAATTTTAAACATATTACTAAATAATGGGAATAATTATATGATTTCTCCCTGTGTTAAAGTATTCTTTTTCTGTTTTTTTTTTTTTTTTTGAATTCATGAACAATTTTTTATTTATCGTTTTTTTTTTGTCTCTTTTGCTTAATTTTTATGACCGAAAAACCAACATATTATTCACAAAAAAAAAGTATTTAATTTCTCTCTTTTTTTTTTATTTTTAACGTTTTTTTTATCTAGATATATTATATATCTATATATATATATTTATATAAACTTTGTTTTTTTTTCTATTTCTGTTCTAACTTTAATTTTTTTTTTATTTGTGTTCACGGCAAAATTTACTTTTTATCTCACGTTCAAAAATTCGAAATTCTTTTATTTGCATTCTTTGGGGAAAAAAAACTTGGTTTAAAAAAAAGTCACAGAAGCATCTTCCGTATTGCAATGACATCTATTAGATTATATTTAATTTCCCCAGATTATAGTTAATTTCCCCAGATAAACAAAAAAAAATAATTTAAATTTCCCCAAATTCCCTACGAGCATAAAAATAACAGCTACAAATCGTGGGGACGACCAGTGACCCAGGAGAGATGTCTCAAAACAAAGCCGGGCAAAAATAAATATATAAAAAAATCTTTAAAATGGAGCTTCACATTCATTTAACAAAGTTTAAGAATATCATTAACAACGAGTTTTTATGATTTAATGTCCTTCATATGATACACACCTAGAGTTGCACCTTTCTCATCAACTACCTGACATGCTACATTTCCAACAAGTTGTTTAACGAACGCTTTCTTATATTTGGGTGCTAGTTTTGCAGAGTACTTATTCGAGGCATTGCTTTGCGTAAAATTTCGCACAAAGACTTGGTCACCTACATTAAATTCCCTAACTCTACTTCTTAAGTTATAAGTACGTGTGCTTCGCTCGTGCGCGTGACGGAGATGTTTCAAGACCCTTTGATGGATCAGAGATACTCTGTCGAAGTTAGAAAGGTATACCGCTTTATCATCGAGGCTTTGCACCTGACGAAGTAAAGCGTAATCTGCCGCATGACCAATATGATGTTGTCCAAACACTAAAAAGTTTGGCGAACTACCAGTTGTTTGATGTATGGCATTCCTTAAACCAGAAGCGATGGCATCTAAATGTTTATCCCATTCAGTATGGTCCTCACGGATGTAAGTCCTGATTGCCGCTAGTACCGACCTGTTTACCCTTTCTGAAGCATTTGCTTGCGGGGAGTATTTGGCGGTTAAAATTTGCTTTATCTTATATTTCTGTAACAGGTCTAAATATATTTTCGCGGTAAATTGTTTGCCGTTATCACTCAGGATCATCTCAGGTACCGAATAAACATGAAATACTTTATTTTCGAGGAAATGTATTACATTTTTGCTATTAGCGTCACGCATTGGTTCTAACAAGACAAATCTAGAATAAGCATCAAGTACTACAAAAATGTAACAAAAACCTGATTTGGTGCGTGGGAAAGGACCGATAAAATCTATGTAGAGTTTCTGCCAAGGCCGAGTTATTTCTACAAACGTCCCCATGAGTGGGCGTGTTGTACTGTTTGAGGCTTTACTAGTCTTACAGAGGTTACATTGTCGAACGAAATTCTGTACGTCATTCACCATATTCGGCCAATAGTATAATCTACGCAACCCGTCTAAAGTTTTCTGTGTTCCTCGGTGCATAGAACTTGGTGGGCAGTGCGCTCGATTCAATAATTTTGGTATTAATGGTTTTGGCACATACAACTTCCATTCGGGTAAGTCAGAATAATTGTTGGAATTGGAATTTTGACCTAGCTTAATATAAATTTTATTGTCAAGCACTCTTAAGTTAAACTTATCTTTAGGATGCAAAAGAATTGTATTAAGCAAATTCAGATAATCAGGGCTGTTAAATTCAGGGGAATCCATTTCCACATACAAAGAGAAATCCTCAACAACATTCGTGATTGTTTCGACTTGTCGGGATAGTGCGTCTGGAACAAGGTTATCCTTCCCTTTTCGGTACTCTATAACAAAATTGAAGCCCTGCAATTTCAGACTCCAACGAGCAAGACGCCCAGAAAGATCTCGTTGTCCCATTAACCACTTAAGACTGGCATGATCAGTGATAATAGTGAACGGGTATCCTTCTATGTACTGACGGAATTTCCCAACACTTAATACAGCAGCCAAACATTCCAACTCAGTCACGCTGTAATTGCGCTGCGCTGCATTAAGCTTTTGAGAAATAAAGGCAATAGGACATTCTTCGTCGTTAGAGGATTTCTGAAAGAGGACTGCACCAATGCCTGTTGAGGAAGCATCGCATTGTATGAAAAATGGACGGTTGTAGTCTGCATTCGACAACACGGGCGCGGAGGTAAGAGCAGTTTTTAGCGAGTCAAAAGCTTCTTGAGCTGCATCGTTCCACTCAAATTTCTTATTCTTTTTTAACAGATTTGTTAATGGTGTGGCAATTTCGGCATAACGGTGAATGAATCGCCTATACCAACCGGACATCCCTAGAAACCTTCGAAGTTGGCGGACTGATTTCGGTACCGGATATAATGTAATGGCCTCTACTTTGGAATCGTCAGGAGTCAAACACCCATTTCCCACCACATATCCAAGAAATTTCAACTCTTTAAATGCAAATTTACATTTCACTATGTTTACCGTCAAATTAGCTTTAGACAATAATTCCGCTACCGTGGTCAACAATTTTAAATGCTCTTCAAATGTCTCGCTTGTGATGAGTAGATCGTCTAAATACACAAATACATGAGTGTGCAGTTCATGGGGTATCACCTTATGCATCAATCGACACATAGTCTGGGGTGAATTACAAAGTCCGAAAGGCATTACTGTAAATTGGTACAGCGGTCTTCCAGCTACTGTGAAGGCTGTCTTATCCTTTGACCTCTCATCGAGAGGTATCTGCCAAAAGGCGTCCTTCAAATCAAGGCTCGAGATGAACCTTGTTTTTGTCAGACGCCCCAGCAAACCATCGATGAGAGGCAAAGGATAAGCATCCTTCACAGTAACCTCATTGAGCTTTCGAGCATCTAGGCACAATCGGACTTTGCCATTTCCCTTTCGGACCAATGTAATAGGTGAACTCCACGAACTGCAACTCTCTTCTATCACTCCCAGTAAGATCATTCGATCCAGTTCCTCAAAAATTTCCGCTTCTTTAGCAGGAGACACAGCATAATGCCTTTGCTTTATAGGCTGAGCATCGCCGACATTAATCACATGAGTAACCAAATTTGTTCGTCCTAGCCCAAGATCTACCGAAGACGGAAATATTTTTATAACCGAGTCCAACTTGGATTGCTGAACTGGACTTAACTGGTGAAACTTGGTTTCATTTTGATTTAACTCAGATACATAATTTGAGGAAGAATTCACCTTAGGTTGTAGAGTTGAATTTGGAAAAGTTATTTTCAGACCAAAAGTATCCCAAAAATCGACGCCAAGATACAACTTCTGATGTAAGTTAGGTGCTAAATGGAGCGTGATCATCCGAGTTTTTCCAGCAAAAGTAATGCTAGTACGAATGTGACCAATAATTAATTCCGAGGTTCCGTTTGCGGTTTTGACATACGACGGAAGTTGTCTGAAACGTATATTATGAGAATTTAAAAGTTCAAGACAGTCTTTACCCAAAAGTGAGACATTTGCCCCACTATCAAGTAGACCAATAAAATGTGTTCCAAATAAATCCACTTCTGCATAAGGCCTACCATCCATTTCATCTGTTATTAATGAGGCTACAATAAGCGACTTGTAAGATTTCCTTAATTTGAAATAGCGGTTTGTGCGAGATGTTGTTCGGTTAGCGTTTACTCTAATAGGTTTAGTGAAAGAAAAAATAGGATGATTTGGTGTACTGTGTAATTGAGAAATTATTGATTGCGATTTTGGTTCCTCAATTGAAGAACGCGGCGATGTAGCTCCGGGTCTGTATTGGTGGCTGCCACTTCCGTACTGCGTTTTGTCTGGGGGGAAGGGGTTTGCGTCGCCCTTACCCCCTCTCTGTAGTTTCCCGATCGAGTTCGGCAAGTTAAGCAAGTCGGGAAATAAGTATTAGGGGCACCACATCTGTAACAGAACACATTTCGTACATTCGAAACGCAATTTTTGTAATGGTGGCCGACTTGTGAGCAATTCCAACATGTTTCCATATACGAATTAGTACTTGTTACGAAGTTACTCTGGCTCGAATGATTTTGTGGCTGCGGTCGGTAATAATTCTGACTCGTATTAACGGCACAAACCTCTTCTTGAAATTCTGGAGAATTATACCTAAACTGTTCTCTAGCATTGTAATGTACCATACTTTGATGAGTATCAAGTTCGTGTACGTATTTTCTTTGTGGCTGGCACAATAATTCAGGTACAAATCCTGTTCGAGACCATGTATCCTCGTGAGACACGCACCGTCTAACTAAGTCATCTATAGACACGAATTCTATACCTGTCAATTTATCTTGAAGTCCGGGTCTCATGTTCTGCCTTAAAACGTTAATTAGGTGATAATCCGGTATCTGTTTTTCTAATTTGAAGGATAATGTAAGAATTTCATTGTAGAAATCGTAGAAGCTCTCACCTCTCTTTTGTTGTCGACTTTCGAGACACCTCAACAATTCAAAGTCAGACCTTCTATCTTGGAACCGTTTTATAAAATCTAGTTTAAAAATTTCCCAAGTTACTGGTGAGTTACGTTCGAGATAGTTCCAATACCATTCGGCAGCATTTCCTTTCACTAGATAGCTTACGGCATCAACTAACTGCGAATGTGGAACTTTATCGGCATTAGCCAAATGCTCAACCTTGAAGATAAATCGTTTTACAGGGGGACTGTTAGGAGAACCATCATAGGAAACATTCCAACGTGAAGGATTACGTGAAAGACATTTATCTTCATGTACTAGTACAGTCTGCGGCTTTGATTGTGAGCGAAATTGGCTTTGGTCATTTGCACTCTCGTCTTGGTAGAACCTCCAGTCGTTTGCGATAGTGCGCTCGCTCATACGTGCGGTTTGCTTTAGTTTCATGTCATTTTGTCGAGTTTGGTCAAACTGATTACCCGAAGGGCTTGATTGATCTGAACTAAATAATACCACTTGAGCCTTTCGATCGTGTTCGTTTCTTATTGGTTCTTGTTTTAAACGCATTACTTCATGTGTCAAGGCTTGCACCTGGTTAATTAATTTTAGCATTAAAGTTTGGTTGTTTTCGAAGTTTCCTTCGCTACTGTGGTCTTCACAATCTTCTAGTCGAGGTGGTGGATGAACTGTGGACATTTTGGCTCGTCCGCTATCTTTCTCTTGACTAAAAGGAATTAAAGTCGAGTCTATAGCAGTATTGTTATTTTGTGCGAGAATAACTTCCGCTGAGGGGACAGAGGTAGAAGGTATATTAGGTATTTCAACAGACTGAGCTGCTTCTATTGATTGATTTAGATTATTGGTGTTTCTAAAGAATGGTTCTAAACTAGCTAACAATTTTTTACAGGATTCAAGATTCTTCTTGGCTATATCTTCATAAGCTGCAGATCTAGTTGCACGTGAGAGCCTACTCGAAACATGCAAAAGTCTGGATTCGATCTCATGTACTAATTTATCTTGCATATCCCCAGAAAGGTCTTTCAGACGAGGCATATCATCTTTAAGAATTTGCAGCTTTGACCTACAATTTTCAATTTCGATATCTGGACGTTTACCCGCTTTTTGGTGCATTTTAATTGGAACCTCTTTGGTACCATTCGCTTCCTCTTCAATGACACTTTGTAAGGTTGTTAAGGAATTTGGATCATTTACATTAATCCCTCGAACTTCGCATTCGATACCCAGTTCATCTGGCTTTAAAACAAAAATGTCCATCTTGACAGTATTCTTACTCAAAAAAAAAATTTATCAAAATTTCCACTCGGTGTATTTAGTTATGTATATCTGAGCTAATTTACCGCTCTGCTAATCGTCTCAAACACAACTTCAATGATATTCTTATTTTGTAATGAAAATTAAATGAATTAGAAAAAAATAAAATCATAAATGACGTGTTGATTAATGTTAGTTCACGCAATCTATCAATGCAACACAAACTAAATCCAAATATTTTTTCTTTTAACCAAACAATAAAAATAAAATAAAAATATAAAAATTACACCCAAAAAACAAATTATTATAATTATAGAAGAAAACTTAAATCCAATAGTATGATACTTAATTGTAGTAAACGAGCAAATTTTGTGTGAACAATACTATAAATGAATTATTCAAATTAACAAGATAATATAATCAAATAGAAATATATATATATATAGCTATATATTAAATATAGCTTATGTATTTTCTTTTATACGTATTAAACCAATAAAATTATTTCATAGGCTGATGATGAAGGTGAAACCAAACAGAGTACATATATGGCGAGGTTGATCAATGTGTAACAAAAATAAATTAATTAAAGATCACTACGACTCACAAGAATATCAATAAACTATACAGTGCGAATATCTTGTGAAATATAGTGAAGCCGACTTTAAAGAAAATCCACTGAACACGTAACTTATTGACATTACAATCAAAATTAAACTAAAGAAATAATGTTACGCAACATGAAAAGTGGGTTTTGAGTTATGAAACAGTTAATGGAGTGACATTTCAAACACTAAAATCAAAATCAAACACCGTGGTGGAAATAGCGTATATTTCAAACCATTAACCGTAATCTCATAAAAATGGAAAAAAATGAATAAAATTAATGAAACTAAATAAGCGGAAGTATCAATAAGAAGAAAAAAATTATAAATCCGAACAACTAAATCGAAACAAAAAAAAAAATGGAAATTAGTTGTAAAATTTATTTCTTCCTATTTGTTTCAATACTTCATAAAAAAAATTGATAACGGTATGCTTTGTTTGGGCGCCATCTGTAACGCTTACCGAAGGCTATCTGTTTCGTGCACACTAACATATAACGGACACAGTTAACCCTCGGCTTGCGCTAGCAGAAAATATCTACTCAGGGACTCCGGCGTGGTCTTGTGCTACGGCTTAAGCTCAGGAGCTTGGGTATGGGTTTGTGGAGTTTGAGCAGATCAGTTTTAGACCACATATTAATAAAAAAAAAATTAACAAAACTCATAAATCATAACATTATAATTATACTGTACTCTAACCCGATACAGCATTGACCACACTCGCCCGGTATATATACTTACCCTTTGAATTTCACCCTCATCATTGAAGTTCGTTTATCTCATTGTCACTAAATCAGATTTCATGAACTCAAAAAGAAAACATAAACAAAGGAAGCATCGACATAATTTTAACAACCACCAAAAAAAAATTATTCAAGAAGAGAAATGCAATTTAGAATTATGAATGAAATTACTAATGGAATAAATTATAATTTTTTTTTTATTAACATATTTAAATTGAAATTGAAATAACCTAAGCTAGCCCTAACTTTTAAATAGAGAAAAAAAAAATTATACAGTACAGAGTTATTTAATAATAATAAAAAAAAATATTATTTCTATAGCGCTTACGATGTGTGTTATTTGACGACCTCCAATTCTGTTGTCCAACAAACCCGAGAACAGGGATGCACGAAGTTTTTTTTTTCTTGATGTATTTATTTTTGATAATTCTTTTTTTTTTATGACTTCTTAATTTATTTTTAATTTATTACTTTTTATATTTTATTATTATTATTATTATTAATTATTAATCATTAATCACAATTTATTAATTTTTATATATGAGTATTAATCGTTATTCAAACAAATTACAAATTTGTAGACACCATTTGTTTTTTTTTTTTTGTCTTTCAAACAGTCCATGTAATTATCACACGTCTGCACTTGAAATTTGTATCCACTTAAATTTTTGTAATCTTAATTAATTTTAAACATATTACTAAATAATGGGAATAATTATATGATTTCTCCCTGTGTTAAAGTATTCTTTTTCTGTTTTTTTTTTTTTTTTTGAATTCATGAACAATTTTTTATTTATCGTTTTTTTTTTGTCTCTTTTGCTTAATTTTTATGACCGAAAAACCAACATATTATTCACAAAAAAAAAGTATTTAATTTCTCTCTTTTTTTTTTATTTTTAACGTTTTTTTTATCTAGATATATTATATATCTATATATATATATTTATATAAACTTTGTTTTTTTTTCTATTTCTGTTCTAACTTTAATTTTTTTTTTATTTGTGTTCACGGCAAAATTTACTTTTTATCTCACGTTCAAAAATTCGAAATTCTTTTATTTGCATTCTTTGGGGAAAAAAAACTTGGTTTAAAAAAAAGTCACAGAAGCATCTTCCGTATTGCAATGACATCTATTAGATTATATTTAATTTCCCCAGATTATAGTTAATTTCCCCAGATAAACAAAAAAAAATAATTTAAATTTCCCCAAATTCCCTACGAGCATAAAAATAACAGCTACAAAAGGTTTATGAATGGTTGTATCATGAAATTTATTGTGCTTCCACAACCATTTTGCGCAAACTTGCAAAGCAGACGCCTGCCAAATTGGTTGTTGTAAATTGCCATCTTCGTCCGATGCAATGGTAATTAGGTGGACTAGAAAAAACTTCCTCAGATCGCAGTCAACACGACCATTACACCAAAACATGTGCCCGCCTTTGATCTTGGAAGCACCTATTTGGCTTGCTCACAACAACCCTTATCGTTTGACATCTCTTGTAATCCATTAGAGCATAATCATTTTGCACCTACAAATTGGTATGACCTAACAACTAGTTAAAAGTAAAAATTTACATCCCAGTTGGAAATTTGTCAACATGCATGTGAACAATTTTTTAGGAAAGACATGCTTTTTCCTACTTTTTTTCCAAGTGCGTAAGAAGAAGACAAAAACTACTTTCTGGTCTATTTTGGATGGTATGTTGACTAAATGATTTAGTGATGACAAGTCATATTAATTTCTCATATGATTTGTCCAATTGCAGTCCACGTTCGACGACAATTGTGAGACATGTCATATACATGTCTTCTTACATGAAAAAAGTTTCGACTTTCTTACGCGAAACATATATGACAACGCTTCGGTCTATCTTATTCTAACAAGTACTTTTAATATGGCGTAGGTAAACAATCGAGAGGATTCAAATAGTTTGCATGTCATTTCATGTTCTTTCTTTGTGACAACGCCATTATTTTCTTTTCTGTATAAGGTGTTAACAGTTTGTTTATGGAATTGGTAAGTAAATATTTTGTAAATGATTTAGGTATTTGAATTTTTTTTTTAAATTGTAACCAACATTTTTTCATTTGTTTAGGTTTGGTAAAAATGTAAAGCTCACCTATTTAGATTACCAGCACATATACGGAAAGATGACCAATATTTTTTAAATAAGTTAATTTATAATTATAATTTATGTATTTAAATAAAATTAGAAATATTTGTCTTCATTTAAATTAAATGTTTCATTATATTTATGTACACATATTATGTACATACATTAAATTACTTCAGACATATCATATATTACGATTCGTTTCAGATATATCTGACACAATTCATCTGAGACATGTCATATTCGATTCGTCTATGACTTCTCACATGCGATTCATCTCAGACATGTCGTTAACGACTAATCTCAGAAATGTCGTAAACGATTCATCTCAGACATGTCTTAAACGATTCATCTCAGACAAGTTACAAACGAAATTTAGTCCCATTTGTTGATAAATATCTATATACGTGTCATGCTTGACTGTCGCTGATGTGTCACTAGTGTGTCGTCAATGGATTTCCTACTGGGATATGGAGTATGGAGTGGGCCTATTACTAACAACAAAGTAATAGCTGCGAATACGTAATATAGATGGCGGTGATTAACTTAAAAAGGTTCTGTAAGACGTCCGAGTGAGAGGTCATTTTCGGTGAATAATAAAACGGCCATGAATAACAGGGTGTGTTGGCCTACCGTAAAAGGTTAGCTTTAGGAGTGAACGCCGCTCGATATGGTAATAAACGGTCGCGTTAATAAAGGTGTGCCTATCTAGATGGTTGTCTTGTCCCCTATCACCATTGCAGTTAAAATTTTATTTCAAAAATTATGTTCGAATATTCAAAACAGTTTGAATAAAATTCGTGCAGAAATGAAGTTACTCGTGGGCGTTAAGATAAATCGCTGGCTGAACTTAGATGCGAATCGGGGTTTCGAGTTCCATAGATTTTCAGATGCATCAGAGAGCGCTTATGGGGCAGTCATATATACGAGGGTTAATAAAGCTGGTACGTACAAAGTGAACATTATGGTTACAAAAACGAAGGTTGCTCCTATTAAAACAATTAGTCTACCCAAATTAGAGCTAAATGGTGCTTTACTATTGTCCAAGTTGATGGATTTAGTAAAACGATCACTAGCAAAAAATAAAAAGCCTTAGTCGTACTATTGGACAGACTCCCAGATAGTGCTTTATTGGCTTTCTAGTCCACCAAGAAGGTGGAAAACGTACATCGCGAATAGGAGGGCCAAACTTTTAGAGTTGTTAAACCGAAATCAAAGGTTTCATGTGGAATCGGTCAGTAATCTGGTTAATTGCGCCTCTAGAGGCTTTATGCCATCAGAATTAATTACATTTGATTTGTGGTGAAATGAACCGATATGGTGAATTTTTACACCAAACTGCTTCGCTTCAAACCGCTATTATGCAGCATATACATGCGGGTTCAACTATACTTATTAATATATTAAAGGAGAAGTACCACATTATTAGTGGCAAAGAAGCAGTGAAGCAAGTTACACAACAGTGTGTAAAATGTAGACGCTTTAAGGCAAGACGGGAAATTATGGGTGATTTACTTTCGTGCAGGGTTACTTTTTCGAGACCATTTTTGGAAACAGTTTTGATTATTCTGGTCCATATTTGATTAAAACTTCAAAACTCAGAGGTGCCAAACAAACCAAATGCTACCTGATGGTGTTGGTATATTTGGCAAGGCTGTATATTTGGAGTTGGCACCGGATCTATCAACCGATTCTTTCATAGCTGTATTAAGACAATTTGAAGCTAGACGAGGTATATGTAAATCGATTTATAACGATAATGGATCAAACTTTGTTGGTGCGGCAAGGGAATTGAATGAGATTAGCAGAATCATGAAGTCATCGAAAATACAGCAATCTTCAGCAGAAAAGGGTACACAGTGGCATTTTATTCTACCAGCTTCCACACATTTCGGCGGCTTATGGGAGCGGCCGTTAAATCAATGAAGTATCATCGTTACTCTCTTAGTTCAAATAGACGGAATGATGAACTCACGGCCTTTGTGTCAATCGAACAATGATCTATATACCTTGACACCGGGCCACTGTTTAATTGGTCAGTCATTATCTCTGATGCAAGAGGCGGACCTCACACATTTAAAACAAACCCCATTATCACGATGGGAACATTTACGACAAATCGTCTCAAAATTCATGATAGAATCCCAAACACAGTTAAGAAATTGAGAGTACTCACTACGCGTCAAAGTAAATACACGCCTTTTTCGCCGGTAAGTCATTTTCCATGGCAAAAATGTAATTTTGGGTAAAAATCGTTAAGATATTATCCATTTTCCAGAACCTTTGCCAGAACTCAAATTGGTATTCCATTATCAGGACTTTCACCAATCAAAGGTGAAAGTTCTGACAATGGAAAAATCATTTATGTATAAAAACAAAAGGGGTGCATCACCGACTGTCAACGAATTACCCTGAAATCAGAAAATAAAATTTCAGTGAACAAATGTTCCTAAAATCGGTTTCTAAATTAAACAGATAAGAACCTGGTCAACACATTCCTTGAAAAAAACTCCAAAATCAGGACGATCGTAGATGCTTTCTGACATTCGCTAAACCAACATATCAATTTTATTTAAAATCATTTGTGAGCAACCATAATAAAAGTGTACCGCCGGATATCTGAGCGGTTTTTTTTAGAATTATTATCAAAATTGTTTAAGATGAGGGAAAAAACCAATAAAAAGGGATCTGGATGGACTTCACCAGAAAAATTCCTGCAATCAAAACAAATCGCAACTGCATCTTAGAAGCATATTCGAAAATCCCTCATTATGTAAACTGTAAAGGACCCAGCACAAATCTTATGAAAATTGGGTCCCGGTCAAATTCGCTGAACATGTTCATAAAGAGGGGGTACTTCGCGAAGGCCTCCACTTAAGAGGAGGTGAAAATGGTCAGTTTTAGGAGGGGGGGGGGGTGAAACGGGACTTAGAACAATTTCGATTTAGGGACTTAAAATAATTTCGTTAAAGGAACTTAGGATAATTCGGCACTTTTGGCCAATGCGATTTTGGCCACCGGCATCGTGATCAGCAATCTTCAAAACATCGGTACACGCACTAAAATCATATACTAATGTAAAAGATTTCGAGTGGACGATTTTTTTTCCGAAAAAAAACAGTTTTTTCATTTTCAATTGTTTATAATTAAATAACAATAAACAATTACGTGAAAAAATCACTAGGACTAATTTCAGGAACCTCTTAGCGACATGAAATACCCATAGTCAACCATCCAAAGTCCGACTTGTAGCAGATACGGGGGTAACAAGCAAAAAATCGAGCCGGTACAAATATGTACCTGTGCCCCGGAAATGAGAAAGAAAGTGTAAATCTATTTTTCAATATGAACAAGTTAATAACAAAATAAACCGACCTTTACCTATATATCATTATTTGCATGTGGCAACATTCGAGGATATTCTCAGCTTACAGCTGTCACCTATCAATCAACTAACTGTCAAAACCGAGTTGTGTAAACACAATTGACGGGCATAGCACATGTTTACGTATAATCAATAACCAAGTTTAATAAAAAGTATTATTCTAAGTCCCTAAAGCCGAATTATCCTAAGTTCCTTTAACGAAATTATTTTAAGTCCCTAAATCGAAATTCTTCTAAGTCCCGTTTCACCCTCCCCCCTCCTAAAACTGACCATTTTCACCCCCTCTTAAGTAAGCTTAAGTTATAAACTTATATCATGTTTGATTTCTTATCCACAAAGTAAGGAACACAAAATATAAGTTACTTGCTCTATTATTGCATTTTGACAGTTAGTTGACAGCTTGTTGACAGCTGTAAGCTGATGACTACATAATTTTATATCATATTTATATTCACTTATCTAAAAAAACTTGAAGTTATAAACAAAAAAAAAAAATTTGACTTTATTACCGGGCTTTAAAGAATTGTTGACAGCTAAATGACAGCTGCCGATAGTCATTGTTATTGATTTGATATCATCTTTGAACTTATCGAAGTAAAAAAAAAGAAAGATAAAACAAAAAAAAAACAAGTTTTTGGCTTTATTATAGCACATTGACAGCTATTTGACAGCTTCCAACTGTCAATTTTGCAAATCTAACAACAGATCTGAATTCAGCAACCTCAAAAATATAAACCTAGATAATAAAAAAATGAAATAGACTATTTCAAAAGTCTATACACACTGCGCATATACATAAATCTGTGGAGGATACTCGGAGCTTTAAAGCTCTGTACCGGCCAAACTATTCATTTTTGAGCTTTGTGGCCATTGAGACAATTTACCAGTATGATGAAATATCACATATCAAAAATTCAGCGAATTTTACTGGGACCCAATTTCCATAAGATTTGTGCGGGGTCCGTTCCGCAATGTTTTGTATCGAAATCCCTTGAATTTGAAATCCTCAAAAGACTTCAAAAAATGTTTACCAAGCTCATTAGTATTTATTATTCGATTGTCTTAACTCCATTTATTATGAAAACACAGAACTTTTCCTTTAGAACACATTTACGTTAGGATAACGAAGGGACCGGACAAGTGGTGCAGTGGTTAAAGCTTCGGCACTTGGACCGGGAGGTACTGGGTTCGAATCCCATCAGAGGCTAGATGCAAATCGAATTTTCATCATGGATTACAATCGGTGATGTTAATAAACACAACTAAGACCCTCTGATGGAGTGCAGAATTCAGCGCCGACCCACCGTCCATGTCAATGTACAGGTTGACATGGAGCTTGCAATGTGCAGGTGGTATACTGTAGTTGTGTGAGTAGGTGAATAGGTGAATGGGTTAATGATGTAGCATGAATGCGTGGTATCACAATGGGCCAAAAAATGGCCTAAGTGTAAACCACTGAAACCTAAAACCTAGGATAACGAAAACATCAATACCACCAATACCAACAAAACATCAATACCACCAATACTAAACCAGCCTCCTACGTCAATACCTATAGTACAATACCTCCAATTTAGGAAATTTCGTTACCGAAATAGGAAGCCAGATTATTTATAAGCACAGTGTAATGCACTTTTTTCTCAGGTTCTGTTTCTCTCCCCTGGCAATCCATTTATTTCTTGGCTTCTTCTATGTAATCGATATTTTTTATCACCTAACCCAGAAAATATTCCATTTTATTGTCACAACTGAGCAAACACTAAAAAGGTTATTCCCATACAAGCTCAAAGATTAAAATTGTGTCCATTCAAATATAAAATATAAAAATTCAGCATTAGTTTCAGGTGTACAGCATAAAAAGGTCATTATGAAAAATCACTTTCCATAAAAATCCATTACGGCTACCAAAAAACCATTAAAAAAATAAATTTAATTCACTAGCTTCTCAACACACACCCCCATACGTTCACCACAACAATAGAAATAGTCCTTTTAAAATTCCATTGTAAATTGTATAATCCTGTATACAGTGATTTTAAATCCCATAGAAATATGTTGCATAAAACCAAATGTTTCCCAGCATCATAACAAAAATCTTTTACACTCTATTAATTTTCAACTAAATTTCCATTTTCAAAGATTTTTTTCTTTCCCATTTGTCCTCTCTGCGTTATACATAAATATTTCTTCGCCGGAAAAAACGATCCCTAAAAAGTTAATTTAAACGAAAATGTCAAATTTAGGTGATTTTTTTTTTTTTTTTGGTTCAAATGTTAAGAAAAATTCTTTTCACTATAACATATTATAGTTGTTGCCGTTATACTCAGGATTCGTTTTGTTTGTTGATTGAGTTTTGGGGAAAATTGAAAATTTCTTGCTGGCACACAAAAGATTATGAAAATATTTACTTAAAATCCCTTCCTATATAAATTTTAAATAAAAATAAAAGGATATTTTCGTATTTTATAAAATAAGGATTTGCCCTTCATTTAATTCTTCCATATGGTTATTGTATTAAATCAAGGATAAAATTTATCCAAAATAACATATTATTGGATAATTAAATTCCTTTAACCCTACGACTTGATTGTTACGAGCATGTACATAGTATATAGTGCAACCGTATCAAGTGTTGTTGTTTTAAGATATTAACTAATGTATGGGCAAAGAAAGGGTTTAAATTCAAAATTTATACAAGAAGGGTAAAATGGCACAAATATGTTGTTACTGGATTTTTGTGATTATGCAGCAAATACACAGAGTTTTTAATTAAAATGTTGTCATATTATACCGTGTGTTTAAAAATTGGGGGGATTTAAGTATTTTACACAGACAAACTATTTTTCAA
The DNA here is from genome assembly GCA_932526605.1 of Nephrotoma flavescens. Classification (NCBI taxonomy): domain Eukaryota; kingdom Metazoa; phylum Arthropoda; class Insecta; order Diptera; family Tipulidae; genus Nephrotoma; species Nephrotoma flavescens. The sequence goes on from OW052220.1 coordinate 80,009,229, forward strand.
TATTCGTACTTATGTACGTACGAAACTTATCTTAATTTATTTCCTTCCTCGTAAAAAACCATCTGCTCAGCAAAATTAATAATAAAAAAAAATTGTAATAATAATAAAATTCAATATACGCAGAAAAGCAACGTAAAATCTGAAATACGCAAATCTGAAACCATGCAATGGTTTTTTTTTTTGGTCAAAAAGATTAAGATGAAATAAAATTTATTTTTGGAAATTATAGTGCATTAAGTTAACCATATGATGGGGCTATAATTACTCAATTTCTTTATTTTGTATTTTTATTACATTTGGCATAAAACGATTTGAGATATCATATACAGACTCGTACATACTTTGTATACATCGATATTTTAATATATGCCAGTAAAGGTCGCGGGCGCTCCACAACCGCCAGACTGGTAATTTTTAAATTATAAAAACGTCCAAAATTTTCTCAGAATTCCAGTTCAGTGTTTCAGCTCTGAACCCTCCGAACCACCAACTTTCATGTATTATGTTACTTATACCGCTATACAAACTGCCTATTGGTTTGATGGGCCATCACTTCAGCGTGGGCGAGACATTTATTTTGAGAAAATTGCTCATTTGAGGTTTAGAAAATTAATCATTTTTTTTTTTGTGAGATTAGTGACATCTAGGTTTAAGTAGTAGCATTAGAGGTAGTTTTTCCATTACAGTGGTATTGCAGATTATAGTAGAATAATCCTGGAATAGAACCGATCATGAGTTACGGTAACCGAGAATGACCAGTGCGAAAAATTATTAGTAGCGTTTTAGGTGAAATAAAATTTGTCAATTATTCGAAATCGCGGGAATTTACTTTTCTTAATAATAAACCATAGTGAAAATTATTTGTGGTTGTGGTTTTCGGCGTTTAGTAAGTATTTAGAAAATTATTCTAAGATTGTAAAACACCAAATTATATAATGTAAGCAGGATAATTTTGTAACAAATAGTGCGGCGGTGAGGTTGTGAATATCAGAACGAGGGGTTAGAAAATTTAACGGTTACGATAATAAAACTCCAGTTAAAGAAGCGTAATTTACGGACGAGTGGTTACAAAAATAACTTAATATTGTAACCACGGAGAAGTTGTTACGACTTCACGGTCATAACAATGCTTCACACTCTTTAGCTCAAATTTTAATTTCATTATAATGATTTGAAACAGGCCAGATGGCAGTGCGATCTGTGTTATGACATTAAGCAAAATATTTTTGTGCAGTGTGAGATTGTCTTTATATACCTTAAGTTCACGTAATTCTCATTCCTACTGTGTTGCGTAAACGTCGAATGGATTTGTGAGACGTCCCTTAAGCTAGCAGAACCCATACAGCCAGCAGAACATTACAAGATAGTATGGATAATTATGGGCTAATTATGGGCTAATTAAATGTCCCATTAAAAAATTTTGGGCTCCATCCCTACCAACTAAAGCGTGGGTTCTGCTAGAGAGAAAAAATTAGCAGAACCCATATCAAAAAATGATTTAAAAACAATTGGAAAAATAAAGGTTAATTTTAGGCTAATTAAATGCCCTATTTAAATTTTTTTATTCTGGTCGATCAAGAAAATGCAAAAGGCTTTATCATTTCAAAGCTAGCGAAATTAGAACTCAAAACAAGATCTATTGATAATCGAATAATTTTAGACTCGGTATGTACTAATCAAATGTCCCATTAAAAAATTTTGGGCTCCATCCGTTTTTGACCTAACTTCAGGTCATTTAATCTAAAGCTAGCAGAACCCAAATCGAAAATCGGATCAAAACCGAAATTAAAACTCAAAAGAAGATCTATTGACGATCGAATAATTTTACGCTCGGTATGGGCTAATCAAATGCCCCATTGAAAAATTTTGGGCTCCATCCATTTTTGACATAACTTCAGGTCATTTAAGCTAGCAGAAACCAAATCGAAAATCGGATCAAAACCGAAATTAGAACTCAAAACAAGATCTATTGACAATCGAATAATTTTAAGCTCGGTATGGGCTAATCAAATGCCCCATTAAAAATTGTTGGGCTCCATCCGTTTTTGACCAAACTTCGGGTCATTTAATCTAAAGCTAGCAGAACCCAAATCGAAAATCGGACCAAAACCGAAATTAGAACTCAAAACAAGATCTATTGACAATCGAATAATTTTAGGCTCGGTATGGGCTAATCAAATGTTCCATTAAAAAATTTTGGGCTCCATCCATTTTTGACCTAACTTTAGGCCATTTAATCTAAAGCTAGCAGAACCCAAATCGAAAATAGGATCAAAACCGAAATTAGAACTCAAAACAAGATCTATTGACGATCGAATAATTTTAGGCTCGGTATGGGATAATCAAATGCTCCATTAAAAAATTTTGGGCTCCATCCATTTTTAACCTAACTTCAGGTCATTTAATCTAGCAGAACCCAAATCGAAAATCGGATCAAAACCGAAATTAGAACGGAAAACAAGAACAATTGACATACAAATAATATTAGGCTCATTGTGGCCTAATCAAATGCCCTAGTAAAAAAAAGGTATGCTCCACTTTTTCTTGACCAAACTTCTGGTCATTTAATCTAAAGCTAGCAGAACCCAAATCGAAAATCGGACCAAAACCGAAATTAGAACGCAAAACAAGAACAATTGACATTCAAATAATTTTAGGCTCATTATGACCTATTTTTTAATTTGATATTTGATGAATCAAATATCATATTAAAAAATTTTGAGCTCTACTCGTTTTTGACTAAATTTCTGCTAGCTTTAGATTAAATGGCCTAAAGTTTGGCCAAGAAAAAGTGGAGCATAAATTTTTTTTAATAGGGCATTTGATTAGGCCACAATGAGCCTAATATTATTTGTATGTCAATTGTTCTTGTTTTGAGTTCTAATTTTGTTTTTGGTTCGATTTTCGATTTGGGTTCTGCTAGCTTTAGATTAAATGACCTGAAGTTAGGTCAAAAATGGATGGAGCCCAAAATTTTTTAATGGGGCATTTGATTAGTCCATACCGAGCCTAAAATTATTCGATTGTCAATAGAACTTGTTTAGAGTTCTAATTTCTGTTTTGATCCGATTTTCGATTTGGGTTCTGCTAGCTTTAGATTAAATGACCTGAAGTTAGGTCAAAAATGGATGGGGCCCAAAATTTTTAAATGGGACATTTGATTAGCCCATACTGAGGATAAAATTATTCGATTGTCAATAGATCTTGTTTTGAGTTCTAATTTCGGTTTTGGTCCGATTTTCGATTTGGGTTCTGCTAGCTTTAGATTAAATAATCTGAAGTTAGGTCAAAAATGGATGGAGCCCAAAATTTTTAAATGGGGCATTTGATTTGATTTTGAGCCTAAAATTATTCGATCGTCAATAGATCTTGTTTTGAGTTCTAATTTCTGTTTTGATCCGATTTTCGATTTGGGTTTTGCTAGCTTTAGATTAAATGACCTGAAGTTAGGTCAAAAATGGATGGAGCCCAAACTTTTTTAAGGAGGCATTTAATTAGCCCATACCGAGCCTAAAATTATTCGATTGTCAATAGATCTTGTTTTGAGTTCTAATTTCGGTTTTGGTCTGATTTTCGATTTGGGATCTGCTACCTTTGAAATGATAAAGCCTTTTATATTTTCTTGATCGACCCGAATAAAAAAATTTAAATAGGGCATTTAATTAGCCTAAAATTAACCTTTATTTTTCCAATTAATTTAAATCATTTTTTGATATGGGTTCTGCTAACTTTTTCTAAAGCTAGCAGTACCCACTCTTTAGTTGGTAGGGATGGAGCCCAAAATTTTGTAATGGGGGATTTAATTAGCCAATAATTAGCCTATAATTATCCATACTGTCTTGTAATGTTCTGCAGTATGGGTTCTGCTAGCTTAAGGGACGTTTTGTGAGAGCGACACCAACGTGTGCTTTTGTGCATGTGTACGAGCTGGGAAAATGTAGATTACTATTTTTTATTTAGAAAAAATATTTTTCTGCATCGTTAATTTTTGATGCGAGAATTTTTTAGTTGAGTTTTTGTTTGGGGGTTTTTTTGAAAAACTGAGGTTTTTTTTGGTTGTCATTAAGTTTTTTTTTGGATTGTGAAAAGTGGAGTAGTTGATATATAAGAAAATAGGAAATGTTTAATTATACGTATTAAAGTAATTAGAAACGGAATAGTTGTTGAACGAAAAAGTGTTGATTTATTTTGTGCAATTGTACGACTGGTTTCCTTACGACGTAGTGGGATCCATATATATGGACGTTTGGTGAATTATTTTGACGAGTAAATTTAGTAAAATGTTAACAAACTATTAAGTATAGGTAGAGAAACTATTAAGAAACTATTAAGAATAGGTATGGATTGACTCGTGCGCCAGGCTATTATTAAAGCACATTTCTTTCTATTCTCAACCACATTTTATTACGGGAGGCGGACACGAGGTTCATTCAATAGTATAGTTGAATCAATAACGGATGTCGTATACTTTCATCGGACGCCGACATTATTATCAACGAGCCCCGCGAATAGCAACAAGACCGGGTTATATCTACGGTACGTCGATTATTATTTTGGCGGCCTATTAAGGCCAACTATGCGGATTAAGGCGAGTCCACGCACAACATTTTAGTGCCCAACCAGACAAAATTCTACGGTTAAGGCGAAGGACGCCCAACATTTTTTTGATGACCTATTACAGCCAAACCTGAGTTATCAGTGAGTGGGCCTCAACGGTTATACGATACGGTTCACGGCGGGCAGACGCCCTATTTAAATTTTTTCTTATATAATCAAATTTTTTTTTTATTTAAATTCATATTTTGTTTTCCAATTCCAACATCTTTTTTCTTCATTTTTTTTTATTTGTAATCGAGCACCAAATTACGGTGATCGTGCACGCGGGCGGAGACGCACGTTGGTCTCGCTCTATAATTTTGGTGTGAATCAGTGGTCGGAGATAATATTTACTTTGGTTCCATTTTGTTTATTTTTCTCAATTGGCAATTTTTAGCTGTTGTTGTTGTTTATTCAATAAAATTTGGACTGCGATTACGGCGGCATCAGGTTTACTTCTTTTTCGTTTCGTTTCTTTTGTCTACCAAATAAAATGAATTACTAAGTTTGTATCGGTTCGGTATGATGGGAGGAAATACCCCACTCTTTGTCGGTTCCATCTGTACAGACTGGGTTTGCCACTCAACTCCATCCCCTTGGCAGGACCTCCACAAGGTCGGAGTGGTGAGTCCAGAGAATGTGACGTCCATTCGAGGGCGACCGTAAGTACTCCAACGGTCTCATGGTACTTCGGCGGTTTCAAGCAATCGAAGTGTGAATTGTGGGAGATTCGTTGGAGGTCTCTCCAGGTGAAGAGAGGCTCGGTCTGTTGGGGAGATGTCCCTACTCTTTAATGCTGCTTCGTTGTGGCTGGGCATCGGCCTTTCGGGATCGATATGTCATTTGGGGGGGTCTCTTCAGCAGACTGGGTACTTGTCACTCGGGGAGATCCGGTCGCCGTCGGATGGGACACCCGGTTATAATTATTTTACTCCTTTCTTCAGGTTTCGTCCGACAAATTTCGGTGGAACATCCGGTTTCTTTTTATTTTTATTTTGCGTTTTTTTTTTAAATTGTCTGTAAACACGGTGTAGGTCAGAGTCATGCAAGCCTCCAAATCCCCACGACCCAATACCCTGAGTATTAGCCGGTAAACTCAAGGTGTGGGAGGTCGCTGCATGACTAGTTGAAATCTGTGGGTCGGCTGCTGAACCGCCCGTAACAAAGTAAGAGTAAGACCTGGTAGTGCGAAGAGTTAATATAGGAAAGACTTGTAACTCAACAAATTAAAGATATTCAGCATGCAATACAAGATTTGATGCAAGAAATGAAACAAGTAAAAGAAGATAGATGAAAAGTTTCTAGATAACGTGTCAAAGTGGAGCCAGTACAAAACGAAGTTGAACAGGTGCAGTCGAAAGTTTAGGATGATAAACAGAAAATTGATATGTTGCGATCTCGAAAAAATCCTCTTTGCCTGAAAGTAAATAGATTAACATCGCAGGTAGTCACCCGAATAAAATCAAGGAACCACTATTCGATGGAAAAATTCATTTGGGATTTTCAAATTCGAATTTGAAACGGCAGCCAAAAGAAATGCATGGGATGAAGTGAGTCTTATCGCGGTATTAGTTCTTAAAGGTAAAGCACTCAAAATATTTCAAACAATTTTCGAAAATGGTCGCAACAGTCACAATGAGATAACGAAGACGCTGGATTGAAAATACGGAAATGATCACAAGCGAGAACTTTATCGCATCGAAATGAAAGGACGCTACAAGAAGGTGGGAGAAGCTTTTCAAGAGTACGTATTAGAGATCGAGCGACTAGCACATTTTGCATACTCCAATATGTCCGCCGATTATATGGAGAGAGCCAAAACGTATGCTCTCATTGACGGCATTCGGAATCGAGAGATGCGCGGAGCGACGGTTTTTGTCACTGAAAGCCGCTTTCTCTGAAACCATTGCTCGGGCTGTAAGTAATGCGATTGCACAAACCATTATCAAACCGTCAGTTAGAACACGACGGGTTGAAATAAACACCGAAATGAGTTTCTTTGCTTTTACAAGGGGCAAGGACCCAAGAAAAGACTGGTTAAACTCCAATGAGTGACTCCCACAACTGATCGCCCCATAATCTACAACCCAGTTTTCAGATTAGCACGAAGTAGTGATAGCTTAACAATAAGAGGTAATATTGATGATAAAAGTTGTGTGATTACTTCAAATGCAGGAACAACACACAGAATTTTTCAAAGGGATCTCATCTGTGGAAGCATGCACACAACCAGCCAACGGATTGGAAATGCAAACGGCGACTGGAGACAGTACATTTATTCCTAGTTTCTACCTAATGAAAATATAAATTCGGAATACTAGTTTTCAACACGAAGTACGAATGGCTTTGTGTTGGATCTTGGACGAAGGGTCCTGAGCTACGGTATGGTCGAGATTCAACTTAGACTCAGTGATTCGAATGTAACAACCTTCAAGGGAGTAATAATAGCATACAGTGAAACGCTGTCACCAAATACAGAAACAATTATTTGGGATAGATTGGAGGAAGGTTCTGGGTCACCCAAGCTGTAAGGTGATTAGAGAAGTATTGATCGGATAAGCTAAAGTAATACCAAATAGAGGAGATAGAGTTTCAATTAGAACCCTAAATCTCTCGAATAAGTCAAAAATAATGAAGAAAGAGACAATCATTGGAAATGTGAACCATAGTGAAATGCAAACAGAAAAATTCGATGAGAAACGAAAATAATAGGACAAGTTATGCAAAACTGGACGTATATGAAGTTGGCCCGAAAACCATCCCAAAAAAAAACCTTTTAATATAAATTTTGCGTCTTCGCTTAATTAAAAAAACCTTTCAGCCCGAAAAATAATACAAAATAACAGAAAATTAGAATCCGTCCCGAAAAATATATATATAAAGTTTTGCTCCGGATCTCAAAAGTTTGATCTTCAAATTTTTAAACTAAGTATGTAGTATGTGGATTAATAAAAATTCTATAATTGCTATAATAAATTCCAAACTAAAAACATCATATTTCAACAAATGTATCTCAGTTTACATAGGCCTATACATATCAAAAATGTGGCGTATGTTTAATAAGACACACAATAAAAAACATTCACAACGACATTACCATACGATGGGGATAAGGGTCATATACAAGTCATTTGCTATGCAAAGATTTTGACTGTGCGATGTATGAAAACGGCCATGTTTGAACATGTGTATCTCTGTTCACAGAGGATTACGGATATAACGGAATATGTTAATGGCTTGATAAGGCCATCAGCAAAACACATCCACAAGGCCATTACCATGAAAAATATTAAAGAATCGATTTCGTAGGCCAAGCAGTAATCCGCTAGTACTACAACTACATCGTATTGTTCTATACAAACTGGACATACACATGTTCAAACATGGCCATTTTCATACATGGCTCAGTCAAAATCTTTGGATAGCAAATGACTTGTATATGACCATTTCCCCATGGTATGGTAATGGCCTTGCGGTTGTGTTTTGCTGATGGCCTTATCAAGAAGCCATTAATATATTCCGTTATATCCGTAAACCTCTGTGAACAGAGATACATCACATGATCAAATATGGCCGTTTTCAAACATCGCACAAGCAAAACCTTTAGATAGGAAATTGCTTGTATATGACCCTTATCGCCATCGTATGGTAATGGCGTTGTGAATGTTTTTTATTGTGTGTCTTATTAAACATACGCCACATTTTTGATATGTATAGGCCTATGTAAACTGAGATACATTTGTTGAAATATGAAGGATGTTTTTAGTTTGGAATTTATTATAGTAATTATAGAATTTTTATTAATCCACATACTACATACTTAGTTTAAAAATTTGAAGATCAAACTTTTGAGATCCGGAGCAAAATTTTATATATATTTTTCGGGACGGATTCTAATTTTCTGTTATTTTGTATTATTTTTCGAGCTGTAAGGTTTTTTTTTAATTAAGCGAAGACGCAAAACTTATATTAAAAGGTTTTTTTTCGGGATGGTTTTCGGGCCAACTTCATTTACGTAAAACTGGAACAAAAATCTTTCAAAATGAAGCGCAGCGATTACTAGAACAATACATGTCCATTTTCTGTGGTACACCAGAAAATTATGGAAGGATCACGATGGTAAAGCCAAGAATTGATATCGGAATAGAGGCACCGATTCGCCAAGCACCTATAGCACAGGCCTTTGACAGAGTATGGCATAAAGGGTTGGAATATAAAAATGCAAAGAGCTACTAATATGGATAACCTGGACAAATAGATGGCGAATAAAACTTATGCAACAAAATCTGTTCACGTAAATTTTGCCAACAAAAATGTCAACTGAATACCAGTAGAATCGAACTCTCGGCAAATTCAAGCATGTGAAGTTATCCCAGTTTTTCATCGCACCATTTTTTTATAATTATTTACACGACATTATTCTATTCCATCGCAGTTTTTTTCATTTTATACCTCTATAAGACGATTTAAATTATAAACACAACAACAAAATATACTATCTCAGTTTTGTTTTCGTTTATTTGTAGTTCCTGTAACACAAAACTTGGAAATAAAGTATTGTGTTCTGGCAATAGTAAGTGTCTTACTTTGGGAATTTTACAATAATTCCATATAATTTTCACTCCACAATGAATAATTTCATTCCACCTAATAGTAGGATTAGAATTATTCCATTTTTCGTGTAGTTCAAATGTTCACCGCCCAGTTAATTCATAAAATAATTTTATTTTTATGAGTTGTCACTCTGGGAGTAATGCAGTATTTTTTATCGCATAAAGGATAAAGAACCAAATGACATAAATCAACGATACAAAAAATGAACTCCGATGCTAAATTAATCAGAACAAAAGACATATTTACGTCGAAAACGCATTTTATATTTTCATAAATACAGTAAAACCTCGATTTAACGGACTAATTGGGGGAGCCAGTTAAATCCCAATGTCCGTTAAATCCGAATGTTAAATTCTATTAACTAAAAATAAATTTTATCGACTATAGAATTATCTAGAATATGGCCACCTAGGACAGAACTCGTTTATCTCTTAACCGATTATGAAGGGATTTTGTTTATTGGATGTAAATGAGATTCATAAACAGTTTTTAGAAGAATTTTTGAAGAAGGAACTCAGGCATGTCTTAGCTGATTATGTTGGAATTGGGTGTGTTGGATGGAAATCAGATTCTTAAATGATTTTTGGAAAAATTTCTGAAATATGGCCAAAAATCATTTAAAAATCCCATGTCCATCCAAAATACCAAATCCCATCATAATCCGTTAAAAATTGATCGAGTTCCGTCCCAGATGGTCATATTCCAGAACTTCTTCCAAAAATCGTTTAAGAACCCCATTTCGATCCAACATAACCAATCCCATCATAATCGATAATCGAAAAATAGAAAATAAAAAATTGTCCGTTAAAACGACCGTCCGTTAAATCTGGGTCCGTTAAATCGACGGTTTACTGTATTTGTTATGAAATTAAAGTAAAACGCATGCTTAGTTTCATTTTAATAAATTTTTATGCCAACCGATAAAAGTATAAAAAAAATTACTTGAATGTTACTTTGGCCACAAATTTCATTCCTATTCGAATAGGAATAATATTTCCCAAAGTAAGATCACAAGTAGTTCGGTATATTTTAAGTTCGAAATAACAATGCGCCATATTATTTGTACAAAATGTTAAGGGCATCTTGTAATGAGCACCCCAATGCCAGCTTCGATATGGCCCCATATAAATTTACATGAAAATTGTCTATAACTTCCAAACCCTTACTTGGCCGGAAGTAGTGATTAATGTTTTGAGGATGGTAGGTAATTAAGTGATTGCTGCCTAGTGGCCAGCACTAGCCGTATGTTCAAATTTGAGGAAATGACCAAGTTAAAAAATCTCAGGTTAAAATAAATAAAAATTTCTTAAGAACTTGTTAGGCCGGAAATGGTTATTTATGTTTTCAGTTGGTAATGACAAAGGCAAAATGTGGTAGTCTTCTCAATGACAGTCTTATGATAGGTCTAGCATATTCATTGGACAGGATGCAAATGGGACTTTTCATCATCTTATTACGAACGGTAATGAAACTGAACGTAGCTTTGACCACCTGTCGGAATGCAGAATTTAGGGTTCTCTGTCATGTCAGTCTATAATATACTGACATGGAGCTATGCAATGCTTAGATAGTTCTATGTAAATCAGATCCATATAGCAGTACGTCCTCAAATACAAATTTTTACAAAAAAAAGATACCAATTTTACAATTTTTTATTTAACTTAACCTAAAATTTTGGAACTTGCCATTTCCGCAAACTTTAACATACGGCTGGTGCTAGCCACTTGGTCAGTAATCACTTAAAACGAACCATTAAGGGTTTGGAAGTTATAGACAATTAGACAAGCAAATTTATATGGGGCCATATCTAACCTAGAGGATTGTGTCAATCCTAACATACGGTTCGCACTGGGGTAGTCATTACAAGTTGCCCTTAACATTTTGAACAAATAATATGGCGCATTATTATTTCGAACTTGCCAAAGTGCTGGACTGGCCAAAGTGATACAGTCCTCCAAACAAGAAAATTTTAATTATGAAAGATTAATTACTAGACGATTTGTAAATCACTTAGTAATAAATAAATATAAATTTAAAAAAACAATTGCAAGGAGAAGTAGTGTCAAGCAACCGCAAAGTCGTGCCACATACGTCACCTACAGTAAGATTAGCAATTATGTAGACGCATTAGACACGGCAGTTGGGGCAGTGATACAACACTATATAGTGGAGCCACTCAGTTTTTCCCACAGTTCTTATGACAGGCAGTTGCTCGCAGCTTATTTTAGCATTAAGCTTTTTAAGAGATATGAAAGCCGAAAGTTTACTTTGTTCACGGAGCATAAGCCAACAGATCAGAGAATCGTCATAGAAAAGGAGTTATATCATTCCAGAACAGGATCCAACTATTGTCCTACTATTCGACATTGATTTTAGACGGTTATCTTCTTCCTATGGTAAGTAAAAGAAAAAAACTATATGAATGTTTATTGTTCTGTCCACTTTTGTTTCTATGCCAAGAGCAAGACGAACGATAGCCGCTGAAAATTAACATCGACTTCAATAGCAATGGCCTAAACAAACTCGGCAAACAGAGATAATATAAGATGAGGAGTGATGTTTCAACAAGATGGAGTTCACTTCCCTTTGCACGTGTTATTCAACAGTGGTTTAACATACAAAAATCTATGCCAATCACTGAATAGGGCACAACGACCTAAATAACGTTTGCTTCGATTTTACTCAACATGTTCCCAACTGTTGGGTGACCTGAAAGCGACCGATATATTCCGTAATTTTTCTAATAGCAAATGTCTTCCTCAGTCTACATGGCAAATTAGGAGAAGATTAATTATTTGGAGTTCGCTCTATATTTTTTCGAATTTTTATCGGTATATAAGTTTTCTCTCAATATATCAAAGCTCATTATGAAAGAGGTACAAAAATGAATAAAACATTTCCTTAAAATAACAACCAATATTCTCTTTTGTGATAGTGCAGCCATTTGTGGCAGATAAAGTATTAGAACCTTACAAATAATAACAAAAAACAAATCCGTTGTATCGACTAAACGTCAAGGAATGTGAAAGATTTTAAATACACGCAAATTTTATTAAGGTTTACTTGTTTTCGAACGCAAACACAAATTTTTAGAATACTCACAATGTTAACCAAAATATTTCGATCATCTTAATAAGACAATACTGATTAGGTGCAGGAACTTACCTGAAATAAGAAGAAACAAAAAAATTAATTAAAGTTACATATAAATTAGCCAACACCTCACCATCCTTTTTAATCACAATGGGAAATTTCTAATAACAGTTTTCTCAGATTCTTAATTTTACTTTCATTGCCCACACCACAATATCCATATAAAACCACACACATAAAAAAAATTCAATCCCATACCACATTATCGACTCTAATATAAATTTATTACGTAAAGCCAATCATCATTCAGAAAATTCCTAAAATATGTACAACAACAAAAACAACTAAGTTCCCATAATCATATACCTCTAACTAATCTCATTAAGTAATTTAATATTATAGAGAAGTGCCATGATTGAAATATCAACAGCAGCATATAACAAAAAACAACAACAACGATATCGAATAAAAAATAAAATCACTTAGAATTCAGGCAACCACATAGCAGACAATCGTCTGTGGTTTTTCATTTAATTTTTCATTTTACTCTCACTCTCTATACGAATAGATATATATCTCTAGCAAATAAACTCGAGTTCTCTAATTGATGTGGTTTTCATCATTTTTCATACCGTAATTCTATAATAGTTTTATGATAGAAAGCAAAACGATTTGAAATTTTACGAATTTTGATAAGACAGAAAAAATGCAGATACGTGCAAAGAAGTACGGGTGCCGGGACTGAACGGTAGTTTTGATTTTTTAAATATTTGTTTTATTATTAGGGTTGTGGGGGTGACCTCTTCAATTTATAAAATTTTTTATTTTTATGATAGCCAAAAATTGTAAGACTTATGGGGTCAAGCCAGAATACCGCAACCATATACGTTCATACAGCATAGTGTAAAGTGCAATAAAATCAAAAGGTATACGAGATATCGAAAAACCGCTGAACGCCAATTTCATTTTTCTAATTATTCTAATTTTATGTTATGTTATGTTATCACAGTATGTGGTCATATATATGTATATATATTTGTATGTACGAGTATGTACAAATAAGCAGATGTAATTAAATAAAATAAAAATATATAAAAACTAATTTTTATTTATGACCCTCTTGGCTGGATATAATTTTCACAGAGATACCAATGTACTATACGTAACGTACTCGTACTACACACAAAATATTTAATTTAATTACTAATATTATTTATTTATCTGGAAGTCTAATTTATTATTTGCGATAAACTATTTTTTGTCTGTTACCAGTTTACCATGGTAAATAAAGACTATTTAGTGTGTGCTTGTTGTGAACTTTTTTTACGATATGAAATGTGGGATTGATTTATTTTCTGTGATACAGACTAGTAATGTAAATTCGTACTGTGGGTATATGCATGAAGAATTGGGTTGGTTGGTTATATGGTCAGAATTATAGAGAAAAAATGTCAAATTAGTAGCAGGCTGTTTGTGTCAGAACAAGTGTTATTTAAAAAAATCTTTGAGATGAAGTGCTAAATTATCACCTATGGCAGTAAAAACAGTTCATTCATCTACCTTTGGTTCAATTATACAATTCAAATCTAAAAAATAAAATTGCAAGACTCAACTTTTAGACTTAAAAATGAGCTTCAAGTAACTGGTGACTTCCTAAATCTCTGTTACCTGTGCCTAATGGGTTTAATCTAGGATGTAGGAAATAATTATTGGCTAGTTTTCAATCCAATTAACAACTTGCACATACCTCAACAAAGAAGGACAAAGAAAGAAGCGAAATAATTTTTAACGATGTCTTTAATAAAGAATAATCCATATTTTGTATAATCAGCAGTATTTCAGTAAGATTCAGCTTTGTTTCACTGCAACCGAGCTGATACAAATTTTATAAGATTATTAAGAAAAGCCAATTTCAGTAATATTTACTCGAAAACTTCGTTTCTGTAGTTGGGCCAATTCTGGATTAGCACAAATTCAGACACAATATTTCTTGGCAATGTACGCATATTTGATAGGAATATGCAATTAGAATTGCCAAGTTCCTTGGATTTTAGAACATTTTATTTCTAATACTTAATTTGCTGCTCAACACAAACTTTATTGAAAGGTTATACTTCATTACAGCAGATTTAATCCACTAAAAAAATGGGAATTTCAGATGTTCATCAATTTTTGAATTCTATCGCCATTTTGTTTCTTTACTGTAAGATAGATAAATACATCATTAATCAAATGACTCAAAAAATGTTCTAGTTGGCTTTGGAAATATTGCTTTTTTTTGTTTTTGACTAAGATGTAGTAAAAAAACAAATTCATTGTTATTGTTACACGTGAATAAATCCAGTTCATTTTCCTTTCTTCTGTTTAGTTTTATTAAAATAAAAAATATTTAATTTCTTATCTTAATGGAAAAAAATAAAAGCTTAAACGATGTTGAAAACGGAAAAATTGATTCTTAATACGATCAAAGACATTCCAGCCGGTTCATTGCCGAAAAACTAGGCCGAAATTACACTGTTGTGCTAAATTATTTAAGAAATCCTAAAACCGATGGAAAAATATGAAAGGCTATTCTATTTGGAAATTAAAACCAATAGATAAACGTAAAATAATTCATAATGCCTCCAAATCTACTCTATCTGCTCGCAGAATCAAGGAGCAAGTCGGTGTTAATGTCTTTGTACAAATCGTTCGTCACATCATACAGAAAGCTAAACATCTAAAACGGATGAAAATTAAGAAAAAGGTTATATTAAACCAAGCTCGACAAAAAAACTCGGCTTCAATTTGGGAAAGAGCATATGACATGGAGTAATCAGTGGTACCAAGTCGTGTTCCAAAAAAAATCATTTTGAACGGGTCCGATGGTTATAATTATTATTTTCGTGACCTAAGCAAAAAAAAAGCCAGTTTTCAATCGCCATCACAGCCGGGAAAGAGGGGTTATGGTCTGGGGAGCTATTTCATAATATGGTGGGGTTGAGTTAGCTTTACAGAATCACAAAATTACATCAAATTTGTATTTATCTATTTTGGATTCAGCATTTCCAAATTTATAACATTTGTTTGGACCACTGAAATGGAATTATAAGCAAGGTAACATCCCTATCCATACGGCAAGGATTGCAAAAGCCTTATTCCATTGTCCTTCATTTCCAAGAATAACGACGATGTACTTAAATGACCTTCGTACTCCTAATTTAAATGTTATGGAAAACGGTTGGGGATGGCTTTCTCGCATTCACGTGTAACAATAAAAACGAAATATTTTTTACTACATCTTAACGAAAACCAAAAAAAGCAACATTTCCTACACCAACTAGAAAAAAATTTGTTGGTCATTTCATTAATGGGGGTCATAGATGTGTTACATTTCATCACAGATCGTAATCTGTTGATGAAATTTCACTTTGCATCCTGCCCCTATCGGGAACCGAACCCGTTACCTGCCGATCCAAACGCCAAAGCTTTGACCACTGGGCCATTTGGTCGGTATTTTTTAATCATCAAATTTCCATACCATTCTGATTTAGAGGAGTGGTATACAGTGTGTCGGAATTTCTATTTACGCACGTGTTTAGTTTACTCATGCCCAGTTTATCAATAATCTTTTCAAAATGTGGTTCTGGCATAACAATAAAATATTAACTCAAAGCATTCTCGAATACTCGAATAAGACAACCGTTGTGTGGATAACTGCTGCAGAAAGTTGTTTGAATTTCAAAATCAGTCTTTGCATACCGATTAAGTTCAATTTGTGCCAATTAGAAATCACGGGAAAAAATAGTACTAGTCCGGGAGTAGAGAAAACGCGAAAACAGAATTTCAAATTTCGCTTTACAGACGGCAAAAATAAAACCCGATTTCTGGAGAAAACCAGAAATCATGCTCAACTTTAACATTTTCGAAATGCGACTAGAACGAAATTTAATAGAAATCTAATTTTCATTCATACATTGAGAAATATATAATTTGTTTTATAGAAACAGCTGATTTAGATTAAACTTCTTTGTATTATATAAAACATGTTATCTCAGCCATATAAAATTTTAATTATTTAGTCATTATATTACATGTTAAAAATTATAATTTTATTAAATCGATATTTCAAGCCAAATTGCTATTTTCAAGATGGTAATCTAAAAATTTGATTACAACCAATTAAAAGTTAGGGTTAAATTTATAAAATTAGTATCACAAATGTTAGTAACTTACATTAAGCAAATTCTATATTTGATAACACAAATTGATAAATATGTAAAACAAATTCGGCACAATATTTCCATTTGTTTCTTTTTTTCATTATTACACAAAACATAAACACTTCACAACAATATATAATTTTTGGTAATTTATTGTACCACGTCAATAATGGAATAATTTTCAACAAACGAAATTGTGTGGTATATTCTTTTAATAACATTATGAATATTTATATGTATTCCATTTACATTAGAAGATGCAAAATGTTATATATATAACATTACAATTATATTTTGTATATAAAGTAAACCGATACACATACATATACATACTCCAACGTTATATGAAAAATTCTACATTGAATATTATAGCGTAATTTGTATTGATAGATGAACGGGTATTTCTGTGTGTACATTATGTTCGATGGATGTTGCATTCAATACGTAGGACAACAAACATCACAAACCATATATTCAAATCATCTGATTGAGGTATAAATTATTTGACACAGTTTAGTAATACCGTGTAGATTAGCCATAATGAGCAATTTTGGTTATTGTCGAATGAAGGTTGTGAATCTAGGTGAATTGTATTGGATGTATTCATTAGAAAAGATGGAGCTGTATGAACGTTAATTATTTGAATTTCGAATATTTTTCCGCTGTTGATTGTAAATCTTGATTGTTTTTTTGTAATCATCACATAAGTTTTTTGTATCTGTCCTAAAGTTTACATTTTTACTTAAATTTGATGTAATTTCAGCTGATTCTAAAATAAGTCTATTGTATATATTATTTTCTTTATGTAATATTTTAGTTTCATCGAACTTGAAATTATGGTCGTTATCTATGGAATGAGTTGAAAGGGCTGTACTTCGGCTATTGCATCTAACATTACTTTGATGGTTCAGCAAACGAGTCTTTAATTTGTTACCTGTTTGACCCACGTATGCTTTACCACATTCACAAGGAATTTCATATACTACATTATGTTGTTCTGTAGTTAGTATTTTATCTTTTAATCTTGTGAAGGACTTATTCAACTTATTCGGAATTTTGTACCCAATTTTGAAATTAGGGTTCCTGTGTGGGTTCACAATTTTGGTAATATGTTGGGATAAATTATTAACGTATGTTATACTTCCGAATCTAGCGGTTGCATTATCTGTATTTGAACTAATGTTTTCTTGTAGATTTGATTCTTGGATATTAGTATTACGATGTTTCGCTTTAGTTATCGCTTTCCTAATTATTTTCATCGGATAGTTATTATTTTGCAGTATATTCGTTATTGTGATGATGTTGTCATTGTAGAACTCTTTATCGGAAAGTGAAAGTACCTTTCGAGCGAATGATACTGCCAAGTTGAGTTTCATATTACTAGGATGGGAGGAGATAAAATTTAAGACCCGGTCTGAACTTGTACTTTTTTTGAACCAACAAGTTTTAATTTTGCAATTATTTCGAATGAGAGTCATATCGAGGAAAGGAATTGAACCATTTACTTCTTCTTCTACGGTAAACTTAATATGTTCGTCGAAGGAATGAAAACATACTATTGTGTTATTTATATATGGTTTTGGTATTGCGATAATAATATCATCCACGTATTTTTTTATTAATGTGGGTTGATGTACCAATTGTGGCAAGCATATATTAAACAACCTTTCCATCACTAGATCCGCAAGAACGGGTGATAAGGGGTTGCCCATGGCGAGACCAAATTTTTGTTTGTAGATGATATTATTAAATTTAAAATAATTATTATTGTCTATTACGAAATTTAGTAGTTGCATAAACGTATTTAGATCCAGTTCACTATTAAATTCAAGCTCTTGCCACCTTCTTCTAACTTCATCGATGGCTTTTCCGGTTGGGATGTTGGTAAAAAGAGCAGTGACATCAAACGAAGCTAAAATATCGTCGGGCTGAAGGGTTATGTCATCAACTAAGTCTTTCAATTCATAGGTGTTTTTAATATTATATCTACTGTCATCCGTGAGACGTTTTAATATTTGGCATAGGTATTTGGCTAATGCATAGCAAGGTGAGTCTATTGTTGATACAATAGGTCTGAGTGGACATGGATGATATTATTATCGCAAAAATACGTGGATGATATTATTATCGCAATACCAAAACCATATATAAATAACACAATAGTATGTTTTCATTCCTTCGACGAACATATTAAGTTTACCGTAGAAGAAGAAGTAAATGGTTCAATTCCTTTCCTCGATATGACTCTCATTCGAAATAATTGCAAAATTAAAACTTGTTGGTTCAAAAAAAGTACAAGTTCAGACCGGGTCTTAAATTTTATCTCCTCCCATCCTAGTAATATGAAACTCAACTTGGCAGTATCATTCGCTCGAAAGGTACTTTCACTTTCCGATAAAGAGTTCTACAATGACAACATCATCACAATAACGAATATACTGCAAAATAATAACTATCCGATGAAAATAATTAGGAAAGCGATAACTAAAGCGAAACATCGTAACACTAATATCCAAGAATCAAATCTACAAGAAAACATTAGTTCAAATACAGATAATGCAACCGCTAGATTCGGAAGTATAACATACGTTAATAATTTATCCCAACATATTACCAAAATTGTGAACCCACACAGGAACCCTAATTTCAAAATTGGGTACAAAATTCCGAATAAGTTGAATAAGTCCTTCACAAGATTAAAAGATAAAATACTAACTACAGAACAACATAATGTAGTATATGAAATTCCTTGTGAATGTGGTAAAGCATACGTGGGTCAAACAGGTAACAAATTAAAGACTCGTTTGCTGAACCATCAAAGTAATGTTAGATGCAATAGCCGAAGTACAGCCCTTTCAACTCATTCCATAGATAACGACCATAATTTCAAGTTCGATGAAACTAAAATATTACATAAAGAAAATAATATATACAATAGACTTATTTTAGAATCAGCTGAAATTACATCAAATTTAAGTAAAAATGTAAACTTTAGGACAGATACAAAAAACTTATGTGATGATTACAAAAAAACAATCAAGATTTACAATCAACAGCGGAAAAATATTCGAAATTCAAATAATTAACGTTCATACAGCTCCATCTTTTCTAATGAATACATCCAATACAATTCACCTAGATTCACAACCTTCATTCGACAATAACCAAAATTGCTCATTATGGCTAATCTACACGGTATTACTAAACTGTGTCAAATAATTTATACCTCAATCAGATGATTTGAATATATGGTTTGTGATGTTTGTTGTCCTACGTATTGAATGCAACATCCATCGAACATAATGTACACACAGAAATACCCGTTCATCTATCAATACAAATTACGCTATAATATTCAATGTAGAATTTTTCATATAACGTTGGAGTATGTATATGTATGTGTATCGGTTTACTTTATATACAAAATATAATTGTAATGTTATATATATAACATTTTGCATCTTCTAATGTAAATGGAATACATATAAATATTCATAATGTTATTAAAAGAATATACCACACAATTTCGTTTGTTGAAAATTATTCCATTATTGACGTGGTACAATAAATTACCAAAAATTATATATTGTTGTGAAGTGTTTATGTTTTGTGTAATAATGAAAAAAAGAAACAAATGGAAATATTGTGCCGAATTTGTTTTACATATTTATCAATTTGTGTTATCAAATATAGAATTTGCTTAATGTAACATACATTGAGAAATAATAGCTAAGCCCCTAAAATATACTATGTTAAAAAAAAATGGAAGTCAGTAATGTTGTGGCCAACACACGACTTTCTTTCGGCGAAAAATGTACATAGATCTCGAATACATCACAATTAATTTCTAAATCGAGAAATTGAACCTACCAGATTTTTGATAACTGTCTTGTATAATCAAAAAAAATCATTACTCCTGCTTATAGTTCAGAAAATCTTGGTCATGAAAAAAGCTTCAAGTTTCATACCGATTAATCAATCCGTATGGGGTGTAGAGACACCGAATCTTTCTTTAAAAAAATCTCAAAAATCGTCATTGTCGCTTAAATATAAGAAAACTGATCTGAGCTCTTATAGAGGCTGCAACTTCCAGAGAACCGATTTCAGTGAAAATTCGCTGGTATGTACTAATTTGTGGAAGAACAATAAGTATGAATCTTCATCCCAATCAATCGATCGTCAAATTTCCGCCTAAATTTTGGAAAAATGATCCAGACCAATATTGCTGCAAATTTAACTTAGAATCTTCAAGTTCATAATTGCTTTTATCGTAAATAATATACTTTTCAAAATATTTGCAAAAAAAACTCCAAAGGAAGCTACCACTTCCGGTGGACTAACTTCAGCCAAAAATGCCAAAAAAACGTAATTTTTGGGGTCGACATCTGAAGTACAAGTTTTTTGTGAATTTGTCTGCGTAGATTTGTCTACGCGGATTTGTGCACGTGGATTTGTCTTCTCGAATTTATCTACATGTCTTGGACTACATGTTTTTGTTTACGCGGATTTGTCTACGCGGATTTGACCAAGTGGCTTTGCCTACACTGATTTGTCTACGCATCAACAAAGATCTGTAAACGAAGACAACAAATCCATTAGATAAATCCGCGAAAAGAAATCCGTGTAAATACGTGTTTGTCCACATGCCTTTGTCTACATGTCTTTGAATACTTGGCTTTGTCTAATAAGTCTACGGTGATTTGTTTACAAGACTTTGTCAACGCTTCTTTGTCTACGCTGTGTCTACGCGGATTTGTTTTTGCATCTTACGCGGATTTGTCTTCGCGGATTTTTGTACATGTCCTTGTGCACGTGGATTGTTGTACGCATATTTGCCTACATGTCTGTCTAAACGGACTGATCTAAGCGGGTTTGTATACGCTTTATTGTGTACACATAGACAAAGATCTAAACAAAACTTCATAGACAAAGCCGCGTAGACAAACACATGTAGAGTAAGACATGTAGATAGTTACGTAGACACATGTAGACAAAAACGGGTTTGTCTACATGTCTCTGACTACGATGCTACGCGGATTTATCTACGCTAATTTGTTTATGCGGATTAGTTTACGAACATTTGTCTACGCGGATTTGTTTAGATCTCCTTGTCTATATGTCTTTGTTTACGCGGATTTGTTTACGTGGATTTGTCTACGCAGATTTGTCGGCATGTCTTTGTCGATGTGGGATTGCCTACAGTGGCTTGTCTAGCGAATTTGTCTACGCATAGACAGAGACCTGTAGACAAAACCACGTAGACAAATCTGTTTAGACAAAGACATGTAGACAAATCCATGACTTTATCTACACAGATTTCACTACATGTTTTTGTCTACATGGATTTGTCCACGCGGGTTTGTCTACGCAGCTTTATCTACGAGGCTTTGTGTACGTGGTTTTGACTACATGTCTTTGCCTACACAGATTTCACTACGTAGTTTTGTCTACAGGACTTTGTCTACGCGTAGACAAATCCGCCTAGACAAGTCAGTATAATCAAAGCCACGTAGACAAATCCACTTAAATATATCCGATTAAAGAAAGACATGTAGACTAAGCCATGTAGACAAATCCGCGTACACAAAGCTACGTAAACAAATCCGCCCAAACAAAGCCGAGTAGACAAAGCCAAGTATACAGACAAGTAGGCAAATCCGCGTAGACATAAACATGTAGAGAAACCCGTCTTTCTACACGACTTTGTCTACGTGGTTTTGTCTACAAGTCTTTATGGACACGGATTTGTCTACGTGGCTTAGTCTACAGGTTAAATCCGCGTAGACAAGTTAGTGCAGACAAAGACATGCAGACAAATCCATGTAAACAAGTCCGCGTACCCAAAGACAAGTAGAGTAAGACATAGACAAATCCGCGTAGACAAATCGACGTAAATAAAGCATAGACAAAGACACTTTGACAAAGAGATGTAGACAAATCCTGTAGACAAAGTATACGATGAAATGTAGACAAAGACATGTAGACAAAGCCACGTAAACAAAGCAATGTAGACAAATCCGTGTAGCCAAATCTGCTTAGACAAAGATACGTCGATAAAGCCGCGAAGACAGGGACGCGTAGACAAAGCCAAGTGTACAAAACATGTAGACAAATTCGCATAGACATGTGCACCAACCCGCCTTTGTCTCCATGTGCCTACGTGGCTTTGTTTACATGTCTCATGTGTTTGTCTATGCGGCTTTGTCTATGTGGATTTGCCAAGATGTCTATGTTACGAGGACCGGTGTGAAGTTCTTGGACAAAAGTTTTTGGACGAAAATTTATGCGAGTGTTCTTTGTGAAGTTTTTAGACACAATTTTATTTCTTGGACAAAAAGTTATGGAAGTGTGCAACTTTAACAGTGTATTTATATTATATTAAAATAATTTGAAAAAAAATTAACATTAAAAAAATAAAAAAAATTGTTTGACATTAAAATTTCTAAAATGCTCATTATTCTAAATTTTAAAGTAAATCACATACAGTACTGTATCAAATGATAAACCAAATAGTAAAAATCTCAGAGATTGGCTCGCATAGTGACTATAAACGTTAGCCGTATCTCAAAATGATGAACAAGGCTCATGTATCGAATTTTTAAAGTTTTATTAATACAGTGAGTCTGCGTATCCACGGATATTCTACTACTCTAAACCAAATAGCAAAAAAGTAGAGATTGACTCGCATAGTGACTATATACGTTCGAAAGGGGATACTTTGAGCTGTTTTAATCAGTAAGCCCTATCTCGATATGATGACCAAGGCTCGTGAATCGATTTTTTAAAGTTTTACCAATACAGCGAGTCTGCGTATCCACGGATGTTCTACTACTCTAAGCCAAGTAGTAAAAATCTCCGTGGATATGCAGACTCGACTGATTTGAATAGCCTAATCCTAATGTATCCAGAATATCCGTGGATATGCAGACTCGCTGTATTGGTAAAAATTAGATTCACGAGCCTTGGTCATCATATCGAGATAGGGCTTATCCCCTTTCGAGCGTATATAGTCAATATGCGAGCCAATCTCTGAGATTTTTTAATATTTGGTTTATCATTTTATACAGTACAGTACAGTGATTTACTTAAAAATTTAGAATAATGAGCATTTTAGAGATTTTAATGTCAAACAATTTCTTTTATTTTTTCAATATATATTATAATTTTTTTTCGAATTATTTTAATATTAAATAAATACACTGTTATTATTGCACACGTCCATAAAATTTTGTCCAAGAAATAAAATTGTGTCAAAAACTTCACAAAGAACACTCGCATAAATTTTTGTCCAAGAACTTCACACCGGTGTTACAAGGTTTTGTTTACTTTGTCTACACTGATTTGTCTACATGTATTTGTCTACACGAATTTGTCTACGCGTCATTGTCTATGCACATGTATGATATGATTAGACAAATCCGTCTTTGTCTACATGCCTTTGTCTCATTGTCTCACATTGTCTACTTGGTTTTGCCAACGTAGTTTTGTCTACGCGGATTTGTCAACGAGGATTTCTCTACATCTCTTTGTCCACACAAATTTTGGAGTTGAAAGTTGACATGTCTCTCTGTCCAAGGATTTGTTTACACGGCTTTGACTACGTGGCCTTATCTACGTCGGATTTGAAATTTTACATTTCATCGAGTGCCTTTTTATGTGTGCTTTATTATTTCTTGTTAGGCGGTTTTTTGAGTATTATGATCGATTTGTAGTTGATGTAGTTGATGTAAAGTGTGATAATGACAATATGCGAAATTCGTTCTCATTGATAATCTATTTCCACCGTTACCTTGTGGGCTTCAATGTGTTTTTGTAGAGCATTATACAGGAATGGTAGGCCTACTTCAATTTTATGGAAGTTTATGCCTATTAATAAAACGATGGTTGTCGGGTCAAATTTGCAACTGTCGCTCCGCTTGCTGTAACGGACTGCTCCAGTAGCGTTGTCAGTGTATCGATTACCTAGTTCTTAGATGAAAGTGTGTCCACGAACCGTTATTTTAGTATTAGTCAGGTTGTGCTCCGTATAAATTACAAATGATGACATAGCTGGAATAATAATAATATTTTAAGACATATAGACAGATTAAGTTTTGGTCTAAATCTAGAATATAAAGCTAAATGAAAGGCCCCTGGAAAATAATTTTGTAGCCGTAAGAAAATCAACGTTTCAATTGATTTTAAAATAAGAAATTTTTTGATATTTTTTTTAATTTAAAACTATAGAATAACAAAAACCATGGGAGAATTTTTTTACAATGTAATCGATATCCATTTTGGTCTGATTAACTGAGGTTTACCCATGGATGAAAAATTCATCAATTTATATTCAATCGACGATTAGTTTTCTTATTTCTTTTTGACTAGCCTCTTATCAAGTTGTAGGATCATTAAACATTTACAAGGCTGAGACATATTTTTATGTGTCAGTGGTGAGGACAGCATTGTAGCACATTGACAATTTTGATCGTTCTGCCATTAGTTTAAAAATTTAACTGTATGTAAAGCTCTTTTTTACACTACCTACTGAACATTTTGCTGCGACAAATTGTGAACTTTCTGTACATTGTTTACGTTATTTCTTTAATTGTTTACATATATTGTCAACATGTGTTGAATATTAATAAAGTACACGGTGTAGACAATACGGAACACAACTGCCCGCTGTTTTGGGTGGAATGGATGAAGCCAAATTTTTTTTAATAGAGCATTTACTTAGCCTATAATTTTTCATTGTATTTTGTAGTATGAGTAACATAGGTTCTGCCAATTATAAGGACGTACAATTTAATCGATGTGATGTTTGAAGCCAAGCAACAATTTTATTATCAGCACTTTCTAGACTTTGTGCATACCTAAATTAATCTTACTTGCCAGTGCCACTATAAGTAGATATTTTAAATTAAGCTAATGTAGATGTCCATGCTACACTCCACCTTTCACCGACTCATTACAATTTTCTGGTTAGTTGGATCATCTTTACATCGTATATAGTTTTGTGTGCCCCATTTATTACTTACTTGTTCTCTCAAAATAAACTCAACACTTAATTTAATTTTTAAAAAATATATTAAAATTTTTATATTTTTAATGTTGACATATCATTTTCATCTGCTCGTTACACGTTTAGAGCATTGATGTAGCTGTGTATAGTGCTGCCATACTCGTATATACACACGAGTATAATTATGTGTGCTACAAAAAGATGGACATGCTACCAAATGCCATAGAGCGAGATAATTTTCCTCCTCCCTGTGCGGATTATAAATCATATAAATTTATGTTCCGTGTGTTAAAACAGTTGTTAAAAAAATGTAGAGAACAACTCTTAGACAAATATTTTGTTTGTACGTAGCAGCTTCATGGGTTGTATTTTATAGTCTGGTGCATTTTAAAAGTGTATGAAAAATTTGTGTACGTTTTTGTATATATGCGGTATACAGGTTCAAGTAGTCGTGAATATATATTTTTTTTGCAAGTGTATACGGTGGAAATATAGTAATGAGGAAGTAGATGTAAGTACACGATAGATAACCTAATTTACCTGCACAATAAAAACCTGTATGCGATGTACGTAGGCACTTATCAAACGACAACCAAAAACATTGGTTATCATCACCCGTAATGGAAATTCAATTAAATTTCCCCATCTTATCGACTAAAATGCGTATACTGCTGCAGAAAGCAAAAAAATTTCTATTGCACATAAAATCTATCAAGCTGTGTTTAGTTGATTTTACAAAATAAAACTATAGCGATGCACGTACAATCTATCGAGGAACTGTGCGGATTATAATTTATAGTGATAATTAAAATGTCGCATCTGATTATGGAAAGTACTGGACGTAGTGAGGTTATAATTATTATGTGTATACCTGCTGGGCCAAATACACAGCACCAGGAAGCATTTAATTCTATAATTTAATAAATTGTTCACATCATTTATAAAAACTGACCGAAATTCTTTAATTCGTAACGCTTCTTTCTGAATTCTCTATTTAACATGATCCAATTCTAATGATGTTTTATGCATTAAGCATATCATACATATGTATATGCTTACCAGTTATTTTTTGTTGTATTAGAAACACATTAAAAACATGAAGGAAAAATTATTCCAACCACATAAAATATCAGATTACATTATTTATAAACTTGACATTGTGATATGTATGTACAACAATAAACAAGAAGTGCTACATACGAAATGAAATGGCTTTAGTGTAATGTATTAGGTGGGCAAGTAGAAACTCGGTTTTTTTTGTCAAATTCTTGGTGGTTTCGATAGATATCGAGCTATTTTTGCACATTTTCAAGTTTCGTGAACCGGTGGTCTTTCAAATATGATAGCATCGACCCGAATGTGTGGTAATCAGAGGGAGTCAAGTCTCGAGAATACGAGCGTTGTCATGTAGCAATATCAACTTGCGCTTTCCTTGGCCTGTAGATGGTCTCTTTTCCTCCAGATCATCACTTAATTTGATCAATTGGGGCTGGTAACGTTCAGACACACAGTAAAACTTTTTTGGCATGAATATTCATTATTGCAACTGCACATGGTTTTCTGCGTTTAGGATTATCGTACAAAAAAATCCACTTTTCATCACCCGTAATGATTTTGTACAAAAAATTCTTTCTTTTAGTAGAGTAACTCCTAACTGTTCTTTTTGAGTTTAACACGGGTTTTCATCCAGTAAAACTTTAAGTTATTCGTCTTCAATTTTTTTTTACTGCCCCTGGACGTGGATCGTCCTCAAGTCTAAAAGTACCATCACGAAATCTGACAAACAACTTTAACTCTGACACTCAAAATCGAATTAATCAATTCCATAGCTGCATCAATTTTCCATTTTTTTTATCCATCTCTTAAAATTGATGTATACGGGACGACAGCTTTCAAATGTCAGTGCCATATATATCCAAAACGGCGGCCGATATGGATGCGTATATTTTAATGCAACCAAATCCAGAGTCGAGTTTCTACTTGCACACCTAATACCTAGATACGAAGATGTATAAATCTTATATATATACACACACACACATACAAAAAAAATCAGTTTTAAGATGATTGTCATCTTTAATTAACAATTTATAAATTAACATGTGTCATATATACGGTTTTATCGAATATTTGGTGAAAGTTTAATTTTAGATGTAGTTTAAGCACTTACTGTGGTTGGTACAAATTGTATTGTGTATAGAGAAGTTAATTTAAATTACTGATATTCATTGAATTTATTAGGTCATATCACGCGCGCGGTGGCATATTCAACATGTCTTTTTAATTGAATTTAACGTTGGGGGGTTCAAAATGGTCCAATTCGTTTATGTCGTGTTGTTGAAATGTTTTACAAGTGTTATACAATATTTATATATAATAAAGTATAAAAGTGGCGTGGGTGTGGATTTCATAATTGATGGATGATCAAATTTATTAATATTTTCACTCAAATATGATTTATTGGTGTTGAAGAATTTTTGATTATTGAACTCGGGTTCGATTTAATATGTTTTAATTCTCTGTTCCGGTAACCAAATTTGTTTTAAGAATCTAAATATTTTTTTTTTTGTGAATAAGTCAAATTTCACTCAAATTACCTTATGATATTATTTATACATCTTATGTACGCAAAGTTTCTAGCAAATACAAATCTAGAGACAATTTTTTTAACAATAAATAATTATTAAAATTAATATAATTTACATTAATAATGATTATTTGTAAGACGAGGACGATTTTGTAGTAACAAACGTAACGTTTGTAGTAACAAACGTAACGTTTGTAGTAACAAACTTTTAAATCCACTTTAAGGAAACAAAACGAGCGAGGTTCAAGCTCCACCTAAACCGCAAATGTTTGGTAAAACATAAAGTCAAAAATTAAAAATCACGTATGTCATCGCTAATTACAGGAAGTCGATGGTTATCCAAACACTGCAGTTCCTTGCGGAGTTCCTGCATTTTGGGAGTGTGATTTTGGAGGCGATGGAAAAATTTGAAACTGTTTTTAGCTATATACTGTAAACCCTCGATTTAACGATCCTCGATTTAACAGACAATTTTTTATTTTCCATTTTTCAGTTACCGATTATGATGGATGGATTCTGGGATTCTTAAATGATTTATGGAAGAATTGCTGGGATATGGCCATCAGGGACGGAACTCGATCAATTGTTAATCGTTTATGATTGGGTATGTTGGATGGAAGTGGGAGTCTGAAATTTTTTTGGGAAGGAGTTCTGGATAATGGCCACCTGAGAAGGAACTCGAACAATTATTAACGATTATGATAGGATGGTATATGCTGGATGGAAATGGGAATATTCAATGATTTTTTGAAACGTTCTGGATTATGGCCATCTGGTGTTTATTGGATGGAAATAGGATTCTTAAATGATTTATTTATTAGGGTAGTGTCTTTTGACTTTCAAGTCGATCAGACTTGTTTTTTCATAATTGTTTCATAATTAATAATTTTTTAATTTTTTTCTTGTGTACGATACTCAAAGTTTCTAATTTACATAGTTGATTAAACGGAAATGTTGAACCGTGGATCAGAAGCTGCTAATATTGAGCTACCAAAAAAAAACTGAAGGGATTCAACCGAAAAATCAGAAGGGACGACGTTGAAAGGACCCGCATACAAGGAAAGTTTTAATAAAATTGACCCCGAAATATTATAATGGAAATATGTTTTTGGCTCCTATGAACCTCGCACGTCCTTATAAATGAGCTTTTAGCTCAAAAGGAATGCGTGGTTCACAAAATTCATGTATGAGTACTAATAAATACTAATTTTGGAATATGACCACCTTCGACGGAACTCAGGTAGTTTTTAACCGATTACGATCAGATTGGATTTGTTTAATGGAAATTAAATTCTTTAATGATTTCTAGAAGAAGTTTTTTAATATGGGCACCTGGAACGGGGCATGGTTATTACTTAACCGATAATGTTGGAATTCGGCACGTTGAATAAATGTGGGATTATAAAATGATAAACTGCTGTACTCGCCAGAGGATGAGAAACCGAATCATAATTTTCTTCTTTTCTGATTATTATTGTAGTGGAGAATGTAGTTATTGGTTGTTTTATGGAATCAAGGTCCTATAATATATCATATTCCATGTCCCTGACAACAGTTTTCGAGGTCGTTGTTGATAATACAACAAATTTATCCGAGCCCTTTGTATAGGGTTCATAACGTGATTTTTTATGAGAGTAGGTAGTTGGTCTATTGATTAACCCACTAACTACATGAGTGCGTAACGTACTGGTGATAGATGTTAATCAGAAACATGTCAACACCACGAGCCGCTTGCTTCAAGAAAGACGCCTGCTTAATAATAAGTTCCATCTTAGTTTAAACAACCAAGTTCCATCCCTCGCAGCCATATTCCAGAATTTCTTCTCAAAATCATTTAAGAATCCCACTTCCATCCAACATACCTAATCCAATCATAATCGGTTGATAAATTACCGAGTTCCGTCTCAGGTGGCCATATTCCAGAACTGCTTCGACAAATCATTTAAGAATCCAATTTCCATCCAACATACCAAATCCAATCATAATCGGTTAATAAATTACCGAATTCCGTCCAGGTGGCCATATTCCCGAACTTCTTCCAAAAATCATTTAAAAATTCCATTTCTATCCAGCATACCCAATCCCATCATAATCGGTTAAGAATTGAACCAGTTCCGCCCCAGATGGCCATATTCCAGAACTTCTTCCAAAAACTGTTTATGAATCTCAATTCCATCCAGCATACCCAAACCCATCATAATCGGTTAAGAATGGATTGAGTTCCATCCCAGGTGGCCATATTCCAGAACTTGTTCTAAAAATCATTTAAGAATGTTCTAGTTCCGTCCCAGATTAAATTTGATAGAATAGATTAAATTTGAAAACATTCAGATTTAACGGACTCACCAATTTGTCCGTTAAATCGAGGTTTTTCTGTATAGCATTTTATATGTTAAAATGTCGCATAAACAACGCAACAATTTAATATAACATTATTTCATGCCGCGTGTAATATGAACTAAAAGCTAGTCCCCTAAACGTTTTACCAAACATAAAAGTTGCTCATCCAGAGACCCAATCCTGAATAAATAGTGGAACCTTGCCAATCCTCGAATAATAGTGGAAAATTGCTAATACAAAATCAATGGCGTCCGGGCAAAATGTTCTTCAACGACCGATCTACCCTGCATTTAAAATCTCTGATAGTGACTTGTTATTGGCCCAGATTGCAAAATTACTCATTTTTGCCGTGAAGGATAGAGGTATCAATGTATAAGGTCTATATACCAACCGAAATGCCAACTTTATCTCCGTGTCCTGCTCCCTGCAAGCAAATGATGTTCTCTCCACTTTCACTAGCTAGGACCAAAAATTGATCTAGGTCCCTGGTCATTCGCACGTCACGGGAAACTGCAGGGCAAACGAATTAGCTAGGTATGGCACGACTCTCCAGATGCAGCCGGAAAGAGCAGGTCTGGTGAGGCCTATAGCAGCGCTCAAATCGGCACTCAGTGAAAAGGCAATCGCCTTGCCAGATGAGAGGTGGACCAACACTCTCACGTGCAGGGTAGCAAAACAAGCTTGGCCAAAACTGAACCTGCGACGCTACAACTAGTATCCCTGGGAAAACGAGAGTTAGAATTGGCCGTAGGGATACTGACAGGACACTGCCTTTTTGGGGAACGTGCGAGAAGACTGGTTCTAGAGACGAATGACTTTTATAGAAGTTGTATGGACGAAGAGAGGGAAGAGACTTTAAATCACTTGCTATGCTCGTACCCGGCACTGGCATACTGGCATACAAAAGACATAAGTACTTGGGTGTGCACGAAAAAGACCGCCTTTTTGAACTCGCGGACTGCGGAGTGCGAGATATTTTACGAGATGGTTTTAGCGGGAGTAAAGACAGCTTGGATCCTGTGGTATCACAATGGGCCATTATTGGCCTAAGTGTGCGATAGTAGCACTCTAACCTAACCTAACCTAACCTAATAGCTATTGAGGATCTAAACATACAACCTCTTAAGGAAAAGAGTTACTTAATGCAGTTCGCGAAAACATCATAAAATTTAACTCTGGCGATAAACCAACATATTGACCTGCTGACATACATAAACTACCAGATCTTCTTGACTTCTTTATAACAAAAGGAGTTTTAGAGGACTACACGTGCATCGAAAATAGTGAGAGACTGTCATCTGACCACTCACCAGCAATGATGACTCTGAGTACAGTGATGATAAAAAAATAAATTTTGGCTAAATTAAAAAACATTAAAAATGTTTTTTAATTTAGCCAAAATTTATTATTAGGGGGTTTAAAAAGAAGTAAACTGCATGACACACCTCACCAAAAAGATGACGGCTTCCTGACAGCAAATAAAAATGAAACTCCCATAAACAAATTAGGTGATCTTATCATGAGACATGTGACTTTATTAGAACTAAAAAATGAAATTAATAATAATTTAAGAACCAGAAAAGCTCTACTTTATGATTTTACTGGATAATTAGTGGGTAAATTGGGAGGGCCATTCCCGACAAATGCTACGTCAATGAAACGTGGGTGAAATAATTATGATTCCTAAACCAGATAAACCAGCAAACGATAAAGAAATCTTATAGACAGATATCAGTACTTCAAGTCATATCAAAAATATTTGAAAAACAGGCTGCTCAAGAGGCTGAACCCTAGAAAGACGTTTAATTCCACGCGACACCAATATCGGCATCAAATCACTCTACTTTTGAACAAGTTCACAGAATAACAGACGTCATTGAAGATGCACTTGATAATAACCCAAGTATAACAAAACGAAAGTAAAAATTGAGCATAGTATTTTCCTTCGTTTTCATCCAAAATTAACGAAAGTTAAACTTCACATTATAATGATAGTGTTTGTAGCGTATATGTATACTGTGTTGTTACTACTGTATACTGTGTCACCGCAATTTTTCTTTCGTAGGCATGTGTATAGCGTGTAATGTACATGGTTTGTTTTTATTTTTCATGTTCACGACATGAGTTTGGTAATTTTATAAAATTTTGTTAAAAAAATTTAAAGATGTGCGTTAATTTAAATAAAATTACATCAAAATATATTTTATATCTATTCAAATATTGTTTTCATAAATTAATTAATTTCTAGTTCAGTTTTAAGTTTTTAGGTAGAAAAAAAATGCGAAAATAATAAACTTGATGTGCAATAATCATAGTACCTATTTGGAAAATTATTAGACTTTTAATATTACAATCAAAGAATAATTTCAAATTGTGTAATAATAAAAAATAATTAAAAAATTAACTAAAATATAATTTAGATTCGTATATAATATGTATATATGTATGTATATTTTTATACCGCAAATTTAGTAAAATAAAAATATTCATTTTAAACCTAAATTTTTTATTTGCTCTCACATTTGGATGCCGCCATCTTTTTCTTCTAACATTTTCAAATATAGCCTTTTACTCTCATGCACAAGCTCGCTCCCGCCATTTTGTTTTTTGTCTTTTCTGTTCACACATACATGTATACAATTCTCCTTTATTGAGTTTCGTCCAGTTTCGAATAATCGCGACACGTTTCATACGTTTTATTTTAATAAATTGCAACTCAAACCTAGAAAAATACTAGACTAAGTTTAGTACTTAGTACGAATATCGCCAGAAAAATTGAAAGTAAAAATACTTGGGAAGAAGAAATGCTATAGTATTTTTTAGATGTAACACAAACTTTAAACAAACTTTGAATTTTATCAAATTCTTAAAATCCTATCGGGTTAGGTTTAACAAAAAATATACAAAATATTTGTAAATACACTGTTTAATAATTCTTACATACAGGGTGGGCACCTATTGTTTTGTTTTTAAATCATAGGCTAAGGCAACATATTTTTGAATGATTTGTTTGAAATTTTGTTTCGCTTGAGGAATTTTTCGAAATATTGAAAACTTTTTAAAGTTAGTGTTGTGTAGTCGAAACTAGAGTTTCTGCTCGAGAAATCTCATCTCTCGAGATTCTCGAGAAAATTTTCTATTTTTTTACTCTCGAAATCTCGTGAGATATAAATTTAAACTTTTCGAGATTCCCATTTCGAGAAATATAATCGAGATTGTCGAGAACCAAATTTTTTTTAGTGGCATGCGACGAAAATATTGTCAATATTTTTTTAGTAAGAATTAAAATAAAAATTACAAAAATTTTGTTTCTAATGTTCAAGATGAGATGTCACTTAAAACATTAAAATGTTTTTATTGCAAAATTCTCTTTTGTATATGGTTAAACTAGCCTAACAATTTTCATTCATCTATCAGTTGTCATTTGTCAATAAATTTTACATGCAAAAAAATCTTTCCGATAAATTCATAACATAAATGTCAATTGTAGTTTTTTAATCAACATAAATAATTTATTTTTACAATCAAATAGTGTTCGTTGATATATGTCCGCTTTGATTAATAAAATTCTCAGTTTGTTGGTAATTCTGATATAAAAAAAGATTTTTTAATCGCCAAATTGTAATGATTATGTTGAATATGATAGCGAGGATGTTTGGAAACATTTTAAAAGAGGCAAGCATGAGTGCACAAATCGCGCAAAGTCACTCGCGTGTAAGGCCTCATCAACGATGGGTTTACATTGGCATTTAACAAGTGTCCAAAACTTGAAGAGAAAATTAAAAGAATCTTCTACCTGCGCAGTTTCTGAACCGACAACCACAGAAATCAAACGCATCGGCGAGTATTTTACAACTTCTGATAAAAGTCTGGCAAGAATTGTTTCTAAACTTGCTGCAAAGGATGGAATTTCAATTGATACGGGTTTTCAAGGGTTTTCATTGCCGTTTCATTTTCATCCATCAGATGTGATGAATTTAAATTTAAATTTCACGAGACTGTCAAAAATCAAATTATTTCCAAGATCAATCATGAAAGCGGCAAATAAAAAATTTAGTATATCTATTGATGAATGGACGAGTTTCCGTAATCGTCTTTATTTAAATGTGCATTTATATTTTTCCGATGGATCAACAGAAAATTTAGTTTTAATGTCTATCCTCATTAAGATTCATGCCCTGCTGATAAGGCCATTGAAATGGTTACCAGTAAAAGTCGATCGTTTGATTTGAATTACGAAACAGAGATTGTTTCTACCACAAGTGATGGAGCCAGTATAATGTTGAAATATGGTAGGTTGTCGCCGACTTTTCAACAGCTGTGCTATAATCACGGAATGCACTTGCGCGGTTATGCAAGTTTTCTACGAAAAAAAAGTTTCTTCGTGTAACAACTTAAGCGATGAGGTTGAGAATGAGGATTCAGATAATGAAGATTTTTAGTCAGATGATTTAATTGAAAATGAATTTGTTGCAGATAACATTCAAATTACTTATAGTATGCAGATAAAAATCTCAATAATAAAAATAAGGGGAATTGTAAAATTATTCAAAAACTCTCCGGTTCAAAATAGTATTCTCCAAAGTAATATTAAAGAAATGATCCTGACGCGCGCGAATTACAGTTGTTGTTAAATTGTAAGACCCGAGACTCGAAAGTATGACTGAACGTTTTTTAAAACTTAAACCGGTTGTTTTAAAAACGTTAAGTGATCTCAATCTTGGGCTTCTATGAGATCACAAAACTGATGATGTCGTGGCCTCTAATATTTTCATGATTGTGAAATACATACCAAAAATAATACCCAAAAATTTACACTGTTAAATTTAACAATATTCTAATTGGATTTGTTTTGTGGCGAAATTGAAACATTTTTATATAATCTTTAACATTTATAATAGATAAGTCCCTAAGTTCCTAATAGTGTCGCTGTAAAGATCAAATAATTTTCTAACGATTTGAAATAAACACGAGAAAATCGTAAAACGATTTACTAAACTTTTTTTAATTCTAAAGAAGGCTATTTTAGACTATGTTTCTACTTTTATATATCCGATCTTAGAAATGTTCACGGGGTCCCACCTATATGGCCAAATAGATCAGTCAAAACCCTATGAGTGTGGTGAATGGGATCTAATTCTGGTGATTTTTAACTTGCCCAGAGACATTTTTACGTTTACGGTTATATCCCATATACCAGAAATGTTCACGGGATCTCTTTCATATATTCGAATAGGTCAGAAAATTACCTATCAATATTGTGAAAAAAGGACACGAATAATGATTTTCACCTTGTATTTCGAAATTTAAAACTTCTTCATTTTCAGTTTATTTTTCAATTGGAAATTTTGGTATTTTCTCCAATAGGATTTTTACCCAATGGACATTCCCAAATAAACTACGAACCCGATTTATTATAATAATAATCAAATACCAGAAGTCTTAGAGATGTTCACGGGCTCACGTTTACACTTTTGAATAGTGTTGCACTTTTGAAAAGATGCGACTTTCGATAGTTCCGGACAGGGTTCTTTTTATGTTTTCTGGAGTCACAGTGGTGCGTTATCGGACGTTCTACGACTACGTTTAAATTCAGCATACCAGTCAATCATAATATTTTCATAGTCGAACGACAGTTAAAAACTCTATAGAGACATTAAGACGTCTTGATGCGTCATTACTCTCTGCGGAAGGGACTTAACAATTTTTGTTCAAATCTCTTCAGACAAATAATTCCGAGATAAGTCGAAAATTATTAAGTGAAATTAAAAACCACATTTTTAAAAGAAGTTTGATGATTTCACTACTAAAGTTTCTTCAGAATCTAAGCCTGAAGAAGATGAGTTTTTCATTGTGTTCAAAAGAAGAAATTTTCAAAACTGCTAAAACATTGTCCCGGAGACTATTTCAAAATTTAGAAAAATGTTCAGCCGAAAACATTTCATGTTTTGACCATGATTTCCCTGGTAATAAATTATTCTCGAGAATCTCAAGAAATTTTTTTTGGAATACGCGAATTCTCGAAAATTAAAATTGTTGACAAATTCGAGATTCTCCAATCTCGAGAACGAAAAAAATTCGAGAAAACAGAAACTCTAGACTCGAAACGGTGCCAATTTTGAAAAATAATATGAGTAGAGAAAGAGCGCCAGAAGTGGTCCTTGAGCTCGGACAATGCGCACGCCCAAAAATATTGCGGCTGTGGTCCATAGACCTCGATTGCAGCAACTGTTCATTAGTCGCACCAGCATGACGAGAACATTATTCGCCTAAAAGAACTAAATAACTCAGCAGTTGAAAGAAAACGACCATCCGATTCGATATCAGTTCTCTGCGTGTGAAATAGACCAGCTTTATATATTCGTTGATTTTGGGTGAAAAATCATATTTTCAAACGAAGCGCATTTTGATGTTGAGGGCTATGGAAACAAGTAGATCTGCCCCATTTAAAGTTTGAAACAGATGTCAATTGGATTGTGCGGAGCTGGGATTTGGCACTGTTGGACTTTTTTCTATGGCGTTGCGTTATGCAGATAAGCCAGTGACAATTCCAGCTTAGAAACATAATATTGCGACAGTTGACATCCGATCAAAAAAGTTCCTAAAAACTGGGCTCACGGATTGTTAGGCCAGTAGAGTAAGCCACATAAACGAGATTGTTTTTCATTCTTAAATAGGAGACTCGAACAAGTTTTTTGACTAAAATCGTCATTTCCGCTTAAATTTTGATCTGGATCAAGATTATTAAAATTTTAATTTAGACTCTTTTAGTTCACAGTCGTTTTTTTCTTAGAAGACATAATGTTAACTCCTAGCTTAAAAAATGTATCTATGAAGTTTCGCCCCGATCAGTCAATTCGTCAGAGCTATAGAGAGGACACAAACATTAAGTCTGCACAGCACTACATACAAATAAACACAAACAGAAATAACTTTTTAAAACCAATATTTTTTACTTCGGCGATGCAGCAAAATATAAATCAGCAAATTTAGGTCGAAAATTTTCACGATTATTATGGTTTTCTTTACTAGGTAAAAGGAAGTAAAAATTAAATATTCGGAAGCTTAGCACATTTAATTCACAAATGTATATGTCCTCATGGTAATATCTTTGAGCAATCACTGTGAGATTCTAGTTACTGACTTATTAAATTTTTTACCGAAGTAAATTTTTTAAACATTTGTTAATTTTTATAACTAATTTTTATTAATTTAAAACCGTGTCATTTTTTAACAGTGCAATTAAACTTTGAATGAAATTATTAACAAACCAAGTAACTAAAATAAAACAGATGTCTAATCTAAGCATAACCACTAGTATGTTTAAGGAACAGACTCTCGCGTCTATCTAAATTGGTATTGGTTAGTCCAATAAAACGGTTCGGGCTCATCTGAGAATTTGTGTCCAATAAAACGGTTCGGGCTCATCTGAGAATTTTCTAGACGTTGTTCATATAATATTGTGCTTGTGTAAATTTTAAATTAAATTAAAATTTATTAGAAAAATTGGCAAATGTTTTAAGAACCGAACACGGGTATTTTTGTCTGAAAATATTTTGAACACTCGTATTAATTCCTCATTACGACAAATTCTAAGATATACGAAAATTTTATTTAAATTAAAAAATAACTTCACCGCCCTCACTCCATTTGCAAGTGGCTGTGGACTCATTTAGCTTAACCATATAAAAACTTATAATTTATAAGCTTCATCGATACATAAAACAGTGATATTTTACTATGTTATTCAGAATTTAACGAATATACATTTTTATGTGGATATCGAACCACGGGAAGCGCTAAACCTATGGCCAACGACACTTTGCGGTTCTATAAGTAGGTACGGAATCCAAAAGGTGCAATTTCTCTAGCTAAAGCGCAAAAAGCAGTGGCCCTATTCTGGTAATTCCCGGGAACTGGGGAAAGAATTAACATATGCTTTCTGCTTAAATTATTTCTGCCTGGCCTACTGAGGAAAAAGTTTCATGTACATTTTTATAAATTGGGATTCCATAGTGAAACTGCCAAGGACAATTTTTGTTAATTGTATATTGTTTTCAAAAAATTATCACTAACTTTTTACCTTAGTATGCCAGAAAAAAAATTTAAACAGAAATTATATATAAATTCTTTCCCTAGTTCCCCATTCCCGGGGAATTGCCAGAATAAGGCCACAGTGCGAAAGTAGTGCCTGCTGTACTAAGATTGCATAAGATGAGCTAAAACAGACCTCTTTCCTTTTTTACCGTTTTGCGCGACAAAAACGTACCTGTTTCGAGATTTTTAAAATGGTAAAAGCTTAGCTGATTTTAACCAGCCGATTCCATATTCATAATTAATACCAATCTCTCAACCTTTACCAAGTATATCAATATAAGCTGATAGATAATCTACCCATTGAATACAACTTCAGAACATTTAAAATTAAACTTTTGAAAATATACAAAACGTAAAAAACATCAAAATTTAATTAATTTAATTATTTTATAATTATTTTTTATACATACGAACTCAATTGAAAACGTTCAAAAGTTTTTTGTTTTTAATTTTGTTGTTAATTTGAAATACTTTCAATCAGCATCAAAAGCTCAGATCCCAATGACTATAAGAGGTACAATGACAGAAAGAAATTAAGACAAGATAAAACAACAATAAAAACATTTTTAATTTTGTTATTTTTTAATTGCAAACAAATAAATAGAATTGGAGTAAAAAATAAATGAAAAAGTTTAGATGAAGCTTTTTAAAGTTTAGCGGGTAAATTATATTATTAAATTGTTTTGTTTCAAAGTTTTCTTGTTTTGCAATTTGATTTATCATGTTTTTTGAACAGTTTTGTAATCTGGAAATTGATTATATTTTTTATTTTATTCTGTCTGGAAATAGTTTTTATTTTTGTCTATAGGTGGAAAGTAAAAGAAGTACCTGAGCTGTACCCGAATGTGTTTATGGTCATTCAATTGAAAACAATATTGATTTGATAATAAATTACGTTCGATGCCTCACAGAATTGCTACCGAAAGACTCAACGTAACAAATAACGCAAAATTTCCTTGGAGAGAATATTTTATTGATAAATTAGATATAACAACTAGCACCAGAAGTGTTATTTTGAAAGATATATAAATTCAACTGGAACAAAAGGTTTATAGGAGAATTCCTATATTAAGCCACTTCTTACACAAGTGAAAACTCATCTTATGATTTGGAAAAATATTTAACATTATAAACAGGAGCTGTATGTACATAGTTCAAAAAAGTTATTAACCGTCGAGTCAGAGCCATGACCTCCGCTTGAAAATCTGAACGATGAGTATTCAGACTCCCTGACTCCTTAAAGTCAAACATGCGACAGTAGGCACTAAAGCCTACACAATAGTTATAGCACGAACCGTCAGAGTAGCAAACTAGTGATTTGAACATGTGATCTCTAAATTCTTGAAACATCCATGAATCCTTCGAAGGATATACCACCGAGAATGATTCAGAAAAATTTAACTCGGGCAATAATCTGTCATTAACCACATTAATTTGTGGAACTAACGAGGTATACTTGTTGAAAATTTGTCGGCGCCCTGTCGGTTTCCCTAATATTTTCCTCGCTCC
Organism: Nephrotoma flavescens; assembly: GCA_932526605.1. Taxonomy (NCBI): domain Eukaryota; kingdom Metazoa; phylum Arthropoda; class Insecta; order Diptera; family Tipulidae; genus Nephrotoma; species Nephrotoma flavescens. Next base: position 80,049,271 of record OW052220.1, read on the forward strand.
GTTGCATTTCGATTCATAGGCAGCAGAGCAAGCCATGCTTAAAATAAAGGTTTACAACCGAGGAAGGAAACTAACCAAGGAGGTCTGACCGCTGAAAGATATATCGAGGATATTCTCTTGGAAGATTTCATATTGATGCATGACAATGTCCGGTGTCACACAGCTCGAACAACTCGGCAGGGTATGGATGAGGTCGGTCTCGAGACGATGATGTGGTCAGCCCGCAGTCGAGATATGAATCCAATTGAGCATTTATGGAAGGAACTAAAACAGTGGGTCCGAGTCAGAAATGCGGTACCATCTAACATCAGTAACCTCAAGATTGCGTTGGATGAATGGGGTGCAGTCCCCCAAGTTTTTGTCAAAAATTCAATAAGGTCAATGGGGAACTGCATGCGAATCGTTGTAGATGCAAGAGAGGGCAATACTAAGTATTAACCAATAAATGTGTTTTAGTTTTGCTTGCATTTTTTGTTGTAAATTAAATTTGAATATCACCAATATTTTGTTCATAATCATCAATTTTGATTGTGATTTCATTCAAAATTCATTATAAAAACAGAACCTATTTCCATGAAATGTCATTTTAAAGTAAAAATATCAGGCTTTCAAAAAAAATGATGTCTTGTAAAAATCGGTTAGGTTTTATATGCGCGGCAAGGTACAATTGTACCATTTTCGTTTTTAAGTTTAATATTTTTACTTTGGAATTTACCTATAAATCTAAAATTTATGTTTACCCTTCATTTGTCTTTACTTTATCAAAATGCGGCTTTTATGGAAATCTTGTGAAAGAAAAATAAGAAAAACAACAATAAAAAGAAAAATACCCCTTAAACTGGTGGCAATGAAATCGTTTGACCAGAAAAAAATTTAAAAAAATTGGCCCCAGCCCCACCCGATCTTGTAAAACCAAAATTATAATTGAAAATAGACCTCATTGCAATCGAATCGTGGGCCTTACACGAGTAGTATTTAATAAAATGAAATCTTGTCCGCACTGACGCATCTCATAAACGAATTTTCTCGAAATCACTCAGGCACTTCATCAAAGTTATTTGAACTGTTTGGAAAAGAAACCCGAGCCATCCGATGAAGCCCGAGTTCCGTTTTCAAATTTTTTGATCAGAATAAATGGCTTCGATGGAAATTGTTGATAGGGTATTTTCGAGTACTAGAAATCGATTACGATGGGTCATGATTTCCGGAACATTATGTTAGGAGTACTCTCGGTATTTCTCTCGGCTCAACTGATTTAATTAACGATATAATTGGGTTTTCTGGCACAGGAATCAATTACGATTACTCTGATTTCGGGGAAAAAAATTTAGAAGGTCCTCCAGTGGAGCCCAGTTTCATATTTTCAATTTTTATTTCTCAGCTCAGAAATTGCTGAAAAGAGATTTTCGAGTGCCAGGAATATGCCGTCCTGATTTCAGGAAAATTTGTTTATGGAGTTAGTTTTCCGGTGGAAGCCGGGTTCTTTTAGCCTTTTTTAGTTCTTTCTACATGTTGTGTGGTGTTGCACTATTTTGCGGGATGTTGCATTATCATTTTGCTTAATGTTGCATCATCATGTTGGGTCATGTTGCGTCACTTGTTTTCTGTCAATTAAATGGTTTTATGTTTCATAATATTTTGTTATGATGCTTTGGTTCCGTTAAAGCGAACTGTTACATGTATGTAAATCACCTCTTTTCGAAAATGTTGCTTATCTACTTAATATTTTTTCAGTAATTTATCAATCTACTATATTTAATAGATAATTGAGCTAAAAGTTTCGAAAATTCGTTTTTCCGAGCTCTTATCGGCTTATCGGCATGTCTCGCCTCTCGGGATAGATAAGTGCCACTTGCTCGTTATTTCCGATTCGACGATTCAGCAACTCGTTCTGTACGTCGGCCCTAAGATAAATTTTTACCCATTCGGCAGATATGAGATACGATCAATAGGAACTTATTCCAAAACCACCTACCGATGGCCACTCCGAGAGCGAGTTTATTTCCGGCAATACATCCCAACCTAATAAATATGGTATGAAAATATTTTGATGTGATAGCACCACAAGTTATCCTCTCTCAAAAAGGGCCAGAAAGTGGAAAGAATTTAGGACAGAAAATTGTTACTCAATTGTGCGGGCCGTTCGAGCGAACAAATCGAATCATCGACTTCTATAATTTTTTTACCAGCTTCGAGCTCACTCAAAAGTTATTATCAAAAGGATTAACCTGTCTTGGTACCCATAGAAAAAACTAGGGTTGTATTCCACAAACACTTCTTCTACATAGACAGAGGGGACCAGAAACAAGTCTCTATGGCTTTCGAAAAATGTTACGAAAAATGGGACAGTTCTTTCGCTTTTCTCAATGCATCACGACGATGAACTGGATGAAGCTAAAAAATAAGCCTGAAATGACATCTACATTTTGGACATAGCTCTGGAAATTGGTAACTTCAATAGACCTAACCCATTTCTTAACCGATTGGAGTAAAACTCTGTTTGTATAAATATATTTAGTATAATTTTCAAATAAAATGGAAACGTTTAACACCGCGGGTTCTATTTAAATTATTCAAGAATGCTTTTTTTAAGTGCGGCCTAAATATTTTATTAGTTTTCGGTAAGAAAACCGAACTAATAATACGTCTATTTGAAACCACCAAAAGCTTAAGATCCGGTAAACTACTACCTCGGAAAGTAATGACGATTCAAAGACTAAAGAAAAGAAAGCGATGGTCTGAATGAAATAATAAGTTTGGTTTGGAATTGTATTTGACACAAATTAATGGTAAGGTACTTCCTCCAGGAAAAATACCATTCGTAACACATCACTCACTGAAGTTATCACAATAAACTACCCGGTTATGATTACACACATGAATGTTGTAACACAGGCCTATTTCAAAATAATACCGTCTCCCTATTTTTACTGGCGAACTTTACACATTAAATCGATTTCGATTAGTCCAACTCTAAAACCATAAATCTAATTAAGTACATCGAAAATTTACACCCACCCAACGCCAAAGCATAAATCACGATAGCATCCTCATTAAAGCAAATTCGATATCCTCTTTTAAAAAAACATTATGTCCAAACTACCGATACCGATAACAAACTGTAATTAGTACGTTCGATTATAACTTCCTGCTAATTCGTTACAAATTTCTCTCAATTTTCTTTCGATTTCTTCGTATAAATAACTTATACGAGTATACGCTTACAGTGTTATCTTAAATCAGCAGTAAATTTTCTTTTCCTTCAAAAAGGTGTTACGGCAGATAGAGATACCGGTCAATAATAGACATTTTTCAAATTACCCCTTTTATGTAAACCCACACACACACATCGATTTGGAAATCATCAATATCATAAATACTCTACACACAATTTATGCGTCTTATATACAGCGATGTATCGATCGAGTCTGTTCAATAAAAGTTGAATTAATTTTTTTTCGTTCGAACCATCGTTGTTGTTAGACTTTTAGTTACAAATGAGAATTCTAATTTCAAGACGAACACAACAAAAAAAATAAAATCTTTACGTAAAATAAATTTACTTGTAGATTCTTATCGATATAACGAGAACGAAATATAAAGCACAGACGTTTCTATTTCGCTTTCGTATATACTCGTATATGTTTTATATGTGGTCGCCTTTCCGATATAAAATTTGATGATGGTGCAATAAATAAAATCCTGTTCGTTGTCTTTACCGCACCAATGCTCAATGTGTACGATGCCATGAGTGTTGATAGCAAAAAAAAAATACATATCTTAAAGTGGTTTTTATGAAATTTAGTTTTTTTCTGTATATATGTGCGATGATATGGTGTGATATTAAACAATTCTGTTAGAATCTTAGGAAGACCATCATGGTACGAGAAACAAAATATTATGATTCCGCCAACACTATTTTGGCATGGAAATTAAATTATTTTTATCTATCATCTTATTATGTATAAAATGTGGTATGTGCGACGGTGTCCGGTGAATTTCGTATATGCAAAATTGAATTGAATTTTGCATGAAAAATATTGATGTGTATATTAGAACGAGATAGTGATATAGCGAGATAGCACATTCTAAAAACGTTGGTGGAAAAATTATTATTACCATTTGGTTTTAAATTAAATTTTTATTTTAATGGCGCAATCTTGATACGAGTGCCTAGTCTGGTCTGGAAATCATACATTATACATTATAGCAAACGTGATTTTATCGTTAACGTAAACCGTTCCAAAATTTAACCTCAGGAAAGCATATGTTGGATAAGTTCGTTTACAGAAATCTACTAGTGATCATATTAGCGAATGCAGCATATTGCCGGGCTAGGCAATCAGTCAGTTTGAGTGAGATCTTTTCACTAATCTAAATGGAGCTAGAGAGTGCTACTTGACATAAAGCTATCGCTTGTCTGTATAACTGCCAATTATTTCATAAATTGATTGAGTCTAGTTTTCTATTTTGCTTTGCAAATTCCCGTGGAATATTGCAGCCCAGTGTTTTTATACATGTGCTAAGGCGTGGCCGGATTGCTTGCAACCACGACTGTTTGTTCGAGATTCTATATAGTATGTATTAGAAAAATGTAATGGTCAATGTTAAAGCTGCTAGGCCAATGGTCTGGATTCCCATGGAGCCGGCTAACCTGGAAGAATCCCTGAAGATTATCCAGGTTTGCAATCCGGATCTTCCGACGAGGAACTGGAGGGTTATGAACCAGGAGGAACCCAAGGGCAGTTTCAGACTATCTATTATGATAATCAATAGGGAATCTCTGGCCCCCTGTCAAAAACCAAAGGTGCAAAAAACCAATAAATTTCGCTTCAATAACACTTAGTTGTTCAAGAAAGACGAGGCCAGGGTAGAACGTGATACCGCGCAACCCGAGAAGGTGGAGGAAAAGGTTTAGCTTGTTGAGGGAAGCTCGACGAATGTTTCCTTTCCAGAGGCCGTATTAAAATTGCAACTAGTGGCGAACCCAAGTGAGGGGTTAACTAGGGAACTGAAGGATCGACTATCCCTACGCATGGGGGAGAGGGCACATCGGAGAGAGTGAGACGGGGGACGCAGTACGGCTGTCGTGATAAGGTAAGTTAACAATGATTAGGTTTGTGCAGATAAATTTACATCACACCAAGGCTGCTTCGGCAGCGCTACTTCTGAGACTTGCTAAGCCAGGGGAGAAGATAGCTCTGATACAAGAACCATGGATCAATAAAACCAAAATCCGTGGCCTGCGACCGAAGGGTTATACTCTATTATACGCTTGAGGAACGGATAAGAGCAGATCATGTATACTGGTGGAAAATAATATAAATGTTTCTGTACTTCCGCAGTATTGCAATGGGGACATCACTGCGGTCTGCATAGAGACGGTGGATAGGAGATTATAACTTGCAGCCGAATACATGCACCGGAAGAAGCCAGTGCCACCCGATATACTGGGGGCACTTGTTTGTGATGCAGAACGAAGGAAGTATTGGGTTATCCTCGGGTACGGCGCAAACGCGTACCATACCATCTAGTGTCTCGGACATCAATGATAGGGGTAAGTCACTTTTTGAATATCTTTTAAAAACGAACCTTATTATTAGTAATATAGGTCAGGAACCCACCTTTATTATTAGAAATAGGCAGGAAGTTCTGGATGTTACTCTGGTCTTCAATTTTGTTTCACCTATGATCAGAGAATGGAGGGTGGCGAAGGAGCATTCCTTCTCTGACCATCGAATGTTTAAGCTCAATCTCCAAATTACAAATCGGTACGTCTTCAGAAATCCTAGGGCAGTATGGCACGTATATAAGGAAGTATTGGAGGGAAGCAGTCCATCTAGAGTTGCAGGACTCCCGACACGAGTAATGATCTGAGTTGGTGAATATGCAATGGTGGATATTCTTATTAGGGCTTATTAGGGCTTAGAGCAAAAAGATCGAGAGATAGTCAATAATGGGACTTCTATAAAGAATGCCTCAGAGAATATAAAAAGGAAACAAGGAAGGCGCAAAGGAATTTGTGGAGGCTCTTCTCTGATAGAATTGGAGGGGTTTCAGAAACCTGGTGCTTAAGAAAGATTATCTATATCAGCCCAGCTGTTACAGGCTCTCTCATTAAACCAGATGGCGAATGGAGGACTTCTAGTGAAGAGACTCTTGATATTTGGATGGAAACTCACTTCCCAAGAATGCGAGCCCTTTGGAGGACTGCGGGTCTTTGGATGACTGCGGGGCCCAACTGGTGCGTACAGAGTATATTCTGAATATACGGAAGGTAAAATGTGCTATTAGAGGTTTTAAGCCCTTTAGGTAAGCTGGTCTAGACGGGATTGAAACAGCTGAATTCAGAAGAACTCGGAAGTTTTGCTCCCCTGGCTGGAGGTTATTTTCAAAGGTTGTCTGAAGCTGGGATACATCCCGAAGAAATGGAGGGAGGCTAGGGTGATTTTCATCCCGAATGCGAGTAAAATTTCGCACAGCAACCTTAAGGACTTAAGACCAGTATTGACAGAGATTTCTGCTGATAATCATGGATGTCCATATTCGTTTGAGAATTGTTCGCAGAAACTGAGCACAGTTTCAACATGGGTACCATAAGGGTAAGCCCGTGGACACGTCATATGCTTTGGTTCGGGAAATTGAGAAGTCACTGGATTTTCAGGAATTCTCGTTGATGGCGTTTCTCGATATCGAGGGCGCTTTTAAAAACGTGAAGGTGGAGGCAATTAGAGAAGGATTGTTGTCACTTGAGATTGAGCACGCGGTAACCAGGCTATTTAATTACTTGCTAGGAAGCAGCGGGGTTATAGTGGGTATGAGAGAAGTCTCTGTCAGAAGACGGGTGGTTCGGGGAACACTTCATTGAGGTGTCCTCTCTTCCTTTCTTTGGAATGTAGTAATAAATGGACTACTATTGGTACTGGAGGCGGAAGGAGTTGGTGTGGTTGCTTATGCTGATGACGTAGTGATTGTTGTCTCGGGAAAGCACCTGGGTACATTTAAAGATATGATACGATATCAATCACTGCTGGTTGAGCCAGCAGATGTGTATTGGGGATCAGCCCATCTAAAACAGAGCCGGTTCTTTTCACTAGAAGGTATACAGTTCCGGAAGTGGTTCCAGCAAGTTTGAATGGTGTCATGCCAGCATGGCCTTTAATGATAAGGCGAAATTCCTAGGGATTCTTTTGAACAGTAAGCTTAGTTGGAAACCAAATACAACGGAAAGAGTGAAGGCCACTTGGCACTCTACTCGTGCAAAAATGCAATCGGAAGGAAATAGGATCTGAAACAGGAGTTGGTGCACTGGCTTTACACGGCAGTAGTAAGGCCCGCACTATTGTATAGCGTGAGTGTATGAACAAATTATCATACAGGAACATGATGTGGAAGGTAAGCCTATTTGCTCATTAGTGGGCCGCTGAAAACGACACCCACTGGCGCCTTAGAAGTCATGCTGTACCTTCTCCCGTTGAATATTGTTGGTAAATAAATGGCAGTTGAAATGGCAGCCTGGTTATCAGCGGTTTGAAAGTGCAAGCGGCTGTAAAACGGGCACTCAACTATAGTCAATTCTGTGAGGCAGAAGACATCATTACTTGGACAAATACACTATGGACAGCCTCTCTGATATTGAAAGCCACTGGAATGTGCGAGTTCTTTTACGCTATACGAATATCACTAGATGGTTTTAAAGGGAGTTTAATGATGTTGGATCCTGTGGTATCACAATGGGCCATAATAGACCTAGATCGTCGTCGAGGCAACTATAGAGAAAGGTTATGTCGACAAGTACATCTATGCCAACACCAGTAGATGCATTCGGAACTTGTGCTGAAAATGATCTAGTTGCTATTGAGGTGCCTAATAAGATGAGACATATTTACGTCAGTCGTTTCACCCTTCAACAACAGCTGAGCAAGTTATTGTAGTTATCTGTAAAAGAATGGAGCATTGCAATCTAGTGGATTTTGATTGCTGAACTTTATTATAGAAAGATCGTTAAAAGAGCTAAAACTATACCTTTTATTAGCATTAGAATCCAACAATTTGACCGAAAAAAGTTTTAGTTCGTGAATTCGTACAGCGAGTTCTAAATTTTCGAACTAATTCAGCAAGTTTTCCGACGTTGTAACACAATCTACTGCAACCTCAACCGTTTATGTGCATTTATCAATGCATATGCCGCTGTCTGCGTCAATTGCTCAATTGGCACTGCCGATCACAGAAGTATTTATCATGGTACTTGTCACAATGCCATTTGTATCACGGAAACATGACTGACAAGCTCGCACAGTTCTGCTGAGTAGTTCTAAATTATCTGACTGACTGTTTCACTGTCAATTATCACTGACATGTTTGCAGCATTTTTTTAAAATGGGTATGCGCCTTAGTTTATATTTATTTTAGTTAAAATCCAAACATTTAATTTCAGATTACTACCGATGACGTTCTGCATGCTCTGTTGAATTTAAATGTGAAAATGAGTTGTGGCTCGGACAAAATGCACCCTCTTGTGTTAAAAGAGTGTTCTTGTGTCTTGGTTCAACCGCTGCCGTATCTCTTCAATTTAAGTTTGGCGAGTGGAGTATTTCCTTCAATCTGGATAAGCCAGTTCCTCTAAACCAATTTTCAATAGTGGATGGAGATCGAAAAATACCACGCTAAATTTTGAATTCATTGAATAGTAATGCGCCTTGTTCAACGCTATTTAGATATTGGCGCGAACATTACCATGGATAACTTTTTAACAAGTTATGCATTGGCAAAAGAATTGTGGGCCAGCTACACAACACTAGTTGGTGCAATTAATTCAAAAAAAAACTCGAAATACCGTGATTGCTCGCAACGGTTGGATAAGCTAAGAAACGAGATCCGTGTGTTTCCGTTTTTTGATTTTCGGATCAGGTGTCGCTAGTGAGCTACGTTACCGATTCAAAAAAAATGTACTTCTAATGTCGCGTGCAAATGCAACCGAAGAGATAAATGAAGGAACAAAAAAACAATTATCATCCATGATTACAACGAACAAAAAGGCAGAGCCGAAACATTCGACAAAATGGTCATATTTACCAATTATTGGGTTGGAAAATTAACAAATTTGAGAAAACAAAAAAGAATTGGCATTGGAAGTGGTTTAGAAATATCTAGACAACCGGAGTAATTTTCCACTGAAGCCATCTGTAAAAACTGATATGAATTTGATCCGTTCCTAAGAGATCGTTCACACAAATTGCAGGTAACTAATCAATGAAATGTTCATTAACATTTTACTCATATATCTTTCACCACCAATGAAGGTAAACAATTATTCTCGCAGATGTCAGCTTTGTGAACTATTCCGAACGATGGCCAGAAACAAGAAAATAACTGCTGTTTGTGATTTATGGTTCAGGCCAACGTGTGGCGAGCACTATGTTCGGGTTTGCGAACCGTGTTTCAGTGAAAATTCAAGGAGCCTGACTCCGAAGAAGGTTTTTCTGATGAGGATGACGAAACTAGACAGTTCCATCTACACCAGACCCACCGACACCAAGTACATTCTCACCAGGTTCATTCTCATTTGGTCCACCATTGACTAATAAATATAACAATAAAAAAAATGAATTCCTCGTATCAAGGTCCTTTTTTAATACTGGGGTAATCAATTCCCCGAACAAGGGATTAAGCGGTAGAAAGGTACCCGATTCTAAGCTTAAGAAAAGCAAAAATTTGTATAAAACATTATCTAAAATTAATAAAAGTGCGAACGTAAAATATGTATAGGTATCGGTAGAACAGTTTCGTGCAGCAATCGTTCCAACTGTTATTCATATGATCGCATCCATGTGGACCGACCATTTTTCAATTTGATACTGAAGTTCATGCCATGTATTTTCATTAGATATTTAAAGCTATTTTTTACTATTTTTTTCATATTTCTTGATTCAAAATGTATGTGTGGGACATTTTTATTTTTATTCGCCTAAATTTTTTTTAATTTATTTTTCATTTTATGGTAGAGTATTATTTATGGGTTAATTCAAATTGGTAAATTGCATAATCGGTAAACGTGGGCATACAAATAAAAAAAACTGTCATACTGCTGCGAAACCTATGAAATAGGAATGTTATATTCCTGAAATGTTTGGCCCCTCATCCAACGGACAATTTCTTATGTTTTTAGAAAACAGGCATTTACAATTATTGACTCTAACGGTTTCGATTTCTTTCACGGTCAATCGGGAGATAGCTGCATCCTCCATGCTTCTTACCCCTTGTTGGGAAAGATTTTAGACTATGGGGTGTCGGAGGGCAAGTCAGCAAACATATTGAGAATACAAAGAAGTAAAACTATTTATAAAGTTAACTTTCTAAATTTGAGCTGTTAGACCGTTAATGTACTAACAATATCACCATTAAGTACTAAAACGTCGGATCATGATTCTTATAAACGCGAAGAAGACTTCCTAAATGTGTCCGGCAATATCAAGAATTGCAGCATCTAGCATCTTATAGTTAGGATTATCGATGAAACCCGTGAAAGGACATCACCTACCAACATTTTAATTCGTCTCATTATAAGGATGTCGATTCTAACCAAAATTAAAATTACTACTTTCTTTAACATTAACCAAGGATTACTGATGATGATTAATTTTGTTACACCCCTGGGATGAAAGCTACTATCGCGAGTAAGGTACGCTAATTTATCGAGTAAATTGCAAACAAAACACATGATTCTACCGGTGTACGCTAATTTAACGATAAATACGCGAGAAAAAAAAACTCACTCTACCGAGTCCGCTAACCCAAACATTTTCGAAACATTACTAGCTATTGTTAAAATGATTTAGGTTATTGCTCCTGGATTTGTAAAACAAATAATTTAATTCAACGAATGGAAATAAGATCACTTCTGGTTGTCCCAAAATTGATAGCATCAGTTAACCAACCATGGCCAGTGGAAAATGCAAATGGTTTGAGATATTGTCAAAATGGCCGCAAACGGATATCACATGATAATTTTAGCCACGTCATTTAAACAGTGGCCATTTCACCTTGTACAAGGTCTGCATGGTGGTGTTATTTAAAATTGCACCACACTGTTATAACCGAAACATTTAAAGGATTGGAGGAATCAAAAATGCCAAAAAATCTATAAGATTATAAGTCGACAGAATGATTTTTAGGCTCAAGTTGTTATATGTGTTAGAATAAAAAAATTATATTTGTATTCAGGTTGTGTAACAATACAACTAATGCTGATGTTATCACATGTTAATTTTATATTAAATCGGAACAACATCCAAGGACAAAATGTCAAAATGTATCCCACTTCAATGGATAAGTTGTGTGATTTAAATTAATTATTCCTGAAGCTGTTATTGACCTATTACTTTCCCCAGAATCATGGCCCGAAACAACTTATCTCAAAGGATTTGTGGATTTCCGAAATAATAACACCAAAAAACTTAAACGCTTGTCCCGTACCAGAACGTAAGGACTAAAAACTAAATCTCGCTACGTTTTCTCAGCAATTCAAAGACTTCGATTTGATATTGTTGCCCGCCCCGAGACTAATTTGAATAGTGATTTCAACAGTAACGAGTTTATTACCTCGGATTACAACGTCTTCCGGAAAGGTGGTTTTTAGTGTTCAGACACAAGTTGAAGCGGTAGAGGGGTTCTTATTGCAGTACACGCCACACCATGTGTCACGATTAAAAATAATAAAACGAATTATTTTACGTTATAGCAACATAAAGCCCACTCAGTCAGATCGTAAGATATCAGCTTCTTACTAATACTGTTCATTTTGCCTTTGACCTGATCGATACTCAGATGACATCACTGTTGTGAGTAATTTCATTCCCCCCAGCATGAAATTAGATTATTCAGATGATAACACTCATTATATTAATTCGCATGCAGTAATCGCCAAAGAAACTTTATTCATTGACAATATGTTGAAATAGTCCAGAGTATTTCAGATCAGCAACGTTAAGAACAGTCTAAACAGGCAGCTCGAGTGTGTGTTTCCTCTATTAAGTCGCTTTCGCTTAGAATTTTTCCATCTATTTGGAAAAGTTCCTTTATAGCTCCGATTCATAGGACCGATTGCAAATCAAATATCTGTAATTTCAGCCCGATTACAAAATTATCTTGTATTCCTAAGCTGTTCGAGCACATTGTTTATGATTCACTGTACTTTTAATTGTAAGCCATTGTTTTCTGACAATCAGCATGGTTTTCTCAAAGCACGGTCGACGACCATAAACCTTATTGAATTCACTTCACAAACATTGCATATGATGAATGCAGGAAATGGGGTTAAAGTTATCTTGAATGATTTTTGTAAGGCGTCTGGTAGGATCTCTAATGAAGTTATTTGGTTTAAGCTCAGAGCGCTTGCGCTCTTGCCTTAAAGACCGTATATATCATGAGCTGTTCAAGTCATCAATGTCAGCTCATTTCTCAGCAACATCTGGAGTGCCCCAAGGCAGCCATCTGGGGCTGATTTCTTTCATTCTGTCTATCAACAGTGTTGAACGTTTAATTAAAAATTCATCCATATCTCAAACGGATATCAAGAACCACCGACAAGAGCTGCGCATGAACGTGGGCAAATATGAAACAATCACCTACTCTCGAAAACGTGCTCAGCTCCATTTGTCGCGACTATTATATTAACAACAATGCCGTGACCAGAGCCTGTTCTGTTTGTGATTTGGGTGTCATTTGTGACAGCGAATTGAATTTCAGACATCACATCGATCGAATTATCAATCAAGCAAACTTTGCGCTCGGTTTCATAATGTTACGAAGGCTCTTTGTTCAACATTCATTCGTCCCCTGCTAGAGTATGCTAGCCAGTTGTGGTCGCCTTATCATGAGGTTCACATAAATAGGATTAAAGCAGTTCAACGTAGACATCTTCGTTTTGCTTTACGCGGGCTACCGTGGATGGACATGTTCAACCTGCTTCCATACCAAAATCGTCTCAAACTTATTGATTTACCGTTTTCATTCATCAATTACTAACCAGCGGTATCGATTGTCCTGTTTTACAGGAAAAATTAATCTAAGTGGAACTGATTACGGTAAGAAGGAGCCTGTCTCTAGAATGCTGCACGAAGCTAACTAACACTGCCATTTCATTGATTTTAACATGACGAAACGCACGTTTTTTTTTATTTATCTTGACTGGTTTGATATGTTATCCAACTTATTTTTTTCGATTTAGTTTTATTTAAATCTGTTTGTACTATAAACAGACTCAACTTCCGTTTTCATTCCGTCCACGCCGGTATCGTTTACATTCAAATTTTCCTGAATTTTACTGGTTAAGCAGTTCGATATCCCTGTTTGTAATTCACTTGAATTATACTCAAAAAAAAAATAATATTAATACAGATAGACTCCCGTGGCGATTGGGAGGCTGGATGGCATTCTTAAAACCAAATACGTCCACAACACAAATGAAATGACTCCACACTTTCAAAACCGTCACTTATTTGATTAGATATAATCAACAGTATAGCGATACTGACAAAAAATCAAGTGGCTTAAAGTGATGTGAAATAAATTATACATTAGAATTAGGTGTAATCCCACCACCTACACAAAAAAACCATAACTCGGTAAACAAACTGTCTAAAACTAACTCTATCACATAATACAAAATTGTTTGCCAAAATAAACAAATTTTAATGATTAACTCAACAAAAAGTTCTCAGAATCATTAGGCATACATAAAACTCTGGATATGTGTACATTGTACACCCCTCATCGCGTATAAAATCATAGATTCAGGGCTCCCATTTCCTTCCTCCCAAAAAACTTCTTAAAACAGTAACCTAAATTATCCAACATAAATACTTAATGAGTTAAGATAATATTTTTGGAAGAACGTGATAAAAATAAATATTCATCGTTCTACATATATATCTATCTATCGTCTATCTATCTCTATATATATACATATTATATACTCACGGATAGACAGATTCTTATGTACATGGAGAAGAAATAATTTCATTCGAGATAACAAAAATATTTTCATTATTGAGTGTTACTTAATGAAGGAGCTGGATATAGAAATGTAAATTATGTACCCCCATATCCATATTGACAAGCTTTCTGTTCTTTTACGGCGCACACACGGCGTGAAATGGAAAATCTGTCAAAATATTTTCCAAATTTATTATTTTAAAATACACATTGATATCATTTATCATATTTTGTCGTTGTTGTTGCCGTATCTTACACAAATATTTCTAGTTGGTGGATTCTTAAATAGATTGATGATAGTTTGGTGTGAATTTTATAAACATACGGAAATTGAATATTTATAATGTATACGTAACGTATATACGATATCGTATACACTTGACTCATATTCGAAACGTGATAAATATTTCAAGAAGATGCTTCAAGTGAATTAAATCCATTGAACATACATGATATAAAGATTTTATGTGTGCGGTGTATGTGTTATGATATGTTTTCATAACAAAATTTTATTTTTGTATATTTTCGAATGGGATACAACAACAAGTGAGTTTGGGTGGGGTGCCCATTTTAAAGTGTAAACCATTTTTTCAAAACAGATATACGTAGATAGATGAATGAACTGAAAAGCGTACAGTATTTTGATTTATCAAATAGATATTGATATGAATTTCTCGCGTTAGAGACGGATTCGTACTGGATTTTGCAAATGAAGAACAAGCGTTTTAAGTTACAAACTTACTTTACAATACCTTTCTTTGGCAATGGTAGATGCATGTGAAGTTAGACCTAACTAGAGTAGAACTAATTTTAGGAATAGTTTAGCACAAATTTCACAAGCCTGCGCAAGCTTTTGAAGATAGAATTAAATTAGGACCAACAAAATAACGTAAATAAAAATGAGAATGTTTTGGTAAAAATAATAACGACGACATTTAGGCGAAGTTTTAAAATATTTCAATCAATTTTTTTAGTGTTGAAATATTTTGAGAGGAGTACGTTAGCGACATACACATCAATAACATTAAACAGAAGGCTTTTATTATGAAATATCTTGACTAAATATCTTGAGATTTAATATGTTTGCCACCCAATTATGTACGATTTCATGAAAGGACTAAATAAGATCTATCAACCCTTTAAATTATTTAAAAAGCTAATTGGAATCACGTGGTCTAATACATAATTTAATAACCTGCGCTCGTAAATTAAAAGATCCTCTGTAAGCTACCACTTTCGGTGAACCTAGTATTTATTTGACCACGTGAATGCCACTATCTTTTTAAGCGGCTTAGAAAATCATAAAGAGCTAGCCCAACTAACAATTTAGGTAGTTTATTCTATCGCTTGGTGTAATATGTGCTATTTCGGTAGAAATAACGTAAAATATTGGTTATTTTTCTACTTTCAAGAAGTATTTCCTAATTGGTAAGAATTTAGGGAAAATTTATGAAAATTTTCTGGCGTTATTCTACCTTTAGGTGGCTTTTACTATTTAGTCTAATATTAAGAAAGTTTGGCCTAATTTGCACCAGCGAATCGTGTTTAAAGTAGAAAAGAGTTTGTAGTAGAAAATTGGGTTAAAAATAAGTAAAATATTTCTTTTTTTCCTACCTATTGTCAACTTTAAAGTTACTTTAACTTTTAAGTCGAAAGAATAACAAATATTAATAGATTTCGTCAATTATATTTCACCGATTTTGAACCGTGAAAACGATTATACTTTTAAAAAGAAAAATAAGGATTTTTTTCTATATTTTTCCCTTTTTTTCTACCTTAAGGTTAAGATTTCTTTAAAGAAATATTAGAGTAGAAATTTAATTTTACCGATCGTCTATAACACCGTAAATCAACTGCAAAATTCACTTAAAAGGCGAATTTCCTAAAAGGTTCTCTCACAATTTTCTATATGGTCGAAAATAAGCAATTTTTACTAAAGTAAGAGATTTTGATTTTATTACATCATCAGCTTTTGTCGCAAAATTTTCTTTAGATAATTATTCATAGTACAACCCGTATATTCAAAGTGAAAGGTTAAAAAATGAATAAGTCCAAGGCGTATAAAACACCTTATCGTTACACTTCTAGTTATTTTAGAAAAGTGAAGAGTTATAAAGATAGAAATAAAAAAAAATATTTTTAATTCTCTCATCCCTTTAAATTATTAAACATCTGTTAATTTGGAGATCGCATCATCGAACGAAGCACCTACAGATCCAGTGACACATGAAAACTCGAACGGCTTAGTAAACATTTCTATAGATCAATTATCATCTTCATCTCTAAATTTCACAAATTGTTCACTATCAATTAAAGAGTCATCAGATTCAGAATCTGCAACTGGCCGTGCCAGTGACACAGAAAACATTTTTTTTATGGATGAAATTGACGAGCATATTTTTGATGAACATATTTATTTCAAATTGGAAGAAGAATCCATTTCCGAAAAAATTCATCTACAACAAAAGTTAATGCATTGGGCTTTATTGAACAACTGTACTCATTCATCAGTTAATGATTTACTAAAAATATTAAAAGATCACGGACATCCAGATCTACCAAGCAGTAGCCGAACTTTATTAAAAACTCCGACTAAAGTTGACATTATCGAGATGGGAAGCGGATAATATTGGTATTACGGCATAAAGTCTAATATTGAAACAGCATTATCTAATATTACCGAATCGGTTTCAATTTCCCTAATTATCAATGCTGATAGAATATCGCCTTTCAAAAGCTCGTTGTATGAATTTTGGCCAATTTTATTTCGCATTCGTAATATACCACTTAAGCCAATGGCTGCAGCGGTTTATTATGGCATTTGCAAAGCTCCTTTAGAAGCGTATCTTCAGCATTTCATTAACGAACTGAATGAAATTTATAATAATACATCGACTTTTGGTCCACTCTTCAGCAACCGGTTCACTGCTAGAATCCTTTTGTAGTTTGTTTAAACCACTATTTGGCCAGAACAAAAATCCATTTACCACCCATTTGTGTGGTACTACACTAAACTCTTTTATAACAAGAGCACCTCTTTTTTTAAGGTCTCTACCAGAGAAAAATAATTTTGTACACTTTCTCCCTCCATGATAAAGCTCACGCAATAACAAACAAAATTATAAATTTATCACACGACACGAAATTATAAATGGAAAAATATCGTAACAAAATTTTGACATTTCTCGCGCAAGCATATGGCGAACAAAAAAATTGTAAAGGCAGAGCTGTACTTTTAGATGCTTTGTTTGCGTTTTTCGTTTCTGATGTTCTTTCGAACATTTACGACAATTAGTAAATTGATTAATTTCACCCGAATCAAATCAATTTTAAAATTCCATGTTTTTATGCTTTTCTGAAACATAAATTAAATTTGTTTATAAATTTGCCTAGTTCGTGCTGTAAATAGATGGTCACACATTTTCCATAGGCGTCGTTGATATTCTTATTACATAATAAATTTATTATTTTTTATAATTTTTTTGGTTACTTCACTGGAAGCTGCGCAGAACGATGTAAAAATGAGTTCCAGTACGATAATGTTCTACTTATAAGTCGATTAACACCCTATTACGTACATATTTTTTCTGACTTGTCTAGTAAAATTTCACCTAAACAAGTAGAAATAGAATTCGAAAATGCAATTTGAAATTGACCTAAAAGTAGAAATTACTTAAACAAGAATTTTCGACTTAAAATAAGTAATTTCGTTTTAAACCGATGGATATTTCGTCGCTAAGGTCGAACAATTTAGTAATTACGGAAAATAAAGACGATTTTTAAAAATCCGCCATATGTATTTTGCTTAATAATGACCTTGAACCGAAATTTGATGTTACCGAAATGACAAGAAAAATTATTTCTGTATGAGCTATGCTACACACAATTTTGGTTTCTGGATTCAAACTATTGCGCAATAGATTTTAATTTTTAATTTTAAACCCTTATTTTAAATTAAATCATCAAATTTTTTTGTCTTGTTTTATTCTGTTCTCTCGAAAATAAAATTTAAACAAAAATCTACATCTCAAAAATGTCCGTAAATTATTTTCATTTCAATTTTTTTCATTTCGGATTCACGGTCAAAATTTTTACGTCGCAGCTACGTAATAAAATTTTTGTCCGTGAATCCGAAATGAAAAAAATTGAAATGAAAATAAAAAAATTTAAGGACATTTTTGAGATGTAGATTTTTGTTTAAAATTTATTTTCGAGAGAAAAGAATAAAACAATACAAAAAAATTTGATGATTTAATTTAAAATAAGGGTTTAAATTAAAAATTAAAATCTATTGCGCAATAGTTTGAATCCAGAAACCAAAATTGTGTGTAGCATAGCTCTATAAATTATATAAAAACAAAATTACAATATAAATTATTTATAGATGGCATTTCAATTTTTTGAGGCAGAAAGTGCGTTTTCATCGAAAAATTTTCAACGGCATTACGTTTTATATTGACACAATACTTAATTTCGCACATATTAAAAATGTAATGTATTATTTTTCTCGTAATATTATTCATTTGTATTTTCCATTTTAATAATAATAAAATAACTTGTTTCATTTTTCTGAAAAGTTATATTAAAACTGGGTAACATGTTATTGTCGTAGTAGAAAATTAGGAGAAAATAACTTATATTTTCCGTCAAATCGACGTAAAACTAACCAAAAATAGGAAAAACGAGAAAGTGAAAATATACCTAAATAACACTTTTTAGGTATAATTTTACGTCGAATCGACGTCGAAAAAATCTCCAATTAGGTTGATTCGACGTCGATTCGACGTAACCTTACACCTATTTGGTTAGTGTTTTTCGTTTTCAAAGACTATTTTTAAGTAAAAATCTACCTATAATCGACATAATTTTTTAGTTGGGAGGTGATAAATATATTAATTCTCGAGATATCTAATTTCTCCAGAATATCCTATATTCTTTGAATGGGAAAGATTATTTAAGTATTTATTTAACTTCGCTTATTCGAAAATGTTTTTTTAAAAAGAATAAAATGAATTGAAAATTAATTGAAATATTTTAATAGTTTGCCTAAATGCAATTTTTATTTATTTTTTACCCACACAAACACATTTCCGTTTGTTTTTGTTGGTTTAGGACGAGTTTAGGTCTAACTTCAAAAGCGTAATGGTAGAAATTCTTCATGAAATTCACTAATTTCTCTCTATATTACTTGTTCACTAATTCAATTTTACTGTTCACTTTTATTTTTCGCTCTGTTCAATTTTTACTTCTTGCAATTTAAGAAGTTGTTCATTGGTTCAGAATCTGAAAAGGTTGGGTGCCAGAGTGGTTTAGTATTAATCTAGACTTTTTAAAATTATTTGACTGGTGAAAAATTTCCAAAAATTCATCGCTTTAGAAATAAAATATTTTTAACGTTAAAAATGTATTAATTTTAATAAAATAATTATTTTGATTTTTCATTTGAATTACGAGATTGAAGAAAAAATTGTTGATCCCCTAAATGTTTACTTTAAAAATAAATATACTTACTAATACATACTCAATTTTTTTTAATGTTAGTAATGTTTTAGTAAAAAACTTCCAAGTCGTTTTCAATGTCGTATCGCTTCAGTCAATGAACCTGCACAACTTTTCGTTCACCGATGATCCTCTTCACAACTTTGTATGTACCTTTCTAATCTAGCACTAGAGATCTGCTTTTCCGCTTCCTGGAAATTTACAGCCACACTAAACCATCTCGTCGAAAATCTGCAAATAACCCACTCTGGTTGTGTTGGTGTTGCCGATTTATTTCTAACCTTCGTGATGTTGCTCTCTAATGCGGCTGGATCCTTGTACATTCATCGTCGTTGATCAGCCAAGCTATTTTTGGTCCCTCTTACTATTTAACAAATCAATCATTTATCGTGTTTCTGGGCGCTTTCTGCTACTTGCTCATTATGTCCTTGATCCTTTCTCTGCCTCATCATATTATAGCACACTTTCCTTCCAAATCCAATACATGCTACTCTTACACGACCCTTTGTCAGGGCCTTCTGGATCGCTCTCTCTTTAGCAATCAACTCCACTGCCGGACTCATCCTCAACAATAGTACTGGTATCTTCTGCTGGGTCCAAGGGTCTTGCTACATTTAATAATTTTTGAATTTTTGACTTATAGATGGCTAATGTGTAAGAATCACAACAATCAGTTTCGAACAAATGAGACTATTGATTTGAAAAAATCAGTCTTCTCATCAGGTCGCGACGAAATATACCAATATACAGAACAATCACAATAACACCATTACAATTGCAAAAAAAAAGTAAAAAATACATTTAATAAGCCAATTCATCCTTTCGTTTCTCTGGCCTTTTATATTTTTTGGTTTCCTTTTATCTTCTTTGGTTCGTGAACCCTCTGTGGATTTTTTTATTCGCAATCCTCATTCCTCTCTAGTGACCTAGCTTCCCGCATCTGAAACATTTTTTTGACTTTTCTTGTAACTAGGCTTCACACTAGATCAATGCAACGTAAACCCCAACGCAGTATGCCTATTTTGTCATTGCTCGCTCCACCGCAACTGCAACGTATTTCAAATTGGATTTTCGCTCCGATGTTGGTTCAGTAGATAAGCTTACCGCTACTGTGTTGTTTCTCCGCTCCAACTCTGTTGCCAGTCGATCGTAACATTTCTCTATCGTGGATGTGGTGTGCAATACATTTTCTGGCCTTTCTCCGAAATCAAAGTACTAATAGAGTATACCTTGAAATGCTCGAACTGGGTTTCATCACCTAATGCCTGACGGTTCAAAACTTGACTCGAGCTATCGGGAACAACGTTCAGTGGCAATCTGTGGACCTCTTACCTTTATTTGATGTCTCCCAAAGTTGTCTTCGGCTTCTTAAATTTTACTTTCGACTTCTTGCTGAATTTTAAATACAACTCGGTCGTCCTATCGGTTTTCACCTTTTTCTATTTTCGTAACAAAAGATTTAAACACATCTGTTAGTTGTTTTATTTGCTGCTGGACACGCATAAATTGATCTAATTTCTCGATTTGCGCGTTCTGTTGTTTATCCAGTTCCGTAAACTGATCATCTTGCTGCTCATATTTGGAATCTAGCTTGTCTAGTTTATCGTTATTTATTTTCTCTTCAACTGAAGCAGAAGCGTATTCATCATGCCTTATAATTCAAGTGCTAGTTTTTTTCTTGCTCGGAAGTAAGCGAATGCACAAACATTATTCCTTTTGAATCACACACCGATCCGATTATCTCACATTTTAATTGATTTTCGGTAGGTTGATTGAAATTTTTTATCTTCTGGTCCGAATTTGTACTAGATTTTGCAAATAAAACGCTCAGCGTTTTAGGCTTCAAATTTTATTTCCCAACACCTTTAATTACTTGAGCAATTCCCTAATTTCACTCTTTGTTACTGTTGACTAATACATTTTTACTTTTCGCATTGTTTACTTTTTACTTATAAACATTGGAACTGGCAATGTATGCGTATAACAATTGTAAATAACTTTCATGTATAGTTGTATTCGCGAATATTCCCCACCATCAACTTTGCAGTCTTGATGATGATTAACGCTGTTCTTAGTTCGAGTATTTTCCATGATGATTATTGCCTCCATTTATAATGGCTTTTGTTGCCATTCTAAAATTCAATTCCCTATCGGTATTGAAGGAATATTCAATCCGATACCATCGTCAAATTTAAATAGCCAACGAGGAGTCCTTTGTCCTTGTTTCCTATTTTTTATATGCTTCTAAGTTTAGGGATAAATACGATTGAAAATCAAATCAAACATTTTATATGAAAATTTACATTACCTCCCAAGGTGGTAAATTTTAATTGGGGTTTTCGTATTTTCACTACAAGTAAAAATTCATAATAGTGATTTTACTTTACTAACCCTCTGACTAATATTCTGAAATCAAATTCTGGTGTAAATTTTAGAAGCCATTTATTTACATGTGTGGAGTATGACAAACTGCTATTCCACCCTAGAAAAAAATATTTATTCAACTCTTTTCTGACTTTTATTGTTCCGTTCATTCTTTGGGTTGGGATGTTAGAAACAACATAATATCATGCGAATGACCATTTATGATAGAAGACCATCATGCTCGTGGTTGTTAGTGGAGAACTATTATTTAATATATTGGAATACTGTCATTATATTTATAAAACCAGCAATGGAATCTATAGTAAGGTTGCTCGTCCCTTTGCGCAGCTCAACGCAGAATAATTATGGTCAGAATGCGCCCTTCATTAGAATATTTTGTGAGGTTAATAGCACTTAGGAACTTCTCGTTTCAACGGTTTTGATTTGCGTTACACCCTTGAGTGACAGAACCAGCATTCATATAAAGCTTAAAGCTCCAAAGGTGCTCAATTTAATTTATAACTTGCTCCTGTTCAGCTTATTCCCATTTCAAAATACAAATTAACAATAAAAACTGAATTTTATTACAATGGGTTAAAAAAAGCCTGATTATGAATCGACCTAATTCAATTTAGTTATAACCAATATTGGCTGTATCCGCAACTTACTCGTATATAATTAACGTTTCCGTAAAATTTTATTTTCAAATATCGATTCTAGCAAGCAAAATGCATTTAATCGGATATAGGCATGTATAAGAAATTTGAATTTCTAACAGATCAACTAATATTTTAGTCGAATTTCAAATCTGGAACAGAAAGGAAAATTTTGTTATCCTTTTTGATTTCAAACCTAATAAGCAAACAAATTCTCTTATTATTTCTCCTCTCAAGCTAAGACAATTCTAAAACTTTTTGATATACACAACACACTTTGGTGGGTCAATGAACACTGAAAAATAAAATTGTAGGAGTGCCTTGTTATTGCCAGTCCTCAACTTTCAATTACACACGTATTTTCATCTCTACTCATTTGTAGCCGTCGCGTTTGACGATTCATAATGAAACCCTAGTGATTTTCAGTGCCACAACAGTTGCAGTTATTCCTATGACCGAACGCATTATAAATTATTGGACATTATAGTAGGCGCTTTGCTTTATGTGGGCATTACAGTAGACCAAACAGATTAACAGACGTTCCAGATTAAGGAATACTTCTAAAACGTATATTTGCTCCGATTCTTTATGTTGAACATTAGCACCATAGCGTCCTCAACGTCATATCTTCCGCTGCTTTGGGATATGTTCATCCGTCAGCCAGTAATCAATTTCTAAAGCAATTCACGGTTATTTACACGATTTTGAAACACTTTCTTTATCCATAAATAGATTGAGGAAGCTAGTAAACTTGGTCCATTTATTGACCAAGTTATCTGTATTACCTCGACTTCAATATTGTCAACGCCTGGCAAAAATTTCAATCACGGTTGCATCTCTGTTGAAGTGTTCCGCCACATTTGGATTTGGTGCAATAGAGCGTTGAGCGCATATACCGGGTGTTTCTTTTAAACTGAGACGATCAAATATCTCGAAAAATAGCCACTCTACGGAAAAAATGTCCGTAATCAAAATTTAATCATACCGCGGGGGAAATACCGCTTTATAGGTGGGGCGGGGGTAACTTTTAAACTAAGATAGGAAGCATATTTTTTATTGCAGATACGGATTCTACGACTAAAAGTACGTATGATTTGAGTGAAATATTTTGTTCACTTCATGATAGATGGCGTTGTAATCGACGAAATTCAATTTTTTCAATTTCTTCTTCTTAGAACACACGCATTCGATTCTGCAATATGTTTGAAATAAAAAACATCACGTTTTCATTGGAAATACTGGAACTCGTCATCAAAACAATTTATTAATGTAAATGGCAGGTGAACAAAATAATTTTAGCTTAAAATAAGTGTTCAAAATTATGGCCTGCGACATCAATGGACTTATTAATACGCATTTCCAAGATTGTACACAACTGAGAAGTGTGTTTGGTTGAATTTCTGCACACGCATTTCTGATTCGATCAATCATGTTCTCACGTGTTGTTGGTTCTTGTTTGTAAACTTCGTCTTTGAGATAGCCCCACAAAAAGAAATCTGGCGAAGTAAGATCTGGTGATCTGGCGGGCCAATTTATCGGACCAGCTCTACCGATCCAGCGACCATTGAAATCACGATCAAGTATTTCACGTACCACCACCGAATAGTGTGCAGGACAACCATCATGTTGAAACCACATGTTCCGTCTCACTTCTAAATTCAAATTTTCAAGTAATATTGGCAGTTCATTTTCCAAAATGTTTCGGTACATTTGACCATTCAAGTTGCCTTCAATAATGTGGGGCCTATGAGTTTGTTGCCAATTATTCCACGCTGATGTTCAACTTGACGAATCCAGTGCGGATTTGTAACACTCCAATAATGCATGTTGTGTCGATTAACCGTTCCATGGTTTGTAAAAGACGATTCGTCAGAGAACATTACACAACTAAAGAAATTGGGGTTTTGTTGTATTTGTTCACGTGCCCATTGACAAAATGTGTCTTTACACACACATGATATGGATGGTACTTGTGCAGTTTTAAAATTCTCCAAACACTGGTGAGGGACAATCCGGAATCGCGAACTATTTCACGTGCACTAACATGAGGATTATGAGACACTGCTGCCAATACAGCAATTTCATTATTTTCTCGAGTGACTGTTGCTCTATGGGTCCTCTTTTTCGGTTGAACATCTCCATCAGTAATAAATTGTTTGATAGTACGGCCAAATGAAACACGTGAACGAATCCTATCCGGAAAACGTTGAGCGTAAATAGTAACAGCATTTTCAAGATTTCTGCCAGCTTCTCCATAAACCAGAGCCATTTCAATTTTCTCTGACACAGGTAAACGGTCCATTCTAAAGTATTTTATCGTGTATTTTGCAAATACGAAAAACATGAAGGTAAGAAATAACACAATCGTTAAATGTGATTTACAAAACTGAATAAATTGTTTTGATGACGAATTTCGAGTATTACCAATGAAAACGTGATGTTTTTTATTTCAAACGGATTGCAGAATCGAATGCGTGTGTTCTAAGAAGAAGAAATTGAAAATATTGAATTTCGTCGATTACAACGCCATCTATCATGAACCTAACAAAATATTTCATTCAAATCATACGTACTTTTAGTCGTAGAATCCGTATCTGCAATAAAAAATATGGCTTCCTATCTTAGTTTAAAAGTTACCCCCGCCCCACCTACAAAGCGGGGGGTGGGGGACTATTTTTTTGTACTAATGTATTTCCCCCGCGGTATGATTAAATTTTGATTCTGGACATTTTTTCCGTACAGTGGCTATTTTTCGAGATATTTGATCGTCTCAGTTTAAAAGAAATACCCGGTATTGTTTCCTAACATGTGACTATTACCTCGCAATCATCAGACAAAAGAGTATTCAGCAGACATTTAGTATTATTTTCCCCCAACATGATGGTGGCTTGACCACCACCGCCTATCAATTTACAAAGTGCATCAATGTTTTTAACTTTTTCTGTGCTGAATTTGTACACAAAGCCCCACAGTTTTGAATCAACTTGTTAATTTGTGTGTTATCATCGCCTATTCTACCTGCTACAATAACATTAGCATTTTGTATATTCTGCTGCATTTGCAGTTGCGAGGCAGCTTCTGAGTTGGTAGCTTGGCTTCCTAGACCAACTTACAATTAGCCTATGTTATTCAGAAAGGATTCCAGGTCTTCTGATATTACAGATTCAATCAACACTCCTTTTTCATGAATACCGCTGACATTTTTCTCTGCAATATTGTTTTCTGCTGAGTTAATTATTTTCCGTGACTTTTTTCTGACCTAGAGGATTCGATGGGATCGCGAAAGTTTACTTATGTTTTTTTTTTGCAAATGTCCAGAGCTTTAAAAAGATATTTATTTTTTTGCTATAAATATTTGGACGGGTATTATGACATTCGTAAGAAAAACGAAGCATGACATACATTTTTTAACTAAATTTGCAATAAAACTGAACTTCTGACTTAATGAAATTTCTCATCATAAAAGTCATAAGAGAGTAAATTTCACTGACACTCTCATGGTGTTATAATGATAATGTATAGTCACTAATCTTGCCATTGGTTCAGAATAGCCATTCACTATTAATCGATATATTTGGACGATGTAAGAAAGAGATACCATGTGGAAACAAATGCCTGATTTTTTGTTATTATAATTACAGTGGAATTCAGTAACACGAAAACTGATTACACGAAATATCGGATAACATGAATTTTTTTTAGTACATACTTAGCTTTTTCATGCTATAGTGAAAATCCTCTAAGCCGGAATCTGACGTTACCAATGGTTTTTCCGGCTTTCAGGATTTTTCCGTGTTTCGCAACTTTTTTTTTTTTTTGTAAACAAATTTTATGTTTTGAAATTTTAATTTTACATATTTTGCTTTGTAAAACAAAAGAAAACTGTATTTAAAATCAAATCATTTATTCATATTTTATCACATTTAAAATAAATTTCTAAATTTCTATTTCTAAAACACCGAAGTCAACCGTTCGTTGCTTTAAAAATGTCCAATCACATTTTTGGAGAATTGGACCAGAAATCGGGAAATTTTTGGCCCATGCAATAAAAAACCATTCAAAGCGAGGTTCATCAATTTTAAAATAATTTGTTCTCTTTTTTTTGATATTTTATCTCTTTCCCGACCTTTCAAATACTTTTTTGTTATGGTTTCTTTATTTTTTAAAACCAAATTTTTGTGCTAAGTCTTCGACTGACACTGATCTCACTTTATATTCTAAAAATTATTAAAATTTCCACATAATTAATAGGTTCGGGTACATAATATGTATGTATATGTACATATTACGTATAATACGAGGGTAGTATGATAAGTACCTGGCTTCGACCAGAAAAAAACATATATTTGTTTCAAATTCATTTTATTTTTCAACGTAATCGCCTTTCACTTCGATACACTTAGTCTAACGTTTTTCTATCTTTTGAATCCCTTCCAAAAAATATGATGGTTCCATCCCTTCAAAATACGCGTTTGTTTTCGCAATAACCTCATCATCAGAGCCAAAAATTTTTTTTCCGCCGAGTCATTTTTTCATATTTGGAAATAGAAAATAATCACTGGGTGCTAAATCCGGCGAATATGGTGAATGCGGTACCAATTCGTATCGTAATTCGTGGAATTTTGCCATAGCGACGACGCAAGTGTGAACACGTGCATTGTCCTGATGGAAAAGGATTTTTTTCTTTGCCAAATGCGGACGTTTTCTTTTACAGCCTGTTGAAACGGTCCAATAAGTTAGCGTAATACTCTCCATTAATCGTTTTGCCCTTTTGAAGATAATCAACATGAATTATACCATCCCAAAATACAGTGCATCCCAAAATACAGTAGCCATGACTTTGTTCGCTGATAAAACCGCTTTAGCCTTCTTTAGAGCCGATTCACCTCGGAAAACCCACTGCTTGGACTGTTCTTTGGTTTCTGGCATACTGTGATGAATCCATGTTTCGTCAACAGTTATGAATCGATGCCAAAAATTACTGCGATTACGGTTCAACATCGCCAAACATTCATTCGAAATTGACATACGAGCGTGCTTATTGTTAATAGTGAGCAAACGCGGCACCCATCTTGCTGAAAGTTTTTTCATATCCAAATGAGTTGTTAAAATATTTTGCACCCGTTCAATTGAAATGCCCACAGTCTCAGCAATCTCACGCATTTTCACTCTTCGATCGTTTGTCACTATATCGTGAATTTTATCGATCTTTTCTGAAGTTGTAACCTCATTTGGACGACCTGGTCGATCTTCATCAAAAACACATGTAAGGCACGTTTAAGTTCTGCTGTCCAATATTTTATGGTTGATAATGAAGGTAAAGAATTCCCATAAACTTCTTTGAGTTCCGTTTCAATCTCGTGATTTGTTTTATTTTTTAGAAACAAGTATTTTATTACCGCTCGGTATTCAAATTTTTCCATTTTTCAGAAAATATAAAAGTTGTTCAATTTAAATGACTAGAGAAATAAACGATTTGACAATTTGAGAGTATGGTTGGCAAAGGTTATACTACAGAAAAATACCACTTTAAACATTTTAGCTACGCCATCTCTTGTCTAGGCCAGGTACTTATCATACTACCCTCGTATATAGCAATATTTACAATATACACTACCGCTCAAAAGTGTTTAGACACCCCTTTTTTCGTGTATTATTGATACAGTATTATGTATTTGAATAAAATTAAATACTTACCTGAAACGCAGTTTCATTATATATACACCAATTATATAGGGTTAATTTTACAACCCTCTACCTGCGATTGACCGGATTGAAGTAAACTGTTTATTACGGTACAGTTACAATAGGTAATAGTCTCTAGGAATTTCCAGAAAAAAATATCAGTCGGGTTTATTATAGGTAATCGGCTTTATGTTTAAATTGTTTTTTCTGAAAAGATTTCAGTGAAATGAGTCAAATACGATCAGTTGTAGTCTGATATTTACAGTGTTAACAACTTAAGCGAAATATCGAGTGACAATTATTTAAAATGACTCCAAGAAGAGAAATTAGTACTGAAACACGTGCGCTTATAATAGCTTACTATACAGCTGGCATAAGTAATCGACAGATTGCCAAAAAAAATGAAATTAAACAACGCTACGGTCGATTATAATGTTAAAAAATATCGGGAAAGTGGTAGTTTTCATAATAAAAAACGTAGTGGAAGGCCAAGAGCGACAACGCCTGCAGATGATCATAGAAAAGTGGTTACTAGCAAGTTGTATAAACGTCGCCTACAGCAAGTCGGACTCCATGGCCGTATTGCTATGAAAAAACCATTACTACGTAAACAAATAAGCAAAAGCGACTTAAAAGGGCCCGTGAACACCAACAATGGACGATAGAAGATTGGAACAAAGTTTTATGGACGGATGAGTCCAAATTTGAAGAGTTCGGTATCTGTGGGTGAACGTGCCAGTAAAGAGTGTATTGCCGCTACCGTAAAGCATGGAGGTGGTTCAGTGACGATTTGGGGCTGTTTTGCTGGTACTAGCATAGGCGATGTTGTGAAAATTGATGGAATACTAAGAAAAAAAGGACACCGACAAATTTTGGAGAACCACGCAATCCTTTCAGGAATTCGACTTTTGGGTCAAAATTTTATCTTTCAACAAGATAATGACCCAAAACACTCATCTAAATTATGTAAAGGCTATCTTCGCCATTTAGAGGAGGAAGGAACGACAAAAATTATGGAATGGCCTCCCCAGAACCCTGACTTGAATCCTATCGAGTTGCTGTGGGGAGAACTGGATCGGGACGTAAAGCAATCAGCTCCAACATCAGCAAGGTTTTGTGGAACAATCTTCAGTCAACTTGGAACTCAATAACTCCAGAAACTGTGGCAAATTTTCACATTTTTACGTTTTATATTTTGTGTTTTCATATGGTTTATGCTGTTTTTGATAGTGCCTAAACACTTCTGAGCGGTAGTGTATATGTGCAACTAACAATTATAATAATAATTAAGATTACTTAAACTATGCAATTTACGCTTTTAAGGTTTCAAATATAAAAATTTGTACTAAGCATCGAATTTTCGTCCGCGTCTCGAGATTTTTCGCCTTAAAGGTTAAGATAACTTAATTAACGAAATTAATTTGACGGGGATATTTTTCTAAAGAGTTTTCACATTTTAGTATTCAATTATTTGCTTAAGACGAAACTGTTAACAGGAATTTTCATTATATTCGCTTAATACGAATTTTATAATTGAACACCAGTGTTTTCATAAAACAAAAAATTAGGGGTAAAGTGTTAGGGAATTCCCCGAAATTAAATTTAATTATTAAATTTTGTTTTGTTGGAGGGAAATGGTTTTTAGATTGTTTTGTATTTGGTAGTAGTGAGTACTTAATCCTCGTTAAGCGTAATATTGTTTCTGTTTGAAATCATAAAATTGAATTTATCGGTGTCGTTCGCGAGGAACGGACCGGCTTAGTTTTGCTGAGTGAGATAGAAATTTATTATTTTTGTCTAAATTGCGTTCTCTAGAATTCTTTAAAATTGTTATTGCTTCTTCAGGGATTAATAAGCAAAAGCATGGCTAGCGGAGGCAAAAAATAAAACGCTTTCAAGGTAAAAAAAAATGAAATTCTGGAAAATGTTGATGGAGGCGATCGATCAACAACAGAATTTTGTAAAGAATTTGGGATTCCAAACTCTGCTTTATCAACGATTATAAAAAATCGTCTAAAAATTCAATCTTCATATGAAAAGGGTGATCTCGAAGGGAGCCGGAAACGTTTGCGTTTGAAATAAAAACGAAAGTAAAGTTTCTGGAAAATAACAAAACCCTTATACCAATGATTAGTAAAATGTATTACAGCAGATACCATAAATGGTTATTTCAAGATATATATAACAAAAAATAAACATTTTACAACGGCTTGATAATATTAAACCGTCTCTAAAATATTATTATTATGCAAGTAGCCCCATTTTCATACGAAGGGATTGACTTATTTGTTAATGACTCCTTGGGTTGACCAAGTTACATAAATTTGCAACAAGCAGTTAGCTAAAGACTAACAAAAGTTTAGTAATGGAAATGAAGATAATTTTTATTTGTACCGTAATTTTGTTAAAAATGAATTGGTGAACCTCGCGCATCGTAAAAAATGGAAAAATGTTTGTATATAGAAAAGGTTAGACAACCCTCAATACAGTAAACCTCCCAATTTCGATTATTTTCGTTGTGCAAGAAGTTTCTTTGTTTAAAGCTGTCATGCTAAATGAAGTTCAACTTAGCTATATATTCCTTAGCCTACTGTTAATTTTACCTACATATATACATTATAATTACATACATTGCAAACATCGCCATATCGATTTTTTTATAAACACTTTTTGCATTTCGCAATCCACTACAATTTTAGGTTAACTCCTGCACAATATTTAAAATCCGATTAATTTTTCCTAAATTTAAACCAAATTTTTAAAATAGTTTCAAATATTATTGCAACAAAAAACAGTCCATTTTTATACTTCCTCTTCATTCGCTTTTCAACAGAAGACCAATATATGTACTATATATGTTTAAAGGTGTAAAACCTTTTAACAACGTTCATAAAGCCGAAGGCAGTAAACCGATTAAAATAAAACCAGTAACAAGATATCCCAAATGTAATCCAAAACACCGAATACCAAACTCATAAAATAATTTTTCAAATTAATGCATTTCCATTTCATTCTGGAATACAAGATAAGAACATGAAAAACTAGTAAAAAAATATTTATGGCCCCTGCTAACACCAATACATATTATATTCAAATAAAATATATTAGTCTAGCCTCCTTTACATAATAAACCATGACAAAAACACACACACACACACATACAATAATTTAAATCTTATCTCGTTGTAAGTTATCGAAAAACACTCTTAACTTAAACGCGCAGAACCAACATACAAACCGTTTTTATCTCAACCTCAAAAAAAAAACATTTTAACACTTTCTTGTGTGTTGTCTGTTTGTTATCAACAATTAATCAGATTTTATGTCTTAGGAATTGTGTTCTAATGGGTTCCGTTTAATTTTTATTTGTGTGTTGTGCTCGCACTATCGATACATGAAATCGCATAAATTACAGACGAATAAAAAAAAACCGCAAATCGTTAAGATTAAATTTATAGGAAGACGAAAAATAATAAAAAAAAAAGCTAAAATCGAAATGAAAATTCAACACGACGAGAGTTGGTATAGGAAGCAGTTAAGTCTATATATTTGTGCAGGATACATTAACGATCGATATATGTATCTACTATGGGCTTAATAAACGGTTATAGCATGCGATGAAGAAATTGCATAAAAATGTTAACATAAAAATTATTTTTATAGCATTTTGGGATTTGCTCTTGTTGGAAATTAATTGTTTTAATTATACATGTCGCTCTCCCTCTATGTACTCGTACTTAATGGCGTATTTGCCTATTCTGTATAGTAAATTTGTCGTTAACGTGACATAAAATACAATCAAGGCTTGATTTTTTTTTTATTAATTGTTATTGCTAGAATACGACTTAAAAACGTTTAGTTTGATCTTAGAAAAGATAAAATAATTGAGATGTCTAAGAGTAGCGATTTTGTATACTTAAAGGATTCATCTATCTAAAAATATATTTATATGTCAGCTATTTTCAACTGAGTGAAAGAATGTGTAATTGTAATAGCGAACACACAAAGCTAAATAAATGTGCGTCGCATGAGTTTCAAAATTAATTTCGGCCTTAAATAATTTTTAGAATTTATATTTATTGCAAAGCACTCCGATACCTCTTTCGGGGTACACTTTCCACGGACAACCTTATGTCAAAGCAAACTCAAAACCGTACGGCTATAGTCCGCGCATCGGGATCCGAAACCAGCACCTCAAGATCGAAATGCCAAAGCCTTGCCCACTACCACACAGAAGAACTAAATCAATATCATGCATATTTTATGACTCGCGCCGTAACAATTAATTGTTCAGCCAAAACAAAGAAGCTCCATCCTTGCTAAATGATTTATTTTTCATTGCAAAAAATAAAATTGAAAAAGGTTTACAGATGTCCATCACATTTCGCATATATCTTTAAAATAGGACCTCAACTAATTTTGTTTGAAATTAAATTTGTAATCTTTTTATTTTTAATCGTTTTTCCTAAATGCTATAAACGAGAGTCGGTCAATAAGTACCCGTGTTTGAAAACAGGTGGCGTTGCTAAGGAAAGTTGACATTACCATCATGTGCTAAAATCTGTTAAACGACACCATACTAATTTTCTTTAAATGGGTGGAAAAACATGCGAAGGAATAAAAGCTAAGTTGGATGCTGTCAATGGGGACCCTTCACCATCTATGACAACCGTGAGATATTGGCTCAACGAATTTAAACGTCGTTGATCATCTGTTTTTGATGATGAGCGGCTGGCAGACGTTGTTACCGAGGAAATCGTTGAAAAGGTCCACGACAAGATTCTCGCTGATTGCCGAACTGATTTATTTCTGTTCTCCAACAAGAAAATGTGGCTAGGAGGAAAAAATCAGCTCAAATGAGGGGGTTATCGCCGAGACAAAAACTTATTTTTAAGATATTAACTTATTTTTAATCTTATTTTTTGAAGGGGTTAAAGAAATGGCAAAAACGTTAGGAAAAGTGTATAAACGTAAAAGATTACATTGAAAAATAAATCTTAAAAATTTAAAAACTTGCGTCTTCATTCCTAACGGGCACTTATTGATTGACCCTCGTACTTTTCAAAATGTTTGTAAAAACGAAAACTCTCCTATGAAAGCTGGCACTTCCATAGGACTGATTCCATTTTGACTGATTTCGGTCGAAATTCCTGAGATCCCCTAATTTAGGGAAAAACCTGAAGTAGGAAGTTTCATCTCGATCACTTAGCTAACACAGACATTTAGTCTGCAGGACACCACGCAACGATCCATGCACATACGCGCACACACAGAGATTTTTTTCGTCAACGTCAGCCCCGGTTAAAAAACACTTGTTCGCTGATATTTTGGTGTTCTATGGGCTTTCGAATCGCCTGAAATTATGGGAAAAATATTAGCATAATTTGTCTTAACATTTCTTGAGGACTTTGGGCTCTTGGAGGAACTGGAAAAACTTTCGATACAGCAGCTATCCTAGCACAGGTGAGAAGACAAGGAAAATAACACTTGAAGGGACATCTTACGTGATTGCTGCCACACTGGTATGGTGACAACACAGCGTACACAAAGTTCAAGGGATCTTGGGATCCTAGTGTGAGATCAATGTACCGTGGCCAAGTGGATTCTACGGATTTCCGTATAGATTTTTGTTTGCCGTAAAGTCATTCTATTTCCAGCTGTAGATGGCCAGACATTCGCAGAAATAATCAGCTTACGGGTAAGGTCACAGTTCTCTTTTGTGACAATTTCTGCCAAACTACCTATACTGACTAAAGGTACTAAGGCGGACGAGATAAACGCCTCGCTGAAACGATCCTTTCTATAGTCAAATATTCAAAGATTGCGTCTTGGAGGTAATTCATATGCTTAAGAATTCTCTGACGTGTTGGAGGAAATTATACAGTAGAGGAAATCATTCTTTCAGTACACAGACATGATGGATTTGTTGAACGAACTATTTTAACGCTTAAAAACGACGAAGCGGCTGCAATTAACAAACACTAGTCGATCACGATGATGTTACCTATCATGTTCATTATCCGGTAGAATTTATAAATTTCGTCACTGCAAAAGGTCTTCCTGGAAATCGAATCGCACTTAAAGTCGTTGTCCCAAATATGATTCTGCGAAACTTAAAGCTCCCAAAATTATGTAACGGAAATAGACTTAAGGTGATCAAATTACAAAAAGAATCTAAAATTGAGGCAGAAATTCTAACGGAATGTTGAACAGGCGAAACTGTATTTATACCACTTATTCCAATAATTATCCGTTTCTCAAACGAATACAATTTCCTGTATTTGCTTCGCTAAAAGCCCTTGGTGTGGAGCTACGGACTATTTATTTCTCGGGCTGTTACATGAACGCGCAAGCTCTCACGACATCAACCTTGATAATCTATAAAAGTTGGATACACATGGAAAAATTCCAAACATTGTTTGTAAAGAAATTTTGTAAACAGTATTTTACGTATCTACAAATTGGGAGATCCCAATGAATTTTAACCGAAATCGGTCCACCGGAAGTGATAGCTTCTATAGTAGCTTTCGTTTTTTTACTAAAAGTGGCACCTTCCAGAGGAGCTTTTCTTCTTAAATTAAATTTTCAACATTATCAACCCACGTCCATTTTCCAACATTTATTACTTTCGAAAAAAAACTGGTTTTCAACAAAAAGTCAGCCCTGTACAGCTCAGACAGATTGATTGATCGGAGTGGAAAACTTCATATTTAAGCTTTTTTCATAAATTGGGAGATTCCAGTGATTATTGGCCGAAATTGATCCTCGAAACGCTAACGATAGGAGCTTTTAGGTTTTTTTCAGATACTTTGAATAATTACGAGAAAAGCGACTATGTATTAAAAGATGCAATGTCGACCCAAATCAAATTTTCAAAAATTAACAGGAACTGGTGAATCTTGAAATCCGTTTTTAACACAAATTCGTCCCCTGTACAGACGAGATGGACTGATTGATCGGGGTGAAACTTCATACCTAAACTTTTTCCACAAATTACAAATTGGGAGATTCCAGTGAATTTTGGAGAAAAAATGGCAAAGTGGCTGCTTCTATAGCAGTTTTTTCGTTTTTCAAAAGGAAGTGGCAGCTTTCATAGGAACTTTTAAGTTTTAGGTAAATATTTTGAAAAGTATACCATTTACGAGAAAAACGGTTATGAACTAAAAATTTTAAAATAAATTTGGAACAAGATTGGCGAGATCAATTTTCCAAAATTTTATCGGAAATGACTATTTTCGACAAAAAAGGGAGTTTTCAACAAAACTGCCGCCCTGCGCAGGTCAATCGAATCGACTGATCATAATGAAGCTTCATACTTAAGCTTTGTCTATGAATGGAGAAGAAGATGCAGCTTCTGTAGAAGCATTTTCAATTTTTGTAATAAAAATTAAATTTTTAGGCAAAGGAATTTTTTTATCAAAAAACCAGCAGGTTCAATTTTTGCTATAGAATTTAAGTGTGTTTTATTCGAGATCTATGTAAATTTTTCGTAAAATAAAGTGGGGTGTGGGCCAAACCACCTCCATTTTTTCATTTTAAATTTATTAAGTATTTGATGTTTTCCCTTATGTAAATAAAATACATTTTTAAAATAATAAACCACACGGGCGAAGTTGCGGGGATCAGCTAGTAAATATATAATTCTGTCTTTTATAAATCAGGATTGGGTAACCATAGTGCTGCTATCCGGCAGTGTTGTGTGTCTAAGCGTAACTCGGAATTGACGACATGTTGGAGGCGTAGACAATTCATTTGGCGTAGAAAATGTCGATAATGCGTAGTATATGTAGAATAATTGTAGATAATGTAGATTATTACTTTTTTGTTGTTTTAACTTCGGTCTGCCAATTTTAAGTTATTTAAATGATGATAAAAATGACACTGGTCCAAAACCAATTTTCCCGACGTTCGACGGTCCTTGATCAAAAAATTCCTAAAAAAGTCTGTTCTTTGCCTGGATGGATGGGTGAATGGATGCCTGTACCGATGATATCTCAAGAACGGCTTATGCGATTCGAATTTTTTGCGCCAATCTTCTTTTATTTTTAATTCGCTGCATTGAAAAATTTTCGGATCTCTACCTCAAGGAGGTCGCGTACCTGCCATAGGAAATCACCAAAAACCACGATATTGAAACGACAAACAAACTAAATTTTCGTTCATTATAAAATATATGCTAGTCGTATATCGTTGAAAAGGCCTTGAAAATTTTCCAGAAAATCATAGTACTAAAAACTACCATTGTGGCGCTGGAAACAGTTACAACGGGCATTACTCCAAATCATGTTTTAGCGCTGGAAGGTAATTTTTAAATTATCATATAATACGTTTCGTTTACCATTGAAACAGTCTTGAAGAACGCCTTAAAGTTTACTCAGCACTTTAGTATTTAAACTACAGTTGTAGCGCTGGAAGCAGTTACAATTTATCTCATTTCCATATAATCATGCAGCATATCATTTGAAAGGTCTTGGAAAAAAATACAATTTTTGTATTAGCAATTTAGTTGATAAATCCACCGTTTTGGCGCTGTGAGCGAATAATTGATTTATTATAGAATATATAAGTGTGACACTTCAATGAAAAAGTCCTGAATAATGGCACAAACCATCTGAAAGCGACTGTTCGAGTGCGACTTTTGGGCGAATATTTAGAATCACAGTTTTCCATCAATCAAATTACGCTCATGAAAGATAAAATTTTTTTAAGTTTAAGCAAATTATTCGCAGACAACCAACCTAATCAAAAAAAAATAAAATTATGAGGAAGTGAAAAAGTGTGATTCTAAATATTCGCACAAAAATTCGCACTCGAACAGTCGCCTTGAAGAATATTAAACGCGCATCCCCAATAGAAAACTTATGACTTTGTCTTTACAGAAAAGTATGGAAAAAAATTTTGAGAAAAAAATTTTGTTCGTTAGGTTGGTGATTTCCTTATGAAAAAAGTTATCAAACTTTTAACTTTTGCCTTATGAGACATACAATGAAGTTAACCGCGTTTTGAATTTAATGCCAATTATTTATTATTATGATTCAAACGGAACGATATCCAAATCAATACTTCTTGACACGTATCAAAATATAAATTGTTGGGCAACAACATCTTTTTGTGAAGGTTAAAAATTAATATGTCAAAATTTTGTAACAAATATATAATAATGAAGTATGGGTCAGTTCGAATTTTATTCTTTCTATTGGGTATGCTCTTCATAAGGTAAGAGGCAAAAGTCATAAGGAAAAATTTTTTGCATTGGGGATGCAGTATAATATTACAAATAATTTTTTTCTCGTTCTGATATGATCATGTGGCATATCGTTTTTAGATTTTGGACGAATACAATTTTTTTTTATCAGCAATTTATTTCTCAAATTCAGAGTTTTTGCGCTGGTAGCAAATTGTTTTGAAGAATTTCTCAAAATAAATTGAAGCGCACTTGTACTCAAAACTACTCTTATGGAACTGGGATCAGCTAATTTAGTTCGTTCTAATAAAATCATGTGACGCATAAAACAATCAAGGTTGAAATGTTTTGGAATTGGAAATTTATTACCAGACGCGGCTCTGAAAGCAATTCTCTATATTCAACGTCTCTATGCACATCTATAAAAATGATACTATATCAACCTTCATTACCCAATTTAACATCCATTTCTTAAGCAAAAGGGTGGAATACACATATTCCACAAATTTTGCCACAAATTTTGTTTGTGTCACAATCAAATATTTTTTCATGTTGGATTTACAAGCTTCATAAAAATGTTGGGGTATTTGAGCGGTTTTACCGAAATTGTACTGTGTGATAGCCGAAATACCATTTCAGTGCAAAAATGGAATTAAATCGTGCACATTTTCGCGCGATTATTTTTGAGTTTGTTATGTAATTTTATTTTATTTTCTATACACGGTTCTAAACACATATACGTGATAAAGACGACCAGGAAGAAGAAGGAGAATTAACTGAGATGAAAATATTGGGATTATGTGGTGTAACTGAGAATCAGCTTACATTTTGTATATAGTGCCATAAAAACAGCGCATCCAACTTAATACCGCCATATTTTTTATGTACACGGATATGATCAACGGACTTGCAACGGAAAACATTAAATTAATATGAGAAAACCTAATTCTTAAATATTAAGGAAATTTTACATTATTTGTTATGAAATGATGATCGGTTATAAGTAGTAAAATTGTATTTTATGTTCTTGTTATTGTAGGTAAATAGGACTGTTGAAAAAAATGAGATGCAGAGGGAAAATTGATTGCTTATACGTAGTGTTGTGCGGTGGTCTTAAAAACAATTTATTAATTTTGAGTTTAACTTGAGTGATCTCATGATAAGTTGACGTGTCGAAAGTGTTTGCAGAAGGGTCACTAGAACGATCATTCGTTCATATCAACAAATTATATCAAATTATATCAAAAAGGGGATAGGGGAAGGAACCCTGAACAATAAACCAACCATTAAAGCAATGAGTGTATGGCAACCAAACGGAATGTATACCCCAGGTGGTACGTCAACTTTACAGTTGGCCAATCCACCCTCACACGAGGCAGACTCAACGGATTCTGGGGTAAGCCAACCATTGCTAAACCTGTTTATACCAAGCACCAGTATTTGTAGATCACCAACTACACAAATGCATCCCGCTATTCAGCAGGAAAATCAATGAACAGCTATTCAAAGAAGTCCAACAGCTTAAAGAAAAAATTGCTGTAATCAAAAATGATAAACAAGCCAAAGAAAATACTATAGCTATCTATGAAACAGATGAAGACGAATTGGCGTATGAAACGAGTTCATACGAAGGCAAATTAAAACTAAACGTCAATACAAAAAAAGAAAAGCAGAATCTTCGCCTGAAGTGGCACAATCAATACAGAGTGTCAGAAAACCACAACCCCAACGACCTGAACAGTCAACTACCGACCTAGTGAAGGTGCATGAGAACAGTGATACTGATATCGAAAGAGAGACCACTGCAACCAATTAAAACATCAAACGTAATCATCCAAGGGGAAATCCAGGAAAATCAACCAACACATAAAGAGATACCACCTCCACCCATTAACATACTTAATGTTAGTGAATACGAAACAATTAAAAAAACAGTGAAGTTAGTTCCAAACGATAAATATAAAGTCACTGCACTGAATAATAACGTTTGGAAAGTGAATGCACTTGACCCAGAAACCTACAGAATGTTATCAAATGCAATCACCGCTCAAAACGGTTGGTTCACAAAATGGTTCACATATGAAAACAAGGCTGAGCAACCAATTAAAGTCATGGCCAGAGGGCTACATCATACATGCCCAAACGAAGAAATAATTGAAGAACTTAGCCAGAAAGGATTCAAAATTCTAAACGCTGTGAACATATTAAAGAGAAAGGTCACTATAAAAGCAAACGGTGAACGAGAAACAACCAAAGTTGGTCTGCCCCTTTTCATGCTAACATTTGACAACGCTGAGAGCATTGATAAGGTATATGGAATCAAAGCAATCCTTAATATGAAAGTTAAGATTGAGACATTAAAAAAGAACCCTAGTAGAATACCACAGTGCTACAACTGCCAGGCAAATAACCACACACGCAAATAATGCAACAGGGAACCGAGATGCGTAAAGTGCGCTGGGAAACATCTAACAAAAGAATGCAACAAAAGTAAGAACGAACCAGTGAAATGCATATACTGTGGTAATCATCACCCAGCAAATTACAGAGGCTGTGAGGTAGCGAAAGAGCTGCAAAGAATCAGAGACAACAAGAGAAATCAAACAAGTCAGAGTTCTCAACCTAGGATGCAATCCTACTCAAAACGAGTCCCCCTAAATAGCGGCAAAGTAAAAGAAGGCATAACATATGCACAAATGGCTAAGCAGAATGAAAATATCAGGAACGCTCCGAGTCAGGAAACCCATGTCCAGCAAGAAATACTTCAGAAGCTAAACGCTATCAATTCACATCTGGCTGGCCAGGACCAAAGACTAGAATCTATCTATGGGCGAGTTACTGAAAAAACAAGAACAGAGACTAGTAACACTAAAAAATACATCGATGAGCCAAGATAAAAGAATAACGGATGCGTCAAGTAAAACTAGAGAAGTTATTGAATACCTTCATTCTAGTCCATACAAACTTAACAGGAAAAAATAATGACACAATATTTAAGAATTGCTACCTGGAACGCAAATGGCCTAGCGCAAAGCATTTCAGAATTAGAAGTATTTTTAAACACAAAAATAATTGATATATGCCTAATTTCAGAAAGTCATTTTACCAGAACGTCGTATGTCAAAATACGTGAATATCAGTGCTATCAAACTCTACACCCAGCAGAAAGAGCTAGAGGCGGGACAGCAATCTTCGTTAAGGACAATATAAAACACCACGAAGAATTAAAAATAGAGGAAAAAGCTATGCAAGTAGCTACTGTATCTATTGAAACCAAAAATAACAAGAGCTATAGTATATCAGCAATCTACTGTCCACCCAGATATAACACAAAAAAAGAAGACTACATCAAACTTCTTAAATCGCTTGGTAGTAATTTTATTATTGGAGGCGACTTTAACGTGAAACACATATTCTGGTGATCAAATAGAATTAGTCCTAAAGGAAGGGAGCTTTTTGAAGCAGGCAGGATATTAAAATGTGAGTTCCGATCAGGTCAGTAGAAAGCCAACCTACTGGCCTACGGACCCAAATAAAATTCCTAACCTTCTGGATTTCTATATATCAAGAGGTATCTCCGAAGTGATTTTCGTTGAAAATGAAGAAGGGCTATCGTCAGACCATTCTCCAGTTCTAATGACAATAAGTGACACGATAATAAGGAAAGCAAGCCCTCCACGATTAACGAATAACAAAACCAACTGTGAATACTTTCGACAGCTAGTCGAAGAAAGCGTCAACCTACACGTGCATATTACAAAAAAGTATAACCTATCCAGTTGAAGTGAAAGAGTTGGTTAACGAAAAAAGAAGAGCTCGTAAGACTTGGCAGAGAACCAGAGTCCCTGAAGACAAAAGAATCCTAACCAACTTGTGCAACAAACTTAAACTACTTATAAAGGAGATTAAGAATGAGTCAGTTGCAAGCTTCCTAAGTAACCTGGCAGGTAAACCTGATACAGACTATTCCCTGTGGAAAGCTACCAAAGGTTTAAAAAGGCCTAAAATGCAAGTGCCACCCATTAGAATGGTTGAAAGAACCTGGGCTCGCAGCGAAAAGCAAAAAGCTGATCTGTTTGCCGAACACCTAGAAAATACATTCAAACCACCAACTAGACAAGCGGATAATGAATATCTAACACCTATAAGCAAAGTAGACGAGGCATCTGTGCTACCAGTTACTCTGAAAGAAAGCAAACGAGAAGTAAAAAACCTCAAAGATAAAAAAGCCCCTGGATACGACTTGATAACGGGGCGAATAATCAAAGCTTTACCAGAAAAAGCACTAAGGAAACTACAGCACATAATCAATGCTATTTTTAGACTATGTTATGTTCCGAGACAGCGGAAAGCAGCGGAAATCATAATGATTCCAAAGCCCAATAAATCACTAAACGACAAAACGTCGTATAGGCCTCTATTTCTTTGTTAACAACAACGTCAAAAATTTTCGAAAGACTTTCTCAAGAGATTAAAGCCAATTATAGAAAGCAGAAATCTTATACCAGAACAGGTACATAGGATTACTGATACAATTGAGGAGGCGCTGAAAAAAAGGAAGTATGTTCAGCTATATTCTTAGACGTAGGCCAAGCATTTGATAAGGTTTGGCACCGCGGTCTAGAATTTAAGCTCAAACGAGATTTGCCAAAACAACATTTTGAATTGCTAAAGTCTTACATCAACGACCGTTACTTCCGGGCGAGACAACGGAGAATACTCTAAGCTGAAGAAAATATTGGCAGGGGTTCTAGGCCCCGTATTATACCTCCTGTATACGAATGATCTACCAGACATAGAAGAAGCTAGAATAGGAACGTTTGCTGATGACACAGCTGTTATGACCACCGATGCTAGTATCGTTGAGGCCACCAGGAAACTACAAAATGCTATTAACATAGTGGATAGCTGGACAAAACGATGGATAATAACACTTAACGAATCGAAATCAACACATATCAACTTTACAAATAGGAAATTAGAATATATTCCGATTAGTCTGAATTAACAACAAATTCCATATTCAGATAATGCTAAGTATCTCGACATGACGCTAGACTCCAAACTCAGGTGGAAAGCGCATGTTAAAAAGAAAAGGCAAGAACTGAATTTAAAATTCAGAAAAATGCACTGGCTTATTGGAAGAAACTCCGAACTGACAACGCACAACAAACTGCTGTTATATAAACAAATCTTAAAACCTATCTGGACGTATGGTATTCAGCTTTGGTGCTGCACAAGAAAAACTACAGTGAAGACCATTCAAACATTTCAAAACAAAGTACTACGTAGCATTGTGAATGCTCCTTGGTACATTAGAAATGACAATCTCCATCGAGACCTAAGCATGGAATACGTCAGCGATGAAATAAAAAAATTTCCAAGGAGTCATGTACTGCAACTGCAGCAGCATGACAACGAGAAGCTGTGGAACCTACTGGATCGCGCCAATGGACCAAAGCGCCTAAAAAGAACAAAGCCTTTAGCATTAGTGGTTCTTTGAGCCGCTTAAATCAAAGGACTAGCAGAGCTGGGATGAACCAATAGGTCTGATCCCATAAGAATAGACTACTAAAATAATAAAACAGTTACTAGATAATCTATATGATTAGTTGTAATATTATACAGAAATAAAGATTTTTTAAATAAAATAAAATAAAAAAAATTCAAAAATCATATTAAATCATATCAAAAATCATATATCATATCAAATCATATCAAAAATCATATCAAATCATACAAATCATATAAAATCATAACAAATCATGTCAAATCATGTCAAATCATATCAAATCATATCGAATCCATATCAAATCATAACAAATCGGATCAAATCATATAAACTTATAACAAATCATTTCAAAAATCATATCAAATCATATCAAGTCTTATCAAATCATATCATATCAAATCAAATCAAATATCGTATCAAATCATATAAAAAATCATATCAAACAATATTAAATCATACAAACCATATAAAATCATACCAAACTATATCAAATCATATCAAAAATCATATCAAATCATAGCAAATCATATTAAATCATATCAACTCATATCAGATCATACCAAATCATAACAAATCATATCAAACATTATATCAAATCATATCAAATCACTATCAAATCATATCAAATCATATCATCTCATATTAAGTCATATCAAATCATATCAAATCATCACGATTTCGAATCTGATGATGGTTTCCGCATAAAAAGAAGGAGCAGACATTTTGCCAATATTTTTACGTCTAGTAAGGACTAACATACAAGTTTTAGATGCATTAACGTGCAAGCCTGCATCTGACAATAAGTCAGAAAGTACATTAAGATATTTACTCGGCAACTAAAACGAACATCAGCGTAGCACTCAGCAGTTCAAGCCAGAGCTGCAGTTCAATAGCAAATTCATCAATAACTAATAACCACAAGAGAGGTGACAAAACACCCTTTAATATACCTATTAATTCTGGCGATTCCAGAAAGATTGTTGATTTCTTCGCAGAAGCTATGTAGTCTAAGAAGTCCTACGAGTGTATTTTAGA
Source organism: Nephrotoma flavescens (assembly GCA_932526605.1). Taxonomy (NCBI): domain Eukaryota; kingdom Metazoa; phylum Arthropoda; class Insecta; order Diptera; family Tipulidae; genus Nephrotoma; species Nephrotoma flavescens. Next base: position 80,093,201 of record OW052220.1, read on the forward strand.
TTTTACGTAAATAAAATAATATAATACTGAAGTTCTAGGAACAGGGAAAAATGTGTTATATTTCATTTACGTATCCTGCCTATCCGTGTGTGTGCGTGTGTGTGAGCGAATGGCCAAATAAGTTTCACTTCTACCGTTTGGTCCGACGCAGATAGCTTTCGGCGTGGATAAACTCCACAACAGTGCATTGATGAACCTAATTCAACTTTTGGCGATCAAGCATCATCGAGAATCAGTGTTCATCAACGGTTTACAGAATTAAATTGTTCCTGAAGCACACTGAATGACGAATGTTGTTTGAATCGGTTGTTGTTCCCAAAAACCTTGATGGTATGCATGAACTGATACTGCAAGATGATGTGCCGTGTGACTTTCCGTGAGATTAAACATTCCTAGGCATTGGTGCGATGCTTCAAAACATGCCTATAACATCGTGACATGTGACGAATCTTGGATTTATGCGTATGAGCTCGCAACCAAACAGCAGTCGACGGTATGTGTGTGCCAATATGAGCCAAATCCAATAAAGCACTTCGAAGCAAATGATCGCCTCTTTTTCTGAAAATCTGGACGTGTCGCAACCTTCACCATTTGTACAACAACCATTTGCGGCGAAATAAGCAAAATCAACCGCCGACGACGGATCATTTACCATCGGCACAAACAACTAAATATTTGAGAGGTCAAAACATAGGATTAATGGGCGATCCTCCGTAAAGTTCTGAATTGGTACACTTCTTTTTATTCCCGCAAACCAAAAATAAATTGCGAGGTCAACGCTCTTCGGCACATTTACAAGCGGTTGATGCGTTCAAAATGCATGTTTTGGAGGTGCCTCAATCAAAATAAAAAAAGTGCATCGAAAATTGATTCAAAAGCATGCAAAAGTGCATTGATTTTAATCACTTTATTTATCATCACGTTCCGAAATTTTTGAATATAAATAAAAAACACAACCAATAAAATAATTTGAAGAATTATATGTAGTTTTATTTTAAAAAATTTCTGTATACTTAAGGTAATCAGCGGCTATAACAAGGAAACCAGTGGTTTTGGACATAAATAATTCTCATTCAAATGAAATCGAATAAAAAATATACGAAGTCATTTAGGGCGATATTTTGTACAATTTACGAGAGGGCAGTGTTATGTCAGCTGTCTGAACATATGAATTTTACAAAAGTGTTCGAGCGACATCAAACTAGACAATTTTCTATATAATTTCTCACGATCATCCCAGCTTCGTATAAATGTGCATTGATTCCATATCATTATTTTAATTCCTTTAACTGTGCCGTTCTATAATTTATACTGTTCAGTAAACATGAACATTTTTATTTTATTTTGAAAAACCTACATTTTAATATTTATTTTGTTAAAAGTAATAAAAATAAAAATTACATTTATTTATTTATATTTTTAAAAGACGTATAAAATAATTTTTATGATTCCGAATGATATTGCATACGGCAACACACACACTCCTCTCTTCTTATCGTATATAGTATACGATACTGTAAAACCAGCAGAAATAACGTATGATGATGGTGAAACCCTCAGGAGATATCATTATAAAATTGACACCATCTCATAAATTGAACACAGAAATTTTATATGGATTACTTACCATACAGAATATTATAGTTATGCTCGAGCATAAATATGTATACAACATATTATAAATTTGCCGCTGCCTTATATACCATATACATATATTTCTAATCCGTATTATGTTTACATATTTGGAGAACGATTCTTACGATTGAATTCCAATAGAAAAGTTTGATTGGAAATTATGTATTTTGAACGTATTTGAGAGGAGATTGAAAAATTATTTTTTGGTAATATGAATTTATAATTGGAATCAAATTTAATGATCCGCTATATACACGTAACCCGATGTGATATTGGATATATACAAAAAAATGTATTAAAATCGCCCTCGGATACTGCACCCAATCGCTAAGTGTTTTAATGATAAATGATTTTAATTACGTTTTCATGACAAGAAGGATATACGAAATTGCATTCTGCTCAGTGTTTCGTATTTCGCACGAAGCAAAAAAATAATAATAAAAATTGACTTAAGTATATATTAAAGCAATGAGTAATGGTTCAAGGGAGTATATTACATCGGTACTTCAACCAATCAATTCGAAAACAGCAATCTCATCATCATTGTTCGTTATATACATATCGAAATAATACGATTTTCTAATCAAATTGACAAATTGATTTGTAACATGACCGGCACACATTTTGGTTTAGTCACGATTTTAATATTTATGTTATGTACACTCGCGTAAATTCTGCCAAAGTATATGGTTGCACCACGGCCTACCACTCCATTTCAACGATATAAAATACACAACAATGTACAGTGCATAAAGAAAATCGGAAAATTAAGATGTATAATACCAAAACGATTTATTTGCGGTTGTTGGATATAATTTATATTTTATCCATCAATCATGATTGATTCAATTGAGTCTTTATTGTCTTGGAGAATTTTTTTTTTTTTTTGCTTTCTATCTCGCGTTTTATTTTTATATTTTTATTTTTAATTTTTTGAAAGAAAACCAAATAAAAAACTTGGGAAAAAGAAATTTGAAAATAAATAAATCATGTTTGTGAACGGTGAAATTGCAGCAGGTTAATATAAAACAGCTCGTTTGTTATCGGTATTGTTGTAATGCTGTATTCCTCTTGGCATTTTGGTGTGGTTGGATGTTATTAAGAAATTGTTTATTTTATTTGAATTTTCGTTTTGTATTTTCAATCGGATTTGTTTGTACACTTCCTCAATCTCAAGTATGATTGATTGTATGTTGTTTTGACCTTCGTCCTAGAATTAACTTGCATATATATTTTGATTGTATCAACGCTCAATTTATTATCTTATCTATTTAACAGTCCCTGGAGCACCGAACCGTGCTCGGTTAATTTTTAATTGTAATTCCGTGATAAAATCGAGACTATACATTACTCAAAATTGAAACAAATATCAGTTACTTAATTCTGAATACAAAGCAATTAAATAATATTATGTTAAATTAGCATATCACCAAAAAATTAGACCAATTTTTTGATTTTCATTGACCATCATTGTTTATGCTGTACTATGGAATCGTTATTCCTTTCAAACTAGTTTGCCAATTTATCGGAAAACCTTAAGGCCCCGATTCAAGGTAACACGTGGTCGATTTTCAAAGCTAAGACACAAAACACTGGTTTATTTTTTCTAGTAGATGGAGCGTACAGTACCATTTTGAAATCTTCATCAAATTTTGTATTTTCGTAATTTTTGATTTTTTATCTTTTGGAGACATGTGCATCGAAAATAAACATAAAACGAAAGAATGAAAAAGGTTTTTTTGTCCAAATACCTAATGGTTTGGTTACAACAACAAACATATTTATTGATTTTTGTTAATTTTCAGTTCTTATTATGAAGCGTTCGGGTATTTGTTGTTTGTTTTTACAACATTACAATCATAATGAAATAATATAACTTTTTTATAAAGAAATCTCGCACAACGAGAAGCAAAGTAGATGGTCACCTCAACTCAGGAACTGACCTCATTGAGCTCGATTTAACGTAATGATTTAAATTATTAATATTTCGGGTGCATTTTCACATAAGCTTTTTAGTCACCCAAATATCTAAAGACAGATCTAAAGAGAGTGATCGTATCCCCTAGGGGGATATTAAAACTGTATTGCTCATTTTCCACGAATGATTCAATTGTACATAATATCTACTGGTTGCATTAAATTTTTAACCCGCAAACACTTCGTTTGTTTCTGGTTTTAAACTTTCGGTGTTGACTGGAAGTCTGGTAAATTTCAGTCAGTTCTATACATTCCATGAATGAGTTTTAACTTGCTGGCACCAGAATTTAATGAATTTTCAAAGACTCCAATTCAATATATATACTTTTCCTAGATGGGGTCGTATCTCGTAATTCAATCATAATTCCGAATTACGAATGAATGGTAATTTTTCAACCGCTCAAGTACAACAGCGACCACTGATGTAACCAGCGCAATGTTCAGATGTTAATTTTAGAATGCCTTCATAAATGTGTAAAAGATAACCCCGATTATTAAAAATCGTGCGTTTTACCGTAGAAAGACACAAAATAGATAATCGCGTTATTTAGATTACTAAGTTATTTCTGCTTGTCGGTCGCTACTCGAATTTTCCAAAACAGAATTATTAAGTTTTCATAACTAGATAAATGCAATCTATCCCGATAAATTAGGCACACTTGCAAAAATCGCGTTTCTATTAGTCACCACAGTTTGTTTATTACGATTATTATAATTTAATTTTCAATCTAGATAAATGAAAACCGCGATAAATTTTGTGTTTGTCTACGGCATTGCACATCAAGTGAATGACGCGTTATGATAAAAACAGCTTCAATCATGGAGAAGATTTACGGAAATTGTTTGCAAATTACGAGTCAACAAAACGCAGCGAATCCTTTAACAGTTGTCTGGAAAATTTTCAAAGTGAGGGAAACACGTTCCTATATATACATATTTATTTTAACACAAGAACAAGAGCTTGATAACAAGATCGTGGCAGATGGCAGATCTTTGATTTATGTTTTAATTGATACTTAATCGGAAACTACAATATAATAAAAATTTTAAATTGTTAACATTTCATTCTTGTTGGTTCACTTGTAGATCGATCTGATGAGCTGGGAAGTATAATGGCAGGTTGATTTGTCTCAGGAGAACAATGTTGCGACTTAAAACCCAGATGTCATTAACATATGCTAATGTCAGTTGCTCTAGCCTATATTGAGCTCACGTATGACGTTTTATAAGAATAAATTGAAAAGCATTTGGATGATAGGATCATCTTATTTCTTTCTCATACTCACGATGCAATTTTAAATGTTGCCGAAAGTTTAACTTTGCTGTATACCTTGAATTAAGAGTCCTCAGTAATTTGCACATATATATCAGATGCTGTCGCACGCCTATTGAAAGTTTTTCAATATACTACAAAATTACGATTTGGTCGGTAGTCCATAATGGTACTCGTGGCTAAGATGCGATCACTGTAAATAGCTTTGCTGGTCACTATATTTTCTAAGCCAACCAGTGTTTAACAAAGCTACGATATAGATGTTACAATTTAATCGATGTTTTATGGTGGGATTATAAGCCTATCTTAAAATAAACATAAGGTACTTAAATGGATAAGATTGGTTAGGCTGAACGAAACCCTTTATTCATTAATAAACCTTTAGTAACCCCACACCCCATTTTAAATGAAGATGCCCATTCGTAAGGAGCGAAATTCCAAATATCCAAGCAGTTCCCATCTTTTGATATAGGATCTTGACTTTTTTTATTCCAATAAAATCTTCTGATATACTTTTTAAGGGGTATGTGGCTTCTAAAATAACATAATGTTCGGCAATGAAATCAAATAACTAAAACTTTTTCATCCTGTCATTAGAGAATATCATTCGACAGAACATAGAGTAGCGCAACTCCTTATATTATAAATCAAGTTAGTTCGTTTTCGAAACCGTCCAAAAAATGAGCTTCACCTCAGCGTTGTGAACAAGAAAATATCAGTTACTAGAGAGCAAGCACACGGCAAATGAGAAGCATGAGAAAGTTCGATTACTTAGAATTGATGATATACGATCAAAATATAATCTCTATATAGAGCAAGAATCATCGCATGGATAAATTACATAACCGGATTAGGCAAATTTCATTAAAATTAACAAATTTAACCAAAAACTAAACTACAAAGAACCTACAAAGCGCTGATATCGCCATATTTCACTACGAGTCTGTTGATACGAATCAAATTTTTATGAAAATACCGACTGATTCAACTCTTTAGAATACGAGAGGATTGCGAAGGTAAGATAGCTTATGATAGCCGATAGTTTATATAAGCTCTATCCTGTAGTTTACATCTTTTGACTGTCAAGGTGGCTGTTCTTGATTTATCTGTATACTACTAATTTTATAGCAATAAATATTGACCCGCTTGTATTCACTGCTAGTAATCTGGTAATTGCTGTACTTGTTACATTTCCATAAGTAATTTTTTATTACAAAATGTTAATTGATGTTGACTTACCATAGACGAGGTTGATTACCAACTTCTGGTGGTTGGTCTCTTCATTTCATGGCCGGTTGAGGACCAACTTAACATGAGAGATGGAATCCCTCGTTCATTCGTTCCTCGTTCAAATTTCGGGTATTTGCACCTTTTTTGGATCAATCATTTTTTGGATCATATACACGCCAACGTCGCCAAAACCAATGAAAGGAAATGGAATATGTCGATTAAACATTTAAACTCGTCGATAATGTGGCCATAATATTTATGGGACTTCGACTTGTGTTAGGTTCCACATTCCTCCAATATGAATTAGATGGATGGATGGATGGATCCTGGCACACCATGATTGAAGGTTTATTGACAAGTTCCGGAGAATTGGAGTTGCAAATTAAGAAGCCAATATCATTATTATTGATTCACCATTATTTAGAGTGTGCGATTAAGACTAACGGTTTTACAAATAACCAGATATAGGGACAGGACATGTTTGTAATAATTATAGAATTGGCCCGGTCCCAGATGTAGTTATAAAATTTGTTATATTTATATAAAACTAGCTGTACCCAGCCCGCTTATGATTTTAAATGAAAAATTATTTTTATTTTTTGTAATATTAAATTAAAATGAAATCAAACATATTTTATTTATATAAAAATTGATTAATTTACTCTAATGCTCTTTGGTATAGAACATATTTTATTGTTCCTTCAGGTGCGGTCACATATAATGATGACGGTTTTTCCACAAGTGAGCATCTACCATCTAATTGGCAAAGTCAGAAGCATGGATATTCCAAATTTAAACCACAAACTTCAAGTGACTGACCTTGTGATTTGTTAATGGTCATATCAAAAGCTAGACGAATGGGGCATTGTATTCTTTTAAAATTAAATGGCATATCTGACGGAATTATAATAGGAATGTTTGGAATTAAAACTTCTTCTCCTTTGTATTTGCCAGTTAATATGGTTGCTCCAATTAAATATGTCATTCATTTTTTAACAGCAAGTCGGCATTACAAAGTTTTGGTTGGTTAATATTTCGTATTAAAATGATAGTACACCAATTTTTAAATGAAGAATATGTGGTGGTACTCCAGGCAATTTCCAGGCAAATCTAATAAATTTAAAAATTCTGTAAGATAGTTTACCACTTCGTCTTGATCTATACCACAATCAGTTGGTTTGTATGAAAATGTTTCACCAACATTTTTATTTTGAATGGCAGTATTTATTTCATTAACATCCTTGTTCTATGATGTCAATATTGGTCGATCACTTAACCAATTTGAATTGTTGTACAATATTTGGGTATACGGTTTCAAATAATTTTTCTTTTTAGTCTTTTAAAATACAAAAGTTTTGTGGAAATGGAATTGAATCAGTTGCACAATCAATTTGAATTTTTCCATTTCCAATGTCTAATAATGATTTTGGAAATGTTATAGCCGATTCATCGTTTTGCAATTGAAAATGCATATATATTGTTAAATTTAAATTTTTAAATGTTTCTCCAGAAATTATATGGTTTTAAACATTCGTTTAATTCACCAGCTGGAGTTGATCGGGTTATAACAGGTACCTATGTTAGTGTCTGTGTAAAATCACCTGATAATTATATTGTTCTACCATCAAATATCTGTTGTTTGTTGCATAAATCTTGTAACGTTTTATCTAATGCTTCTAATGATTTTGGATGTGCCATTGTGCATTCGTCCCAGATTATTATTTTGCATTGTTGCAATATCTTTCCTGATGTTTTTGGTATGTTACATGTTGGTGTTTAAATTATTTGCATATTTAATGGGAGTTTTAGTACTGAATGAGGTGTTCTATTGCCATCTAATAATGTTCCTGCTACTCCTGAAGAAGCAATTGCTAATGCTATGTATGTTGATTCGCGATCTTATCAATGTAATTAATAAATCGAAAAAAAACTCCCATAGAAGCTGCCACTTCCAGTGGCTCACGACCCATACAACATACATATAAATTTTTATTACAGTTCATACAGTAGTTTTTGAGTTTATCGACCGAAAATGCTCCTACGGAAGCTGCAACTTCCGGTGGACCATTTTCAGCTGAAAACCATTCTCATGACCCATACAACATCCACACCAATTTTTATCAACATTGGTACAGCAGTTCTTAATGCTACAAACACACACGTCCTTATTATATTCATACATAGAGATTCTGGATATAAAATTTGATCGTCTTGTGAACGGCAAAATGACCGGTAACTTAATCAAGAATTACAAACCCAAATTTATTTGATTTTTTTGATAGTTTGATGGTTTTTTTGGATCTGGCATCCCCACCGTCAAATTCAATAGGTTTTTAAAATTTGGAATCTGGGGTATTATTAAGTAAACATAAAGTCATTACGTTATTTAAAGTGTTTTGGATTGTCGGTTATAAATGTGAAACACAAATCCTAATGATTGATCTTTTGTTTTCAATAAAAACTCAAAATTAGTTTGAGTCGATAATCGTAAATCGTACTGAAGACTGCCGCATGAAAATTGTCTACGAGCTAAGTGCAACATAACAAAGTTAAAAATGTGTGATATATGTACGAGTATAATACACTTGTTGTTGTACCACCGTTTTGCGATCACACATTTTTAACTTTGTTATTTTGCACCTAGCTCGTAGACAATTTTCATATGGTAGCCTTCATTCTGCTTATATAATTAGACCCTAGTATACATCTTGAATATATAGAAAAAAATATGAGCTTGAGGTGTAATTTTAACCAAAAAACGGTCAGATCTGCTTGTATAAAATTATGTGTCGCGAATTACGAGATGTAAATTCAAGGTAAACAAAATAAAATCAATTCCGCGTGAAAGTTTTGATAAATGGATTTATTATTCTAGATCACTACATCAACAACAACAACACATAGTTTAATTTTCAATCTCATCATTTTTGTGTTTATCACCTCACCAACTATTGTTATAGGACATTCATACTACTCCAAATGTACACACATCTGTACAGAATTGCTACGTACATAATATATATGTATTCATATCTCATTAAAATACTTATCTTTTCATTCTCTATAAGTAGATAAAATACAAATACAATTTACTATGGTATTTATTAGCGATTGAAACCAAACCATCTCATTTTCATACACACCACTAAAAAATATTGTTAGTTTCACAGCTGTTCATCGATAACGTCCTTTTGCTTTTATCTTCCATATACATACATATCTACATAGATATACATCGAAACAAGCCATAGAAACTAACTACATCTGTTGTATTCTGGTAAAACTAATTACAAATCAAATCAATAAATTTTACGATTGCGTCTTTACTTTGCTTTCTTTTTTTTACCAAAGGAATTTGGTTTTTTGCTAATTTTTCGGTTAATATTTACAATTTAGCAAATCGCCACCGTCAATCATCTCAGATTTTTTTTCTGCGTCTTTTGATATATCATAATCTAAGTTTTGTTCACTGATATCGTCGCAATGGTACCAAAACTTTTTCGATTTTTGCGAATATTGTTTACTTTGTAATGCCATAGCGGAAAAACTAGAGGGAAAAATTGAAAAAGCCACCGTCAATTTTCCTAAAAAACTTCAATTAAAATTTTAAGACATAAATATCTGCGATCGGTTGGTTAATTTTTATGCTATGGTACCACGAAAAGTCGTGTTTTTGCAAAATACGTGAATCGGGGCCTTAAGCATGAAGTATGATGACCATCACTCAACATGTTTGTACCGACCAGAGTGGTCAAATTATGGTGAAATAAAAATTTATTATTATTACTTAATAAACACATTTTTATTAATCACTTGTTTTTGTTTCGCAGAATATTTTTAAGTTTAAAAAATCACTCGATCGATTTCGACTTGTTAGGTCATCATCAGGAGTATCTACTGAACTGTATTAGTAAAAAACCTCAAGTATGATAGGTAGATTTTTACTAATACAATTCAGTAGATACTCCTGATGATGACCTAACAAGTCGAAATCGATCGAGTGATTTTTTAAACTTTTTGAAAAATATTCTGCGAAACAAAAACAAGTGATTAATAAAAATGTGTTTATTAAGTATAAGTGTGTTTCGCCAAGTGCCTACGGCAAATAGCGTAAAAAGTATTATTATTATTAAGCTTAAATTTTGAACAAATAAATTAAACCAGTTTCGTTACAAATTTAATTTAGAATTTTTTTTGTTCTTAATCGATTTTTTCGCATATCTATATGCATTTTCGATCCACCTTCCAATTTATGAATAAAGTTTAATTATGAAGATTCGTCAGTAAAACCGCCTGGACTTTAGCGAGATCCCGATTTAGCGAATCCCGATATCGAAAACATTCATAATTACATTACTAACTTTTAGTTTATAAAAGAAGTTAAGCAACGGTTTCTATGCAATTTAAAGATCCCGCGATTTTATTTCAATCAAATTGAATAATTTCATAGTACTAACTCGTACATACTATCCGTTAGAGAAAGGTGTTCGTTCCATCCAATTTACTCAGTTTTCGAAATCACACCCAGAACTTATTTTGGAATCCTATCCTATGTTCAACATGCAAAGAAAGTCAGTTAAGATCAATAGTTAAGGAATTGCATAGGTAAATTAAAAAAATTTTGGAGGCATGCCATAAATTTATATTAGATTCCCAGTTTCATAATTAATCTAAGTTTCATCCCTTTCGATTGAGATGACATAGCGAACCACCTCTTTTATAAAAATTCCCAAAAATCATGACCCATTCCAATCATTTATTGAAATCGAAAATATCCTCCATCAAATCGATCTTTAAATAGTGACCCGAATCCTATTTGACAACCCTCCTAAAGATTTCCGCAATTTTAGAACTCATCACCCAATTTCACGAATTTTTATTAAAAATTCGTTCTACCAGAATAACTCTAAATGTATTTCCGAACATTACAACTCATCGAAATCTAATCCTGGTATTAGAAAACCTTTACCACCACAATTTTTAACTAAGCCGTTCGAGCCGAAAATAAAATAAAAATGAGTCCCGGGTTCCACCAAAATATTTCCTAAACGAGTTTTCTTGAGATTAGAACGCATCGAAATCGGTTCCTGGCATTTTATTCGTAGACATTCCCTATACCAATTTTTATCAAAATCGTGCTAGCTGAAAGAAAACTAAACAAAGAGACCCGGGCCGCACCGGACGACATCAAAATGATTTGAAGCGGAACAAAATGTTAAAAAAAGACCAAGGTCAAAACATTAAGTAGATAATAAATGTTACAAATCAATGCTGTTACCCATAACAACCAACATGGTTTGCGAAACAAAACTCCAGATATCGAATTAACCTTAAACACAAGATACAGCACAATGCAACTTAACGCAACATAGTACAAAATCACGCACCATAGTGCAACATCATGGAACTTGGTACACATGCCGCAATATGGTACAATATCTAGCAACATTCCACAATATGATGCAACATTAAGCAACATGGCACCATCAAGGAACATGGCGTAATATGACGCAACAAGATGAAACAATAAGCAAGATGGAACTTAACGCAACATTGTACAATATCAAGCAATATGGTGTACTGTCATGCAAAACAGTGCAACATCATGAAACATGGCGTAACATGATGCAACAATATACAAATTGTGTAACATTACGTAACATAACGTCCAGCCCAGAGTCATTGTGCAACATGACGTCCTGCCCAGAGGACCCCTAAATATATTATACAGCGAACAGAATTCCTTATAATCATTTCCTTGCAATAAAAAACTCTGTCAGGCCAAATTAGATCAAAATCGTTCAATCTTAATAAAATATTAAAAGATAAGGCCATCTGTTGAGGCGAACATGACATCACATAGTAGAGTGTAGAATATCACACAACAAGGCGCAATATAAAGCAGCATGATGCAACATGGTGCAACATGGCCAAATATGATACAAAATCATACAACGTAGGATGCAACATCCTACAACATGGTGCAGCATCGTGCAACATCACGCAACACAGTGCATAACTACGCATCATGCTACGGTGCAACATGACAGCCTATCCGAGGAATCCTAAATGAATTATGCAGAAATTAGTAATTAACATTTTATTTGGCTTGGACGAATTTGATAAAATTGTCCCTTGTGGGGCCGGATTTTTGAATACAAGGAAACGTATTCAAAAATCCGGCCCCACAAGGGACAATTTTATCAAATTCGTCCAAGCCAAATAAAATGTTAAAATGCACCTAGCATAACGGATCCCATCGGATGACCCCGTAGATTAATTTTCTCGAAACCAGGACCCACCATATTCAGTTTTCGGCTATTTTTATAAAAATCCAGAAGGAAATTGAGAAATTGGTACACACTGATACAAAATCAGTACCCATAGCAATTGATTACTTTTACTCGAAAAACCCCCTCAGAAATTTTCATCAAAGTCGTTTTTGAGCTGAGAAAAAAATAAGAAAAAGGAACCGAGGCTCCACCGAATGATCTCTAAACGAATTTTTCTGAAACTAAGACCCATCGCAATCAATTTCTGATACTTGAAGAAAACCCTCTTTTATCAATTTTCATTCAAACCGTTCGAGCCGTTTTCGAAACCCTTGTTGAAATTTGCTCTTGACTGCAAACATTGAAGCAGCGGAAGTTGCCACTTCTGGTATATTGATGGCCATCACATTTCGCATGGATCTACCAATTTATGGAAAAACCTTATGAAGTTTTATTCTAAATATTCAATCCACCTGTGCTGTAGGGATGCCGAATTTTGGTAAATTAAAAGATTTTTTTATCAAGACTCATCATTTCCGGTAAAATTTAAAAATTGATCTAAACTAATTTTGCTTGAAGTTTAATTTACAATCGTTTTGTTTTCAATCGTTTTTTATAAAAGCTATATACTTTTCAAAATATTTGCAAAAAACTTACAACGATCCTAGGGAAATATTTGTTATACCATTTTCCTCCCATTATTTTTGTTTCAAGCTTTGAAATATGCATCTTTCCTTCTGCAATAACGCGGATCAAAGCTTCTCTTCGTCATATATAAACCCAACTTTTAGACTTAATTTAGAGACTATAATTATAATTTTATATTTAGAGGAATTGAGAACTTGAAATGTCAAAACATAAAACTACACAAAAATAATCTAATCTATCTAATCTATCTAATCTATCTAATCTATCTAATCTATCTAATCTATCTAATCTATCTAATCTATCTAATCTATCTAATCTATCTAATCTATCTAATCTATCTAATCTATCTAATCTATCTAATCTATCTAATCTATCTAATCTATCTAATCTATCTAATCTATCTAATCTATCTAATCTATCTAATCTATCTAATCTATCTAATCTATCTAATCTATCTAATCTATCTAATCTATCTAATCTATCTAATCTATCTAATCTATCTAATCTATCTAATCTATCTAATCTATCTAATCTATCTAATCTATCTAATCTATCTAATCTATCTAATCTATCTAATCTATCTAATCTATCTAATCTATCTAATCTATCTAATCTATCTAATCTATCTAATCTATCTAATCTATCTAATCTATCTAATCTATCTAATCTATCTAATCTATCTAATCTATCTAATCTATCTAATCTATCTAATCTATCTAATCTATCTAATCTATCTAATCTATCTAATCTATCTAATCTATCTAATCTATCTAATCTATCTAATCTATCTAATCTATCTAATCTATCTAATCTATCTAATCTATCTAATCTATCTAATCTATCTAATCTATCTAATCTATCTAATCTATCTAATCTATCTAATCTATCTAATCTATCTAATCTATCTAATCTATCTAATCTATCTAATCTATCTAATCTATCTAATCTATCTAATCTATCTAATCTATCTAATCTATCTAATCTATCTAATCTATCTAATCTATCTAATCTATCTAATCTATCTAATCTATCTAATCTATCTAATCTATCTAATCTATCTAATCTATCTAATCTATCTAATCTATTTAGTCAAACAATTAGGAGTCCTACAGAGAGGCCCTACCGTGTAGCCCAGCTCCTTTTATTTAATTTTTTCGGCTCGCACGATTTTTATAAAAATTGGTAATTGAGGGTTTTTCGAGTACCAAGAGTCGATTGAGATGTATTTTAATGTCGAGCAGATCCATTCAAGGGTCTTCCAGTGAGGTCTGGGCCCAGTACACCGATTTAGAGGGTCCTTCGATGGGACCCGTGTCAAAAGTAAAATTATTTGAGGCTCGATTGATTTTGATAAAATATGCGGTAATGGGGGGTTTCTAATGCCAAGAATCTCAAAAACGAATCGCAGCTAACTATAAGTGCTGATGACACAAATTAGGTTGCCTTCCTAAATTTCCTAAATTCTAATCATATTTTACCTTCATAAATTGTAAAATTAGAAAATAAATTTTGTGTGAAATATTCGAAATTAAAAATAATATTTACAAAACTAAATCTACTAAAAACTCTTTATTATGATATTGCCCAAAATAAATTTAAAATGTTAATTAATTTTCTGGAGATTTTCTGTAAAATAAATAATTCCAATTAAATATCCAATTGATATTGCAAAGTAGTTTTATACGGTATAAAATTGTGTTTGTACGATGATACGTTTGATTACTTGGCGCCTCTGCCAAACGAAATATTTATTTTATTTGCAATTTAAGATCAATAATTTATTATCGTTAATTTTAAATTAATATATTCTTAAACACTTTGTGTGTATAAAGGCAATTTGTAAAATGTGAATGCAAAACTTAATTTTATTCGTAACTTGTGCCAAAAAACTTATATTACGTGATTCTGTTATATGTATGTATATGTAATTTTGTAAGAATTAAATTTCGATGTCATTGTATGAATATAAATGACCCCTCCTGCTGTATAAAATGCTTAATTAAATGATATTGTTTGATTCGCAGTTGCGGACGACATATGAGATCATCACGGGAGTATATAGACAAAGCAAAATTAGGGCTACTAGTAATAATTAGTTTCGACCCTAAAAATCAACACAAACACAAAAATGCCCTGGCCCCGTATAAAAAGGGTTCAAACTCATTAATATCATTTACTGAGTGGCACGTATTAACAACAACACAAAAAAGGTAAAACAAATAATTAAACGGGAGGATTGAAATTAGAAATCATAATGATCATTAAAATCATCCGTTTATACGATGATGATGATGATGATGAACACACAACTTTTCTATATAAGCAAATACCAAACTATACACGCTACATACAGCATCTTTGTTTAGGATCATAACCGGCCGACACAAAAAAAAATTAAAAAGAAAAGAAAACAAAACACATAAAAAGCTGGCACTGCTGGGAATGAGTATTGTTTTCATTTTCACTTCGAAATCCAAATAAACATCCAGAGATGGAAAAGAATTTAAGTCCTTATAATTAATGCAGAATCACGTTCAATGTTTTATTTACTTTTCTTGAAATGAAAATTACTAAACCAAACCAAAAAAAAAAACTTTTCAATGACTTTGTGTTATATTTGTGTATGTGTGTGTGTAAAGGCTATATATACATGGAAACGCTCACACATAAATTTAAACGCTTTTCTGGTAAAAACAAATATTGACATTTGACACAGTTTTATATTTAGGAATTTATGTTATCTTTGGTACAATGAATATCCTGGTTTTCAAGTACATACATGAAATGTTTTTTTGTTACGTTTTCGTTAATTTGGAATAATATTAATGTGTCCTGTTTTACTGTGCGCACGTAATAAAACGCAGGTGAGATATTTTTATGGTGTATGTATACCACACGTAAATATTGACCAAGCAATTTATGAGTACGCGGTAGCCAATTACACACGATACTAACCAATCTATCTTCACACTGTCAAAAGTACCCGCGTGTATTTATTTTTACTGTGATGTCGTCATAAATATTTAGAACATGGTTGGTATTTAAATGGTGACGAGTTTTTTTCAGATATAGAAATTTAATGATGTGATGAAAATTCAAAATATGTTAAACTATAAAATCGAATATTTGGGTTTTATCATCATGGGATATTTGACGAACTCGATGAGATTTAGATAAATTGATTCTCGTTATCATTACATCTTGTTTTAATTTAAAGACTTTATTTTGATGTAGCCCAGTATTTCATCCGAATAATATCCCATCCCAAAATTTTTAAAATCATCCCAGAAAATTTCAAAATGACAGGAAATATGATAACATTTGATCTAAAGTGTCTATTATTCAAATATCTTTGATAAAAATATGAGAAGGTTGCGTTCTCTATGGGAAGGTTGTGCTCCATTAAGAATGGTACAATGGCCTCATGGCAGGAACCACGAGTTAAAGTTTATTATTGTGACCAAACTTCTGATTTCGATACAAAATGATGGTCTCTACATTGAAAAGAAATTTCAATGTATGTATGTATGTTGAAATTCGCACAATATGCCCATTAATTAATGACCCTCTCATTTTATGCATGAATTATTGATTTAAATTATTGGTTCACCGGAACCACGAGTGTCGTGACTGATCTCTTCTGTTACAGTAAAATTTACGACTTGAAAAACTGTTCTACTGAACGATCGCAAAAAAGAAAACAAAAAGCTTATTGAAAACATAATTTGAAATTTAAATTTCCTTGGTAAAATTGCTTGAGTAGTCAGGATTTCGGCTACCAAATTGCTTGCTTGCTAACCAATCGAGTATCTACCCCATTGTGTACTACAGCTTGGCCTTCACTCGCAAAATTTTCTGATGACGATAGCATGTCATAACAAAATTGTATTTTTACACTCATAACTATTAACACCGAAATGTGTGTAAAATCATTTTATGTTCTCTGGTTTGTTTAATTGAGAATACAATACAAATTTCCTACTCATTTTGTCACAGTGTCTGGTGTCATGACAAAACATCAGCAATTTTAATAAATTTTCCCTTTATCACGGTGTAATGCGTATGATCAGATTCAATACAAATATATATTGTCTTGTCATGACATTCTAGTGTGACGACAAAATTAGGCGAGTGAAGACCGAGCATATCAGGGCTGGGATGTTCTAACATCACCATTTTTCGATATTTTATCGAAATATACGTCTCTTTCTTCTAGAATTAATTTGACTTCTGTTTCGTTTTTCAATTATTTCATCTCTATTGCTATCACGACCTACTAGATTATATTTGAACAATATCTATTTCACTTATTTTCGTTCTACAACCGAAAAAAAATTATTTGGTGATAGAAACACAGTAAAAACATCACAATATTGTAATCTAGCAAGCTGGTAAATGATATAAAAATTGAAACAGAGATAAATTTTATTCTACAGAAACGAGAAATAAACTTCGATAAATTATCGAAACATGGTGATGTTAGAACATCCCAGCCCAGGGAATCGAATTCGAAAAAAGTCGAATCGAAAAAGTGAAAGTTGTATCTTTTTTGCTTTTCGAAAATGATACAACATACCGCCATTCGACTTTTTTCGAATTTCGATTCGAAGTGATGGTACAACATACCGCCCCAGTACACAACTAGGCGGTAGGCGTGTGAAATAAATTTTAAAACCAGCATTCGGATTTAAATTAATGGTTCCCAGGAACCTGAAATGTCATTGTTGATATCTTCTAATTTTGATACATCATGACCTTATCTAAAAGGTTCCAGAGAATCATTCGTTTAAATCTTAACAGGATATTTTAAATAAATTATATCATGCCTGGGTGCGCTTTAGCGCAAATCTGAACATAACAGTATAGATCGTCATGTGAATTTTATTTAGGGTAGGAAATCAGAAGAGATCAGCTAATCAATCGAGTATTAACGCCAATATGTCCAATCGATATAAACTTTCATTTAAATCTTAAATGTATATTTTATAAAAAAAATTGGCCATCCCAGGATGGCATAGCGCAAATTTCAATACAACCAAACCTTTATTTACACGTGTTTAAACGGTTTTAAACAAAAAAATTTTTACGCCTTTTAGACCTTTTTGGTTTTTTTTGCACAGAAATAAATCGGTCCCAATCAGAGAGATCGGCCACAGCACGCCTTGTTCCTATGAACCATTAATTTAAATCAATAATTCGTGCATAAACTGAATAGGCCACATACATATGAGCCTGCTGCGTCATTCTCAAGAAACGGATGGCTTTGGAATTTATTTAGAAGATAGAGGTCATAATTTTAGGTTGATGGGAACCAGCAATTTAAAGAATTTGTCCGATTTTTGGTTTTAAAAATTATTCGGCCATTTACACATAAAAATCGTAGGTAGTGCACATTGTGTCCAATCGATATCAAACATGATCGGTTACTACACTTTAGGTCCCAGGGAACCATTCGTTTAAATCTCAATAAGAATTTTATAAAAAAATGGATCATCCCACGCTATATCGTAAATCTCGACAAACATATGGTCATGTAAATTTTATTTTGGATAGTAGACATGATGCCGTGTTTAAATTAGAAGAGATCGATCACGATGTTTCAGGTTAATATATAACCATAAATTTAAATCCGAATGATGGTCTTAAAAATTGTTCAACATGACACAAATTTTATACACTGATAACAGGTTGTAGATATTTTCGCAAGTAGCTGCTGCTGTAATTAGGCCATCTAATACAGAAAAATACAATAATTTAAAACGAGCTTTGCTTAAACTATACACAGTTTCCGAGCTTCAAAATACAAAATTTGCGAGATATAAAATTCAAAATACAAAATTTGCATTAGGCGGCAGGAGTCTAAAATGATTTATTGAAACGGATGTGGTTAAAATGGTTACCATCGCAGATTCGCATGATTGAATTGACGAACTATATGATTAATCCAAAATCAACATAATATTTACTAAAGAAACCACATCGTCGCAAAGCAATTCAAATTCGGCGGTTTACGTTTCATCATTAGAAAATCAAATCCAAATATTGACGCAAGGAATCAATAAAATCGAACGTCAAACTCGCACGCAATCTTCTTTGAAAGGGCGGCACGATATCAAGAGATCATCATTGACAGGTAAGCCAAAACTTAAGAAGTGTTGGTGGCATCATAGATGTGGAACTTTAGCCATAACATGTCGAATACCATACACTTTTCAAGAAACAAAATACTAGGCGATCAATCATTAGGGAAGGTACAGGGTGGCGCACGAATCGTGCTACAAAAACAAAACGTAATAACTATTTTTCTGTGTGACTAATCTGTTTTTTATTTTTTTTATTTTGCAGATTATTATTTAAATTTACTAAAATGGATGCTTGGAATACCGAAACGAGGATTTGGATAGTGCAGCGCTACCATGCTTTGCAGTCCATCATTTCCGTCCAGAGGGAATTTAGGCGGGAGTTTGGCGGCACTCCCCCGAGTAGATGGACCATTATGAGGTTGGTACGCATGTTTGCTGAATCTGGAAGCATCGCACGTAGACCGTACAATCGAGATCCCTATGTTCGGGTCGAAGCCACAATCGCAGCTGTAGCATCATCAATTCAGGCAAATCCAAGTGTTTCGACTCGAGAGTTATCGGCGCAAATTGGAGTTAGCAGACGGTCATTACAACGGATAATTCATGATGACTTAAACTTGTTTCCGTACAAAATCCAAATTACAAGCAAATTAAAACCTCTGGATTTGCCTATTCGCCTGGAATTTTGCCGGAAAATTATTGAAATGGCCGAAGAAGACAACAACTTCATAAATTGCTTGTTTATGTCTGATGAGGCGATTTTTTTTTATGGGGTTATGTCAAACAAGAGGTGTTTAAAACGAAACCAAGGAATTTGACTGAATTGAAGCAGTCCATTACAACAATAATTGAGGCGATCCCGACTTCAACCCTTCAGTGCGCAATGAATAATTTTCTGATCAGGTGTCGCACATGCGTGAATGAGCATGGAGGTCATTTACGGTCTATCATTTTCAAAACTAATTAGTTAAATAAAAATAAAATTGAATTATCTATACAATAAAAAAAAATAAAGCCGATTAGTCACACAGAAAAAAAGTTATTACGTTTTGTTTTTGTAGCACGATTCGTGCGCCACCCTGTACAAGTGGTTGAACAAGCGCTATTAAATCGGTTATGTTTTCGATCATTCGACACACTTAAAATTTTTAATCAACATTGGCGCAAACGAGTTTAGCCTCATAACAAGAAAGAGAAACTGCACCCGAATTTCTCAAAAGTTTTGAGAAAAAAAATTATCTTTTAAGTTTCATCTTCGCAGACGATTTATATGCAGCTTCAACATTGCCGCCGTAAAACAACCAATAATCGGTATTGATTTAATCACGCTTCAAAATTTACTTATCAACATGAGCGATAACAAAATAATAAATGGTGTAACGAAGTTGTCTATTTAGGGATTCACTTCAGCTGATCAAAATTAATTACAGTATCTAGATATTCTTCAACAATATCGAGATATAACATTGCTTCACGACAACCGTGGAAGGAGCACCAGTTCCACCCGATAAATTGAAGATAGCAAAAGATCAATTTTCAATCGAGCAGTAACTAGGCCTCACCACTTCATATGGTACGGAAGCCCAACGGATATTGTCGCCCATGTGGTGACTACCATTGACTTAATTTTCTTACCATTATTCAGGATTTTGCAAGTATTTTACACGGTAAATCAATATTCTCCACACTTGTTTTAGAAAGTGCGGCCATAACAACGCCTTTTAACCTATTTGACTTTGCGTACATGGTATTTCGACTACAGTACGCTGCACAAACGCAACAATGACTGATTAGTGACGTTCATCAAGAGTTAAATTTCATTTATCCGTAATTAATGATATTGCGATCGGTTCAACATCTTTAGATCAGTACAAACTGTACTTGAATTTCAGCTTAGCATCAACTTCGCAAAATGTAATTTCTAACAGAAGTAAAATTCCTGTGCCACCCCTGCGCAGCTAGTGGAATGATACTATTGCCAGAAAAAGTTGGGGCTATCCAAAATTATGATTTAGACTTATTTTTAATAAGATAGAAAATTTAGTAACCTTCCAAAATATAGTAAAAGGAAACGTAAACGCGGCCAAATACTAATTTAGTGGCCTGATGAATACATTTTGTCATTGTACGGCTTGTAGAGCTGTAATTTATCAAATAACTTTAAATAAAGGGATATAAAGAGATCAAGAGATAAAAAGAGAGATTCCTTCTTAAAAATTTTGTGTTTTTATCAGGTCGGATACTTCTGGGAATAACCCTGTATAGTTGATTGATTGGAGTGTACCGCCAAGAATTAACGAAGATCTCTCGGAATACGCTAAGCAGACCGTATATCCGTTTAAAATATAACAAAATCGAGATATATACACTTTTTTGTTATATTCGAATCTCAAATCTAGACAGTTTAAATGCTTCATTTAAAGTTAAAAGCTTCATCTAACTAGAAATGCACACGTCACACCTCTAGATGTAAATTGCCAACTTAGAACCATAAAGTGCCTATTCCATGGAAAAATTTTACTGACTGCAAAAATAAAAGCGAGAAAAAAATATAGATTTACTGGTTGTGTACGAAACAAAAATTTTTGTCAGTAAAATTTTACTGAGAAAATAATTATCATTGTGGTGGTGTGCTGCCATAACGTGCTATAAAAAAAATGTAAACTTTAGCACTTTTTATGGCAGCATTGTCAACACATCTACAAAAAATGTATGTAAAGATAAGAAATTTTTTTCACACTCACACAAAATAAATCGTTCGCCATTTTTATAGTCAAATGTCAGTTTGTTTTTTTATTTCGATACCTAAAATTCGAGTTTTGTTTACATTAGTGAATATTAGTGTTTTTAACGTTTTTTTAGGTGTTAAATATACAAAAAAAATCTAAATATACTTGTTATAAAATACAAATAATTTTATATTAAACTACATAATAATAAATTAGTATGAAAAATTACGGTAAGTTTGATTGAGCATTATTTTATTTGGTGGATGTAGCATCAAAATATTTTATTGTGTGTCGGCAAAATTATTAGATACGTGAGAATTTTGTATTAATCTATTTATATAATTATAGCACCGAGTAAAAAAATTATCGTATTGGAAAATATCCGGGTTGTTCAAGTATCGCAACTGGACGACAGCGGCAATTCCCCGATACAAAATTTTTTTGCCAGCTATGGTGAAGAGTACGATGAATATTCAGCGTCCGCAGAAATTACAAACATTACCGGGTATGTGGATGAGTGCGACGGTTACTCGGACGGTTACTCAAGATCTAAATAATCCAAATCTTCCAAATCCATGGTGATATTAATAAAAATTATAAATTAATTATAAAATTAATGGTGATTACAATTTTTTTTGTTTGAAACGAACGAAACGAAATTACAACTTTTATGAAAATTTTAGGTTATGTCAAAATGTAACTGTCAAAATTAAACCATAAATTTTACTATAAAAATGAAATAAAAGATATTTGTTTTCTTTGTCACTCTTATGGAATTTTAAGTATTTTTTTGTTTTCGTTTTTGCAGTAAAAAAATACAGTCAGTAAAATTTTTCCATGGAATAGGCACTTAATTCATGAATTGAAAAAGATCAATAAATGGCCCACTTAGAAGATTTTACAACACCATTTATATATAATCGTCATAACCAGAACAACCTGAGTACTATTTGAAAGGCACCTAATTTTTATAGAAACTAATTCTAATGTTTTTGGTGGCAATAAATGAGACATAAATCTTCCATAAATAACATTAATTTCTGATTTTTATCCAACTTTCAAATCGATGGCTTCTGAGATGTGCTGAATGTAACTCAACGATAACCAACATAAAAATATAAAAATTAATACGATATTTATCCTGCTTATATTCAAACATTTTTCGTTTCGGGCTCGAATAATCATAACTATACTACACACGACAACAGCAGACTTTAGAATGCAAAATTTTCACAAAATATTCATCCACAAAATTCCATTACTGTACAACGCTTAAAGCTTATTCCGATAATAGGGTTCTTGAGGGCCATAAATTTTGCACAAATCTGACAAGTTATAAATCGTCCAAAAGACTTCAAGACCGATGCATTTTTTAAACAGTATGAAGGAAATGCCCTACAAACCAAAGTTTGGATTAAGACTAAACAATGCTCAACTTCAAAAAATAAAGTCGGAGATTACCGAAGCATTACTCTCTGCAGCGTAGGCTATAAAATATACGCCAAATTATTGCCCGTTAGCCCAGATCAGTATTTGTATGCTCTTCCTTCTCCTACCGGTTGCCTTTTGAACCAGTTGGTCCGCTTTTTTCCGATTTTTGTACATTGTACTGAAAATAAGAAAAGACCACTGAACATTAGGCAACCGATTGACATTTCAGCCGAAATGATGACTTGCGAAACGTCAAAATAATAAAACAAAAATAAAAAAACGGAAAAGAAATAACCCTACGTAGATCATCATCTAATCAAAGCCGTCTTTTGGGGACGTACGTCTATCAAATGCTTTATTGTTTTTACAGAAAAGTTTAAGAAAAGGAAAGAGGTAAACCAAGTATGGCTATTATTGCAAAATCTGGAGACATGCTCACAAGGTCACCATAGTAATCACAATATGTAATATAGTCGAAGGAGATGAAGGAGGCTACCTAAATATCTTTGTGCCATTCATAAAGTAGACCGTGGCTCTTGACATAAATTTTCAAAAATGTTAGGATCACCAAAAAAATCGGCGAAGCACATCTTCATATATTGTGATAATTAGTTTAGAACTAATTCCGTCGATTTTTGTGGTGAACTTTATATTTTTGAAAATTTATGACATTTAAAATGGCAATGCGATGTGACTAAATTTAAATATAGGATATAGTTTAACTTTGTGAGGACGTTCGAAAGAATTTGTGAGGACGTTCGAATATTAGAATGGAGAGAGTAGACGGAATAAAAAATATGCTTTTGCGGTCAATTTATTAACGGAGAAAAGCCTTTTGCGTTCTCTTATTTTATCGGATATATCGGATTAAAGACTTTGTGTTCGTTTATTATACCGAACATTGTCGAAGCACAAAATTTTACGCTGTACATTTGTGATAGATATTTCAGATATGTAATGTCATTCATTTTTATTGACAATTCGTAATTATAAAATGGGATATAATAATAGTATAGAGAAAGTAAATAGTTTTTTATATAAACGAAATATGTTATATATAATATTATATATTAATTTAATATATTATTATATATTAGTTTATTATTTTTATAAAATTGTATGCTGAAGGGTTTTTAGATCGATTCAAATGAAATCACGAAAATGTGTTAAATTTATTGACAAAAATTAAGAAAAATTATAATAATTTGCAGAATGGCGTGAAAAAGTATATTTATATGCGCGTATTAGTCGCAAATCTAGAGAGATTGCTGTTGAACCTAACTTACGAGCAAATTGAATCTAAATAGAAAGCCATTATGAGGCAAGATAAAAAAAATAAAAAAATATGTTGTTTTGACAATTCAATTCCAAAGCAAGCAGATATTATCGGTAATTTATTTAATATTTTTACAACGGCAGACGTATCCGAAAAGGTCTAATCAAGATTACCCCTTTTCCGAAAAATCTGGAAGGTCATTCTCTAAAAAATCGGCTCTCTGTTCTATCTACTGTCTCCATTCTAAAAAATTCGAACGCCCCCATTGTGTAATTTATCATACATTGTTGTTTGTTGACATTTCTTCAAACGTTTACTTTTTAACGTCAGAAAATTAATACCATCTACACTTTTAGGTTGCCACTTTTTTGTTGCTACCTACACTTTCTTAATGTTAGAAATTGCACACCTCAACCCTACCCTAATTCTTGCATATGCTGATGACGTTATATCAAATACCCGAAATATCATAAGAATCGAATCAAAATTGGGACAATCATCAAAAGGTTTAAAACTAGCTGATTTGTTAGATCCAGACGCTTTATTTAGTATTCCCAATAACATAATATTAGCCGGTATAAAACTCAACACCGCAAATGATGTGATACTTAAGGATTTATATATGTAACTTCATCATCTGGACTCGATGTCACCAAGCACACTATACGGCTCGATAAAATGCACAATTTTATGAAAAAAATGAAAGCGGAGACTATAAGGAAATACGAATTACTGTTTCTTATTGGAAATTGCTAGAAGTCAGTACTAATAGAAGACCCCCTTGCGGGAAAGTTTTACGTTTAAGACCTTCTACTAATGAGGACAGATAATGTTTAACCGATTGAAAATTTGTATATTTTCGTATTTGTTTTATTTAGGTCAAGGGGAGATTCTTGAAATTCGTGAAATGTAAGAGTTTATTGATCCAGCCCAAAGACCAAATGTCTTTTACATTGAAAGCTATTTACGGATTTTCCGATTCTTAGTAATTTCCGTAGTTGTCCTGTCTATTCTACGGTTGTGTATCGAAATCTCGGGTTAACAAAATCTCGGATTTTTCTAAATCTCGGTTTTCAAAATCCCGGCTTTGTATAAAAAAAACATATTTTTAGGAAATCGCGGTTTGACTTTTTAAAATATGGCACGTGGGGAAATGGGGCTCTTAAATGATTTTTTGACAAAAATGAGTTTGCAAAAGTTCTAGAAAATGGCTAATAGGGATGGAATTTGGATGGAGAGCTAAGTCCCGTGAGAGTTATCGAAGCCGTCAGCCTCTACAATTATTGCATTTCAAAATTTTGCATTAACAAAATATTGCTTTTTTTTATTAATCTTGCAACAACAAAATCTTACAATAAAAAATTTTATTAATTATTTTGTGTAATTAAAACTAGAAGAAAAGAAAGCCGGGATTTTGAAAACAAGGATTTTGAAAACTGGGATTTCAAAAACCGGGATTTTGAAAAACGAGATTTCATAGTATACCCCCATTCTACATTCCGAAAACGACAAAATAGTTCTCTATTACAAGGTAAGTAAAGGTAGTCGCGACTCCAGTTAAGCTAATGATGTGTGCCCTACACCGATTTTTTGCCTAAATTTCCGATTAACTAAATTTATGGATAGGTCAATCCAGTCCTTCACAGATTGCATCTTATCTTGAATTAAGTTTTCCAAAATAAATTATAACCTTCAAACTATTTCTAATCGTCTATTGATAGATCTCAGATAAATTTGCAGTTTAGATCTAAATATCAATTACAATTTTGGTTTAAGTACATTAGAGACATCTATCATTAGCTGGTATAAATAAACAAATTATCAATTTATTAGTTAGTTGAATATTTAGACAAAAAGTCAACGTCAAACACACATAAAAATGTTAACAATTGCAATACACACGCAAACATAAATATTTCTGAACTTTTATATATTCTATGACATTTTTTGGTGGTTTTGGCGTCTGGAGGAACCAAGTTGGCACTTGTGTCAGCTCCGTCTTTTGCAGGCTAAAACACGACGTGAACTGGAGCGAGTTAAGTTGCTTATCGTACCGTGCTTATAAAATGCCAGGCTGGGACCCGGGTATAAACAAAGCTCAATCTCTAACGGTGTATCCGGATACCTGGCACTCTCCGAATCAAACTGCCTTATCTGTGTACTGCAGATCTCTGTACACATAGACAACTCTTTCGTCGCTACTCGTAGGACAAAACATAGTTTAACTAATAATACAAAAAAGCAAAGTTTGGCGCTCTTAAACACTCGAAAAATAATGCTGGTATAGGATTTGGCCAATAGGCCTGGGCTGGGATGTTCTAACATCACCATGTTTCGATAATTTATCGAAGTTTATTTCTCGTTTCTGTAGAATAAAATTTATCTCTGTTTCAAATTTTATATTATTTACCAGCCTACTAGATTGCAACATTGTAATGTTTCTACTGTGTTTCTATCACCAAATAATTGTTTTTCGATTGTAGAACGAAAATAAGTGAAATAGATATTGTTCAAACATATTCTAGTAGGTTGTGACAGCAATAGAGAAGAAATAATTGATAAACGAAACAAAAGTCAAATTAATTCTAGATGAAAGAGACGTATACTTCGATAAAATATCGGAAAATGGTGATGTTAGAACATCCCAGCCCTGGTCTCCGAGTCATAGGTAATCAACCAAAGGACTCTGGTCTGCAATAGAGACGTACCGAAAAATCAATATAGAAGAAGCACTGTTGACTCCTCAAATGCAATCTCTAGGGACAAGAGCACAATAAAAAATGGTCCCCTCATATCAACTTACAAAACCATAGAAAGAGCCTGGAAGCATTGGCAAGCCCAACAAGATTCCTTCGATAACTATGTGGAAACGCTCTCAAGGGCTAAACAGATTTTTGAAATAGAGCAGAAGGGTTCGTCTAAAGGATCTCAACCCTAAAGACAGATTTTGGGGGAGGATGCAAAATTAATGTTTTTTAAAGCACGGCCCAATAAACCAATATCGGCCGAGTTGAAAAATTTCCACATCAATCACTAATGACATTCGGAGAATTTGAGTTGAACTTAAAGGATTATAACGGCATTTCCAACGACTGTACTCACGATGTTTAACGAGATAAAAACTGTTTTCTTAGAATAAATTTTAGCAAAATCAAATATTATACATGTGCAGCGTTGTTGATTAAATCAAATTTACTCTTTCTATTCGTTTTACAACCCAATACAGCCCGCCCCCCCCCCCCCGAATTCTCTCTCATTGCCTTGACAGGTTTAATCGAAACATTTACTGTCGATGAATTTTCCTCACATTTTGCACCACATTTGTTGACACTACATCCACGACCCATTTGGGGGGCAAAATTAACCAAATTTAGCCTACTTTCAAGTGTGATCAAATACAAGCTTCCTCCGTATCTTTAAAATTTTCAAAAAAAAATCGTTCCATTTCTGGTCCCGAAAACTAAACTCGAAATTTGCCTTTAACGAAACAACGCGTTTTGCACGTAAATTACAACTAGTAATTTACTTCATTATTTTCATCTAAAAAATTGCTAACATACAGGGTGCACCATCTTTTACGTCGGTATGTAATTATTGAATACCTGTGTCATTCTCTCTCTCTCTCTGGCATTATATCCCATCATATGATTATGAAACCTCATTTGAGGCGGCCAAGGGATTTGAGGTTTCATAATCATATTTTCATTTCGGATAATGAGTGATTAATTCATTAATCCTAAACCAGCCGTGAAAGTTTTTCCTTGTCACCCCCTGTGAATCGAACCTGGGACCTCCGGTCGCTGGAGCAAGCATGCTAACCACTTTGCCACCGAGGCGGCCTGTGTCATTCGTCAACCGATTAACTTGATTAGACATGTTTTTGAAACGTCAATTCAGTACAAGTTTAACCTTGTATTGCATCACACCGAATGGCGCGCCGAAATAGTAACGCTGTACATTAAAAATATTCGTTCAGTTGTGTTACTGAGAATCCACACGAGATCCATGAAACGCCATTGCATGACCAAAAAGTGACTGTTTGGTCAGGCGGTTGCGCCAAAACCATCATTGGGCCATAATTTTTCAGAGAAACAGTCGACGAAACAGTCAATGTAAATCGGTATCTTTGGATATTGGCTGATAATGTTTGCCCGCAAATGTGTGAAAATGGCTTGACGATTACTGGTTTTAACAAGATGGTGCGACATGCCACACTGCAAATCAAACAATTCCGTTTTTGTAATGAAAATTCCCTAGACATCTGATGTCCAAAAGAGGCGACATTGACTGGCCACATAGATCTATAGATTTGAACACTCGGGACTTTTTTTGTGGGATCATTGGGAAAGCAAAGTGTACGCCAGCAAGCCTCAGCCCATTGAAAGGCTCAAGGCAAACATACGTGCGGAAATATTCGCTATACCGCCCGAGATGCTCGAAAAGGTAATGGAAAACGCCGCAAAAAGAGCACATTTTGCTTTGGCTAATAAAGGCGGCCACTTAATTGATGTCGTATTCAAAAACTAGACCAAATAAATTGCAAAGGACCAAAATGAATAATAATACCTCAAATCGGTTGTTTTTCAATGTTAACCTATCGATATAAAAAACTGCGCACCCGTTACATGTAAAATTGTGGCGCCATCTTCCATAAAATCACAAGAACATGAAAATTAAATGTGGCTATTTTTAGATGGTACATCAACCGCTGCAAATAAATCTCACTATAAAACTAATTTGTTAATTCATAGATGTACTGTTAACCAGAATAATGTGAATTATTATTTTATTACCGTATTTTACCATTGTTTACGTACGAAATGTAAACAATTATTTTTACACCAATTCAATACGATCTTAATAATAAGTTTTACATTAAATTACACCAATAACAGTTTAAATATGTAAAATTAAATAAAGTTTCACTAATGTGACTTTAGTCGCTTAAGAATTTTATTACCCTTCTTGATTTGTTATTTAAAGAGTTTGAAATGTATGCTTATTGTGCGGTTGGAAGCTACCTCCCTTTGACAAAAATGATGATTGAAATCGTTTGGTCATCGGTTGGTCACTAGTTAAAATACTAGTAAGAATATAAACAAAAATTTCCCGGGCAGCACTTCATTGCAAGAAAATCATACCGGTTTTATCAAATTTCGTTAGGCAATCGTTAGATCAGGGTTGGTTAACACATTTTGGCGTTTGGTCACCAATGGGTCAGTTTTGATGATGTATACCACCGCCGATGTATACATCATCAAAACGAATTCAATCATAGTTTTTGTCAAGGCGGAGTCATATACAGTAACAAGCTTTGCTAAGGATAGTGACATTATTGTAAATTGATCCAAACCAGGGTGTTCTAGGGCAGCTCAATGTCCCATCCAAAATTAATAAAAAAAATAAAATTAATTCGCGCGTACTAATGCACGAGACATTTCAAGTTTTCAATAAACATAACAAAGAAAGCTGTGCTAGGGGGTGGTTTATCTTTCCTCATTTAATTCTCGTACATATATTATGGTAAATACCAAAATCATAACTTTATCATACGACGTATACAACAAAACGATAAATGATTGAGTACAAAACATTTCACGTGCGTAATATATTCATATCGTACATTAATTTGACATTTGGGACGGTTGACGTATAATCCAATTTTTCAATTTATCCCATTTTCTTTTTATCGCGCCATAAATTTTTTACTTTAAAAACAAAAACAAAATTTATATTTTATACCCGTAGTTGCAACGTATACCGAAGACAAATTTTCCACTCTAAGGATCAATTTTATCGTCTCTCGCAAAATAATGTTTTACGTTCCCCGCGTATTTCGACTTTTACGTATCCCATCATTTTATGCCAAACAAATTAGTCATGTCGATCGCTCATCGTTTTATTCATACGTGTAATGATAATTTTATGAGTTATGTACATAATTCCGGGTCTATGCTATGTGTGTCTCCTGACGAAGACTTTTTTTCTGTTTTGTTTATGTTTTTTTTTTATGATTTTAGGAAGGTAGCAACAAAATATTGCCATAAAAATTCTATTATGTCTCTTCATCTATGTATAGACAGGGATCCGTTTTCATACGAAAACACGGCACACCAATTTGTTATACGTGACTGTTGAAATTAACAAAAAATAATCCCGACATAAATTCGGTTTTAATTCGCCTCGTGCGTTCAAAAATAGAAAATCTACGAGATTTTTTTTTTTGTTTTATTTTTTACGTTTTCCTTTCGGTTTTGTATATCTTCTTAAATGATTGATTTGAAATGATTTGGTGCGGTGGTTCAAAATAATAAAAAAAAAAGTTTTGTTTTCTAACTTTTGAGATATTTCGTTTTGGTTGCGGGCGAGGGGGACGGGAAGCACGAGAGACTCGTATTTATTTATTTATTTTTTTTTGTAAAAAGACAAAGTTTATTTATACATTTTATTTAACATCTTGTTTTAGGGAATATGTTTACGAGTAACACAAAAATGAAAAACTTTTTGACGGTTAAATGAAAAATTAGTTTTATCAGTGCCTGCCGCACCAATGGTATATATGATGTACACGTATATACAGAATTTATTCGCCGCTATAAACGGCAGTATGAAATATTACATTAATTTGTACTTGTTTCGCATTTTACAACATTTTTCGAAGGTGCAGTGGTTGGTGATGGTGGAGAAAATTGGAAAAAATTTTGCGCGTATCGGTGAATAATTAATTAAGTTTAGAGATTTTTTTAATTTACGATACAACCAAAGTTAATTAAATTGAGTTATGATAACCTGAAGGTTTCTTTCTGGTTACAAAAAAAGCGAAAATTAGTTTATTATTTTGACATAAAAATATGCTTTGGTGGGAAGCATTGTGTAAAGCTTTAGGCACGTCATTTAAGGGTTTATTTATAGCATTAACATTTATGATCTAAAATAGTTTTACTGAAAATGGTTTTGAAGTACTCAAGCTCATTCTGCGGGCCTAATTTTGGTGTGACAATAAACTTTGTGATGTAATTGCTGCAAATGCCAGAACTGGCATTTCGAAAACAAGTCATTTCTAGTTACAACACTTATACAATTGTAGCTCAGTTGTTAAAATGGTTAAATGGATTAAAGTTAAGAAAGGAAAAAAGTTCAACGCATGATTAATTTTACAATTCAAAGTTTCATTCTGCAATACATTATTTATTACCCATATAACCCCCAAAAAATACTGCAAGTGCCACGAAATATGAGTAGAATAGAAAATTCATATGTATCAAAGTTTGTACATGATGATCGGGAGGCACAAATTTAAATGTTCACTATAGCATTTCCTACTGTAGCACCTGCCATAGGGATACTCGAACATTTCGACAAAATCCAAGAGTTAGTGTTGGCCAGATGGTTCATATATATCCAAGAAGGCAAACGACAATCGGAGGACTTTAATTGAAATTCTCACTGTCACAATTCCATCTGTAGCACTTTCCACTAGGAATATCCAAACACTTAGACGAATACAACAAGTAAGTGTTACTCACCAAAACTCAAAAATATACAACCTCATTACCATATCGATTGGATGAGAAGTTTATACATATGTACCCGAGTCTGATGTACATGAGTTCCACAGGGATATCCGAGCACTCCGTGGAATGCTATACAAGCTAGTGTTGGACACCATATCAAACTTGAAGTTGGCAAAAGATGAAATTATTAAAACTTTAGGAATTCATTGCAATCCGATCTCCGACTGCTTTAGATTTAAGGCAAACCAAGTATCATCAGAAACTGAACTTCCAAAGAGAGCACTTGCCTCGGATGTAGCAAGAGAATTTGATCCATTTGATCCATTAGGTTGTCGCCAATTACCATCATAGTCAAACTTATATTTTACATATAATAATTTTGTACCCCAGAAATAAAATGGGACCGCAAGGTTCCAAACGATATTACAGCAAAATGGGTGAAGTTGCGAAACGAGCTAGTACAGCTTGAAGCCTAGCAACTCCATTTGGATAGGAACCATATCACCAGTCAAACAAAACTTCAAAACATTACCACGTCTGGAATTTTGCGGAGGACTTTAACTGTCACATTTAAGTGGTCCAAACTTTAGAAGTACAACCGACGAATATTTATGCATGGACAGACTCTATTATTATGTTGGCTTGGCTACAAAAACCAGTAACAATATGGAAAATCATCGTCTATAATCGGGTATCAGAAATTCAAAACAACACTAAAATCGGGGGATTGAGACACATAGCCTCAACCCAAAACACAGCGGATCATGCATCCCGTGGGATTTCATTATCAAGTATTAATCTAAAACGGTTCACAACTTTTCTTCACGTTCTCAATAAGGAGACTGCATCTGAGAATGCCATAATCAACCTTATTGACCGCAAATCAGATTATTTAAAAGTGGCACGAGTAACCGCTTATCGTCTCCGATTCGTATCAGTACAAACCCAGCGTATTCTTATGCATTTCGAGCAATAGAACTCGGGACACCATTAACTCCAATCGTAAGACCAGTTCAAAGTGTTTCTTTTTCGTACGAAATATCAACCTTAAGAGATCAACAATCAATTCAGAAAAAGAAGAACATCATCTCCTCGCTGAATCCGTGGCTGGACAACGACAATGAAAAAAACCCTCCAATTCTACCATCTAAATCACCACTACCAGCCTAATAATGAATTGGATCATAAGGGGAGTACAGAGCGTAAGGAATCACATTGCAAAATGTATTGTCTTCTTTCCAATTCAAAGTAAATGTACAGAATAACTTATGAGCGATCTACCAAAAAGACGTGTCATCCCGACGCGGCCATTCCCACACGCGGGTGTCAATTATGCCGACCTATTTAAGACACGAATCTCAAAATACAGAGGACTTAATCATTCAAAAGATTTACACCAGGAAGGGAAAAGCGCTCCACATTTCGAAGGATTATGGGAGGCTGCGGTAAAATCAATAACACATCACCTATGATGCCGCGTCATTGCAAAATAAATGTTAACGTATTAGGAATTATATACAATACTATATGCATAATCGTCTTCTGTGCCCTATATCCAACGATGCAAATAATATGGATCTTCTAACATAGGGGCATTTTTTAACTGGTAATGCTTTACTGATGGCTCCTTCAGAACATGATCAATACTTGTTAGATAAAATTCGCGGTATATTGACGAGATGGGATTTAATAAATCAAATGCACCAGCAGTTCTGGAAAAAATGACACCAAAAATATTTATTCAGCTTCAACACCGGACGAAGTGGAAGATCAGACTCCCAAACGTAACGGTGAGTGGATAAGTGCTGATTAAAGAAGATAGTTTACCTCCTTTGATGAGGGCAAGAGGTCGAGTCAGGGAAATTCAACCGGATAAGCCAGGATTTCCACTATCAAAGAAGAAATTAAACGTTCTTCTAAAAAATTGTGTCCTCTGTTAGCCTTAGCAGATGAACGTGAGCCACCGTTAAGAAGCAGATAATGCCGCGCTCCAAGGGCTGCAATATCACAGTATTCTCCATTTTAACTAATACCGTATTTGTTAAAACTCCTTCCACCAATTTCCAGAGACAGGAGTTACATGCTTCCTATGTCTTCTAACTCCTGCATATTTCTATAATGAAGGAGATATTCAGTTGCTTGCTGCAAGAAGTCATCAAAGTAGAAAATAATATCCTATTGCTTTGAAGAGTATGTAACAATTGCAATCGATAGATTATGGTATCTTGGTCCAACAACTTCGATTATAGTTTAACAATATAAAAAGACAACAAACTACTTGAAACCAAATCGAAGACATACCGCATTCTCTGTCACATTTCCATCTGTAACACATAAATGTTTGTGAGCTGATCGTTATGTACACAGTCGGGTACATAAGAACCATCCATCCAATATACGCTAGAGTGCAGATGCTACAAATTAACTATGATAATTTTGAGACATATTTCTTCAATTGGAATCGTGGTTCTCAATGCAATCCATCAAATCGGATTTAAATAAATTCAAAATTATAGTTGCGACGGTCAATAATACGCTACTGACACAAGTTCATGATACCGTACACAACCCAACAAATGCAAGTAAATATGAAAATATTAAGCTTGCAATTATCAAAAAATATTCTGATTCCAGACAAAAAAAAAATCAGAAATTAGTATCTTACTAAACTAAATTAATGATTTGAGGAAATTGAAACCAAATATTGGTCTACTTAAAGCATTATGGATTAACAGTTTGCCAATTCAAGCCAGACCAATTGTTGCCGCAGCAAAAGGTTCAACCCGCCGTTGCTGATGCGTTACTTGAATAATCAGATTTCAATAGTATTCAAGCTATAGGGCATGACTATGGAGGTGACAATACAAATAATAAACAGGTTACCTCACATGATCACAATACTCGTACAACTACACTAAAAACAGCAAAAATCATCAAATGATATAAATCATCAATGCACTAAAACTGAAACATCGATCACCACACAATCAATCATCAATCTACAAACAACAATCAACGTCATATAAGAATAATCTGTCCACGGGAAACCATCGCTCAACAAG
Organism: Nephrotoma flavescens; assembly: GCA_932526605.1. Lineage (NCBI taxonomy): Eukaryota > Metazoa > Arthropoda > Insecta > Diptera > Tipulidae > Nephrotoma > Nephrotoma flavescens. The sequence goes on from OW052220.1 coordinate 80,128,331, forward strand.
CAATTTTTCAGTGATTGCGGAGCCGACATCAGTTGTTCTGCCTTCATCAACCGATCATCCAGAATTAAAACCAAGTGTTAGCTTGTTTGCAGCAAATGGAACTCCAACTAGTTCCAGTGTCACATCATAATATGAAGGAAAATATATTTATCTACAAAGACATATGGGATGATAGGACGCATCTTTTTCTACGGGTAGACGTAGTGTGACCAGCCATATCTCAATTTAAAGTGCTTAGGAAGAATTCAAAATATTTCATGATTGTGCGATCACAGGAGTGATTCTCGGCACATTTTACAATATTAGTAGAACCACAAACTTAACTCACTCGTAACAATGTTGTATTTGAAAGGAACGACGAGCAACAGTCGGTAAGCTTTGAGTTAGAAAAAAAGTATCACACATTTGGACTAGAAGCTTTAGGTGAGACGATAGAGAGAGGGAGAGAGAGAACAATTTCAAAGTAAAACATAGAAGTGGAACAGAAATGAGTGACATCGACGCTTTAAGCCGTTCTTGGCAGTTTTGCAGGAAGTCGGCCCTATTTTAACAAGTTAAATTTTATTTTGAAATTAAATGCGGTAGATTACATCGACACACCGATAATGGGCTACTGTTTATAGGACCTAAGGGAGTTCGTGGTCATGTACAGGGTTTTCCAATAGGAATGATATGTATTTTAAGTGACGTTTCTCTCTCTCTCTCTCTCTGGCACAGGGATTGGGCCGCCTCAAACGAGGTTTCATAATCATAATTTCATTTCGGATAATGAGTGATTAATTCATTGATCCTAAACCAGCCGTGAAATTGTTTCCTTTTTCCTTGTCACCACCGGGAATCGAACAAGGGACCTCCGGTCACTGGAGCAAGCATGATGTCCACTTTGCTACCGGGACGGCAAGTGACGTTTCGGCCATTTGTTTCATTGTATTCGGTAATGTTTACATTTCATCATGGTGAGATATACGCAAGAACAACGTTTATAAATTATTCAGCTTTATTATCAAAATAATCGTTCTCCAATTGGAACTTTTCGTGCGCTTTTGCCATTTTATAGTCGTAATAATCGTCCAAGTGTGCTCGCTATTCGTCGAATTGTTGAAAATTTTGAGCGTACATTTTCTTTACATAATGTTCAAGTGCCAATAAGACAAAGAAACGCTCGAAGTAATGCAAATATCGCTGCCGTTCAGTGTTGCTGAAGACCGCAATTTGTCGATTCCAAGACGTTCTGAAGAATTGGGACTGCCCCAAACCACAACCTGGCGGATTTTGAGAAAGGTCGTGAATTTGCTGATTTTGCCTTGGAACAACTTGAAAACGATAACGATTTTTTTAAGAAAATCATCTTCTCCGATGAGACTCACTTTCACCTGAGTGGTGCGGTAAATAAACAAAACAAGAAAATCTACAAATTATTCATGAAAAACCATTACATTCACCTAAATTGACAGTTTGGTGTGGTTTTTGGTCTGGTGGAATCATCGGTCCGTACTTTTTTCGAAATGAAGATGGTAACACCGTTACTGTCAATAGAGATCGGTATAGATCGATGATAACCAACTTTTTATGGCAGAAGTTGGAAGAAGTTGATCTTGACAACATTTGGTTCCAGACGGGGCTACGTGCCGCACAGCTAGTACAGCAATTGAATTATTGCGAGAAAAGTTAGGAGATTCTATTATTTCAAGAAATTGTGATATTGAATGGCCTCCAAGAAGTTGTAATTTAACACTATTTCTTGTGGGGTTATTTGAAGTCATTGGTCTTTAGCAATAAACCAAACTCTCTTCAAGCTTTACAAGTCAATATTGAACGTGCTATTCATGACATACGACTTGATTTAGTGGAAAAAGTTCGGAAAGAATTCGTTCCTGCAGAAGAAGTCATGGAGGCCATTTGAATGACGTTTTATTCAGAACTTAATTGTATCGATTGTACTTCACATTAAATAAAAAACATTTCAATTTCCGTAACAATTAGTGTGTTTTTTTTAAAGAAATCATATCATCATATTGGAAAACCCTATAGTTTTTAAATGTCATGATCAGTTTAGTCCAGCACGAACATATCCTAGAATTTTGTCCAAAACTTACTTTAAAATCCCTGGTCAGTACTAATATCCAAATTCCATCGTATTTCGTCAAGAAATGGCGGAAAGACGGAATATTGTTAAGTTTCAAAATTTATGTACCGAGTTCCTTAACTTCGGAGATTAATTAATTTGCCATTTTAAGGATCACTTTTAATAATTTATTCCAGTGAAATGTTTTATTTAGTAAAAAAAGTCATACATAATGAATAAAAAAATTCCGCAGACGAGAAGTTTTTTAAAGTCAACAACATAAATCACGTTTTAAATGCTACCGCCACTCCCCGTGTTAATGGACAGGTGGTGCGCTAAAATTGCATAATTCTCCATGCTACATAAACCACAAATGATGGTCAAGGCAAAGCAAAATGGGAGTATACATTACCTCAAATTCAATGGTCGATTAAGTCTCTCAAATGAAGTAACAAAAGTTACCCCACAGGAATTTATATTTAAATTTGCGTCAAAACTACTAAATGGTGTCAAATTAACGTAAGAATTGTTACATACCCCGGATGTTGAGCTTCCGGATTTGCAACAACTTCGCAAGGAAGCATCAACTCGTATTAATTCAAATCAAGCCATGCAAAAATTAAGTTTTGATCAATGACATGCTACGCCATATAATTACAAAATCAGAGATTAGCGAGCGGTTTACTGTGAGCCAGTTGCAACGGGAGAAAATAAAAAGCTCCAATACATTTGGCGACATTTGGAGTAATATTCTCATTAAATTTGACAACCGTAAGAATATTAAATTAAAATTAAATCCAAAAATGCATGTTTATCCCTTCTGCAGGTAAAAAATGGCATACAACAATGAAAAAAAATCCCAAGCTTGAGCCTAAGGCTAAAAATTTAAAGATCGAAGATGGGGCTTCCAATTTTGCTTAATGCCTAAATAAACAAGCTTAAGCCTACCGATTTGTTTTGGGCTAGAGTTAGTGTTTTGGGCTAGAGTACTTGTATTTATATAGACCTAAAAATAAAAAATAAAAAAGTTTGAGCCCAAAAATTGATTTTCGGCTATGAAATTTTGTTAATGCTAAAATAAAAAATTTAAAATATTCCACTCACTAATTGATATCGTAGGTGAGAAATAGGTGCATAGAGAGATCACAAAACAAAATTGGCGCACCAGCGTGTTTTGGTTCTCTCGCATTTACTTTATTTTTTAGTTTTTTTTTATTTCATTGCATATTCTTGGGACAAAATTTTGTTGCATTTTTCTATATAATGCGACCCCAAAAACATCTTCGATGTTAAAACGTAGATTTCAAGATGAAAATCGCTCGTTCAAGGAATCCTGGACTAAAGACTTTTTTGTTGAACCAAAGAGGGTCGGTGTTACATGTTTAATATGTTATGCAGCTATCTTCCTTAAAGGCCACAATATTAAGGAGCATTTTTTGAATAGACATAACCAGTTGTCAATTCAACAACGGCATCATGAGGTCAATATAATTACGAAACGAAAAACTTAATCAACTAAGTTTTTACAAGAGTAAATGACAAATGTGAAAATACAAAATTAACCAACATTTTGATTTCGCAACAAATTGCCAAAAAATTAAAGCCACATTTAGATGGTGAATTCGTAAAAGAATGCTTAGTTGCAGTTGCGGTTGTATTTGTGCCAGACAAAGTGAAACTTTTTAAACAACTCAACTTATCGAGAAATACAGTTTGTCGTAGGATTGAAGATATTTCACAATTGATAAATAAAATTGCCCGGTTTAAATATTTTTTCATTTGTTTTGATGAAACAATCGATATTTCGGCCACTGCACATTCAGCCGAGATGACTATTTCAACGTTACGGAAGAACTACTAAATTTGGTTTCAATGAAAGATTCAACTACAGGGGAAAATATTTTTGAAGCAATTATTACGCAATTGTGCAGTTGCTCAAAGCTGACTTACAAAATCTGGTCGGAATAACCACGGATGGTGCACCATCTATGCGCGGTACAAAATCCGGTGTAAAATCCAAACAAGGCTTTTCTCAAAAGTTCATGAACTAAACCCAAATTTCCAAGTAGTTGATATACACTGCTTATTGCATATTGAGAATTTATGTGGAAACACTCTTAATATGGAACCGATCATCAATTTTGTAATAAAATCTGCCAATTATATTCGGAAGAGACCACGATTGAAGAAGCTGAAGGATCCGATGTAATTTACTACACGAATGTGAGATGGCTTAGTCGAGGGAATTGCTTGAAGAGATTTTTTGACCTCTGACATGAAATTAAAACATTTATGGAATCCGGAAACACAACGAATGGAAACACGTCAATTTTCTGATAATGAATTTATTCTTAATTTGGCATTCTACGTTGACATCACAAAATATCAAAATGAGCTCAATACTAAACTCCAAGGGAAGGATACAACCATAATTGATATGCACAAGTATATTACCTCATTTTTGGATACGTTGGATTTATTCAAGGATCATCTGAAGTTATTCAAGGATCAGCAAAATATTTGCTTCCGATATTGAGAAATTGATAGTACAATTTAACGATAGGTTTGCGAAACTTTTTGGCTTAAAAAATGACATTTAATTGTTTTCGTATCCATTTTCCATCGACATTAATTTAGCTGATTTAAAATTTCAGTTGGAATTATTGCAGCTACAAAATGATATCCTTGCTAAGCAAGCATTTTTAGACGATAAAAACAGTTTCCTCGCAATTTATTTAACTAAAAAAGATTATCCAAATATAAGAAATTTGTTTTTAAAACTATATTACGTTATTTGGAACAACGTATAATTAAAATTTGCAAAAAAGTTCCTATTGAAATAGATTTGTAAATTTTGCGAACACCGAGATCCTAGCAAATGATATTCTCTCCGCTGATTAACTACAAATTTCTGCTGCAATAACCAGTCGTAAAAGCAATGGTTGTACAATAAACCGGAATTTTTACCCCAGCAGGTTGATTCTGGTTTTCCTATAGTAAAAGGAATTAGGAAAAATATTTACATAGCGTTTTTGTCAAAAATATCATTTTCTGGCCAACTGAGAAATCATGTTTGCTCTAAAATATTATAATTTAGGAAATATTTTTTCCGTATCGAAACTGGATAGAAAAAATATTCCCAATTTAATTTTATTTTTGAAAAAAATTACACTAACTGTTTACCATAGTATGCCAGAAAAAAATTTTTGTGACAAAAATACTATGAACAAATTTTTCCTAATTCCTTTTCCTATAGGAAAACCAGAATCGACCTGCAGGTGGAACGCCAACTGCAAAAATGACTAATCCACCCTCATACGAGGCGGACTTTATGAATTCTGCGAAACAAATTTATACTAAGCTCAAGAATCTCGAAATCACCACGTAGAGCTATTCAAAGAAGTTCAACAGCTTAAAACAGAAATTCAATAATCGAAAATGAGAATCAAGACAAAGAAAATAATATTGCTACCTATGGAACAGATGAAGATGAATTTGGCGTATGAAACGAGTTTTGTACGAAGGTAAATTAAAACTAAACGTCAAAACAAAAAAAGAAAAGCAGAACCTTCACCTGAGGTGGAACAATCAACACAGACCGTAAAAAACCACAACCCCAACAATGCTACAACTGTCAGGCGTATAACCACACACGCAAATAATGGAATAAGGAGCCCAGATGCGTCAAATGCGCTAGCAAACATCCATCAACAAACTAGAACAAACGTAAGACGGAACCAGTGAAATGCATTCATCGTGGTAATCATCACCCACCAAATTACAGAGGCTGTAAGATAGCCAAAGAGCTGCGAATGAGAGGCAACAAGAAAAATCAAAAAAGTAAAAGTTCTCAACTAAGGAAGGCCTCTTACTTAAAACAAATTTCTCTAAATAGCGCCAAAGTAAGAGAAGGCACAACATATACACAAATGGCCAATCAAAATGAAAATATCAAGACAGCAGCGAGTCTGGAAAACCATATCCTGCAAGAAACACTTCAGAAGCTAAACGCTATCAATTCACATCTGGCTGCGCCGGACCAAAGACTAGAATCTATGGGCGAACAACTGAAAAACAAAAACAGAAACTAGGAACACTGATAAATACATCCTTGAGCTAAGATAAAAACATAATGACGGATAACAAGGAAAACTAGAGAAGTCATTGGCTACCTTGATTCTGTGCAACGTATTTCAGAGTTAGAATAATTTTTAAACACAAAAAAATTGATATCTGCCAAGGAAGCTATGCAAGAAGCTATTGTATGTATTGAAACCAAAACTAATAAGATCTAAAGTATATCAGCAATCTAAAGTCCACCCAGATATAACCCAAAAAATGAAGACTACATCAAGTGGGTAGCAATTCTTTTATTGGAGGCGACTATTACGCCAAAACATATTCTGGAGATAAAATAGAACTACTCCCAAAGGAAGAGCGCTATTTAAGCTGGCAGAACATTAAAATGTGAGTTTCACTCCAGTAGAAAGCCAACCTACTGGCCTATGGACCGAAATAAAATTCATGACCTTCTGGATTTCTATATACCTCTTCTCCAATTACAAAGCAGTTGAAAATGAGCATTAGACCATTCTCAGTTTTAGTGACAATAAGCGCCACGGTAATAAGGAAAGCAAGCCCTCCAAGACAAGACTAATAACAAAACAAACTGGGAATATTTTTGGCAGCTTGTTGAAAAAGCGTCAATCTACAGGTGCGGATCACGAACGCTTAAATAATAGAAGAACTAGAAAGCTTCATTGAAAGTGTACAAAAAGCGATCTGGGAAAGTACCCCTGATCCTCAATATTACAAAAAGGATATACTATTCAATTGAAGTGAGGAAGTTGATAACAAAAAAAGAAGAGATCATAAGACTTGACAGAGAACTAGAACCCCTGAAGACAAGACAATCGTAACTAACTTGACCAACAAACTTGAACTACCTATAAAACATAATAAGAATGAGTGAGTTGCTAGTTTCCTAAGTAACCTGACACGGACTATTCCCTGTGGAAAGCCACCAAAGGTGCCCCTTATAAAAATCGTTTATGGACCCTGGGGTTGCAGTGATAAGCAAAAAGTTGATTTGATTACCGAACGCCTAGAAAATAGCCTCAAACCACCAAATGGACAAGCAAATAAAGAATATTTAACACCTACTAGCAAAATAGACGAGGCATCTGTGCTACCAATTACTCTGAAAAAAGAAAATATGTGCAGCAATATATTTAGACGTAGCCCAAGCATTTGATAAGGTTTGGCACCGTGGTCTGGAATTTAAGTTCCAACGAGATTTACCGAAACAATATTTTGAATTGCTAAAGTTTTCTACGACCGTTACTTCCGGGTGAGACAAGAAAGTTAATACTCAAAACTAAAGAAAATATTGGCAGGGGTTCACAAGGTGGTGCTCTGGACCCTATATTACATTGGAATATAAAAATTAGCCTTTACAAATAGGAAATTAGAATAAATTCCGATTAGACTGAATTCGCAACAAGTTCCATTTTCTGATTACACAAAGTACCTCGGCATGACGCTAGGCACTAAACTGAGATGGAAAGCGCATGTTAAAAAAAGACAAGAACTGAATCTAACATTCAGAAAATTTCACTGGCTTATTGAAAGAAACTCCGAACTGACAACGTACAAAGAAAATTAAGGAAAATTCATAGGGGAAAATCGAATGAAAATATCTGATTTTAGGTGATATTTTTATCTATTAAATCTTTCATATAAAGACCAGATTCAAAGTGAACTGCATCTTCTCGTCTGCATTTAAAACGGACAACTTTCCGTCACAATCAGTCGAACAAAAGCGCCCTGTGAATCATTATTCTGTTCCCCAACGAGGAATAATTAAATTCACATAAACTGAAAATAATTTAGCTACTTAATTCTGAATTCCCAACCGATTTGGCACTTGCTTACGCCCCATTACCATTTCTACGCAAAAAAAACGACACTTCGATATCTCATTCTCAGAATCTTATCCTCCGAAATAAAATAAGCAAAAAAATAAATTTGTGTTGTTAAATCTATCCTAAAACAACAGTAATTTATGTAACTTTTTATGTACAAACAAAACATAACAAACAAAAGACAAGAAAACAGCAAAATAAAAAAAAGCTCAAAAGCTTTTCATATATATACGAGATATATTTCTCTAGCTATACAGAACGAAATACAAATTTATATAAACTTAATTTGCATCATTTAAAAAAATAAATTTTATCTAATTTTTTATAATTTAAAAAAAAAATATTTATGTATCCATTTTTCTTCTTACATATTATCTTCCCGAAAAAATACTCGAGATATTTTTTTTTTGTTGTTGTTATGTTGTGTGTTCATTTCGGTGATGGTGTGATGGTATACGGTGCGGTTTTAAGTTTGATGCTTTATTTGCGTTATGGAGGAGATTGTGTGTTGCTTATCTAGATACTTCGCTTTATTTATTTTTCATTTTTTTTTAGTATTCGAGTAATAAGAAACTCATAATATCTTGTTTTGTGTGTTCAGTATTTTTTATGTTCTTAAGACATTTCTATTTATCTTTTGAGTTGTTGTACGAATTGTGGTAGAAGAACCGCACAGGAAAAGTTTGTTTTTTTTTTTTTAATAAAAAAGTTTTATGTGTGTACTTATGTTTGGTGGCTGGTATGATGGTGGACTTATTGTTAGGAATCACCATAAAGTTAGAAATTATTTTATAAATGCGATTTAAGATGAAATTTGTATTTGGGGATTAGGCGGAAGATGAATGGCATAAAGTTGTACACTCAAATTATTTTAGTGGGCCATATACCAATATTGGTTACGATGCTCGGAATTTTGCACAAACCAACTCAGTTTCGCGTTATCTGCATTTCGGGTAATATCACAATCAAACAATATTATAAAACTTATAAAAGCTTTATTCGCCTTTTCAAATTTCCGTTTCGATGGATAAACAGAATTACGTTACTAAAGCTCGCTCATATACACAGGAAAAAAAAATTGAAAATGCACCTTGATTTACCATTATAAAAAAGCGCGAGAGAAAATCCGACGTTCAGACGATTTTCCATTTGAATAAATCAAGTACAAACATTTGTGTTAATCCTTTCCAACACAGAAACTCGTTGTACTTGCGCTAAAAATCTTAAATCTATGTTAGTACGTGGTATACGTTCGTTCGCAAAAGTAAAAAAAAAAATTTATCACGTGAAAAATAAAATAAAATCATCTTCAAGTATCGATACCTATGTTCAATATACCTCGTGTATATCTAAGAAAATTCAATTTAATTTTATATCGATAATCCCAATAATTGAAAATACATCGAAAAATGAAATCTTAACGTAATTGAATTTTATGTACTTACGTTTGCATACTTTACGATGTGAAATTGGTTTTGTTGGGTCCCGATAAAATCCTTCTTTGCAGTAATTGCAATGGCGACCGGTAGTCGAGTGTCGGCATTTTAAACAAACGCCGCCCGATACACGGCCAGATAATTTAAATAGTTCCATATTAAAACGGCAACGACGTGCATGTCCATTGCAGTTGCATACTGAAAAATAGAAAAAAATAAATGAAATTAAAAATTTATGCAGAAAAAAACTATATTGAGAGTATTTTGACTCGGGGCTTTTGTAAACGCACGTGAGCCGAATTAGTAATAGATAATTTTTAGGGTGCTACAAACCAATGAACATCTGGCATGATGGTAAATTTATTTTACATATATTTTTTGATCTATTGCTGTTGCATTTTTTCTAAAGTATTTATGGTTGTGGAGCTGTACTCGTCCCTTGTTAATTCAACAGTAAATTTTTCTATTTCATTGTTTAGAATTTTGATTACAATCAGATTAGATTATAGGATGAATTGCTTATTAAAAAATCTGATCGCAGTAACGGGTTAGAATTTCAATTAAACACCAGTGAACACCTAATTTTATCATAATAAGTGAAGGTTTAGCTTAGTTCCGAAATTTGATCATAATTCTTTAAAAATATTTTTTTTTGTTTTGACTTATTTTAAGAAATTCTGCCCTAAATCATCAAAGATTATGAATTTAATTAAAATTGGTAAAGAACTGACGTATTTTTAAACCAACTTTTCAAAATTACTACCAGTTAAAAATCTGGGTCAAAGTAGTTTATGTAATCAATAATCCTTACTTCCATAACCCGGAACTTTATTCTTGGCTATTTTTTAAATTTTAATTCCCAAAATTTATACTAAATTGATTATAAATAATAGTCGCTGTACACTCGATAAAATCCGTATGATCGAATTATTGTAAATCTGATTTAATTTTTAAACTAGCTGAGTTACCCGGCGTTGCACGGGAGGTATATATTTCAAATATCTTGATTGCTATGCAAGAATTCTCTCTTTACATCGCTGTAATTGCAATCACATATGAAAAGAAAATTATAAGTAGCTGTATTCAGTAACGGGTGCTTCCGTTAATGCATCCAGGCGAACTTTTGTAATGATATTATTGGACATCCTGTTTGTGGGGATAGTTAATTAATTTTGGTTTGGTATTTGTTACCAGTTGCCAAATAATTATACTCCATTTTTACAAACCTTCAACCAGATCAAAGTTAATAATAAATATAAAGATATTTTAGTTAATAATTTTTATTATAAAGACTTTTGATAAACAATATTTTTGGTCTTTCCATTTGGTGTGTAAATAAATAAATTTTTTGGCATTCCCACTCTGGAGCAAGCAACATACAGTTGGCCAATAATTGCCCCTGGGCTTTGTTGATTGTCATTGCAAAAGCAAGGCGTAATGGGAATTGTAGTTGCTTGAATTCAAACGGCAAATCGGGAATCGTAGGAATGCGCGGAATTAGTACATATTCTCCTTTACTTTTACCGGTAATAATCGTTGCTTCAATCACATTCGGCATCAATTTCTTCACACAAAGCCGTGTTCCGTTGCACAATTTCGGTGGATCTAAATTTCGGAGCAGTATTATTGGTGAACCCGCTTTTAAAAATAGTATGTGTGGTGGAATACCAGGTGGCTCCAAAGAATTAAGAAACTATTGGATAATTGACGGATTGATTCACATCCGTAACCGTGTCGGTAGATTTGTATTGCATTAGTGGCCCGGGTAGTTCCGATTGAATTTCATTATTTAATTTATTAACGCCGTCATTTTTGGGACCTAAAGATTGTCTTAAATTTAAATTAAATCAATTATAGTAGAAGTATGATTTGTGTATAACAATCGCACGCTAGATTTCCTTTTTGGTGTCTAAATTTTTTCGACTAAGGCGCTATTTCGGAACATTTAAATAATTGTATCTATACATACATGTAAAAATGAATTCTTGATCCAGGACAGACTTCCGGATTAGAGCATGTCACTAATTTCACATAACCCCTTTCCTAAAGTCATTCCCTTCAAAAAATCTTAAAAAAAATGAAATTTGAGAAAAAAATTGTACCACAGCTCTTTGACCCCGGGGTCCAGCCCCTTCAAAAGTATCGTGGTCTTGGTCGTGAACATGCAACATATACATAGTAAAAATTTCATGACGATCGGTAAAGCGGCTAAGGCTTTATTTCAGAACAATCAAATAAATGTATCTTTACATGTAAAAATGAATTTTTGATCCTGGGGCGGACCCCCCGAATTCGAACATGTCTCTTATTTCATATAACCCCTTTCCAAAACTCATTCTCGTAAAAAAATTTAATTTTTTGAAAAAATTTGTACCATGACCCCTAGACCCCGGGGTCCAGCTCCTTTCACAATATCGTATGATTGGTCCTGAACATGCAACATTTCCATGGTAAACATTTCATGGCGATCGGTTGAGCGACTGAGAAGTCATTTTGGAATAATCAAATATTTGTATCTATACATGTAAAAATTAATTTTTGATCCAGTGCTGGGCCCCTCGGATTCGAACATGCCAGTAATTTCATATAACCAGCCCCATAAACTCATTTTCGTGGAAAATTCAAAAAAAAAATTAAAATTTTTGAAAAAATTTGTACCGCAGCCCCTAGATCCCGGGGTCCAGCCCCTTCCAAAATATCATAAGGTTGGTTCTGGATATGCAACTTGTACATGGTTGAGCGACTGAGAAGTCATTTTGGAATAATCAAATATTTGTATCTATACATGCAAAAATTAATTTTTGATCCAGGGCTGGGCCCCTCGGATTCGAACATGTCAGTAATTTCATATAACCAGCCCCATAAACTCATTTTCGTGGAAAAATTTAAAGAAAATTAAAATTTTATAAAAAATTTGTACCGCAGCCCTTAGACTTCGGGGTCCAGCTTCTTCCAAAATATCATAAGGTTGGTTCTGGATATGCAACTTGTACATGCTAAAAATTTCATGGCGATCGGTTGAGCGGCTGAGACGCCCATTCGGAACAAACAAACAAACAAACAGGAATTCATTTTTATATACCGGGTGTTTCATTAAAACTGAGACGATCAAATATCTCGAAAAATAGCCACTCTGCGGAAAAAATGTTCATGATCAAAATTTAATCATACCGCGGGGGAAATACATTAGTGCAAAAAATAGTCCCCCTACAAAGCGGGGGTTGTAGGTGGGGCGGGGGTAACTTTTAAACTAAGATAGGAAGCCATATTTTTTATTGCAGATACGGATTCTACGACTAAAAGTACGTATGATTTGAATGAAATATTTTGTTCACTTCATGATAGATGGCGTTGTAATCGACAAAATTCAATTTTTTCAAAGTCTTCTTCTTAGAACACACGCATTTCATTCTGCAATACGTTTGAAATAACAAACATCACGTTTTCATTGGAAATACTCGAAATTCGGTATGATTAAATTTTGATTATGGACATTTTTTCCGTAGAGTGGCTATTTTTCGAGACATTTGATCGTCCCAGTTTAAAAGTCGCCCCGGTGGCAAAGTGGTCAGCATGCTTGCTCCAGCGACCGGAGGTCCCGGGTTCGATTCCTGGTGGTGAAAAAATTTCACGGCTGGTTTAGGATCAATGAATTAATCACTCATTATCCGAAATGAAAATATGATTATGAAACCTCATTTGAGGCGGCCAAATCCCTTGATGGGATATAGTGCCAGAGAGAGAGAGAGAGAGAGTTTAAAAGAAACACCCGGTATATAGATAGAAGATAGATATTAATTTTTTTTCACTACCCTAACATATTGATTTAGTTCGCCTAAATGTGTGCATCCACTGATACACTTCTTCGGCGTATATTGATAATTTGGGCCGATTACAGAGCTCTCACAATAGAAAAATGTTTGCTTTTACCTTTTGCCTTAAGTTTTTACCTTTTGAGTAGCTCTCACAATGATTCATAAACTAATAACAAAAATTGAAATTGAAACCAACTTCGTTTTATTTTTTTCGATACTAATGGCATTCTTAAAATTGTGTTTTATGTTACTAATTATAGTTTTAAAATATATTAAACCGATAAAATTGGCTTTTATTTGCTTTTGAACAATTCAGACAAAGTAACAGCCAATTTTGAAATGTATCTAAATTAGATGGCGTTTCAGGTTAACAAGCATTCTCAGATCATAAAGTTAGTCAGCTGCGCCCGATTGTGAAATTTGGCAAAATTTCGTTAATTTAATTTACTTAAAATTCATTAAATGGCCGAGCGTTCCAAATTACCATGCTTTGGTGGATTGACATCTCTATGATCAATTAATAAGCCGTAATGTTGGCCAACTTTGGCCAAACTGTAGCCGAGTGCTGATCGGAATACTAGGATGTAATTACAAAAACAATTGTTAATTCGCTGCGCCAGGCATTTAAAAATAATAAATTTACAATATACTGAATAAGCGAAACATTGCCAAATTTTACCATCAAATTCTCATCAGAGTTCCTCCATAATTGGGCCGAAGTTGAATAATATGAGGGCCCAGCAATTTACTACAGTGGCATTAATGATAAAACATGTTAATCTGGAATGCCAGGCCAATTAATTCATTTTCAATAAATTGAATTAGTAGGATGCCAAATTTCATCCCTGTATCCCCAAAGTTTCTTCACAAGTGGGCCGCAGCTTATGATTTATCAAATAAAAATGGTGGAAACGGGTTCGGGAAATATTTTGCTCCGTTCTTCACTTACGTGTTACGTAAAAATATTTGTTTATTTGGCTAAAACTCACAAAGGATCCGTACTTAAGGCAACCGTATATTCCTGTAGCCTGTTAAGATCCTTAGATGGGCTTTTTTAAAGAGCAATCGCATCTTTGGCTAAATATCGGTTTAGTGATAAAATATGAATGCCGGAGTGCGATAATGGTGCGACAATGTGATGATAGTATACCAAGGTTCAGGACCAAAAAGTTTTAGTTGTGAACCGACTATGGCCCCAGAATCAGCAATCGCATTCCTTTTGATGTCACAGTGCGATGGTACCCACATAAACTTGACATTATTCCTCTGACAGAGAAAATTAAAAAAAATGTTTACACTCCCTGTCTCAGCTTAGAACATCGTACATACCTAGACCACCCGACGATCTGATATTAAGAGTGATACAGTAAATTCCGAATCCAGCATGTAAGCTGGATCGCGAGTTATCAGAATAGAAAACAATAGACTTGTTCAATTCGGTCTTGAAATCCTGAGACAACCACAAATCTCTCGATAGATACGAATGATATAGATAACTCATATTCCTGAAGTAATCTATCATTAACCATATTAATTTCTAGTACTGACGATTTAAAGGACAGTTCGCACGATTTACCGAAAGCCCTACGGATCTGCCAGAAAGTAGCAGTAGGTTTTTGTAGTTTGAGCTCTACATTAGGGGCTGCATGATAATTTAAAACCATTGTTAATTCCTAAATGTTTAACACAATCAGATTTTCTAATCTTCCTCCCAAAAAGGAAATTTATATGATTAATAAAAACCACTAAGTCAGTTTTAAATGGGTTAATATGGAGCCTTTTTTCAACACACCATGCCTTCACAATGTGAAGAGATAATTTCATCAGCTCCGAAATGACGTTGAGGTGCTTACCTGAAATAGTTAGAATAAGATTATCAGCATAGCTCTGAGCGATGAATACTCAGACTACTTAAGTTTCAGTACAGACCAGATGTTCGTCGATAACCCAGAGCCACAATAAGGTGAAAAACACCTCCCCGTGAACAACCTTTGGTAATCTCGACGGAATCAGCGAAGTCATCAAGCTCAAACTCAATAACTCTTGATTTAAGCATAAATTCATTCCAAGTAACAATGTTGCTGTCAATGACGCAGTTTTTACAAGAGCCTATGATCGTAGCAAAAGAAGTGCTGTCGAACGCTCTTGCAACTAATAAACCTATCAATGATCCTTTCTAAACAAGTTAGGAAAGTTGTAACACTTTAGGATACCGGCTTTAGGTATAAATACGACCCTTATAAATAAAATGTTATAACCGTGATGTAATTCGGCAGGGAAAATTTCATCAGGATCACACGCTTTGTACGGGGCAGAGGAGAAAGGACTTCAATAGGATCGATGATGATTCAACCCGGAAAATGAACAGATAGAAGTAATTCTCCTATCGCCGTTTCTGAAGTTGTAAAATTTCCGTTGGGTAGACGGTAAGAATCAAATTGACAATTGTGTTTCTTAACCAACATTCTATCTAGTTTAGTGGCAGCTGACATACTGTCAATTTCTTGACAGAATTTTTTCCATAACGATCTGTGAGCAGATCTTAGAGATTTCTTGTAGACATTTTGTGCTTTTAGATTCAAAGATTCTGTATCCTCCTTTAATATTGTAATTAATTTTCTTTATGCTTTAAATTTAAATTAGAGACATCTTTACTTAAATAGCAAAACTTTTGGAAATAATTGCTGTTTTTTCTTTTCCATTCGGAGCGGGCTATTGAGAGCTGAACTATCGGAGCACGCATTTTTCTGGATGTAAAACTAAAATTAATATGAGTGATATGATTCCGCGCCATTTGATAAGTCAGGCCCTAAAAAAAACTTATATGTATATGATTGATTTTTGGTGTAGTCTCCGTCATGTCAAGTCATTTGCCAAAATTGGAGATACTGAAAATCAAAACGATAAGAAATATTTTAACAGTGTGATTTCCAATCCATGCGAGGTAAAAACTTCACACTCATAAATTAATGCGCTATTTGTAGGTAAATTACATTTATTTCACTACAAACTATCATTTTTAATTCAATTTCTTATCTCAATTTGATTAAAAAAAATATGGCGCCACATATTTATTAGGAGCTGCTATCGAGAGCTAATTTTATGTGATGGGAAATTTAAAAAAATATATTTTTTTTGTTCGCCCCTGGTAACGAGGCAAACTTCATTTTAATGTGGCAAACGTCAAATTAGACAACACAAATTCAAAAATGGCACATAAATATCAAATAACTATTTGCAATAAAAAATCCAGCGATGAATTTCTATTGTGGAAAACACGGGGCGAATAGCCTGCGTTAAAATAGATACCGAAAGTAATAGAATCGAAAGCTACAACCTTTTAAATCTAAACCAATGTATACGTGTTTTAAAACAATGCAGGCACATTTGGAAGTGATGAACGACAGTGAGAATCAAACTATCTATTTCAAGCGCACCAAATCAATTTATAAAATATCTGTCTCGTTCCAGAAAGCCCGCAATAGAGCAAGCGCTTCTTCTCTGCTTAATTAAATGGAATCGATCGCAGAAAATTCGAGACAATCGTCCAGTACAGATGAATTTAACGAGTGCTGTATATGTCTCGACCGGAAGCCGGAAATTTTGCAACCTAGTACTCATACCTATTGTTGCCCTTGCATCGAACAATGGAATGTCAATAACAAAACTTGCCCAATATGCCAAGAGAAATTGAATAATACAGATGAGACATGGATATTATCGGAATTACCTTGATATGCAAGAGATCAATGAAGAAATTTATACAAAATTAATCAAGTTTCCCATTTGTAAAAATCCTCAAATTAGCTTAACCATTTCCCTCAATAATACAATTTATGTAAGATCTTAATTGTTAAATATTTAAAGATGGTGTAAAAAGTTTCTGCCGTTTTTTATTCAAACTTCAAGCATACTTGAACGCCTTGCCATTTGTCTTCTGTTACTTTTGAGTGAAAACTTAAATCATTTTCGCTTGTCTCTTTAGAATAGAATTTTACTAGATTTCTGCAGTGAATAAAACAGATGATAGTCTGACGGTGCATGTTCAGAACTAAACGGTGGGTACATCAAAACTTCTCAACCAAATCTTCGCAACTGTGCTGAACACTTCTGGCCGTTTCATTTTAATTTTGTCTTTTGGAAGGTTAACTGTTGACAGAACGCACAGCAACGCTTTGCGGTAATTGTAGCACTTCATGATACACCATTTGTACCCAATCGGCGAAGTCAGTTGGTATAACACCAATCGAAGAAGAGCTTCGTAGTATGAGCTATGTGTTCTGTGGCATGATCCTTTTCGAACCGTATGTGCTCCTATTTTATCCAACTCAAGCTCACGAATGTGTCCCAACTAGTAACGATATTGACCAACGATATTGCTTCTTATAGCTTATAAGAAATATAGCCCAAATGTTGTAAATACAATTAGTCAGCCTTTATTGTGTAGCATGTATTCATTAATGTACTCCTATTTCACTGCTATCCTGATGATTTTGAGTCCAATGTGGTACTCACCTATACTATATCTACATAAGAGCAATCAAATCTGGCCTTGCTTCTACCGAATTAAGTTTGAGTAAAGCACAAATTGTTTTTGAGAATCTTAAAAATATGGTGGAGACTTTCTCAACTCTTGTGCACGGTCTCTATAAGAGGTATGCCTAACTCCCTTACCAGCAACACTATCGCCTAACTACATCAATATTTAGTAGTGTGCATACATAATGGCTAATCGTTTTTAAGGCTAATCTACATTTTTTAAATCAACTTTGTATTAAAAACAAAGAAAAGTAAAGGTAGACATTTACCGAGAGGAGCTCATTTCTACTTGCTCAAAAATGTCAAAAAGAAAATTTTTCCTTATTTTACAAATTGAAAACGTAGCAAACTAAATGGTTGTCTATAACGTCAAGTCAAATTAAATGTCAATTTAGATATCTCAGATCATTAACAATCCGATTAGTGGATTTTGAATTGAACTGGAAATTATTGGGACTTCCCCTGATCAACATATCGAAATTATGACAACTCTTATTGACAGAAACTCTTGTTGACGTCCCTTAAAGCTAGCAGAATCCATAGAGCAGAACATTAATTATAAGCTAATAATAGACTAATTAAATGCTCTATTAAAAGATTGTGGGTTCCATCCCTTCTAACTAAAACGAGGGTTCTGCTAGCTTTAGGAAAAGTTAGCAGAACCCATATCGTAAAACGATTTAAAAACAATTGGAAAATCAAAGGTTAATTAAATGCCCTATTTAATTTTTTTTAATCTGATCGTTCAAGGAAAAGCATAAGGCTTTATCACTTAAAAGCTAGCACAATCCAAATCGAATATCGGACCAAAAATCAAATTAAAACGCAAAACAATATTAATTGACATACAAATAATTTAAGGTTCATTATGGCCTAAGCAAATGTCCCATTAAAAAATTTTGGTCTCGTTTTTGACCAAATTTCAGATCATTTAGTCTAAGATGGGCAGAACCAAAATCGCAAATCGGACCAAAACAGAAATTAGAACGCAAAACAGATCAATTGGCAGACAAATAATTTGTGGTTTTTTATGGCCTAATCAAATGGCCTATTATAAAATTTTGGGCTCAACTTGTTTTTGACCAAACTTCAGGTCAGGCATACAAACAATTTTAGGCTCATTATGACCTAATCAAGTGTCCCATTAAAACCTTTTGGGCTCCACTCGTTTTGTCCAATTTTCAGGTCATCTATTCTAAAGCTAGCAGAATCCAAATCGAAAATCGGACCAAAACCGAAATTAGAAGGCAAAACAAGAACAAACAAATAATTTTGGGCTTTTTAAGGCCTAATCAAGTAAACTATTGAAAAAATGTGGGCTCTATTTGCGTTCTAATTTCGGTTTTGGTCCAATTTTCGATTCCGGTTCTGCCAGCTTTTGATTAAATGACCTGATGTTTGGTCAAGAAAAGTGGAACCCAAAAATTTTTACTGGGGCATTTGATAAGGCAATAATGAGCCTAAAATTATTTAAATGTTCATTTTTCTTGTTTTGCGTTCTGATTTCGGTTTTGGTCCGATTTGGGTTCTGCCAGCTTTAGATTAAATGATCTGAAATTTGGTAAAAAAAAGAGTGGAGCCCAAATTTTTTAATGTGGCTTTTAATAAGGCCATAATGAGCCTAAGGTTATTTGTATATTCATTGTTCTTGTTTTGCGTTCTAATTTCCGATTTGGTCCGATTTTCGATTTGGGTTCTGCTAGCTTTAGATTAAATGACCTGACGTTCGGTCAAGAACAAGTGAAGCCCAAAATTTTTTACTGGGGCATTTGATTAGGCCATAATCAGCCTAAAACTATTTGTATGTCCATTGTTCTTGTTTTGCGTTTTAATTTCGGATTTGGTCCGATTTTCGATTTGAGTTCTGCTAGCTTTCACGTGATAAAGCCTTATGATTTTCCTAGAACGAGCAGAATAAAAAAATTAAATAGGGCGTTTAATTAGCCTAAATTTAATTTTTCAACTGTGTTTAAATCGTTTTTCGGTATGGGTTCTGCTAACTTTTCCTAAATCTAGCAGAACCCTTATTTTAGTTGGAAGGGATGGAGCCCAACATTTTTTAATAGAGCATTTAATTAGCCTATAATTATCCATACTATCTTGTAATGTTATACTGCATAGGTTCTACTAGTTTAAGGGATGTTCTTGTTGGCGATTCTAAACGCCAGGTTGACAGGCACAAAAGTCTAGTTGACAGTTCGAAATGTCACATAATCAAATGAAACTAGATGCAGTTGAATATAAACTCACTAGTAAAGCGACAATACGGGTAATAGATAAAAGTTGAATAAATAATTTCCCACTCAGCTCTCAATAGCTAATAACGAACGGATTTCAAAGCATTTGTCATATAGCTGACTTATAAAATGCCAATTTGGAATTTTATTTTGCAGTGTTTTCTTTTGTAATGGCCCAACACAGTGAGATAGAATCGTTGTAAACATACAAGTCAATTTGGTAACGGGTAGAAATCTGTCAGACATATGACTGCAGTCAAGACGTTATGTAAAACTCAAAATCTCAATTTGATGTAGCATTTTGCCATTCATTTCAGTTTGACTTTAGTGGTCTAGTCGAAAGTTTATTTGTTAACCTATTTGAGTTACAGAATTTTGTTGAGTCGAATATGGTGCGGCGGTGATACATAAAGACACTAATAATAATTATTAGATTATCTATAAAATTGTCATAATTGACATGCCAAAATTATTTTAATATAGACAAAAGGTTCTATCTTACCGAAATTCTTTTGCTGTTAAACACAATTTTCTCGCTTATCGTCGATCTCGATATACCTGAACGTAAAATATAATTTATCGACATCGTTCAATTTGTGCAAAATAATTTCACGATTTAAATTAACTTTTTCTTTGCTCTGGTTCAACACAATCAAAATTACAGATTTTGGTGATTAATTAATTTGAAACCCGTAAAAGGTTATTTTATCAATTAATCAATGACGAATATACGTTTAGATATGTAGCGCAGATTGGTGTTACTCTGCACTCGTGTCTAAGAAATTTCTTCAATTTGTTTTTTTAACATTTCTTAATTTAGAAAACAATACGGAATGAAATGGATCTTTTCTTGAATGCGAGCACAATGAAATGAGTACCAAAAGTAGTCATGAGATAGATTAGCTACATATATATGCAAACCGAAATACGTTCTTTAATTTTAATGATTTTTAATTTAAATCGTGCAAATAATTATTATAAACGAGCTCTCTGGTTTTATGTACTTCTCGTGTATCGCATGGACGAGACATGCTTTCAAAAAAACACTGAAATACATTTCGATATACGAGTATACAACATACGCTGGTAATAAAAGTTACAGCTCAGCTTAAGGCTAATAAACATGGCATGCAGTTATTATAATTTATTGGAATTAATTAAAATTTTTAACAATATAACATAAAAAAAATTATATGAGATTTTTAAAAAATGCTTTATTCTTTTAAAGTAATGTATACCTCTTAGACAATTACACATAAACATTTTGGTCGTACATTTTGCAATCCAACTGTGCTTACTTTACGCGAATAGAACGGTTTGATTTGTAAATGATTGGGATATCTAGTTTATGACTATTATATTGTAAAGTATCACAAAAACCGTAACGTAACACGCATAATGACCAAAATTGCCAAATAACCGAACCAAAATAGATGCAAGCTCAAGTTTAACATACAAAACGAATTGGTTAATTCCAATTATCATAGTTTAATTTTTCAGTAATCTGACTCGGCCCGAAACACGCCCCACTCTCTCCTTGCATTTTATCGCGATTTGAACCCAGTACCATTCGGACCAAAGACCTAGTACCCTACATTAGCCACTGTGTCGTTTAGTTGGTGCCAAATGCCACCTTACAAATCGAATTTAATCAAACTGCAATTCAACGGAACTGTTATTCAGACTGAAAATCTTTAGCATGTGAGGGTTTCAAAAGATTCAACAAGGATGTTTTATTATACAATTTTAACGTGATCTTTTCACAAATATTTTCTAAAATATTCCCTTGTTCTCGAAAATTTGCTCAATGAATTAGTTGTTGAAAAAGTTCAATGTGATGTTGAAAGTTGTACGATTTTTTAAAGATTTTTTAAAGATCAGCTTTCATTAGAGGTTACTTCATTCATTAATTTTCTCATATCCTAAATTTTTAAATAGGTGGTGTTACTTTCTTAAGTGGCCTAGTGATTGGTTAAAATGTATGAAATGTAAGAAATTCATGCTACTCGAATTCCATTTAAAATGACCACAGAAATTTCAATTCAGATTTACTCTCGTTTGTTTTTTTATCCTTGTAATTTATTCTGGAGCCTAAGCACTCCTTAACTCTTTCGTCGTTCGTGTTTCACGTTCTACCTTACTAATGAATGCCAGCCTATAGCACTGACATGGAACTGCACTCCGACAGGAGGTCACTGCGTGTGTGTTCATTTTCATCACCCATCATAACCAGATGATGGTAAATCCCTCTTGCATTCAATTTATCCGAGTTTATTTCAAGAGTCGTTTTTGAGCCATCACACTATCATTTTAGAATCCAAATGTTATTATGAAACCTGATTTTTATAATAATCCAACGACAATCGAATCCTTAAATGGTAGCCGTCTATTCTGTCCAATAAACAAAAGTCATTCATAATTCGTTATGAAATAGTCAAGTCCATGAAATTGTCATACTTAATTCGACGGAAGTTAAAACGAAGAACCTTACCAAAGCTTAAAAGTGTATATACATAAATATTCTGATTAAATGTACCATACCCTAATCATATTTAGTGGAGACGCGATTGATCGTCATAGAGGACAGACGCGTTTTCGTCTTTCTCTGCTTAGAATAAAATTAAATTTTAGTTTAATTTAATGTAATGTAATGTGTTAATAAATAATTAAAATAATATAATAACGTGTTAATAATTTAATTAAAAGTGAATTAATATAATAATAATAATAAATAAAATTAAAATTAAAAATAGTGTGTAGTGCGCAGCAATGTATAGAAATTGTGTGTCGTGCGAGGAATTGCACCACAATAATTTCTATGTACGAGTTTGTTCACATTGTGGGGATAATTCCAAAGGATATATAAGATAAGTGTTTTAATTATTTTAAATTTTGATTATATTTTCAATCTAAAAATTTTGATTTTATTTATTTTTATTTGTATGGATATATTTTAGTGGTTGTTGTGCTTGTGTAGTAAATACGCATTTTTAATGTTTCGCCATAGTGTGATGTGGTACAGTTTGCGTGTGTGTGTGTGGTAGCTATTTATACATTACTTTAAAATTTAGAAGAAAGTTGTAAAGGGATATAAAATAAAAAATTGTTCGACCTTATGTTTTATGTACATACATATATACAAATTTGTTTTTTAGTTGTATATACTGTTTTATACGTTCACACACAAAATAATAATATGGTTATATACACTACAGGCCAAAAGTATTTGGTCGACATGGTTTTTATAATTTAAATTTTTTTATATAGTTTCAACAAACATATTAATGGTATATATAAATACATTTAGACAGGGTGTAGCATTGCAAATTTTTTATTTTAATGGAAAAGGAATCATCGACTAGGTGCTTTTGGCTTGTAGGGTACGTGATCATTTAGTTAAAAGACAAATAACAAAAAGGATTAAAATAAAATATAAAACGATGTATTTTGTGTATTTCTTTTATCATCATAATGATCAATAATGATCATTGAAATTACGATGAGTTTGCGCGCATGAGTTTGTTTTATAATTGTATTGCTATAGGAAAACTATACATTTATTGTTATAAGTGAGAATAGTTTTATTATATAATATATAATATTATGTATATTATATATTTTTATATTTTAAAAATGAATAACAGTGTGTTATAGATTAATATTATATACGTACATTTTTGGCATGTATTTTTTAATATTATTTTAGTTTTCGAGTATGTAATAAAAAATGAAACAAGGTTAGGTTGTGTTTGTTGTGTGATCTCTGGTATGTATATGTGCATGTATATGTATGGGCATGTGTAAATTTGTGTTTGTAGGTATGTATATGAATGCATGTGTAATTTTATATACCTCTTTCGCGTTCACGAAAAGGTGTTTTTGTGCTTCTATTTGAGCTCACCATGCACAAATGTGTGTGTAAGTAACCACAGTTTGTGGTGTCTTACGGATTTTAACCATTCTTAGTTGGATCGGGGTCCTTTTTGAAAAATTTCATAATTTGATAACATATAAATTGTATAACGTTAATAATTTGTTTTTGATAAATTATTAGTCGGGTGAAAACCTGTTTGAATGGAATGCACGGTTGTGTATGCTGGTGCATATTGCATACAAGGTAAATTTTTGGAATGATTCTTTTTCGTATTCCAATAATATTTACACGATTGGGTATGCGGCCCGGAAAACGGATATATATATAATTGATTGTTTTTTTTTGGGATTATTTTAATAATCAGTTTAATATTATTATATTGGTGTTGGGGGCTTTCGATTGACCTGAATTGATTGAGTTGCGATTGAGTTATTATTCAGATAATTGAGTTGCTATTCACTTAATTCAGCTGCCAAGGTGGATTGGGTGTTCGTTTCACACCTCTTCACTTCAGAGAAATGTCAAACTAAATCATTTTAAATTAGGCTTTTGTTGATTATTAAAAAATCCTGGTCGTTGTCGAAACGTAAATATTCTTTAAGATCGTATTCTAAGACCATTTTTAATAACTCTAATATTACTTAAGTTAATTTAAATCATACAGTAGATAGTAATTTAATTCTATTTTATTAAAATTTGTATAATTTTAATTAGAAAATAACACAAACACACTTTTCTAAAAAAAGAAAACGCAAATGAAATGAGCGTAAAACAAATATGTAAATGTCAAAAATACAACAAAAACAACCTGTCTGAATTAAGTGCATGAGCAAATAATCTCTTCAGTTAATTTAGTAGCTCAATTTTTTGACTGAACTGAGGGGGTGAGCGCCCAAATCCCTTCGGTTGATTCAGTTAATTCAAATGATTTTGTTTGTTCGAGTCAATCCCAGGGCCCTTATTATTTTATTATTTTATGTTTATATTTAATGTTTATAATTAATTGTTTTTATTTTTGTAAGCTTCGAGGAATAAATACTCTTGGGATAAATAAGTTTTTACCTGAACAGCTAATATATATGATTTTTTGCTATTATTGACATTTTTTTCATTTAGGTAGGACATGTAGCAGGAAAATATTAATTCATTATTAAATTTCAGAGAATGTGCAGATAGATGAATTACATGGTGGAACTAAACTGTCATAATGGTTTCCGGTGTATAATAAATTAATTTCAAAATTTTATTCTGGAGTTTCAGGAACAAAATTGACTTGGTGTTGGGAATTTGGGTAATGCACATTAATTTTTAAGATTTTTTTTAATTTTGAAATTGCTGATAGGCATTCAGCACCACCCTAGAAACCATCTTGTTGTAAATTAGTTAAATATTTTGTTATTAAATGACTTTCAGACAATTTAAGGTTAGATGAATATATAGAACGGCAAGAATCCAGCAAATTTGGAATGTAATCATTAAGATTATTCCTAAGGTACTCAGTTACGATAGTCCGTAACTGATTAACACTGCAGGATGGTTTCTGGGGTTCTTTCGTTCTTTCTTTCTTTCATTTGTAGCTGATGGAGAATTAAAAAGGCAATTACCATCTCCTGGAATTTTATAAACTTACATAAGTTAAAGTATTAATAAATAAGTTACAAATGAAATATACTGAGAAGATGAACACTAAATGTAAATTAATTTTTATCTTACTAACAGTATTGTGATGTTATTTAGTTTAACTCTTAACGAACGATTAATTATTTGTTTAAATCACTATATGATTTCTTATTATTTTGTATAAACTTAAGATTGTTATTATGTACTGTTACGTGCAAATAATATTTCACTATTAAGCTTGGCTTATTATGAAGGATAGGGCTGTATTGTACTGAGAAAAGTACAACACTTTTAAGTATAGATATTTAATTGCCCCTTAAATGTATGCAATTGATTTGATTCTTTAATAAGCTAAGAATATTGAAATCTTGAATAAATTGCTTGTTAGTTCTTACTTAAAGTGCTCATACTTGTTAAATTAATGAATAATTCAGTTAATTTTCATTATTCGGAACTAACATTATTGTTGTAATAATTGAATTACCTTTTTATCTTGAACACATTAATTAAAAAGAGATTCGCGGGATATAGTTAAATTACCCAATAAAATCATTGCGGCGTAAAACAAAACTTATCGTTGGTGTAGTTATCGATAAGATGGAACTTATAATATTTTACTAAATTTTGAAATTTTTACGTAAATTTCGAGACTGATCTTGAAATTTTGTATATTTCGATTTGTGTTTCTTACCAATTTGATGTTAAGTGTTTCGCTGTTTGACGATGGAATTCTGAGAAATTGGTTGTAAGTTTCAAAATATTAGTCTGACAATTTAAGTACTATACAGCCCAACCATGTTTACAGTAAAATTTTTAAATGCTACTGGATTTCAGTTTAGTTTTATAATTAATATAATTCTAATAACTATGATTTCAGGAAATTCTATTGTAAGTTGTTGAGTTTTAGGAGGATTAATCAATAAATGTTTGTATTATTTAGGAAGCCGAAAAACATTAATGAAGAATTAAATTTCAGGAGTCTTAAGATGTTTGTGGACTAATACTTCTTTAAAATATTAATTGATAATTGTGTAGTTTAGAATTGTGTTGTGTTTCTATTACTCACTATCGGATTTACCTAGGTGACTGTATTCGGAGTGAATTAATCAATCAATTTTATTTTAGGACGCTGGAGATTATTAATGTTGAATTATATTTCAGGGAATTTCCAGATGCTCGTGAAATAATAATATTTTTTTATCAGGTTGCTGATTTAAAGAAGCAATTTTTGAAGACCAATGTCATCGTTATCCATTGAACCTATTAAACCTTTATCCCCCCTCCGTAGATTAGAAGTAGATTAGAATTGTGTTGTGCCGTACGATCGCTAGGTGTCTGAAACCGGGTCGTTCTGTCCCAAAAAAAAAAAACCTTTCCTATCCCTCCTATTGTTATGTGTATAAAAGGCTGTAGGAATAGGCCCGGTTTTCTACAGTCCAATCAATCAATCAATCAATCATACCCTAATCATATTTAGTGAGGATTAATAGTTAATGACAAGGCATCGTAGAGAAGTCTACACTTAACGGTATATGAAATCATATTATTTAGATACTTCTTAATGTTTTCTAGAAGTCGCCATATTTATGTGGTGGGGCAGTCATATTTTTTTTTTTTTAAATGTTGCTATAGTAAAAAATGTACACTTAACGGTATATAAAATCATCGTAGAAGAAGGACGCGTTTTGTCTTTCTTTGTGTAGTGAAACTAAAATTTATTTATTTTATTTTAATGTGATTTATGTGTTAAGGATTAAATAGTTAATTAAAATAAATTATAATAAAAAAATTTGTTTAGTTTTAATTTTAGTGAAGTGACATTAATATTGATAAATATAAAATAGATTGTGTATAGTGCGCGACAATGGTGGGTGTATTACACTCTTTTTTGTAAACGAGGTGTTTGCTGTGCGATTCCAAAGGATTTGTAAGGGAAGTGGTTTTATTATTTTTATTCATGTTTTATAGAATTTTCCACATAAATTTTATTTTATTTATATAATTGTGTTTTATTAATTGTTAAAATAAGTAAATACGCATTTGTAATATGTCGTCGTCCGTAGTAGTGATGTGGTACGGTTTGTGTGTGAGTGGGAGCTGTGTACATTGCGTTTGTGTATAGAAGAAGAATGTTAAAAAGTGTAAAAGAGAAAATATCCTTATGTTTTTATGTACATGCAAATTTGTTTTTTTTTTGTTGTATATACTGTTGTATATCCATTCGACTTAGCATCACATGAAAATAATAATATGTTTTTTTTCTTTTTTGCTTTTTTTTTTTTTTTTTAACGTAATGATTTAGTTAAGTCAAATGGGAGAAAAGGATAAAATAAAATATAAAAAGAATGCGGTGTTTGAGTTATATTTGTTTCATGATCATGATGATCAAAAATAAAAATGAACATTGAAATTAAGAACCGATCGGATTCTATCGGTATAGAAGGCATTGGTTTGTTGCTGTGTGAATTGTATTTCCAAATATTTGGCTTTGAAATGAATTAACAAATTTTTTGTGATATATGGTATATATAAATGAGTGTGTATTGTATGTATATGTAATATATCCCTTTTCCGGCCCGCGATCACAATTGTGCGTGTACGAAAAAAAACATGTCAAAAATTTATTTTTGTAGGTATTTTGGGCCGACGTACACATTTGTGAATTCTACTTAAATCGTTTTCGTTCGAAAAATAGCACTATAACTATAATAATAATAAAATAATTAATACATATGTTCTCAAAAACAAGTGATTAATATGTGATATAATTTACATGTTATCAAATTATAATGCTGTTTTAAACAAAAACTCCGATTTAATTAAGATTCGTTAAAATTCGGAAGACATTACAAACTGTAATTTGGCGTACACATTTCTGTGCCTTGGACTTAAAGATAAGAAGAAAATAATTTTATCTGCCCGGAAAGGGATAGATCAGAGTAGTTGCCGTAGTGTTTATGTGCGCGATAAGTTGTATTGGGTGAACTATGCGAAGACATTTCAATGTGATTTTGCCGACAAGTTTTTACACATACATTGAAATTTATCGATGAGTCGGGACTCATGTGACTTGTGTACGCGTGGATGATATTTTGAGGTCAGAAACAGGTATCAAATGAGTCTTCGTGTGGTGTCCCCCAATGTAATTTAAATTCATGCATGCATTGTAATAATGTATAATGTACACATGCATTGATAGGTGTTATTATTATTTATTAGTGACTGCTTTTAATGTTTATTTAACCGGTTTATAATTTATTTAATTAAATTAATTTTCTCTCTAATTCCAATTTCAAATAATATAAATAAAACATATTTTTTGTAGTAGTAGTATTTTTTATCTTTACATAGGTGTGATATGTGTTACGGCATAGCAAAGGGAATATGGTTTCTAATTTTTATTTTCGTTTACAACGACAAGTAAATCTTTGATGTGCCTCCTCAGGCTTTTAATGTTGACTATTATTTTAGATTGCTTACTGCTATTTTCTATGAAAGAATTTATCCAGCTCCACAATTTTTCTCGTAACAGGTTCGCAATTCCATGGGAACGTAAGTTGCGAATATCGATTGATTTGAGTTCTAAATCTTATTTAGCGACTTGCTCAGGCACCAATTATGTAAGAAGCGGTCCGCGTGGTTTTATTTTCCGTTCGTGCCATCACCTCACGTAAATCTTGCTCTTTTTTAATTGACTGACATGTGTGGGATTGTCTCAGTAATCTGTTTCTAGACGTATACTGTGGACGGGAAGATGCATAAATTAATGTTGTGTGTGGCGGAAGATGCATAAATTAATGTTTGAGTATGAAATGGGCTGGATTGGAATTCTAACAAATTTTAATTTTAGGAAGCTGGATTTGACTGGGCCATCTCTTAGCGGGTTAAAGCACAGTTTCTTTCGGCTATAGTGAATGGAGGACTGGATAGTTCCTTGGCCGATTGTATTCGGATATGTTTTTTAGAAAAATTCAGAACTTCATCCGGGATTTATGTTGCAGTCTCGAATTAGCTCAGCATACCAGGTTCGAGCATGATTGCTTAAGAAATTGCCTTGCATGGCTGAACTCCAGAGCTTCTCTTAAGTTCATTTTTAAATCTCCATCCGATTCTGAATACCTGATTTGACTATATATATTTTTGGGATATGGTTCTCAAGTTCTATTCAGAATAGTTCAATTGTAGAATTTTAGACGGCCTGGTTTCATTCATTATATCCGAGTTCCTAAATTTCGTCAAACTCAGCTTTCCACACCGAATTTGACCATCATTTGTTGAGAGATGGCCTACTTCCATTGAACATAATGTTAGAGTGCCATTCCAATCCTGCATACCACATTTGAGTGGTGATTGGTAGTGGAATGGTAAGGCTCCATTAAGCATGGCACAATATGTCCTATGCAGTATAATTTACTTGGTAATTATTCTTTGGTGACCAAAATTAATAAAACATTTGAAATTTTTGCGAAATAAGCTAAATTTATTTAAAATATCCAATCCGATAGTTAATTTTCCAGGAACCATTGCCTTTGAGATGTCTCACATAGTTTTTGTTAAATACTAAAGGAGTTTAGAGTAATTTTTAATATAATTTAAATAATTATGGTTTCAGGAACTACTGTAAGTTGTGGAATTGCATTAGGATTAAATTAATAAATGTTTATATTATTTAGGAAACCGAAAATATTAATTTAGAATTAATTTTCAGGAAATCTACGGATGTAGGAAAAATAATATTTCTTCGAAATATTAATTGGATGGTTCACAAGCCAAACCGATTAACTCGATTTCTTGAAATTTTTAATTTAATATCAACGTATATACTTGATTGGCTCCTAACGGTATATATTCAAAACAAATTTTTGTAATAATAAGTGTTACTACCACTAAATGGCAAAATTAAAAATAACTAAAGTTGCAATTTATATTGAATTTAAAAAACCCATTTTTGTATATTCTCATTTTTTGTGACTTTGTGTTATGGAGTTAATCGTTTTGGCAAATGAAACATCCAATTGTTGATTGTGTAGATTAGAATTGCGTTGTCATTATATTACTAACTATCGACTTTACCTAGGTGTCTGTAACCGGGCTGATTCAATCAATCAATTTTGTTTAAGAAGCCGGAAAGCATTAATTTTGAATTAAATTTCAGGAAATTTTTCAGATGTACACACTAATAAATTTTTTCCCCCAGGTTGCTGATTTTGAGAAGCAATTTTGAAGGCCAATACCATCGTTATCCATTAAACCTATTAAGCCTTTATCCTCTCTCTAGTAGTTAGAAGTAGATTAGAATTGTGTTGTGCCGTACGATCGCTAGGTGTCTGAAACCGGGTCGTTCCGTCCCAAAAAAAAAATACCTTTCCTATCCCTCCTATTGTTATGTGTAAACAGGCTGTAGGAATAGGCCCGGCGTTATCCGGGACCACCTGTCAAGTACTTGGTCTTACAGTCCAATCAATCAATCAATCAATCAACTTAACGGTATATAAAATCATGTTCTTTAGATACTTCTGTCTATACATGACAACTGAACAAAATAAAACCACAAGTTAAATTGAAATTCTGCTCCTTTTTAAAGTTATTGACAAAACAAGGAATATCTAAGTGGATGCTACATATTTAATGTAGTTCAGAAATTTAACATAATTGCATATCGACAGATGTCGGGCTTAACAATAAACAAATTTGTGTACTTTCGACAAAAGATATCACAAAAGAACTGAAGCAAATAACTCTACCTGCAATCGAATAGTGAACAATCTTCGATTTCCAAGGACTAAATCCATCGGCTCCAATCTGCAAGACTGGAAGAGATCAAATGCATCAACCATTTATTGTTAAAAAGATAACCTTATCCGAACGGAGTCCACTATGATTCAACATTGTCAACATCTACATGAATTTTACAATGATAGTAATAGTAAATATGTACTAAGGGCTTTCTTATAAATACAGAACAAGTAGGGAATATTTCAAGAGAAACTAATGAAGCATTTTACTTTGGAAACAAAGCTGAAAATAAAATGTTGCTAATTGAAACTAATACCAATCAAGAACTTCAACCAACCTAACTAGGAAATCACGTCGTCGACCAACCAAGCCATAATTAAAGGTATGGCAAAAACTTAAATAACCGCTAGACCGGAGTGAGCGGCTTGAACACTTGACAAACAAATTTGTTAAAATTTTAGACAATGCCATACTCACAGTTATCGTGGAAGTGCGTTGGAAACCTTTGGGATCAACAGGTTGGTATTATAACTCTTTACCAATTCGTTTTGGATAAAATGAATTCTCACCAAAGGCTTGGTTGTCTCTAGAATCTTTACAATTTTGATTTAAAATTGCGCCCATACCTATCAATGTATATCGGAACTGGCTTACCATTTTTCTGCTGGTATGAAATGGTCTACAGCAATCGAGCATAAGGTTTAAGAAAGCCGAACTTTCAGGTTACCATATAATTTTGTTCACGTTGCATGTTTCGGATAGGAGTAGTTTAGTAAAATTGTTTGTTGTACCGCAGTCCACAATACATTTACCGAATAAACTATTAATTATTTATATTTCAAAGGCTGGGTACTTCGCTTTAAACAGTACAGAATTTATACGGAGAAGGAGCCAGTGCCAAGAACGAATACTTTGGAGATCATCTACCGATTTCACTAAATATACATTTTATTACTCTCCCCTTCACCAGTTTTATCCACAATTCATTAATTACCATGGCCCAAAGAAGTGGAGGACGACCTCCATATTATTCAACGTGCATACGAGTATAATGATAAGTAGTTGTTATTCTCGAGGGTGAAGTTTACGACACAAGCCGTTAGATAAGCGCCAAACCATCGCAAATAGCCAAAATTCAATATGGGAAATTTTACATTTTATAAAATTCTCCGATATACATTTACGATCATCTTTCGAAGCTAGAATTTTCGTTTATGTTAATCATAAAAAAAACGTATATTGAAGAACTCTATCTGGGCTGGGGGTAATGGGGATAATCAAAACAAGACGTATATTGAACATCCTGTTTCTGATCGTCAATGAGGATTCGATGGTGATGCCTCAATACAATTTCGCATGGCAAATAACCACTTTACCACTGAAATAATGCTAGTTCAGAAAATTTATCATTGCGTTCAATAAAAGCAAGTTGGACCTTTTATCTATTCAAGGAGTGCCAGGCTACGATAAAGCAATATGGATTTTAAACTCACATGTGAAGGGGAAGGATCTCTTTCAGCTCTATAAAGTATCGTAAAATTACATATCAATGTATCCATCAAGCCCTTAAAACCATTTTTTTCTAATCTTGGGTGATCAAAATCAAATTCGGTTCATCAACTAGTTCAAAAACGAGGGTCGAGCAGTAAGTAGCCGTGCTAGGAATTAAGACACCCATTTTTAGGTCGATACACTTTTCCCAACGTTTCTGCCACTTCTTTAACTTCTCCAAAAAATACGATTTCTCAAACTCTTCAAAATATACTTCTATCTCGGCAATAACCTCATTGTTTGAGCTGCATTTTTTTCCTCCAATCCATAATTTCATGTTAGGGAGCAGAAAGAAGTCGCAGGAAGCCAGGCCGGGGATTTGGCCGCAAGAATTTGTAACCGCTAATTGTCCACTATGAGCAATTGCGACATCCAACGGAACGACACCTTTCTAATACTTATCATATCATGCCTACGGCCTCTGCTAACATCTAACTTCGCTTTTACCCTTCGCATGTTTTTCCATCAAAAAATAACAAGCGAATTTCGGTTCGATATTCCTCTTTTTCCGTTTTATTGAGCAACACGAAACACGAGTGGCTGCCAAATAAAAACTAGGCAGAAATTGAGTATGATGTCGTTTGTCAGATGACAGTACACCATGGTAATGTCAACATCCCTCACCTGTTTTCAACCACAAGTACTTATTGATCGACCCTCGTATGTCAACATAGTTTATTTTGATGCTAATAAGTATTTAACCAGCTCAAAACAGCTCAACCGAACTTACATGTGTCCGTTGAATGTGATACACTCGTTACAATCAATTTAATACTGTTGGTGTCAGTAGAAAGTCCGTCAGTTTTAACGAAAGCGTATCCATCACTGACATTTCGATAATATCGAAGACGCTGTACTTAGCCTTTACTAAATCAGCTAAGAAGCAATTATTCAAGAAATTCAAACTGCTAGATTCCAGTAAAATTTTGACCATTCATGAGGCTCAAGAATTAACGCCCAAGAAGATCGTTTGTGTGCGATTCTCGCAGAACTGCATGCCATAATTGCACTAATTAAGCATACACTCAAATTTAGTTACTTCTCACCGATTGCCCTATCAACTAACGTTTTACTACCGATTTGTAAATGAAAGCAGCTGTTTTTCATAACTTCGTATATAAAACAATATGTATTTCCAATCTATGTATATCAAATGTGAGACATCATTTAACAGTGTGATTTAAGTTCTGGATTCTTTACTAGTCAATACGTGGTTTATATATGTTATAGATCGCTGGATACAAGCATTAAAAAATCTGGAATCGCCCTAATGACCGACATCAATATATACTTTATGTTGCGTCACAATTGTGGCAACCAACAGAGCTGCGGATCCATCCGACGTCATCTTGATCATGGTAAATTTTATAGTTTCCCTTATTTATAAAGGTC
This sequence comes from Nephrotoma flavescens, assembly GCA_932526605.1. Taxonomy (NCBI): domain Eukaryota; kingdom Metazoa; phylum Arthropoda; class Insecta; order Diptera; family Tipulidae; genus Nephrotoma; species Nephrotoma flavescens. The sequence continues at coordinate 80,162,520 of OW052220.1, forward strand.
GCTTTTTTAGAGGCGGAGTTAAAGTTTTCCGCAACACCGTTTTCTGTAACAGCCGATTTGACAGTTCTTTGTGGTTTTGAGGTTAGTTTGGATTGAAAATTCATCATAATAGATTCACGCCGGAACAACGTTTGCAAATTGTTCAAATTTATTTTGAAAAACATGTTTCAATTCGAGAAACTCATCGGGCATTATCTTATGGTGCTCCAAATCGTCCGTCAGAGCGACTAATTCGAGAAACTATGGCTCGTTTGCGCAATACGTTTACTCTAAACGATAATATGCATCCTGTAAGGCATCGTACAGTGCTCAACAAATTCACCTTGTACACGAATTGAGGCCACACGATCATTGTTCGTGCCATACATTTGGCGAACGGGCCAAAGGAAACATTGCTATTGATCTACAATTTCATTTTAAAATTGTATTCAGTGATGAAGCACACTTTTTATTAAATAGCTATGTCAATAAACAGAATTGCCCCATTTGGAGTGATGATAACCCACAAGCCATTGTCGAAACACCATTACATCCAGAAAAAGCCACTGTTTGGTGTGCTTTATGGGCAGGTGGAATCATTGGTCAACATGTCTCCAAAAATGATGATGGTCAGAACGTTGCAGTCAACAGTGAGCTGTAGAGAGACACGATTACTAACTTTTTCGTGATTCAATTGAAATACATTAATGTTTCTGACACGTGGTTTCAGCAGAACGGCGACACATACCACAAACGCCACAAATGGACCTGTTAACTGGCCGTTCATGCGATTTGACGCCATTACATTATTTTCCCTGGCAATATGTAAATTCGCATGTCTACGGCGATAAAACAGATATATGCTTCAAAACAGCCCTGTTTTCAAAGTTGCTAAGATGCTCGTTTATTGGCCACTTATATTTCATCAAATCGATCCACCACCTATACTAGAATTGGTTAAAAATAAGACACCAAGTAGGAACCTAAGAAAGTGCGAGTTACTTGAACTAGGATCTCCATGATAGTCGCAACGTATAGCTTTCCTTATGACTGCTGAGTTCTATCGAATCCGCTAAGATTCCTAGAATTGAGGTTATTCAAATAATTGGGAGAGGCTGGATTAGTAACGATATTTTTTTAAATTTAAGAAATTGGAAGACTTCCTTGTAGCAGTTCTAATCTTGAGCTTCTCTAGTAGTTTATGTTTGTCTTATGCTAACTCTGTTAGAACCCAAACGAGAGGCGTGTAGCAGAGTGAAATAATGCGACAACCTCATCACCAACAGCATAAAAAGAAAACTGTAAAAATTAAAGGAAAAAACGAGATCATCCGCGTAAGGTTCACTAACATCCTCAACCAACAGCAGTGTATCCCTTCCAGCTGATCTGGGACCTAGATAAGATGAACTGGATAAGATGAACTTATAAAGCTAAAAATAAATTTGATAAGATTACCTCATTCAGGCAACCAGAGCCGTACATGGGATGTAGCGGAGGCCAAATAAATAATAATATTGATTTTAGGTCGTTTCTGAACCCGACAAAAAGGCAAGTCGCATTTATAAAACAGTTGCAGACATTCGTGATAGTATCATCTACCATGCAAGCCAGTTCTTTCACTCTCTCTCTCTCTCTCTCTCTCTCTCTCTCTCTCTCTCTCTCTCTCTCTCTCTCTCTCTCTCTCTGGGAGGTTTTGGGGACGGATTCGAAATTATTTCCAATTCTTTATTATATATGGCTCAATTTACGTTCTTATGGATAATAAGGTCCTTCCGGATAGTAAAGCAAATGCCTAGTTTTTATAGGATAAGAATCGGCGGTCCGAAGGGGAATCCTTCATTAATATTTTTAATCTTTGATCAGATGACAGAATTATCTGTAAGCATCGTTATATGGTAAGGTTGAAATACGTTTATATTACTTTCCTAAGAATACAGGAGTTAATAGAGGGCGGCTTTCTGTGTGTATGATGATTACTCATGATTCTAAAATAAGAACTTAATTATCACGATTTTGTCAGCTTGAGAAGGAAATCGACTGAGGGATCTTTGTTGTGATACTATAATTGATACCGTTATCTGCCTGTGAATCCGATCGACAAATTTTTCACGTCAGCAACCTGAAAAAGAACGTTGCCCATCCGCTCGAAAATTTGGTGCTCATCTATAGTCCAATAAAGCAATTACCTTAATACAATATTCATATTAGCCCACATCCCCCCTAAGTAGTTTAGAGTCTTATATACCAAGCTTAGATATTAATGCTCCTTAATTCGTTATACAGGTTTCATCTGCACCCGTCCCAAATACACTTCCTCGTGAAGTCTTTATACGACTTCTTTCCTAGCACATAACACGAATACCTTTTCCTCGTTCGGACGCTGTCTGGGGCACACCACCACCTCTGTTAGACTCTATTGAGATAAAAGGCCGATCCCTTATGTATGGCTCCGATGGAGAAGTTCGTCGTAATTTCGAACCACCGCCGCAATTTGCATTTCTACAGGTAACGGGGGAAAAATTCAACCTGTGTATTCATATATCAAGTTAAGGCTTTTTACAAGTGGGAGGCACCAAATACATAGGGAACTCCGATCTCGACCGGATATGTGAAACGGGCCTCAGTGCGGCAGATTGTTGGCCTGGGGAGCTTTACATCTTGAACTAGCCCGTATGTTTTTAAACGGGCGTATACTTCCGTAGATCCATCATATTTGGCAAAAGGGGTCACCCCGCATAGGGTGGAGGTAGTGTTTTATGCTGTTATATCACCCATGATGGTATAATATCGGTTTCCATCGGAAAAAGTCGTGAAATTCGATTTGCTATTAGAATTCTAGTTAAATTTCTTCATTTTTCATTGATCTCTGTTTTCTAAGCTCGCCGGCAGAATTATATAATCGGTTGGTCGATTTTGACATAAATTTGGGATCAATTCACTGAGAAACAATTTAATTTCTTCAAAATACTTGAAAAGTTGCGTCATTTCTGAGCAAAAGTTATTTTTTTTTTAAATTTTCCCGAATTGGCGTCTTCTTGGAATCTGAAACTAAGGAATTAAATTATAATTCCACAATTTTAGACTGCACAAATTTTGAGCAGTAAACTAGTTGTTAAAACCAGATATGTACAGAAAATATTATTTCTATATACGAACGAGTTAAAATAATTCCGACAGCAAATTGAGAACACCATATTCTCTTCCCACTATTAAATCCATCATCAACTAATTAATGTAACAAATAATCATTTAAAGAAACCAAAAAGACGGAAAGTAACAAAATCAAAAAAAAATCTGTAAGATGAATAAATATAACACCATCTCCGAAGATATAAAATTAACTGTGCTGTGCTGTGCGTTAAAAAAATTTAAGATGCAGAAATAAAATTTAAAAAAACCACCTCGTCTACAAGAAGAAGTGTTAAATGATTATCACGTCCCGATGATATTTACTTTAAAGTGCATGTATCGGGTGTGTGTGCATATGCATTCCAAATTTAGATTATATAGTATAAACTGTATAGAGATTTTTATTGTCGAGCGCGCTGCACTTTAAGCGATAAATTTTTTTTTTTTAGTTCGTTTATTACCACCTACGATGGTTCCAGACACTGGAAATTTTGTTTGTACTTTTTATTATTATTATTTTGGTGATGTGATGATAATTACTCATCACCGTTAATTGCTATGTTTATATAAATATGTTCATCATATAAAATGCCGATCGAACCTCAAAATTTCGTTCGACTTTACGATACGGATTTTTGTCTCAAGGACTATAATTTTATCAGTGCGATATCCACACACAAATTAAATTATATTTATTCAACGGGGGAGAGAAACATAGCGACGAGGAACAACATCATTTATATTATATATTTTTCTGACATCCAAACAATTTTTCATCTCTCTGCATAACGGAAAGGAAAACGAAAATTTTCTTTGTTTTTCTAATCGTAATAAATTTAATTTAATCAAATTCGATGTAGAACACAAGAACAGCGGCCTATATACGAGCGAGTATTCATAAAATCATCAATTAAATGTTTCGAGTTCATTTTATAGTTATTTATTTTTGTATACCAGTAGTTAGTTAGTTGTTGCGGGACTTGACTTTATCGGAAAATGAAAACGATTTGTTTAAATTAAATTTTACGATAAACGAATATGACAGAGAAAGTAAAAGCGGAATCTCAAATTTACTTTTGTATAATCGTGCATATACAACAAATTATATATAAATCAATTGTACACGAATAACTGAACAATGTACAATATATGTACAGTATATACATATATGTAATAATGATAAATGAATTCTTTATGTTAAACAGTAAACATTTCACCTCCTTCCCTATCGTTACACAGTTTTGACAAATGAAACCGAAATGCTCGATTCACACCACAAATTTTTCATTTTTGTCTTGCTTGTAAAAGATATTACGTTTACGTAATTGCCAAGCTCGACCATAAACTTTTTTTTAAATAGATATAGCGGTGTTATTTTCACGATTGAAATAATTTAACACTCACTATATTTATTATAATAAAGTATCGTTTTTATTATTTATTTATTTATAATTTTATGGACGATTGTTCGGCACTTAGTTTTCACTCTTTTAATTTTCCACGACCGTGTCTCATTTAACTTCCAAAACCCGACTAACCTCCTTTTTCGTTTCTTCGTTTCGTTTTTTGGATCGTCGATAAACATCTAGATTCGCGGGAATAATTTTGGCGAAATAGCTCTATTTAGCAAAACGAGCTATCCCTCGTAGTTAAGCGGGCCGGCGTATAAATAGTTTTGCTACGAGGAGTGCCACGAAGTGAAAAGAATCTTGAGAAGCATTCGAAGTTATCCCAGTTTTTCATCCCAGGATTTTTTTAATTATTATTTACACGAAACTATTCTATTCCATCCCAGTTTTATAATTTTATACCTCTATAAGACGATTTAAATTATAAACACAGCAACAACATATCCCATCCCAGTTTTTCTCGTTTATTTGTTGTTCATGTAAAACTAATCCATACTTGGAAAAAATGTATTGTGTTTTGGCAATAGTAATTCTGTATATTTTAAGTTCCAAATAGTAATACGCCATATTAGAAGTTTAAAATATAAGGGTAACTTATAATTAGCGCCCCAATGCCAGCCATATGTTATGATTGGTACAATCTTCCAGGTTCGATATGGCCTCATATAAATTTATTTGAAAATCGTCTATAACTTCCAAAACCTTCTTGGGCCGGAACTAGCGAATGATGTTTTGAGATGGTACGTAATTAAGTAACTGCTGACCAAGTGGCCAACACCAGCCGTATGTTCAAATTTGAGGTAAATGGTCAAGTTCCAAAATCTCAGGTGAAGTTAATTTTTATTTAACTATCTCTTAATAACTTCCTAAGCCGGAAATGATTTTTATGTTTCGAGGTGTTAATGATAAGAACAAACTATGGTAAGCTTTCCAGTGCCAGCCGTATGTTAGGATTAGCACAATCTTCCAGTTTCGATATGGCCCCATATAAATTTATATGAAAATCGTCTATAACTTCCAAGACCTTCGCCAACACAAACGAGAGAAAATGAGTTTATTTCTCAATAACGGAATCACAAGGAGCAGATGAATAGGACGGCCACTGTACACGCGCCACTGGCGCCAGCTAAAGGCTGAAAAGCGGAATGAGACTTCCTGTGAATTTGCAGCGAAATAATTGCAAAGATGAGAGCGGCCAATCGAACAAGCGGTACAATCGAAACCTTCGCCCAGGACCAGGAGCCACTCTACAAGGGCAACCAACCAGCTGGTATCCCAAACGCTCCTGGAGGTACAGTACCTACAAACGGATTGTTTCAAGCCCGGCTGAGAAAAAAGGAAGAAAAGAGGCTAAGAGGACTGGCCTGCAAACGGTGGGCGACTGCAGGAGTCAAGAAAACAGCCCGGCTGCGAAGGAAAATTACGAAAGCAGCACTGACGAATCTAACCCCAGGAAAACGTGCGATTCCGAATAATACCGTTAATAGATCAGTGACCAAAACTAGGAAGCGTGGCAAAATAAGACCTGAAGCTTTGCTAGTACGTCCAAAGGAAGGACAATCGTACACGGAAGTGATGAAACAGATCCGCAGCAAGGTCAAACCAGAACACGCAGAGGTGGAAGTAAAAACAATTTGGCTAACTAGAGCTAGGACCAAATACAAAAAACAATGATGGGCTCGGAGGGGTTCTATACGCGGTGCCCTAAGAGAGGAGTCTACTGTGCGCAGCATGAGTGCAAGAGCCATTTTAGAAGTTTGGTACCCCGATTCGACGGGATATTCCGGGGATGGAGTTCTCGAAAATAAATAGTTTTTCATGCCCAGGGACCAAACGATTGCGGTTATCGAGATACGCGGTCTCCGTGGAACATCATCAACCAAGGCAAGATAAAGGTGAGCTGAACGTACTGTCGAATACGTGAAAGGGCCGTCGCTGTACGCTGCTACAGATGTTTTGCATATGGACACAGAGGAAAGACCTGGTATTGAGACTAATACTGCGTTATCTGTAAGGACAAGGGAGCAGATGAAGTCAACCTAGACCACATGGCAGAGTTTATAGAGGCACAACAAGCGACCAAGAACCGACAATGTTGAAGGTAATCCAAGGCAACATGAACCGAAGTAAAACTGCAGACTGTCTCTTACAACAAATGGCAGCTGAAATATAATTATGATAAGCGAGCAATACTGCGACAGGAGACCTCCGCGATGGTACTCAGATCACTTGAGAACTGCGACTATTAACCTTCCAGCTCGCAAGTAAAAAGGTGCAAGTACAAACTCATGGAACAAGGCGGGGCTCCGCCTGGATTAAGAGCAAGAAATCAATGGTGGAATTCACAGTCAAGCTGGAAGCCTTGGATGACGAAATGCGGTAAATGACGGGACAGATGATGGTAAGAGGAGGTTTCAATGCGAGGGCCCACGAGTGGGGAATGCTGCATCCTGACTTCAGAGGCAAACTCATCCTGGAGATGGCAACCAGACTTGTTTTTATTCGGTAGTTCAGAAACAAGAGCCGGAAACATTGTGCGTAGATTCATTTTCACCTACCGCACCAAAAAAAATCTACAGTCTAACCTCTCTAGGTTAGAGACATACAATTGCCTCCTTAACACTCAACTTGTTCGCCAATATCGCGTTGAACTTGTGTTTTCCTGAAATTGAATTTTCACTTAATTTTCATTGTGCCAAATGTTCGCTCTATGCAGTTTGGATTAAGTGTAATTTGTCTGCTGAACTCAATTCGTTGTACTTTTTGTGTTTATTCATTATTCTAATAAAGCCGAAACAACGAGATATGCTATATGGTACATATCTCTAAATAAGCAAATACACGAATGTACCTACATACTTCTAACAGCAGAGCTCAAAAAAATCATGAAAGTGAAAAACATGAGTCAAATGTTGAATTTGACAATTGAATTTGAAATGACGAAACACCTATTTCGAGGCGCGATAAAAAGGCATCTTCTCTAATATTACCGTTGGAATGAAAAGTCCTTCGAATACAGCAAATTTGAATGGCCCTGGCTAGAAGTGCCATGCCTTATTAATATTGAAGGAAACTCGTAGGGCTTCAAAGAGATTGGAAAGGTAGAATATAATAGGGCGTACGTGAGAGGAAGAGGGGAGGAAGCGATATTGAGACGAGCGATGTCGGTCGGACCGATAATCTTTATATGGTTTTGCACTCCAAATTCAAACTTTTACAAATCATGTCATCAATTTCCAAATAAAATTCACCATTTTTCAAAATAATTTCATCCTTTTCCAAATCAAATCAAATTCACCTTTATTCAAAACATATTCATCCTTTTCCAAATCAACGACGAAATAAAACCAGCATAACCTATTTAATTTAATAAAATTATTGTATTTAAATTCTAGATTCAAAATATATAAGTAACAAGTATTTTATTTTTTAATCTTTGCAATCTGTTCTGGGTTCAAAGCACTTATAACTGCTCGCGAATCACTTTTCCTAGCTACTGTCCTAGCCTACCTTACGCAGTTTTCAGCCAAAATAACAAGTTAATAAAGAAAATTAATCTTTACTGCATAACCAAAATGTCCGATGTTTCATTCAAACTACCTGCGTGTTGGCAATCTCATCTGGATGTGAAGCTGGTATCCGCCTATCGGCTAGAAACACAAAAGTTTCATAGTAATTCTGCTTTTTGAGTGCAATCTATAGTTTCGAAGTAATTAAAATGAACTCAGCGGTTTTTGATTACAGTAGAATGTTGGCTGGCCACTGCGCAAGGTAGTACGTGAATAGCGAGCCGCGAAAGAGTTGGAAGCGCTTCTTCTCCAGAAAAGATTGCAAAGATTAAAAAACAAAATACTTGTTATATATTTTGAATCTGGAATTTAAATACAATAAATTTATATAATTAAATAGATTATGCTGGTTCTCCGGTTGAATTTCGTCTCCCGTTGAATTTCATTTGGAAATGAATGAATATGATTTGGATAAAGGTGAATTTGATTTGAACAAAGGTGAATTTGATTTAAAAAAGATGAATTTGATTTGGAAAAGGATGAATATGTTTTGAATAAAGGTGAATTTTATTTGGGTAAAGTTTGATTTGATTTGGAAAAGGATGAAATTATTTTGGAAAATTATTTTGTGAATTTTATTTGGAAATTGATGAACATGATTTGTAAAAGGTTGAATTTGGACTGCAAAACCTATTTATATAATTCTTCTGTATGTGTGTTTGTAATTGATCTCCTCCTAAACGGCTGAACCGATTTTAATGAAATTTTGGGTGTGTTTGAGTGGGTCCCTCTGAATGGTTTAGATTCACAATTGGACCCGGTAGGTGGCACTGCAATCGGGTTCTAGGACATTTTTTTTGTATTTTTCACATATCAGAAAATATAACCCCAAAATTTCACCACCAGCCCCCCCCCTCACCCAATATTGTATAAGATGAAAAAAAAAACGTAGTGAATTTTGACGTACGCATCAATAGATGTGTAAACCACTTGCGTCGTAGATTGGCGCTGTTTTGATATTTCAATTTAGGTTTCCTGTGTATCGATTCTCCACGTATCATATTGCATATTGAATGTATTATTCATCGCGACACATATTGAAATAACGTTTTAGATCATAAATGATGTGTACTTAAACACTTAAATTGAAAAAAATGTGTAAGGTACAATGATGAAGTGAATACCGTATATGATCTTCAATTATATATACATGCGCATTCAATGCCAATCAATCTAACCTACACTTCTGAATCGCATTTGGACCGCTGATCAAGATCCCAATATTTGGTTTTTTTGCCACAAATATATAACGAGGCATTAAAATAGATTGAAGATCGGATATGCCACTGATTCATTGCGGTATGCCACTGTCTAACCCTCCAGCAACAGACATTTTTTACAGCGATGTTCAACGTGAACAACAGAAGCGGATTCTTTTTTTTTTGACGCACTAGGCGTCACTGGCAAAACATTCCTCACCTGATGATACTTGCGCGTATTCGATTACAAAATAATATGGCGAATAACAAAAATATCCTCCTCGATAAAAGGTCATGTACATTTCAAATATTGCATTATTAGCCAATTGTTGACATTTCCAAAAACAGCCCTCGATTATGCTGTAATATAGATGTAAGTTCAAGGTTCAAATTAGTCAAAAGCAAGCAGCTAAATTGTTCGAACAAGTCATATATAAAGCAAAATATAAAATAGGTTCATGTACGATGGAACGTATAAGAATAACAAAAGGTTAAAATAAAACAATTTCCCACGGGCGTCCAAGCAAATCAAATTGAGCCCAAAAACTCCATTAAGAGATTCCACTAAATATTGTTGTCGGTTAGAATTTTTTCTCTTTTTTCAATTACCATTTTTGACAGTTTGATGATGATACTGTGGATTTTCCATTTTAAATTAAATTACACTTCGTCATCGCCCGTTTCCTTTTGTTTGATATACATAATATACACGCATACGAGAGGCGCGAGATCTCATGTGCAATACGATACTTAAGATGCTGCAAAAAAAAACAGTAAAACTTAATTTAGTGCTACATTAATGGATATATGCAATTTTGCAGCTCACATATACAGATCGAAAACGCCATGAACATGAATATAAATTACTGGAATGAGTATTGTTATCTCTATGCTGATTTCTTTAACAACGTTTTGTGTTTTGGCTTTGTCTTTGGCGCGTACAGTTAAAAAGGCACACAATAAATCTTCTGTAGATCAATCTTGTGCAGATCAAATTAAAAAAATTTTACGATCCCGCGGATTTTTTTTTTTTTATTTAATGTTTTTTTATTTGAATTTTATCATGGAATGGTGCGCATATATTAACTCGAAAACATGCTAGTATAACACGTCGATTAGGTAATAAAATCCATTAATTTATATTAATTTAATTGCATTAATTGTGTTTTGTGGAATAAAACATTAAAAAATTTAATTGAGTGCTATGCAAAAATTCAGCTTCATTTTATGGGCGGCAACGCAGGTGTTCTTACTCGGAGTTAATCGTAAAAGACATTCTCTCAAAAAGGTCACTGCAACACCAAAATAAACAGAAGAATTCTTAGAAGTGCTACTGAAATATTTTTGTAGCTACAAACCATTATCATAACGAATATAAGAAGATGGGTGATGTGTTTGTTGCTTAACACTAATGAAATTGAATGACCTGGGTAATGTGTGAAGTAATAAAATTTAATACTGTTTAAGATGCGACTTGTGAAGATTCTAGATTTCAAAAAGAATAAAAGTGATGAGAATTTTGTTTTATACAGCAATTCTGTGTTTTGTTGCGGTCGCAAGGTTGATTTATTGTTATGTCCGTTTCTTGCAAATGTCTCGTCGTTCGTCAAGGTTACTCTTTGATTTAATTTGAAGACGACGATTATATACGATAGTATATTCGCGAGGTAATATACCACAATAATGGTTAATTTAGTTAGCAAATAAAAAAACACCAAACTTACGTGTTGCAACTTTGCGAGATCATTCGCCATGATAAACAAGCGCACACAAGGTATAAATAGTGAAACTTACTCCACGTTTTCTTCACCTGCACTACCATTCTTATATTCAGTTGAAGAAAATATTATCATCTCGTTCATTATTTGATTCATTTAGTGTGTATTATGCTAAAAAACACATTTTTTTTGTAAAATTCGACATAGGTTCCTTACAGAGTAACACATTTATTCCAACGGTTCTCTAACATTTCAATGCCTTTTCTATAGAACGATTTATCTCTAGTTCCAAAATAGGTGTTGGTTTCAGCTATGCTATGACTTCAGCATTTGATGCAAATTTCTTTCCCTGGAACATTTTTTGAGCTCTGCCAACAGATAGTAGTCGCTGGAAGCCAGATCAGGAGAATAAGGCGGATGGAGAAGTAATTCGAATTCAAGTCGTGTAATTTTAATATCGTACCCCACGACATATAACACGGTGCATTGTCTTGGTGAAAGCGCATTTTTATCTTTTTCACTAAGAGAGGTTTTTTCGTAATTTCTTCCATCAAACGCACCAATAACGCCTGAAATATTCGCTGTTGATTGTCTTTCCTTTCTCAAGATAGTCGACGAATAAATTACCTTGCGCATCCAAAACCCTGTTTATTATGGTTAAACAGCGCTCTGAATCACCGATACGTTGCTGTGAGCAAGCGCGGCACCCACTTTTTACACAGTTTTATCATAAACAAACGTCAATGCAAAATAGTGTATATATTGTTCTGATACCATTAAAGTTTCAGCTATCTTTGGCAACTTCGCTTTACGGTTTTCCAAACCCACTTTGTGCATATCGTTTGAAGGTTGATATTTTCTAAAAAATCATATCATAATTTTTTATTAGGTGTGCCTTGTATGTATAAGTCTCGGGACATATTGACCTTATTAAAATTAGCCGAAAGTTTCCAGCCGAAAGATTAAAAATCGATAATGCAGATAGTGTCTTCGATTTCTCAGCCGAAAGTGTATAAATACTACGTCATCGTTGATCAACACTCTTCAGCCGAAAGTTATCAGCCGGAAAATTTATTTCAACAGTACCTCAACAAAAAACAATTTGAATGTATTATTATGCGAGGTTTGTTGTAAAACCTAATTCTAATTAAACTTGTGAAATACAAATGTTTAATTCAATCATTCATAATTTAAAAAGCAATGTTGCTAAAATTGCTTCAAATGAATATAAATTATGGTGAAGATGCCACTATTTCCATTTGATATATCATAATGTTGGTTAACTTCGGCCTAATTGTGGAAAAATTCTGAAGGGGATACAGGGGTGTAATTAATTTAGGAATATTTCGCTAATTCAATATATCGAAAATGCACTGAATGACATGTCATTCTTGGTTTAAATGCCGTGTCATTGATGTCACTATGGTCATTGAATAGGCCACTATGTTAGTCCACTCCGGCCTAATTGTGGAGACATTCTGAAGGGGATCCTGGGGTGTATTTTTAGCAAAATTTCGCTATTTCAATATATCGAAAATGCATTGAATGGCATGTCGTTCTAGGTTAACATGCCGCGTCATTGATGCCACTATGGTCATTAGATAGGCCACTATGTTGGTCAACTTCGGCCTTATTGTGGAGAAATTCTGAAGAGGGTACAGAGGTGTAATTATTTTAGCAAAATTTCGCTAATTCAATATATCGAAAATGCATTGAATGCCATGTCGTTCTAGGTTAACATGCCGTGTCATTGATGCCACTATGGCCATTAGATAGGTCACTATGTTAGTCAACTTCGGTCTAATTGTGGAGAAATTCTGAAAGGGATATAGGGGTGTATTTTAGCAAAATTTCGTTATTTCAATATATCGACAATGGATGTATGACCTGTCATTCTAGGTTAACATGCCGTGTCATTGATGCCACTATGATCATTTGATAGGCCTCTATGTTAGTCAACTTCGGCCTAATTGTGGAGAAATTCCGAAGGGGATAGAGGGGTGGAATTATTTTAGCAAATAATAATTAATTAGAATTAGGTTTTACAACAAACCTCGCATAATAATACATTCAAATTGTTTTTGTTGATGTATTGTTGAAATAAATTTTCCGGCTGATAACTTTCGGCTGAAGAGTGTTGATCAACGATGACGTAGAATTTATACACTTTCGGCTGAGAAAGCGAAGACACTATCTGCATTATCGATTTTTTATCTTTCGGCTGGAAACTTTCGACTAACTTTAACAGTGACATATTACCGTATTGGACACAAACCTGATTCAAATACAAACAGTTTAAATTGAAATTAACATAAAATTTTTTAGCCCCATGTATTATTGCCTATCGAAAAAAAGCGCTATTAAATGTTTTTGATGATTGCCTTATAATCAGTAAAAATCAAATCAGATGCAGGAGGAACTTCAATTTGGAAAAAGAAAATTATGTTATGTCCAAAATAAAAATATTTCCTTCAATTTAAAATTTGCACAAATCTTTAAAATGTTCACGATTAATCTAAAAACATTAATGCGGAAAAAACCATATTTCCTTGAAAATAAATGGCCTTATTTTCATAAATTTTTTAAATGCGTCTATCGGTTTTCGAGGAGGAGCAAAGGTAGTATTATTCCATTAAGGACATGCGGCAAAGACAAAATTTTTCAATCCAAGAAACCAGCAAACTTGGAATTTCCACTTCATACAACGTCAATCATTTTCCGCGTCAACGGCGGAACAGTTTTCCATAATACAAGAAATAAGTTACAAATGGTTGAACGAGCAAAAGATTGCCCGGGTGTTTTGGCGGCAATGTTTGTAAAAGCTTTAGAAATAAGTGCTCCCCAAAATTTGCAGCAAATTCACCTTTTGCGAGGTACTTCAATCCTTTAGATTTTTTTAGTGATGTAGTTCAGGTAATCTTTATTAGATATTATTGGCAAAACGGTTAGTTTGATACACTCGTGATTTGTAGCGTTTGCCTGGGTTGGTGGTAAGGATAGGTGTGGTAACGAGCTCTGGCGTCAAAATATGATGAACGCGTGATGAATTACATAAGCGATACCAAATTCCAGTTCAGTCGATCTATTTAACCTTCCAGTAAAAATTTGATTGTTGCCCGGCTTGACAATGAAATTTTCAATTTTTGATCGTCTTCTCCTGCTTTCTTCCATCCTTATCCGAATGTAATTTCCCTTCTTATTATGCGTCATCAGATTAATATCGATTAAGCATCACTTAACCCATTTATTACCATTGTACCCGCATGAGTACAGAAAATTTATAAAATCAATAGTGCTCCTAACGGTTAGTATTTATTGTTTTTTTAAATTTTGTTGCTAATATTCCTTTGTCTCTCTCTTGACTACAGGATTTTGTCATTTTTTAGATATTACACGTATAACGGTAAATTCCCGATCTATTTTTGTAATACATTGTTTTTAATTTTTTGTTATTTCAGTAGTTCAATTCATTTCGGGAGTATTACATAAATGTGTTTGCGTATAATTTATTAAATTTGTCTGTAAATTACTAAAATATAATAGTGTTAGTGAAATAAATTACAATGTAATCATAATATTCGGAAATCATCGATGTATGTATGTCTAAAGTAGTCTGTACTCGCTTGAGTACACTGGTAATATGAATATAAAAAATTGCATTAATTTTTTTATTTACTAGAATGGATTTCCCCTCAATTCCAACTACCTCTTTTTATGGAAAGCAATTTCGAAACTTAGCAGATGCTGTGAAATCGATATTGTGATTATCCCACCTGATGTAGACTGCAACACTGATGTGGATGAGATTGACGACGAAAACATTGATACGGACCAACTACCAGATGAGGTTCCTGGAAATATTGAATTATTTTTCAGTGAAGATCAATACGACAGCGAGGACGACATTCCATTAGCAGAAGTTAGAAAACGGATGCGGCCTGGTTCTCCAGGTGCAGTACCAAAACTTCCACAATTTTCAAGTATAATCAATGATATGTCTATGAGTACTACAAATAACTTTACCGGAAAGTTACAAAATATGATTGAGCATGTTGATGGGAAATCTCCTGTTGAAGTATTTGAGGTACTTTTTGATGATGAAGTTGTGAAGCTTATTTTGGAACAAACCCGGTTATATGCTGCACAAAAAAATAATTATGGTTTTGTCATCGAAGAAGCCGATCTAAAGATTTTTATGGGTATAATGTTTTTTAGTGGATACCACATGCCTCGAGAGAGAATGTATTGGATGATGGCTGAGGATACACGAATGCCGATCGTAGCTAATAATATGTCTAAAAATAGATTTTTAGACATAAAAAGACACATTCATTTAGTTGACAACATCCAAATAAACACTCGGGACAAAATGGCTAAAGTTCGACCTCTAATGAACAAATTATGCCAAAACTTTCAGCAATGGGGTTACATGCATGAAAAATTGTCAATCGATGAGGCAATGATTAAGTATTTTGGAAGCCATTCGTCAAAACAATTTATTAGAGGAAAACCTATACGATTTGGATTTAAAAATTGGATTTTTGGACGAGCAGCTGCGGTTATTTATATAGCTTTGATACGTATTGTGGTGCTAAAAATGTAGAACCTTCCATCAAAAAAACATTACCATTGGGATCAAGACTTGTCATTGATCTGCTGGAAACTGTCCAACATCCAACGGATCATATCATATATTGCGATAATTACTTCACCTCACATGATCTTTTCTCACTTTTGAGAACAAAAGGGTTTAGAGCTACTTGTACAACTAGAGATAATCGCATCAAAAAATGTCCTCTGAAGTCAAGCAAAGACCTGAAACGAGAAAGCCGGGGATATTTCGAGTATAAATATGACTCGAGCAATGGTCTGATTTTTGTTAAATGGAATGATAACAGTGTCGTTACCGTTTGTTCAAATTTTGACACAATTGAACCATTATATTCAGTCAAGCGTTGGTCAGCTGTCGAAAAAAAAAGATTAATATACAACAACCTAAAATGATTGCAGATTATAATCTAGGTATGGGTGGCGTTGATTTGCACGATCAGGCCGTCAATACATATACAATTAAAATTCGAGGCAAGAAATGGTGGTGGCCGATTTTCACATTCATGCTGAATTCAACTCTGGTGAATGCTTGGAAGCTTTACAAAGTAGCCACGAATTCTAGCGACGATTTGCTCTCGTTTCAACGAGCTATAGCTAGACCTTATTTGAGAAACTGTACCGTCAAAAAGAATTCAAAACTATCAGTTCTGCCAAGTGTTGCTGCCCCGTCCGGGGCCCATTTCCCAAAGCGTATAGAGAAACCGCGACGATGTCGAGAATGTCATCAAAGAATAAGATGGATCTGCGAACTCTGTGACATTGCGTTGTGCGTAGAACGATTGCTGTAAAAAAGCTCACTCTAAAAATTTGTAGTTCAGTTTTTACCATTGTACTCGTTTGGGTACAGCTTTTTTAAAGTGCTTTCAACTATTTTTATTGAATTATAACTATTTATTTTTCTTTTAATGCTTCTAAATGAATGAAAATACAAAAAAAAAATTATAAATTTCCTTTTCTAAATAAGGGTGGTTTTAAATGGGTTTTAATAAACAAATTTTATTAAAAACTTGTTTTTTTATATCGCAAACATTTTTGCGAAATAAAAAAACAAGTGTTTAATAAAATGTGTTTATCAAGTGTAAGTGTGTTTCGCCATGTGCCTTCGCCAAATAATGTAAAAAGTACAAAAACAATTAATCATCGCTTAATCATCGAAGGGGTGAATATGTTATGGCCAGCACCCGACTCTGACACCCTATATACATATGGTAGATCTCTAATACATCACTCTTGATTTCTAAAGCAAAAAATTAAACTTACCGGATTTTTGTCAATGCAACTTTTCAACTTTGTCGCAAAAATTGAAAAACCATCATTTGAAGCGGCGACTTCCGGTATACACAGATTTCCACCAAATTTCTTTGTTTTAAATTACAATCTGTTTGTTTTTAATCATTTTCTCGCAAATGATCTATACGTTTAAAAATATTTACAAAACATGAAAAAGCTTCTATGATAGCTGCCACTTCCGGTGGACCTGCTTTTTCCAGTCCCACATTTCTGTTGTATGCGTATGTGGTGTCGCGCAGCTTAAATGCCTACAGCTTCCCTACAACCCAGCCAAATTGACTGATCGAAATCAAACTTTAAATATTAAACTTTTCTCATAATCATCTCATTGGCGAAAATCGGTCCACCGGAAGTGGCAGCCTTCGTACGAGCTTTTTGTTGTTTGTAAATATTTAGAAAAGTATATCATTTGAAAATGAAAAATAGTTTGGACTTGGTGGGAAGTAAACTTGAAATACGTCCGGGCCGTTAAGGGTTAAAAATAAACAGATTGTAAATTAAATGTCAACAAAATTAGATCAAATTATTTTAAAATTTCATACTTGAACATTTGTCATTAATTGGAAGAGCCTTGCGAAATTTGGTAGAAATCAGTGTGCCGGACGTAGCTGATTCAATGAGAGGTTTTCCAATTTTTGCAATGTTCATCACCCTAGGGTACCCTCAGAGGCCTCCGGCTGTCTCTGTGTACACCTACGTAATACCTAGGTAGTAGCGTTCACGTCGCGGATGGCTGGTACTGCTTCGACAGTACCAAAGTATGTAACCTGGAGCACTATTCTGGCTTTCCCTGGGAATAGGAAATTGGGAAAAATATTTTCATAGCATTTTTGTCTAAATTTTATTTTTCTGGCCTACTGAAGGAATAAGTTTGGTGTAAGTATTTTCGAAACAAAGTTAAATGGGAAAAAATTTTCCTTATAGAAATTTTGTGGAACAGGGCCGACATGTTTTAACTATCACTTTTTTCTCTTCGACGAAAAAACCGACCTACTTTGATGAAAATGTAAAAATTTACATGAGACAAAAAATATTTTTACTTCTAAAATACCGTTATTCTATCGAAAATATATCGAAACGAAAAATGTGATAGTTGCAACATGCCGGCACAGATGTTTCACAATTAACTTATTTTGAAAATTTTTGCACTTAACTTATTCCTTCAGTAGGCCAGAAAAATACATTTTGGGTAAAAATGCTAAGAAAATATTTTTCCCAATGCCCTATTCCCAAGGAAAGCTAGAATAGTGCCACTGGTAGGGGTTGAGGGATAAACGTCGATAACGAAAGGTAAAGCGGGTTTGATCCACCACTCGCCAGTTGTGTTCGCGCAATCGCATGCATCGGCGTCGAATTCTCCTTTTGACTCTCCCTTCCTCGTTCTGTGATACAGGACTCGATCTTAAAATTCCATTCCCACCTTAAAGACTCGTTTATTGATAAACAAATAAAGTCGCTATTATACCAATCTGTTGTTGCCGTAGATTTTGCTTGGATGCAATTTTCTTAAGTGTCCAACAGATCATAAAACAATAAAATTGTTAATTTTTATTTCTATGATCAAAAAAACCAAATGAGCACCCATCATAAATGAAGTCGTTGTGCAGCATACATCTAGGCGAGAAAAATAAATAATATCGCAAAAAGCTTTCCACGATCATAGGCTAATTGGGGTGAGATGTCGTTGAGAAGGTATTTCGGAAATGGAAGTTGAAGTTTTCGAAATGTGAAATTTTGATGGTGGAAGGAAAGACGGAAAAGAAGAGGGGACGAGATGACAATCATAATTTGTTCGCCAAGTCGGGCGGATCGTAAGATTGAAAAATTAATAGCTAAAAGTTTTTTGAGTGTCTGAGTAATAAACGAATAAGAATAATATTTTGTAAGAATTCGTATATAATGAAATAAAAATTTGTAAAACGAGTGGGAAAATAAAACTTTGTTGTTGGCATCATGAGATGTTGCCTGTTATAATTTGTTTGGCCTACTGTGTGGAATCAAAGTGCGTAAACCAAAGGTTGAGTCAAAGACAAGTTGCATGGACATTTTGGGTAAAACCCATTGTGCTCTTTCTTCAATTTTGGTTGTTCGTCGAGTTTGCAATCGTCGTATGTGATTTTGATTGTCGCACTGTTAGTGAAGTGAACACTTGAGGAATTTTTCTGGTGTAGTGCGCGTTATCAAGGCCATAAAGAAACACACGCTGATGCCGAGTAGCCGAATCAACGGGGAATCGATGGGGGCGGCATAGCAAAAAACGAAAACCTCAACACTCACCAGAATTGGTAGAAACATTACCATAAACTGAAAAAGAGGTTTCTAAAAGAAACCACTTTACATCAAGTAACAACTAGCTCTATAATACTAACATTCTTTACAAGAGGAACGTTTAATTCACTTAGGTTAACGGTGAAGTTCCAAAATCCTGGAACTGAGGAAGCCAAGCGGGAAGTTGTTTATCGAACATCCACGAAGTGGAATCCGCTAAACGTATTCGAACTATCGTTGTACTATAAAATGCACAAATTAATGGCAACTACCAACCTTCACTTGAAGACTCGCGTGTTGGGTGCAGAACCTCTAACAGGTGCAAGGAGCTAGAACAATCAAAAGGTCCATCCTGCACCCAATTAACACTAAACGTAAATAAACATAAAAATAAAAGAGTTTCAATAGCGGTGGATTGGCTCTAAGGGAGAAATACTGAACTAACTTTACATAATACATTGCTACATTGTGTACAAGTGATGTTAAGATGCGGATGTCAGACAACAGATGGTGCACTAATGCAGTTTGTGCTATAAAAATTTGACACTATGCCATTTTGCTGCGTCATCAACAAGTGTCAGACGTGCACGTGTGTTAAATTAGAAAAGTGTCGCATGGTGTTGTATTCTTGTGTTCACGTGTACAAAGTCATAATATGTGGATTAGTTAATGGACCGTGGTATACATTAGCAAGCATGCGAGGAAGCTGTCAATGCGAGATATGTCATTTCTATGTTGGATGACACAAACCTAGTAAAATGGTTGCGAAGGAAGAAACCACTTGATCAACTAGATCCAATCTGGGACGTTTAAAAATGTATTAAACCTGAAAAGGGTTAGGCTAACCAACGGGTTAAAACTCTCGAAGTTAATTGCGAATCTATATGCAGTTTAATACGATAAACAACCACTGAAAGTGCTACTCAGACACTCGTGTTGCAGTAGGTAGCCAGATAGTTTTACATACCATGTAAAATTGAACATTAGCGTGCTCAATACGTTAATACGACTACCAAAATTCAAACCTGCGAGAGAAACAGGTAGCCGAATTTCAAGATGTGTACACTAAGAAAAATTTTGGTTTATAAAATTATAAAACGAAGTTTTTAATTTCTAAAAGTTATACATTTTTTTGAATTTAAAAAGTATTATGTTTTAATTAAATAAGATTTTTACAAACTAATAAATAGTTTTTTGTTATTTTAATAACATATTTTGTAAAATGATTTATAAAATACTTTTTAAATTTAAAAAGTTTATTTATTTAAACAAAATAATTTATTTCAAAAGAAGAGTTATACCATTGAAAAATGTTTAAATTTATTGTTTTTGCCAGAAATCCCATTGTTTTATTTTTCATTTCGTCTATTTTATTTTTATTTTAAAGTTTTTATGATAGAATGAGCAAATTCTTATAATCGTGACCTGTAGAATGGCTGAAACGCCTGATATCATGTCTTTTAATGGGACACACTAGTCGAACGATTCTTTGGGTCTACATAACGAGTCAATCTTTATCGGACAGATTTCTTAATTGAAAGATGTTGCAACAATCCTTTTGTAAAGTACTCGTAATTTGTATCGCCGACCCCTGTGTGCAACAAATTTCTTAATTGAAACTTCTTGAAAAAAAATGTTGTATAATAAAGCGAAAATTTGCCAGCGGAAAACAAGTGGTTTCGCTACTACCCACAAATGGCAGCATTATCACAAAAGAGAATTATGGTGTTATTCTAAAGCATGTGGAAATTTTTTATTCATTTTGCACCTCTTTTTACCAAATAAAATATTTCAGCGGAATTAAATATGAAAAGTATTCCATAAAATGACAAACGGATTGATCTTCGAAGTAGCTTTCTTCATCATTGTTTAACGAATTACGATGAAATTTGGTTAGTAGTATTGGTTAAGGACTCAAAAGTGAGTTTTGGACAGAGTTCTGAGATCTGTTCATGCTGGACTAAACTTGATCATTTCATTACCAGTCCTTATGAAATTGGGCTTCTAGATTGATTTTGGATTGACACGAATGGATTTTGAGTGGGCGAGAAATCGGCTAATTTTTAATTAATAATCGAAAAATGTGCATCGCAAGTCTGTATTGTAATTCTAATATGTATTTTGAACACGATGAAATGAATAATTTTTAGGCGCTTCTCGTCTCCTTTTTTTACAAGTGAATATAAATATAGTTGTGTAAGGTTGTGTTTGAATTTTGGATTAGAAAGTTACAAATCGAATAAGAAAATTACAGGAGATTATCGTTTAGAATTCTCCAAGTAACATATTGATTTTCAGATTGTTGGTCGGTTTTTTTTCTGATAGCTTAGGCAATGCTGAGATTAAATGGAATATTTCAGGAAATGTTTTAGTTAGAAAGATAGACGACATGTGTTTCCAGCAGGATGGGGTCACGTGCCACACAGCAAACGCGACGATGGACATTCTGCATGAACAGTAGGGTTATTTCTCGCGGAGGTGACGTGAATTGGCAACAAATATCGTACAATTTGATCTCGCTAGATTTTTTTTGTATGGATTCCTCATGTCGCAAGTCTATAAGCGAATAAGCCGCAATCGACCGATACCCTTAAAGCCAATATAACCAATAACATCGGTCAAATTCAGCCGGATCTATGCGGCAGTTGCTGAAAATTGGAGCACTCGTACCCGCGCCACCATGAGAACCCGTCCTTCGGCTGTGGGCACACAGGGGGCTTCGGCTGTAGCTGTGTGCATCTCGGCTACTCCTGGTAGGCGCGTCCAAGTCGCGGGGAATGAGCACTGCTTGAGGTGGCTAAGTTCTGCCAGAGACCTAGTGTTGGGAGGTATAACATGACCAATTAAAGCAATGGATAGAAAAAGGATAAAATACCCTAGGTTGTACACCAACTACCCAGTTGGTTAATGCACCCTCTAACGAGACTGGCTCAATGGATTCTGGGGTGAGCCAATCATTGCTATACCCATTCCTAAGAAGTTCAAAGTTGTCAAGATTACCAACTAGACAAACTAACTCAGAAAATCAGCAGAAAAATGAAAACGCTAAACTCTGTCGGAAACTAAGTGACTTAGAAACACTTATAACCCAACTAAGAAGCGAAGTTAACAAACTCAAAAAGGAAAATGAAGAATTAAAGAAGCCCAAAGAAATGGAAATGGAGATTTATGATAACCCTCTAACCAGTTATAACGAAACAAGTATGTACATACACTAGTTATAACACCGAGTTCCATACTGATGAGGAGGAACTTGCGAGGGAAACAGATTGGGTACTGAACAGGAACAGGAAAAAAGGCCTACCAAAAAACGAAGAGCGGAATGCTCACTTGAAGTTGGAGAACAATCGCAAGCTATTGTAACTGGTACTACTAAAACTAATCCAGCACATCACCAACAATAACAACAACAAGAAAATCAACAACAAAGGTTACACCTAAAGAAAAGGCTCCTTCGCCAATTAATGTATTATACAAAATGCATAAACTGTAAAGGGCATCATCCTGCGAATTACAGAGAATGTGAAGTAGCCAAAGAACTTCAAAGATCATTTATTAAAATACGTGATTAAGAATGTTGCCGTGCTATTCACCCAGGAGGAAACGCGAGGGAAGGATCATCAGTAATAGTGAAAAAGAATATCAAACACTATGAAGAACCTGGTATCGAAGAAGAAAGTATGCAAGATAAAACGGTTAAAGTCAAAACTAGTGAAAATAATGAATACAGTATTTCCTCTATCTACTGCCCTCCACGCTATAATCTAAACAAAGAAGATTATAACAGACTCATCGCTATAGGGACCAATTTTACTATTGGTGGTGATTTTAATGCAAAACACACCTATTGGGGATCAAGCCTTACAACCCGTAAAGGAAAAGAGCTTTTTGAAGCAGGCCGGGTAAACAATTGCGAGTTCCATTCTGGAGGTAAATCAACATATTGGCCTGCTGATATAAATAAAATACCAGATCTCATTGATTTCTATGTAACGAAAGGGATTACCGAGGACTACATGTGCCTCGAAAATAGCGAGGGGATATATTCTGAAAATTCACCTGTTATCATGACACTCAGCACAATGATAATTAACAAGGATAACTTACCTAAGCTAATAAATAATAAAACTGCCTGGGATCTATTCCAAGAACTAATGGAAGAGCAAATAGACCTTCAAATGCCAATTAAAACAACGATACAATTGGAAGACGAACTAGAGGTACTTAACAAAACTATTCAACAAGTAACATATGGTAAACTTCTCCTACTCCAAAATTACCCTCTTGAAGTCAGGGAATTAGTTAGAGAGAAACGAAAGGCACGAAAGACCTGGCAAAGGACACGTGCACCGGAAAACAAAAAAATCCTCAATTATCTGTGCAATAAACAAAGGAATTCTTGGACAAAGAAATAGCGCATTAGCCTAAACGGAGCAAAATCGGTTCACGTAAACTTCAGAAACCAGAAAGTTAACTGGATTCCAGTGGAACTCAATTCAAGGCAGGTTCTAAATATAAATACAGCCAAATACCTCGGCATGACTCTCAATTGCAAGCTTAGAACAAATTCTGAGCTTACAATACACAATAAATTGCTCTTATATCAGCAACTACTTAAACCAGTATAGACCCATGGTATTCAACTTTGGGGTTGTACCAAGAAAACAAATATACAAATGATACAATGCTTTCGAAATAAAGTGCTGCGTGGCATTGTCAACGCACCGTGGTACATCAGAAATGATAAACTACATAGGGACTTAAACATGTGGAATATGTCAGTAAAGAAATAAAAAATCATACAAAGAAACACATTCAGCGGATATCTAGGGACAAAAATGCAGACATACGAAGTTTGTTGGACACCACCAATGCAGTAAGAAGACTTCAAAGGCAGAAACCTTTAGAACTGGGCAGTTGTATTTAATCAGGACAGAGAAATAAAATAAATTATGTAAATTCAAACGGGAGTAACCATTGGGTTACTGTCCGCGTCAAATGTGAATATTTATTTAAGAAAGATAAGTCACTAAATGATTTGTAAATCAGTTGTAATATAAATTATAAATAAAAAAAAACATGAGAACCCGCGGCGGACATTTGAACGATGTTATATTCCATAGATAAGAATTTCGTTAATACCTCACACACAGCTTGGTTCATTCCATTTCACAAATACGAGTCTTATTGGGAAACCCTTTACATTTGATAAAGCTTTACAACTACAACGAGAATTACACAGTATTCTATAGCGTCAGCCGGTTTTGAGTTACGGAAGTACGCTTGTAACGATCCGAATTTATTAGAGAATATTCCACCAGAACAAAGTTCTGGGCGAGGTTTCCAGAGCAATTATCATTAATCGAAAATTTCGAGATACCCCGTTTTGTGTTCTCCAATAAATTTAATTTCGTCCAGCTTTATGGATTTTCGGACGCACGTCTTTTACTTTGTGCCAAATTTCGGTCGCACCCATAAAACCTGCCTCTTTGTCAAGGCTTGAGTTATGCGGTGCTAAATTGTCAGCCAATGTATTACATCGTGTCACTCCAGATGTAAAATATAACTTCGAACACTCATCAAATTGAGTCACGTTTGTGTCTAATCGTGTAACAACTAGTCAGCGATTAACTGAAAAATATGCATGGAATCATGTAAATATACAAAACATAATCCAGCCGATGTGGTATCTCGAGATATTTTGGCTAAAAAATTATTAAAAGACAATAGCTGGTTTGATGGACCGGATTTTTAACTGGCTCTACCGCGTACTGGCCAAAACAACATAAACAGGTTGATATCAGAAAAGTACCAGAAATAAGAAAGAATAATACGTGGTTCTTGCTTCATCAAACTCAGAACTTTCTAGAGCTGTGAAGCTGATGGTTCGATCCGATCAATCAGCATTTGAATAACAATAGTTATTGAAGGAATAAATCGGGTTGGAGGGCATCTTCAAGAATCTAATTTGCCGTACAATCAAATGCACCCGATATTATAGCAAAAAGTAGCCTATTTATATTTTGGCTTATCGAATGTTTGCACAATAAGAATTTTCACGTAGGACCTCAGGCACTTCTAGCTGTAATACTGGATTATTAACAATACTGGAGTTTTAATGGATGAGACATCGAGGGTCCTTTTCTTTGTAGGCAGATAATGAGGAATCTACCGTCGCGCCGAGTTCAACGTCCAGCTAAGGCATTTGAAGTTAGTCAGAAAAATGTAATCCCATGGGTTTGTTACGGCGCTAAAAAGATTCGTCAGGCGACTAGCTTTACGTTCAACTGTGTAGTACAATGACGCTTCAAATTTCGTTGATGGAATGTCACAAATACCACCTCGATCGCCGAATTTTGGTGGCCTTTGGAAATTCGCTGTCAAGTTAGCAAAACATCAAATGAACCGAATGCAGAATAATTCATCGCAGCACTTATGAGGAGTTTAGTGCGATTTTAGCAGTTATGAATTCAAGGCCTCCAACATTTTTGATCGATGAAGCACTTACGGCGCCAATAGAACCTGACTTGTCTCCACTTGTCTCCACGTCCATCGCCTTAGTCACTATCCACTGATTAGGAGCAATGAGCAAGAATTTTGGGAGCGTTGGTCAAAGGAATATATTGGCCATTTATTTAGTGACGCTTATTTCCATTCTCGTGTCGGACAAATACACCGTATCTCCGGTTTGAGCAGGTACACCACCTTAAATGTTAAAGTGTGAAAGTATTCGAGCGCTTAGAGTAAATGGCATACAGATCAAACTAATTTCCGGCTGGCGATAAATTTAATGGTCATTAATTAGAAAACTGTCTTGCAAACCGCATTAAAATCAGACAAATACAACAATAAAAAAAATATATTTAATGTGCAATCAAATAAAGCAGAACTACAAAAGTCGCATCTTAAAGGCAATTAAATTTTATTACTTACTTCACACATTATGCAGGTAAGTCAATTTAAAATATGATATGATATTACAGTAGGACAGTAGCTATCCTTCGAAAGGTATCTGGTACCGAGCTATTTCGTTGTAGCTGTCACTAACTTAAATTATTAACATAATAGATTTACATCCAGTGGGTTGCTAATAAACCTCTACTACACTAAACAATATAATCACCATAAATCCTCATTAAAATTGGAAAATCCCCAGATGTGATCCCAAATTATCATTTCAATTAAAAAATATATATATCTCAATTTGCATACCCACACACACACAAATAGATACATTAAATAAATAAATATTTTGGCAATAAACCCAATAAAATACATTATGCAGACATCTCATCCTTCTTCATATATCCGGGTACACAAAAATTTCAACAAAAACATTATAATTCCACTTGTTGGTTGGTCAATAGAGTCAACACAATGTTGATATAATATCGATGGGTATGGTGGACATAATTTTGAAATTGGTCAATGGAGAGCACCACTTGATAGTCGCATATATAGTACGGACTGTTATATTGATTTTTTTTATTTTAATATGTTGATATTTTTCGATATAAAAATTTAAATAAATTAAATAAATAAACAATATCGATATTACCAAAAAAATATTATAAATTTTTGTTTGTTTTAATTAAAAATGTTTATATTACCATAAAACTAATGAGTTTCGGCTGCTGCATTATTATTAAATGCGGGAATTAAAAAATAAAAATATTATTCCCATGCACATTGAACGCATCGCGCGAACACCAAAAATTTCAAAGTCAAAACGAACTCGCGCAAAACGATGAATAAATCAACAAAGCTAATCTCCGGTAACAAATCAACAGCCACTCGGTTACACAATAAAAACAGGCGGCACATATGAAATTCCACAAATGCGATAAACTTTGAACGAAATATCGGATTATCAAATAATCTTTTTTTTTGTATTCTGCACGATGTTTCCTGCACCGCGCACCGTACATCAAATTAAGATAAAAATAAATACAAAAAAAAACCAAATTTATATATCCAAAACTCTGAAGAACACAAATAAAATAAAAAAAAATCGTGTAAAATTTCGACGCGATACACATAACATCATAGTCCGTAAATTTAATTTTGTGTACCAAATGACTTCTGAAATCATATGAAATACGTCTAAAGATACACGGTGTGTAAGCCTCCGAAAATTTATACACAACAATATTATCTTACCCAGCATACATTATGCGCGATATAACATACCGACAAATAAATAAAATAAAAAGTTATAATTTTAACTGTCATTAATATCACCAGTAAAAATCTTATTTATTTTTATTTTATTTTACTTAACACACAAACGAAATAAATAAAGAATAATTTTCATACAATATAACAGGCAGGCAGGCAGAGGCAGCAAGAGAAAGATTCGTATCACACAATCGTAAACTGTTCTGCCATAAATACACAAAACTCAAAAGAAAATTGATATACTCGAGCGTAATTTGGTTTTTCAACCCAATGATGGATTGGCGGTGAAGATTTATTTACAGGGCCTATTAGTAAATTAACCGATGATAATTAGATTTGACAGTGCGGTACTCGTGTCGTATCTATATTTTCCGGGTAATAAGATCACGTATAAATCACCATCTTGGATCGTAATTCAAATGCCTGTTATTACACTTGGGTGCAAAAAAATTGCACATTGCTCAATTTTCCAAAAAAGTTCAAAAAAGTTGTTTTTAATGCAGATTCAAAGTCTATTTCAATACCTATCCAGTGGTACCTTTTTTGCACCTGTACCATGCCAACAAAGTGATTTTTGCATATAGCAGGCTTTCGAATTGTAAGAATAATTCAACAAGATCAACACAATAGCATGCCATTAAATATCTCGCTCGGAATTGTGATCATTCGCATATCGACGATTAGCCTAAACGATCCTCTATTGAGTACGTCTTAAAACGGACCGAAGAAGTCAGTCGGTGGACGGTTATAAGACGACTTCGAGAAGTTAATCTGACTGCACACAGTTCAGCAAATGGGCCGAAATTGCCCACATCCCACCGACGAGCCCGTCGTGAGTTCACTTGAGAGCATTTGAATTGGACAGAAGAAGAATGGAGAACAGTCCTGTTCTTTGACGAGTGCAGGATGTGTTTATATGGCACCGATGGGCGCGGAAGAGTATACAGAAGATAAGGAGAGCGATATGCACAACGTTGCATTGAAGAACGTGTCTCGTATGCCGGTGGATCGTGCATGTTCTGGGGAGGCATATCATTAGAGGCGAAGACAGATCTTGTATTCATCACACGAGCCAATTCTGGCTGTCGATCAAGAGTAATGAATTCTCAACGGTACATCGAGGAAGTACTCGAGGAGTACGTCGTATCTTTTGGATGCTGTATAAGATAGCAGAAAATTTCCAGCAGAAAAAACGTGTTTTGCTATTCACCGCTAGAGGCATCATCATCACAAAAATGAAATTTTTTCTGCTGATATTTTTCGAAACCAGCAGAAAATTTTTGGAATTTTTATGAAAATTAATAATTATCAGCAGAAAGTTTTATGAAAAATCAAAGAATTTATGAAAAAGAAGAGAAAATTTTTGTTTAAACGTTTTGAAGCAAAGAACGTTAATTTTCTTTGAAAAACGATTTGCGTATGTATAGTGTAAGGACCCTCAAAATATACAAAAATTACCATAATCATCATTATGCAAATACAGGGCAACATCAAAAAAATCGACATCGTTGATAGCACTCTTTACATTTTTGTAGTCATTTTAAAGTGAAATGTTTTCAGTTTTTTAACAAAAGTATTAGAAAAACTCCCCTGTAACTACCCTGAGTGTATGTTTTTATGGCAGCCTAGATCATAACCTATATGCATGAGCAATATTAGATTCTCATTTGCCGTCAGTAACCTTCCATACATTTTTGAATTCATTTTGTTGTTACTATTACTTTTATATTACTTTTGTTAAAAAACTGAAAACATTTCACATTAAAATGACTTTAAAAATGTATGGAAGGTTACTGACGGCAGGTGTGAATCTTATGTTGCTCGTGCATATAGATTATGATTTAAGTTACCATAAAAACATACACCCAGGGTAGTTACAGGGGGGTTTTTCTAACACTTTTGTTTAAAAACTGAAAACATTTCACATTAAAATGACTTCAAAAATGTATGGAAAGCTACTGACGCCAGGTGTGAATCTTATGTTGCTCATGTATATAGAATATGATCTAGACTACCATAAAAACATACACCCAGGGTAGTTACAGGGGGGTTTTTCTAACACTTTTGTTAAAAATTTGAAAACATTTTACAACAAAATGAATTCAAAAATGTATGGAAGGTTACTGACGGCAGGTGTGAATCTTATGTTGCTCATGTATATAGAATATGATCTAGACTACCATAAAAACATACACCCAGGGTAGTTACAGGGGGGTTTTTCTAACACTTTTGTTAATAATCTGAAAACATTTTACATTAAAATGACTTCCAAAATGTATGAAAGTTTACTGACGGCAAATGTGAATCTTATGTTGCTCATGCATATAGATTATGATTTACCTTATGTTGCTCACGCATATAGATTATGATTTAAGTTACCATAAAAACATACACCCAGGGTAGTTACAGGGGGGTTTTTCTAACACTTTTGTTAAAAATTTGAAAACATTTTACAACAAAATGAATTCAAAAATGTATGGAAGGTTACTGACGGCAGGTGTGAACCTTATGTTGCTCACGCATATAGATTATGATTTAAGTTACCATAAAAACATACACCCAGGGTAGTTACAGGGGGGTTTTCTAACACTTTTGTTAAAAATTTGAAAACATTTTACAACAAAATGAATTCAAAAATGTATGGAAGGTTACTGACGGCAGGTGTGAACCTTATGTTGCTCACGCATATAGATTATAATTTAAGTTACCATAAAAACATACACCCAGGGTAGTTACAGGGGGGTTTTTCTAATACTTTTGTTAAAAATTTGAAAACATTTTACAACAAAATGACTTCAAAAATGTATGGAAGGTTACTGACGGCAGGTGTGAATCTTATGTTGCTCATGTATATAGAATATGTTCTAGGCTACCATAAAAACATACACCCAGGGTAGTTACAGGGGGGTTTTTCTAACACTTTTGTTAAAAAACTGAAAACATTTCACATTAAAATGACTTCAAAAATGTATGGAAGACTACTGACGCCAGGTGTGAATCTTATGTTGCTCATGCATATAGATTATGATCTAGGCTACCATAAAAACATACACCCAGGGTAGTTACAGGGGGGTTTTTCTAATACTTTTTCTAAAAAACTGAAAACATTTCACATTAAAATGACTTTAAAAATGTATGGAAGGTTACTGACGCCAGGTGTGAATCTTATGTTGCTCATGCATATAGATTATGATTTAAGTTACCATAAAAACATACACCCAGGGTAGTTACAGGAGGGGTTTCTCTAACACTTTTGTTAAAAATGTGAAAACATTTTACAACAAAATGACTTCAAAAATGTATGGAAGGTTACTGACGGCAGGTGTGAATCTTATGTTGCTCATGTATATAGAATATGTTCTAGGCTACCATAAAAACATACACCCAGGGTAGTTACAGGGGGGTTTTTCTAACACTTTTGTTAAAAAACTGAAAACATTTCACATTAAAATGACTTCAAAAATGTATGGAAGACTACTGACGCCAGGTGTGAATCTTATGTTGCTCATGCATATAGATTATGATCTAGACTACCATAAAAACATACACCCAGGGTAGTTACAGGGGGGTTTTTCTAACACTTTTGTTAATAATCTGAAAACATTTTACAATAAAATGACTTCAAAAATGTATGAAAGTTTACTGACGGCAAGTGTGAACCTTATGTTTCGCTTGCATATAGATTATGATCTAGGCTACCATAAAAACATACACCCAGGGTAGTTACAGGGGGGGGGGGGGGTTCTAACATTTTTGTTAAAAAACTGAAAACATTTTACAATAAAATGACTTCAAAAATGTATGGAAGGTTACTGACGGCAGGTGTGAATCTTATGTTGCTCACGCATATAGGTTATGATCTAGGCTACCATAAAAACATACACTCAGGGTAGTTACAGGGGGGTTTTTCTAATACTTTTGTTAAAAAACTGAAAACATTTCACTATAAAATGACTTCAAAAATGTAAGGAGTGCTATCAACGATGTCGATTTTTTTGATGTTGCCCTGTATTTGCATAATGATGATTATGGTAATTTTTGTATATTTTGAGGGTCCTTACACTATACATACGCAAATCGTTTTTCAAAGAAAATTAACGTTCTTTGCTTCAAAACGTTTAAACAAAAATTTTCTCTTCTTTTTCATAAATTCTTTGATTTTTCATAAAACTTTCTGCTGATAATTATTAATTTTCATAAAAATTCCAAAAAATTTCTGCTGGTTTCGAAAAATATCAGCAGAAAAAATTTCATTTTTGTGATCATGATGTCTCTAGCGGTGAATAGCAAAACACGTTTTTTCTGCTGGAAATTTTCTGCTATCTTATACAGCATATCTTTTGGTGGGTTTATTGGTGAACATTTTCTGTTTATGCAGGATAATGCGAGACCGCATATACGGCTGGTGTAGTATAGCAGTACCTTCAAGAGGTGGAGTGGCCTTCTCGAAGCCTGGACCTCAATCCCATCGAACATTTATGGTTCGAGCCGGAGATATTGCTCTCCGAGTCTCCAGGGACTCCAACGGCTACCCGAATTAAGAAAAGTTGAATTAAGAAAAGTGAATTAAAAAAAGTGGTATTTGTATGAAAAATTTCCACTTATTTTAATTCGTATTTTGAACAAATTTCCTGAATTTAAAAAAGTAATTAAAACAAAAAAAACCTCAATTCAAAATGAATTATAAAAATGCACATCTTATTTCATTTTTTAGAAAATTTATCTTAATTCATTTTCAAATTGATTTAAAATACGTTTATTTTATTTCATGTTTTGCCCGCTTTTTTTAATTCAATTTCAAAATGAATGGAATATTATTAGGCTAAAGTTTACTTTACGTATACATCGATAAAATCAGGTAAGGAGTATACATTTTTAAATGCAGGGTTGTTTATAAATAGTTATTAGGAGGGAAAACCTAAATTTTTAGATTTTTAATTTTTCAATATTTTTTTTGTTTTATTTATTTTTATTTATAATATTTGCGTCATCAGGCTCTCCTAAATTAAGAAAAGATGAATTAAAAAAAGCGTTATTTGTATGAACGTTGTTTTTTATTGCACAGTTGGCACGTATCACCGTGTAAAAAAAGATTTGGGTATATTTTATTTCACATTATAAACATAAAATTTACATTTGTTTTTAATAACAAAGAAATGCATGCGAAATTTAATATTTTTAAGGAAATGTTTCTTCTTACAGTTTTTTTGTTGTATTGTAGAGAAAGATAAAAAACATGAATTCATTTGTGAATTATTATTTGTGTATTAATTGTGAATTAAAATTACATTTTTTGCACATTATTAATGAAAGGATTAGTTGAAAATTTTGAATGGCTTTAATTTTCATATTACAGTAAAAACCCGATCATCCAGCATGTATTTAATCGGCATACTCAGTTAACCGGAATTTTAATTTTTAGGAATTTTTTTCTTTTGTCTTTCATATGCATTTTTTAATTCATTTTCAAATTTTCAATTGTTTTTTGCACATTTTCATTATTGAAAGCATTAGTTGAAAATTTAGAATAGTTTTAATTTTAATATTACAGTAAAAGGCCGATTATCCGGCATCCAATTAATCGGAACACTCAGTTAGCAGGAACTTTAATTTTTATGAATTTTTTTTTGCAAAGGAAATAATTTTGTTTCTTATTAGGGAATTCACAGAAAATATACTTTACTAAAAGCTCTGTCATCCGGAATGCTTGGGGATGAGAGCATATTCCGGATAATTGAATGTTTCATTAAAACTAGAAATTTTATAAGAATTCCGTTTGATTTCATTATTTTTTAGGATTCTCGTTTTTTATTTTCAAATTATGTACCAGAAGCATTTTTTTTATACATCAATTCATTGAATTTATTGCAATTAATAAATACATACATAATATGTATATGAGTACACCCGTACGAGTACCCAAAATTTAATAATATACTCAATATTTCACTAACCTAACTGTAATACGACTTTACACATTCAATTCAAATAGAATAATGCATAAAACAGAAACAAAATTAAGGGAAGTATGTATATTTTCTGTGAATCCCCAAATAATAAAAAAAAAATCGCTTGTTAAACAGAAAAAGCAAAACAAAATCCTAAAAATTAAAATTTTGGTTAACTGAGTGTTCCGGTTAATCGGGCTTTTACTGTAATATGAAAATTAAAGCCATTTAAAATTTTCAACTAATGCTTTCATTAATGAAAATGTGCAAAAAACAATTGCAAATTTGAAAATGAACTAAAATATGCATATGAAAGAGAAAAAACAACAAAACTTCATCAAAATTAAAATTCCAGTTAACTGAGTGTTCCGGTTAATCAGATGCCGGATAATCGGGCTTTTACTGAAATATGAAAATTAAACCCATACATAATTTTCAACTATTGCTTTCATTAATTAAAATGTGCAAAAAATAA
Source organism: Nephrotoma flavescens (assembly GCA_932526605.1). NCBI lineage: Eukaryota > Metazoa > Arthropoda > Insecta > Diptera > Tipulidae > Nephrotoma > Nephrotoma flavescens. Next base: position 80,196,293 of record OW052220.1, read on the forward strand.
TTGCAAATTTGAAAATAAATTAAAGAATGCATATGAAAGAGAAAAAAGCAAAAAAAAGTTCTTCAAAGTTAAAATTAACTAATGTTCCGGACAATTGGATGCCGGGTAATCGGGTTTTTACTGTAACATGAAAATTAAAGCCATTCAAATTTTGCTTTCATTAATGAAAATGTACAAAAACAATTTCAATTTTCAAAATGAATTTAAAAATGAATATGAAAGAGAAAAAAAGAGGAAAAAGCGAAAACATTTCTAAAAACTAAAATTCCGGTTAACTAAAATTCCTCATCATTAAAATTCCGATTAACTAAGTGTTCCGGTTAATTGTATGCCGGATAATCGGGTTTTTACTGTAGTACATTTTTTACGTTTTATTTCGATTTTAAATACACATTTTATTTCATTTTCAAAATGACATATTTATAATTTTAAACTAAGGAAAAAAAATTGAAAAAATTTCAAAATTTTCCGGGAAAAATTTAATTACAAATTTTTTGAATACTTTTCTTAAATCATTTCCTAAATAATTTTTTAAATAAACATATTTTCTTTCAGTTTTTTTACTTTTCTTGAAATATTTTGAAAATGAATTAAAAAGTGCACATATTAAGTCAACTTTTATTATTTCATTTCTATCAACTTTTCTTAAATCATTTTCATAACGAATTAAAAACACTTATTTAAATTCAGAAAAAACACTTTGCTTAAATCAACTTTTTTTAATTCGGGTAGCCGACTGCAACAGGCGATCGTAGAGGAATGAGAGGCGATATCTCAAGATATTGTGAAACTTTGGTGAAATCAATGCAGCATCGAATGGAAGCTGTCATTCGGGCCAGGGGGAGGGGGGAATACTTCTTATCTTAATAAAACTTAATAAAATTCACAAAAACGCGTACCTCAGATGTTTATCCCCAAAAATCAATTTGATGACACGTATAAACACAAAAAAGGTACCACTGGATAGGAGGTATTGAAAAAGACTTTGAATCTGCATTAAAAAAAATTAAACAAATATTGGATTTTTGTTGATATTTTTGAACTTTTGTGGAAAATTGAGCAATGTGCGATTTCTCTGCACCCAAGTGTATATACCCGGCTATAGGTTTGATTGAGTTTTAAAGTCTAGGGCAGATATTCTCGAAATTCAATCGAATAAAATCGTCTACGATTTTTTCTACAATTTCGAAACTAATCGAATTGTTTATACACCACTCTCATCGGGTGGTGATTATAGTTATGTCAAAAAATTTGATGTTTTTGGTATTAGATGTTATATGTTATTAAAGTCTGAATTGTCCCTATAAATTTTATTAGGGCTTCTTTTTGTTGTTTAGAGATATGCACTAATTTTTTTTTTTTTTTTTTGTTTTTCCATTTTTGAAATACAAAATGTGACTTGCCAGATAAACGTATGCGAAAATGAAACTCACCAGTTTTATACCAGTAGAAAGTTCTCGTCTACTTTTTAATAGAAAATTTTCGCTTATACGAATTTCAAGAATGTAATAATTTAAATTTTCGATTGGGATGACGTATTTTAGCAGACCTGTAAACGATTTTTTTCGATTGAATTTCAAGAATATGCGCCCAGGATTCAAATGCTGAGGGTTTGTGGTGGACTGATTAACTGACTTGAAAGAAATATTTAAATTGTTTAATGAGCTTCAAAAGTATAATAAATTAATTTAACAAAAAAATGTATTTTCTATAAAAAATAAAATCGAAATCAAGGCTAACTTCAATGTAGCTATTTTTCTATAGATATCGCTAGCTACTAGAAAAAATATAGTTTTGTTTTAGCAGAGCAACAACATCGTATCTACAAAAAAAACTTTACAAAAAAAATGACGGTTGTGTAACGAAATCCCGGTTTTCAAAATCCCGGTTTTTCATAAGAAAAAGTCTCGATTTTTAAGAATTCCCGGTTAGAATTTTTTTTTAATTTGGCATGGGGGAAAATGGGCCTCTTAAATGATTTTTTGACTAAATTCAAAAATGAGTTTGCGATAAAGTTCTAAAGAAAATGGCAAAGAGGGATGGAATTTGGCCATTTCTTAACAGATTTTGTTGAAATTCTACACGTGCGCGATGGAAATGGATTTCTAAAATGATTTCTATTGTTTTAACATGTGGGTCCTAAATGGAATTCAAAAAATGCGTTTTTCATAAAGTTTTGGAATAAGGCGAAAATGGACGAAACATGGCCATTAATTAACCGATTATGTCGAAAATCGACATGTGGGATTTAAATTGGATTTTAAAACTATGTTTAATAAAATTCTGGAATATTGTCATTAGGGATGGAACTAGGCTGTTTCTTAATCGATTATGTTGAAATTCGTTACGTGCGATGGAAATGGGGTTCTTAAATGATTTTTTGATAAAGCTGCGGAGTAAAAATAGAATTTGGCCATTTGTTAACCGATTATGTTTAAATTTGACATGAACAAAATGAAGCTTAGCGTATTTGGACAAAAAGGGCGATATATTCCGGAACTTAGTCAAAAAATCATTTTAGAATCTTATTTCCATCACACATGTCGAATTTTATCATAATCTGTCAAGAAATAACCAATTTCTGTCGCTAATGGCCATATTCTAGAGCGTTAGCAAAAAATTATTTTAGAATCCCATTTAGACCTTACTTGTAGAGTTTTAACATAATCAGTAAAGAAATGGTCAAGTTCCATCCCTATCGACCATAATCTAGAACTGGATCAAAAAATCAGTTTTGAATTCGAATCATTCACTTAGAATAAAACTAGTAAAACTGCTCCTTTATACCGATATGTTTTTGAACCCCGCTCTCCTGAAATTTTTTTCTAAAGGCCCAAGGAGGGCTAAGCAAAGGAGGAGGAACGATGCGACTTCCCGCGTGCTCGCGAGAGTTATTGAAGCCTCTACAATACGGTAAGATATCAAAGAGCTGAATGTCGAACGAACGAATGTCGAAGGGCCAAATTACGAAGAGCCAATATCTTTCACTGGATACGTGGAATTTTGACATTCCGCTTCAGCCCCTATAATTAATTATATTCGAAAACAAATAGCAAAGTCACAAAAGTCAAAAAGAAATAAAACACTATTAAATGTTAAACAATATTTTAAAAATCACTTATTATTTATATTATTTTATTTACTTTCCATTTTATAAGGACGTTGTTCGCCATTTAAATATACTACGCAGGAACAGTCTAATAATCAGCCCAAATTTTCTGCATTCGTCAAAATCGATATCAAAGCAATTTTTTTTTTTCAAAAAATTTGTAAATCATGAAAACCTTAGTTTACTGCTTATTAAACCCATAAAGGTTGATTTATTATTTATTATCCGTTTCTTTCAGTTAATACACATATCGTGTCAGACAACATCAATACGTTTAGATTCAGACATTTTCCTCGTATGCTTATCGTATGAAGCAAGATATCTTACTTTTATGTTAAAATATTATTAGTCCGGCCGGCCCGAATTAATAAAAAATATTTTTTTCAAAATCAAGACTTTAGAACTAGAAGAAAAAAATCAGGGTTTTGAAAACCGGGATTTCGAAAACCGAGGTTTTAAAAACCTGGATTTTGAAAACCGGGAGTAGTACACTCAAAATTTAAAAACAGAAAGAAATATTATTCAGAAAACAGACAATTAAATGTACCGTTACCGGCTTTTGGCTTTCGTACCAGAATTTAGGTTGGAAACGTTCGGACCCTCACAAACATTTCGAAGTTTGTGCCGGATAGCAGAGAACCGAATCACTGCCACCTCAAAATACTAAGTTTCAGCGTAATAAGGTGGTTTTGACAAGATCGCTTCATTCGTATAGTAGCAAGAATACCAGTCTGTTAAATAGTGTAGTAATATCTTGATAAGGTAGTGTTACCCTCCAACTGACAATTTTGATGATGACACGAAAGATGCACTTTATGGCTAACTCGACGCAACTATTGCTCAAGTCTAGAGTAGTGGCATTTTAGGATCATCCTTTTTCTACCTTTATCCTACCCTTTTTATTTCCCATCCCAGTCTACCAGACTGGGATCTAACTCTGTTGGAAGTTAATGATTTGATTTCCTCCCATAACTTGCCGAGTTGTTTCAATTCTGATAGCATATTTTGTTTCTACGATACAGCTGATCGTCCGACTTTCCTTTTCCCTGTGGCACTATTCTGCCTTTCCCTGGGAATAGCGAATTGGAAAAAAAATTGTCATTGGGAAAAAATTTTGGTCCTAATGACTGCGTGATTTGTTCGTCTAAGAAGTTCAACATTTATTATTTTGGAGCACCTAAATATTTTTATATGACATGGTGTGTTTAGCCTCATCGTGTTAATTTTCCTGATATTCATTTTGAGACCAGCCTCTATAAGTCAAAAATGCAAATACGAATTTAACCTAGTATGTTATGATTACCGATGAAGCATACATAACCACATTTTATTTGGTCTCGTTAAAATACACATTGGTGAATTCGGTTCCGACAAGAATTGACAGTTTCTTATAGACTAGGATTGACTTTCTCTTCTTTAATGCAGCGTTAGACGCAGAACAATTCTTTAAGTTCGACACAGAACAAGAGCGACAATGACGAGCGTCTACAAATGATATATTACAAATGATATAACGACGATATATTTTATCTATGTCAAAAAGGATTCTAAAAGTTAGCATACTCGACAAAAATAGAAATAGGTAGGAAATAGAAATAGAAGATTGTGTTTGAATTGCATGTTTTCGGTGTTTAGTAATATGGCAGGCGATATCGCTCGTCGCCTTCGCTCTTGTTCTATTTTGAGGTTTAAAGTTGCTCCAATTTTCTGGGTTCCTTGACTAATTACTTAAAGTAGATTACAACGACTACTGTGTAGTATCAATACTACAAATAATGTGTCTGTAACAGAAATGTTACAGGGTCAATGTTAAATACCTGGAATTAAAGTTAAGGGAGCTATCGGTATATGCTGATGTTACCGCGTAAGCTAATATACCGAGTGATACATGAAAAATATTTTTTCAACCAAATCTAACAAATATTTGCAAATTTAGGTTAATCCAAATATTTAATATGCGACTTTGTCATATACATCTGGCTGAATTTGCAGGATGGCGTAGTTTTTGTTGACTTTGGGGGCATTGGCATAGACCTGCGATTTAAGATAACCTCAAAAAATGTACTCTAAAGGCGTTAAATCGCACGTTAGGTGGCCAGTTCATGTCGCTACCACCTGAGATAACCATGCTCTCATATCACTCGTGAAGAATGTCCATCGTGACATCGCGCTGTGTTCTGTAACGCCGTCCTGTTAAAATCATATGTCGTCGGTATGTTGATCGAGGTTGTATCGAGAATAAAAATCACATAATGCGCGGAACGTTTCTCGAACGGAGGACTGATTTTTAAAATAAAATTTGATGATTTGCACACATTGTTCTACACCTTTCATAGTGATATTGTACAATTCACAACAAATTAGTTAGTTAACCCTTTAGTTAGTTGGCTCATAAGCATCAGTTAAACAAAGTGCCGATCAAGATGTTAGACCGGACCTGACAAATGATTTAGATTGTTTACTTCTGCATTGGGTATACACGTGACACAATACAATTCCGCAATCTCAGCGGATAAACAATTAGCCCTCCCCTCTAGCTCCCGACTAGCTGGATAAAATTTAATCGCATTAAGCATGATTATTTGGGCTTGTTGCAGCTGCATTTTGAATGGGCAGAAACAAATTTTACTACACAGTTGTCTATGAATATTTCACAAAATACTGCAAGCTAGATATCGAAAGCAAGTGATTGTTGGAAGTGATGCCACTTATATTAATGTAGCAAAACAATTAAAAGATTAGGCGAGTAAGAAAATTCCGAAAATTGTAAACTAATATTTTGATTTGAATTACTCAGGCCAGGTGAAACAATGGTTTTTGACTGCCATTATTTCTGATTTTATCCAGGTTCTAGGTAGTTTAGTTCGAGTATTTTTCCAAATTATTATGTTGTTAACCTTATGTTGCCGAAATTATACTAACTTTCACAATATTTTAAATTCGCAATTTCAATCGGAAAACTGTGAGATTGCAACCTTTTACTGAAAACAATGGGAAAGACAACAAAAACCAACACTCTACGAATTGTCGACATTATCTACTAATAATAATATCTACGAATTGTTTACGTCATTTTCGACACGAACATATCGACAATTCCGAATTACGGGTAGACGCGCCACAATCGTTTGGAGACTGAGCGTTAGTGCCTCGCAGGAAGTGTTTCTTGTGACAGCGTCTATTAATCAGTTGGTGTTAAATTTCCTTCGATTTGTATTGATGAGTTTTAGAGCAGCAGACTTAATTTTACTCTGTGGTATTACCGGTTGATGGTCACCAGTTTCAGCAAATCTCATTGCTCTGACATCATGTAATTACGTAAAAAACGTCTTGTTGATCATGGCAGGTTTTTATGTAGAAATCTACTAAGTCCTATGCAGAGCTGGTTTTTGAGGCAGCAGTTGGTGTGTCGTTCTCCATTATTATTAAGCACAGACTTTACTGCTTGTTTGATGCTTGTCTGATGGTTGTCAGATTGGTGTTATCAGTTCTAATTTTGGCACTGAAATTTCCTTGTATTATCTTGCCATTATATCTGCGTGTTCTTCCCTTCCAAGCACTGGCCAAGCACAGAATTATGGTTGTTTTTGTATTTTTGTATAGAATTTAGCTAGGATTGTGTTCTGGTATTTCCTGCTTCCATTACATTAGTCCATTCTTTGTTTTAGTTGTTAACTTAATGTACCCACGCCCTGTTCATAAGTGTCATCTCATCTAGAGAATATAGGATAATTTCGATCGTTCGCGTTTACTTCACCATTGTCATAAGCTGTTAAGCTAAAATATTTTTATACAACCCCATTTCCGCCGCTTCTCGTCATAATCCACAACTTCTTCATAAATCATTTAGCTCTGTCCCAGTTGACCATATTCCAGAACTTCTTCCAAAAATCATTTTCAAATCCCATTTCCAACCATCATACCGAACTTCATCATGAACTACGACAATATTCCAAAAATTTTCCCATAAATGATTTGTGAATTTCTTTTCCATTCGTATTACCAAATTCTATCATAATCGGTTAAAAAATATCATCTCCATTTACAATCTCCCATTTCATCATAACCAGTTATGAAATGGCTTACTTCAGTCCCACCTCGCCATTATTTCCAATTTCATCTCATGATCAGTTAATAAATATCTTAATTTCATTCCAGTTGACCATATACATATTACAACATCTTTTGAATCCCATTTATGACCACAATAAAAAAAATTCAAAATAATCTTCATCAGAAGCTATACTCACTTGCAGATCGGGGCTTTGTTCCATTCCGTTTGTACTTTCTTCTATGATGTTCCCAAACGGCCATCCAAAATTCTAATAACATGACATGAGTTCCCACCGGTCATTTTACGAAGCTTAATAAAGAAGGCTCAAAACCAAAAATTGGAGTTGGGAAGTAATGCATATTTGCATCACACAATTTGACGTGGTACTGTTACGAATAAACGAGATAAGTTACTCCTTGATTTTATTCTTCGTACTAACCTACGTATGCAATATTGGCTGTAAATCAACAGACAATACACTTGTCTCGGACACCATTATAGTAAATTGAAAAACTTCGGAGGGTCATTTCTTTTCTGATCATTGGTATCTCTAATTTGAATTGTCGACAAAACCCATCAAAAAATCTAGCTATAGAAACAGGAGGAAAACCGACTAGAACATTTTTAAGTAATTCACCACCGATAACGATTCCGCTTTTTTACGGCCAGTCAAACTTCAATTAACGCTCAAACTATATTACTTTGCGCCGAAAGTAGCTCACAATTACCTCTCATTTCTTAAAGAGATCAGTTCAACATCCACCTGATTTAGGTGCCCAGGAAATTCAATATTTGGGGCAAGGAAAAGCCGAATGAACTCGCATAACAAGGCACGATGGATTGACTCAACAAATAATTTCACATCATTTAAAGTTATTGGGAATGAGTCAAAAACAAGGAAATTGGGATCCATATGAACTGAAGGCGAAAGATGTTGAACGCCGATTTTTTTCAGATGAAATGCTGCTTGCAAGGCATGTAGAGGTCTTCCTTGAGTTTTCAAGTAAGATAACTTTTTGTTTTTGGAATATACTAAAATTATGAACTTTACCAAATTCATTAGGCAGCGTTCGATTGTTTTGTTTTTATTATATTGGTATTATAAATTACCGGTAGTAAAAATATTTTTTTTTGGAGAGACGGATGATTTTTTTTTGGATGGGGATTGTTGTGGAAGAGACGGTGCGACGAACATCATTCAAGGCCATAAATAAATAAACACAAAAAAATATTTTTGGCTTAAATACGAACAGTTTTGGGAGTACAACGCGGATTGAATTCAAGATAACTAAAACTTGAAGAAAACTAATATTAGAAATCGCTGGATAAATTTGGTATTTGGGAGTTTCAGCGAGAAAATAACATCGCCGCACTCAACATTTAATCCACAACGGATAAAATACGTAGCACTTTCGTTTATTATTTTACAAGTGCAAAGTCCGCGTATAAAACACATGTCGGACCGTTTTTCTGTTCAAAGAAACGACTTTGGAAGGACGCTGTTTTGCTGTGTCGTACATCAGATTTTGGGTTTTGGTCAACAACCGTACATCAACAAGCGGAATATCTGTTGGTTTGGTGTTTAGTGATCACGTGTGATTGTGGAAAAGAAACGTAACGCGCGATTACACTTTATAATTGCTATGTTTATTTTCAAGATTAAAATTCATATTTGGGAAGTTTTTTTTGTTTTTTGTTTGGGTATAACATTTTGTTATTCATTAATTTAATATAATTTTGTTAATTAGAATTTACCATTTAGAAAAAAAAAATCGATTTGGTTGGTGATTTTCATTTAAAATTTTCGTGCAATTCGCAAATTCGCATAAATTTGAGTGCATAAGTGTAATAAAAATATATATACAGTGATTACAGTTTTCTTTTTACAGTAAGTTCCGAAGAAGCGCTTCATCTGGACCAAAAAAAGGTATTATAATTTAATCTTTTATTTTCACATTTGTATATTTATGTTATCATCTTATGTTCTACGAAGTTTTTTTTTATTAATGGTGCATTAAAACTGGTTGTACGAGGTGTTGTACTCCAGAAAATATTTGTTTTTTTTTGCTTATCAAATCGATTTTACGTTTTCCAATTTACTTTAAGTTGAAATTTTCTTTAAATTTTATTATTATTTATTGTTCTCTATGAAATGGATTCTTATTAAAGTTTTCCATAATATGATTTTATAATATGTGTAATTATGTAGTTATAAATCGCACTATCCATTCAAAAAGACTCCAAGTACTAGTTGGTGTCTTTTTGAAGTATTGCACTTTTGAAATCTATGGACCAATCTCTATCGATGTTTCAAGTTAGATTTGTTCCACGTGACCTCCCTGTATAAGATAATTGGGTTTAAAAATTATATTTACTATGAGCTTCCACTAGATTTTTCAAAGAAAAAGTGATTTCCTGAAAAATCAAGTTTTTGACTTAGAGTTATTTTGAATGGATAGTGCGAAATATTTTCGATATTAATTTTGTCAATTATCAAGTAATAAATTTTTTTATGTTAGATCCTCGATCAATTCAATTTTTTTTATTATACTAATTTTGGTAATTATTTAATTTTCTGGACTGGTTGCTGTATTCCCGATGTGTTGAGCGGTCACAAGACAAAAACGCTACAGGCATAAATGAAAGGGTTTCTTGCATCGCATAGTGACTGGTGGTGAAAAATGGACCCACTACGATAATCCAAGAAAGAAGAAATCATGGGTACTACCTGACTATGCTTCAACATCGACAACAAAGCCGAGTATTCATGGAAAAAATCTCACGTTGTCTATTTGGTGGGGTTAAAACCTACTTGAGGAAACCCTCAATTGCAAAGTTTTACCCTAACAGCATAAAAAGATTAAGCATTCTCACAACGTCGTACTCGTATGCTGCCAATACGTTGAATAAAACATAACCTATACCGTTGTTTCACAATAAATGTCCAATTTTTGATAAAAACGGCAGAGACTTTTTCAAACTATTCTCTTTGCCCGAAAAATTGAGCACCAGAAATATCTAGCGCATTAAATATATCGATAGTGAGAAAAGACTCATTCATTGGTGGCCAATCAGAGCAAATTTGATGTCGCTAAAATCCCCGCTTGAAGTAAATTAATATTATCAATAGGCATAAATATTGATTCCCAAATTAAAAGATAAGAGCTGTCATAACCTAAACTCAAAAACGGGCGTGAAATGCCTGATAATCGGAAAAAATATACCAATCGCATAATGTTAGTCGAAATGGAAATTTTAAAACTTGACAATAATCGGAAGAAAGGAACAATACAGATATAAAATGCTGGATATTAATCTTTACTGTAATTCAGGGTTTCTGTATAACCACGTTTCTAAAAAACATACTCTGTAAGAATGTTCCTATAGTAATAATTCTGCCACATACATTAGTTTTATGCTATATATGCAACCTGTCAGCAGCACCAATTAAAATACATCATTTTGAAACATAAATGTAGTAAATCGATATACATGGACTACCGCAGAACGAACATAAAAAAAATCTATAACTATCTCATAGAACTCGCGTTCGACAACCATCAGTTTCACACAAATCAAACAAACACGAAAGCAAAACTTCCTCTATAGTTTAATTCATCGTCATAAAAAATCATAAAAATTAAAAAAAGAAAATCTTGAACGAAACCAGCATCTTAAAAAAATAATTTAAATAGATAAAATGTAAAAAAGATGTAATCAAAACAAATCATAATATTTTCTAAACAAAATCATAAAACAGAAAAATATCATCTCAGCTCAGCGTACGTACGCAAACGTCTATTAAACCTAAAAGCAACATACAACAACAATATCGAGAAAAAAAAATTAAATTCTTAATTCCTCAACATCACTTGTCTTAAATATGTAAGTATGTATGTTGTATTTATGTACAATACATATCATTTTCGTCTCTCTAAAAATAATAAGATGAGTGTGTATCCCAACAACAAGAATACGTCATAACCGCGGATTTTAGAAAACAAAAATACATTAACATGAATATGATCGCACTGTGTCTTATATATATTAAGTACAATAATCTATTAACACATTAAGGCATCCACATTTCTCGAGCGTCGTGAATTTGCAAATCTTGCCATACACAAATTATAAAATGTCGCATATGTTCATATTTTAGAAGAACGTGCGCGGACAATTAGCGTAAAAGTCTCATGCACAAAAAATGTTTTAATTCTACTCTAAGCTAATAAATTTTATCTTTCCTAATTTGATGATATCTTCTTTATGGTACAGGATATTATATTTTATAATGTAAGTATTTGAGATTAAAATAAAATGTCGTTAAGAAGAAGAAGAAGAAGCCGAAGAAACAAATAAGATAAATTTTGTAAATCTATTTTTGAATTTATTGTATGCAGATCGTATTCGTGTTTCCATACTAAATGGAAAATGGTTTTTCTACTTTTCTCGCGTGCCTGCGTATTGTGACTGTATGGATACTGAATGGGATAGGTAGTTTAGTACTAAGAATTTGTTCAAAATTATTGTTAATTATATACATAATTGATGGGCAAACACAGCTGAAGGAGAATGCGATATACAAAATAATGGAGCCGATTCGGTCGTCATATAATTCGTGTAATGTTGTTTGTTTTATTTCCCACCTTCAAAACTTTACAAGCCAGTAATAGCAAGCCAAAACCGTACTAAGCATAAATGCATCCTAGATTATTATGAATAAAATGCCTTAAAGAATTGGATTTCGTTGACGATTAAATTTTGTGATAAACCTTGTTAGTGAAACATTTCAAAATTTAAACAGTTTTACGGGGCCCACATCTGGTGAATGCGCTGGGTGACCACTAAACTGCAATTCGTTAGTTTTGACGATGGCGACGAATGATACTTATTGTAACAACATATAAAAAAAGTTTAAAATAAACCATTTTCACGCAACACAAAATTTTCAAAAAATTATTTTACCCCACACTACAATGAACGTGTAGCAGCACAAAAAATAATCCCCCATCCCATTTTTTTCTTGACATTTCAACTATAATATTTTTCCAACCATAAAATTGTAGTGTGTGAAAAATATTTCTAATCGCATACTACTTTTTGAAGGTATGATAAAAATGTTGCCATAAAAAAGTATTGAGTTTCATACTTTTATAGCAACATTTTCCCCACCTACTGTATTATTTTACCAGTAAGTTTTACTGCAAAATCTTTTTGTTTCTCTCTAACAAGTAAACGAATTATTTTTTTATCTCGTGCTAATTTTACTGAAAAAATTGTTTCACGCAATAATCAGGATATGGTATTCGATTTTTTCCATTTTACAAAAATACTGACAATAATACAAAATGACTGAAAAACAATAACTAAGCATTTAAAATGGCTCTACACATTATAAATTCAGTTAAAAGTTAAAAGCTGGCATCACTAATGCAAGTGCCGTGAAAAAATGAAACTATCGTAATAGAAAATATTAAGATACAAAAATGATAAATCTTTAAAAGAGTTGTTGCGGTTCGTTGTGTATTTGAAGTTGGGCCAAAAATTTTAATCCCAAAAATATTAAGGTACTACAAAATATACGAACATTTACTGCATCAAGTATCTGCCAAATATTTTGTATTTTCGATAGCAATGTTGAATCTAACCTTATTCTGTTACCACAGCAAAACCGCCATATTTTAATCTCAACTAAAAAATGAATCTATCGTAAAACTATCAAACCCGTATGATAGATAAAACACTTCTCTCAAATCTAAAATGAAAAATTAACGAAATAAATAATACATTTTAATTTTATATTTTACGTTGTTGTTGTTTTATTGTAATGGTTTTTGTTGTGATTGTTCCGTACATTGGTCTATTTCAGTATATCTCGAATTAAATAAAACATATAGACAATATTCCTATGTAAAAATATCAACGTCAGTTGCCGCGGCCTGATGAGATGACTGATTTTTTCAAATCAATAATCTCATTAAGTTCGAAACTGATTGTTGCGATTCTTGCAGATCTTCCATCTATAATTCAAATTAAATTCTAATACATTTTAGTTCCGTAGCAGTTTATTTTCAGACTTAACTTTTGACTATAACACTGTGCTAGTCGAAAAATGTGACAAGCTGGGCGGTAAACGTAAACGAGGGGGGGGGGGCTAAACCTAATTCGAGTATGCTGAATTCAATGGTGCTAGTCCCATTTCAAAGTTAGTCCCCATTTTTGAGATATCGCTTTCGACATGTTTTGGCTCTGAGTCAAAACATACCCTCATTTTCACGTTGATAGTTCCTGAACCATTAAGATTTTCGTTATGCGTTTTTCAGCAAAGTTGTTGCGCAAGTCAAGACCAACAACTTTGCTGAAAATATCAAGACCGAAAAACGGCATCTACGACATTCACATTTTTGTGTTATTTTTCCATATAGGTATGTGTGTTTTACTTAGGCCAAGGTTACCTTAGAGTGGCACTTCCGCACACTTAGACCAGGAGTGCCCCGTTGTGATACCACAGGAACCTATTTCACCTTTACCCCTGTTCAAACCCATTCTGAGCTACGTACGTACCGCAAAATATCTCGCACTCCACATTCAGCGAGCGAGATCTGAAAGACTGGTCACACTGGACACGCCCAAATACTTATGCCTTCTGTATGATAGTGCCGGACACGAGCATAGGAAGTTATCTAAAGTCTCTTCTTCCTTTTCGTTCATGCAACTTCTACAAAGTCATTCGTCCGTAGACCCAGCCTTCTCGCATGTTCCCCAAAAAGGCAGGGCCTTGTCAGTTTTGGCAAAAGCTTCTCACAATAGACTCCGGCTCTTACCTTGCCGTTTCGAGAAACATGGGTACACAGGTAAGGCTAAATACAACTGAAATTCGGCATACTTAGGCCAAACAAGAGGCTCAGATAAGATACACAGAACATATCACAAGTACTTAAAATCAAGTTTCGTACAACACATAAAAACTGAAAACCATACACTAAATTCAATAAAAATGTAATCATTTTGCACATAATCAAAAAAAGACTGAAATTAGACAGGTGTACCAATTTGAGTCATGAGACATTTGCATACTGTACGTATACGAATTTCTCATGAGTCATGAGTCAAATTACGGCCAAAATTCACACCCTGAAAATATACAAAAACAAAAACACCCACAATTTACTTCACGACAAAATCAACACAAAACCACAATAAAATTTACGACCTCCATCACTTAAACACAAAGGAGGTACCAAACAGCAGCGCCTAGCTACAGTATATAAAGAGCTTCAAAATAAATTATGTAACAGTAGCAAAAAATAAACCGAAGAAGAGATTATTCTCGAAATCGATATTTCTAAAAACGTTAAAAAATTGGCACAATAAGTAAGAACTAAAAACTGTAATATAAAATTAAAAATAAAAAGTTTTTCATCTAAATATATAAAGTGACAAAAGAATACAAAAAATAAAATGAAAATCGTCTTGTGAAATCTGGTGAAATAAATAATATGGATAGGTGTTTTAAACTCAAGTGCTTTTGTTATGTGTGTGGAGAATTTACAATTATGAGCAATCGTTGCAAAATAAGTGATTAAACCGCTGATTTAAATCGACTATGCTTTTCACAAAATGTTATTAATTGGACGCCGTCTTTTGTTTGGACAACATGCATTTTCGTTCGGCATAGATGGCAAAACACTGGAGCCGCAATGCTATTTGGTGTCCCGATGATATGCGCCGATCCACAAGGACATGATGCAGTTCAATGTTATGGGTGCATGAATTATATTCTCAGTACAAACAGAACCAAAATTGGTTCTTTGACATACACTGCAACGAGAAATACTCATCTACCGCTGCCACATTCAGATGAAATACCTGTTCCGGAAAGATCAAACCCAACTGAGGAATATTTACCAACAACATCTGAATCAGGTGAAACCGGAGAAACATCTGCATCAATATATCAACCATCAAATGTCACTGCGCCATGCAATCACATTGAAATCTCGCAAAGTCGTTTCGATATTATGGTACGACGCTTGAAACTATCGCAGCGGCAATCCATTCTTTTGTCAAAGGATTTAAAACAAGTGAACATTTTGGCTCCAAATGTTCGGATATATGGAGCAATAAATCGTCATCGTCATTTTACGAATTTTTTCAAATTAATTGAGAATAATTCACTCGCTTTTTGCACTGATATCCGAGGATTGGTATCCACAATGCACAATGCATATAATCCTGAAGATTGGCGATTGTTCATCGATTCCTCTAAAAGCAGCTTGAAGGCAGTTCTCCTTCACGTTACCAACTCAAAGAATTCCATTCCAATTGCACTCAGCACAAACACAATGGAAACCTATGCATCAATGAAAAAAATCATCGATTTGATTAAATACAATGACCATCAATGGAAAGTTTGTGCAGATTTAAAAATGATAGCTCTTTTAAGTGGCATGCAATTGGGTTACACTAAAAACATGTGTTTTATGTGCTTATGGGATACTCGTTTTGAATGGCGACCAATACAACGAACGGAACTGTGCTTTACGTGAGAACATTAGATTGCGATACGACAGCATCGTTGAGGCTCCACTTGTGCCAATTAAAAAAATATTGCTACCACCACTTCTTATCAAGCTTGGAGTAGTTAAACATTTTATAAAAGCGCTGAATCCAGATGGAAATGCGTTCGTCGAATGGCGTCGCATTTTTCCACGGTTAAGTGGAATGAAAATAAAAGAAAGTTGGTGTTTACACCTATTCGAATGAAAGTTTTGATCAAATGAAATTTCGTCTCTCATCTTGTTTTTTATTACAAGAATACTTAATGGACCAGATATTCGTCGTCTTATGAACGATGATGCATTTGAAAATGCTCTCTCCCTCCCTTGTCATTAAGCCGATGATAGTATCATTCACGAAATATGTAATTGATTTTAATTCTGTATCGGATTAGTTTGAGTATGGAATATGAAGCTGTTAAATCAAAAGATACATCCTTAAAGACGATGGTCCATGCCTTAAGGACTGATGTATTCTTTAATTTAACAGCTATTCATATTAAGGGGCCATACTCAAACTAGTCCAATATAGAATTAAAATCAACTACATATTTCGCCGAATGATGCTATAATCAGGATAAAAACTTCCGTAAGCCCTTGGGCCTCTGATTCTCCAACAAATCTTTATGTCGTATAATGGGGCTCTGATATACACTTTAATATAAAAGTTATTCTTATTTAGGTGTCATACACAAATTAATCAGATTAATCAGAGACAGATTTAAAATTAAATACATATTTCGTTTTAATTTACTTTTTTGGGTTGACAGTAATATTTTTCTTTAATGATAGTATCACGAAAGATTTATTTTGGAACTTAGCGGTTTTTCTTTCATTGACAGAATAATTTTTGGGTTTGTATATGAAAATACAGTATTTTTAAACATTTTTGGGCTAACACTTGCCTATAGTCAAAGTCTGTTGTTTGAAATTTTGTCTATTGAAAGAAAAGTTCACGCTGCTGTTGCTCTGAATAAGAACCAAACACATTTTTTATCTAAACCAAATAAACGTAAAATAGTTATTTGCATATCTGGAGTGCAAAGTAGTATTTGGTTGCACGAACTAAGCGATTGTTGGCCGAGACTACAAAGGCCAAAAACTATGCGTAAGCAACAAAAGCCTTTATGCTAGAGTTGCACATTAGTGTTGACTATAAAAATTCAATTCTAAGAATTTAGAAGGTTATTGATGCATATGTTAGGGTTGAAGTGTCAAAGCGGCCAATGTGCGGGAATGACTGTCCTAGATTCTCAAAATGGTTCAACCTTCGTGCCAGTTTTTTTTGTGGTATTAGCCGTCTGACACAGTAGGGACGCAATAAATCTAACAAGAAACCGCGAAGATGAAGAACGAAGAGTCAGGCAAACATGTCGGGAAGATAGACCTTTTTACAACCGATGTTTAAGTGTGTAAACAAATTAAAAAAAAAAAAATTACGACGCACGTGTACTGATTTCGCACCTTAACCGTAACACGTATACGTTTTCTATACTTCTTTTTTTTCTATAATTTCTCCGTTATACTTTTAACTTTTGTTTCGTAGTAAACAAGAAAACTTTCGACATGAAAATTCTTGCTGATTTACCATTTGCTGTGTTGCCAAAGTCTGAAAAAATAGTTTTCAAAAAGTTCTCTGAGGTTCCGTGCAAACTAAAATTTCTTAGCCGCTTAAGCTTTTTTAGTCAATTTGGATATCACAGTGATGTTTTGTCGAAATCAGAGTATCAAATGAACGGTTTGTCGGAAAAGATTCTAAATTACAATATAATTTCAACGAAATTAAAATACGTTTACGAAATTTAAGCGGAACTGGCGATTTTTGATAAAACTGTTTTACCAGCAAAATTCGGCCTCTCTACAAACCAGAAGTGCATTTTCAATAAATGGGAAGATCCCCGTTAAATTTGTCGGAAATTGGACAACCGCAATTGCCAGCTTTAATAAATTTAAATGTCAAGAAAATTGATCGAAATCAATTTTCTAAAATTTAAGCGAGTTTGACGAATTTTGATAAAAATCTGTTGGTCTTCGAAAATTCGGCATATCCACAGTCCAGACGAATTCACTGATTGAGATAAAACTTCATACGTAAGTTTCTTCTATAAATTGCGAAATTTTACGAAATTGTAGTAAGAAATGTTTTCATTATAAGGCACCAATTCTATTCAATAAACTGCCCTTGGTAATTAGATGGGCACCTACATATCTGAAATTTTCAAATAACCTTAGAAATTGGGTAATGGAAGTTTCTGATATTGAATCTGGTAATTGTGTAATTATGTAATTAAATAAGTTTCTCTGAGTTCACCTTTATTTCTGTATTATGATTAGTTTTAAAATTATTTTTTTGCTTTTTTCTATAATTATAATTAAACTACAAACAAGTCATTTCATTTGTATAATTAATATTGATTGATATTAATTAATATTAATCGTATATTATGAATCAGAATTTGTATCTAAAAACTACTTGTTAGTTTCTAAAAATTCTTACTTTTATTTTATTTTATTGTATAGTTTGTCAATTTTTCAAACAAATATTGTTTAAGTAGCTAAATTGTATGGTTAAGAAACCATTCAAATGTATATAAAATAAAAAGAAATGATTAAATAAATAAATAAATAAATAAATTTGGCTGAAATCAGTAAACCGCAACTAGCAGCTTCAATTGATTTTTTTACAAATATGATAATAATAAATTTAAATGTTAACTTTTCACCAAGAGTAGTCTTTGAAGGTTCCCTGAATATGAAATTTAATTTTTGATTAAAAATTTTTTTTGCCAAAAATCTGATTAGTTTTGTTTTTCGTTTTAGAAATTCAGTGCGGTGTATTCGAGATTTACTTAAATTCGTGAAAAAAGAAAGTCGGCATTTCCAAAAACATATACACCCCTCCATTTTTTTTATTGGTATGGTATGGTATTGTTACCATTGGCAAGAAATTTTAGCATGCTTCGTAGCATTCCGATAGGTAGTTTTGTCTCTAAATTTCAATGCTACAAATAATTTTTTAAAAAATTGTTTCAGTGTAATTATTCTTGTCAATTTTTTAATATACCGCTTTCTTAAGTGTTATCAAAGTAAGCAGAAAAACATTTCGGAAATAAAGTCATGAATATCCAATCAACCTTCGCCCTTGGCTCGTTGGTTACTCAACGGATAATCTTGTATTTTAATCTCTTGAAATATAGCCTAGTATTGATTATAGAAAAAATTAAACAATACGTACGAGAGCCCTACCCAAATAATGAATTCTAAGATAAGCGGTATGTTTGTCTTATACTGGATACATTAAAGTAATTGGTAAATGATTTAGTTTGCATTTTCCAAAAGGTTGTTACGACGTGCGGTCGCGACCACAATTTTTGTATGTTTTATATTTCCCCCCGGTTTGTGTCTTTACTTTCCATTGATTGCTCAATACTTGTATTTTATATTCCCCTCGGTTTGTGTCTTCGCTTTCGGAGTTGTTTGTTTATTGTGCGCTGAACGCACTCGCGACGTTTTGTTTTGCACCTTATCGTGTGGTGGCGCGGGGGTAAGAAGAATGATAGTGAGCGAGACCAATGTGCACCGAGTGTGTGAAAGAACACGTTATCGAGGAGTGTTTTCCTTATATGCCTCTTGTTTACATCAATGCGAATTAATGTAAACGAGAAACAGAGAAGGAATTGTACTCTTCGAGAACATTCTGCGCGTCGCTATGTGGCGTACAAAAATATCGAGTTGCATTGTTGAAAAATTAAATTTCATGGTCTTTTACCATTTTGGTTTTTTTTTTGGGGGAAAAGATACCGAATACATATTGTGTACCTAATTATAATAATAATTCTTGTAATAAAGTTAAGAAAAAAACTCAAGTTTATGGTGTACATTATTGGTGGTAGTGATAAATTGAAAGAAAAATATTACGAGATTGTGCTCCTTAATTAAATTTGGTCAGATGTATTCCATCAACAAATTCAGGCACGGGGAAATTGTGCTATTTGTAATTATTTCCCAAAAATAAAAAAACCAAATAAAAAAAATATAAAACAGTAAATATAACGTGATTGTTTTTTGGGAAGTCGACATCGAAGACGATATTCCCAAGTGTTCTGTGAGTGGTCTAGTTTCTATGAAGGCGTCACATTATCAGCAATACGACCGGTCTTAATGACGGGCGGTTTAACGGTTGGGGCCATTTAAATTTCTATATCCAGTTGTGTCGGGACAACACCCAACCTCATTTTTGATCAAAGGTTCAACGAGTTTTGTTTAAAGTAGGGTGGCCAGGTGAGGCCATTTTATGTGTTTACGGTGGTTAGTGAAACAACGCCCAAAATTAGTGGATAGCCAACCGGCTATTCATTTTGGTATCGGGGTGAGGCCCCGCAACATACGGGTGGTCAATCAAGGCCCTTCGGTTTTTTTTGGTTTACGGCTGGAAGTCGCCCAACGGTCCGGGTAACTGGAGTTACCTGTGGCATGACGGCACCAAGGCCGCAACCCATTTATTTTGATAACGGCACCAAGGCCGCAACGGTGCAAATTGGGTTTTGTAATTTTTAAGGTACAATTTTTTTTGTTTATTTTATTTTTTTTATTATTTTTTTATATATTTTCAATGTCTTGTATTTAAATTTGGATTTTGTAATCGAGCGCCACATAGCGAGTGCATGTTGCGCGCTCGGTGAACATTGGTCTCGCTCCAAACATTTTTTTGGTCTCGCTAAAAACATTTTTTTTTTTGGTTTATGTTTATTTTTTTTCGTGATTAAAATGAATTGCTAATTTTCATGGTTGGGTATGATGGCATAGGGTGGGTGGTTCCTTGGTGCCCGCATCAGAATCGAAACCGGTGTTTACCACCGTTTGAGTTCCGACGGATGCGCGCACCAAGGCACCTCGCTTCCGTTATAATTTTTTTATTTTTATTTTTTTTTTGCTGTTCGTTCCTCAGGTTCCGGCCGACAAATTTCGGCGGAACTCTGGTATTATTATTATTTGCGTTTTTTTTTATTTTTTAACTATCTGTTCAATCACGGTGTAAACCAGGAGCCAGGCACGCCTCAATCCCCACGACCCTTCGCACTTCTCCCTGAGAATGTAGCCGGCAAAAACCACCGTGGAGGCCTCTGCGTGCGCTTAGTGATATCTGCAGGTTGGCAGGAGCCAGCCTGTAACAAGGTGGCAACACTAGCTGCACATTTTTTTCTACGACTTACAATAAAAATTACATTAAAACTTGTATTTAAATTTCGTCAAAAATTCGTCACTGTAGGCAAAACTAAAAAAAAAATTTTTTTTGAAGTCGTAACAGACCAACAAATTCCTATTCAAAATTGTTTTGACAATTTGTCTTTTCGTTCGTAAAAATACTTTGTCACTCGTTCACTGAGGAGCATAAAAGTTAATTATTTCCAAGAATAAACAAAATATCGGTAAACAGTTGGTTTGCGTTTTGAAGTTCGTGTACAAAAGCCTACTTTCCATCGTAGTTGTAAGGAAAAATATTTTTTTTTTTACAAAAATTGGTTAAAGTAATGACTGCTAGATTTAGGCTCGTTTGTACACTTAAGCTATATTTTTTCTTGAAGTAAGGTACGTTTTCAGATCACATCTTCCCGTTTTACTTTAAAAAGGCGAAATAAGTAAAACCAAATTCGTGGAGCTAATAGGTGAAATAGATCGCACGCAGCAACGTGAGCTAATAATTTATCTCAAAGGCGAAAATAAGATATTTAAATGTCATCCCTACACAGAAAGGGTTGGTCCTGAGATTTATTAACAATGTTTCTCTTGTTTAAGGTTTAGAAACTAAAATCGGAAACTCCGACATGAAAACATGTTTGCATCAGTCAAGAAATATACCTCAAGAGGGCAACGGGCTGGGGCCTGTTTTCTTTTTACAGCGTCCTGTTTTGGTTTCAAAAACTCAAATAAGAGAAGCATAGTGGTTAAACCTCAGGATCAACCTAATCTTGGAAGCAATATGTTTAAATGTTGGTTTTTCGCCCTGTGGCACTATTCTGGCTTTTCCTTGGGAATAGAGAATTGGGAAAAATATGTTTATAGCATTTTTGTCCAAAACATATTTTTTTGGCCTACTGAACCAATAAGATTAGTGCAAAAAATTTGTTACATATAATTTTTATAGGGAAAAATATTTTCCCATTTAACTTTGTTTGGAAAATATTTACAACAAACTGATTCCCTCAGTAGGAGTCTAAAAAATTAGAAAAAATACTATGAAAATATTTTTCAAAATCCCTATTCTCAAAAAAAGTCAGAATAGTGTCACTGGAGATAAATAATTGGTTGGTATCGCTCAGAAAATAAGAGATGTGAGCTTTGTTCTATCCTAAAAATGTAAATAAATCAGGGCGTACTAGTGGCTTGAGCTAAGTTTTGCGAATTCACTTATTTCGGCTTTGCAAAGTAAACCAGGAGCTGTGATCTCAAAACATAGCTCACTTCGCTAGAAAACAAAGCTCAAGTGTACACAGGGCCTTGTGGGTTTCAACTTACGGAGAAAAATAATTAATTTGGTTTTATTTTGTAAAATCTAACGTCTGCTACAATTTTATTAGAAATTTTGTCGATATTGTAACATGTCTTGTCCTAGGGACTGACAGTTAACAGAAATTTTCCCCACTCAGAGGCTTAAGGGCGGTCATGTTTAGCCGGCTAAGGCTCAGGGTAATGGGGTGGGCTTTCCTAAAGCATGAGTGGGACGTGCTAGACCGCAGGGATAACGGTAGGATCAGAAAAAGGAAAAGAAAACAGGGATGCAAACGGGATCTACTCACCTAACTTACCTAGGCCTCATCCTTAGTTATAGCTAATTTAGCCTCTCATTCTGAAAAGCAAGCAACACTTTTCGAACAGCAAAATATTACAAAAATGTAATATGTTAAGGTAACCCCAAAGAAATATAATACTAATATCAAAAAAAAACACAAACTTTAAATGAACAACCAATACCCATAACATTAATATTTTTCTTTTAATGAATAAACAAATCATAAATACTATTTAATCACTAAATTACACAAAAAAAAACCGGAATAATTACATCTAAAAATTACGGCTAGGATGACGTCATCAAATCGTGATGATAGCTAATAATGTCATTGGGAAATCTAACGGATACGCGTAGAGAATCATTCCAAAGCCGCGGAAAGTAATCATTAGCTGTCATACGAGAAACTTAACTAACTTAATAAAATTAATAATTATCAAAATAAAAAAAATAGTAACTAACAAAATTAAGGTGTTACTTAAGAATTCAACATTAGATAGAAAGAACAAAATTCTTTATAATAAATTGATCGAAAATTAATATTTTGTTCGAGAATATAATAATATAAAAGATACGATAAATATAGAAATATTAAATAAAAATTAAATTCAAAAACTTGCGCAAGTTGACGGTGAAGATGCCGATGACGCTGGTTGAGGTAGTATATCCAAATGATGAACGATGGCCATGACAGTATCCTTGTACAGTATATGCTGTGTTAACGTTGACTTTCAAGAATTCCGTTAAACGGAATAATTTTGTTTTTGTTGGAAAACGAAACACGTGATTTTTTTTTTCTCTTCTTCGAATTACCCAACTTGGTCTTAACCCCACTATTAAACTACACAGTTCAAATATCTAGGAAGGGTGTAGTTTCTTCGCACAACACGGATTAAGACCTTATTTTCACCACGCACCATGCGTTCGTATTTAGGTGGAGTTCGCACGGTATTTTGTATTCCCTTGCCCAATTTATAACAAGAGCATACACACTAGTATTTTGTTGATTTTTTTTTTCTTCACGTTTTAATTTATTTAACCGGGAATTAAATTCTGCGGATTTATTTGGCGCACAATAAAGTCCCATTCACCATAGATTATTATCACATATAATAAGTTTTCGGACTTATGAATTATTAGTATACGAATTATTATAGAGTTTATTATTATACTTAGCTTAACTTATTATTATTATTTTATTTTATTATTTGGTTTTTATTCACTACCACACCCAATTTTTTTATTGAGAAAAAGTTTTTATCGGAGGTAACAGTTTTTTTTCTACTTAATTGCACCCACCAACGGTATTATAATTGGTTATTAACTAGAATTGGTTATTATACTTAATGAATTTAACTTTAACAAAATTTTACAAAGTTATTTAAATTTTGTGTATTATTAGTATTAATATACAAAGTAAAATTTATTATTTTCTTTGTTTAACTAACATATTTGCCAACAGTGATTAATTAATATGCAAAAGCACTGATCCAACTTGATCTATATTTTATTTAGAAAAAAAAACTGACTGACCGACGATGATCGACTCATCAAAATTATTCAAAAACTGAACCCCGTTTTTATGAATGTTTACCAATTTATAGGTTTTCACGAAAAAAAAAACAATATCCCACCAAAACGCAAATAGCGGGATAATCAAGTTGCATAAACAATTTCCCCTAAGTAAATTAATGGTAATACATGGTTGGTAACCAACCTTAATAATAGTCGGACTAGACAGGGGTATTTAACTATATCATCTTGGAACGATAAATGCGTAGCGGACGATCGTTACAATATTTTCATCGATAAAAATTGCGTTTGATTCCTATCCCGGGGCGGCATGTTGTACCATCACTTCTTTTGGACTTTCGGCTTAGTTTATGTCTCAATTTTTAGAAATTAATTAACATTCTGTTTCGCGTAAACAATTATGTGTTTTATATCGCGATTCCAACTTCTTGATATAATTGTGAGCTTTCTCTCTTTTCTACATTTCGATAAACGTATCAAGAAAAAATTATTTGGTGATAGATTCGAATAATCTAGTAGTTTTAGAAATCGTACAAAAGAAATAGAGTAATGTTTTATTTGAGCAAGCTGAGACCACATTAGAAAATGCGTAATTTTAGAAGTGAAATAGACTACCATTTTACTCGTAAAAAATGAGATATAAACTAAATCGATAGTCGTGAATAGTGACGGTTACTAAATCATAGCGCTGGTATGCTCATATTGTCATTTAAAGTGGCTAAATTATTATAAAGCGTATGAAGCAAGCCCAACCAAGCAGAAAGGGATCATATAAATTTCAAACCAATTATCAATTTAGATTGGCTGTGACAATTTAAGGGAAACCCTACTAAAAGGGTCCAATTAATTTTGAAATACTTTAAAGAAAGGATTCTAGGGCCAATACGCTTTTGAGTTCTTTTACGATCGGCTTGATTAATCGGCTTAATCCTTAATTATTTATACTTTAATTTAAAAAAAATTGTCTTATTTATTTTCCTTTTATATATTGTGATTGAACAATAAATGAAAAATGCACTTAATTCTCTTTGTGACTGTCCCCGCCTAGCGCCAAGTGGAAGAAGTTCCGAGGAATTTCCCTCATAAATAACCTGATGAACTTCAGTCTAAGTTCGAATGTATTTGGAGATTTTGATAATCTGTGTTGACCCGACCATTATGCAAGTGATAACGAATATAGACTATCCATAGTAGCCTAATTTCTCGATATACCGTAGACAATGCTCTGACAAACAGGGGTACGATTTATAAATTCGTCAAGCCCTAAAGTTTTGTGCTTGGCCCAATGCCTCTCACATATATAACATTTAAACAGCAGTACACAAGCTGATTACCAAGAAGTAGTATTGGTAGAAAGAAAGGTAATGCTGCACGAACAAGATGGTGTATTGACGTAATACCAACAAAATAAAGTTTCCGTAATCCAAAAACTGGCATGTTAATGATGAGTTCCCTGTTGTTCTTTTCCCCATTTTGGTCCTGAATAATTTTATTTGTAATTATATGTATATCCCAAACCAATCAAACTCCGAAAAACACCTCTTTAGGCCCAGCATCTCTTGAGGCATTACGCAATATGATTTATTTACTAAAGCCAAGATGTTATTATTCCATATTCCCACAAACACCTTTTGAACCTCATAAATCATTTCTAATATAAAGTTAAACGAAATGATTTACAGATCTATCAAAAATTCGTGTGACTCGAGAGTTTTATTTGCTGTGAGACGATACCATGTGATTTTCACGACTTTTTGTTCTACAAATGCATCTATAAAATGTTGATGCAATAATTTGAAAGACAATAAGAATCAATCCCAATAAATTACAAAACCGTGATGTTAAGATAATTTTTTTGTTTATTTTTGTAAAAATAATTTATTACCATTTTTAGTGAAATTTTGTTTAATAATAAAATAATATTTCCAAAAGGATTGATTTCTTCATTTATCTTATTATTTTGCATCAATTGTAATGTATTATATAAAAATGGTATTTTAAGATATATATACACACACACACACACATAATACTTCAAGTATAATACATGTATTTACCAGAAGATGTACAAACGATAAGATACAAAAATTATATTAAGTCAATTGAGATGACAATCAATATTATTTTATACAACAACAGGAGAAAAGAATAAAATCGAAATCATTTCTGCTTGTTGTTGTTGTCGTTGCGAGCAAATAATTTTTTGTTGCTGAAATTGAACGGAAATTAATTTTCCCATGTGAATTGAAACTTATCTCTCTTCTTATAATAAATATAATAAAAAATTATATAAATTATTTTGTAAATGTACATAAAATAAAATTGAAGGTAAATCTTATTGCCAGGCATATGTAATTTGGTAATATCTTTATTTGCTTGTGTCAAGCGTACGTAATGTTTCTTTATCTAAATTGAAATTTGATTTTGAATGCGCGATTTATATTCGACTTACAGGAGTTGCAGATAATTGTCTGTATATATTCCATTTGAAGGATTAGTTTCCTGTAAATCCTTAAAGGTGAAATGTAAATGATCTGAGAGTTAATGAAAGAGAATTACGAGAGAATTATGTTAGCAAAACCAAGATTATGTTTAAGTAATTCTTGCTGCTTTTGTGTATATTAAAATATTTGTTAAATTGATAATGCTCTAGGGTAAGCGTTACCGCGTTCAGGCCATTGTAGAGGATATTGCGATTCGTTGTATTCTTTTAAGAAAAACTCAACAGGTTTCAAGAACGGTTTATTTTGGTAGGATGAAAGAATTATAAATTAGAAATAAGGAGCTCTGTGGTAAGACACGGTTGATGAAAAATATAAAGGGACGAATAATAGCCGTGACCAGATCTATATGCTAGTTCCAATTTAATTTGTACAGATGTAATCCTAGCTATTTACAATTATGTATATTTATTTTAAATTTGTACTGAACTAATTTTATTAAGCAAAATACAATATTGCTGTGGAAATGCATACGACCATTTTTATCCGATTAAATTATCACGTAACTGTCAATAATTATTATACCTATAAAGATGAAGCATTGATAATTCGTTGGGTATTTTCACAAATTTAGTACTAAAAAATATTTATCACACCCTGTACGTATCAGAATGGCTATATCATCCCTTTTTCACACAATATGCGTTTTGACTGCTCGCATACTACAGGGTTTTTCAATTTGGGCGGGTAGATGTTGGCAGCATGAGGCGGCCATGTTTTTTTGGTGGCGTCTGTCTAATCTAATATTTTTTTTCAGTCACTGATGCCAAATCACCATGAAGTTACACGATTAAGCAGCACATCCACATGATAACACTTGATTATCAAAATTAGTATTCATTAGCACAAAAGTTGCGCGCGTTTCGGACATTTAACGGCAGACGCTGTGATCCTTTAAAGTCGACCCTTCAAAGTTTGGAGGCCATCTTTGAGACAACGCCAGATTAGCCGAGGCAGTCAAGGTGCACAAAAACTCGACCTTTCACAGATTTCAACTTGGTGAACTTTGCATCGGGATTTGGGGCTATGCCCTTGAAAGATCCAACTGACCCAGGAGCTCAAAGTTAATGACCATAGACGATTGAGAATCTTAGCTTCTTAGCTTATTAGCGTTTGGAAGAGTGCCCGAATTTTACCCGAAAAATCATATAAAACGACGAGACACATTTTTGGATGAATGGCTATGTTAATAAGCAAAATTTTCATATATGGGACGACGCCAACCCACACGAGATCCACTAGGTGGCAATGCATCCACTAAAAGGTACTGTTTGGTGCGGATTTTGGGCCGTTGGTGAGGCCATCACCATAAACGGCGAGCACTACAGAACAAAGCTAACCGATTTCTTTTGGGCCAAAATGAACGACATAGAGGTAAATGACATGTTTCCAGCAGGACGGGGCTACATGCCACACAGCAGAGGCAACGATGGACTTTCTGCATGAATGATTTGTGGGTAGGGTTGGCCCACCAAGCACGTGCGATTTGACCCTACTAGACTTTTTCTTGTGAGGTTTTCTCTCTATGACATTACGCCGCAATCGACAGATGCCCTCAACGCCAACATAACCAATACCTTCCGGTTAAATGCAGCCAGATCTATGCGGCAGAGTCATTGAAATTTGAACTCCTCGGGTCCAGTCTACCATGAGAAGTCGCGCAAGAGGGTTTATAAATTTCATTTGACCCTGCACGAGATCTCATTTAATCTCTTACTTTTCTCGTTAGTGTCCGATAGCTAGTATAAGGGATTGGTTTTTCTTTTCCATTAAGGCAATAAACTGATTTACACTTCATTCATTTTAAATGTTGTTTCAGCATCATGGACAACTAATAAATTCTTATGCTTTGGGGTTTTAAAATCCCGTATTTCCATATTTGAAGAGTAAATTTTTACGTTTTTGATTAAGTAAATTATATATATAAATAAAGTAATTGTAGTTAATCACTCTACTAATAATAACCTCAATTGACACCACTCCATCAAAATCCTATGATTCAAATTTGTACACCATTTTGACGATTGTCCAACATTGGTATTGGTAGTTTCTTTTGATCGTTTTTAGAAAATTGTGCGATTGTATGCCATGTTACCAAAAATGAATGTAGTTACAGGCCCGCAGGTCAATTCTGGCTTTCCCTCGGAAAAAGGAATTATGAAAAATATTTACATAGCGTTTTTGTCAAAATTATCGTTTTCTGGCCTACTGAGAAATCATGTTTGATCAAAATTTTTAAAATTTAGGAAATATTTTTTATCGGAATTGGATGGGAAAAATATTCTTATATTTAATTTTGTTTTTGAAAAAAATTACACCAACTGTTTACCATAGTACGCCAGAAAAGAAATGCGACAAAAATGCTATGAAAATATTTTTCCTAACCCCTTTTTCCTAAGGAAAGCCAGAATCGATATGCAGTAGTAAAGATAGTGTAGCAGCCTGTTTCTTCAATTACAAGAAACACCGCACAATATACTTAATCACAAACGGACAATTCTCCGTAGACTGAATTATTTATCAACGGACAATTCTCCGTATAAATAAACATATTCCATAAGAATATGCAACAACAGTCTCCATACAAAATCGGTACATACAACAAATCAATTTTGTACACATTACAAAATAATCAACTTCCATTATCATACCGATTTGCACATCAATCAAAATCGTTACCAATATTCAATTATCATTGAAACGAACGATATTGCAATTGTCGCATAGATGCCACCATCATTTGTGTGATAACCAAGACACAGCATATTTAAATTAAACGATGGTTCGGTAGTTATTAAAATCTTATTATAGATGCCCCCCATCATCATTAAATGATTGTGATAACCGAAGGCACAATTATTTAATACCACTTAACATGATGGCGGGCAGTTAGAACAAAAGCAAATTTAACATTGCAATACCGTTCATAGGCGTACGTACGTCTATAATACAAACAAATTGGTAACCAGCTGAAACCAGATTTGGTGGATGCATTTTAGATTTTTATTACCTTGTTTACCAAAAAGCGAAAGCTCTGGATCAATCCAATTTTTATTGCATCCAGATGGTCTTAAAAATTTTGTATAAAAGTTATACAAAATTTTGAAAACATTCTTATTCAGTTTTGGAATTTTGAAGGTGCAGCAGCCGCTGATCAACAACCACCAAAATTATTTAAAAATTATTTTTTTTCACAAATAAAATTTTTTCAATTAATTTTAAAATTAAATTAAATTTTGTTTTTATTTTATTATTATTTCATTAACTTATACCAAGTGCTCCGCATCTCTTCACTTCTGCAGCAACCCAACATTCACGTTATAATAGCTTTGGCAAAATGTAACCATGATTTGAATTTGTCATTTGTTTTGCACTTGTACGATTTGTTATTTGGACAAATTATACAGGCGTAACACAATTGTATATAAACAATTGTCTTCATTGGGTCTATTTTTTAATTCAACCCGAACAAGCAGGCTTACCCCGGTTAGTGTACACCGAGCAAAGGTTGTACTGGGTAAAATTATCCGGTGTGCATAGAGTAATAAATTGTTTTTTATTTTGCACACTCTTCGTACACTGACATTAATTTCAGAGTAAAATTTAAAGAACCGAGTATGCACTGTGTAAGCACAGTTCACAAATAAAAACGCAGTGTACCGAGTAAAATTACCCAGGTTGAATAAAAAAATACAAAGTATTTTTTGACAGCGCACTGCCTGCTCGGGATGAATTAAAAAATAGGCCCATTGTATTTCCAAAAAGAATAAAATACTGAGTTTTACAAATCTAAGTGAACTTTGATTTTTATATCCAAAAAATAAAACCAAAAGATATATGTGTTCCCCTTAAGTTGTATAAATTCAGTGAATTAAATCAAAGCCATCTTCAAGGCCAGTGATAACATGAATTATTTGCTAATGACGTCACTTTATGTCGATAACTAGAGGGCGGCATAATTAAGAAAAAATATTACACCTTGGCTTCTTGTTGCGACCAATCTAACAGAAGTCTAAATTATTACAAAATAAATTAACAAATTATGAACAGCCCTGAAAAAATTCAAAAATATTTAGTGCAAATTTAAAGAAATGCGCCTATTTATACAGAATAATGAGAAAAAGATGTAAAAAATGAGAGAACATAACATACGACGGTATTTTTCATGTGTCATTCTTTACTGCCACCTGGTTAACACTCGGTGAACCGTCGGCATAGCGTCAGCAATGAAATAGAATCGATCGATTTGTAAACTTCTGTTGCAGTTTGACTAATATCCATTAAGCTTACAGCTTTTCTGTGCCTGCTGAGATATTCCTGGAATCGTTTCTAGAATGCTCTCTTCGTTTGGCCAATGGATTTGCAGTTACGTTTCATGCCATAGATCTGATATA
Organism: Nephrotoma flavescens; assembly: GCA_932526605.1. Classification (NCBI taxonomy): domain Eukaryota; kingdom Metazoa; phylum Arthropoda; class Insecta; order Diptera; family Tipulidae; genus Nephrotoma; species Nephrotoma flavescens. The sequence continues at coordinate 80,227,232 of OW052220.1, forward strand.
TTCCAGATTTCAATGACTCTTGTGTTCAATGGCTCCCAAATATATCGTCGACATATTTCAGCGTTATCCACGGGGACGTATTTGAGGTGCTAATCAGTTTTTCAAATCTACTCATATATTTTACAAGGCTAAGGTGCTTTTTTGCTTCCCTTGCACGTGTCGAAAGTTAGTGTGTGTTGTAATATTTACCTCTTAATTGGTTTGCATAGAGCGATTTACTTCTCATATCGCATAGTCTGCCATATATTCAATTGCGGTTTCCGCAGGGCGTCACAACGAAAGGTACCATAATTGTATCTTCCTTCCTCTATAAATCATTCACTTTCGACCATCCCATAATGATTTCGATATATAATCCAGTAGGTTCGTTTAATGTGTTGAGTTCTGTAATGAGCCACGTGGAAAGCATCTCAGTAGGCGAATTTAAATTGGAGACTATAGCTGTTTTGCTTTGGCAAAGTCTGCTTAGCTTTAAAAAATAAAATATTAGCGGCCAATTTTGGTTTCAGCAATATTTCCTTGTGAATTTCCAGTAACGAAAAATAATTGTTCATCATAGTTGGCTTTCATGTCAGTAGTATTTGTAAGCTGAATCGTATTTATGAAAGTCTTATTTTTTTTGGTTTTATTTAAAGCCAACTTTTCTTTAATTACTACTGATAAATACGCCAACTATGATGAACCATTATTATTCGATACTGGAAATTCACCAGCAAATATTGCTGAAACCAAAATTGGCCGCTAATATTTTATTTTTTAAAGCTAAGCGGACTGTGCCAAAGCAAAACAGCTTATAGGTCTCATTTTGTTCCCAGGCTTATGAACTTTTTGCAGTGCATAGGGGTGTGGTAGTTTGGGGTTGGCCTTGTTATTATCAGGTGTAAATATGGAATCTCTAACATATTCTCCAGTGCCAATGACGTCATTCCGCAATCATGTTGTCTACTCTTTCATCGTAATAAACCTTACTAAGGATTACCAAAGAGTTACCTTTATCTACCTTAATGTAAATCACGATAATCCCTTTTAATAATTTGGTGCACGTCGTATGGAAACGAATGGTTCATTTTTTTTGTAGCCCCCTAGTCTTGATCTCCGATTTTCTAAGTTTGTTACTATATCCTCCAACGCTGGAGCTTTTGAAACCGTTATTCAAAAGTTATAGTTCCATTTCCGAAAAAATCACCAGTGATTGGATTCTATATGAAAATCAACTTGGGACTGCTGCCGAAAGTGAAGGATTAATAGATAAATGAAGATGAAATTATTGTTTCCACCGATATAACGGCATTGTACACGAAGCCCCAGTGGAAATCGCAATGGAATGTATAGTAGTTGACTATGTCCAAATTAGATATAAAATTATAAGCCAACTTTCGACACCTGCACGATGAAAAAATTACAAAATATTCATGAGTGAATTGGAAAAATATTAACACCACAAATACGTTCCCATGGATATGACTGAAATACGTCGACGATGAGTTTGCCATCGCGAAAAAGTCGGAGTTGAACAAAATATTCAAACTGTTAAACGCGCAATATCTGTCACTAAAATTCACGTACGAAATTGAGGAAAATGTTGTATTATCTTCCTTAGATACCCAGCAAACAAACGCTGATAGCAGAATGAAATAGATGGAAACATTTGCACACGTCGAAGCGAGAAAACAAATAAATTTACTTCGGTTTCTTCTATGCACTGCATTTTTACCCCCACCTAATCTCTTGTTTAGCAATTTCATTTCAAAAATTGTTATTTCATTTCTATCAGTCTCCAGATTTCAGCTGAAGGTAATAGATGTGCATGGTTTTGAAACATATAAATGCATACGTATGACGACGTTTGTAAATGTTTTTCAGATGGAAATGGAAATACTTGGATAACATATAAAGTAAGTATACAAAATTGAAAAACATCTGTAGTTGTATCTGAATGCGAATGACAATACACATTTGGTACATACAACCAAAGCCAAACACAATCAATAATATATGATTGTGTTTGCTTTTGATATAACAAAATACATTAAAAAAATATTATAAAACAGTTAACAGTTACATATTATACTCAAATCGAAATCAAAGAGAGATAAATTAATTTTTAGGGGAAACAAAGCCGAGTTTTCGGTCGACAACAATACGAATAGCATGGAATTAGGTGCATCAATTTGAAGTAAAAATTGAGCGCTCTAATTATATGCTGTTTATGCGCTCTTTGTGCGCTGATTTGTATTACTGGGTATCAAGGTAGGTAGGAGTGGATGGATCAATTGACTTTGGAATCTACCGGAAACCAACGAACAGTAAAATATCCCAGTAGTACAAATCAGCGCACAAAGAGCGCATAAACAGCATATAATTAGAGCGCTCAATTTTTACTTCAAACTGATGCACCTAATTCCATGCTATTCGTATTGTTGTCGACCGAAAACTCGGCTTTATTTCCCCTACAAATTAATTTATCTCTCTTTCACTTTGATTTGAGTATAATATCTAACTGTTGTTAACCGTTGGTTTACCAGCACATGGATTCTGTTGCCTTTTTACAATTCAACTTGAATTTTACCGGAACGTAATAGTAGTGGTGTGCATATTGGTATATGTGTTTTGTTTTGTTTTGTGTTTTTGACGTCATTTAAGAACACAAAATAATATGTTGAGTACATAATTTTTGAATTTAAAAAATTTCACAACATTATGTAAGGTAATAAAGTGTTGTGTCCCTATTCCTATATAGTTTAATTTAATTCCGAGTAAATAAATCAAAACGTAATTACATTATCATCAAAAAATTATTATCATAGTCAAATGTAAACATAAAAAAAATTTAAGCATTTGTCCGTCATTCGTCTATCATTTCCATTCCATATTTCTACTAACTAAACAACAAAAAAAATAACATCGATGCGATCGACTGCAAGACAAGAGAGAATAAAAATATTTTTCAAATTTATTTATATGTATTTCCTCAGTTAACACGTTAATGGCCGTACGTATAATACTTGTTCCGACTATCACACACATGCTGTGTGAGCGGCAATTAAAGTGTTAATTCACTTTATAATTTATTAATCTTTTTTTTTCAATACTATTTCCATAAATAACACATAAAATATAGGCAAATGTACCTACAATTAAACTGGGAATATTAATTTTATTAAAAACAATAATAAAATTCATTTTATTTAAGTTTTATCTAAATATAAATGAAACATTCACAAAAAACATATTGAAATCGAAACTATTTTCTTAACATGTCATTTTTTCCTTTGCTATCGAGCAGAGGAAATGTATTGTTTCCTCTACCGATAGTATCATTTATAAAATCGGGTCAACATTTTGGCGAAACTTCATGTGGATTTGCACACACACAATGATACAAAATGACAGCACACAATATTAAAAGTGTATATTGTACACTGTATACGTACACAAAATTCAACTTGAATTGATTTTGAAAAGGCAACAAAATCCATGTGCAGAAAATATTATTTTTTAATGTATTTTGTTGTATCAAAACCAAACACAATCATATATTATTGATTGTGTTTGGTTTTGGTTGTATGTACCAAATGTCTATTGTCATTCAGATATAACTACACATTTTTTTAATTTTGTATACTTACTTTATATGTTATCCATGTATTTCCACCTGAAAAACATTTACAAACGTCTATTACCTTCAGCTGAAATCTGGAGACTGATAGAAATGAAATAACAATTTTTGAAATGAAATTGATAAACAAGAGATTAGGTGGGGGTAAAAATGCAGTACATAGAAGAAACCGAAGTAAATTTATTTGTTTTCTCGCTTCGACGTGTGCAAATGTTTCCATCTATTTCATTCTGCTATCAGCGTTTGTTTGCTGGGATACATTACATCGGACTCGCATTGCAGTTGATCACATAAAAAGCAGCATTTTTTTTAATGGCTTATCGATTATAGTCTATACTTCCTATGTCATCATACGAATTCCGCACGGAAGAAAAATATATCAAACACGTATATCGAACCAGCAAAATTTTGTAATATACTGTGAAATGTTTAAATTTTCCAAGAAGTACAATATTCTCTTAAATAGATTTAGGCTGGTCTGAATATTTTGTAAGTATTTAGCATGAGCTTTAGTGATATTGGCGGACTGCTTAAAACAAAACGAGTGTCCCTAGTAAGGTATATGATTTTTTAATGGGTCTGACAGGGGGTTTCATGAGATTTAAAAATGTTATTTTTAATGATGAGCCTTTGGCACATTCCAAAGTCATTATTTTATAAATATTTAGTGAAGTATTTTATAAACATTCCGCATTAGCTTAAGGGATATTGGCGAACTGCTTAGGCCTAAAGGAGGACTACTAATAAGTTATATGACTTTCTGATGGGTCTGACAGAGTGTTCCATGAGATTTAAAAATGTGTGTTTTTGAATGAGCCTTTGCTACATTCCAAAGTCAATAACTGCTTAAACCCACAGGATAAATACTTAGAATGACTTTGAATGATTTTAAAATGAAACTAGGACAACAATTTCAAGGAACATTATAATTTTTAGACAACTTAAATATTTCACATTCTTAGAAAATTTGCAGTATAGCAATTTGCCTGAATGTTTACTTTTCCAATACTATTACAATAAATTTGTCGTGTTGTATTTTTTGGATTGGTCTATATAAATTTCAGGAGTTCAAGGAGTTTCAATATTCGTTTTAAAAGTTTCGATATTTTTGAATAACGAGAAATAATTTGACATGAAGAAAATATTGGATATTCGGGAAAACTGTTTTATTAACAACACTGTTAATATAATAATTTTCATGTTTTTGATAGTGAGCTCCGGACTGACTGAACTGCTGAAAATTACAAGAAATTTCTAACAAAGAATTAGACAATTATCTAATGATCTGTAAAGTATTCTAATTATATTCTAATGAACTTCTCGGTACTGTCTTATAATAAAAATTATTAAAATTACGATTTTTAATAAGCTGATCAAATAAATTCTCAGCATTGAGGGCTGTTTATGTTGCTCTTTTTATTATCGGCTCCAATACCTAGGAAATCGTCTTATTTATTCAAAAAGCTCACATAATTTATATACTTTGCTCCCAAGAATTACTCACACCACATCAGATCATAAATTATTAAAATTTATCGAAATATAAAACCACCTTTTACAAAAGCTAAGTAATTTGCCAAAAAATAAATGATGTCATATTTCTTAATAAATCAAGTGATGAACTCTGCTGAATGAACTCTGCTTGTACGCCAAATTTTAATGGTGAAAACTAATTTAGAACTTAAAAGTGGCTAGTATCCAATACCGTCTGTGTGTTGGTAAAATCTAGATGCAATAAACCGGCACCAAAAAATTCTTAAACCAATCAAATTTCATTGCATGATTTTAGTATAATTTATATTTTTGCGTGCGTTAAAACCTCAAAAAAATAAAAGGTTAAATTAAATAAATAAGACACAAAAAAATATTGTTCAGCTTTCTTCACGTTACTGATGGACATATATAAAGTCGACGAGTATATAGAATTGCAGCAACAACAAAAAATGAAATAATGAGCTTAAATATAAAAGTTAATTTGAAGCTTTTATTTAACAAATTTTTTAGTCTTACTTTTCAACACACTTAAACACAGGTAAGCCGATTAAAAAGATCAAGATTGTTCCAAACAAATTGTTGCATTATCGTCTTGGTGTTCTGTTCTGTGGTATTATATTTATACATGTATGTATGTAAAGAGAAGACGCGGAATCTCCAATTTTATGTCTTTTCGTAAAATTGGTATTCACGTTTTTTGCGATTAATTCTCAAGAATTTATTTCATTTCGGTGATCTTTCAAGGTCGCCGAAACATTCTGTTATTTTTATACAGACTCCCTAACCAAACCAAACCATACCAAATAAAAAAAGGTAAACAAGAAAATACCAAATCTTATTGATGTTTTTTATTTTATATATTTGCGATGTGTTGATATTTTTGTTGGGTCGCAAATCTTTGTTTTGACGGAACTACAGATAATTTTCGGTTCAGATTAATAAAAAAGATTAAACGAATCGTATTTGATTAAAAGATAATTTTTATATTAATGATCAAAGTAAATAAATTTCGGGCGGCTCTTTGAGGAAAACCAAAAGTACTTGTTTTGGCTAAAAAAGATTAAAAAATATATCAAACGAATTTTCCAGGTATATAAAGAGACTTCCTGTGCTTACTTATATTTTATAGTTGAAGAAGTACACAAACATGTTTAGCAAATACTATTTATGTACGTAATAAGGTTGGAAAATATAAGGTGAAATAAAAATCTTAAAGAATTTATATAATTGCGTGTGTGATGATTGATCGAATCAACATGTTTTGTGCGGATTCATTTTGAATTGGTTCCAGATGAGTATGAAGCTAAATAGCAAAGCAAAAACGATGTTTTTAATGAGAAGTAAATATGTTTAATGAGTCAATTATGGTAATTTGTATTATAAAAAAGTACGAATACAAGAAAAAAAAAATTATATGAATACGTTACGACGTGTGGTTGTGTGCCTACACAGGTTTCAGCAAATTATATATGCGTTTAGTATGGGGATCACCAATGAAGACAAGAATTTATTGCATACGTTTTGTTTGCACGCAAACGGCAGATTAATATTCGTTGAAGTATATTTAATTTATTTTCGATTAATTCTGAAAATTAATTTGTTTGATTCCGGGATTTCTATTTGGTTGATCAGAGCATTTTTTTTTTTGCAAGATGAGATGCCTTGCCCAATCCAATCCTGTTTTTAAACGGTCTTGATACAATTTTGAAAAAGCAAAAAAACAAATATTTTCCTCTCTAGATTTAACTGAAATGACGACGATCTCTATTATTTGAAATAAAATCGTCTAACTTATATACTTCCTACAATGATCGTTATATATGTAAATTATCAATATATGTAGACAATTAAAACAATAGTGTGGACAGTGTAGATAATGTAAACAGTATGCCGACAATTTCGATAATCATTCTTTTTCCCTAATTCAATAATGCGAATAGTACGTTTAATTTCCATGTTTAGTAACACAAGTCAGCCTGTAGACATAGGCTTATTACTAGAAAATCGCACACAGTGGCATATTTCAAAACAAAATGTAACAAAACCGGACAGATTAAAACAGAACGTGACAAAACGTAGTTGGACAATAATCGATTATTAGATATCATCAAGAAGAGATTCGTCGTCAGTGACCGCAATAATTACAAAAATAATTTTGGTTGAAGATTGACGTTCAGTTAAATTAAATTGTTGCTTCATTTAACAGTTGCAGATAAGTTTTCAATATAAAACTTGCCTGGGGCGGTATGTTGTACCATCACTTCGAATCGAAATTCGAAAAAAGTCGAATGGCGGTATGTTGTATCATTTTCGAAAAGCAAAAATGATACAACTTTCACTTTTTCGATTCGACTTGTTTCGATTTCGATTCGAAGTGATGGTACAACATACCGCACCTGGTGTGCAATGTGCCGATCCATATGGGGGCCCAACATGTTTCAGACGCAGATAGCAATAAAAAGAGTTTTACATTTCCTGTGCTCAGTCGCCCAAAAAATACTAGTAAGTAAATGAGAATTCCCAGGAGTATATAGGTAATGGTATTTGGGGCAGGTTCATGAAATACGGCCGGAAAATTTTAACGAATTTAAAAATATTTAAAAGCATTCTAGATTTAAAGTATTAAAATTTTCCATAATGGATGGGGATTGGTGTACAAATGCACTTTCTATAAAATTTTAAAAGCAATGCCTGAAGATTTTCAAATTTAATTTGTTCCGGTAGAACATGTGAAATAGTTGTCGAATACAATTTTATCGTTAAACTTTCAATTATTTGTGTGTTCATACAAAATATCTAATGTCATAGACATACTGTTAGTTTCGTAATTATGATTAACTCGAAATCATGATTTCGTACTAGTGTGTCATGTTTAACCATAGTTTCAAACTAAATTTGAAGTCAGTTTCGAAATGAGATATTTTTTCTCTTTTCGATGCATTTTAGTACTCACAATGCCGAATCCATCAAAAATGGAGATTCCGGACACTATTATAGTTTGCCAAGCAAATCTAGTTTCCTTTGAGTTTTCTATTTGCCGTTGAGATATTTGGTTGGCGGGAACAAATTTTTTTCTGTTCTGACAATAGGAAAGTCATTTCTGACAATTTAAAAGTCAATTAAATGTCAATTTTGACATTTTTGTCAATGCCTACTCCATTTCTGTGCTCCAAAACTAAACGAGAAGACAAAAATAATCTCGTAATTATAGTTAAGAAACCAGGGTGGTCATTTTGTGGTGTTTTATCACCATTGGTGATAAAAAGTATGATATAAAGAAATTGTCGTAGCTTCGTCCATGAATGAATTGAATCATTATGGATGAATTATGTCACGTCGTTTATAGATGCGAATGAAAAAGAGCACAATATCTTCCATATCGTTTTCACCAAATATAAAAAAATTGTTTTGAAGTTTGTGTCAAAATGTGTATCGTCATTATATAACTTAATATTTTCGCCATCAAATAATTTTTTATATAGAGCAAATATTAATTATAATTTAAAGAAGAATTAAAAAAATAAAACATTAATAGTGATCGACATAAATATTTTTTTTGTTGTTATTTATATTTTTTTATTTTTATCACAAGTATGAAAATCATTTCATATCAAACATTCATATAACTAAAACAGAAGTGTCAAATTATCATTTTAAGTTCATTATTTCCCCTCAAAATTCATTTTCCAGGGTTGTGTTTGTAGACTACTTTGTTTTGAACTTTATCACCAAAAAAACTCTCCACTAGTGTTATAAATTGGTGATAAAGCACCACAAAATGACCACTCAGTAGTCTGCCTACGGTATAAGCTAACTTTGACTATTTTTCGAACTTGGTCCTGTTTGTCTATTGAAATATTTAGGTCACGGGCCAATATTCTGGTAAATCGTTTAATATGATAGAAATCGTATTTACAACAGATCAGTTTTCCATAGAGTTTTTGAAAAATAAATGAATTAACCAAAAAATTGACTTTTACCCGACGATTGGCCCGCAGCCTTAAGCCGCAGCCACACGAATGCAAATATCGACCAACGTTGGGTGTATTTTATGTTTGGCAAATATTGGTAAAATATGACAATTTCTACTGTCTACACGATTTGTAGTACATATTTGTTTTTTCCTTTGATCTTTTTAAAAAAAACCGCCTATTGAGCGAATGTGCGCCAATGTTGAACAAATGTAACCTTGATTTGAATTTGTCATTTGTTTTGTGGCTACACGATTTGTTATTTGGACAAATACGCCAATGTTGGTATGTAATTGCATTCGTGTGACTGCGGCTTTAGTAACAATTGGTTTTTCCGGTCGAATTTCACGATCTCACTCCTGGGCCGTATTCTTTGGGCGGAAATTTCCCCTATCGAAATACAATTTGCTTTGAAAGTCTCCATAGTATTCTAACTTTTTGCCAGCTACTTTAATCAGTTTTTTTTCCAATTTGTCGCAGCTTTAATTTCACGATCTCTCGAATTAATAAAATTTTTGTTTTTTATTCTATGCAAAACCACAAACATTCTTTCAAATTCTTTCATCAAATGGCCATATACTTACACTTTACCTACTAACATCTTAATTTAAATTTTGGAATTTAATAAATTTTTTAAATGGTCAAGGACCTTGCAAACAAATTCGATTTGCTACCCTAAAATTTTGACATACGAAAGGGCTGCTAAATTCATGAACAACACGATTTTCTGCAATGACTCAAACGAAAAATATGTTGAAATTATAGGTTACCCTTAAAATAGTAGAAAGTCACCAATCCAGGTCTAGTTTAAATTGTTTGGAGCGTACAGATGTGATTTGAGAGACGGCTTATCTGCATAACCTGCCACACAAGAGGAAAATGCTACTGCAGATGAAATACCGTTTGACAGTTGAAATATTGTCAAAAACAAATTATTTCGCTGAGCGATATTTTATCCGACTGTAGAACCGATATTGTATCAAATGTATGGAATTATAATAAAAATTATGTTTCGATTTGCGTAAAACAAAATATTTTTTAATATTTTGGAACTAATCTTCAATCTAACATAAGACGTTATATGAAAAGATGTGGTTCGGTTTGCGTTGTTTCGTGAACTTTCTGATCTTAACTTCAAAAATATGCGAAAAGCTCAAATTTGGACTTTAAAACATAGGTGTCCTCGTACTGAGAAATAATATGGAAATAGCAATCATGTGCCATTGTCTACGAATTGTTTAAATAGTCTACTAATTATCGACTTTTTCTACACTACAATCTATTGACTATACTATTTTCGTAAACGCACAACAGTGGCTGGCTCCTAACCATCGATGAATATAATAATTTTTAGGCGGGCAATTGATTGATTGATTGATTGATTCTGAATGTACGACCAAGTTCTTACACAGGAGCTCCCGGTTGACGCCGGGCCCACCGTACACTCTTTTTTACATATAACAAAACCGGATAGATTGGATAGGTTAGTTAAGTGGGAGAGAATCGGCCCGGTTACAGACACCTAGGTATAGCCGATAGTTAGTAGCACAAAGACAACACAATTCTAATCTACTAGAGAAAGGATAAAGGTTTAATAGGTTTAACGGATAACGATGTTATTGGTCTTCAACAATTGCTTCTTTAAATCAGCAACCTAAGAAAAAATGATATTATTTCACATGTATCCGAAAATTTCCTAAAATTAAATACTAAATTAATACTTTTCAGCTTCCTAAACAAAACTGATTAATTGAATCGCCCCGGTTACAGGCACCTAGGTTAAGACGATAGTTAATAATACAATGACACCACAATTCTAAATTACACAATCAGCAATTAATATTGCAAATGATAATCATTTGACAGGTATCTATAGACTTCCTGAAATTTAATTCTAAATTAGTATTTTCCCGCTTCCTAAATAATATAAACAATAATTAATTTAAACCTCCTGCACCTCTACAACTTACAAGAGAATTTCCTGAAACCATAGTTATTTGAAAAAATATTTAAAATTACTCTATACTCGTATTTAACCCTTGAATTCGGCAACCACAAAAATATTCAAAAAGTTGCAAAAATATGTGAGACAAGGCAATGGCTCCGGAAAAACTATCAATGTCTTGCAATGTCAGATAAACTTCCGGATTGGATATTTCAAATAAATTTAGTATATTTCAAAAAATTTCAAATATTTTATTAATTTAGTTCACCAAAGAATATTCGATTCAGGTATAATTATACTGCACAGGATATTGATACCTTTCTCAATGGAACTTTACCTCAACCAATAACTTTCAAATATGGTGTGAAGAATTGGATTGGAACTCTAGCATAATGCTCAATGGAACTAGGCCATCTCCCAACAAATGATTATCAAATACGGGGTACAAAGCCAAATTTGACGAAATTTTGGGATTCGGCTATAATGAATGGAACCAGGCCGTTTCCCAACCGAAATTCTTCCGATTCAGCTAGGAAAGCTGGGCTAGGTTCTATCTTCTTGATGAAGTTCTAAAATTCGACCATTCTGAATAGAACTTGGCCATATCACAACCAATTATTGTCCAATCAGGTAAGCAAAATTGGATGTGAATTTAAAAATGGATTTTAGAGAAGCTGAACCGGGATTCCAACATAAACCCCGTATGAAGTTCTGAATTTTTTACAAAATAAGGCTGAAAATAATCGGCCAAGGAATTATCCTATTACTCCACTTACGACAACCCGTTGAGAGATGACCTAGCCAAACTCAGCCTCACCAAAACTAAAATTTGCTAGAATTCCAATTCAGTCCAAAATATTTGATGTAGCTTCCGCGGTATACTGTCTAGAAATAGATTACGTGACAATTCCGCACATCACAATCAAATAAAAAGGTCATGATTTACGTGAAGAGACGGGACGAACGGAATATAGGACCACACGGAAAGCTTTCATGTAATTGGTGTATGAGCAAGTCGTTGAATAGGATTTAGAACTCAAATCAATCGATTTTCGAGAGAAGAATTCTTTTAGTGAAAATAGTACCAGCAGTGAGAAATCTAAAAAAATAGTCAACATTAAAAGCCCGAGGCACATCAAAGATTTGCTTCTCGTTAAAACCTTTTTCCCTTTGCCATGCCGTAACACATATGAGGATTCATCCCTTTAAATCAATCTACAAAAAAGTATTGAATCTACACATACACCCAAACCTGTTCCCCCACGGTGTTTTTGTGAAAACAATTGATTATTTTTACACAGAGAAAAAAGATGCATTGGCAATTGTTTCAATCTTCGTTTTAGTGTTACTTAAAATAAAATTTAATTAAATTTTAATAAATAGTTTAAAATAGTTTATCAAGTACTACTGCTCGTTTAGTTAAATTTAAAAATAGAATTTTGTGTGTATTGGGTAAGTCAATATTTTCATAACGTAAACCATTACAGACGAAAATAAATATATTAGACCGATTTGCAAAAGGTGAAAGTTCTACATCAGCCAGCAAAAGCTTTAAGTTGAACGAAGGTACAATTCGAACAATTTAAAAAGGAGAAGGATATTCGTAATTCTGCATCAGATGGTACCAGATATAGTAGCGCATTCTCATATACTAGAAATGCGGCCAGTGAAAAAATGGAAAAGGGATTGTTTACATTAATTGAAGATCATAGCCAAAAACGTATATCTTTGAACTGTATTACTATTAAGGAGAAGGCCTTAAGCATTTATGAGAAACTGAAACAACTGGAACCATCAACGTCATCCCAATTAGACCAAAAAAAATGTATTACAAGTAACGGGTGGTTACGAGGGTTTTTACGAAGACATGCCATTATTAAATAATAATTTTTAGGCGGGCAATATAAACAAATTTATTGGAGACACACTTACTGAGAAAAATCGTCTAGTGATCACCAAAAACCGTACTCAAAAGTTTGTAGTGATCTATAATATCTAATTTAATTCAGGAAAGTTTTTAAAATGCCAACAAATTGGAAACACATTTTCGGTCTGATTACGAAATGATTGAACGTGCAATAAAATTTCAAGCAGCTTTGAAATGTTGTATAGCTTATTACACGAAATTGTAGGAAGAGGTTTTTAAGATAAACTAGCACCTTCAATTCTAGAATTTACGATTAAGATTACCCATTCTCAGTCATATCAACAGTTAAGCTTTAAATTATTGGCTACCCAATTATTGAAAAGTTTTTCAAAATGTTCGGTAATAATCGAATAATTTCGTCATATTATCCGATTCCACAAAAAATAATTCTTGTCAGGGATATTCTTAAGAGCTCTTTATTAGAAAAACTTCACAGACTTAGTACAGAAAGAATTAGTTCATACTGATATCTGCGGGCCAATTAGTCCAACAGTGGGACAACAAGCAATATTACATTATTGGATGACATTATTGAGACTTCAAATTTTTAGAACTACAGCGTATGCCAAGATTCAAGGACATCTTAGAAAACTTCATGATCGAAGGTAGAAATGTATTTTTGTGGATTATGCAGCGAATTCTTTAGACTCTAGGATCCAGTAAAAGAAAGAATATTTCAATCTAGAGATGTGATATTCGATTGTAATAGTTCAGCGAAAACAAAAGTTATTCATAATGGAGAGGACAAACTGAAGATCCCTTTAAAAAAGGGGATGAAAGAAATCAACAAATTAATTCACAAATCCAACAAGAAATACAAAGGAAAAATTCAAGGACTACGTATATTACTTACGCACCAAGGACCTCTGAATGAACCAAAAAGAGCTGACTTGATAAAGCGTTCGCAGAACAGACAAAAGCTCTAAGCGATAAACAAACTACAGGAACACAAAGGGTATTAAGCTGCTGTTGCATCTATAGAGATAAAAATTAATTCGTAATAAATTCGTTATTAGAGGTTGTGAACAAGAATATGGCATCAATTTTGAAGGTAACATACTTTTAGTCCAGTAGTAAACGAGAGTTCTATCAGAATACTGTTTGTTTTAGCTACGAAATAGCGGTTAAATATAATAAAATGTGTTAAATCAGCGTTTCTATATGGTCATCTAGATGAGAATATTTACATGCAACCACCAGAAGGATATGACTTACTATATAAGCAACAAAATTTTTAAATTAGGAAAAGCCCTTTATGAACTCAAACAAGCGCCTTTAAATCGGAATAAGACATTTACCTGCAATGTACGTATAATAATCCGTAGGCAAAAGTTTGTGGCCTTTTTCCCGGTAGATGGCTTTACTTTCATATATCTCAGTTACCATTGATCGTATCGGGCAATACTTATGTGTTTGGTGACATTTTAACTTGTACTTTGACATACAAATCATTAAAATCGATGAAGTGAATAAAGGTGATGAACCCTCTAGGGTACGCACAACAATAGTTACTATTCGATTTATCAACTATTTCATGATGTTTGTATGCTTACCTGTTCAGATACATCTTGTACTTAAACCACCACCAGGTTAATAAGATAGGTTCAAATCTTACCTGAAAATAAATAAACAAAACAAAAATTATTAAAACCGCACGATTCAATTTGCTTATAATGTATTTCACGCATCTTAACATCATGCCAACCAAATATTTAATTTCTCGCATTTAATTCAATCCCCACTATTATGAAATTTTCGACAGCGCTTTTTTCTCGATAAGATCAAAAATGAGCTATTATGAAATTAAAACAGTATGCGACCGCACCTTGCTTTGGATAACGACGTAAAATATACGACTGCTAATATTAAAAGCTGCCGACCCTCCAAACAAAAGCGTTGATGGTAAGGTTATATGTTAAGGCGAAAAAGTAAGGTTATATGTTAAGGCACCTAATAATGTAATGCATTAACATTGATTATTTTTTCGTAGGTTTGAGCCGATTTTAAAAACCATACCAAACACAAGATTACAACGTAAAGGCAATTTCTGGAACAGGAGGAGGTATATGCCGGACTAAAAGACTAAGCAATTCGGACGAGCGATTAAATTTGATGCTGGATTTGAGGGGGGGGGAGAGGGGAATTGATGGTAATAACGCCAAGAAGTTTGGGTTCAAGGCACAATCAAACAAATTTTTTATAAACAACCTGGCATTCCAAACATCACCTTCACCTTTATACCTTCGTAAAAAGGACATTAGAACTGTGAAAGAAAAGAAATCGTCTTTTGAGGACAATAATGGGAAGCCAAATATGAAATGTTTTTAGACATGCAAGCAAAAAACCCAAGCTTTACAATTAAAGGAAAGAGAGTTGAACCTAAAACAACAAGAATTGGAGTCACAGAGGTAGTTTTAATATTTATTGATTTATTTTTTCTATTTATTGATAAAGAAATCTGTTCTGTTGGTTATATAATTTCAGATTTAACAGAACAGTCCGTTTAAAACTAAAACTAAATTAAAATAAAAAAAATTAAAACAAAAAAAAAATAGGTCATCAACAACCTATCTCTCCGTAGTTTGTGGAATGGCGTTCTAGTGCTAAAAGCTAATAGTTTCCAGATGTCTTGCTTGGCACATGAATTAAAACCATGGGACATATGTAGACCAAGCAAAACGGTACCAATAAAAGCCGGGCCCAAGAGAAGTCATCTATTTTCAAGCGTGCATATTTTGTAATCCGTGCATCTTGTTGAGTACGAAGGTGACCGAACTATATTTTCATGGAATGGTAAATTTTGGTCACAATCCCAGACACTTTCCTTTAACAAAAAAACATCAGAAACTGTTTGTGAATTTTTTTGCTTTTCTTTATGTGCAGTATGGATTCCATACCATTACAGCATATTAAAGTTGAGATCGAAGGTAAGTGAAATAATTTATAATGAAAATAAGGTTTGAATATCTTTAAATTCACCTGGTCATCCTGTAATTTTCAATATGCCTATTGAAACTTTCGACAAACGTAACACCTAAATCCATAATCTCATTGGCTCTTTGCAATACTTCGATGTTGACTTTGTATGAAAAAATTAACGGGTTCCTTAGTTTCGGTCATTAATATAGATAAAGTGGATTATGCTATTCCGATCAAATAATCTTTTCCTACTCCTTGCTGGTATAAAATCCTTTTGCTGTATAAGATAACGGAAATTTGTCATCCGTTGACAAGTGGCAGCACTATCACAAAAATTATTTTTTTGTGATTTTATTACCAACGGATACTTTTTATTCGTTTTGTGTTTATCTTTAAAATGACAAATTGATTGATCTCCGAAGTAAAGGAACTCAATATATGAAATTTAAAAAATTTAATAATATTCCGTTTTTCCGCCATTTCTTAACGAAAACGATGACATTTGGATAGTAGTTTGGTTAAGTCTTTTAAAGTGAGTTTTGGACAAAATTCTAGGAACTGTACATGCTGAACTAAACTTGGCCATTTCATAATCAATCCTTATGAAAGTCAGTTTCAAGATTGATTTTTGATTGAAATATAAATTTTAGATAAAAATATGGTATCTGCGTGCATGCTCCAAGATTAAAATGGATTTGAGGCTGGAGAGAATTTGAATATTTGTTAAAATTATTCGTTAGTATGTGGACCGACTCATACGCTGACCAAGGACACGCACATCGACTATAACATATGGCTGATAACTATTTAGAGCAAAAGAATTTTGGTCGAAATCATAATTAGCACACACCATCAGATCGCCTCCAAAATACTCTGCCGATGCACTCACCTCGCCAACATCCACACCACCAAAATAAACATTACCGAAAGCCAAATATGATGCGTATATATCACTGTGAGAATTAGAAAGTGTAAGCTAGCTTTAGCGTTACTACTAATGTAGATGGGAACAATATAAGTTCGTCTTAGAAGTGTCTCGGAGTGCAATATAAGTACTAGGAATAGTTGTTCCGCTAGGAGCATCCGCATCGCCAATAAGAATTTTGACAGATAAGCTCAAATAGAATACACAACTATAAATCGCCGACGGGCAACAAGCCATATCGCCGACACAACACAACCACAGCACCGACGAGCACTTCGTTCTACAGTACTATATGTGCCACCCTGTATTTCACCTAAACCAACAGCATTAAAATTAAATAATTGAAACATTTCTATTAGTTCATTTTTTCTTGAAATATTTTGCAAAATTGTCTATATTTCTTTACCAATATTTGCTCTGTGTTCGTCGCGTATTCTCATTATCACGGGCCAAACTCTTTGAACGTTCAAAATTTCATTAAACACGTTTCAACGAACTTCACTCCGCAAAGAGAGCTTCCTATACAACAGTGACCTTTTTGGGGTAATTTTTCAAATTTATGAATTTAAATTGCATCCACGATTTTTATAATTTTAACACCTGATTTAAATTGAACAATCCTGACAACCATGTGACCGTCGCACATAACACACACCCCATATCACCGACATAACGCCACCCACACCAACAACATCCACATTGCCGAAAACCACATATCATATGGATGTAGGTAATCCGGCGGAGGGGCGAATGACAGGTTAACAATCTTCACTCACAAAAACTGACAAAGCAAGTGTACTTTACGCAGAAAGTTTGAATTACAAATAACATCGCAAACAGAGCGACTGATCCTTTTTACACTTGCACTCCAAAACACTTGTCTCATGTCAATATTTACAGATAAAACGGACCTGCACTAGCGTGTGTGGCGGTATTTCGACAACTTTTATTTTAAATGTTTTCATCAAAGTTCGGTCAGGTTAGGTACTTTTTTTAGTTTTAGTTAACGAGTTACCCATATGTTTTTGTTATATGAGCAAAGTAGCCTGTTAAACATTTTCAATTCTGTTTTTGTTTATTCATCAAAAGACTTAGAAGTTTTTTCATTGCAGTATTATTAAATTATTTATTACAAGTGTATGTAAAAATAATTAATGTTTTAATTAAAAAATATAAATAAATAATAATTAATTAAATTGGTAGAATAGTTTCATTCATAAAAGTTGAAACATAATAGTAAATCCCATAATTGGTGACCCCGACTTGATGTGAATGCGCAATAATGGCGAACACGTGATTTTAAAATCGAAGATTATTAATCGTAGATTAAATCATCGTGTACATTTAATAATAATAATAAGTGAGTGAGACTGTTTCATCACATAGTTGTCTAAAATTATTTTAAAAAAATTTCATAAATTAAATTAAATAATATCATAAATTAAATAAAAATTTCATGCGTGCATAGCAAATTTTTGCCACATTAAAGTTGAGCAACATTTTTTGGAAGAATTATACATATTTTCGGAAAGCGGCATCAGTTTTGTGCATAGGAGTGCACAGTATTAACTAACCAGGTTTTATTCTGACAATCATCTAGATTACTACAGAGTATAACTATGCAAAGTTAATTATATTTGTTACACAAATCCATCGTCATCAACAGTTTTCCCAGTCATCGATGACAGAAACATCATGATTGATTTTCAGGATTCAAGTGATACTAATAATGCCAATATAGCACCTGGTTCTGACGAGGGAGAAAAGTTCATTACATTGACAAAATTGCAATTGCAAGAGCTGATTGATGCTAAAATTCAAGTTTCACGAAATTTGTCCTCGTCGCCCATCAATTTTGGTGATTTTTAATCAGGAAACCTTAATACAACACTTCAAGCCGGTGATCGCATTGCTTACGTCTCGTTCAATATTCACGAAATATTCACACGCTGTCAGCCCATTGGATTCAAGATTACATAATACCTTTGCAGATTTAATTACTCGTGTCAAAGATGACCAACCATACTTAACCTTTAAGCAGGAGGTAATCAGTGTGTTGGGAGAATCCGAGAAGACTAATCTGCACAATATTATGCATGGGTTGCATATGAAACCGTCACAATTGTTAACAATAAATATGGTTGAGTCGTCTTGAGCAACAGGTGCAAATGGTGCTCACCTTGTTTGCAAATGACGTTCCTCTCGTGGTACTTGCCGAATGTGACGATAGTATTTTTGAGACCATGAAACAAACCCTGGCCAGTTGAGCAGTCTACATCAAAAGAAATGTCAGCAAACCACTATGTGGAAGATAAATTCGAAAAATTCTGTATATAAATGTTGTCAGAAATTAGCGCGTTAATTAAAGAGAAACACGGAGCTCGCTTAAGTAATGTTCTCATTATAATTAGTATGCAGATCGTGATAATTCGTCCAGGTCTCATTCAAGAAATCGTAATCCAGAATGTTTTTAAAACAGCCCTTTTGGTGACAAGGTTGTAGGTTGTAAGCATTACGAGTTCAAAAAATCAGTAAACGATCATCAACTTTCGGCGACAAGTAGAGATGATCAAGTATCAAGTAGCTTATCAGTTTTTGAAATTAATTCAAGAGTCAAATTTTTGATTAAAATATGGGCTGACGTATCAGTTTTTCCGGTCAGTCTTACCAAATTGTCAAACACCGATACTACATTTAATTTATTCGCTGACAATGGCACTCCAGTTCGAGCATTTGTTTCTCGAGTTTTTAAACTAAATATCGGTCTTCGTCGAGAATTCACATGGAAATTTATTATCGCGAATGTTACACTGCCCATTATCGGTGCAGATTTTCTCAAAAATGCAGGTTTTCTGGCAGATATTCAAAAATGTAGACTTATCGATCCCTCAATTTCCCTGTACACCACCGGTGTGTTGAAAACCGAGCAAATTTCCATGTAGTCTCTCATTGACAAGCCAACTATGCATCCTGCAATATAGCAATTGATTATAAATTTCACCAAAGTCACCAGGTGCTCATTAGGATCAAGCAACGTGAAGCATAATGTCACACATAAATTGGAGACTAATACTCATCCAGTATCATGTAAAGCACGCCAACTGGCGCCAGACAAATTGAAAATTGCCAAAGAAGAGTTTGAACAACTGGTCCATGGTTCAGTCCTTTACACTTGGTAAAAAAAAAGAATCATGAATGGGGGCTATGGGGTGACTATCGTGCTCTTAATAGAATTACTATTCCTGACCGTTACCTAATCCCGCATTTGCAGGATTTATCATATCAACGTGAAGGTTGTAGCGTATTCTCGAGTTTGGATTTCATTCAGGCATATCATCAGAAAGAGCCTGCTGATATCCCAAAAATAACTTTTGCGACACCTTTCAGCTTATATGAATTCTACAAAACGACTTTTGGTTTACGTAATGCGGCCCAGTCCTTTCAACGTTTGATGCATAACGTATTAAGTGGATTAGAGTTCTGTTTTGTAGCATGGTCTCGAGATAAATGCAGATTTTTGCGAAATCTCAAATCCGCTCACGAACGCGCAAAACGGTTCTTAGAAATGATACATTTTTATCGTCGTTTTTTGCCTAATGCCGCCGCAGATCAATCATTGCTGAATAACTTTTTGAAACGATACAAAAAAAATAGCAGCACACCGATCGCGTGGACATGAAAAACCGACAAACCATTCACGGATTGTAAATTAAAATTATGTCAAGCTACTCTTTTAGCTCATCCATCCATTTCCGTTCGTTTAGCAATAATGGTGGACGCATCTGGCGAGACAGTTGTGCACCAACTCGTCGCAAATAACTGGCAACCTCTTAGTATTTTTCCATGAGGCTTACTGACAACGAGAATATAGTGTCTAGGATTGAGAATTACTTGCGGCATATTTAGGAGTTAAGCATTTTAAATATTTATTAGAGGGACGTTACTTTACACTATAATACTGATCATAAGCCATTGACCTTTGGGTTGAATCAGAAATTTAACAATGCATCGCCTAGACAATTCCGACACCTGGATTTTATCGAAATCTCACCACAGATATTCAGCACATATCAGCTGTCACGTATTGATCAAATTGATCTACCGGAAAATGTGGATTACATGGCAATAGCAATAGCACTAGAGGAAGACGAAGAGGTTCATAACATATTGAAACTTGATTCAAACAGCAAGCTTAATTTCAAACAACTTCCGTTGTCGTTCAATTCGAACAATACTTCGAACAAAATATTATATTGCAACGTGTCGACTGATCACCATATATTCACCATATATTTATGTTAAGTTATCATCTGGCTATCCATTAAATACGACGAAAAGGTAATGGCACAGAGTTGTTTGGCGTGTCAAAAAGACAAAGTTGTGCGGCATACACGATTGCCGCTTGGATCGTATACGTTGACATCGTGACGTTTGGCTGAAGTACACTTAGATATCATTGGTCCATTTTCTGTTTCGTACGAACAGCGCTATTGCGTGACAATGATAGATCGTTTTTCCCGTTGGTCGGAAGCTATTCCAATGCCCGATATCTCTGCTTCGAATGTTGAATTCGCTATTTACTCAACATGGATTGCTAGATTTGGTGTGCCAGGAACTGTTCGCGGAATTGTTGGATTTGCTTGGCTTCGAGAGAAATCGTACGACAAGTTATAATCCGGAATGGTAAAGCGTTGGCATCGTACACTTAAAGCTGCCATTATGTGTCATCATCGTCTAGACTGGCTGAACAGGACATCGCCTGAACTGGTTTTTGGCACCACAGTGCGTATTGCAAGTGCTTCCATCGATCAGAATTACAACAATAAGATTCCACAATCAAAATTCACTCAGAATCCGAGGGGTCATATTGATAAAATCAGGCCTGCGCCGGCATCGCGTTACAGACTCCTTCAGGAAATCATTGCAACCACTGTACACAGGCCTACATGAAGTCTTTGATCGGGGTGAGAAAAACTTCACTATTGATTTCAAAGGCAACAAAATCAGAGTACCAATCGGCTGGCTTAAACCATGCTACAGCGAGAGCATATACACCGAGGGAATGTTCCGAGAAATAGACAGCGACACACCTAAGACATCTTCACGAGATACTTCGGGTAGTACCACTTCCAAACCAGTCAAAAGGGTGTCATTTGAGTGTGAGTCAGAAGTACGTCACATAGCGATACATGCTACGACAAGGGCAGGACGAACAATTAACATTCCCGCACGTTCCAAATAAGTTTTGTAAAAACCAGGTTTTTACTGGTGGGGGAGTATTGTGGCGGTTTTTCGACAACTTTTATTTTAAATGTTTTGATCAAAGTTCGGTCAGGTTAGCACCCCTTACAAATACTAAAATATTGGGTAGAATCGTGTTTTATTTTTAGTTATCGGGTTACTCACATGTTTTTATTATATGAGCTGAGTAGCCTGTTTAACATTTTTTATTCAGTTTTTGTTTATTCATCAAACGACTTAGAAATTTTTTCATTGCAGTATTATTAAATTATTTATTACAAGTTTATGTGAAAATAGTTAATATTTTAATTAAAAAATTAAATTAGATAATAAATGATATTTAATTAAATTGGTGGAATAGTTTCATTCATAAAAGTTGAGTCATAATAGTAAATCCCATAAGTGCTTCTATGGTCTAGGGTGGGTGCTTCTAGCCGTAGAATTACTTTTGACAATTATATTATTCTTAACAAAATCTAAAGCGATCTGGTGTAGTGTACTATAATTGTCGACCAAAATTCCTGTGGGCTATGTGTTTCTCTATCACACATGATGTTGGCGTTGTCGGCGATGTGGATTTCGGCGATATGGGTATCGGCAATATGGACGTCGGTGATATGGTTGTATCAATGATGTGACTTGTCGACGATCTAGGCTGGGATGTTCTCGTTTCTGTAGAATAAAATTTATCTCTGTTTCAATTTTCATATCATTTACCAGCCTGCATTGCGAACATTGTGATGTTTCTAGAAATAATTGATGTACGAAACAGAAGTCAAATTATTTCTAGCAGAAAAAGACGTAGACTTCGATAAAATATCGAAAAATGGTGATGTTCGAACATCCCAGCCCTGGTTGTGTCTGCAAAGTGAACCTGCCGACCAAAATTGTTGTCGGCGATATGAACGGATTCCGATTTATCTTTATAAAATTTTACATGAAATAGGAAAATGTTGTTGTAGATCGAGCGGAGAAACCCACAAAACAAAATATGTTTTCACTTTGACCGCTTACCCAAAAAGGCGACTTATAATAATAGTTATTTTCGACATTCTCGGATTGATCGATATTGTTGAAAAAATTAGAGAAATCGAAAATTTCATAATAGACCCATCCTTTGATTGAAATATGTGCAATCGATCTTATCTCAACGATTTTTAAAAATAAACTACATATTAAAACAACTATTAGTGTACACAATCCTTTAACACTTGTGGTGCCACGAAAATAATGAAAAATTCCGTTTACATTTCAATCACACAAAACAAAATTGAACATTTGATGAGAGACACGGCGATTCAATAAAATGCCAAATTACATTAACCCGTTGAATGTGCCGCAAATTGTGTTGCAATTTACTTATACAATTTAAACAGTTTATTGTCTTATACGTATATCGGCGATAATCCGCCGCAGTAGGGTTATGGCGCCAAACGTAACGAAAAACCAAATTGTATATCTACACTGTGCTGTGTAAATGCTTTTGTTGTTTTTATGATTTCTTAATCTTATTCTTATTACATATAACAGTTTTATAAAAAAATAAATTTATATTCTTAGTTTTGTCTTAATTTAATTATTTTTTTTTTTTTATTTCTTACTCAATTTAAATTGAAATAATGAGTTTGCAGAATACATACAAACACATTCGAATTAGACGCGTTATGTATAGCGGAAGACAAATAATCGTCTTGATAATAGACAGATTAAGAAGAAGATACGCAGCGGCTATAAAATTAAAATTCGATTTAGAATTTTGTGCACGACCTTCGCTGGGGCTATGCGATTTCATGTGGCTACGAACATCCGGTACAAATTAATCAATTAATTTACGATTATTGGCTAGATGATTCTAGGAAATATCCCATTCATATAAATAAGTACATTTAATCCAACAAATGGGGACACAGCTCAGATTGATTGCAACAAACGTGCATGCGCTTGCATACATGACATTTAAAATATTTTCGTCTGTTTCAGTACAAAACATTCATTTGGCATCTAGAAAATATTTTAATCCTTTCCTGTGGATTAAGCGTGGAATTTTTAAAACAAATTTTTAATTTTTGGAATTAATTAGTCATCATTTTGTATATTTCATCTTTGGTACATTTCATTAAAGCAAATTATAATAAATATGTTGTGTTTATGGATTAAAAGTATGTATGTTCTAAAAATACCAATACGACTTTTCGAAGCAACATTTTTATGAATTATTAATAGAAAAGTGTCCAAATTAGTAAGACCGAAATTTTTTTTAAATGTACAATAAATTTTATTTCGATTTACGACTGCCAATTTTTCGCCACTATTTGTAAAATATTGCATGTAGTAATGTGTCGCACAATTAAAAATAAAACCGCAATTAATTTTACAAGTAATTTTTGTATGATCTCTTTTTAGTGTCTTGTAACAAATCTCAATCAATTAAGTAAAGACTTAAGTATTTTATTTGATTTAATTTATTATTATTTTTTAACGCTTTGGAAACTATCCAAAAAAACAACTACTGTGGTGCACCACATTTTCGATGTTCTTATACGTACACCGTCTGTCGCTCATATCGATGACGACTGTGGTAGAATTAAATTCCTTTCATATACACAATTCGATCGAAAATTTTCATTTTATGTTATTTTATACATATGATTTCAATGTTTAGCTCTCTGGTACATCAAACAGTAGAAAACCAAATTTGAATTCTGTTGATAGATTTATCGTGTGTTCTTAAGTGTGTTACAATAACAAAACCTACATGCTCGCAATACAAAATAAAAATCGAAGAGCACGATACTACATATACACCATTTGTAGTAAACATGTTATACAGTGCAGACAACGCAATCAACATAAATAAGCGGAGATTGATGATAGAGGTACATCGATGATCATCTATATTTCCGAAACCTGAAAGGCTTTCTTTTCTTAGATCTACTACAAATTTTATAATTGTGGTTTAGGCCTCGTCATTGGGCCCCAAATAAAGTTCGGGGTTTGTAAGTAGAGTAAATTGTGTTTATTGCAATGGAAAGATGAATACAAATAAAAGCATACTAATTAAACTGAAATTGAATTGAATTAACTACAGAATCCGTCGACCGAAATTTAAGGAATGTGAATAAATAAAATAATAACCGGGTGTGAGTGAGCAAAAACGACCCGAATGATAAGGACAATATCTGCTGAAGAAACCCCCTGAATAACCCATGCAGATTTTACGGTCCCCCCGAATGGACGACAAATATGCTGGACTCGCCACTCTGACCCTGTGGATAATCTGCCTAGGAGATGAAGGGGAGTGACAAGCCCAGCCTGGAAATATGGAACCGAAACGAAATAAAATTGCCTCTCCCATCATACTAGCCCGAAAAAGATTTAGTAATTCATTTTAAGAGTAAAAAAACAAGGATAAGTACAAAACAATAATAATCACAGGAAAACAACTCGAGGCCGATGAATAAGAAAAGAACATAAAACGAATGCCAGGAATCATACGCAGTGCCGTTTTTTATTTAAATACATTTTTTTCTCAACAAAACAAAATCAGTGGCGGGGCGGAAGGAGGGATAAAAACAAAAAAAAAATCAAACTAAAATGGTTAACTGTGAAAAATTCCGAAGCCAAAGAAAAATAAATCAAGCTGAAACTGATTGCGGAAAATGGATAAAATTTGGAAGCAAAAAAAATCGAACATAAAAGAAAATGGTCGCCCAACCCGAATAAACTGTGAAGTGAAAAAAATAAATCGAACAAAAACAGGCAGTGTACAAAATTGGAAATATTGTGCGTACAATTGTTTTAATAAAAATGAAAAATAAAATCTTATAAATTTTAACTTTAATTTTATTTTATCACACTCGGATTTGTTACAAATATTTTTGATGTTGACGTCTTTGTGGTTACAATGAGAAGAGGGATAATTTTCTATTTTACATTATTAGGTACAAAATTAGTGTATATTCTTAAATATAGAGGGTCAACAATCGCTAAACTAATTGCCACTAGATGGCACTACATTATATAATATTAGGTATAAAACGCATTCTATAATACGTAGGGGTAGCATCAATATTGCATTTGTAGTGGTACACAAATGTCAATAGAATAACAAAAATGTCAATAGATAAAAAAATTGTAAGTGGAAATAATAAACTTACATTTATCTATTGATAATATTGTTAGTATATGTATATATATATAATAATAATTAATGTAATTTATAGGTAAGTATCTATACGTTAATAATTAAAAAGTGAAATTCTACGTTAATATTATGTTTCCAATATGAATAACACAATTTGGTTTGATCATCAATTGAAGTTCAAGTTCAAGGACAAATTATTGTTATGCATATTGTTTACATATGTTTTGGTTTGGTTGTACTAATAATAATTTAAACTAATTTCTAGGTACTCAATATAAATGTATATAATAGGAAGGTAAGTATTAAATAATTGATAATGTTTATTCTAGGGTTTTAGGTTTATATAATGTATTTATAAGATGTATTCCAGGTAGTTTTATGTGTTACAGGTAGAGTTTATATCAGGTAAGTATGACTGGGTCATCGAAGTTTTACTGCTGTCATAAGCAGCTAGTATCCGTTGAACAGACTGTGTTAAATTATGAAGCGGAAAAAAACAAATCGAACAAACAAATCGTCGCTGACTTGAATATATGTATTGTATTACAATATATATTGAAAATTGAGAAGTTCCAAAAATTGAAAATATTGAAAAATAAAAAGAAATTGAAATTTAAAATTGAAATTGGAAGAAATTTAATATTTTGATTAAAAAAAATAAAAAAAACGGTACCTTTTGACCTCGCGCCGTTAACCAAAATTTGACATTGGGCGTCTTTCCGCAGAAAACCGAAAATACCGTTGGGCGTCTTCCCGTCGTTATCCGAAATGTGTATGGCCTCAACTGGCCACTCGTATGGTGTAAATAGCGAGCCACTGTCGGCCGCCCGTAAATATTTGGTACTATTAAATAATAACGGCACTCCTTGACAAATTCGGAGTACCGTTG
This sequence comes from Nephrotoma flavescens, assembly GCA_932526605.1. Classification (NCBI taxonomy): domain Eukaryota; kingdom Metazoa; phylum Arthropoda; class Insecta; order Diptera; family Tipulidae; genus Nephrotoma; species Nephrotoma flavescens. The sequence continues at coordinate 80,254,306 of OW052220.1, forward strand.
AAAAGATGGCACTCGTTGTTATTTATTGGCCACCGGCTACAATTGCGGCACTATCGCCATTATTCAAACTTATATATGGCCTCGTGGTCGGCCACCCATAATATATTGCGACACAAACTTGTTGATAACAACTATTTCGCGTTCAAAATTTTACCACTGACATGAATTTAGACGGGATATGCCTTTGTGGCGGCGGCACACACCGATATATAAAATACTACTCCGTTAGGCAAACATGTATAATTGTGGATTAGATTATCTCGCCGATGAAAATATTTCTGCGGTACTACCTCTTCTCAGTACCTCTTCAAACAAAGGTATTATTAAAGAACTTCGTATTATCACACAAAATCACCAACAATTGCTGAACTAATCTTCTCCACTCAAAAAAAATATTTTTAACGCCAAAACAACAGAGTTTTCTTATTTTTTTAATATTTGACAAATTTAATAAAAAGTTCCATTATTTTTTTTATTATTAATTGTTATAAAAAAAATTTTATATACACTTTATAAATCAAAAGGGACTTTCTACCCCAAAAAAATCAAAAATCACACTTTTTACATTCACAACTTGAGTAATCCAAAATTTAAACTAGACTTTTTTTTTGAAATTCAAAACTAGACTAACTAAATTTTCTCACACCCAAAAACTCTAGAAGGATATTTTCTTTTTTTTCGTGCGCGTCACTCGGCTACCCCTTCACATCGCACATCAGACCAGACGCCAAAACGAAAAACATACCACAGAAATATTCTTCTAAATAAATCAGAATGTAAAGGCCAATTCACAATCACACAAAAAAACTTTAGTGTCAACCAGTAAAAGACATCATTTAGTCGGTGGTAATGAAAATAAAAATTCAAAATCAAAACTACATACATATGAAATAATGTTGACACCTCAAGGTGTCGAGACAACACGATTAGTCATTAGCGCCCTAAAACCAGTACCAAATCCGCGTCTGTACTGCGGGTTAGGAGCGGCTGAAGCAAGCATTTGTCTTGTATCAAGCAGCTAGCTATGTAAATGTGTTCAGGGTAGGACTGGGCACCTTAAGTTGCTTTTGTCACCAGTACGACATCAAAATCATCGTGGGTGACTTTAATGCAAAAATCGGCAGGAGTGCAGAAACTACATTGCACACCGGTCCTAACAGCTTGGTAGTAACAACACTAGTAACAACAACAACTAATACGTCACTGAACTGGCAATAATGTAAATCTTAGTTGTATCAAGTACGTTCTTTCCATATAAGAAAATCCACAAAGTATAACGTGGATATCGTTGATGGAAGAACGTCTCTAAGAGACACTTCACCAGCATATTCCACGTTACATCGTACAGAGGTGCAGACATGGACACCGATAATTTGCTTGTCATATTCTAATATAAGTGCAAACAGTTATTTACTTTCAATAGACCAACACAAAATACCGTTCTGGCAGAATAATAACGACCGGCAGAATAATAACGAAATAAATCCTCTTATCATCCAGGCATGCTATCGGAAGAAGGCAATAAAGACCCCGCATTGATTGGTTCGATGATCAATACCGCTTGGTCGTCGAAAATAAACAAAAGCGTCATGAAAAATAAATGGCTCGCAAAACTAGAAGCACTCTAGCAGAATATCTCCGTGCTAGGAAGCTATGAATATGAATACCTCCGGCAAAAGAAGTGCGAACATATGAGATCATGAATCGATAACATCAGCTTCGATGCCGCATCACAGACGAGAACGGAGAGCTGAGAACAAACGTTGCTTAAATTCTCTCAGTATGGCAAGCGTGTACTTCCAAAATCTGCGAAATCGGAATGACCAATTGACCCTTATTAGACCAATTGGTTCATCAGGTTAAGTGGCTTTCGTCTAATATCCCACATTGGAGGAAGTAGACGGAGCTTTAATGCAATTGAAAAATTGAAATACATCCGGTCTCCATGGAATCCTCGCAGAATTGAGTAAGCTCTACATTGCTGTTTGGAAAACTAAGTTTGATTAGGCATAGGTCACCTATACACATCGTACGTATCGCAGGTGAGGTAATAAATGCACAATGCTGGGCGAGAAATGTCATAGAGATTATCAAAGAAATGTAGATATAGTCAATACAATCGTGTTTACCTTGAATTTAAGGCGAGGTTTCTAAGGAAAAAAACATTTGAATTTTGTGCTGCATGTAGAGGCATTAGATGCGTAGAAGTAGTACCACCGATCACGATGGTAGAATTGATGAAACCCTCTAACAAAGTAGAAAACAGTGAGGAGCCAGATAATATTCCTAACATTGTACTTAGATCAGCAGGCTGTGTTGAAACCAAGAGAAATTCTTGAGATATTTGGACCCAATAGAAGGGAAGATTAAGCGTAACTTTTACTATGAGATTAATTTTAGGATGCAGGAAATCGAATCCCTACTACCAGCGTCTGATCAGGGTGCACAGACAGGGTCACAGACGTCGTCATTCAACAATCAGGCAAGTGTAAAGTCACGTACAAGTGAAACTACGGCGAATCCGTTTGATAGAAATTAGAAGATAATGAGCACTTCATCGCGATAATCCACAAACGTCGATGAGCGCGAAATCGACACGGTAGACAAGTCCACAAAAGAGACGCACATAGAGGTCGCAAAGTGCGATGAATAAGTGGAGATATTTAGATGTTTTGACAATCTGGAAAGCATGAAGGCCGATATAAAGAAGCAAAGAAATATTGGAATGGCCTTCAAAAACGGAATATCTTACTCGAAAGAAGCCCCAAGTGTTATCCTAACCATATTTGGCTTACGTGAAAAGTGGCTAAAAATTTACGATGGATACGAAAAACACAGACTTCCCCGCTAGTACAAGAAACGCAGACTTCCCCGCTAAAACAAGAACGTCAATCATCAAACGCGAAAAATAAACGAATCGAATCCAGTCTCGCAGAAGGCGAAAGCAGCAAAACAACGGGCGGTCAAATTATAAATGTGGAATAGCAGGAACATGGGAAATCGTTAGATGGTTCCCCGAGACACGTACGAATAGCAACAGGGAGGCAATTATAAGAGTTGCTCTTAATCAGATGCTCATAATTAAAACTGGGAAAGGCAGGACGTACGCACAGGTGCTGGGAGAGATCCCCGAAAAAAAAATACCTGAAACTCTGAATACAGAAATCAAGTTAGTCGGCCAAACTAGGATGGGCGATCTTTTGCTAGAACTTGACGAAGAAATAAAACACGGGGGATACTTCTTCGAGGCTGCGGTAAAGGGGGCGATCCAAAAGGAATTAAAAAGACGCAAACAAGAGTTCTTCTTAACGGACACCAACTCGAGAGATCAAAAGATGGCGTTTGTAGTAATTTGAAGTTTGGCACGCTCTCAAACTTGGACGGGTATACGGTATAATAGGGCGGAAAACTATCAACGGGGCCAAATAGAATGCGGCAGGCCATATGCCTTAAATGTGGCGAGACGGGCCATTTTAAGAAAGTATGCCAGTCGGAACTAAGCCGAGAATAATTTAGCGAATGAACATATTAAACAAATACTCGGATCAGGCACATGCCAAACGTTTAGGTGGGCCAGTGACAAAGTAAGGAACAAAATGAAAGGTGAGGGTTCTCCATGGAAACCCTGTAACGTACTCTGGAAACACACTTCGATTTTTTGTATTCCTAATTTAAAATTGAATTCCAAATTTTTTTTTGTTAACGTCAGTGATACATAAGCTGGGGTAATAACCTACAGAGCTGCTGATTATTAGCGGTACAGTACCGAAACATACATGAAACAGAATAGTACGAGGACAGCCTTGGCACGGTGGCCATCTTTATTCCGTACTCAAATATTGCCGAGAGCCAAGGAAACGAGAACGGTTTTATTTGGATCAAAATTAAAGACGTAATTTACATGGACAGATATTTCACTACGAAAGAGTCAATAAACGATTGGCGAGTAAAAACTGACTCATTATAAAACAAAATACGAGAAATTGAGAGTTGTCTCATCATAGCCGCGGATTTCAATGCAAAAGCATGACATTAACATAATAAATACAAGGGGACAGTACATCATAGATATAGGTTTTGCACTTCAAATCCACGATTTTGCAAATCATATTCCATTTTTTTTATTTAATTCACACCTTTTTACAATTCAACCTCAATTTTTTATACTTCATTGACAATTTTTTACAATAAATGCAGATCAAATGCAAATATTTTTAACACAAATTCAAGTTTTAATATTTCAACTTCGTAAATTTTTTGCAACTTTTTGCAAAACAAATTCAGTGCTTCCAAGAATTATGTTTATGATGGGACCGATTATGATGGGTATGATGGGTATGCTGGATGGAAATGGGATTCTTAAAGGAATTTCGAAGAAATTCTGGAATATGGCCACCTGGGACGGAACTCCATCAACTCTTAACGGATTATGATGGGATTGGGTATGTTGGATGGAAATGGCATTCTCAAATGATTTTTGGAAGAAGTTCAGGAATTAGACCACCTGGGATGGAGCTCGATCAATTCTTAACCGATTATGATTGGATTGGACATGTTGGATGGAAATGGAACTCTTAAATGATTTTTGGAAGAAATTTGAGTTCCGTCCTAGCTGGCCATTTTCCAAAATTTCTTCCAAAAATCATTTAAGAATCCCATTTTCATCCGGCATACCCCATTCCATTATAATACGTTAAGAATTGATCGAGTTCAGTCGCAGGTGGCCATATTCCAGAATTTCTTGTAAAAATCATTTAACAATCCCATTTCCATCAAACATACCCAATCCCATCTTAATCCGTTAAGAATTGGTCTAGTTCCGTCCCAGGTGGCCATATTCCAGAATTTCTTCCAAAAATCATTTAAGAATCTCATTTACATCCAGCATACACAATCCCATCATAATCGGCTAAGAATTGGGAGCACTGATTTTGTTTTGCAAAAAGTTGCAAACAATTTACGAACTTGAAATATTAAAACTTGAATTTACTCTGCATTAAATTGAAGTTAGTTTGAAAAAACACGAATTTGCTTTGCAAAAAAATAAGGTTGATTTAGAAATAATTGACAATGAGTATAAGAAATTGAGATTAAATTGTAAAAAATTGAAGTTGACTTTAAAAAGTTGAGAATGAAATATGATTTGCAAAATCGTGAATTTGAAGTGCAAGACCTATATATCAGATAAGCGGTAAATGACTCGAAAGACTATCTTAACAAAATCTAGTAGCGAACCATCTAAACCTGTAAAAAATGGTGAGGATCACAATGCGGATAGTGAAGCAGGCTTGTGATGCAGCAATGCCCATGAAAAGGGGCTCAAAGTGGAAAAGACAACGTTCTATTGATGGTCTGATGAAATCTCAAATCCGACTTGCTAGATGTGTGCCCAAGGCAGAAATTAATAAAAGTAAGCGCAGCAAATGAGAAGATCTGAAACGAGATATTGACCCGGACCTCTGGGGCCCGGAGTACTAGATTGGCATGCGCGAGCTTGGAGTTAGAGCACATCATTCCTGCCGACGTCTTAAAGGTAATGTTCTGATACTACCCACAAGTAGTGTTACAAATGTACAACCACTGTCTTAAAGAAGGAATTTCCCGAAAGCCAGGGAAAATCAGCCCCTGGTGCTAATAAATAAAAAGAGTAGTAACCCGCACTCCTCACCTAATACATTCTAAATTATATTTAATGAAATAAATAAATTAATATATTCAGCAAATAAATAAAAATAAAATAATTCATTTCAATAAACGTTAATTTTAAATGATTCAGTTTTTAAGGCTTTGATTTAAAAATATAATTTGCTCGACTTAATTTGATTTTAATCGAATACGTCGGTCGGTTAAAATATTTCCAGCTTTTGCGAACATGTGTTCACACGGCACTGAAGTTACCATGGCACAAAGCATTTCTTTGACATGATGTCCTGTATACATGTTGGAAAAAGCCGGAAAACTATTTGAGCGGCTGTTTAAGCCAAGGTTCACATCGGTGTTTCAAGCCAGTCCACGGCCGGCGCGGTAGCAGAAGTAGTAAAGGTCAGTCCACGGCCGGCGCGGTAGCAGAAGTAGTAAAAGCCTTCCGTAAGGCTGAGCAAGGATATTTTTCAAGTAGAATTGTGCTACTTGCCACCCTGGACGTGAATAATGCCTTCAACTCTGCGAATATACTCTCGGCGCATGTGTTTCATATGCCCGCTTACATACTTCGAATTATGCATAGCTATCTCTAAAACAGAAAATTAAAGTTCCAAACATCGGAAGGGACATCCAGAAAGCAGATCATAAAGGGTGCCGCCCAATGATATATGGAACGTTTCATACTACAGAATTTTACTTATGAAACAGCAATTCAATCCTTCTATATGGATGTGAAGTGTGAGCCGATGCACTCAAGAAGGAAAAATATTAAAATATTGTAGAAAATGGCAACTGCGTAACGTTGTGGTGTGCTCACCATTTCAAGCACTTATAGAGGACAGTATCTACGGCGCAGGAAAACAAACAAATCTACGATAGAAACAATGATATTGGAGCTACTAAAGCAAGAACTGTGGCCAAGTTACAGACCATACAACTGTAGCTAGAAACATGGCAAGACTAATTAGAGATTTATCCAAATAGGTAGGTAAGAAACATGGAGAAGTAAACTATGTACTTCCTTACCGAGTTCCTAATGGATCATGAGTATTTCTGTATGTCAAACGATCGGAAAATCACGAAAGTTCTCATGCATCTATGGCGCCGCTGGTTTGGATGATGCGAAACACACATTTTTCGAATGCGTAAAGCGGCAGCTGAAAAGGGATAAACTCGTGAAAAACATTGAAATTGTATCGCATGTATCTCGAAGCAAAACCATACGCTTAAAAATTAGAAGCCTAAAGAGAAAGAATGACATACCTTTCTGATGTGATACGCACAGTAGTTCCAGAATGGATCCTTGTGCGGAAAAAAAAATTTCTTATCTATTTATCTTTCCCTGTGAAATTTATTGAGAAATAAAAAAATTAATATGGAAGCGATAGAACGGGGTTGCCTTCCATATATATTAAGATGTTCTTGGTTGCTAAATTTGGTAGAATACGAAAGTAGCCGACAAGGAGTACAACTTTATAGGTTCCACAGGGCTCGCAGCTAACGTGATTAAAAGTAGTTGACTTCGGTGGAAAGGCAAGGTTTAGTTGTTTCTGGATGCCCCATCTGAAGAAACTGCAATTATTAGTAGAACCTCAACCACGAAATTCTGTTAAACACGAACATATAAACCGGTAAAAGCGGCTTGGTCTTATAAGAAAGTAAGAATTTTAGGTTTGGAATCATTTGGTAATTTTTACCAAGAATATTTTGCAGATAGAACTAAATTTGAATACTTTATCCGCTATTTTGAAGAAAAACAATTTTCGTTCTTTGCGCTTCGACACTTGTTGGCACCAAAAAATTCTAGTTCACCACTATGTATTTAAAAAAGAAAGACTAACCCACCACTTTGTTAGATAACTCCGCCGAGAGTTATAAATTCATTTCACCTCCCACCAAAAACCCATTATGATCAGATTAACCAAAACCACAAAAAATATTATAAATGACTTCTACACAAATTTGTCTTACTCATTCATAAATTTTTTCAAATTCACAGCTCATCTAATGATCATGACATGATCATCATCGCGCACCAATTCTTAATTACTTTACATGAAAACGTATTAAAACCAACACAATAACAACGATCGAGAAAAAAAAAATCTTATCCGTCATTATGACACAAGGAGTGATAAGTGTATTTTTAGAGATGATATACAAAACAGTCAAGCTGCGAGCGCTTTCAAATCTGTTGAAATGTATACGTGTGTGTGTGTGTGTATGTAAAGTGGATATGGAGAGAATATGATCTTAAGGCAAGTCGTCGGACGACGATGCTGCTTCAAGATGTAACAACAACAATATTAGATTTCGGTGCGTTTTGTTTATTTAAAACTTTTTTTTTGTGTTTCTGTGTTGTTGATTTTACGACTTGATTTGTTGTTTCTTTACAAGTTTTAAGATGAAATGCATCATCACAGTCATTAACGTTAAAAAAACTAAATTTCTTAATGACAGTACATGTTAAGATGATACACGGCGGCGGTAATGGTACGATGATCATTCTTAATTAGAGAAGTTTTTTTTTATTCCACCGCCCAATTTAACTCTTTAAGCTAGCCACTATCGTTCGCATTACTTTCGAAATATTTTTTTTGCAATAAACCTAACTAACCGCAGAATGCCACTTACTCTAGATATTGTGAGTGTTCTCGTAGTTGTGCTGCGGATATATTTTTTATGTTCCTCCAAGTAAAATTAATTCAATGAAATTTGATACAGTTTTTGTACAAAATGAAATAACTTATGAGATGTATTTGATATATTTTAACCCTTATCCATCTAACGTACTGAAAATAATATACATAATCTTATTTATTGTAGGCATGAGTGTGTTACATAAGTTAATGAAATCACTACACATTGCCTTTTACGCCGGCAATTAAATCTACACAACATAACAACAAAAATATATCATTTCATTGAGATGCTTAATTAATGTCTTGAAAATAAATTTTTCAATTAATTTAAGATGCGGAGTATTAAAACTCGTTGATGGTGGTGTTGTTGTTGTCGACTTTTAGAAAATCATCATCAATTATGAAACAAAATTTAATATCATAAATTAATTACATGTGAATCGAATTAGAAATGAATTAGAGGTAAACATAATTTTATGTAATTAAATACGATAGAGATGTGAAAGTATAATTTGGCAACGCTTTTTGTACTCGGTTCAAAAGATGATCAATTTTATGGAATATCATTAATTTTGTAAACCAATTAGTTTAATAACCTCTACTCAGGAGGTAGATAAGTAAGTATCCAATATCCACTCAAAATACACTTACAACAACGCCACACATTCAGCAAAAAAATTGCGCGTTTCAAAGTCACAGACGAAATTTGCACTATACAGACAACAAAAAATTAATTTTAGTTTAAATATAATTTGGCAGTGATTCAAAAAAATGTCATAATTACAAAATACAACACGAATATATAAATAAATAAATAATAAATGGATAAAACAATTTTAAATTTATAAATAAACAAATAAAAGTCTAATTTTAATCTATTGCTGATTTTTTAAAAATATAACAAAACCACCAAGAACAATAACAACATTTAAAATTACGAGACACGGTGCGAATTGAAGGATTATCACATGTGGCAGCAGTACGCTTGATAGCGTTATCCCACTCAACACCGGAGTAACTAAAGCATTTTATAATATGGCGTTCGAGTGCCACTCACTCACTGGTAAAATTGTGATTTTTCGTATTAGAATATAGATGTCTCTGTTTAACTTTACACAGGACAGTGTTATCTGCAGGTACGATTTCTACATGTTATTGTGCTGTGTTTCAAAAATTTTATTCAAAAAATTTAAAAATCTGCTGGACGAAAATTTTGTGGATGTCCAGTATTTGAACGAAATTATCTTGAATCGGAATTATCTGGTTAATTTGGTGTCCAGCTCCAAAGCATATGCTTTACCAAAAGTCTGAACAGATGAGAGATGATGACAGATCAGTTTCTTTGTTAATATACGCCACAAATAGCCACAAATGAAAACATTTAGCCAGCTCCCAAAGAGCACGCGCAAACAAAATTCAAGGAGGCTTGTTTCCTCGCAAAAACTTATCCACCGTTTTGGTGCTGGTAGCTTATTTCTCGTTTATTATATTGGGTGTAAGAATGTATTTCCGACCTTCTTTAGTGAAATAAAAGACATTAAATTCTGTGGAAAATGATAGAATGTTTTATTCAAAGTATGCTCCTTCGGAAGCTGTAACCTTCGCCCATCGTTCAGGCAAAAAACAGATTCCCCGAAGGAATAAGTCTGGTTGTTTCGAGGCGATCCAGTCATCGACCCATTTTTTTGCGTTTCCATATGAAGTGAAGTGCTTCTGTGCCAGGGTTAATTGCATCGACCGGAACAAGTGGCAATCAGAGGGAGCAATGTCTAGTGAATACGGCGGGCGGGGTAGAATTTCCCAATTCTGCCTGTCCAAGTAGTTTTAGACAGGTGGAGCAACATGTTGTTTAGCGTTGTCATGTTGTAAACTAATCTTATCGTGCATTTTGTCCCATTCCAGTCGTTTTGCAGGTAGAGCTTACTTTAACGCCATCATATGTCGTATGTTAATATCTGAAACACACTTCACAAAACAAAATTTTTTTAATATTACCGGCTATTCCGTTTATGACACCAAACATCCGGATGGAAAAGCACACGGCGGCACTGCAGTCTTAATAAAAAGAAGATTAAAGCACTACGAGCTCCAGAAATATGCTAAAGATCACATCCAGGCTACAACTGTCAGTTTGGAAGAATGGTCTGGGAAATTTTTAATATCGGCTGTCTACTGTCCACCGAAACACGCAATTAAAAAACAGCAATTTATCGATTACTTTAACCAGTTGGGAATCAAATTTCTAGCAGGGGGTGATTACAACGCTAAACATGTGCAATGGGGTTCGAGGTTGACGTCACCCAAAAGGAAAGCAACTCTACGAAGCAATAAACGAGAAAAACCTTGATTATTTATCATCTGGACATCCCACATATTGGCCTACAGATAGAAAAAAAATTCCTGATTTAATAGATTTCTGTGTAATACGAGGAATAGCACGCACCAATGCTCAAGTCGTTGACTGTTATGATTTATCTTCAGATCAATCACCAATAATAGTAACACTAAGTACCCAAGCATTAAAAACTGAACCACCACAACGTTTAACAAACAAACTAACGAAATGGGTTCTCTATAGAAACATAGTAGATGTAAATTGTCATCTTGATGTTCCACTTCGCACACCAGAAGACATTGATGCCGCGATAGAAAACTTAAGTCAAATAATGGAAATGGCTGCAAAAAAAGCTACTCCGGAGAACAAAAATTCCGAAAAAAATATAAGGCTTTCAAGTAACATTCAAAAGTTATTAACAGAGAAGCGGACAATTCGGCGGCTATGGCAGCTTCACCAATCTCCTTTGCATAAATGGAAATTAAATAGAGCTATTAAAGATTTGAGAGAAGCAATACGGGAAGAACAAAATTTAGGAATACAGAATTACCTAAGTGAGCTCACAGCAACAGAAACAACAGATTACTCACTGTGGAAGGCAACAAGAAATTTAAAAAGACCAGAGGTATCGAACCCACCGATAAGGAAACCAGATGGTCACTGGGCCAGAAGTGACTTAGAAAAGGCTATCGCTTTCTCTAACCATCTACAAAAAGTGTTCACCCCAAACGAACAATATAATGATTGCGTACTACCACAGCTTACGAGGGACGAGTCGAACCCAAACCCAGTAAAATTTAAATGGAAATGCGTCAAAAAATTTATCAAAAACAGTAAAAATCCCAAAAAAGCGCCAGGTCATGACCTAATAACTGGAAAAATGATCAAAGAATTACCAGATAGATGCATAAAATATATAACATATATTTTTAACGCGATTATGAGATGTGGATACTTTCCCCAAAAATGGAAAATATCTCAAATTATCATGATTCCTAAGCCAGGTAAAGACGAAACCCAAGTCTCGTCGTACAGACCAATAAGTCTACTTCCGATAATTTCAAAGCTTTTTGCAAAGATGCTACTACAAGAACTAATACCTATATTATCTGAAGGTCGCATTATACCAGATCACCAATTTGGATTTAGAGAGCAACACGACACAATAGAACAAGTGCACAGAATTGTAAATACAATTAAGGTTTCCTTAGAAGAAAAGAAATATTGCTCGGCAGTTTTCTTGGATATTGCGCAAGCTTTCGACAAAGTATGGCATGAAGGATTAAATTACAAAATTAAAACTCTTTTACCTAAACAATTTCATGCAGTTCTTGAAAACTACTTAGCCCAAAGGATGTTCCAGGTGAAACAAAATACGGCCACTACTGATCTAACCGAGATAAAGGCAGGAGTACCGCAAGGTAGTGTATTGGGACCTGTGCTATACTTGTTATTCACAGCTGACCTACCAATAACTGAAAAAATCGTCACTTCAACTTTTGCTGATGACACAGCTATATTATTTTCACACAAAAATCCTCAAACAGTATCTAGAGAATTACAAGAACATCTACACAAAATAGGAGATTGGTTAAAAACTTGGCGGATAAGGACGAATGAATGTAAATCAACACATGTAACATTCACATTAAATAAACGTACATGTCCAGCAGTAAAATTAAACAATATCACAATTCCTCAACAAACAAACGTCAAATATCTCGGTCTTCATCTCGATAGAAGATTGACATGGAAAAAGCACATTGAAACAAAACGCAATCAATTAAAAATAAAATTTTCTAAAATGTACTGGATGATCGGAAGAAAATCGAAACTCTCTCTAGACTGCAAGGTTCTACTATACAAAGCGATCCTAATCCCCATATGGACATATGGTATCCAACTATGGGGCTCAACTAGTGCATCAAATATAGATATCGTACAAAGAACGCAAGCAAAGATACTTCGTAGCATTACAAATGCCCCATGGTATATTCGAAACAGCAACATCCATAGAGACCTAGGAATCAAAACTGTTAAAGAGACAATTAAATCATGCAGTCTAAAATACCAACTGAAACTGGAATCACACCCTAACGAATTAGCTAGAGATCTACTAAGGCAACCGAAATATGGACGGCATCGCAGAACAGATCCTCTAGATTTAATTAACTGAGAAATATAATCTAATAATTTCGTGCATGTTGAAATGAAATTAAGTAATTAATAATAATTTAATAATAATAATAATGCATAATGATATTAAGTATTAACATAGGTTAAGGCTTAAGTTAAAATTTTTTTTATAGTTTTTAAGAATTTCACACTTCTTGTTAGTTTCGTATAAAGAAAGATTCAAGAATAAAGCCTTTGGCAATAGTTACAAAAAAAAAAAAAATATGTCGTCAATAAACTTGTCCCGTAATGGTTTCACGCTCTTCCAGCAGCTCATAATAGACGGCACTCTTCATATCACACCAAATACAAAGCATCACCTTCGAACCATGGATATTTGCTTTTGGCGTCGACGGTCCTGGTTCACCTAGCGCGACTCACACTGGCTTGCACATTGGATTGTCATAATGTATAAAATATTCAGCCCCATGGATGATCCGATGCAAAACCCCTTCCTTTATTGCCGTTGAAGCAACAATTCGCACATGGTTTTCCAACGTTCCATGTCCCGTTCTTTCAATCTGTGTGGCCAACCAATTTCCCAGCTTCTGAAAAAATCCCATTGCATGTATACGTTCCAAAACACATTGTTGGGTAATATTCAACTATTCTGCCAATTGATTTTCGGTTTGACAAGGGTCCACACATCAAGCAATTCTTTCAATGCTGCATCTTCAAACTGTCTTGATCCGCCTTCACGTTCTTTGCCCCTTACGTCAAAATCCCCAACTTTGAATCGTTGAAACCACGCTTTGCATGTTGTATTCGATGGAGCATGTTCACCGTAAACTTCCACAAGCAAAAGATCAAACTTTTCTTCAACAAAAAATAATGAAGTAAAACATCACTCAAATGCTGTTTTTTGGCACAGAATTCGACATTTTCAATTGTTTACGCTTTGAACAAATATCACTAGTACATAATTATTTAAGCGTTACATCTAACTTCCAAAAACATGTATTGCCAATACATTTGTACACCCAATAGAATTTTGTTTTATATCGTCTTGAAGAATGCCGTAATGCTGTAATACATATAATTGAAAAGGTCTTGAAGAACGTCACAAAACTGAACCACCATTACACGAAATTACCATTGTGGCACAGATACACAAAACTACCGTTTTGGCGCTGATATTCCTTGTTTATGGATTTTGTGTCACACATTAATGAAATTTAATGTCGCAAATTTACTCTTAACTAACGGTAGAGAGTTTGAGCAAAATTCAAAAATCCACCGCTTTTAGCGTTTACTATTTTATTTGTTACTCGTAGGGCTACTTGTGGACGTGGACCTTCTGTGTTGAAGATTTATGGATAAATTTACCAAAGAACATCTTATACAACGCCACAAGACAGGCAGTTCCGACAATTCGCTTATCTCTAAGAAAATGACAGTACTCAGGCGACAGTACGACAGCTAAACCATCCACCAATTGAAGGATGTTTCATTCGAGTCATAGGCGAAATCGACCGCAGCTTCAGACAACACAACCGAATTGATCAAATTTATCGTTTGATACGCGATGCCGAAGCAAAAGCAAGGAAATACGAGGGCTACCTTTTATATTTCGGGATTAGAGAGCAAAAACAAATATTAATAATCGAAAATCGCTTTATTGTTTTTCAAAATATTCCCCATGAAGATCTATACACTTTTGCATGCGTTTGAACCAATTGTCGAAGCACTTTTTCCACTCTGATTGAGGTATCTCCAAAACATGCATTCTGAACGCAGCAACCGCTTCTTCAGGTGTCGAAAAACGTTGAGCTCTCAGTTTGTGTTTTACGTACGGGAATAAAAAGAAGTCATTTGGTGACAAGTCAGGACTATACGGCGGATGATTCATCAAATCGATGTTTTGAGTGCTCAAAAATGCAGTTGTTTGAGCCGATGTGTGAGAGCTCGCATTGTCGTGGTGAAGAGTGATCCGTCTTCGGCAGTTGGTTTTCCTGATTTCTTGGAAGACAACTGCCAAACAAATGGTTGTGTACCACTCAGAATTGACTGACAACCCTAGTGTTGAAATCTGGCAACTGACAGCTCTATCGTAAAGTTTGACATTTTTGAGATTATACGTACTCAGAACGTTTTGACATTCGAGCGCTATTTGTGTTGTTTACAGTACACATTAACTCAACATCTCGGCGAAAAAATGGAATTAAATCGTGAACATTTTCGTGCGATTATTTTTTACAACTTTCGACGTGCATTAAGGCAGCAAGAGTGCATGGATGAACTTAATTCAATTTTTGGCGATGAAGCTCCATCAAGGACTAGTGTTTATCGATGGTATGGTGAATTCAATCGAGGTCGTAGTTCACTCCAAGACGAATTTCGTGAAGGTCGTCCAGAATCAGTTGTTATTCCGGAAACCATTGATGCTGTGCGCAAACTGATATTGCAAGATCGGCATGTGACCTATCGTGAGATTAAGACAACCTTAGGCATTAGTGGGACCAGCATACATTCAATATTGCATAAACATTTGAATGTCAAAAAAATTTGTTCGCGTTGGATCCCACACAATTTGTCAAACGCTCAAAAAAAGGCTCGAGTCGAAAGAAAAGCTCAAAAAATACGATCGCGGTGCTTCAAAACACGTCTATGACATAGTGACAGGTGATGAATCCAACAAAAGTTGTTCGCGCACGAAGCACTTGCAAGCAAATGATCGCCTGTTTTTTCGGAAAAAATGGACATGTCGCAACCGTACCACTAGAACAACGCAGAACAGTCAATTCCGAGTGGTACACAACCATTTGTTTGCTAGTTGTCTTCCAAGAAATCAGGAAAACCAACTGCCGAAGACGGATCACTCTTCACCACGACAATGCGAGCTCTCACACATCGGCTCAAACAACTGCATTTTTGAGCACTCAAAACATCAATTTGATGAGTCATCCGCATCAAATGACTTCTTTTTATTCCCGTACGTAAAAAACAAACTGAGAGGTCAACGTTTTTCGACACCTGAAGAAGCGGTTGCTGCGTTCAGAATGCATATTTTGGAGATACCTCAATCAGAGTGGAAAAAGTGCTTCGACAATTGGTTCAAACGCATGCAAAAGTGTATAGATCTTCATGGGGCATATTTTGAAAAACAATAGAGCGATTTTCGATTATAAATATTTGTTTTTGCTCTCTAATCCCAAAATATAAAAGGCAGCCCTCGTATGACATACGTTTCAGTTATTTACAAGCTGTCATGTACATCAATTTTAAGAGATGGGTGTCGATCAGCACCATTTACGTAATTGCATTCTGTTCCGTTTTCAAATGGAAAAAAATGCTACTCAATACATGGAATTGATTAATTCGACTTTAAGTGAACATTATTTGAGTGAACAGAAAAAAAGAGTTTTGCAAGATTTCGTGATGGCAATTTTAGTCTTGATGGCGATCCACGTCCAGGTGCAGTAAAACAATTTGAAGATGAAAAACTTAAAGTTTTAATAGCTAAAAACCGGTGTCTAACTCAAAAATTGTTTGCAGAACAGTTAGGAGTTACTCACCAAGCAATATCACTTCGATTGCATGCAATGGGAAAAATACGAGTTGACATCTACATGAATTTTCTTTCTCGGTACAAAAGAAAGATTTTTTTGCACAAAACCATTACGGATCATGGGCGAGCCATCAGCGTAAATTGCGAAAATGAATATTCATGCCAAGTGTTACTTTGTCTCTGGTGGGATTGGAAATGAGTCATTTACTACGAGCTTCTGGAACCTGGTCAAACTATTACAGCTGAACGTTACGAGACCCAATTGATCAAATTGAGTAATGCTCTGGAGAAAAAAAATACCATTTACGGACCAAGGAAGGCAGAAGGTGATATTGCTGCATGACAACGCTCGTTCACATACAGCCAAATCAACCCAGGAACTCATCCTCTCATTAAGTTGGGAAGTTTTTCAGCATGCGGCTTATTCTAGAGGCTTGGCTCTCTCTGATTACCACTTATTCCTGATTATTCTCTCTGATTACCACGTGTGGTTCACGAAATTTGAAGATGCTACCAATTTTCTTTCGCGAAGAGATTCATCATCTACCTGATAAATGGCAAAGGACTATAGATAGTAATGCTGAATATTTCGATAATTAATCTTTGTAACAATTACATTTTCAATAAAGTTGAATTTGACCAAAAAAGCAGCGTTTGCACATCATTTTGGAATTCTCGGTGAAGACGCATTTAAGCTGTTTTCCAAACTCAGACGTGAATACCGACTTATTCAAATTCCCTGCTTTGAATGCAACGTTACCAACAGTTTTTTTTTAAAATCTATTTTAAATTTTGGCGTTAACTTGGCAGAAAACTTCCATGCAGCCACACTTTTCCAAAATTCCTGAGAAATACCTTCTGACCAGTTGAAAAGTTATGGTTTCAAGATCGTAAATTATAGCAATTCGAGTGCTGTTCGTGGGATTTACGAAAATTATCTATAAAAGTTTTTTGAGCGCAAGTAAGTTTATCTGTATTAGATAATTTAATTTCACTATCGTCTAATCTGTTAAGTTTTCGAAGTAGATCGTGCTGTATTTCGTGTGAAATGTAATGCGGATACAAAGAAGAATGATTATTGATACTCTCATGAGCTACTGTTACGACTATTTTTTTGTGTTCTGACAATCATTTCCCTACCTACGATCATTCTTAGTATTTTATTTCTATGGCCAATCTTGTGTTGTGTCTCGCAATGCCACCTGTGTACGGACACGTGGCATTGATTGTACTAAAATATTTTTTCACCATGTGGACGTTTTTTTTTCTTAATTCTCGTGTTTCTCCCTACCATGAGGCCGCGCGATCATCGATTAAAAGAGAGAGCGAGACCAATGTGCATCGGGTGTGTGCGAAGCAATGCGCTCTAGAGGAATATTTTTTCTTATGAAAAACAGTGAAGGAAGAAGATTTTTCTAGAACGTTTTGGCGTTCGTTGTGCGAAGGGAGAATTTGTTTTTTTTGAGTCATTTTAGTTTTTGGTTTTTTAACGCTAGTTTATATTATAAAAAGTTGAGTTTGAAAATTTTTACTTGGTAAAGCCGAATTTTGGTTTGTGATATTAAAGTTGCGCTTTGATTTTGTAAGATTCAGTTTTTGCGCTGGAAAGTGGAATAAAAAAAAAGTTTATAACTTCTTCGAGTTTTTGTGAGAAAAAAAAATAAAAAGAAAGTTGAAAATTATCTTTGACTAGGAATATATTTTGGGTGTGGCAATTTATAAAAAAAGGAAAGGTATAACCATATACTTGTTCGATTAGAAATGGAAATTACTTGGATGGTGAAATAAAATATTGGACATTTTGCGTTTCAACGGTGTGTTGCTGTGTGCCACGTTACTTCAATAGTTGGTGGTTGGTGTTTTTTTTATTTTTTGGTGCTATTCGCACAGTTATTTTGGATGATGAGCATAAACTTGTACGGTGAAATTTTTTCGGCGTATTTTGCTAACGAGGCATATTTTATTAATCGGCGTGAAGACGCCTCAGCCAAAGTCATCAAGTTGAAATCGGCGAGAAAACGGTCACGTAGGCAACGCCCAACAATTAAAGATCTACTATAGAGAATTGGTAAATAATTACATTTTTAAATTGTATAAACTTGAAATGCTATATCTGGCACATGTATGAGAAATATGTTTATTATATTGTTAATTTCCCTTTAAAGGACAGTAAATCCATTGGGGAATTAACATTATAATTTTGTTGTAATCTTATTTTATTGTAAATAAAGTTCTTGTTAAAAAAAAAACCCCAACGGTCCGGGCGCGGCGCACACTTGAGGCATGACGGCAACAAGGCCGCAACAATAATTTTTTTTGTTTAAAAAAGTAGTATTAAGGTACGATTGTTTATATTTCTATTTTATTTTTTTATCTTTTTATATAGTTTAAATTTTCTTTACATCTTTTAATTTTTTTTATTGTAATCGATGCTCGGTGTTCTCGTTGGTCTCGTTCCCTCATTACCCTTGTGGAAAGATATTTTTTTTTCTTTTCTTTCTATCAAATAAAAAAAAATATGAATTGCTAATTTTTCCGGGTTTGGTGTGATGAGGGGGGAATTCTCATTCTGTGTCGGCGTGTGGTTTGCGATCCCTTGGTGCCTGCGTCCGAGTTCGGAACCGGCGTTTGCGCAGTTTGAATTCAATTGGATGCGCACACCAAGGCACCTCACTCAGTTGTAATTATTGTGTTGTTCGTTCCTCAAGTTTCGGCCGACGAATTTCGGCGGAACATCCAGGTTTTATTTATTATTTGCGTTTATTTTTTTTTTAAGTTTCTGTAATCACGGTGTAGGCCAGGAACATCGTAAGCGAAGGGTCGTGGGGATGACTCTTCGCATTTCTCCCCAAGAAAGTAACCGGTAAAAAAATCACCGTGTGAGGCCTCTACGATGTTTAGTGAAATCTGCGGGTCGGCTGCTGAGCCGTTCTGTAACACTACGTTAAGCAATGTGGAAGTAACAGAATGGATAACATCCTTCTGTTGACGCGCTCCGAAACATTCGATCGCGGAGAATTATTTGGGGTCAAAATTTGTTTAATACGATGATTCTGTAAGGATTCACGATAAAGCTTAGGATTGCGTTCGGGAGCAGAGTAGACAAAAATATAAGTATTTTTCATTTTGGAACGAAGGTTCTATAAAATGAACACATAATCGTGGAAAAGAATCGAAATTTCGGTGTATTTACCCGATGGAGGCTGAGTAATAACATTTGTTGTTTTAATCGATGTACATACCTCTCATTTCATAGGAAAGCATGTACATCAATTACAGTTCTTGGCCAATAGTAGTGTCTTCTTAAAAGTTCAAGTGTCTTGCGGACTCCTATTCTGGATCAAGGAAGTGGAACGATTCAGGGTCTGAACCTAAAGGATAGTCAACCATGGGACCATTCAGGGAGAACTCCTCTGACTGACGTGAAAGAACATCTCCCAGAATCTGCTAGCAGGAGTAACGTTCACTCGTATCAATATAATGAGGCATTTAGGCATTTTCTTGACCTCCACATTACGGCCATACACTAGTCCCATTCGTTTTCTTCAGGCTCTTGAAAACTACCATAAAAAAGAGCTATATTGATGTATAAAACAGTAACTGTGACGTCACTTACTTGTGGCCTAAAAACCGCTGTGCTTACTTTTGCTAATCGCCGACGCCTAAGAACGTACGAAATATTTTGATTAATTCAACAATTACTCAAGTTCAGTACCATCATATTAGAAGGCATGACTATTCCCAAGAGGATCAAAGTTGATGATTATTTATTGGGGACGCATACGAAAAATTGGAAGACCCTGCCCTATCTGAAATGATTCACTTAAACAAGATCTAAGATATTATAATAAAACTGCCATTTCCGAACTGAACTACGAAAAGCATAACCAAGAGCACGTACAATCTTAAAAATATATTCACAAGTTACCTATTTTAATCAATCCGAGGGTTAAGCCTGATTATTTTGGGGAACTCCAACAAAAAAAACACATTAAACCTTACCTCTTGGCTACACCAATGAAACCAACGAAACAATTTCTCGATACCAGGACTATTACGAAAACCCACTCTGTTTGGTATAAAAGTCCTATATGTAAAATTTTAATCCAATTAAACGAATGGTGTGAAAACCTAAAAAGAGTCCCATGATCCAAGAAGTGGATCTCTCGTATTCGAGTATGTCACTAATTTTATATAACCCCTTTCCTAAATTCATTCAAGTGATAAAACTACAACAAAAATTGAAAAAATTACTGAGGCCCTAAACTACAGGGTCAAGCTCTTTCAAAAATATCGTAAAGTTGATTCTGGATATGCAATTTATGAATGATTCGGGCTGAGCGGCTGAAACACCCTTTCGGAACAGATATATATTGGAAAAAATTGTACGGGATCATCTAGACCATGGACGCCGATCCCTTCAAAAATATCACGAAAACCTGCTCATTTTGATATAAAATACCTATCAAAATTAGAATCCGATTGGATGAATAGTGAGGAAAACTTATAAGAAGAGTCTCTTTGATCTAGAGGTTGGACCTCTCAGGTTCGGGGATGTCACAAATTTCATATTACCCCTTCCCTAAATTCATTTAAAAAAAATGAAAAGTTTAGGAAAAATTGTACCGGCCCATCGCAAGCGTGTGTGCACAACAACTTAAAACAGTTTCAGCGCAATTGGATAAAAACTTGTAATACATATTTTCTTGTCGTAATTATTAACGTTTGTTTGAAAAAGTTTCCCCAACACAATATTTTTATAATTTATGCGTGAACTCCAACAGCGAAACAACTTTTTCAGTAAAAAATACTGGAAATCCGAAAAGAGAAGAGTATATTTAAATTACGAGCGACGAAGACAGCAATTTCTGTATGTTTTTGTTATAGTAAAATGTATAGTCAAAATAGTGACAGATTGGGGGCAATATAACCTAAAAAATTTCTAAATAAATGATTTTAATGAAAGAGAAAATTTACAATATTTTATTTTACCCTATAAAATTTTTTCAACCATAAAATTGAGTGTAGTGTGTGGAAAATATTTCTCATCGCATACTATTTTTTCAAGGTGTGTTAAAAATGTTGCCATAAAAAGTATTGAGTTTCATACTTTTTATGGCAACATTTTTTCCACTTACTCTATTATTTTGCCAGTAATTATTTTTTGTTTCTCTCTAAGAAGTAAAGGATTTATATTTTTATCTCGCGATAATTTTACTGAAAAAAATTGTTTCACAGGCGGAATTCGATTACTGCGGCTTTTTTTTGTGCAGAAAATTAAAAAGAGATGCAATCAAAAATCTTTATGTGTGTGAGCGGCGCAACAGTAAAATTTTTTATACTTAAAAATACAAATCGAAGTATTTTTTATGGCAACCAAAATGAAAATTTTTAGTATTTCACTATTTTTATGGTGAGCACTTGGCTAATACATTTTATATGTTTGGTGGAGTGTAATATAAATCGTGTTTTCATGATAAATTTATATTATTACCCAAATTAAAATATTTTACAATTTTCAATTTTTATTATTTACTCTGTATTACATAATTTTAATAATGCGATATTATTTAGGTTATGTTACAAACGCGGCCAAAAATTCCCCTAACTTTTTCATAGGATGGCGTTTTCTTAGTTTTTAATTATTGAAAGGAAATAATTAAAAAACGTAATAAGATGATGCATACAAATAATATTTAAATGTTTTAGTACTTTAGAGATATAAATAAAATTGATTTAACAATGATTTTCATTTTTTAACTAATTTTAGTTATAATTTCGTAGTTGTCAAAAATTCCCCTTAAAATTTCGCTAAAAATAAAAATAGTCTGTCTTTGTCGGATTTTTGGTTTTATCTCTTTCTGGTTTTCTGCACAAAAAAAGCCGCAGTTAAATCAGTTTTTTCTCATGTAAATTTTTGTTTCCGTTGCAACTGAACTGCCTAGGCCGAACAATATGAAATATATTTTTCTGTATCTGTGAATATTTTTTTCAGAAAAAGACTGTAGTAAATCGGGAGCGCCTTCGGTATTGGTTCCACGGTTTGTTCCACAAAAGCTTTTGATCCACTCGAGCGATTGCTCCAAAAATTGAACGAATACATTTTAGCAGCCGAGAAAAAACATAGGGGGCTTAGTGATCAAAAACTGTTACACGTTCCCAATGCTCACCGGTAAGGTGGAATTTACAATATATGAAAATTTTTGATCCACTCGACCGATTGCTCCAAAAATTTAGCACGAATACTTTTTAGCAGCCAAGAAAAAATATAGGGGGGTTAGCGATCAAAAAATGTTACCCCTTCCCTATGCTCACCTGTATAAGCAGGAATTTAAAATATATGAAAACTTTTGATCCACTCGAGCGATTGCTCCAAAAATTTTGTACTAATACTTTTCAGCAGGCAAGGAAAAACAAACAGGTGTTAGTGATCAAACAATGTTACCCCTTCGCCATGCTCACCTGCAAGCAGGAATTTACAATATATGAAAACTGTTGATCCACTCGACCGATTGCTTTCAAATTTAGCACGAATACATTATGGCAACCGAGAAAAGCGTGAGGCTGTTAACAAATACTTTATATGTATCAATATTTGTTGTATATCGGCCGTAATTATAAAGAAATCATAATTAATCATATAAACTTGCACTTAGACCAGTTGAACTGATCTACATACTAAACTTAATTCTTTACAAATAACTTCTTACCGTTCATATGTTATGCGGCAGCAAAAACGATAACACAAATAATAGTGAGTATGAACTAATCGGAGGCGCCGTATAAAAGTTGCTCCCGATAGCCGCTCCACATAAATATGTAGAGCCAAATATTTTTTATACATCGAGCGGCGGCCTATTTTTCTTAAATGCATCTGGCGGCAGAGGCAAAACATTCCTTATAATTCTCATATTTGCTGAGATACGTATGAGGCTGGAGGTGATGCTTCCTAATGCATCATCTGGTATAGCGGCTATCCTAAGGGCTTGAGGACGAACAGCCCACTTGCTTTGAATTTACCTCTCAATATTTCTACAGAAAATGAGAACCTTATCTGCAATATAAGAAAGAGTGCCGGTCAAGCTCAAGTGTTGAAATTATGCAAACTCATCATATGGGACGAGTGCACTAAGGCACACTCATTTGAAGCTCTTAAGCGTACATTAAAGACCCAAAAGAGAGCAGAGAATTGATAGGAGAAGTATAAGTGGTTCTGGCTGATGACTTTCGCCAAACGCTGGCCGTAATTACGCGGTCAACACCTGCTGATAAGCTTGACGCCTGCCTGAAAGGTTCAGCTCTGTGGACAAAAGTAAAGAAACCCCAGTTGTCAACAAATATGCGAATTTGCATTCAGCAAGAAACAGATGCACAACAATTCGCAGCGAGACTACTGCAGATTGGCGATAACGCTTTCCCCATTGATACACTGACAGGCGAAATCACATTCACTTAAAATCTGTGCGTGAATCGAATTAACGAACCGATACAGATTCAAATGCCAGGCACTGCTACCACATACAAATCATTTGATTCTGTATAATGGACCCCGATGAAGCCGTTACTTACCCGCTGTAATTTCTGAACTCACTGGAGTCACCTGGAATGCCTCCTCATATCTTGAAATTGAAGAAAGGATCATCAATAATGTGTCTGCGGAATCTGGACCCGCCTAAACTATGCAAATGTCATCAAAACCACTGTATTGACAGGGATTTCAAAAGGAGAGGACGAATTCATACCTCGCATGCAATTCATTTGCCATAACCATCAACAAAGCTCAAGTACAATCCATTAAGTTTGCAGGCGTGAATTTGTATGTGGCATGCTCAATAGTTCAGGGACTTTAAAAAATTTCTATGCTTTTCTCCGGAAGAAAAATCAAAAAATGTGGTTTACAGGCAAGCATTGCGATAACCCCAACAAACTATTTTTGTATTGATTTTATTCAATTCACTTAAGTATTTCTTATTAGTTATAAAATAAAATAAAACACCTGTTGAAGTTCAGCAGTTCAATTTTAACCCGGGCAAAGCTGGGTACTTCAGCTAGTAATATTTATATAAAAGAAGAAAGAGGTATAATGAGGGCTAATGCCCGATATTTTAGAAGAGTTCATTGACTTTGGTAAACCTGTTTCTATGAATTTTTACTGAGCAACGGCCGTTTCAAGATTAATTTTGTCCTTGGTTAAATTGAAGCCAACTTGGAGGATATTGGTTCCTGATTCTGTTGAGTGGTGAGTGGCTCAAATAAATATGATGAATCCTCTCGTTCACACTGAATCCTTATTGGTGCAGCAAGACAAGAATTAATCCTATGAAATTTTTCGTCGGATAGTTGTGAAATAGAAATGCTCGTTTTTTAATGTGCATTTCGGATCTAGACTGAGTATCCCACAATAAACCAATTTCGTTATGGTCACCTGACGATCACATATTAGATCAACTATTTTTGTTGCTGCCATCGAGAATAGCCATTGGTTTCTGCTCAATTATGTTCAATAGTTCGGCTGGTGTAATGTGGTCGTTGTACTGTTCAAGTTCTGGGTTACGTGTCTCAGTAGGTTCACCTCACATTGTATGTTGGAAATTGGCGAAATATTACACAAACACCCCTCGCTTCTTCGCTAGTTACATGAGCGCAATGCTCCCGATGCAAATTTACTACTAGGTATTCTATTGTTTGCATTATTATGTGTAATTGACCGTTAGCGATGTTTGGGTCCGGCACTATGTGAAATATTTGATTGTTGAGGGGCTAACAACGCTGGATGAATGATGGCCATTTACAATAACATCATGATTATTATTTGAATCGTATAATGCAAACAGGTTTGACAGTTCTAGTGTTGTAAAAAGAGATCCCATAGGTTAAAATTTATCGTGATTTCAGATGTGGTAGTGGAGAAAAGGACGCACATCCCGTGGATGAAAGCCTCTACCAGGGAAAACTGTTATACCATTGTCGCTATACAAATCACAACAGAATTCTGCAGGTGTAGGCGAGTATCAATAATAATCATAAAATTTTTTTACGAACCAATCGTACTTACCCAGGAGCAAGGCCCCCAATTATTATTTAATAAGAATAAAACTTTACTTCAACAATTCTTTTAATGATAAACAATCTTGATGTCAACAGTCGTTTACTAATCTGACGTGAAGAATGCAGTCCGAATAAATAATGACACATTGCATGTTTAGTGATATATCCGCGGTAAATTTGAAACAGACACTTATCTATTACAAATGCCAATCTTTATATCGGCCTCCAATTATAAATTTGTCATTAAACTAATTAAAATAATAAATGTAACGATCTGTCATCCCACAAGTCTATTGAACAGAGTCACCGCAAATGAACTCATCATCTTATATTTCTACTGTACACCGATACGTATGAGCGTTATTAAAGAGTATCCCGGGTTTTCTTATTCTTTTTACTCATACATAAACTCTTTGGCTATATATATAAAAAATAAATTTTTAATCATTTTAAATTTTTTAACAACAAAAGAGACGTGAATTGAATTCCAAAGTCGTTTTTTAATAATAAATTGATTTTATTGAACATTTTTCGTCCACGCCTTTTAATTTTTTTCCATGTCTTTAAGTTGAAGTTTCCCGCGTCTTATACAAAAAAAATGTTTTTATGTGTACGGAGTATGTGTATTGAGGCGCGTATTTTTCAGATCTTTTGAGTGATTTATTATTAGAAAACGTAATAAAACAATAAGTAATTTTAAATTATTTTTAAAATAATAATTAAAAATAAATTTTACTAAGTGATTGATTCGCTTAGCATATCATCGTCATTTTGATGTGCTAGCTACTGTTCTATGTAACGAATTAGACGCCAATTTCTGCCAAATGTGTATTGCAATTAGTGCATGCATATTATAGTTGGATGCCAAAAATCACGATTGTAAAGTGATTTTTCAAACTAAAAATTCAATTAAATTTCAAAATAGACACGCATTAGAAAACAAAATAAAAGACGAAGACGAGAAATACAATATAGAATCTGTTTTATCTAATTTTTATGATCTAAATTTAATTTTTTTTTATTTTTGTTTTTATTTTAGAATTAAATTGAAACAAATAAAACAACAAAAAAAACTATCGAAACTACTGTAAAACTATAAATAATGAAAACACACGCACACCAACCATAGGCTTTCAAAAAAAAAAAAAAAAACAACATCAGACAGCATCACGAAAATGGATTATTGAAATAAATCTGTTTTGGTTCTAACCTAATTAGAGTAGGATTTTGATTTATCGTTTGCTCGTCTGCGAAATATCAAACTCGTTTGTGTTGTTTTGACATTTGGAAGATTTAGAATCGTTATATAGTTTTCAGATGCCTAACGGTTTAGTTGGTTTATTTATGATGGGAATTAATTCCTTTAAGTGATTAAATATTTCATGATCGTATTTCGACGTGGTGGTTCAAGTCTTCAACCTAAATTTAATAATCATTGATTTGATATTAATTACAAATTAAAAAGAATCATAGAAGTAAATAGCGTTAGGCATAAATAAGTTTGCACACTTCTTGCCACCCACAATTCAGATATTTAAATATCACTTTGAACTCTACGGATGCCAACAATTAACGCAACCGCACGAGTTCATTGCGTGTCTTACACATCCTCAATTATGGGCCCTAACTGAGTTAACAATATAGTTCCAGTAGCTTCGATCTTGGGCTACGTTCTTAGACTGATTAAAACAATCAAAAAAAAAAAACAAGTAATTTATATGACCTTGGGCCAACAATCTATACGTCTAAGAAACGATGACTTAGCTTTCAGATATTGTGCTATTTTTCACTTGCTAATATGGAAAATCCCACAATGTTCGTTAATAAATTATAATATGTGTAGGACTTTCTGCAAATTCGGGTATAACTCGGCATAAACATTTTTAGGTTTCCACCTCGCTTCTAAAACCAAAAAGGCGCAAACGGAAGCCTCAATATAAATTTGAATTATTTAGGTTGCTTCTTACTCATGTTTTTGAAAATTATTAAACAAGTAATGGAAGCGCTGAGTATGAAGCACATGAAACTGAATAGTCGTCATACCACCGGTTATCCAAATTAACAAAATTTTATTTTTTAGAGAGAGAGACAGAAAGGTATAAAGAGAGAGTGGAGGTTTATAAAAAGATTTGGACTCTTTTACTTGTACTTTTAAGAGAGAAAGAGAGGGAGAGGAAAAGAGAAAGAGACAGAAGGAGAGAGAAAGAGAGACAGTGGGACAGAAGGAGAGAGACAGAGGGACAGAAGGAGAGAAATAAAGAGAGACACACAATGAGAGAAATAGAGAGACACAAAGAGAGAAAGCGGGATAGAAGAGACAGAAAGAGAGACAGTGAGAGGCAAAGAGAGACAGAGAGAGACAAAGAGAGACAGACAAAGAGAGATAGAGATAGAGAGAGAGCAAGATAGATAGAGAGAGAGCAAGAGCGACAGACAGATAGAGAGAAAGACATAGAAAGAGAAAGCAAGAGAGAGAGAGGGAGACAGACCGAGAGACAGATTTATAAAAAGAAATGGTTTATAAAAAGAACTAGACTCTAAGATATATTATTATTTGACATCGGGCGAATAGTGAATAGCTTTTGATTGTCTGTTTTGGTGGTGTTAATGGTGCTCCTAAAACAAAATGAAATTGAACAATTGGTCGCTGTATGTAAATTAAATAATACGACGTCTTAAAAAACATAAACAAGTACAAACACCCAGAAATAAAGAGAGCACCTCTGGTGACGCGGGCTTACCGTCAAAGGAAATAAGAATCCGACTATACATCCGATCCCAGAACATTGAGGTAGCACTGGTTGTATCAAGAAGAGATTGTCCATTACGTATTGTGTGAGTACATCTGATCTGTCAATTATAATCAAGTATATCGACCACCAACGGCAAATCGACTGAATGGTGAGCGAGCCTGGAGTTATAGTAGTATATACCAAGATGTCAAATTAGGTCATTATGGTGTCAAATAAATCGAGATAACCGTCTCTGCTAAACAACAATACAAACAGAGTCATGAAATATTGGAAAAAATTAAGCAGAAATTAAACGAAAACAGACAAAAGCTCTAAGATAAAATAAAAAATCAAGAGGCCGACTGAAGATTTATTCGTCACACAACGAACTAGCGGTCAGCAGAGTAAAACGGATAAACGGAAGGCTGTTGTGAAGAGTTCAAAAGAAATTTTGAAACCCAAAGAGCAATTTCAATTCTTAGTACATCTAATAAAGGGAGCCCTGCGAGCAAAGCAACGTATTGCAAACTGTACGTATTGCAAAGGAAAGTTTTATTATCGAGTGTCATGCCAAATACAGCTTATTTAATAATAGACGATAATTTCGTATCGTTAAGTGACTAGTTTGGTGTGATAATCTTAAGAAAATGTCCCTAGATGCTTTAAATAGGTTAAAAGACGATGCATTCATTTATTAAGGTCAAATCGTTTAATTATTCAACGTTGCCAAAACAAATTTCTAGGAGCAATAACGAATGCTTATCGCTACGTAACCAACGAGGAATTACACAACGACCTAAACGTTAAATGGATTGATGAAGTGATTCAAGAATTTGCCATCAAACATGAAAGAAGATTACTGCAACATACCAACAGTGAACCAATACAACTTCTTGATATTACACAAGAACTAAGACGTCTTAAAAGAATTAAACCGCATGAGCTCGTCATCTAATAAATAAAGATTCATTATTAGGAGCAGAATATTGATTGCTTGTAAACCCACATTCGCTCCACTTATTAGTTTCAAATAAGTGCGTTATCATTATTAGTAATAAATTATCATGTGATAAGATTGTACTATTTAAATAAAAAGAAACAAAAATATTAAGGCGATGATGAGGCGAAGATGATCTTAAACTCCAAGAGTAAACAAGAGAGGCAAAACTGTCAGTGCAGTTTTGACGTTGATACTCTACTCGTAATATAGGAATAGGGTAAACCGATCATCGGAATTAAAGTTAGGAGCTTAAACCTCACTAAGTAATTAGAGTTACAACCTGAAAGCACAATTGGCTATTCTCGCGGCGTTAGGTAATTTTTTGGATGATTTTAGATTTGGCAGGTATTCAACTCCCATTAGCGTACAGCTCCTAAAATCCTCTTCGACATAACAAATTCTCCGATATAACAATAGAAGTAGTTGTTCCAAAAAAATAAATAAAGCGCATATACTTGCGATATCATCGGCACAAATATCCAGACAGCCGGACAATTATTTTTGCTATTTCGGACTTAGAGACTTTCAAAACGTTGAGCGCAAAACAATTTTGGATCTAGATAATGGTTTTGTATTTTTGGTCAAGATTGCAATAGTCTTATCCTATGGATCGAACTTAAGTAACACCCAGAAAAAACACTGAACTTCACTGAGAAAACTCATCGAAAAAAATTGTAGGTCTCCAACGCCAGGCGGTATTTTTTAGTACTAACCAATAAGGTATACAAAAGTGACCAAGCAGCTTGCCAGTAGCCCCAGAACTTTGAACTAAAGTGGTAGTATAGAATCGGTCATCCAATCCTTCTCTTTCGAACGATATACTACACGGGAGCTGAGCTCCAAAAACGATCTTTCAACGTCCCA
The DNA here is from genome assembly GCA_932526605.1 of Nephrotoma flavescens. Lineage (NCBI taxonomy): Eukaryota > Metazoa > Arthropoda > Insecta > Diptera > Tipulidae > Nephrotoma > Nephrotoma flavescens. The sequence continues at coordinate 80,284,253 of OW052220.1, forward strand.
TTCATCCACCACGAGCAACTGTTTGGTGCGCATTTTAGGCGGGTGGAGTGATTGGACCTTTCTTCTTCAAAAATGCTGGTGACCGCATTCACCGTCAACGGCGTTTGTAACCGTCAAACGATAAACTTCATCTGACCTCAAATAACTGAAATGAATCTCGAAGACGAGTTTACTACGAAATTCCGGTTTTCAAAATCCCGGGTTTCTTTTATTTTAATTCTAAAGTCTTGATTTTGAAAAAAAATTATTAATTCGGGCCGGCCGGATTAATAATTTTTTTAACATAAGCATAAGATATCTTGCCCAAAAATTTAGTAGTAAAAACCAAGGCTGCGAAGTCAGAGGCAGGAGTCGGTGCTATTGGATCGGAGTAGGTGTTAATACAACATTTTGAAATGCAATAATTGTAGAGGCTGATGGCTTCGAAAACTTTCACGGACACTCGGCAGCTCGCTGTTCCCTCCTCGCTTAGCCCTCGGGCCTTTAGATTTGAACTTCGAGGGACGTAGGAGCCGGGATCAGCAAACATATCGCACTGCATGCCACACGTATAGGAGCGGATTATATAAAATCTATTAATGACAACTTCTAAAAAGAAAAATAATTGCACCATTTTGTTATGCAAGATTTTGTAATTGCAACATTTTGTAGTTGCAAGATTAAAAAAACAAGCAGCATTTTGTTAATGAAACATTTTGAAATGCGTTATTTCATATATCGATCCCAGAAAAACTATTTCACTAAATATTCATTATTTCATTATAAAATAATCGAAAAATTATTTCGGAAAACAAAATTTTAAAAAACAAGATTTTGTCCAAAAGAAATTTTGGTAAACTATATTTTATAAGGTAACAATTCAAAAAACAAGATTGAATGCAAAACAAGATTTTGTCTTGCAAGCAAATACCTCGATCACGGTTTTTTCAATTTAAAAAGTCGATGAAATAGCTATTCGATATTTTCGCGATGGCCATATTTCAGAATTTTATCAGAAAATTATTTTAGAAATCCATTTCCATCGCACGTATCAGAATTCAACAAAATCTGTTATGAAATGGCAAAATTCCATCCCTATCATCCATTTTCTAGAACTTTATCGCAAACTCATTTTTTAATTTTGTCAAAAAATTATTTAAGAGTCCAATCTTTCCACAAGAAAAATATTAAAAATTCAAACCGTGTTTCCTAAAAATCGGGATTGTTTTTATGCAAAATCGGGATTTTAAAAACCGGGATTTCGAAAACCAGGATTTCTTGACTCACACCCCGAAGACATGTGATTTCAACATGACGGAGCAACCTGCCACACAGCGAACGAAACAATGGGTTCGTTGAAGACGAAATCTGAAGGAAGAGTTATCTCGCCCCGTTGGATTTATTTTTTTGGGGTTTTTGAAGCAAGATTTGTATGCCAATAACCCAAGAACACGTCGACCCGTCGTTGATGAAATTGAGCCAGCATGGCACTATGCCAAAATGACATCGACAATTTTGTCAAAAGGACCAACACACGCCTTCAGTGACGAGGCAGCCAGTTAACGGATATTATGTTCTATACAAAACCTCCACTCTTGTAGTTGGGTTCAAGCTACCATTGCTTCTCCCAATGATTCGGCAGTGCGTCTAGAAGATATTCTGACTCTAAACGAGCAAAATGGCCAGCACCTCTGTCTTGCATCAAAATAACATCATTTCCTTCTACTACCACAACCCAAACTAGTGGAACTACCGGAACAAACAGATCCTCCAAAAGATATACTGTCTTTTGGTTGTAGCACTGGTTCTTCCATCTCCAAATAAGTAGATCACCATTTTGCAGATTGAAAGTCAGAAGTTCTTCAATCAAAATTCATTTTGTACTTTTGTACTATTGCTGACTGTATGATTTGAAATTCGGATCCGTGTAGGACTAGAAAGATTTTGCTGTAGACCCCAGGCAGTTATAAAATTATTACAAAGAGCTTAAACTGGTTAGAATCAATCATTCTTGCAAATATCAGATTAAGCGACCCTGTCCAAGTTATATTCTACGACCACTAGTTCAATTTTATCGAGTCCATGTCTTCCAGTTTTCATATTTTACAAATAAATTGCTTTGTTTTATATTTGCAATCTTATTTGCAATGTTTTGCGGGTTCTCCCATTTATTTTATGTGCTACTAATATCACAACAATGAAAGGTGGAGGTGTTTTGATCGCCGTGAAAAACTCAATTCCGAATGAGCGAATGAGATGGTGGCTTCCCATCAAGTTCATGACGTCATTGCTGTACGGTTTAATCTAGCCGATTCGTCAATTCTCGCCGTGGTCGTTTACGTTATATGTGGGTCAAGCTTGGATACTTATATCGAGATCATCAACTTCATCGACCTTGCTATAGTACCTTTTGTTCATCCTGATGAGCAGCTGATGATTTTCGGTGACTTCAATCTGCCTGAGGTGAACTGGTCTGATATCAACGGTATTTTCACACATCATTTTCATCTTCCACAGATATTAGAGGGATCACTACTGTGGACTACTTCGCTAGCATCTCAACAACCCAAATTAACCGAACGAGCAATACTCAGGGTAAATATCTGGATTTAATTTTTTCAACCGATAACATGTACTCAGAGGTCTCACCGTGCGAGGACCTTACAGGCTGTACCAGCGTATACCACACTCCAGTTATGTTAAATATTTTTCATGAAAAATGCGACACTAGTTTTCCTATTGATAATTTTTTCTTTGATTTTAGAAATGCCGACTACGCTTCCTTAAATGAATTTCTGCTCAATTCGGATTGGGAATTTCTTCAGTTCGGAGGAAATCTTAATACAATAGTTTTGTCTTTTAATAAACTTGTCAAGACTGGTGTAGAAAAACATATCCCGCGGAAAAAAACTAAGCCTTACTTCCGCGGACCATGGTATAACAAGCAATTAAAGGACATAGAGACACGCCGTAATAAACTACACTCCCTATATAAAATACACGGTTCGAAATATTATCATGAATTCGAGACCGCACGGAAGGAGTTTAAAATATTAAACTGGTTCCTGTATAATAATTATATTCTGCAGATCGAGGAAGATTTAACTTCTACTCCAAATAAGTTTTGGAATTTCATCAATATGAAAAGAAAGACCGTTGGGTTCCCTTAACCTATGACGTACCTAGATGCCTCTGCAAGCCATTCTTCGGAAATCTGCAATTTAAGTATTTACAAATTTCTTTGAATCCGTTTACGAATCGCCATCCATCGATCCAGCAGTTAATTCTTGCAACGGAGGGGAATTTACCCATTTACGGTTCACCGAAGATGACGTTCATGACAGCTTGTCTCAAATTGATGTTAATAAGGGTGCCGGGCATGATGGATTTCCGCCGATTCTTATTAAGAATTGTGCTGCTAGTCTGGCTGCTCCCATCTCCTTTATCTTTAACGAAAGCATTCGAACTCCATTTTTTCCAGATCCCTGGAAAATTTCGTATATACATTCAATTTTCAAGTGCGGTAAAAGAAGTGATATCTGTGATTATCGTGAGATAGCTATTCTCTCCGCCATTCCAAAACTCTTTGAGCTTATGGTACAAAGGTTTTTATTTTTCCAAAACGGTTATTTCACCCGCACAACATGGTTTTTTCGCCGGGAGATCCACCGTTACCAATTTGATGACATTTTGCAGACACTTATTCAGCAGTATTGATTCGAAAGTGCAACTGGATGTTAATTATACCGACTTTTCTAAAGCGTTTGATAAAATTAATCATTTAATTCTAATCAAAAAGCTACAGCGATTGAATTATCAAGCCATCCCTACGAAGTGGTTGTTGTCCTACCTCTCAGATAGGTGGCAGTTTGTTAAAATTGGTGAGTCATCTTCTCGTCTATTTCGGGTTACTTTTGGAGTGCCACAAGGTAGCCACATTGGGCCACTTCTATTTTCAATATTCGTCAACGACGTGGTTAACTGTTTTGTCTACGCAGATTGCCTGCTTTACGCAGATGATATGAAATTATTTGCACGAATATCAAATGTATCCGACTGTATAAATTTTCAAGCGGATTTAAACAGATTTTGTGATTGTTCGGTAGAAAACAAACTGTTGCTGTAAATGTAAGGCAATGTCTTTCTGGCGTACCCGCTTTCCGATTATACATCAGTATTCGCTTTATAATGAAGAAGTCGTTAGAGTTAAGTTCATCTCCGATTTGGGTGTTAGTTTCACTCGAGATCTCACATTTACAAGGCACATTGATTCGATAATAAGCCGAGCATATATGATGCTGGGTTTTATTAAACGGAATTGTAAGGATTTCTGTGATCCGATAATCATGAAACCTCTGTTTGTCTCATTTGTTCGATCAATTTTGGAGTATGCCTCACAGATTTGGTCACCTTTTTACCGATGCCATTCCGAGAGAATTGAGAGTGTTCAAAAACAGTTTCTTATCTACGCGCTTAAAGGTTTACCTTCAATGCGGGTACATGAGCATGTACTTCCGCCTTATCGCGATCGTTGTGCTCTCTTAGGATTACAACGGTTAGATCACCGACGTGATATCTCATCCGCAATATTTGTCCGTGACGTATTATGTTCACGTTTAGATTGTGCCGAGATACTCACCAGCTTCGGCATTTATGTTCCAGAACGGTGCTTGCGTCGCCGGGACGAATTCATATTTACGAGAGCGGTGGCCACAAATTATTGTTCATCTGAACCAGTCTTGAACTTATCGCGTGTTTTTAATCTTGTTTTTCATAGGTTTGATTTTAACATGTCAAGAAATTCATTGAGGAACGAACTATTTAAATTTTATAATAACCGTTCTTAAATTAAATAACTTTTCAATTTGTTATGTCGCTTATTTTTAATAATTGTAATAATTACCGATTGTAACCCAGTAGGTAAATTATATAAATAAATAAATAAAATGTATTACTTAATTAATCAATCATACATATATAATAACATAAAACTCAAATTAATATTTATTTCAAATGCTATTTGTTCTCATGAAATGAATATTGGAACTATTAATTTCAATCCATCTATCCTTTTATTGTTTTGAGGAATATGGAGGTGCCGGGAATTATTCACGTCCTTTCATATTAGAGCTATTCGAACTTCTTCACGTTCAGACCCAAATTACAATACAAGATTAGCAAAAAAAATTAAATCCCACAAGCCTTTTTCGAGATATTACGGATACAGACAGACAAACAATTAGACTTATTTTTTATGTTCTTCGGATTCAGGGGGCCCCTTCATAGTTGGGAATAGTGGTTTTTAACCTAGAGAATTTTTCATCATATAAAGATTCCAATGACTTTGTGGCCAAAGTTGAATTACGAAAGCTACACTCAAATCGCATTATGAAGAAATTCCTAAAATTATAGGAAGACCAGCTTCAAAGCGCTTTCAGACAAATTGAAAAAAAAAACGCACAAAGAAGAATGAATACAGCCGGACGAAAGTTGGTAGAAGGGATCCAAAATCCAACGATGTCTGCCCTCATGGCACTATTTGGGAAAGTGCACTGCACTTTAGTTATAAATAACATTTTAACACAACATCACCGCAGATTTACTGGATAATGAGACTTCCATTGGTAGTACGTCCTGATGAAGTGCAGATCCATGAACATCCAGAGCAGATTGAAAATATTCTCTGTTTTTATTTAGGAGCAGCAACTGGCGGTGATCAATATAACCGATAAGGTATCATTGAACGACTAAAAAATACACTACCAAGATTTGAAGAACCAGAGGCGGGATTTTGTACGCTATTCTCATGAGAATTTGTATACAACACAATGCAATACGAGTTATGAAATTGTGCAGTAAACCTATGCCGCTTGAAAAATAAGTTGTTATGTGCAAAAATTCACCAGTAACACCATGGTGATATTTAGGAACTATTGACTATTTGGGCCATATTGTTTCGAATACATCAGTGATCGATTGAACTAACGACCGAACTACCGTCGAGTTGCACATGATATTACTAATGTTGTAAGAATTCATTTTATAGATACAGAAGCAAAAGAACAAAGATAAAGTAATCGTTTATCATAGAATGGCGTTAGGAAGTGTTAGGGGCTAATTATTTTTACAGTTAACTTTATTTTATTCGACCGCAATTTGTTTAAATCAAAAGTTTTGTTTTAATTTTGCCCAATGAATTAATCAAACAATGACTTTGCCTTGGAATGGTTATATGTACTCGTATTAGTCGTATTAGTAGACTGTAATTGTATGAAATATTTTCAGTATTTTAGCAGTTTAATTTTAATGACAAAATTTCGAGATTCCTTAAATATTTGTTATGAACAATAAAGCTCTGATTTGATTACTCGTACACAAACAAGCCAGAAGCGGTAGTTAAAATAATTAGGTATTGTCTTCAATATTTTTATGTTAATGGTTTTAATTTAGGGGTTTAAATATTGTGAAAATGAAAGATTTTGGATTAGAAAATAACATAAAACCTTATAACCATATAACCTTTGACGAGTATACGACCGATCAGAAAAATCATTTAAGGAGCCGGTTGACCTAATTTTTAAAATAAGCTCAAGGACTATCTAATTTATCTCGTGCCCCTCACCCCTTTGATTTGTATAGAACTTGAGAAAAACTTGCTCTATATTAAAAAACACGCACAATTCAATTTCAGTTTGTTTAAGCTACTTTAATTATGATCAAAACGCGACCTGCGTCTAGGTTTTCACAAAAAAAACGAAACTTTTAAAGGTTGACTTTAAAAACGAAACTTTTAAAGTTTGTCCATTCTAAAAAATTGATAAAAATTACATAACAGCAGATAAAGATTTAACGGTAGTTCTAGAAATATTTATTATTCGAATTTTTCGTTAATTGTTGGTGTGAGTTTCCACTACTTCCGACAACAAAAACTACCAAATTTTTCGCCTTAAGTAAGTTTGATAGTTGTTTTATATAAATAAAAAACAAGTGACATTTTCCATTTAAAAATGTGAGTTTCAAATTTCACAGACTATTTGGAAGAGGAAAAACAGAAACATTTGAAGCTCCACAAAAAATGGGTTACCCTATAAAAGCTTTGTGTAGAAATGATAGTAAAACTGAGAAGAAACTCGTAAAGAAGAGACGAGAAGCGTAGTCCCAACAACTAGTAACCGCACTTCAAAATGAAATAGGTGTACAGCTTTTCCAATTATTCCAATTAAACAAGGCAAGCCACGAGCATCACGACATAACGTAAAATAGTTGCCACAAGCGTTGTTTACAAGCAAGTAAAAGTACTGTAGACATACAGACTAAATAGTTCTAAGTCACCATCGTAATAAACGGAATTGAGTCATCAATATCGCTACAAAAGATAAGTGAAGGACTGATTGCCATGGTTGGAAGCACTTTATTAACATTATTAAACGTGAGAAATTCCTTCCAACAATCCCCAAAGTTGAACTGTTTTAGAAGCAACAAAAACCAAAGAGGCACATGAAATCTACAACATAACGTGTCTGTTGTATAGAAAAGTGGCAGTGGAAGAGCGACAGAAACGTAAGTCAGTCTTACAATGAACCAATTTCCAAGAATTTGGACATTAACGGATCTGTGGTTAATTGCCAGCAGATTGCATGATATGCACAAAACAAACGAGTGTGATTTGTACAAGACCAAACTTGTAAGGGATGTATTGTCTTTACAAGGAGTTAAGGGAAAAAAATGACACCAAGCCAGCGAATTGAGGAACGTACAATCAGCCAAATACAAAACCACTCAAACAATGAAAAAATTATTTCTGCAAACATTTACTCGGAAACATAATTCGCAGACAGCTGCGTTGTGCAACTATTAACGAACAATTGAAATACAAAACGACTAAATTTAAATTAGCCTTATTGAATGACAATGGACTAGCGCAACACAAATTAGAAGTACAGCATTTTCTAGATGACCTCAATATTGGTATTATGATGTTCTCTGGGACATATTTTATACAAATGAGTTCTGTAATATTTAATGGTTAACAAATTTATAACACCCAACATGCTAACGGAAAATCACGTGGTGGATCAGAAATTATTATTAGATAGAGAATTAGATACCAGGAGCAGGCAACAAGCATCTGCTTAGACGAGCGGTCTGGTGAATGGGCATTTCATTAAAAAGCAACGATTTGCAAATTATTTCAAAACCTTGGAATAATTTCATTAATCACTAAAAGTGCTCGCGTTTACTGTGGAATTGCATGCACAAGGAAAAGCTTGATCGCGTATTACGATGATACGAACTATCTTCTGACCACGTGCCAGTTTTAATAACATTGAGTACACGAGTATTAAATTCGAAATCAAATATATTTTTAACGAACCGACACACTAGTTGGACGCGATTCAAATCTAAGTAACAAGAGAGTACTCATTGAACTTTCCCGTTAAAACAGAATCGGTGGTAAATACTAAGGTGAAAATGCATCACCCGTCACAAAATATTCAGCAGCTCTTAAAGAACAAACGCATACTGTGGTGCAGGCAATGACCATTACATAAATCACCTGGCCTTAAATAAAGCTCACAAAAACATGAAAAAAGCTAACAAAATACCTTAGAAGCAACGGACTATTCACTGTGAAAAGCTACAAAAAATTTAAGACCGTATACGCAGAACTCGTTGGTAGCTGTGTCTTAACTTATGTATAAAGGATTTATACGAAAAGTTAAGGCACAGCTACCAATGAACTACCATGCGATCGTTAAAAATTGCCTGCTAAACCTTAAAATCTTGGTGAAACTTAGTAGCGCGTCTTAAATTAAATATGCGCAGTGGTTCGACAAGGCAGCGTACTGGGACCAGTGTCATTTTTAATATATACAGCGGAGCTTCTTACTAAAAATTATGTAACGGTTTCAAAATTTGCAGATAGTACAGCGTTATTAGCAAAACATGGAAATCCTTAAGTAGCGTCATTAATTTTGCAAGAACACTTACAAAAATTGCTAAGTGACTTTTTTATGGATAATAAAGACAAACGAACAGAAGGAAGAAAGCTAAATAACACCAATCTGCCCCAATGCGAAACCTTTAAATATCTAGGTCTACATTTAGATAGAACATTGACATGGAGGAAACATATCGAAAGTGTTACTCCTCGAAGGAGGAAAACTAGAAGTTTATTATTTTGGTAAAATCCTTGAATAATTTGAAACTTAGCAAAATGCGGCGGATGTTGTAGAATACTTCACGATTGATAACAATATCCAATTATAGTTTGATTTAGTCCTAAATACATAAAAAAATGCCGAGCTTATACGATTTGATAACATGAATAATTTAAATTTCACAAACAAAATCCATCAAATTGAAATAAACACATTTTGACATTCAATTTTCATGCCATATACCCAAAAAACCATTTAATTATATCTCCGTACGGCATGAAATATATACTGATGTTAACATAAACTTCCTAGAATGATAGAGGATTAGGTACATACAGTTTGTAAACAAAAAAATATATATAAATTTGACAGAAAATGATTGAAAATTTGAATTAACCTATATATGCTACCTGCGGTACTCCGCCAAACGGAATTACAATCGAAACAAAAAAATATATTTTCCTATATAACAGCAAAGCAATAACAACAGTAAAACGATAATAATGATAAGAAAGTTGAATGGTGCTGAACAAAAAACCATAAACTACTTTTTTATCTGACAGCTGAATGATATCTACAACCCTTATCAAATTTTATTCATCTTCGGAGCAATGCATAAGAAATGCGGAGTACATACATACGTACAAAAAAAAATGTTTACAGCAACAAAAGAAAATTCACCTTATCTATAATCAGGCCACAGTGTAAAATTTAATTTTAAATTAGTGTTCAATCAATTTCAATTTAATTTAATTCGCTACCACACTCATAATGGCAAGATTGATTTTAACTACAAGGTGAATATGATTTCGTGACAAAAATTTAAAATCGAAAAGGCGAAATGCGTTTAGCCTTAAAGTAACATTTTTTTATGGTTTATTGAATAAAACTACAATTAGTGGTTGAATATTTAAGGGCAGATGTCAGTAATCCTGATTGTTGTTCGAAATTATGTTCCGTTCGCGATGTTTTAAAATACTTGTTAAACTTGATACGAAATTTCGTAAATTTCTTACAAAAATATTTAACACATTGGAAACAGATGACGTGAATTCTTTTCATCACATACCGAAAGCATTCGAACTCCATTTTTTCCAGATCCCTGGAAAATTTCGTATATACATTCAATTTTCAAGTGCGGTAAAAGAAGTGATATCTGTGATTATCGTGAGATAGCTATTCTCTCCGCCATTCCAAAACTCTTTGAGCTTATGGTACAAAGGTTTTTATTTTTCCAAAACGGTTATTTCACCCGCACAACATGGTTTTTTCGCCGGGAGATCCACCGTTACCAATTTGATGACATTTTGCAGACACTTATTCAGCAGTATTGATTCGAAAGTGCAACTGGATGTTAATTATACCGACTTTTCTAAAGCGTTTGATAAAATTAATCATTTAATTCTAATCAAAAAGCTACAGCGATTGAATTATCAAGCCATCCCTACGAAGTGGTTGTTGTCCTACCTCTCAGATAGGTGGCAGTTTGTTAAAATTGGTGAGTCATCTTCTCGTCTATTTCGGGTTACTTTTGGAGTGCCACAAGGTAGCCACATTGGGCCACTTCTATTTTCAATATTCGTCAACGACGTGGTTAACTGTTTTGTCTACGCAGATTGCCTGCTTTACGCAGATGATATGAAATTATTTGCACGAATATCAAATGTATCCGACTGTATAAATTTTCAAGCGGATTTAAACAGATTTTGTGATTGTTCGGTAGAAAACAAACTGTTGCTGTAAATGTAAGGCAATGTCTTTCTGGCGTACCCGCTTTCCGATTATACATCAGTATTCGCTTTATAATGAAGAAGTCGTTAGAGTTAAGTTCATCTCCGATTTGGGTGTTAGTTTCACTCGAGATCTCACATTTACAAGGCACATTGATTCGATAATAAGCCGAGCATATATGATGCTGGGTTTTATTAAACGGAATTGTAAGGATTTCTGTGATCCGATAATCATGAAACCTCTGTTTGTCTCATTTCCGAGAGAATTGAGAGTGTTCAAAAACAGTTTCTTATCTACGCGCTTAAAGGTTTACCTTCAATGCGGGTACATGAGCATGTACTTCCGCCTTATCGCGATCGTTGTGCTCTCTTAGGATTACAACGGTTAGATCACCGACGTGATATCTCATCCGCAATATTTGTCCGTGACGTATTATGTTCACGTTTAGATTGTGCCGAGATACTCACCAGCTTCGGCATTTATGTTCCAGAACGGTGCTTGCGTCGCCGGGACGAATTCATATTTACGAGAGCGGTGGCCACAAATTATTGTTCATCTGAACCAGTCTTGAACTTATCGCGTGTTTTTAATCTTGTTTTTCATAGGTTTGATTTTAACATGTCAAGAAATTCATTGAGGAACGAACTATTTAAATTTTATAATAACCGTTCTTAAATTAAATAACTTTTCAATTTGTTATGTCGCTTATTTTTAATAATTGTAATAATTACCGATTGTAACCCAGTAGGTAAATTATATAAATAAATAAATAAAATGTATTACTTAATTAATCAATCATACATATATAATAACATAAAACTCAAATTAATATTTATTTCAAATGCTATTTGTTCTCATGAAATGAATATTGGAACTATTAATTTCAATCCATCTATCCTTTTATTGTTTTGAGGAATATGGAGGTGCCGGGAATTATTCACGTCCTTTCATATTAGAGCTATTCGAACTTCTTCACGTTCAGACCCAAATTACAATACAAGATTAGCAAAAAAAATTAAATCCCACAAGCCTTTTTCGAGATATTACGGATACAGACAGACAAACAATTAGACTTATTTTTTATGTTCTTCGGATTCAGGGGGCCCCTTCATAGTTGGGAATAGTGGTTTTTAACCTAGAGAATTTTTCATCATATAAAGATTCCAATGACTTTGTGGCCAAAGTTGAATTACGAAAGCTACACTCAAATCGCATTATGAAGAAATTCCTAAAATTATAGGAAGACCAGCTTCAAAGCGCTTTCAGACAAATTGAAAAAAAAAACGCACAAAGAAGAATGAATACAGCCGGACGAAAGTTGGTAGAAGGGATCCAAAATCCAACGATGTCTGCCCTCATGGCACTATTTGGGAAAGTGCACTGCACTTTAGTTATAAATAACATTTTAACACAACATCACCGCAGATTTACTGGATAATGAGACTTCCATTGGTAGTACGTCCTGATGAAGTGCAGATCCATGAACATCCAGAGCAGATTGAAAATATTCTCTGTTTTTATTTAGGAGCAGCAACTGGCGGTGATCAATATAACCGATAAGGTATCATTGAACGACTAAAAAATACACTACCAAGATTTGAAGAACCAGAGGCGGGATTTTGTACGCTATTCTCATGAGAATTTGTATACAACACAATGCAATACGAGTTATGAAATTGTGCAGTAAACCTATGCCGCTTGAAAAATAAGTTGTTATGTGCAAAAATTCACCAGTAACACCATGGTGATATTTAGGAACTATTGACTATTTGGGCCATATTGTTTCGAATACATCAGTGATCGATTGAACTAACGACCGAACTACCGTCGAGTTGCACATGATATTACTAATGTTGTAAGAATTCATTTTATAGATACAGAAGCAAAAGAACAAAGATAAAGTAATCGTTTATCATAGAATGGCGTTAGGAAGTGTTAGGGGCTAATTATTTTTACAGTTAACTTTATTTTATTCGACCGCAATTTGTTTAAATCAAAAGTTTTGTTTTAATTTTGCCCAATGAATTAATCAAACAATGACTTTGCCTTGGAATGGTTATATGTACTCGTATTAGTCGTATTAGTAGACTGTAATTGTATGAAATATTTTCAGTATTTTAGCAGTTTAATTTTAATGACAAAATTTCGAGATTCCTTAAATATTTGTTATGAACAATAAAGCTCTGATTTGATTACTCGTACACAAACAAGCCAGAAGCGGTAGTTAAAATAATTAGGTATTGTCTTCAATATTTTTATGTTAATGGTTTTAATTTAGGGGTTTAAATATTGTGAAAATGAAAGATTTTGGATTAGAAAATAACATAAAACCTTATAACCATATAACCTTTGACGAGTATACGACCGATCAGAAAAATCATTTAAGGAGCCGGTTGACCTAATTTTTAAAATAAGCTCAAGGACTATCTAATTTATCTCGTGCCCCTCACCCCTTTGATTTGTATAGAACTTGAGAAAAACTTGCTCTATATTAAAAAACACGCACAATTCAATTTCAGTTTGTTTAAGCTACTTTAATTATGATCAAAACGCGACCTGCGTCTAGGTTTTCACAAAAAAAACGAAACTTTTAAAGGTTGACTTTAAAAACGAAACTTTTAAAGTTTGTCCATTCTAAAAAATTGATAAAAATTACATAACAGCAGATAAAGATTTAACGGTAGTTCTAGAAATATTTATTATTCGAATTTTTCGTTAATTGTTGGTGTGAGTTTCCACTACTTCCGACAACAAAAACTACCAAATTTTTCGCCTTAAGTAAGTTTGATAGTTGTTTTATATAAATAAAAAACAAGTGACATTTTCCATTTAAAAATGTGAGTTTCAAATTTCACAGACTATTTGGAAGAGGAAAAACAGAAACATTTGAAGCTCCACAAAAAATGGGTTACCCTATAAAAGCTTTGTGTAGAAATGATAGTAAAACTGAGAAGAAACTCGTAAAGAAGAGACGAGAAGCGTAGTCCCAACAACTAGTAACCGCACTTCAAAATGAAATAGGTGTACAGCTTTTCCAATTATTCCAATTAAACAAGGCAAGCCACGAGCATCACGACATAACGTAAAATAGTTGCCACAAGCGTTGTTTACAAGCAAGTAAAAGTACTGTAGACATACAGACTAAATAGTTCTAAGTCACCATCGTAATAAACGGAATTGAGTCATCAATATCGCTACAAAAGATAAGTGAAGGACTGATTGCCATGGTTGGAAGCACTTTATTAACATTATTAAACGTGAGAAATTCCTTCCAACAATCCCCAAAGTTGAACTGTTTTAGAAGCAACAAAAACCAAAGAGGCACATGAAATCTACAACATAACGTGTCTGTTGTATAGAAAAGTGGCAGTGGAAGAGCGACAGAAACGTAAGTCAGTCTTACAATGAACCAATTTCCAAGAATTTGGACATTAACGGATCTGTGGTTAATTGCCAGCAGATTGCATGATATGCACAAAACAAACGAGTGTGATTTGTACAAGACCAAACTTGTAAGGGATGTATTGTCTTTACAAGGAGTTAAGGGAAAAAAATGACACCAAGCCAGCGAATTGAGGAACGTACAATCAGCCAAATACAAAACCACTCAAACAATGAAAAAATTATTTCTGCAAACATTTACTCGGAAACATAATTCGCAGAGGCAGCTGCGTTGTGCAACTATTAACGAACAATTGAAATACAAAACGACTAAATTTAAATTAGCCTTATTGAATGACAATGGACTAGCGCAACACAAATTAGAAGTACAGCATTTTCTAGATGACCTCAATATTGGTATTATGATGTTCTCTGGGACATATTTTATACAAATGAGTTCTGTAATATTTAATGGTTAACAAATTTATAACACCCAACATGCTAACGGAAAATCACGTGGTGGATCAGAAATTATTATTAGATAGAGAATTAGATACCAGGAGCAGGCAACAAGCATCTGCTTAGACGAGCGGTCTGGTGAATGGGCATTTCATTAAAAAGCAACGATTTGCAAATTATTTCAAAACCTTGGAATAATTTCATTAATCACTAAAAGTGCTCGCGTTTACTGTGGAATTGCATGCACAAGGAAAAGCTTGATCGCGTATTACGATGATACGAACTATCTTCTGACCACGTGCCAGTTTTAATAACATTGAGTACACGAGTATTAAATTCGAAATCAAATATATTTTTAACGAACCGACACACTAGTTGGACGCGATTCAAATCTAAGTAACAAGAGAGTACTCATTGAACTTTCCCGTTAAAACAGAATCGGTGGTAAATACTAAGGTGAAAATGCATCACCCGTCACAAAATATTCAGCAGCTCTTAAAGAACAAACGCATACTGTGGTGCAGGCAATGACCATTACATAAATCACCTGGCCTTAAATAAAGCTAACAAAAACATGAAAAAAGCTAACAAAATACCTTAGAAGCAACGGACTATTCACTGTGAAAAGCTACAAAAAATTTAAGACCGTATACGCAGAACTCGTTGGTAGCTGTGTCTTAACTTATGTATAAAGGATTTATACGAAAAGTTAAGGCACAGCTACCAATGAACTACCATGCGATCGTTAAAAATTGCCTGCTAAACCTTAAAATCTTGGTGAAACTTAGTAGCGCGTCTTAAATTAAATATGCGCAGTGGTTCGACAAGGCAGCGTACTGGGACCAGTGTCATTTTTAATATATACAGCGGAGCTTCTTACTAAAAATTATGTAACGGTTTCAAAATTTGCAGATAGTACAGCGTTATTAGCAAAACATGGAAATCCTTAAGTAGCGTCATTAATTTTGCAAGAACACTTACAAAAATTGCTAAGTGACTTTTTTATGGATAATAAAGACAAACGAACAGAAGGAAGAAAGCTAAATAACACCAATCTACCCCAATGCGAAACCTTTAAATATCTAGGTCTACATTTAGATAGAACATTGACATGGAGGAAACATATCGAAAGTGTTACTCCTCGAAGGAGGAAAACTAGAAGTTTATTATTTTGGTAAAATCCTTGAATAATTTGAAACTTAGCAAAATGCGGCGGATGTTGTAGAATACTTCACGATTGATAACAATATCCAATTATAGTTTGATTTAGTCCTAAATACATAAAAAAATGCCGAGCTTATACGATTTGATAACATGAATAATTTAAATTTCACAAACAAAATCCATCAAATTGAAATAAACCATTTTGACATTCAATTTTCATGCCATATACCCAAAAAACCATTTAATCATATCTCCGTACGGCATGAAATATATACTGATGTTAACATAAACTTCCTAGAATGATAGAGGATTAGGTACATACAGTTTGTAAACAAAAAAATATATATAAATTTGACAGAAAATGATTGAAAATTTGAATTAACCTATATATGCTACCTGCGGTACTCCGCCAAACGGAATTACAATCGAAACAAAAAAATATATTTTCCTATATAACAGCAAAGCAATAACAACAGTAAAACGATAATAATGATAAGAAAGTTGAATGGTGCTGAACAAAAAACCATAAACTACTTTTTTATCTGACAGCTGAATGATATCTACAACCCTTATCAAATTTTATTCATCTTCGGAGCAATGCATAAGAAATGCGGAGTACATACATACGTACAAAAAAAAATGTTTACAGCAACAAAAGAAAATTCACCTTATCTATAATCAGGCCACAGTGTAAAATTTAATTTTAAATTAGTGTTCAATCAATTTCAATTTAATTTAATTCGCTACCACACTCATAATGGCAAGATTGATTTTAACTACAAGGTGAATATGATTTCGTGACAAAAATTTAAAATCGAAAAGGCGAAATGCGTTTAGCCTTAAAGTAACATTTTTTTATGGTTTATTGAATAAAACTACAATTAGTGGTTGAATATTTAAGGGCAGATGTCAGTAATCCTGATTGTTGTTCGAAATTATGTTCCGTTCGCGATGTTTTAAAATACTTGTTAAACTTGATACGAAATTTCGTAAATTTCTTACAAAAATATTTAACACATTGGAAACAGATGACGTGAATTCTTTTCATCACATACCACGTTCATTGTGCTAATTATGGTTTGCCAGGTGAAGCCCTAATACTAATAAATGAAGATCGAGTAAGCAAATCATTTTTGCATATTTCGGGGAATCACCGACATTTAAAAAATTATTCTTTCTGCGATCAAAAAAAAAAGACATCAGTATTAATTTAAACTTCGTGAGATACACATATAAAAATTAATTGAAATGATTACAAATTAGGTAAGTGGGCTGTAGTGACTGTAGCAATGAAGAAAAGACAGTCGCACTGTGAAACTAAAATCGGAAGAAAAATTGATTTCCGAAATTACTTGAATCCTTGATCCAGATCGCGGAATACAGTATTAGGCGAACATATGGCTTAGACCAGTGTTTCCAACCTTATTTTTACATCTTAATCTCATTATATTAGAAATAAAGGAAATTTTCATGGCCTGTTTAAGTCCATTTTGCAGTAATTTACGAATTCTGCATAAGGCTCTTCAGATATATACACTAAACACTGCTATCACCGCTAACGCCGAGTTCATACCCCCGAGACAGATGATTCTAATAAAAAGTTCGTACAAAAATCAACATAACGATCGATCAAAGCACCAACAGCATGCTCAATCGCATGCTACGAAGACAAGATTTTAAAATGAGGGAATTTTGCACAGAAATAGCGAAGGGCAAAAATGTCTTGGAAGACGATGACCACGAAAAGCCAGAATACTTCACAAGAGAGGATTATAAAGCATTAAAAGAAAGTTACACAAAGGTGACAATATAATTGACCACTGCGATAGAAGTCATACCAGTCGCATAACAACAGAAATAAAGCTGAAACCGATTGAAATGCCCACTTTTATGGAGAAACATGAAATGGAGTAGTTATTGTGAAATATTCAAACGTCTCTCTCTCTCTCTCTGGCACTATATCCCATCAAGTGATTTGGCCGCCTCAAATGAGGTTTCAAAATCATATTTTCATTTCGGATAATGAGTGATTAATTCATTAAAACCAGCCGTGAAATTTTTTCTTTGTCACCACCAGGAATCGAACCCGGGACCTTCCGCATGCTTAATCCGAAAATAGGTAATGACGGATTGTTACGAGTAAGGGGAAGGCTGTCTAACGCCAGAGCTAATTTTGACATTCAACATCCAATAATTATTCCTTACAAGGGTTATTTCCCAACATTGCTGAGAGACTACGCACACAAAATGACGTTAAACGGCAGCAAAGCCCTCGCACACTAGCTTTCATTCGCCAGACGCATTGGACAATAAAGTGTCCACTAGCAGTAACCATTTTCGGATACTCCCGAAGAAACAAAAAAAGGCTTTCGACGACCATCTTGAAAGTATTCCGAGAAAAATACTTCGACATGATGTCAAAAACATTTTGGAAAAAACCGTCCAAATAGTGACCGTTGGTCCGGACTACTTAAATCGTATTTCAAATTAGCTTTACAACAATATTTGGTTGTCGCACAGGACAAGACGGTGCGGCGGGAACACAGTTAATGAAATTGATCACATCCTCGTATCCAAAAGAAATTTTTCCAGCATCAAAGATATTAAATCAAGACTATCATCGACCATGATCACTTCCTTGCAGTTGCAACACACGCCCTCTTTTATCAACAATATACAGCCATGGCTTCCAACGAACCCCGCCTTGGAAAATGTTGTTGTAACAACCACGATACCAATGTGAATACTCTATTTGGAATTTGAGAAAACTAGACACTGTCCGATTCCGTGGAGGATCAAAAACTGAGGCAAAGAAAGCATTATCATTAAGAAGTGATCAAACTTCACCTAGGACTAAAAATGATTCGTTCAGCGAAATCTGTTCCAAAATACAAGAAAATCGAGTAACGACTAGATGACCACGAGGATCTGGCATAATCAACGCATTGAAAATTCAAGTCTTAGAGCTAGATATCGTAGCATAAAAAATATATCTACAGATTTCCAACCTCGTAGCAGCACATTCACAACGAATCTGGATAGTTAGTAATGGACCCCAGCAACGAACTTCAAGTGTGGCGGAATTATTTTAAATCGAATAGGCAAAAAATTATCTACGTTGCACCAGCCTGAAATGACACCAACACATCCATCATTACGACGAAGAATATAACGTGCAGGTCGATTCTGGCTTTTCCTATAGGAAAAATATTTTCATAGTATTTTTGACAAAAATTTCATTTTCTGGCCTTCTGGAGAAATCATGTTTGATCTAAAATTTTATAATTTAGGAATTATTTTTTCCGTATCGAAATTGGATAGGAAAAATATTCCCAATTTAATTTTTTTTTTGAAAAAATTTACACTAACTATTTACCATAGTATGTCAGAAAAAAAAATTTTGTGACCAAAATATTATGAAAATATTTTTCCTAATTCCTTTTCCTATAGGAAAAACCAGAATCGAGCTGGTGATGTTAAAAATGAAAACCAACAAGGCCCCTGGTGAAGGTGGAATTTCATGCGAAATGCTATAATACGGTGGCGATCAAATATTTTACCGGATGTACGAGTTTGTATTAACCATATACTCCACTGTGGGTCTTCCAGAAGAGAGGACGGCTCTGAATTGCCGACTACGTAAAAAAGGAGATCGATTAAATTGCAATAACTAAGCGGAATAGTTTTGCTAAACACTGGTTATAAAATTTTGTTGACCAAAATTATAGATATATTTTAAATTGTGCGCATCTTTGGTGACTACCATAGTGGGGATTTCGAGCAAACAGGTCAACAACCGATTAAACCTTCAATGAGGATTATATTGGACAAATGTTATGAAAAAGACACTCCCGTTTACAGTATCTTTCAACAAGCTGTCTGATGAAAATCGAAGGCAAATTCTCAGAAGCATCAGGAGTATGGCAAGGCAGCCCTATCACCCAATTACTTTTTAAATTATTTCAAGAATTTATTGTCCGTCTATCAACATAGCGAAGTGCAGCTGCCTACATTTTAAATCAATCAGTTATTACGCCTCATTTACAAAAGTCCTCCTACTATGAGAATCAACAGCTAATCAAATTGGCTGAAGGCCAACGAAGCAAACACCAAAAAGTATCCCCAGATTAGCCTAAACTAAATGGCATAAGGACGTGAATGGATGGCAAAAAAGGTTCGACTTCAAGTTGGTCTGAATATTATCCAAGTGACTGTTTGTAATAATTGATGCGATAAACGCTAAATATTGAACTTTCCACAATCGATCAAAGTAACATCACGCCGTTGATTAGTTTACGATCGATTCTTCGCTGATAGGTAGTATGATTTTATACTACCACTTTTTGAGTGCCGGCGATACTGGTACGGGTAACGCCAAGTAGCCGAATTTCAATAAGCATATCAATTAGTGGGGTGCGACCACTTAACATAACCTATTATCAAACTGCAATTTTTCACAATCAGTTAATTTGTATTGGTGCTTATTATTTTTTGAGGTTTTTCTTCCAATTGATTGCAAAAAAACAGTAATTTGCATGGGTAGCACGACAATTCACCGAAAACGATAATTCACCGAAAATTAATTCATTGAAAACGACAATTTACTGAACCTAAATAAACAGTGTATCGAATACGACAATTCACCGAAAAAAAGAGTTACCGAAAACAACATTTCACCGAAAACGCCAAGCCACCGAAAAACCGATTCACCTAAAACAATAATTCATGGACAAAAAAGAAAAAAACTATTCATTTCTAAAACCACAATTCACCGAAAAAAATAGTTCACCGAAAACGACGATTCAACGAAAACGAGAATTCATCGACAAAAGTTTCTGGAAAGGACAATTAAACGAAAATATGTCAAGTAAGTACTCCTAAAACATTTGAATTTGTTTTAAAGAAAGTAAAATTGGTTCTTCACTAGTAAAATTAAGAGGGAAATTATACCGAATTGCAGGTTTTTATACGCCATGCCAAAAGTGACAAAGAAGATTTTGAGAGTTGTAAATTAATTAGAATACACTGAACATCAGCTATTTCTGAATCAACCAACCCGAGAGTTTCTGGCTTCCGAACAAAATGCTTCATCTGGCCAAAACGCAGAAGTTAACTTTTCGTTTAAAATTCATTTTGATTTTTCAGCCTGATCAGAAATTCCCGGCCCCGAAACAAAAGCTGTACACCTGACAGGCTAGGCTATTGAAAATAAATTCCAATTCAGCGATCTTAAAGCCTCTTTCACCCATTTAATAGTTGTGTCGTCCACGTATTGCATTCATAGCAACTTCAGAGTATACTATTTCCCATTTTTCTAAAAAATATCTGGATATAAAGCGAAAAAGGTTCTTCATCCAGAATTCGTTTTTGTCGTTGCTTATAACCCGATATTGATTGACAACTTCATTTCATCTTAGATTCACCCAAAACTGGGAGGCTATTATGAAAATCCGATACTGGATCCGAAAACGGATTTTGGTATTATGAAAATCCGATATCGAAAAACTCGCTATTATGAGACTAAAAGAGAAAACGGAATCGTATTTTCCGAAAATCGAATGTCAAAATTCGACTGCTATTTAGGTGACGAATTTTATTTTTTGTTATCGAATGTGTGTTTCTTTAACTATTTAAATCATTATATTACTTTTACGAAATATAAAAACTAAAAAAAAAATTAAACAATATTTAAAATGTAAGTATAAAATATTTAAATAAAAAATATTCATATTTAACCCTTTGCACTCGATTTATTTTCAAGGTGGTTGGGTACTTGTATTTGTTTTAGCTGAATGAGTTAAAGTAATTTGGTAATTATATAAATAAATTAATAAGTTAGTAGAATTGAACATATTATATTTATTTCATTTATTACTATTATAAAATGTTTTAATTTTTGTGATCTTCAGCAGACTGATATACGAGTTTTAGAGTGATTTAGTATTGTCACTTCCAGTGTGACATACGAGTGTAAAGGGTTAAATGATAATTATAATTAAATTACATATTTCGAATTTATTAGGACTACAACAACTGGGGCCCTATTCTTGAAATCGGTGGACATTTTCGTAATCGGAATACAATTTGCTATGAAATACTAAAATTTTTCGCTGGCTACTTTAATCATTTTTTCAAATTTCTTATCTTTTTTTAAATTAAGAAACATACTTTTTCCCCCTACTAAGGGCAAATTTCCGACTGGGTAAATCTATACGGAATTATTCGCTTAGTAGGTAAATAACACATGGGCACGCTGGGACACAGGGCCTTACAAAGAAAACATTAATCTTAAACTAAAACTTGCATACAAAATTGAAAATATGATTAAAGTAGCCGGTGAAAAATTTTAGTATTTCATAACAAATTGTATTCCGATTACGAAAATTTCTATCGATTTCAAGAATAGGGTTCCCTTGAGCATTATTGCTAACTTCATGCTTATATTTGACAAATTCGACCAAACAATTTCATAATAGGAAAATTTGCTGCGGATCGGATTTTTCGATATCGGGAAAAATACGATATCGGATTATTTCAAAATAGCCCCCCTGATATTGAAATTCCGTTTTAATGATTAAATGGAGTTAAATATTTATCGATTGGAAAATTAATGACTCGTTCCATTAAAATTAACAATTAAAAAAAAACACTTCCGAAACTGAAACGGAACTATGATGAAATTGGGTATGTAATATGGAAATGCGAATCCGGTATACATGTATCCCAAAGAATTGGAATGGCCAAACAGGATGACGTATGTCAGTGGGAAACTTCAAATAAATGTTTTTAAGTGCAGTCCAATGAGGTGCTCGCTCGTTAAGTACAATTTGTGTAATTGGGTTGAGTAATAAAAGATGGAGTAAATAGTCTTTTTTCTTTTCCTGTTGAACTCTACATCAATGAATCAAAACTTATTTAGGCAATCCACTTTAAAATTCCATTTCCATTAAAAATATACAAATGATTTTAGAATACCATTTCAATCCTACATACCCAATTCTTTCTAAAATTATTTAAGAATTCCATGTCAATCATACCCAAGTTGATTATGATCAGGAATAACTTACGTCGCAGTTGGCCGAATTTCAGAACTATTCTAAAAAAATTTAGAATCCGATTTCCCCTTAACAAACCCAATTTCATCATGATCGTCGGCCATAAAATAGCTTAGTTCTGTTTTATCCGCATTTCATAACGACTTGCAAACAGATTTTAGAATCTCATTTGTATTTATCCTTTATACAGTGATCTGTTTAGAAATGACTTAATTCTATTCAAACTGAACGATTTCTAGAGTTTGATTCGGAACTCATACTCAAATACAATTCCCATCATATAAATTTAATTCGACCGCAAAAAAGACAACCAGAACCTGTGCGCAATCAGAGGATTTTTCGAAATATACGGACTTTTGGCACTCGAACGAGGGCGACAATTTAACGAAAAGGCTAATTAACCAAAAAACAATTAACCAAAAACGACACCGAAAACGAAAATTAAGGTCGATATGTGTAGATGGTGAAAGAAATATTTTGATTTTAAAGTCTACCCGACAACAACTTTAATGATGTATTCGAGTTTTAACTGATTTGTAATAATAAATTTAAACAAAAAAAAAATTTTATTATTTTTATTATTATCGTGTTCGATAATTGTCGTTTTTAAATAATTGTTTTTTCGAAAAATAATAGTTTCGGTGAATTGTTTTTTCGGTTAGTTGTCGTTTATTAATAAATTCTCGTGAAATCATTTGCATGAAATCTTTTTAGTTCTGACGAGGAGTCCCACACTGCGCAAGACTTTGGACTTTAAATGTCGCTTGGATCGAGATTACAGCTTTTTTGTTGCATTAGTTCTTCATATTGCAAAACCTAATTAAATTAGTAATGTGCTTTAATATTCATCGTGATTGTGGGATTTCTAATAAAATGATGGCGTCAGAAATCAAATATTCAAGCAAATACGGTACTACTCGAAAAAATAAAACCAAAATCGTGTATTTCTAACTTACAATTACGTACGAATAATCCAAAATTGCTAACGAAAAAAAAAACATATTATTTTTATTTTCACGGAACGTGAAAGACCCGCTGGAGTCATTATCACTATCATCATATTACTCAGTTATTTCTTAAACGATTAAGATTAAACTCGGTTTGCATGATGCAGTTGAAAATTTTAAACTGATTTGAAATTTGAAATTGCAAAATTTCTCAAATATTCTCAAAACAAGATGTTCTGTGTTCCAAAACCTTATCCATAATGACAGAGTTTCGATAATTAGCTCATTTCTTCTCAACATATCAACTTCTTCTCAACAGATTATAAGAGAACAGGCACAGGTTATCGGGCATCATAAGGATATACCTTAGCTCAATCATTGTGCTCATACCTATAGTGCGGTAAATTTTGGATTAGAGATAAAATTCGTTACTTCGGGAGGTTCACTCGTAAGCAGTGGCGGTGGCGCAGTTTCCTCGTGATGGTAATTTAGGCCATGTAAACTTGAAAAAGTAATATGTGTTGTAGTCCCCTACTTCTTCTGCACCTAGGGATCAAATACTCTAGAAACTAAAATCGTGCAGATTATTTTCTACGATAACATACAATTCGCTAAAGTGACATCGCAAATTGGGGTTACGAAAATAACATATAACTCCGCGTTTAATTAGAAAATCATGACTGACACATAATTAAATTGATTTATCCAAATTTGTAAGTAATTTTTATACAATGAAAATCTAGCCGTGTTGTTGCCTGTCTATCTATTAATTGCTGTCAGATTGAACATTTGAAAAAGTGAATTACATTCACCTGAAAACTATTCCTAACAGAACATTATAAAAATGAAAACTGAAAATCGTTAACGATTTTATATATTTTTTTTTTTTTTTTGCTTCTTTCTATGTTATCTTTTGATCTATTGAAACTGTAATTATAATAGATCGATTTATGTTTTATTCAAACTACTCGTACCTTTTTGTGTATATGTAGCATAAAATACAACAGTGTCTCTCTCTCGATCTATCGATTGGATCTATCTTTATATTTACAATTTAGACGAAAATTTTAGATAGTTTTCTACTTTTCGATTCGATTTATTGATTAGAATTCAAATAGAGAAGAAAATACAACAACGAAACATAATAAGATAGTCGTGATTTTATCGAGGACGAATGAATATATCTTATTTGTAGTTTGAATAAAAGATCGCGTATTTTATATAAAAATAAATTTTAATTTTAACAATAAGACAATAAAATCAAATTATTTATAAATTAAATTAACTGAATAAAAGTGTGTCGACTAGTTTTTTATTTGGTTCGGTTTTAAATAACAACAATAAACAGTTTGGCGTCTTTTGTGTATTTCTGGTGCCTCGCGATTTTTACGAACGAAAAGTCACTCATTCTTTTATGTGATTTGTAGAATGTTTGGTTCGATTAAATAATGTTTAATTATGTACTCTACAAAATCTCATTAGTATCTATTTGCTAATTTGTTTTTTGCACGGTACCACCCACATCAGCAACAACCATTCCAAGTTAAATGCAAAGTTAATCCGGTAAAATTAATTTGAAGAATATTTTGGAGCCGGCTATCGAGCAATAATTACGATTGTACACACTCAGAAATATTACGACGTTCTTCGATGTAACCTTTGGATCTTGGAATATATGAAATAATTGTGTATCTCAGTTGCGACTAAAACTAATGCGATAACCAACCACATCAAAAGGAAATTTCCATATAACCCTCCCTTAACTATTGTTTAGCGAATTTAAAATAATTCGCTAATACATTGTGTTTACAATGTTCATACAAAAAAATTCGAGGTTGCGAAAGGGTTGAAAATTTTGTAACGAAACATAATAATTCGCTAAGGGATTGTGAGTATACTTTGTTTGCAAGTGCAAAGTATTTTCAATATTTTTATAGTTTGGTCATTGCACTCTGCAGACTGATGAGACGACCAAATTTTTTAATGTAACGAATTCAAATTTCATTAGTTCGGAACCAAACGACCAATGTCTAGGAGGTAGGGGGTTACCTACCTAGGTACAAAAAAATTCAAATCCTTCTTAGAAAGATCAATTTCGTACATCAAATACAGGGTACATTCGAGTTAAAACATTTTAAAACTCAGCAACTCATCAAAGAAACTGAAAATTGTGGTGGCAAAAGTGGCAAAAGTTTTAAAAATATATTATTTAGATTAAATTTTAAAAAA
The DNA here is from genome assembly GCA_932526605.1 of Nephrotoma flavescens. Taxonomy (NCBI): domain Eukaryota; kingdom Metazoa; phylum Arthropoda; class Insecta; order Diptera; family Tipulidae; genus Nephrotoma; species Nephrotoma flavescens. The sequence goes on from OW052220.1 coordinate 80,310,359, forward strand.
TATGATTGAGATGAGAGCAAAATCGTAATCACTGACTTTTTTGGACTCGTCAACCATACGCTCATAGAGTAACCCAGCCCACCATGTATCTCATACATACGTATGGCTTTGGTTTGAGTGAAATGTCGGACACAAATAGAGTGTCCTACTTGATATTTAGGAATTCTGCTGTGCCAATTGAACGCTTTTTATTATTTTCAGTGACTTCTGTAACTAGTTTCGAAGCCGAAAACTAAAAATGATCCATTTTTTCAGACCCGTATCCGAACTGTAACCAACCAATCACAAAACGGCAATTAATACAATTTGAATAAATCGCTCCGAGCTTCCGGAACTCTATATGATCAATTCCAATCCAAGAAATTTTTATCTAGCCAGATCGGTATTCCACTTTTAATCACATCAAAGCATCAAAATCATATACTCCACCCGTTCGAGCGAATACGATTACAGACGTTCGCCCTTCTTCTTATATAACCTGGTGAGGTTCGTCCACCCAAGGACATTTATTTATACAGATTGCGACATTCCTTCACATAAAACCAACGTTTTAAAATCTCTTTGTCATTTCCGTAAAAATAAAGTTCTAAACAAATTCGATGAGATGAGAAACAATAGGTCGTTCCAACTCCAATATCAGAATTAGATCAAAAAACGGCCATCGGTAACATCTTAAATTCTTGGACCTACCAGAACAGGTCCTAAGAACGAACTCGAGATCGGACAAAAATTCTCGTGTAGCTTTCGGAATCAGTAATTTAATAAAATTCAGTGTTCTTCGAAATTAAAGACATTCCGTTCGCAATAATCACTTTAGGATTTATGATAAAACATGTTTTGTATATTCAAAAAATATGATTCCTGCCTTAATTTCAGAAAACCAACAAGGTTTATCCTTGCAAACTTTTTTGGATTGACTGATTGGAGTGAAACGTCATACTTAAGCTTTTCCGATAATTCGAGACATCTAAATGATTTTTTGCCGAAATCGGTCCACTGGAAGTGGTAGCTTCCATAGGAGGTTTCAAAACGTTATACCTATGCTTTTCAGCGAAATTGGGAGATCAGCGAGGATTTTAACCGAAATCGGTCCATTGGAAGTGATAGTTTCTATGGATATTTTGCATTTTTACACCAAAACGTTTGACCAAAATTCGGCATCTCTACAGAACGAACCGGATTGTTTATTTCTAATAAAACTTCAATACTTGAACATTTTCCATTAATTGGAAGATCCTTGTGAAATTTGGTGGAGTCTGTGTACCAGAAGTGGCCCCTTCCGTAGGAGCCCAATTTATGGGAACCCAGTCTATTCGCCTGGTTATGTAGAGATGCTGAATTTTGGTGAAGTAAGGTTTTTTTTATCAAAACTCGACATTTTCGGTAAAATTTAAAATATCATCTGAATTAATTGTAATTGAAATTTATTTTACAATCTTTTTTTTAATCGGTTCTCGTAAATGCTATACATACATAGTTATCAAAATATTTGCAAAAAACGAAAACCTCCCATGGAACCCGACACTCCGGTAGACCGATCTTGGCCCAAAATCAATGAGCTCTCCCAATTAGAATCTGTTAGTTCTTAAAAGGTATTTTCGTAGATGATACACTTCTAAAAAAAATGAAAATGCTCCTGATGAAGCTGTTGCTTCCGGCGAAAGAACGAAAAATCCCGCACGGAAACTGCCACTTCCGATGGGCCGATTTCGGTCAAAATTCACAGTGATCCCAATTTGTGGAAAAACTACCATCTGAGGTGTGCAGGAGCCGAATTTTTGTTGAAAACTGGTTTCCGTCAAAAATCGAGATTTCCGTTAAACCACTGGGAGGGATATCTCGATTTATGGAAAAAGGTTAAGTATATAGTTTCACTCTGGTCAGCCAATCCTGGGCTGTAGAGAGGACACAAAGATCTGCACCATATTTCGCAAGGTTCTCCCAGTAACTGAAAAAGTTTAAGTGTGTGGTTTTATTCCGAATAGTCAATTCTCGTGGATAGCAGAGATGCCGAATTTTGGCCAAAAAGTTTTTTTTCCAAACCTGTTCACTTCCAGTAAAATTTAAAAAATGACCTGAATTAATAAACAAAATATTTGCAAAAACGAAAAAGCTCTTGAGGAAGCTGTTACTTCCGGTGGACACGAATAGGTTGAAATGAGATTGACTAAACAAACGCCATTAAAAAAAAAGTTAAGCTTAGCTTAAAATAAAAATGGATAAAACACAATTATTCTGAAATAATTAAAATAATGCTCAGTGCAATTTCCAAAAGTTCAAGAGCAGAGCTACCTAAAAAGCTAGCATTGGCCAATGAAACCAACGAATTTTCACTAAGGTGTTTTTGTTGCCATACTTTTTGGAATCGATTGCAGTGTCACACATCATAGTAGGTTGGGTAGTTTTATTGCAATTTTTTTAATGTAAAAACTTATTTTCTCTTAATATGGGAGTCTCATTTTGGCGTGAATACGTTTTTAAATTTGCTTTCATAGGCGGGCGGGCAATTCAAAAAACTGATGATAACGAAATCGGTAGATACAATTTGATGCTGCAGCTATATATCTATCATCTACGTTGATGGAGGGGGAAGCATAGCCATTTTAATGTTCGCCGTATGTATTGAACTCTGTATTTTCTTAACCGATTATGATGGGATTGGGTATGTTGGATGTAAATGGGATTCTTAAATGATGAATGGAAGAAGGGAAAATGGCCACCTGGGGCATGAATCGGTAATTTCTTTACCCGGAAATGAGATTTTTAAATTATTTTTGGAAGAAGTTCTGGAATATGGCCATTTGGGGGGGGGGGGGGAACTCTGTAATTTCTTAACCGATTACGATGGGATTGGTTGGATGGAAATGGGATTCTTAAATGATTTTTGGAAGAAGTCCTGGAATATGGCTACCTGTAGCCCTGTTCGGACTTTCCCTGGGAATAGGAAATTGGGAGAAATATTTTTATAGCATTTTTGTCTAAATTGTATTTTTTTTGGCCTACTAAGCGAATAAGTTTGGTGTAAATTTTTTGGAAACAAAGTTAAATGGGAAACTATTTTTCCCTATATAAATTTTGTGGAACAAAAATTTCCCAATTAAGTTTGTTTTAAAAATGTTCGCACTAAACTTATTCGATCAGTAAACTAGAAAAATTCAATTTAGACTAAACTTCTATGAAAATATGTTTCCCAATTCCCCATTGCCAGGGAAAACCAGAATAGTTCCGCTAAGGCGGAACTCCGTAATTTCTTAACCGGTTCTTACGTGATTTTTGAAAGAAGTTCTGGAAAATGGCCTGCTGGGGCGGAACTCAGTAATTTCTTAGCCGATTGTGATGGGATTGTATATGTTGGTCGGAAATGAGAATCTTAAATGATTTTTGGAAGAAGTTCTGAAATCTGGTCACAGTTATAACACAGTAATTATTTGTTTTATTTGATTTTTTTCCTGAACCCGACGAACGTTAATACACTTCATGTTAAGTGAGTTCAATCTTTCTTCTAACGTTCGCCATTTGTCACATATTGAATCAAGGTTTAGCCATAAGAAAGAATTACAATTTGAACAGATTCACCACTCTCATTACTTACCAGATCTAGCCCCAACCCAAGTGAGTTTTTTGTTCGATAAGCTTAAAGTTGTGCTCGGAGGACCGCGAGTTTCGTCGAAAAAGCGACACCTTCCTAAGTAGTTATTTTGCAGGTAAAAACGCCGAGTAATATTTGAACAGGTTAAACGGATGCGAGCATCGCTGGGAAAAGTGTATAGATTTACAAGAATGCGAGTTATGGAAATTTTTCACACTTTAGTTCACACGTATACGAATCATATTGGAATTCGTAAAATCCAATTGCATTCTAATTGATTTATTAAGGTAATAAAGCATGTGTACACACTGTTATGAAATGAATTATTTTTTTTCAGAAAAATGTCATTAAAATTAACTACATAAAGAATTTTAAATAAAACTTAAATATAAATTTACCTTTAGAATTTGGTAGTGTTCGATAATGTGATTTTTATATGTGTTTTGATTAAATAAAAATTGATAACATTTACTAACAAGGTATGTATGGTAAAGGTCGAGGCACATAGTTTTCGTTTCGTTCCGACCTTTAAGTTGGATATGTCAAAATGTATGGAAAACTAAAAACACTGTCACACATTGTTCAGTTAAAGGCGGAACCGAACCGAAAGAGTTGATCAAATTTAAAAAAAAAACTTAAACAATAACCTCAAATTTATTTTGACATTTGGTTGACATAAATAAATTACTTAATGTGATATTATAAATAATTGATTGTATTCAAACAAAATTGTGAGAACTAAAAAAATACTATCTGTCAAATAATACAAAACAACTCAAAACGAAACGAAAGCTATCAGTACGTGATTTTTCCACTATGTGGAAAACAATGTTTTAATTCCATACTAAATTCCGTACTACAAATTATCAAAGACACAAAAATATTGATTTTGGACAAAAAAATAATCGATTTTTATTCTTCAAGTTTGTGCATATTGGGACGTAAAATTGGATGGCACTTACGGATGAATTTAGATGGGTTTTATAAAATTTAATATAAAAATTAATATTTATTTTATAACAAATGCAAAATTTTATTTTATTTCGGATAAAAATTATTATTTATTCCAATTGATAAATACATACAAACACGTTACTCTGGTTTCGTGCATAAAAGCAGTGCACCTAGAATATTACAGGCCACACTGCTTGCTATGTCATTAACCCCCCGATTCTGACGATAAGACTACTAAGACTATCTTAGCTAAGACGTTCTTGTTAAGACTTTATTTTTTAAGACTAAAGTCTTCATTGAAATTCTGAAGACAGTAGTCTTAAATAATTATTAGAAACTCTCCAAAGACTTTTGTAGAGCTGTCGAAACCCAATTTTTACCATATTGTTTCAAATTTATGAACGAAAAGCGACAGTTCAATTCGAAATTGTTAAAAAAAACTCAAATTTATGGTATATATGCTGAGAGAATATATAATATTGTATTTTGAATAATTTTTCCGGTTTTTATAGTCAAATACATATAATTATTGTTTTTGTTTAAATGTCAAAAATATGATTCCTAAGACCACCTTTTTCGCTGATATTAACGAAGACAATTTTTCAAGACTACTGACAGATAAGACTAAGTGCAGAATACGAATTTAAAGTATCTAGTCTTCGTTAAGACAAAAGTTTTCGCTAAGACTGAAAATACGTCTGTGACTATACGTTAGAATCGGGGGGTAAATTTATGTTACAGTTTATTCTTTGAACTGTAGACGGCAGTCATGTTCATAAAAAGAAAAAACGAAAACAAACTTTTTTTTTTATGCGAGTGCTAAAAGTAAGGTTATGCCAATTTTTTTTAACAATTTTTTCTTATCAATATGACAACGAATACAAAAAAAATCAACAAAATCAACAAAGAGAGAACTGTCGTCATGAATTGACGTCATATAGTAAAAATTTTAAAGCAGTGTGACCTAGGTAGTATTCTAGGTGCACTGATAAAAGTATCTGAAATCAGTATGGAAAAGACTGTGGAAAAAACGCCAATTTCCGGCGAAATTTCATCTAATTTATATATGTTCAACTTCAAATCATAAGCATTATGATCAATGTGCTGAATTGTTCGAATCCTGGGACCGACCACATAATTTACTTGTATAATTTAATTTGATTGTTCCGATTATGTATTTTATGCTTAAAGTGACTTCGATTAAAATTACAAACGAGGTCATACAACTTGAATGAAGAAAATCGACGTTTAAGTATTTTATCTGATGGGTCAATTTCGATTTCGAACTAAATATACATAATTAGTTATATGAACTGTGTATTTCTCGCCATTGAATTGTTCATTCAACTATTTTGTCTGTTTAATCGCTTCTCGATATCTACACTGTACGCACTCATACACTGCGGTACATAGTAGACATATACACATACGATTTATACTGGCATTAATTAATTATTTTTCTATTCCCTGGAGTTTTTTGATCTTTTTGCCTTATCGACCATACAGCAACGCAACAACAAGACGTTAGACGTGTCTAGAAATTTATCTTATTATTTTCTCCAAAATCAAAGTATATGTATACATTTATTTTGAAGGTAGAATTCAGAATTTCAATTTGTGTTTTGTTGTAAATATTTAATTTAGAAACAAAACGATTTACATATACGTATGTCCATATGTGATTTGTATAGTACAAACAACTAACAGGAATTTAGGTTATCTCTGTAAATATACACACACAGCACGGTTTGTATTATGTGGATAGTTTCAAGCGCGCGAAACTCGTATACCCTATCACAGACTCCATATCTCCATAATGTATCATACATTTACTCGTATATCAAATACAGATTTTTTTTTCTGTATGCATTTTAAATATTTGCTTTATGCTAAATTGAAAATCGATTTTAATAGTTTATTTTAGTTTTTACAAGAATCATTGATATACGAATGATAACTATAGTGGGAGAGTAACTTCGAACGATTTAAAAATAAATATGAGAGCGCACACAACAGTACTAAATTATACTAAATGTTTATTTAATTGATTTGTTTAGTTAAAATGTTTAATTAGCAAAACTTTAAAAATAAATTAAATATCATGTAGTCTTTCGGTTTGTTATATTATTTTGCTTTTAATTGGTTGTTAAATTTTTAATTAGGCTGCCTGAATTGTCATTATTTGATTTACAATATTATTATTCGTAAGATGACTGCTGGCAAGATTTTGGTTTGATAAGGTGAACGATACAATCAGGTTGTCGCTTTACGTCATAATATCAAAAATGTTTATGGTTGGAAGTACTCGTACTTTGATTTGTGTAAAGAGTAAAAAAATTTTATACATATATTTCAAGGTTTGCGTAATTGATGAAGACATTATAATGTAAGTGGTTTGGGGTTTCTTTTGCTTAATGCTTATTTAATAAATCAATCGAAAAACTGTGGTTTTAATCAAACGTCGTAATGGCATAGTCTACAAAAAATGCGTTTCGAGATACTAAGCTTTCTTGAAAAATATTTCTAGAACGATCGTCTACAGAAGCCCTAATAATAAATTATAATTAATTTATTTTGTAATTTAAAATTTTGTAATTTAGATTTACACCTCTAAACTACAAAATTTTATAAATTGGAGATCTGCGTGAGGAATGTCGTTTACGTCACGGTGAATGTAAAATATATTTTTTGAACGAACCACCTAGCAATAAACCGTGTTTGAGCATAAAATTCTTCATTGGATGCTGTTACGACTTTACGAGGGTTGTCAGAAATAAAAAAAACTCATAGCGATTCAGTGAAATCTCGCCAAATAAAGTATACGAATTTTTTGTCTATTGTTTCATCTCTTTACTGAATAATTTAAAATCATTTCTGATTGATCAAATAATATTTATCCACTATTGAGTATAGAAGGTTAAATAAAGGATACTTTACAGTTTTTATTCTAGCTGAAATTTTCCATACTATGCTAGTAGAACTTAACTATTCTTGCCTTTAGGTTAGGACTAGGAAAAATTAAGCGTTTATTTTTAATGAATCATTAAAAAAACAGAAAAATTGTTTCCACTTTATACGTATAGCATTCTGGCTCGAGGAATTTAATAAGTTGTTAGATCTCGAGCCCATGATCTCTGGTAATGAGTGTTAATGGAAATTTTTAGTTCAAGGACAAATTTAATATTCTTTGAAAAAAAATCATGAACACTTCGGGACCCGGGTTGGGCAATCATATAAATGGCCATTAACACTCCTTACCAGAGATCTTGACTCAGATTCTGATAGTATGTATAATAGCTAATTAAATTCCTCATCCGATCAGCATATACACTACCCTTCAACCCGGGTCCCAAAGTGTTCAACGAATTTTTTTCCACAAAAATCAAAATTGTCTTTTGGAATTGAAAATGGCCTTAACACTCCTTACCAGAGATCTTGACTCAGATTCCAATAGTGTGTCTAATATTCCTCATCTGGCCAGACCATATACCACCCTTCAACCTGAGTCATAAAGCATAAAGATTTCACGATTTCTTTTCACGATTTTTTTTTTCGAAGCAAATCAAATTTGCCTTGGAACTGAAAATGGTCATTAAAGCTCTAACAGTTTGTGGCTTACCGTTTTACTATTCACTTACAATAATAATTCAATTACGATATTTAAATCATTTAATTAGAAATCTAATTTGAGTTAAATGGTTTTAGTACTAACCAAATTACTCAGCTTTTAAGGTTTGCGCCTTTGGTTTACGTACTAATAGATTAGTACACAAACTTTACCTAATATTAACAACATTTCCGAATCCGATACGTAACGAATTGTATCACATTTACGATCGAGGCACATAGTTTTCGTTTCGTTCCGATTCGTTTCGTTTTCAATAAGTTTTTATAAATTCTTACACACACTGGAATATGTAATGCCGACAAGAACCATAAAGTACACGGAAATCCATATCACTCGCCCAAAAAAAGTGTGAACAAAAATTCCAGTGTGGGTGTGTATCCCGACTAAAAAGACTATATGATAGTGAAGTTTGTGCTAAAAAAATATCAAAAAATTAATCTCTTATATTTATTATTTTTCCTATTGGAATTTTTTTTCAAAAGAAAATTATAAAATTGGACTCATTCTAAATGTTGTGCCATCGAATCTAGAAATATATACAGACTCTAGGTGATATTTTTGAGAAGGTAAAGCATACACCTATGGCCTTGGTATACTTTAATAGCAAAATGACAAATGGTTGGTTTCTGGATTCGGTCATATGAATAACAAGCAATAATTGCAACAGTTGTTGCACGAAACTTGTATAAAAAATTTTGTGCCACAGAAGTCAAAAGTGCCATATATATATATATAGAATACAGAAATGCCAAATTTAACAGAGGTAAAGTGTTTGGGTAAGTTACCGCCATTGAAATTCATACAGACGAAGAAAACATATCAACTGTAACGGAATGGTCAAGGCCCAAAAATTTAAATGAATTACGAAGTTTCCTTGTATATCCTTAGATTGTGTACCTATTATAAACGATTTGTGCCAGGATTCGCGAGGACATGGGAGGGCTCGGATGGCAAAGAGGAGAGAGAGTAGAGGGAGAGAGAGGGGAGATTGCGAGAGAGAGGAGAGTTAGAAAGAGAGGAGAGAGAGGAAAGAGAGAGAGAAAGAGATAATTCGACATTGCAAAATATTGTCTACCGTCAATTCCAATCGATATAGTAAATAAGACTAGATTTAGCTCATCTATTTCAGCCATGCGACAGACCCCCTTTGGAGTAGTTCCTTTGAATATTTAAAAAATGATCTGTTGGATCACTCTTTAAATTTAAATAGAAAATGCAAGGGGTGATATCTAGGTTCACTCTGAGAAAAAATCGTATGGGAGAGGTAGGTATGTGTATTAAACGATTACTAACTCGACATTCTCTGCCACATGGCTTGATTATAGAATTAAAGACAACAACGGTAGTGGTGAATACACCCGAAATTAACGAAATGATGCTGTTTCGCACACAAATAAATGTCCACAACACATTTTCTTCAATTACCTACCACATGTCGCCAGTATCCGTTGTAAAGCTACATTTTTATTGCTTGGCGACTTCGACAAACTCCATATATCTAATTTGGATTTTGTTAAAAATTCTTATTTCCATAATCTCTACTGTTACACCAATCCGTTGCGGGGTTCGTCTAGTTTCCTCAATCGGGCACTTCTCCGGGCATTGGATAAAGGAATGCTTACCACGGCCGAATTTTTGTCAAAAAATGGGAATATTGTCAATTATATTTTGTCAATTATGAGAATTACAGTTGTTTTACTTACCTACTAGACCTAAAACATTAAATCATATAATTGTTTGATACAAACAGCGGAAAAATTAAATACATATTTACGTCTATCTAGTACGTATGTGAAACAAAGGTAAAACTCATAAATTTTATTCCCGTTTTTCGACCAAAATTGGGTCCCAGTGGCACTATTCTGGTAATTCCCCAGGAATAGGGAATTGGGGAAAGATTTTATATGTAATTTCTGTTCAAATATATTTTTCCGGCCTACTGACGAAAAAAGTTCCATGTAAATATTTATAAATTGGGAATAATTTTTCCATACCTAAATTGTTAGGGAAAATTATTCCCAATTTAATTTTGTTTTGAAAAAAATTAACACTAGCTTTTTACCTCAGTAAGCCAGAAAAAAAAAATTGAAAAGAAATTACATATAAAATCTTTTCCCAGTTCTCTATTCCTGGGGAATTGCCAGAATAGTGCCACATGTAGCAGATACAATGGTGGTGCTTCAAAAAGCGTCTGATTTCAAGGTTAGACCCGACCGAGGATAAACTATTTTTGGAGGTCATGACGTCGGAGATACCAAATCGTCGGAGATGCCATCCTCTTATCACAATGAGCAACAGGCTCACAGACGTTAACATCCAACAACAGCAGCCCTACTAATGGCAACCATGGCCCTAATGGCAACCATGGCTGCGTTAGGGTATTCAATTACAAGTGCGAGTCCAGACTTGAACGAAACATTAAATGGGAATTCAAAGAAAGTCGAGGCAGATGTCACCTTTAGTAAAAGTGACATCCTGCAAAGGACATCTTAAGCACAACATCGATCTCTGCAACCAAGGAAAACATAAAGTGTACACACTTACGTACCGCAAAAAAAAAAGAGAAAAGTGAAGCAGTATAGCTCCGTAACCGAGAAGGGGTATATGTTTTTGAATGAGGATTGACAGTTAATGAAGCGTGAAGAAAGAAACCAGATAAAGAGAATAATAAGTCGCACTGGTTGAGATGTTTGAATGCGAGATCCCCATCTTAATTTATGAGGCACGTGTTCAAATTAAATGAATCAGTTGGAGAGTAAGAGGGCGAGCAACGACCATTTACTAGATTATGTGTTTCGAGTACGGCAAAAACATATTGCACCAACTGCAAGGAAACAAATAGAAAGAAAAATGGACTGTTTAGACAATAAGGAGCGCCGGACATTTAAAAAGAATTGCCCGTTGAAATACAAAACGACTTGAGAGAGAGGACATACCGACATTAAGATGACAGGAATATTCCAGGTAATAGCCAACATCATCCTGGTGTTTTAGAGTAACTAAAACTAAAGAATTTAGCGTATTATAGAAGAGTTCACGAGAAGTGACTGAATACATCAATCAGCCCAGTTAAAAAAACTATCTAGGATTGCAAAGAATCAAGAGAAGAAGAAAAGACCGGTCAAGGTTTAAAACAACGAACGATTTAATAGCGAAGCATTTATGCCGAGAAAAATGGTGTTCTTTGGGCGAAATGAGCATACGCGAAATCGCAACGAAAGCATTTTCTAAGGTACAAACGCAACGCAGCATAAGGCTAACCAGGATGAGGGAAGTATACAAACATGTGCTTCAGAATAAGGTAATAAATATACCAAAACATACTTGAAAAGAGATTATTAAAAGTAAGCAAGCGGGTTGGGAAAAGTTCAGAATAGTAATCGAATCGAACAATGAGCAACGGACAACAAATCAGATCAAAAAGATCGACAAAATCGCTTCGTTGTCATACAGTTTCGATTTCACTCTGAGAGAGAAAGTACCGGCCTCGGATTGACGATGCTAATCTACATTTAAAATGTAAGAAGCAAACGTTAGTACTTGCTATCTACGGAACAAGACGCCAGAAATGGACACCAATGAGACCAGAACTTAAATAAAGCATTAGGAACTCAACCAATGTAATATCCCCGGTATAAGATTATCAATAAAAAAATGTTATATGCAAGAAAAAGGGAACCTAGATGAATCAAGGAAGCCATAAATAAATAAAAAAGCAAATATCGGAACTATTGATGGTAGGGTCCGAACAATACTTGTTGAAGTTGTTGGGGTTTTTATGTTCTTTTCTGTGGATCAAAAAGTCAATGATTGTAACTGAGAACTCTTTGACGAGTCCCACCAAAGGCAGAATGCAAACTAGAGTTTTCTCAATAAACACAACTAAAGCCAGGAGTACAATTTTTTTTCCAACCCAACGTCCATGTAGTCCATGTGTTTCCGTAAAAAATGTCACCAACGATTTAAACTTTATTTTTTTAACTCATTACTTTTTGAGCATAGTAACGACATCATGTTTGCAACAGTGAAGAAAAGTATTTAGATTTAGTTGAAATAGAAATGTAAAAAAAACCCATCGTAAGTACGATACACGTTAGATTTAACACGAATTTTGAAACTGGCCAATTATTCAAACTCAATTTCTAATGTGGAATCCGAAAAATATTTCTTCTTAAAACTAACCTTGAAGGATATAACAAATGAGTATTGAATGTCGCTCCGACACTTTATATCCTACACAAATTTTTCAATTAAAATTTTTCATTGACCCATCATTCCTTAAGATATAATTAAGTCCACATTTCTATAAATTGAGTACGCTACTTATCATTAAGAAGTACAATAATTCAAAACCCATAAAATTATCTAATATTGATTGAAAGGCAATTTCTGAGTAAAATCTAAATTTAGACGAACCGAATTCGAAATGACAAGATGAAAAAAAAACATTGATGAAAAATAATTTCCTTTCCATTTCTCGATTTTCCTTTTTTTGTTGTTTCAATATTATAAGAGTTTGTTTAATTCAACAACAACAACAACAAACGTAACGACACGAAAGTACCAAAACTTATAAATAAAAATACAATTTCATCTGAAACTCCAAAAAAAAATACAACCGGAAAATTTTCGAAAAGCACAACCGATGATACCGAAAATATATAGACGAAGTCAACGAAAAAAAAAAAGTTTATTAAAAGTTTATTTTATTGACATTTTCATTTTGTGTATGTGTGTGTGTCACGATGATGATGTTCTGTATACGAAAGCTTATATTTTTCTGGTATTTGATTGTTTTTGTTTTGTTCGGGTATATAATAAAATAATTTAGGGATAGGAGGGTACTCTTATTTAGTGGTTCACGAAAATCGGAAAAGTTTTTTTTTTCTTTATTATTATTTTTGTGGTTTTGTCAGTGAATCTTTTTGGACCAAATTTTCATAATAAAATTTAATTTTTGATTAAATTTCGTTGGGCTCGTTCTCTATTAATAAACCAAAACCGAATAATCAAAAAACTTTTTTTATGATTTGGTTCGTTTATTTTATGAATTTGCCGCCGCGATACGGTAAAAAAGGGTTAGAAACATTAAATCGATTTCAAAAGTCAACAAGTTAAAGAAAGTATAAAATAGAAGCGCGCGACATCCCTCCCCTTTTATACAAATGTGTAATACTTTTCCTGAATTGCTTTAGGGTTAAAAATGAAAATAAACATTATGGATCTATGTTGTGTACTATCTCTACCTAGGTATATCGTCAACTGCGTGAAAATCGTTTTGTGTTAATTATTATGCGCGTGAATAACAATAAAAGTAATAAAAATTTATATTTTCCTATAATAAAATACGCTACTATACAACAGATAAGAATCTTCAATAAAATTTATAAGAATTTTAATTGAAAATATTTTTTTTTTCGTTCTGTTTCTTTCGAGCACATAAACGAAATATGTTACGCATACCGTTAATTTATATTTTCCATACAAATATTTTCGGTTGATTTGACATCGAATGGGAGGTTTTTCCTTTTACATGTACACGAGGCAATACGCGATTATTATCACACGCTCACATACTGCATATTATCATGTTCACCCTAATTGTGTTAACTGATAATTATGTTTTTATGGAAAGTTGTTCTTGTACTCGTATTATGTGCATCGGACAAATTGAATTGGATTTCTTTTCAACTTTCTGGGTGGCATCTTTTGTGTGCACAAGGCAATTTATATAAGGAAAAGATTTTAAATAAACATATGGCATTGATTTTATTATATTGAGATGACCGCAATTGACAAGCATGAAGTTGTTATTAGCATAAAGCAAATTATAGGGTACGGTGAAGTGATTCCAACGTGCTTTAACGTTTCGCTTGTTTGAAGATCATGTTCCAAGTCATATTGCTTGCTATCGCTACCCGGCACAATTCTAATTAGGTGATCAAAACCAATTTGACATGTTCTCTCTCTCTCTCTCTGGCGCTATATCCCATCAAGGGCGGCGGCCATCAAATGAGGTTTCATAATAATTTTTTTTTTGATTTCGGATAATGAGTGATTAATTTATTGATCCTAAACCAGCCGTGAAAATTTTTCCTTGTCACCACCGAGAATCGAACCACCGACCACCGGTCGCTGGAGCAAGCATGCTGACCACTTTGACACCGGGGCGACAGGATCTCGCTGATATTGCCACCAAATTATACGATTTTAATTTCGGCAATCGTAAATTTCGAAAAGGTACTCGAAAAAATGTACGGGTTAATTAGGCAAGAAAATATTTCACAGGCACAGCGACAACCTTCGCGTCGACAATGGCCCCGGGAAGGAACACCTTCTCCTTCAAGAAAGTTGGAATTACCATCAACACAAGCAACTTTCATTCGCAAACATAACCAACAAGCATCAAGATATCAATATCCACTAAACTGAGGTTGGTATCATGGAAAATTTGGTAGCGAAGCGTCAAAATACACTGCACATTGCAATTTTGCTACCCAGCAAAAAGAGTTCCGCAAATACCGGTTCTTGAAACTAATAACTCAAGTCGCAGCGGCAGAGCCCAGCCAACCGCAACATATCCGCTTATTTTTTTCGGCATTCAGTAAACAATGGCACATTCCTGATTGATATTGGCGCTGATTTAATCCCGTATCACAAATACTACAGATTCGGAGAAAATCGTCACCCCGATGGTTCTGTCAGCAGCAAGCGCCACCTTAAACCCATTTCCGGCCGGTACCAGAATTTGATAGAATTTTTCAACGAAAAATGCTCGTGATTCGAATTTCCAATGCTTTCGTTTTGAACGTCAGGGTAGTTTAAAATTGTTATTTATATAATTTGTATACAACCTAAGGTACACCAAATGAAAAGTTAGAAATGGATTTTTGCTGTTAACATTATCAACTACACAAAGTCCTCTTCGAACAACAGGACTGGACAAATGAAAGTCGAACCGGTAAGCAATTAATGGGTTGAATCTTTCATGAAAAACGTGTATATAATTTTCCGTGCAAAGACGAAGGTAAAGTTGAATTGGATTGCTTTACGCTATCCAACCTACAGAGGAGGTAGTTTGGACGCTGCTCTGGGCAAATAGGCCTAGGTGAGGCTAATATTACAATCTCGCGGGTGAGAAATTTATTCGATGAAAATTGCTCATTTAAGGTTTAGATTTTTTTTGTGAGATTAGAGACATCTAATAGAGATAATTAGATTCTAGATAATTAATACTCTACACGTGTAGAGAATGTATGTAGACAATTAAAAACTGACGCCGACAATGTCGAGAAAATAGACAATGTCGAAAATTATTGTTTGTGTTTCCAATAAGCAAATTTTCCTGAATTCCTTTGTTAATGGAACCATTTGGCTTCATTTCTACCTCACATTAAAAAATTCAAACCTAAATTTTAAAATAGCGATGACATTTAGGTGAAGCTGGTGGTTCTTGATTTGCTGGTAATTCTGATTTTGCAAGTGCGACGTTGACAATTTCAAAATAAACTTTTTAACAGTTTAGTTTCGATCGAGTATTTTTTCGAAATTATTATGTTCTCGAAAATAAATGTCCAAATGTTATCGGAGTGAAGTTTATGCGAAAATAACAAAATATACACCGTGTCCTTTAAGTACCAAAATTAAAAAAAACACTCAAATATTGGCCTTTCATAATGTATCTGGATTTTTTTAATAAACACAAATATTATTACACTATGCGTAGCAAACGTTTAATTTTTGTGGAAAGTTTTGAGTGAGTTTTAAAAAATGAAAATTTTTACAACAAAGCACTCTCGTTCGAAGTGGTTCTGAACTAGTGATTGGTGTAAGAAGTCAATCTTATTTATCCACATGCTCGGAAATCTCTGAGATTTTTGTTATTCGAGACAGAATATAATTGAGTGTAATATGAAAATTCTTAAACATTTGAAATTATCTCGGCCCTTACGGATTTCCTAGAGACGTTCGAAGTGGTTCTGAACTGGTAATTGATGTAAGAAACCAATCATATTTATCCACATGCTCGGAAATCTCTGAGATATTTGTTATTTGAGGCAGAACATAATTGAGTTGAGTGTAATTTGAAAATTCTTGAACATTTGAAATTATTTATCTCGGCCCCTACGGATTGCACAGAGATGTTCGAAGTGTTTCTGAACTAGTAATTGATGTAAGAAACCAATCTTATTTATCTACATGCTCGGAAATCTCTGAGATTTTTGTTATTCGAGACAGAACATAATTGAGTGTAATATGAAAATTCTTGAACATTTGAAATTATTTATCTCGGCCAATACGGATTGCACAGAGACGTTCCAAGTGGTTCTGAACTGATAATTGATGTAAGAAACGAATTATCAATTTATATTAATTACTAGTTCAGGACTATGAAATGTTTAAGAATTTTCATATTACACTCAATTAAGTTCTGTCTCGAATAACAAAAAACTCAGAGATTTCCGAGCATGTGGATAAATAAAATTGGTTTCTTACATCAATTACCAGTTGAGAACCACTTCGATCAACTCTATGGAATTCATAATGAATTCACAAAACTGTTGTAAAAAATTTCATTTTTTAAAACTCACTCAAAACTTTCCACAAAAAATAAACGTTTGCTACGCATAGTGTACAAATATTTGCGTTTATTAAAAAGTTTCAGATATTATTATGAAAGTTCAATATTTGAGTGTTTTCAATTCTGAGTACTTACAGGACACGGTGTATATTTTTTGTTTTTTTGGCATAAACTTCACTCCGATCCAAATGTTGACATCTAAAAGTGGTAAAAAGTTAAATTTCTCTGATAGGAGAAAAAAGTTAATCTATGCATGTAATATATGGCACTAGAGTTTGTTAACTGAAAAACATATCACTCATTTGCTGCAACAGTGTCACAACTCAAAACTCACTCATTTCTAAGATATTCGAATCAAACATTTCCCAATAAATCATATTTTTATTATTTTGTATCAAAACCTGCTCTCTTATGTAGTTATTTCTAGCAAAATACGTAAACTTCCAGATAAAAAATCACTCAATTCGCAAGAGAAACTATTATCTTAAGATATTGAAAACTATTCGAAGAAAATTTGCAAAATTTTAAAGAATTATAAAAATTAAGGATCGGTTGAGGATGTAGGAATAAAAAAAAATTATTTTACTAATCAGAATGTATTTTTATTTGCTTCTGAAAACGCCGTTTTTACGCACAATTTTGAGTGATATTTTCAAATCGCTCTACTGAAAAATTAAAAATTTTGAATCAAGAGTGACAACTCTTGCAGCAAATGAGTGATATGGTATTACAAATAAAATTTTAGAAAATGATTTAGGTTTTACAATCGGCTAACTACAATTTTCTTAAAATCGATTTCGTCAGTTTCACATTGTAATAATACAGCGCACGTGCTGTCGAAAAATGCTTAATGCCAAATGATTTCCCAATTTCCGCTCGATGTTATGCATCTTGTTGATCTTGATATCACAAAAAAAATTTAACATTATGTTCAAAGGGAAAATTTAATGGAAAGTTTTTCAAAACTGAGGAAATAAATTTCCTTTTGAAGGAATTGCACTATAAAACTCCATCGGAATTTTCTAGAAGCCCACGTTCGTTGGATGTTCTTGCTCATTGGAAGGCAACTGAATTTATTCAGTTTTTACTGTATACAGGAATTGTTGTTTTAAAAGGTCGTGTTGATGATTCCGTGTATTATTGTTTTCTGCTTTTGTTTGTGAAAGAACCGATGCAAATGATATTGGTGTTGCAAATAAAATTTTACAGGAATTTGTTAGAATTTTTGCTACATTTTTTGGTGAACAAAGCGTTCGTTTGTTGTATCTTACACCTATCTGACTGTGTTAAGCAATTTGGTCCATTAGACAATTTTTCGGCGTATAAGTCAGAACATTTTATGCACTTTTTTAAGCGGATGGTTAGAAAACCCGCTAATATTCTTCAGCAATTGCATAATAGACTAGAAGAAATACAAATTGCAAGTATAATATCAAATAATGGCAATAATGAAAATAAAAATTTCAATTTATCATTTAAAAAGTATAAGGATTCGTTTTGCTTAGTAAACAACAGAATTCCTGTTAAAGTTGTTGGATTTGGTTATGATAGAGAAAGTGAAACTATTATGGCGTATACATTTAAAAAAAAATTACTAATTTTTTTACGGAACCTGTAGTTTTATTTACTGCTTTGGGGATAGTTGCGTGCAGTGATCCTGAAACTGAAATCTCAATATTTTATAAATCAAATATAACATATAAATTTTATCCAACAAATTATAATAATACCGTAATTCTAATTCCTATTCTACATCAATTCCACAAGTTTCATCATTAGTGCATATTACTAGAACAAATTAAATATGGATTCACATCTACCACAATCGCCCAATTATACGGATTCACAATCACTGCCATCTCCGATTCATTACCAGAATAGTTTAAACAGTTAGAATTTAACCGAAGGATTTCTTTCATCTACGCCATACCCGGAAGTTTTACGATATTTTAATTTTCTCATAACATTTGATACAACTTCTCACGCGCATTGATCAAGATCAGTTTATGTTTTATATGGTTTGTTGTTTCACGAAACATGAACTGAACCGGATCGGATTATGTGTAAAGTGATACAGCTGTTATACTTACATATGAGTATCTATAAGTTTCTAGTCAATTTTGCAGAAAACAAATTTAAAGTAAATAACGAATATTATTATGAAGTATACGAGGGTCCCTCACGAAGCAATCTTAAAAAATGCCAGGAATGGTATATGAAGAAATTGGCCTGAAAAAACAAATTATGATAATCAACTGAAACACTACAGAATCATGTCTAAATTGGAACCATGAAAATGTACTTATAATTCCTTGAAAGACAGTAAATGTAGCCTAAATAAAATGGGTTTTAGAATGCCTGAAAACGCACTGAATTATGAACGGAATTTTTTATAAAGAATTAGGCCTGAATATGCATGTGTCATGATCTACAGAAATAGTACTGAATCTTGCCTTAATGAAAAGCCTGAAAATGTGCTTATGCCGCCCTGAACGATGTGAAAATTTGAAACCATTTGTCTTACTTTAACATTTCATTTTAATGCGTTTAAAAATGAGACAGCTGCTTTGTATGTATTAGTAAACCTATACTATTTCACTGGAGCGTTCAGGCATATATTTAAGAAATTATTTCCGGTATTTTCGCGAATATTCCGGAAGCGGTAACAATTATGAGAACCGGCAAATCGTAACAGTACTTTAAACAAAAAAAAATATGTTTTGGGAGTTGATTTAAGTTTTAATTTTAATTGCACAGAGTCTGTATATATAGTTGTTCTCGATTTTTGCTATAACAAATTAGGGACTGAAGCCAAAATTAAAAACTGAAAAGTTAGTCGAAAACAGTTCAGGCTACACCACTGCCAATGGTTAAATATATGCATTGGAGCTCACATTATGGAGCGAACGATTCGATGATTTTTGACAGTTGGGCATACATCTAAAACAAACGTCAAGCAAAGGACTAGAAATTTGGATATGATTTGTTCTAGACATCTCATTATAATTGAGCTTCTTTGCTCGTGTTTATATTATATTACAATGTTTATATTACAGAGTGTCCCTACGGTAGCTGATACGAATGGTACCGTTGGATTTCCTAGAAGCAGAACCCGGAAAGTAACACCTATATATCGGCTTTGTACCTATAATCATCACCGTACCAAAAAGGACATCGCCCCACACCTCAATTTGTGAAAAACAAAGGCCAATAAAGTACTCAGTACCCTTATATGACCACCATATCGATGTTATAGGTAGAGGTAGGTAACAAAAACCTCCATCTCGACTTGTGAAAAATTTAAATCAGTAACGTAATTACCCCCTAAAATAACATCCATATCAGCATTATAGGCGGAGATATTAGGTAGGTGTCAACATTGACAAAACCTCCCTCTATGAAACCGTGCGAAAAACATAAATCAGTAATGTAATCAGTACCTCCGAAATTAAGACCTACATTGGCGTTCATAGTATAAGTAGGCACCAAAAATCAAAAAAAAGCCGTTAACGGAACCGCGAAAACCCCGAAATTGACACTCATGTCCCAGCATTATCGGCGTAGATAGTATGTAGGTACCGAAATAACACTGCCCCCCCCCCCCCCCCCTCATCTCAACTTGTGAAAAATAAGTCAGTAACGAAATCAGTACACCGGAAATCTCGAAAATGATACACAAATCGGCATTATAGGCGGAGATATTAGTAGGAACCAAAAATGACACCGCCTTCATCTCGCCTTGCATAAAACTAAAATTTTCCATAGCGGATCTTAAAAAGGATGGGAAATTTCTAATTTGCACTCCCAAAAAACCACGAAAATAATATCAATGGAGAAAACTAAAATTACGGGTCTAATTTTTGTTGAAAACCAGTTTCTTGTCAAAAATCATAATTTTCCCTTATTTGTACCAGTATCATTGCAAAATTAATTTAGAATCGTTTTATTCTTAGTAGTTTCTTAGTTTCTCTTTTAAATGATATACTATACAATATAATTGCAAAAATCGAAAAAGCCCCTATGGAAGCTGCCACTTCCGGTAGAACATTTTAGACCAAAAATAACAGAATCACTCCGCAGGACCCATAGAACATAACACATCGCATGGAAAGTTCTCGATCTAACAAAGAAAACATAATTTTTTTGGGAAAAATACATTTTATTCACCAACATAATTTTCTTCTAGAGCGATACAATAAGTCCAATGTACATCCGTCCTCTCTAATATTTCCATGTCTTTTTGTAGAATGATTTATCTTTGTCTTCAAAATAAGCTTCATTTTCGGCAAGCACTTCTTCATTGGAGCCAAATCCAAGATTTTTTGTGGTATACAAACAAGTAATAATCGATGGGGGCCAAATCTGGTAAATACAGTCAACTCAATGTGAAACGCGTTGTCGTTTTTGATCCATCGTGAGCAAACTCGGTACTCACTTCGAACACAGCTTGCTCATGAACTAAGGTTCGTGCGAAATATGACGAACACGTTCCATTCATATCTTTACAATGGGTCCCGGTCGAAATGGCATATTTTAAAACGGCATTTTTTAAAACGATATTTCTCAAAACTGCATAGTTCAAAACGGCATAAGGTACAAAACGACATAGATACCATAGGCATTTGTTTAAACGGCATTTTCCAAAACGAAATTTTTCTAAACAGCATTTTTCAAACGGCATTTTTTAAAACGGCATCTTTCAAAATTGCATATTTCAAAATGACATACATAGATACAAAACAGCATTTTTCAAAATCGGCGGAATATATTAAATGAAAAGTTAAACCTTAAAAATCTCATCGGAAGAATATTTAGATTTAGTATGCATATAACTAAATCTTCTAATAATTTGTACTTAATTCCAATGAAGTAATTTGCCATAATCAATTCCGTTTCATCAATTTTATTCCAAAGCATTTTAAAATTCAACCATACCATATGAACATGTGAAATTTGATCTTAATCGACTAAGAAATGGATAAGGTCCTTTTCATTTTGCTTTATCCTAGAATTCCAAGAATCGTTCAAAAATTTCATTCATGCCAAATTTCATGGTGTTCCGTTAATAAATAACCGCACCTACTGGTCATATTCCGAGAATTAATGAAAAGATAATTCTAGATTCATAATCGATTAAAAGATACCATTCTACCTTGTGCAGTTGTAAAAAAAGTCGTTTTGGAAAACGCCATTTCGAAAAATGCCGTTTTGTACCTATGCCGTTTTGAAAAATGAAATTTTAAATTATGCCGTTCTGAATGGATCTCCTTTACTATGTCAGCTATCTCACGCAACTTCAATTTACGGTCTGTCAAAATAATTTCGTGGATTTTGTTTATATTTTGTAGAGTATTTTTCCTTATCAAAAAATCAACACACGAAATTCTTTTTTGTTTTCATTGTTTTGTAATTAGTGAAAGAAGCGTCACTAAAATAACTGTAACTTGTAAACTTAATGATGGAAATGTCATGAAATTTTAGGAGGTATCATTGAAGGTTGGTAGAATTATTTTTAATTTAATTTTTTATTTTATTTTCGGTGCAGTATCTCCTGAGTTTATTGCTCGAAAATGCTTCTATGGAAGGTGCAACTGGTCTAGTGGACCATTTTCAGCTAAAAACACTTCTCATGCCCCATAGAACATATACACAAATTTTTATCAAAACTACATATAATTGCATGAAAAATTTATCTATCACCACTTGCTAAGATCCATCGAAATAAGATTCGGGTTGGATTACAACTGAAAAACTCAGAAGATCAATAATCTCTTTCAACATCCCCATTCAACTTTATTTCCTACTTAATAAAAACCTGAAAGCTATACTAATAAATAAAATGAAGGTAAAAGTTTAACCAAATTTTTATGGTACATGTTTCTGGCATACATTTGGCAAAATACACATCATATAAGTGTTATCTCTGTAAAAATAAGGCAAACACAAAAAGTAAAACTTAATTATGAGATAAAAATTGAAAAGCACAAAAAAATAACATAAAAATTAAATTAAAAATTTAAAGTTTCTTGTTTGAGCTTTTTGTTGTTATACGAATGTAAGCACATAAATCAACCCTTAAATACATGTTTTCCATTTTCAATATATTTGTGTGGATGTGTGTATGTGTATTTTATGTATCTCAGATGATATGAAGAAAATATGTTGTTGTTACGTTTGTGGATGAGATTTTTTTTCTTCTTCTTGATATCCTACTTCCACTTCTTTAATACTTGGGAAGCTTAAAATACCGTAAAAAATGTCTGTTTTGGAAAGTTTAATACAGAAAATATTAAAAAATAAGAAAAGTTTAAATATTAATAAGAAGTTTTTGTTTTTGAAAAATGTAAATTGAAATATTAACTTACAACTTCTTAGTCTAGCCATAAAGACACATAAGTTTAAGTCGTTATAATTTATTAGGTTTTGTAATTAAATTATTTAGTTGTGGCGTCTTCGTATATTTATTTTTAAATGTAGACCCGCGTCTCACCCACTGCGTATTTAAGGTACTATGTCGTTTCAGCTCTAATGATTTTATCGATAAGCCGCCACAATCAGCATCACCTTGAATCATAAATGACAGCATTTTTTTTGCCAATATTATAATCTTCTTTTCTACCTACAACACGACTCGTTTTATATCAAGAAGATCATTAAATTTATACGCATCAAACTTAATATAACTGACATCTTTTATTATTTTAAGCTGCTTATGTACGGCACAAAGTATTTAAAAAATATATAAAATTTTGAAAAGTAAATAAATCGATAGTTTATAGCACAAAAATAAGATCATAAACGTGTGGAACACCTTTACGTATATACATGTTTAGCCGCAATTAAGATGAAATATCATTGATAACCCTTTTTTCGAATAATGAGTCAATAAAAATCCCAGTGTATCTTATCGATTTATCTTGAACTGTGATAATGATGCTACCAGGCACGAGGAAAAGGGAAAAAGCTTTATTCTTTAGGTAAAAATCTAGCATCCCTAAAGCTTTGTATATTCATCGTGGAGTTAAATTCTTTTTGTTGTTGCTTTCAAAAGAAGCTAATTTACAAAACGTGATAAAACCATCGTTTTCTATAAATGAGTATGTATATGTGTAGATGAAAATATATGTCGGTATTATATTTGAGGATACGACCTAAGTGCAAGTATATAGAAGCATAAATTTTAAATTTTGTACTACAAAAAACTATTTTACTATACGTTCACAACATCATTCCTCTAAAAAAAGGTATATAGACGACGATGCCAACGACGACGACAACAACGATCATTGAGGAAATATAATGGAAAAAACCATTAAATTCTCATTTAAATTGAAGAAAATTACTTTACGGTATTTATACGCTTTTTATACAATAAGTCTGCGTTAATGTATGTTACCTATATACACAAACTAACACCTATGCACTATAATTTAATACAAACAAACAATATAAATTTTAATTAAAATTTACATCATTTTAATGAATTTAATAAGTAAATAAATCAAAATATTGCTGTGCATGCACAACGATCTGAAACTCATGTATATAAGAACTTATAAGATGTTCGGTACATAAAAATAGAAAAAGTTGATACTGTAATTTATTAATGTTCTTATCGGTTCGTGTTTCGAGTTTTCAAATACTTATTTATATACACAATAAAAGTTGGTAAAACAAAACTTTTTGTATTTCAAAATTGAATTACACATTTAAGAAAATTAATGTATGATTTCCAAGAAATTTTGTATCTCGAAAGTTTTAAACAAAACGAAATCGTATTATAAAAGCTTTTCAACGAACTTATTATAAAATGTTCTTGCTAAAATTTAAGATTATAGTGGAACACGGTATAGGACAACAAAAATGAAATATAATTTAAAAATACCAAAGCTGGAGTTTTGAGTCAAACCTAACTATTTGATAAAATAAAGTTATACATTACCAATTGCATCTTTTAGCCAACCATGAACATGCAGAACCATGGACACTTTGGCTCATTGAAATTATCACGCGTATGTGACTTTACTATAAGATGAATTACATACCTGAAAAAATATAAAAAAAATTAAATATTAATCGTAAAGTGTTAAGAAATTTCGCAATAAGTCCTTTTATTCAGACGCATCGACAAATCAAAATTATTATGTAACTTAACAATAAAAAGAACTCGACACACATGAAAAAATTCGAAATGACATACGAAACCAATTTTGAACAAAATCTCTAAAATTTCTATAAATCTCTGAAACACCATCCTAGTTGGCATTTTGAATAAAAAAATGGGCAGCTTTGAAAAAATTCAAAATATAACGTAAAATATGGCTCCCTGAATTAAAAAAGCCTGACTTGAAAATGGTGTTTTTTGGACTTAAAACCAGTGTTTTTATTTCATTTTAAAATTTACTTAAAATCTGTAAATAAAATTAAATAAAAAAAGCTGACTTTATTTATGCATATCATAAGCCACTTTGGAAATGATTTAAGAAGTTTGTTTATAAATGACATAAAATGTGTATTTTTAAGTCATTTTGAAAATGAAATAAAATGTGCATTTAAGATCGAAATAAAACGTAAAAATGTATAACAGTAAAAGCCCGATTATCTGGCATCCAATTAATCGGAACATTCAGTTAACCGGAATTTTAATTTTTGAGATTTTTTTTGAAGTAAAACTTCTTTAGGCACGCTTGACTTGGGGACTAAGCTGGCAAATGCGTTACGAAAAATGTAATCGAACGAGGCGAACGAAACAATAAACGCAAAACGAAATCATTTTCCTTTAGTATCAGGATGTGCCATGACAATTCATAAATCCCTAGGTGGAACATTATGCACGATTTACATGTTCCAATTTTTTTCCCCAACAGTTTTTTTACTGAAAAATAGAGCTGCACGCAAATAACAAAAAATTACTAGTTAAAAAGAGACAGCCATATGTAAACAACATTTGTCCAAATTAAAAAGAAAAAAATCCAATTTTATTTTACTGGAATTTGTTTCGTGCTCCTCTCGCAAACGAAAATCGTAATATACTTAACCCTTCATTTTTTACTGGAAAAAAATTTGAACATGTAAATCGTGCATTAGTTGATACCATTTTATTTTAATAATTGGTTAAAAAAATTGGAAAATAAGAAAATAGGAAAATTGGTAAATGGAAAATTGGAAAGTTAGAAATTTGCAAAATTGGAAAATTTGTAAATTGGAAAATTAGAAAATTGGAAAATAGGTAAATGGAAAATTGGAAAACAGGAAAATATGAAAATATGAAATTTGGAAAATTGGTAAATTGGAAAACTCAGTTAACCGGAATTTTAATTTTTGAGATTTTTTTTGAAGTAAAACTTCTTCAGGCACGCTTGACTTGGGGACTAAGCTGGCAAATGCGTTAAGAAAAATTTAATCGAACGAGGCGAACGAAACAATAAACGCAAAACGAAATCATTTTCCTTTAGTATCAGGATGTGCCATGACAATTCATAAATCCCTAGGTGGAACATTAGTTGATACCATTTTATTTTAATAATTGGTTAAAACAATTGGAAAAAATTGGAAAATTGAAAAATTGGAAAATAGGAAAATAAAAAAATATGGAAATAGGAAATTTGGAAAGTTGGTAAATTGGAAAATTGGAAAATTTGAAAATTGGAAAATTGAAAAGTCATAATATAGACTTCTATGTCACTGACTGACTCACTCGAGAACGCATAGGGTGGCCAAATTTTTTTTTCCTTATTATAACATCTATGTCACTCACTCACTTACTTACTCCAGAACGCACAGGGTGACCAAAAAAATTCGCCCGTGTGATATATTTTATATATGTATTTTTTTCTATATTACAGCTCCATTCCACACGAGGTATCACAGAAACCGATACAGGTTTTAATGAAACTTAAACAAATTTTCGATGAAACCACATTACACAAACATAAATGAAATAAAAAACATTTCAAGGCCATTTTTACTATGCGAAGAGATTTCAAAAATGATTTTTTTGTCCATTTTGTTACACATACATAAACATTATCTATTACGACTAGTTGGCCTTGAAAAAATTACCAAGTTACAAGGTTACTTCTTGTGGCATCAGACATAAACGGCTATATTATATTATAAATATTAAATATATATTAGAAGTTTTACTTCAGTAGTGTGGTCTAAAGCACACTTAATTTTTTTGCTTTTTTCTCTTTCTTTTCTCTTTCATATGCATTTTCATTAATGAAAGCATTAGTTGAAAATTTGGAATGGCTTTAATTTTCATATTACAGGAAAAGCCCGATTATCCGGCATCCAGTTAACCGAAACATTCAGTTAACCGGAAGTTTAATTTTTACGATTTATTTTGCATTTTTCTGTTTGATATGCTTTTCACGCTATTTGCCGTAGGCACTTGGCGAAACACACTAATACTTAATAAACACATTTTATTAAACACTTGTTTTTTATTCCGTAAAACTAGATTTTTTGATTATTATAATTAAAAAATTTGTTCAAAAAGTTTAAAAAATCACTCGATCGATTTCGACTTGTTAGATCATCATCAGGAGTATCTACTCCTGATAAGTGAGTAGATACTCCTGATGATGCCTTAACAACTCGAAATCGATCGAGTGATTTTTTAAACTTTTTGAACAAATTTTTTAATTAAAATATTCAAAAAATCTAATTTTGCGAAATAAAAAACAAGTGTTTAATAAAATGTGTTTATTAAGTCTTTCATATACATTTTTTAATTCATTTTGAAATTTGCAATTGTTCCTTGCACATTTTCATTAATGAAAGCATTAGTTGAAAATTTTGAATGGCTTTAATCATATTACAGTAAAAACCCGATTATCCTGCATCAAATTACCGGAACACTCAGTTAACCGGAATTTTAACTTTTAGGATTTTTTTTCATAAGGGATATTACTTTTTTTATTATTCAGGGATTCGTAGAAAATATACTTTCCTTTAATTTTTTTCTGTTTTATGCATTATTCTATTTGAATTTTTACACATTACATAGCTAGGTTAGTGAAATATTGAATATATGTATTATTATATTTTGGGTACTCGTATGGGTGTACTCATATACATAATATGTAAGAAGTAATACATACATATTATGTATATGAGCAATAAATTCAATGAACTGATGTATAAAAAAATTGTTTTTTGGTACATAATTTGAAAACAAATAAACGAGAATCCTAAAAATAATGAAATCAAGCTAATTTCTCGTAAAATTTCTAGTTTTAATGAAACATTCAATTATCCGGAAATTTTGATTTCCCGGATGCCTTCATACCCAAGCATTCCGGTTAACAGAGGTTTTCCTGTATTGTATAATCGAAAATTCCGCATGATTGAATGTTTCATTAAAACTATAAATTTTATGAGAATTTCGCATTTCATTATTTTTTTATGATTCTCCATTTATTTATTATTTTCAAATTATGTACCAAAAAACAATTTTTTTATACATCACTTAATTGAATTTATTACAAATAAAAATACATACATATTATGTATACGAGTACACCCATACGAGTATCCAATATTTGATAATACATATATTCAATATTTCCCTAACCCTAGTTGAGGTACGACTTTACACATTCAACTCAAATAGAATAATGCATAAAACAGAAAAAAAGTAAAGGAAAGTATATTTTATATGAATCCCCAAATAAAAAAAAAATAATTTCCCTTGTGAAAAATAAGAAAGCAAAAAAAAAATCAAAAAAGTTTAAATTCCGGTTAACTGAGTGTTCCGGTTAATTGGATGCCGGATAATTGGGCTTCTACTGTTTTATGAAAATGAAAGCCATTGAAAATTTTCAACTAATGCTTTCATTAATGAAAATGTGCAAAAAACTGAAAATTCAAAAAACAATTGTAAATTTCAATATGAATTTAAAAATGCATATGAAAGAGAAAAATGCAAAAAAAATCCTAAAAATTCCGGTTAACTGAGTGTTTCGGTTAATTGCATGCCGGATAGTTGAGATTTTACTATTACATGAAAATTAAAGCCATTCCAAATTTTCAACTAATGCTTTTTAAAATCTTAAAAAATTAAAATTCCGGTTAACTGAGTGTTCCGGTTAATTGGATGCCAGATAAACGGACTTTTACTGTAAAATGAAAATTAAAAAATTTCAACTAATGCATTCGTTATTGAAAATGTGCAAAAAACAATTGCAAATTTCAAAATGAATTAAAAAACGCATATTTTAATTCATAAGTAATACAAAAATAATAATTCATCTTCCTCTACAATACAACAAAAAACTGTAACAAGAAAAACAAGAAACCATTTTCTTAAAAACGTGAAACTACGCATGCATTTCTCTATGCGTATTAAAAACAAATGTAAATTTTATGTTTATAATGTGAAATAAAATATGCATTTTTTAAGTCATTTTGAAAATGAATTAAAAAATATACATATTTGTAAAATGACATAAAATATGTCATTCTTGTGTCTTTTTGAAATTAAATTTGTTTTGTAAGTCAGAGAATTTGTTAAAAGTATGACTTGAAAATGGTCCCATTTTTTCATATAAAAACACCATTCTTAAGTCCACCTTTTTAATTTCAACTTTTTTTAATTCAGAGAGCCGTAAAAAATAAATGAAAAAGAAGTGGAAGAGCAAACCATTCTGAGTAAAAAATACCACAAAGTATTATCGAAATTTTCTACCGTAAGTCGTTCTAAGATGTTAAAATTCAAAAATTTTGAATCACTTTTAATTAATTTTACGTAGTAAATTTAAGTAGAGCAATCATAAAAAATTTTGACCTCTAGATTTTGTAGAGTTACCATTCGCTTTGCAAAGAATTTTTGTGGTGCGATGCAGACTAAATATCGCTGCATCTCTAAAGTCTAGACGGAGTAAAATTTCGCTTTTTGCATAAATTGGGAAAGCCCAGTGATTTTTGGGCCGACATTGGTCAACCGGAAATGGATGCTTTCATAGGAGATTTTTCGTTTTCTGCAAATATATGAAAAGTATATAGCATTTACGAAAAAAAACGATAAAAAACAAAACAATCATTTTTTTAAACATTACCGAATATGAGGAGCTTTGATATAAAAAATGAATTTTACTAAAATTTGGCATCTATATAGTACATGCGGATTAACTATACGGAATCAAACATAATAGCGAGAAGCCGTACACTGTACTTAAAACTGTAGGAACAAATATGGGCGTAGCTTAAACCGACGGATAGAGGCAAAATTCGAACCACATACAAAAAAGGAGGATCACGCCATCATACAGTTATTTGAATAATTTTTTTTTCGCTTACGCTGGATGCAGCTGTGGAAAAATTGGCGAAAAAGAATATTATTATATCAAAAACAATCATACCAACCAAGCGGCACAGTGGTTAAAGCTTTGGCGTTTGGATCGTGAGGTACCGGATTCGAATCCCGATAGAGACAGGATACAAAAGGCATTTTTCATCGTCTGAACAAAAAAAAATTAACAAAAACTATTACCCCCTTCCCTGCCGAAGTGCGCATCTCAAAGGCCGACCCATCTTCCATGCCAGTACTACAGGTTGGCATGGAGTTTTGCAATGTGCCGATGGTTCTACGTAAATCAGATATATAGTCGTACTTTTAGATTTGGCAAGCAATGCGTAAGGAAGGACATTAAAAGTGAACCGCGAAAGAGCTGGGAGTTTTTTGGCCCCAGAACAGATTGCATAGATTAGAACATAAAAAAAAATAATCATACGAAATAAAATTGTGGAACGTGGCTACGCATGTCGAAATACTTTGGTAAAACGAATGTTGTGTTTACCGATGACATCCTTTTGGGGTTTCAATGTTAAAAGACATGTTTGGTCAACTAAGAAAAGGATAGTCCGAAGCTCCATGTATGGGGATGCTGCTTCACCAAGCAAGGTTTTGGTAACTTAATCGTTTTCACACGGAACCTAAACACACTTTTCATGAATAAAATTTATTCACGAGGTATGTTACCATTTGCCCGGAAATGATTTGGTGCGGGGAAGTCTAACTGGATCTTGCAAGAAAACAACGAGCAGAAAAAGCGCAGCATACTCCGAAAATGTTCCACAAAAAAAATTTGACCCATCTGTTGCGTGTCGTTCAGAAAATATGAAAAAATTATCACCACAGTATGCAGAAAATCTGGTTAGTAATATGGAGAAAAGGTGCTAGGCAATTATTAACAGTAATGGTGACTTTATTATACCGGGTGATTTTTTAAACTGAATCTTTCAAATCTCTCGGAAAATAAGCACTCCACGAAAAAAATGTCCATTATCAAAATTTAATCATTCCGGAGGGGACATACATTAGTGCTAAAATTAGTACTCCTCGCCCCCTTCTTGTAGGTGGGGCGGGGGTAACTTTAAAATTAAAATAGGAACCTCTGTTTTTTTTGCAACGCTTAAAGTACGTAGGATTTCTTTGAAATTTCTTTCGATAGATGGCGCTGTAATATGGATATTAAATTTTTTTCGATTTCTCCTACTGAGAACCTACGCATACGATTCTGCAATAAGTTAGAATCAAAATTAATACGTTTTCATTGTAAATATTCGAAATTAGTCTTGAACAAATTGTATTTGTTAAATTTTTAATTATCGAAAAATGACTTGTCAAGAAATACTTTTATCGTGCGGAACATGCGATTAAATCTGCTTTCAGAAAAATGTTTTTTTTTGTATTTTATTTTAAAAATATCTGAATAACTGCGAAATTGTTACCTGGAGAAATGTAATTGGCTGGTGAATAAACTACTTTCAGCGTAACCCAGAAAAAATGACGTGTACGTTGTAGTTTTCTGTTCCCTTCGGGGTGCTTGATCAACGTGAGTCCCCTCGCCTCTCACGTACCATGGTGCTTGACTTACATGGGCCGCCCCAATCACATGTTCTGTTGCAGTCCTAAGCTCAAGTTCTCAAATAATGTTGGCACTTTAACAGTTCATTTCCCAAAATGTCTCGATGCATTTGACCATTCAAGTTGCTTTCAATAATGTGGGGGAGGATGAGTTTGTTGCCCATTATTACACACCACACCTTAACAGTCCGAGGGCGCAGTTGTTCAACGCGAATTTTCAACACTCTAGTAATGCATGTTTTGACGATTAGCCGTTCCATGGTTTGTAAAAGACGACTCGTCGGAGAACAAAACGTAGCGAAAAAATTGGAATTTTGCTGTATTTGTTTACGTGCACACTGACAAAAAGTTACCCGATTTTGGAAATCAACGCCATAAAGATCTTGGTGTAAAGATACATGATAAGGATGATAATTATGACGTTTTAAAATTTTCCAAATACTGGTTTAGGACAATCCAGAATCGCTAGCTATTTCTCGTGTACTAATATGAGGATTATGACAATTACTAGACGAACCTTTTTTTCGGTTGAACACTTCCATCAGTAATAAATTGTTTAACAGTCAATGTAAAATGAAACACGTGGCCAAATCCTATCCGGAAAACAAGACTACGGCCAGGTTCTCCATAAACCAGGACCATTTCAATTTTTTCTTGTACAGCTAAAACTCCATTTTGTATTGTATTAATAGCCTAACGCAAACATGCCTTTTAGTTTTCGAGAAATCGAGCAAATTTTAATATACTATAAATGTATATTAAAATTTTCTAAAAGAGCGCCATCTATCATGAATCAAAAAAAAAAAGTCTCAAAAAAATCTTACGTACACAGCCGTAGAATCCGATTCTGCAATAAAAAATAGGGGTTCCTATTTTATTTTCAAAGTTACCCCACCGCCCCACCTACAAGAAGGGGAAGAGGGATACTAATTTTATCACTAATGTATGTCCCCTTCGGAATGATTAAATTTTGATAATGGACATTTTTTTCGTAGAGTGCTTATTTTCCGAGATATTTGAAAATCTTATAGCTTAAAAAAATCACCCGGTATGTTAGTTGGCAGCGTTAAAGAAAATACAATAAACTTTCATAAAAAAATCGTAGTTTCATTTCTGCTTAGTTTTTTTTTTGCTGTACATGCTCTTGTTGCACCTACTGTACTTAACCTTTTTTCATTATTTGGGAGATGATTGTAAAATTTGGTGAAAATCTACATATGTTCCGATAGTGGTAGTTTCTCTCCACGGAACGGGAGCTTTTCAAATGTTTGGAACATTGTTGAAAAGTTTAGCATTTAGAAAAAACGGCAAGGAATTAACAAATTCAAATAAATTTACAGATTAAATTTTCAACAAGGGTTGACCTTGGTGGTTTTCTAAAATCTAAGCAGGCGGTCGCGCTTACACAAAACTGTTTTACCAAAAGTCCGGTAAGTTAAATTATACGTTTTATAAAAATCAAGTGTGGGGTATTCGAGATCTATGTTTACATTCGTGGTAGAAGAAAATCTTCTTTTACCGATAACTTAAAAACACAAAGCGGTAATAATCTAGTTTCGGCCATACCCGATTAAAAACTGTTTGTCCTTTTTATTTTGTGCCTATCTTTCAATAAGATTCCAGTTGTTGATTATGGTTACCAAACAGTTTTTCATAGCTGTAATATGTCTGTTAACCCACGTAAAGTTAGCATGGTGTAAGTCCTGGCAACACTCTTGACGAATCTTGAATATTGCATTTTTAGTACAAGATAGCACGAAAAAAATTTTGGGAATTAGTTGCTTAAAAAAAGGTTAAGTTGAAAATTTATCAATTTAAAATATGCATACAAAAAATGTAAAAACGAAAAACGTTACAGCTGAAAAAACGTAAAGTAAAATTTAAAAAATCTGTTGGACAGGAATTTAAATGTTTATTAAAGGATTCTTTATAAACGCCTTCAGGAAATTTCAAAACAAACGTATTGGAGAGACGCTAGTACTAATGTTTCGAGCTGGCCTCTTCCAGTAATTAAACGGAGATTTCATTTTTGATTGGAGTATAACCTCTTAGGCATAGAGAAAAGTAATGTAAACGGAGGTAAAGCTGCGTACAAAATTTGTAAACAACTTTTTTTATTGTAACCCCAAAATACAAACTCGATTTACGACTTAAATAATAAACTTTGAATCTCCAGCTCTTCGAATATACATTTAGTGTTTCTTTGACTTTTCATATTGTTTCTGTTTCAATTTTTTTTTTCGTTCAGATTATAACGGTAATTTTAAATTTGGTGAACATAAAACCGGATCGTGACCCCATATTTTAGTATGAAAATAGGGGTAAAAATTCTGTACGTAGCTTTACTTCTGTTTATATGTATTTTTTCTGTGTCTTAGGTCAATTTAAAAAAAACGTATAGCTCAGATGGAAGTACTAATGGTTCGAGAGGGCACCCAGGTACACCTAGGTAGCAGCGCCCACGTTGTGGGTAGCGGTACTGCCAGGAACCAAATGCCTGTGGAATAACTTATCAAAAACAAGCAACGAGTGCAACAAATACGGAATGTTATACCCCAGGTGGGTGGCATAATGGATTCTGGAGTGGGCCAATCATTATTTAAGCCATTTGGACGAAGCTCCAAATTATCAAAATCATCAAGATTCTCAAGTGGAAATTTCTTTTGGTACGAGACGAAAAACTCTGAATTCCATGAACAATTAAGAGAAATAAAGATATTTACAACTAAGTTGAAAGAATAATTTACAATTAAGTTGAAAGAAGAATCCATTCCATACGGATGAAGAAGAATTAGAAAGAGAAATAAATTGGGTATTGAACAGGAATAAAAAACCTAGAAAAACAGGAAAGTTCAACACTTACCAGAAATGGCAGAAACTTTACTATCAACTTCAAAAGAAGTTTCTGAAACCCAATGATTCAAGAAACAACCGGCTAAATCAATAGAGAATTCACCTTTACCAATTAATTTCGTTAGAATAGCAAGCTATTCACGATTATCGAACAAACGGCACAGTGGGTGAGATTAAAACATAAAAAATGAGTCTCACTACACAATCGATTGTGAAATCGGTTGCGGTAACCGTGTAAAACTCGAATCTCTAAACAATGACGTCTGGAAAAATAATAATGCAGATTCTGAAACCTATACTGCTTTGGCTACAAAGCTTAATTCCGAGGAGCATCAATGGTTTATCTACGAGGATAAGAATGATCGTACAATCAAAGTTATGGCTAGAGGACTTCCCCCAACCTGCATAAAAGAGGAAATTATTGAGGATTTCAAGCAAACGAATTATAAAATAGAAAATGCTGTAAATATCGCTAAGAAAGAAAAATCTTACTTGAACAAGAAGTGCTAATCAACAAAAGATGTCTATAGTGGAAGACATCATACGAAGGAATAAAGAAAAAGTGGAAGATTTGTATTGTATCAAAGCAATACCTAACCTGAGAGTTAAAATAGAGCAAAAAATGTAAAACAATTAATCATAAGCAGAAATATTATCAAAGAGAATTATTACTCCCATAACGCTTGGCAGAGGCCCTCTCGAACCATTAGTACTACCTTCTGCCCCATACGTTTGTTTTGAAACTTGGCTAAGAAGTTCATCATTTGGCTAGAAATTTGGCTAAGAAGTTCATATCGACATTCAGTCGGCAAACGTAAACAAAACGGCAAATACTACACCATTTCTCCGTTTTCGTATATATTGCCGACATTCTTTCGGCATCTTAAACCCAAGAGCACCACAAATGAAATTTGGAGACACTTTTCCAAATCCGTTAGTCGAGTTTGATGTTCACATAAAGTGGTCAAAAAGTTTCTCCGACGTTATAACTCGAGACTTTCTCAGCCACAAAAAAACATCTTATGGAATTAATCCCATTGCTTAATTCCTGGCCCTCGCACAATCAAACGCATTTTTTCCGAAATTTGATTAAACGATTTGACCGATTCATTCCTGCTTGACCGTACTGAAGAAACCTAAGACACCCAAGAATTTTTTTTGGCCCGAAGAATCTTAAAACGCCTTCACGAACTAAAGAATGAATTAGCTAATATAACAAGGTTAGCTCATCCGCAAAACGACGCAAAATTTAGTGTTACGAGTGATGCATTGAACAGTACCTTCAAGGTTATTAACATTACAGTAAGTATTGTTGGGAACCATTGGATTTTTTCCAGAAGAAATTATCAAATTACGAGCAAGAATGCATTGCATTTGATAGGGAATTACTCGCAATTTATACTTGAAGCGCGCCACTTGGAATATATCAACACAACTGATATCAACACAACAACAGGCGAGAAACGTTCCGATTTCACCACGATTATAACCGCACAAAAACTTCTGAATTTACTTACTGGATTTACATGACACGCTAGTTCCAACATGTCTACGGCTCGCTACTTCTGGCTAGCGATTGAATGTTCAAAGGGACACGAAAATACTTTAAGCCCGATTTGGAATTCCACCTGCGGTAGATTCGAGCATATTCACTTCGTTCTATTCTTCTTTCCTTATAGTTGGCTCCTTCGATGACGTATCCACTCAAATCATTACCACAACTTACGTACCGAATTACATATCACGCTTTGGTGTTCCAAAACACGTTAACGAAACTCCTGGGGTCTCACATTTGTATACGTACAACTGCTTACCATCCACAAGGGGATGTCATGGTCGAAAATTTCTATCAACGGCCTAAAGCTGCTCTTAGAGACTCTCTCGGTCTCTATACAATTTATTGTAACTCCGAAGTTCTAATCGTTTTACTTTGTAGCCGAGCAACAGTGAAGATCTGAAATGAACAGGTTTACGGACAAACCGCATCAAGCTACTCTAGCAGTTATTTTTCAAAAAACCTCTTTCACATTTGCCTTCCAACGAAACAATCATCGAACAATTGAGTTCATGCGATTTTTATACCTTTCGTCCTCTTATAATAATTGCCTCGAAATATTACTATAGACAACTACAAGTGGATCTGACGGCAAAAAATATAAGCTTGTTCCGGATATTTTTGTATGTTAATTTTTATTTTCATAAAGTATGCCGTGCTAAAATTTCATAGGAAAAAACCCGCAATGAGCTTATTTTTAATGCGCTAGATGTCACATTCCCAACTTTAACAGTCGTCAATATAGGCTTGCTTCGAAGCAGCAACGGTATTAGACCAGTACATACTTAGGCCAATAAGATTTTATTCTAATACATACGTAAAATTTTTTATGACCGGTTCGAATTTAAAAATTCAAAAAATAACTTCAGATCTAGATCAAATATACTCAAACCAAAATAACTATTAGTCCAGAAAACTAGAGAGAAACCTACAAGCGATTTCTTTTTATTAGCCAAAATAAAAAGATGTTTGCGTGTGCCATTTATATAAATAGGGGAAGGAATAGAGGTAGTGGTCAATGTCTTAGAAAACCAGAGGTATTATAAAGTACTGGCACTCTCGCTCAATTTTTTTGTTATACCGAAAAACGCAGAGAGATAAAAAAAATTAAGAATTTTCGGTCTCGAGGTTTTTGAAAATTTACTAATAGTCGAACTCCGAAAAAGTGGGCTTCTAAAAATTCTATGTGTGATCTGTATAGGAGACAAAATCAGTCAACAGGACCGAGTCCGCTTTCATAGACATTTTTTTTATTTGGAAAACAATAGCATTTATGATAAAAACGGCTATGTTCAAAAAGATTCTAAATCAAATTGAGAACAATGGGTTGTTCCCACCAAATTACGGCTGGCAAACCGTAAGTGGCACACACACACAAACAACAAAATTATTCTAAATTAAATTTCCAGCCAAATTGGGTTTAAATTCGTAAAATTTAAGCGGAAATCACAATTTTTGATTTAAAAAAACTTCATTCAAAAGAATAAGCATTAAGCGCAAGTGAGAATTTTTGATAAACCTGAAATTTTTTTACATATTTTTGAAAGTAAACAGGATGCAAAATTAACGCACCTTCAAAAACCTACCTAAAGTTTAAACACATTTTTCTCTAAGACGTTTACTGTAGTTTGATTGTATTTTTGCATTTTAAAGTGGTGTTACAACAAATATTTTTAGACGCAAAATCAAAAGAGCCCGGGGGGTTTACTTCATCATTGTTCAAGTTATGCCGAATGGAAATAAAATATGAATTTCATCTGAAGAGTTTCGTTAACATATTGCTAGATTTGTCAGATAAACTCAGTCTCTGCTTTCATATATTATAAAAAATAGACCTATAATATCTTGTAATTTTATTCTTTGACTCCAGAAATATAAATTTAATATAGCTTGTTATTAAATTGGTTAAGCGTTGTCCGTTTTACTGTAATATATCAAATTTTACACGTCATATAAAAGTAATAGGCCATTACCATAGATGTTCTTTAAAAAATATATATATTTTTAAGACTAGAATCGTTATCACTGGCGTAGTCGGCGATCAATTTGACGCGTTTAATCAATGCATACAGGGGTGAGATTACACCAGGGTAGCCTAAACTTCCAGTAGTCTGAGATAGAATCCAAAACATGTTGTCTTATGAACATATAGCTACCAGTACAGTAAAAAAGGTGTAGTTGAAGGGTATGGCCTTGAAGGGAATGTCCCAACTGATCTGAACATAGTGTCTGCGATGATCTCGCTGACCATTCACAGACTTTTTCGGACCGGAATTTTTCCAACACGAAACCTCGCTGATCCTGTGTGGCTTGAGTGGACTGTATTTTTTATTTCGTTTCACGCACCACAATTCAACAAAAAAAAAACTAAAATTTAATAAATGTGTACAACTTAGTTTTATCTTTATTTTAATTTTTTTTTTTATTATATTTTGCTTAATTTGTGGTGCGCGCTTGTTCACGGATATTTTCTAACACCAACTTTATTTCTTACAATTTAATTTGTTAAACAACCAACTAAATTTACATTCGTAGGAAAGTGACATCTAGTTTTTCATATAGACAACTATAAGTGGATCTGACGGCAAAAAAAATAAGCTTGTTCCGGATATTTTTGTATGTTAATTTTTATTTTCATAAAGTATGCCGTGCTAAAATTTCATAGAAAAAAACCTGCAATGAGCTTATTTTTAATGCGCTAGATGTCACATTCCCAACTTTATCAGTCGTCAATATAAACTTATTTTTGCTCGAATTGCTCTAATATTTAGTACAATTTTTTCCTATTAGTTATCGCTTAATCTAATACATTCTTTACTCAATTTTTATTTTATCTGTCAGAATTTATATAAACAAAATAATTTTTATGAAACAGAATTGTAATGGTGAGCTTTATTTTAAAATTAATTAACTAGAATAATTTAAATAATTTTACTTTACTTTTAGCTAACAGAACTAACTAATAACTATGTTGTGGACAACCAAAGTATCTTGTAGGATCGACCCACCACGGCGGATCAGCCGTAACCTTCAGATAAGTTCAAAATTCGATTGTAGTTAATTTTCGATGATTCTTTGTTTTTCCCTTGTTTTCCTTTTAGAGTTTTGATGGAGACCGATTGTGGGATGGATCCCGTGGCTGGTAAAGTGAACTAATATTGGAATCAAATTGTTATGGTGGAATTTTGTCATG
Organism: Nephrotoma flavescens; assembly: GCA_932526605.1. Lineage (NCBI taxonomy): Eukaryota > Metazoa > Arthropoda > Insecta > Diptera > Tipulidae > Nephrotoma > Nephrotoma flavescens. Next base: position 80,349,587 of record OW052220.1, read on the forward strand.
TGAAAGAATTTGGATTATGTGTTGTTGTTGTTTTTATTGTCCAATGGTTTTCGTTGATGTGTTGCTATCGAACACGTAGTTCCCATTATTAATTTGGGATTCAAAACTTATTAGGAAGAAAGAAGACTCCAACAGCGTTGGCGTGACGAACAAAACGCGAGTGCGCCGAGACGGATCGAGGGCGATGTGCAAGCGGGAGGGAGATAGAGAGAGAGAGCGATAGAGAGAGAAAGAGAAAGAAAGAGAGAGAGGGAGAGAAAAAGAGAGAGAGAGAGAGAGAGAGAGAGAGAGAGAGAGAGAGAGAGAGAGAGAGAGAGAGGGATGCCAGATCTCAAATGCGTTCCTTTTGAAATTGCAAGCCATGTCTGAAGGACCATTACAATAAACTAACTGTGAAAGAAGAAACTTAAGGAAATTTTCATTTTTGTGAGGGTTATGTATCTTTACTCAAGCACCTACGACTTAACAAAATCGTAAACATTGTGAATGTCATTAGAAATATTAACTTATATGAGAATGTCATTAGAAATAATAAAAAAAAATATGATTGCCACTTCAGATTGAACATAAAGATGGCCCGAAAAAACGCGATAGCAACACTAAATTGTCACAGTTCACTTTCCCGCGGAAAAAAATGGATGATCTCTGAAGGTTCAGTATGAAATTTTAATTTATGGAAATAGTCGTTTGAAGTTTTGACTACAAACTGGGAAATTTTCAGAAAATTTCTATCTGTAATTTTTAGGCGATTCACAAGAACATGACGTCATATATTACGAGAATCGTTGAACATTCGACAAAAAATAACGGATTTTCAGAAATTTTTTATCTAGAATTATCAGAATATAGTCGTTTGAATCTCGCATTACTAAATATTTCCGAGCACTTACCATATACTGCCGTTCGCTGAAGTTTTGACTATAAACTGAGTGATTTTCAGAAAAATTAGAGCATCTGGATATAGATTCGAACGACTATATCCAGTTAACGAAGCCTTTTTTTTTTGCTTGGTCTTTTTTTTTATTATCCCTGCAATCTGTTCTGGGGCCCAGGCTCTCCCAACTCTTTCCTTCCTTACTTTTACGCCGTTCCCAGGAAATTTGAGGACGTACGGCTATAGGTCTGATTTTTTCACCATCTACACATTGCATATCTCCATGCCAGCCTATACTGGCATGGAAGATGGGTTGGCCCATGAGCTTTGCATTCCGCAAAATTTGCATCAAAATTATTAGCCATCCCGGCAGCAAAGTGGTCAGCATGCTTGCTCCAGCGACCGGAGGCCCCGGGTTCGATTCCTCGTGGTGACAAGGAAAAAATTTCACGGCTGGTTTAGGATCAATGAATTAATCACTCATTATCCGAAATGAAAATATGATTATGAAACCTCATTTGAGGCGGCCAAATCCCTTGAAGGGATATAATGCCAGTGAGAGAGAGAGAGAGAAAAATTTGCATCGCATACAGCGACAATTCGGAAAAAATATATGGATTATAATTTTATAATTAATTTTTCGATTTTCTGCAGCCATATAAGTTGTTTTTAGTTTTTCGCCAATATCTCAAAAACTTCCACTAGTAACCAATACTTTCGGTCGTTTTTTTTTGTAATAGGCGTTCTGAGACTACGTGGAAAATTTGGGGAAAATTTATCTTCACTATAATTATTTGATTTTCTGCGGCCATAAAAGTTATCCAAATTTCATCGTAATTCGTTAAGAAATGCCTGAAAGAGGGAATGGTCGCTCGGCCACGTTACAAGGCCCTCACAACAACGGATGATCAATAAAGTATTTCATCAACAACCAGCTGGAGTGCTTCGTAGAAGAAGACCTCGACTACATTGGCGTAACGACGTCGAACAATATTTAGTGAAAAAAAGAGATACATAATGAATAAAAAAATTCCGCTGGTAATTACATAACAAAATTTATTCTCTTTAGTTATTGTGCTGCCAATTGCGGCGAGTACCGTAATCTCTTACTTTTCGTAGTCAAATTTGCGCATTATGAAATAATGCTCAACACAACACCCTAATAAATTCAAAATTCTAATATGGAAAATTTCAAAATAATGTGTGCTATTTAAAAGTGCAATTTATATTATTCGCAAAGGTGATCATGTGGTTTTGTAAAAATGCTTAACTATTTAGAGTGATACCAACATACTCTCGTATATATGTGAGATTGGGAATTCGGGCAATTCGGGAATAATGAAAATTCAACAGCATAACAGCATAGAAATTCTCAAACGCATAAGTGGAATTTATTAACAATCTTTATCTGTCCACTTTTTAAAACAAGAAAATTTAAAACGAAATTTTAAAGAGGTTTACCGTCGGTGACTCTTGGAATTCTAAAGTTGGTTTTGTACAATTACATATATTAATTATTTTATATCACCTTATCAATTATATTAATTATTTTATTCCAAATTACAAAAATAAATAAATAATATAATTGACAACAACAACGGGATTAACCAACCCCTACCCAAAAAATTATTTTATTTTATATATAATATCGTAATAAAATGAAAATCTACTTCCTCCCTTCCAACCGAACAAAAACAAAAAATGTCATAATTGTGTGTCAGCATCCCTACAAACAACATTTTTTTTGAAACATTGTAATCTCGTCGAAATGTAAACCTGTATGAAAATTTAACTCATCCGGTAACATTTCCGTTTGGAAAAATTTCTACTCCCGCCAAACCAAAACCGTAAAAATAAAAAAAAAACAAAAAAAAGTATATTATATTTGAAAATGATATTTATATACGTAAAAAAAAATTAATTAATTTTAACTTTTTTTTTTGTTTTGTTCAACCCTACATCCCTCTATAAATATAAGATTTATCTATTTTATATAGAGAGATACATATACAGAACTACTCTATATAATATACATGATACAGATGTACAGTACTCAATCCTCTGTGAAAATTTATTTATACAAAAAAAAAAACTTACCCCTTGTTATTTTTGTGCTTGACGCTGTGAAAATGAGGAAAATTTTTTCGTGTATGTGTAATATTGTCTATAGAAACGACGACACGGAGAAGAGGATGTGAGAGATGTGTACGTATAAATATTTATTTCCAAGACAGTGCTTTTTTAATTTGTCTAAATTAAATGAGACAACAAAATGGTTTTATAATAATTGTCTAAGTACTATTATTGATTCTATGAATAAATTTTCTCTGTTTTTTCGGGTTTTTCTATTTCCTTTCATTATTCTTTGTTTTGTTTTTGTTTTAAAGCTCTTTCAAGCTTATAAATTGTTTAATTATTTATTTACGTATAAAGAGTTGTGGAGGTTACATTGAAACGGTTGGTATATACAAACTATAGCACTGTTCAATATTTCGGTTTACATAATGGAAGATTCAATACGAGTCAGGAAGGGAAAATAATTAGCTCGTTTCAGCAAAAAAAAAAAAAAAAAAAACTAAAGCAAAATAAAATAAATTAAAGTGTTTTGTGGTATTTGAGGAAATACCGCAAAACACATAACAAGTGTTCCACACATTTTGGAATTCGTTGGTGTTTCTACGTATGTTGAATCCCACGACTCTATCCCATAATTTAAAAAAATTCACATTCGATTATCCGGCAATAATCAATAAAACACCTACACTTGCTCTTATGTGAAGTTAGTCCAGCCCAGAATTTATTACAGATAACATTAAAATAAATTGCAACCGCAAAAATTTGACTCGTATGATTTTGAGATGGTCATACTCATATCTTACTTTTAGTAAAATTGGGAAAAACCGTTCCGTGACAAGTTTGCGAAATTAGGTCCTCGAGCTTAACCCTTGCTCCTCACGAAGTCGCAATATAAATGCATTCTTGCGACAACCCGTTGATAAATTCTGATTCAACTATATTTTTAATACGAATTTCCCGTGCGAAATGCGGTTCTAATCGCTGGATAACAAATATCGCAATTAAATTTGACGGCCACAGCAGCAATTTTCATAATTTATACCGCTACCAGAATATTCCCGACAATAATCTCTTAAACACCTCCTACACTGCTATCGTAATACTTACGCTACTTCTGGAATATTGCCGAATATTCCCACAATATTATCGGTGAACCAATTTTCAAGCGCAGATTATGTTGTGGTAATAAAGGCATATCGAATGAATTTAAAAATTCGCTGGTGTAATTGACAGCTTCGTTTGCAACAATCACAGTGTTGACCGATTTGAATGACATCATTGACATCAATTGGAAACTAATTTGATCAACATCGTCAATTGTAGCTGATAAAATCGTTCGTTCACTGAGCCATGTGTGGTTGATACATTGATTGATTAAAGTAGGGAATACATTTTCGACTAATTCGTTTTTCGAAGAAATCATGTTGCAGAAAATGTCTAACAATTTAATTAATTGTATATTTTCATGCAAACGAATTTTATCATCATCAATATCCAGTAATTCTTTAGAGAAAGTGTCTGCTGATGTCTCGTTTTGCAATGTCCGTAAATTTCGCCACAAACTGGATAATTTTAAATATGCGTTAATCTTATCCGCGTACGTAGAACGTGGAATGACAGGTAATGTCAGGAAATCGAAATGTCAAAACAATGGAAAGCTACGACGCAATGAATTTGCTCATGTATTGATGCGTTAAGGCTCAAAAATCAGTCCGTAAGACCTTAAGTCAAAAGCCACAGACTATTCAAACGGTCAGCCATTGTATATTATAAACTATTGAATTAAAAATATTGAAATGTACTGGGAGGCTGAACATTTTGGATTACATGTGTTTTATAAATCCAAAATAAAATATATAAAAATATTGGTCGAAAAATTAAAAAAAAACTTTCTGGATCTCGACAACAGCGCCACCTACCGGGTTGAACTATAGCTAAGAATCATCCAGGAGATCCCATTTTAGAAAAAAATCATTAAAATCAGTTAGGCCGTTCAGTAAGAGAAGAATTACGAACACACGCACACAGGAATTATTATAAAAATTACAGGGATTACCGAAAACTTCGGCTCCTGTCGAGAGGTAATAACAACAATCTGGGTGGTCATTTTATGGTGGTTATATCACATTCCGTGACATAAAGAAAATGTCGGGGCTTACTTCGGATAGATTTTGGATGAATTTGATTGAATTATGTTACGTCGCATATTACTTCGAATGAAAAAGACCGCAACCTCTTCTATCTCCTTTTCATTAATAAAAAAAAATTGTTTGCCGTTTGTTGTCAAAATTGTTCGTACGTCATTAAGCCTTTTCGTTTTTATAATTAAAAAGATAATGAGCTCAGAAATACTCTAACTTACTCTGAAATTATTTTACAGTGGAAATTGTGTAAGTTGGACACTCACGCTACCGTAACAAATGGCCAACTTATAAAGGTGTCCAACTTGAAAAGGTTTTAAACAAAAACCAAAATCAACAGCTTTAGGGCGTCCACGCAATATATTTTTTGTTGGTGAATAATTAAAATGCAAGACAAAATCGTCCAACTTAGCCAGTTGGTGCAAGACAAAATCGTTCAATTTAGCAAGTTCGCCAACCTAAAAAGGTGTCCAACTTAACAGGTTTAACTTTGAATTGAAATTAGAACTTTTTATTTTTAATAATTCACCCGTAAAAAAAACTTCGTAAAAACATATGGCTAAACGAAAACAATAAAATTCATTTTAAAGGTTATGTTTGTAGATTAATTTGTTTTAACTTATATCACAAAAACCGTTTCTATATAGAAAGAGGGTTCGTACAAAACTCAGTACGTAAAGATTTTCAACAAAAAATTTACTTTACTATACATTAATATTCTCTTAGTAATAACTTCGGCCAGAATCACGAACCACTGCAGCCCAATTTGTAGTCCAAAAAATTTAGCCTCATTTATTTACGAGCTGGACAAAAGTTTATTTTCAAATATCAGGGTTCTAAAATTCGCTCTACAAAATATATTATTCTTTCTTTACCGATCGAACAAATAATTTTTACTACTGATCGTCGCGAATAGTGAGTAGAAAGCAAAATTTTACTGATTATATTCATCTTGCATAGAATAGAAAACAAAAAAATGTATTCTCTAATCTCACTGTAGTGGGATGTTCTATTATTCATTCAAACAAATATCAAAAGTAAAACAAAAGAAGAGAATACAATTTTGTTTTAGTTCTCGCAAACAAAAAAATTGGATGGTATAATCAATGGAAACACATGGAAACCACATGGTTTCCACGCCACATGGTAAACCACGACACATGGAAAAAAATTTACTCTATTAGTTGTGTGAATAAATTCTTAGACTCGACTCTTGTAGCTGTCACAATTGTCAATCTAATTCAGAGCAGAAAGTGTTATTTTTCATATTACGTCATTTTTTTGTAATCGATTTAAAATGGATCGCGATAAGTTGTTTTTTCGAGGGGTTCTTCTTTTCTTTTTTGATTCGAAGAAAACTGCCGCCGTAGCTTACCGATTGCTTTCTGATACTTATGGTAATCAAGCGAGAGCAAGCTGTTTCAATTGGTTTCATCGATTCCAAAGTGGTGATTTAGACTTAACAGACAAAGAACGGCCAGGTCAGCCAAAAAAGTTTGAAGATGCCGAATTACAAACATTATTGGATGAAAATGCATGTCAAACGCAAAAAGAACTTGCAATGCAGTTAAACATTGACCGATCAACCATTTCTCATCGTTTGCACGCAATGGGAAAGATTTGAAAGGTAGGAAGATGGGTCCCACATCAAGTGTCCGAAAATCAATTGAGAGCACGAATTGAAGCATGTAAAAAAAATCTTGCTTAGTACAAAAAATATAGTTTTTTGCAACGAATTGTTACTGGCGATGAAAAGTGGGTCTAACACGACAACCCCAAACGTAAATCAGTTTACGTCGATCCAGGCCAAGCAGGACCATCGCAAAAAATATAATTTCTGATCTATTAAAAACATCATTCTCTTTGTTTTTTTCATTATTCGCTCACTATTCATTGAAAACTGAATATTATTCTTAATCTTTTATTTTACTATTCACGATCGAAAAAGTGGGGAAAAATTAAAAAATCATCAATTGAGAGAATATAAATGGAATAGAAACAAAGTGAAGAATAGTTTTGAACGCTTCAAAAAATATACTAAAACATTAGCTGCATTTCTTTCGCAAATCCCGCTTAGCTTTAATATTAAAGGCCATAATTTTTTCACTAAGCTATTTTTGAATTCATGGTATCAGGGGTTTTCCTTCAAGCACTTGATACCTGCTCTGGGTTCACCGGAAATTCCCAAAATTTTTAATTAGCATTTAGAAAAAAAACGCTTATATTTAAGTAAATACCCGCCGCAAAATTAAAATAAGAATAAAAACTTATTTCAAGATAAGTGTTTATTCTAAATTTATTTCTAATTTTACAAATAATACTATTGTTTTAAATATCGCTTATTTCATGCTACAATATCAAAAATTATCCAATTAAGTGGTTTTCAATAAAGACCGGTCAAAAATAGTCGGGTTTTGATGAAAAATTGAAGAGAAAGAAAAAAACGGGAAATACTATCGATTAGAATATAATTCAACATAACCAATCACCTCGTCTTAAGTGGTTATGTAAAATTACAACATGTGTGTGAGTGAGAAAAGGATTTCTATGATTTATAATCAACTTTCCTTATTTAATGAATCAAACATTAGTACTTAGATTCTTCCATACAGCCCGTCTTGAAACGATCTGTCTTTCAATAAAATTCTTATTATAAATTTACAAAGGTTAGTTGTTATCAGCAGGTTAATTCTGGCTTTTCTATAGGAAAAAGGAAAAATATTTACATAGCGTCAAAATTATCATTTTCCGGCCTACTGAGAAATCTTGTTTGATCTAAATTTTTATAATTTAGGAAATATTTTTTCCATATCGAAATTGGATAGGAAATAATTCCCAGTTTAAATTTGTTTTTGAAAAAATCTCCACCAACTGTTTACCATAGTATGCCAGAAAAAAAAACCTTTCCAACAAAAATAGTACGAGAATATTTTCCCTAATTTCTTTTTCCTATAGGAAAGCCAGAATCAACCTGCAGTGCATATTTTGATTCTAATGAAATATAAATTCGTATAATAATTTTATTTTTTGATAATATTTTAGCCACCAGAACTTTTAAATTTGGACCAGAATTGTTCCACTTGTTTCTATGTTGCAGAGAATGCAAGTATTTTATGGAATACTTCTTTAAAATACTTTGAACTGCTTGTGCTATTTTTTGCGCTGTGGTGGGAGCAATTATTGAACCACCACACAGAAAATGTGCTGGTGTTAAAGGACTTGGATCATTCGTCCGATAATACAGTCAGAGGTCGAGAATTCAGTATTCCTTCTATTTGAATAATGAAAGTATGTAATTCCTCATAGGAAAAAACAATATTTGTTCAAATTTTCTTAAGATGATTAAAGATTTAACATAACTCTCCCACAGACCTTCAAAATTTGGTGATCTCATGAAAATTGGTGGCATTATCGTTCCATAAAGTATGTGGTTTACCCCGGCGAATTATAAATCGTTTTAATCACGAAATGAAGCTTCTTGATGTTAGATCTGAAACTAGTTCAAAACGTACGGCCTTCGTGACAAAACATACAAACACACAAACATATACTTTGAGAACTGAGGAACTTCGCTGTAACTTGTTTTTTATTAGAAATAGACCACAAAAATCTATGCCTGATGTTTGAAAGGCACGCGCTGGCTTTATATGTAACCTAAAACAAATTAGTCAAGATCTAAGGCATTGTTTAGCTGTATTTTTAGCAGAAATAGGCCAGAACCTTTGCCTTACTAAAGACACAAGCATCTGAGCACCGGCATGTTGATTTTGTGTATTATAAAATTGAAATATTAGTTTTGTTATGTTGTAACAGAATCGATAATCGTTTTGCATTTACAGAACCGCAATTTTTAATTACGGAAACTCTATAGATTTATGATGATTCTTCTGTTATCTAGAAAATTTTATTTATTCAATCAGCGGCTCCAGGAACACGGTCAACTGCGCGGCTAAGGCTCAGGGAATGGGCGTGGGGTTTCTGGAGCATGATTGAATCTTGCTCGACCGATTGAAGAAAATATAACACAGCACTATGAATGTCACATGTCACTCGCAATGACTACTTACCATCACATCTCCCCTCTTATTAAAGTACGATCACGATTCCATATTAATTTTCAGTGAAAACTATTCTTAATAAAAAAAAAAAATGATTTTTCTCCATTTACCAACTATTAATTATTTATCAAAATTATTATCAAGCAATTAAATTAAAGAAAAAAAAAGAGAAAAAAAAAGAAAATATAAATAAAATTTTATAATTAACAAAACATGTTTAACACTAAAACTATTTTATAAATAAATGTTTATTTATTTAATTCCCAAACCATTTTGAATAACAATAAACTTAAAAAAAAATTTTAATAAATATGGTAATAATAAACTTGGGCCAACGAATAATCTCGTGAAAAAAAAAACTCCATAGGTTATTGAGATGTTTCGGAATTAAACAAAAAAAAACCCTTATAGTATATCACTTTAATTATAAAACTAAATAATTAGAATTTTATCAAAAATAATAAAAATAATTTTTTTACAAAATGAAATTTTACGAAAATTGAATTGTATTATTATAACTTTTAACGTTAAGCGATGTTTTTAATGACAAAATTTGGTACCAAAACTAAACTTACATACTGAACGAACGTTGGGCGACATGGTGAAAGATGCATTCAATCGAAAATTTTATGTGTTGCACGTACCGTAGTATTGTATTGTCAATTTATAGGCCACATAAAGTGGCCAAACTGATAATTGTATTATGTTGAATTTGTTCGGTTTTGTTTTTGTAGGTATTAGTTTGAAATAATACATATAATCATAATTTAGACTTAGGTAAAAACACTATTTTTCTCTTATTATTATTATTATTACCATACGGTATTTTTTTTTCTTCGTTTAAATGTCCACCCCAGTAGTAATTTATTAATTTCACAATTTATTTTTATATCTATATATAGTATTTAATTTCTACATAAGTGTCTTTTCACAAAACTTAATTAATTATTTATTTATTTATTTCGAATTTAAATTATAAGTTTTAACTTATTTGTTTTAATGGACGCTAATATAATCCCATCCATTTACACAATTTCGTCCACCATTTTTTCTAGTTTCCACCATTCAATATTAATTTTAATTTTTTTATGTATCGTATTTATTTATAAACTTAAATCTATCATTTGCATGCTTCAAGTTAGGACATGCTATCCATTTTTTTAATTTATATTTTTTTTTTTCTCTTAATATTTATTTTAACTTCTTAAATTTCAAACTTCTAAATTTTCTATTTTTTTTTTTTTTTCGTTTTTTTAAAGTGTTTTTCACCTTCGGTGGACCGAGACTGACTACCCCCAAAAAAAACATTTTTCCCGGCCTCTAACAAAACGAAAAGCACGAAAAAAATTTGTCGGCCGCGCTCGTCGATTATTTCCGGTTCTTCATACTCAAATTACACACCACTTAATCAACTAAAGTACTTTTTACGATTTAATGATCAATAAATTAATGCATTCAATATTAATTAATCGGAGTATTTACTTTATTAGTTGAGGCGTATTCACACGGTCGAGAAAAATTTATATTTCGTAATGATGACATTAACGATTCTGTCGATCTAACATGGACGAAACACTAGATTCGTAACAATGTTGCCCTTTGATGATAATAAAGGTTGGCGTTTTTTACGTTAATCAAGTTGGGAACTAGTTAACCTTCCACCAACCCTGCTTAAACCTTTAGAATCGATAAAAGGTTTTACTCAAAGTATTGAAATTTTTAGAGGAAGTTGACGATTTTTCATCAATGTTGTTATCTCGTCTTAAAAATATTCTTGTTGAACTACTCGAATTAAAGAACATAAAGCATGTTGAATTGCTTGTTTAGATAAGGATCCATAAACTCGAGCATTCTCTCTATTTAGATTGTTTGCAAATCGTAAGCAGTATGCCGAAATTCGAATAAGTTTCATATATGAACTGTAGCGATTTATCAAATCACTTTGATCTGTAATTATCGCTCTTGCAATTGAAGTAAGAGTTGTGTATTCCGCCTTTAGTTCAAGAGTACTTATGTCAAAATTTGAATTGATACTGACACAGTTTGTTGAGAAATCGACAGTTGAATTTAATATTTACGTAGTTTTGTAATTCACTAGGCAAGTACCTATTGTAATGATATCTGCTGGATTTTGATCAGATGGAATATGATTCCATGTAAAGTCGGCAGTAAGACCTAGAATCTCAATTACTCTGTTGGCAATGAAAACTTTAATTTTGTATGGTTCGGTTTTAATCCAGGGGAGGGTCATTTGTGAGTCAAACCACAAAGAAACATGATCGATTGTTAACTTGACAGTATTCATAACGGAGCAGAGAAATAACAGTGCAGCACACAATTCAAGTCGTGGTAATGATATAGATTTTATAGGTCTTACCACAGACCAGCTTTGTATGAATTTCGTTTGTTTGATCAATGCTGCAAATATAAATACAAAATCCGTATGCTTTTTCGGAGGTCTCAGCAAAACCGTGGATTTGTACCGACTTCGAGCTTTTACATATTATTAGCCGATCGATCTTAATGTTATTAAAAAAATTAAATTAGATTGAAAACAGTCACTAAGTTGTAATGCTTCTTTGATACAGTTTCATCCCATCAGTGTTTAATTTGCACAAACTTTGAATGATTATTTTGGTGGCAACTATGACTGGACCAAGAAGTCCACGTGTGTCTTACAGCGTTGCTACTTCAGAAACTATTTTACTTTAGATAATTGCGACAAAAATTTCAATTGTTGGAGTATTAAAGGTAAAACAATCTTCCTTCGGTTACTACGCCAAACCAAGGGCTTTAATACATTCGCTGGAGGTTATTTATCTATATATATAAAACAAAGTCGGGTTAGTTACACCATTTATAACTGAAGAACGGCTGGACCGATTTTTATGATTTTTGTTTTGTTGGATTTGACTCCGTTCCGAATAGCATAATAACTATTAAAACATTGGAAAAATTCACCAAAAAAAAGTTATCAAAAAAATTCATTTTCTCATATATTTAGTACATTTTGTTTTTTTTTATTTTGTTCGTCTCAATACAGTGGTGGTTTAGGAAAAAGGAAAAGTCGGAAAAACTCAAAAGGGAAGCCCCAAAAATCTAATAAAAAAAACCTTGCGAGGCTTGCCGCATGTTCACATTCTTATTTGGTTAGTCGAAAAAATTCGACCAGACCAAATAGATGACATCATATGTGCCGAGATTCCTGATCCCGAAACCGATCCAGACCTGCATGATGTTGTAATTACGAACATGGTTCAAGGTCCGTGTGGCTCCATCAATCCCCAATCACCGTGCATGGTCGGCAACAAATGTTCCAAGCGTTATCCACGAAATTTAACCGCAGAGACTATCACTGGCAATGATGGTTATCCACTGTACCGGCGTCGACCAGCCGATGATAACGGTAGAACTATCACAACGATAGTGAGAGGAAATGAGTTCGTGGTCGACAATACTTGGATTGTTCCATATTAGCCACTTCTTTCCAAAACATTCAAGGCGCATTGCAACGTGGAGTACTGCAATTCAGTGAAGTCTACATTTGTAAATATGTCACGAAAGGCAGCGATATGGCGGTTTTTGGTGTTCAAAATCCCAATACAAACGATGAAATCACGCATTATCAAATTGGTCGATATGTAAGCTGCAATGAGGCGATTTGGCGTATTTTCTCATTCCCTATTCATGAACGTCATCCCACTGTTGTACATTTGGCGGTGCATCTGGAGAATGGTCAACGAGTTTATTTCAACACATCGAATGTTGCTCAACGTGCTGAGACACCTCCAGCAACAACATTGACCAGTTTCTTTTCGATTTGTCAAAGTGATCCGTTTGCACGAACATTGCTCTACTCTGAGATGCCACGTTATTACACTTGGAACGCCTCATTTATTGTTCTAAGGTTTTTTTTATTAATCTAATTAAAATCTAATAAAAAAAGTCTTGCATTCGCCATGACGATCAACAAATAACAAGGCCAATCCTTGAGTGTTTGTGGCCTGAATTTAGAAAATGAATGTTTCTCTCACGGCCAATTGTACGTAGCATGTTCACGTGTCGGTAAACCATCCGCTTTATTCGTTCTCGCATCTAATAAAAAAGCCCCAAAAATCTAATAAAAAAACCTTTTATTAATCTAAAACGTTTAATTAGATTTCTAAACGAACATTGCTCTACTCTGAGATGCCACGTTATTACACTTGGAACGCCTCATTTATTGATTTTGAGGCGGTACGAAGTTCGCCGGGTCAGCTAGTTTTTAATATTTCCCAATCCTGGATAGGTATATTTGATAATATGCGTTCGTCGTTCGAGGACCATTTATGTAACTTAAATCCACCACGTGCTAACATCTCAATCAATTGCTATTGCAGTATAATCAAGTGATTTAGAGCGTCGGTTCCCGTCAAAAAGTCGTCAATGTAGAAATCACGGTTACACGACTTGCTTTTGAAAGAATTAGTCAGACGAATGACTGCCAATTGTTTCAAAGTTCTAATTTTGATTCTGATTTTGATATCACTCTGTGGGATATTCCAACAAATCTAAAACTTGCAGTGCAGATCAACATCTTAATATGTCATGTCCAATAAATATTTTAATTGGCACACAGATATTTTTTGAAATTGTTTCCCATACGAAATATCCAGTTAGAGAAGGTCTCCATTATTAATCGAAACCGTTTTCGGCTGGATATTGTCCGGAACAATTAAGGAACAAATAAATACGAAGCATCAAACAAATTTCCTCCTCCTTATTTGATTTAGAAAAATCACTTCAAAAACTGTTCGAACCCACGGTCGACTCGAAGACCCGACCAATGTTTTTTGATTATGAAATCATTTATTTCAACGATGTTATGCCGGGAGGCATCGAATCCTTAGCTTGTACACGGTACAATTAAAACACGTCCAGTCCATTTAATATTCTTTATTCAACTATCTTGAACATTTTTCTTTCTCTTAATTCTTAATTTACAATATTAAAATATATATGTGTGTGAGTGAGAAAAAGATTACTATAATTTATAATATACTTTGCTTATTTAATGAATTAAACATTAGTATTGAGATTCTTCAAGTATGTAAGGATTATTACAACAAATCTACTAAGGAATGATGATTTTCACAAGGATTATCTGCCACGACGTAGCGTAGATAGTGGCCATCAAATTAAAGACATCAAAGCGAAAAATAGTAAATTTCTAAATGAAACCTACCTTAAAAAAAAAAAACTTTACCAAAATTAAAGATAAGAATTAAAATTTACTGTGTTGCCGCATTTACAAGATATAAATTAATAAAGTCAAAAAAAAACTTTTCAAAAAAAACAAATCCATAGCATCATTTGTATAAAAGTTTTTTTTGTGTTTACGTTTTTTGGGCCTGCATCCATACAAAGTCCATATATCGCGAGACGGCCGTATACACATACATAGGCAGTGGTATCACATACATACATAGGCAGTGGTTACGAATGAGGTGATTTTTTTTTGTGTTTATAGCGTTTATCTAGATAAGACCGTGTATCTCATTTTCATGGCAATAATTTTGTAGCTGTAAAATAGATGTGTATGATAATTTGATAATATGCCTTCAGGCGTTCCAATTCGAATCGACAAATAATTAAAGTAAATTCAAAAGATCAGAAGAGAGAGACCATATACGAATGGATCCGCATATCTTTTACTTTTGGGGTAGAAATGTGTTCTGAAACAATGTTGTGAGGAAGGTTTGAAGTGCACTGCTCGGAATCACAAGATTGTCGTGATATCGTCGAATTTCCAAAGTTGAAGTCACAAGAAGAAAATAACTACACTCTCATCTTAATGGTGAGTCCAAGGAAGATACTCAACGGAAGCATTCCAACTAACCTTCTCACTTTACATAATATAATAATTATTAATTAATACGTGAATTTTGAAACGTTGATCGTGTACCTGTGAGGAGAAACACGGAGCTGTATTGTGGATAAACGATAGTTTACTTGGTTCAACATTTAACAAATCATTATTTTGCAGTATTAGAGACTCGCAAAATAAACAATAAAGATTCCGAGTCTATTCGGACACCGAATTGTGTCTTATGTTCGTGATAATCGAATGATATTGCGGTAGTATAGGGGAGACCAGGACTAGTTGAAACGGGAGGCAAGTTGAAACTTGCGTAATAGTAAAAAAAACAGTTGTTTTTAATGTTGAGAATAAAAAAAGATAGCCCTTTTCATTTTTAGTTCTCTTCATTCCGTGTCAGATAGGTTGTGTCTAAATTTTTTGGTTTACCAGCAGCTGAAGCAAGTTTTGTGTTTAGTTTTGTAAGATTAATCTTAAAGTGTGTTTATTTAAAATAAGGTTTAATGTCCAGGATATTATAAATGAGGTTTGTACAAATTAAAATAACGCCTTTTTGGTGAGAACAAACAAATAACTGTAAAATAACTTAAATAATGCATACTAAACGTGTGGGGGGAAGTTGTAACAATTCGCGCGGGGTAAGTGAAACATGTTCCTTCCTGAAGTAGCAATTTTTATAAAATTAGCATTTATAATTGTTTTTCTTTTAAAAAATTAAAATGTATTATCTCCAGGTAACATAAGAACATATAAAACAAACCTGAACGGGGTAAGGTATTACTTGCCGAAATTACTAAATCAGTAGAACCGGTTAAAAGCGGCGAGTCTTTACGTTCGGTATCAAAAGATTACCAATTCTCGTATGCAACTCTTTCCCGGTATGTAAAAAAATTTGAAAGAGCCTAATTAAAGTTCGATACAAAGCAAGTTGTCACATTTTCACTCCTACACAACGGCTCAACATATATATTACCTCAAATACACGTCACAAATTTATTTCGGCTTGTCACCCACAGAAACAAAAAAGTTAGACTTTGAATGTGCTGTATTTTTTAAGATAGACGTACCATTGTCTTGACACAAATAAAATGGCTGGCCAAAAATGGCTAACAATTTTTCTAAAGAAAAATCCAGTATACCGGGTGTTGAAAAAAATAGTCCCCCACCCCCCGCTTTGTAGGTGGGGCTTTTAATCTAAGATAGGAAGCCATATTTTTTATTGCAGATACGGATTCTACGACTAAAAGTACGTATGATTTGAATGAAATATTTTGTTCGGTTCATGATAGATGGCGTTGTAATCGACGAAATTCAATTTTTTCAATTTCTTCTTCTTAGAACACACGCATTCGATTCTGCAATACGTTTGAAATAAAAAACATCACGTTTTCATTGGAAATACTCGAAATTCGTCATCAAAACAATTTATTCAGTTTTGTAAATTCACATTTAACGTTTGTGTTATTTCTTATCTTCATGTTTTTCGTAGTTGCAAAATAAATGCTGTTGCTATTTACGTTCAACGTTTTCCGGATAGGTTTCGTTCACGTGCTTCATTTGGCCGTACTATCAAACAATTTATTACTGATGGAAATGTTCAACCGAAAAAGAGGACCCGTAGAGCAACAGTCACTGGAGAAAATAATGAAATTGCTGTATTGGCAGCAGTGGCTCATAATCCTCATGTTAGTACACGAGAATTAGTTCATTCAAATATTTCATTCAAATCATACGTACTTTTACTGCGAGTTCATACGACGGATAAAAATCTCGGATTTTTCTATCCTAGATTTTTTTTTCAATATTTTCAACTTTTTTATATGAAAAGAGGCGTGTCCGTTGTATAATTTACGTGATGTAATTGGTTAAAACGATGGGATAGTAAAATCCGAGATTTTTATCCGTCGTATGAACTCGCAGTTAGTCGTAGAATCCGTATGTGCAATAAAAAACATGGCTTCCTATCTTAGTTTAAAAGTTACCTCCGCCCCACCTACAACAGAGTGGCTATTTTTCGAGATACTTGATCGTCTCAGTTTAAAAAAAACACCCGGTATACACCTTCAGAAGCTACCAGCCTGACTAGAGCAACTAGCTTTAATAAAAAAAATGTGACAATATTTAAAAAAAAAACTAGCTGAAGCCCACGATAGATATAATTTTACAGCCGCCAATATATGGAACATAGAAGAAACAGGGGTAACTACGGTTGCTGAAAAATGAGTCAAACAAGTAGGACGGCTTACATCAAGTGAAAGAGAAGCGCTTGTGATGGTTCGTTGTGCTGTAAGATGCTGGTGCGAACTTTATTACTTCTATGATAAATTTGTCAAGAAAACATTTTGGCAGGTTATAACACTAAAATACTTTTTTTGTTTTGTTTATTTGATAGAAAACTTAGATAAAAAGAAAGGAACACCCTTTAAAAAATAGAAGTGAAAATGTTAAACTTTTAAATTTTATATATTTGAGTTACATATTGAAAAATATACAGCAACAATTGTTTCAACCTGCCCCAGTCTCCTCTATGTACGTGCTCAAGAAATTCAGTTGCTGCGTTAATCGAAAAAATTTGTGAACATTTTGACATGTGTAAGTATGCGTTTGTGATTGGCACAACGTATGTTATAGGTAACCGACCTAACCAGAGTTGTAAAAATCGTATCTTATCTTATCTTAACGTCTCTTGAAAAAGTGTCAAGGTTTTTAAACTTTTCTAATCATCCAAAAATTTCTTTATATGAGCATTTGATATAACCACTCTGCCATAAAATATTTGTAAGGCGGCTGATATGAGACAAAAAAAAATTTATAAGCAAAATGTGCGGTTTTAAATAATCAGTGCGTTTTCAAATCATAAACAATATATATATAAGCCGATTAATACTTTGGGTCTGGCTGAACCTTATCGCAGTCTATTGTTCTGTTCGTACACGGAAAGAAAACTTTAGTATCTTCATATAAAGTCGAGGATTGATTTTTTAGTCATTTAGTGTGATTAGTCGATTCATTGAATATACTACATTAAATAATTGCAATCAAACCTTAAAAACATGTTTCAACTAAAATATATAATATATTTGATTTATTTATTATCAAAAAGTAAGTGATTAAATAAATTAATTAGGTACATTTATTTGTAATTATTTTATAAAATTTTAAAGAAATTCTTGAATATTGTGGTTTTAATTAAATAGTAGATAATTATATTTTATATATTTGTGATTGTGTGCTTTTATTAAATCATTCAAAAATGCCAAGAATCTTTGGCATTGGCACTTTGGTTTCGAACTAATACGATTCATGAATACTTTATTTTAAAGATTCGATCGTCTCATCAGCAGTGCTATTAAACTGCAAAGAAATGGCAAATACTTCATCCGTATATATAAAAATAAAAACACAATGACTTAGCGAATTATTATAATTTTACAAAAAATCTATTAAAATAAAGCTGTATTCATTCATTTGAATTATATGAAACAATGATAGTTAATTCTATGATTTTGCTAGTGGTTTAGATGATTTATAAATTTTTTTTGTAAACCCAAATAGCAAATTTTAATGATTTTAGTAGAAAACTAGAAATTTAGTAGACATTTTTAATGTTTAAGCGAAAGCTATTTGAAATCCGCAAATATATAAATAATTCATTTAATTAATTGTATAACTTGATTAATTAATTCAAATAAAATATTATATTTAATCATATAAAATCATTATCATTTAATTTAGATAATTTTTATACTTTATTTTTTTCCGTGTATATTTAAAATCACTAATTTTCGAAAATTTATTCAGTCAACAATGTGAAAATGGAAGAAAACTACAAAGCGCTACCATCACCCCCGGATTTCATAGCTGATTACTATCGCACCCTTGATACGCCTGAATTACAACCGGAGCTTGTAAACTTCTTTCGTGATAACTCTATATTGAAGTTTAACGGGGTAGAGTATTTAGGCACACAAAGTATTGTAGACAGATTGGTTCCTGCTGATTTGCACCAAATTGTGCACTATTCAAATTCAGAAGATTATCAACCGTTATCACATGGAGAATATTTGGCTTCGGTTCTCGGTACCGTAGTCGTGGATGGAGGTGCACCAATAAAATTTTCAACAATTTTTGTCTTGGATAATATTGGCACACGCGGGTACTATATTAAATACCAAATTGTTCGTTCGAATATTTTTAACACTCCTGCCTAAATTAACCTAAAATTATTAAATTGTATTTTTCGGCATTGGAATAATAATATTTATTCTGTGGGGATCTCCTAATATTTTTATAAACAACATTTTGGGAAATTGAAAATAAATTTTTCATACAAGTTTTTTTTATCACGTATGCGTGCTAAAACAAACAAATAATTGAGAATTTTTTGTTTTTCATTAGAATTTAGAAAGTTTTTATTGACAAGTCTTCGAAGTTTTGTAAACGCGAAAAAACATAATTTTTTAGTAAAATTTTATAACATTTAAACTAAATATTAAATAAAAAGGCACACATGAAGAGATGCAAATGCCCGCAAATGCCCCAGATTTACTTTTACGTAGTTAATTTGTCCGAAATATTTTGAATTAATTGGGTTTGCCGTCAGACTGGGTTTTATGTGAAATATGTCTGTCGATTGCGCTGAACCTGCCTAGGATATCGTTATGTTAAAATTGATTTCACTTTTCAATATTCGTTTGAGTATCAATATATGGTCAATTTGTAAAAAAATTATTTTGTTTGGTAATTTACGATTAGGTTATGACACCGGCTGCAAGTCAACAGTGTTTTGAGAAATTCAAGCAATAAAGGTATGATTTAAGGTATGGTTTTATTTGCTTAGAAAAATGTTAGACATAAAATATTCCAACCTTTTATTAGAATACAATTTTTGACCAAATCGAATCGAAGTTTTTGAACATTAATTAAATTTACAATTTAATCAGTCTCTTGGGCAATCCCTAAACTAGTGACCTAAAGATGAAACATTTCTAGTGCAGTTCCCTAATTATCCTGCATCAAATTCTATAACAAACTGGGCGAAAACCAATTAAAATCAGTGCTTTAAACTTGCACTGACCAAATTCTCAATGATACCCATACCATAATTTGTTACACATTTATTAAAATGTATTACAACAAATCATGATTTTATTACAGTTAGCGTTTTCGAGGAACGAGTGGTCGGTTTAGCTTGGTATAATTAAGCCTGCACCGCCGAAATTGTTACTTTTGGTGTAGCTTTGATATCGGGATAGCTCTTGGACCAGAATTACATTGAATTTGTTAGTTGACGGTCACGCCTAAGTTGACTAAGGGTAAGTTTCGTCTATTCGATTATTATTTGCAAAAACGTCAATTTAACCAACTTAAATAATAATTTATTAAACAAGACTGCCACCAGATTTTGGCCCAAATGTAGAAGTCTTGTCTAGGGGAGGTCAACCTTATCCAGGTGTGTAATAAATTATTTTTGTGTTTTATTAGATGGAATTGGCATCGGAAGATTGGTTTTGCCACATTCTTAATATTTGTTACATCAGACAGCCACCACATATTGGGTCAAATGTTGCTTCGTGAGCTTATTGAAGGGAAGAGTCGTCCTCGGCATTCGTGTTATGACAGAAAACTAGTTTAATGTTTGACATATACGAAACGGGTCGTTTTACGCTTGAACAAAATTGGGAAATATTCAAAACTTAGTTTCAAAATGATAAGACTTCTACCCAAACTAAAATGCCTACAGAACAATTTGTGGACCAATTTGTGAAGCGAGTTCGTGAAACTGTATTGTTATTGAATGAACCAATACGTGCACGTGTATTTACAGCGCGTACAGCCGATAAAATTGCAGCTGTTGCTCAGAATCAACATCAACTCTCCATCGTGCTTAAGAATTCAACATTTCACGTAATTCTCTGATGAGAATTTGTTACGGGTGGCTCGTAGCCAAACCGCAGATTTCATCTAAACATGCAGAGGCCTCTCTCACGGTGATTTTGCCAACTAGATCGGATTGTGGGGTCGTGGGAAAATTGAGGCTTGCATGTTCCTGGCCTACACCGTGTAACAGAACAGAAAACAGCAAACAAAAAACTGAAATTGAATTGAATTTGTACTCCAGAATCCGTCGACCGAAATTTGAGGAACGTGAATAAATATAATAATTACCACCCCCCCCCCCCCCCCAAGTGCCCACCCACGAACGACCGAATCTCCCCGAATGACAAGTACAACGTATGCTGAAAAAACCTCTGAATGACCCATCAACCCCTAGAGGACGATGCCCAGCTACAACGAAGCAACATAATAGGGTACCAACCCGAAAATTTAGCACTTCGTTTTAGAAATTATGAATAAATTGTGTAGCAGAAAAATAAATCGAGCACAAATGAAACAAATCGCTGACCTTACAGAAATTGTATAGCAAAAAAAAGAAATAAACAAAATAATTAAATGGGCGATGACCTTGAATAAATGGTATAACGGGAGAATAGAAACCAAATAACAGAAGAAGAATATGACCGCTGAACGTTAGTCGACACTCGACTACACTTATATATTTGATTTAAAAAAAAATTAAAACAAAAAATGAAATAAAAAAAAATAAAAAAAATTGTAGCTTGTGTCCTTCGGTTGGGCCCCCGGTAAAGTTGAACGTCTTCCCGCCTTTGGAGACCCCGATTGGCCACCCGTAAATTAAATCTAACGTGGCAGCACGTCCGCCATTATAAAAAAAATCGGATAAAGTTGGGCATTGCCCCGCCTTGGGTAATAAAAATGGCTGACCTCGTTTGGCCACCCGCAAATTAAATCCAACGAGGCGCCCTCGTTCAAGTTACGTTTCGGCTGCTTGAATGTATGACGACGTAATTCACCTGTCGAAAAAAATGATGTTTCACTGTTGAGTAAATATTAGGCCACGACTGATAGCCTTTAACATACTGAAGGACAGCAACTATGTGGATGGACCGCGTGTGGGCCGCACGTAATATTTGCGGCGTCCTTCAGTATACACACACACACACACACACACACAGCCGGCGAATGGGATATGATGCGATGATATCTGGTACTTTCACTACTAGACGTAGACTCTCCATCCCTACTCCGCTTGACTACGTCCACGCTCGTGTCGGTGGTAACTCGGTTCTAGGAAGCTAGGCCGAGGCAGAAGTCAGAGGGGGTCACATAGGTCACTTGCAAATGATGCGTTTAAGAGTTATGTGACTTAAATCCTGGAGCGTCTGTCTCACATTGAGCAGCTTCTCGGTCAGCGACTGTACCTCAGGAGGGGCGGCTGTATGCATACTTGGCAGAAAGTATAAAATGGTAGGGGCGGCACCTCGAAAAAGAATCCAGTATGAGTTTAGATAAGGAGAGTTTACTTACGGTGCAGGGAGTAGAAAACCCAGTACCGGTCGAGGGGAGTGAGCAAGCAGGCTCCCAGCGGTCGAGATCCAGCAACTGCAATGTTACAACGGTAGCGAACTTGGCCAGTGTGACAGATATGTCTACAAGCGAAGAGAGAGGAAGCACTACATCCGTGCATGGGGATAGAATACCCGGTAACCCCTTCGGAAAGAGGCCGTTATGCAGAGGTCCCTAAGGAGGGAGCGATAACCAGTACATTGGAGAGATGTTTTTCATCGCCTTCGTTGGTGAGTTACAAGCAGGAAACCCAAGAAATAAGGCTAGCCAGGCTTGGGAAAAAAATTGAGGAACTGATGGAGTTCGTAAGACCGTGAAATAATGTTCATAGCGAGATTAAAAAAATGATAAGCACCATTAGCACGCTTTATGGCTCAGCTATAGGGAAAATGAGTGTTTCGGAAAAGCAGTGCTAAACTTCACCGGTCAATAATGACGGGAAAGGGTCGACTACCGAAGATATACCACTTGTGGAGCCCGGTAAGAGGAAGTTGTCCACACCACCTAAGAGTGATGAAAGAAGGCAAATTAAGAGAAGGAATACTAAGGCTGCTCCGCAAGCTATTTGAATGTCGGAGACCCTTATTAATGAGGAGGACGGAAAGAAGAAGCAAAAGACCACTCTATATCGGATAATGGTGATATAAACAGCACGAGTTCAAACCAATTGAAGGATGCGACAGTTGGTTCAGAACAAGAATGGCAGAAGGTGAAGGGAAAAAGAACGCAAAAAGACGATCACGTTCGCGAAGGAAAAGGGCTCGCCCGAATGCGGTGCTAATAAAGAAAAGTGACGAAATACTCTGGCCAGATACTCTGGGGGAAAGGGTATCAAACATACGTCAAACCTATAGTGGAGACCTATTGTTGGAGCTACAAACTATAGGAGACCAGCCGAAGACCGCAATATTTCGAGAACAATTAGCGAGAGCAATCGGGGGCAATGCGTCAGTTAAAACTTTGACCCAGCAGACGTTACAAGTGATCAAAGACATGGACGAAGTTACCACGTCTGAAGAGGTAAGAGAGGCTCTGGAAGCACAGTTTCAAGAGGTGAAAGGTGTCTGTATTGTTAAGTCACTCACAAAGGCCTACCGAGGAACGCAGACAGCGGTTGTTAGCCTCCCTAACACTATGGTTGGGAAAGTGCTAGAAGTGGGTAAGGTTAGAATCGGCTGGGTTTCCTATCGAATCCGGGAAAAAATAGAGCTGACTAGATGCTTTAAATGCCACGGTTATGGGCATCGGTCTTGGAACTGTAGAAGCGAAGCCGATAGATCAAAGCTCTGCAGGAGATGTGGTGAAGAAGGGCACTTTGCTAAGACATGCCAAAAAGATTCAAAATGCATGCTATGTGACGAATGGGCCAGGCTGTAGCAAACATGTAACTGGTAGCGGTAAATGTCCGGTTTACCAGAAAGCGCTGCAAAAAGAACGTTGGAAATGAAAATTATCCAAGTCAATCTTAACCACGGTGAGGCTGACATTGTAATTGTGTGTGAGCAATATAGGAACTTCGATAGACGGTGTTGGGTGCCAGATAGATCGAATCGAGCTGCTGTATGGGTTTGTGGTACCTACCCCTTACAGGAAATTGGTGTGAATACTCTACCCGGGTTTGTCAGAGCCAAAGTGAACGGCGTTCATATTTATAGTTGCTACGCACTTCCTAGGGCATCGATTGAAGAATTTAAAACATTCCTCGATCAATTAACGGATGATGCACGGAGCTACAACCCGGTGCTCATAGCCGGGGATTATGCATGGGCCGTAGAGTGGGGAAGTAGAGAAACCAATAGCAGAGGTACCGCATTGTTAGAGGCCTTCGCATCATTACCGGTCGTATTAATGAATACAGGAAATAAACCTACTTTCTGTAGAGGAAATGCCACTTCGATTGTTGACCTAACGTTTATGAGCCATTGCCTTGATGTGAGAGGAGTAGCAAGGAGAGTGAGTGATCTATATACGCATAGTGACCATCAAGCTATTGTGTATGAACTGGCGGATAGTGGACCCCAAAGGACTATAGTTAGACACAGGAAGAGAATATGATGGAAGTCAGCAGCGTTCGATGAGAACTTCTTCCGTCTCATCATGGAGGACCTCCATCATGAGATGGAAGTTGTCTTTGTTATTTGCTGTACCTACCCTATCTGGCACCGCAAATAACAAAGCCGTCCAGCTTATGAGACATGTTACGAGTGTCCACGATTTACTGAGGAGAGAAGCAGTATCTGTGCACGTGGGGTCCAACGGATAATGAAAGAGTTGAGACGCCTCGAAAGAAGCAGAAATTCAGTGAGGAGTTAATCCCAACCGGGCAGCAAAAGCTGAGCCTGCCTCGCGAAGTAATACCTAACGGTAGTTCCACGGGGCCGAACGGCATGGTTTATCGGGGGTGGTAGTTTAGTTTGTTTACTCCGCCCATAAAAAAAATACCCTTACACGTTTGATGAAAGTGCCGTTAAATTTCTAGACTATTCCAATTAATAAGTTTTCCGAACAACCAAAATCTTGCAATACATAAGAAAATTTATGTTTGGTATCAACCACTACTAGAACACAATATCTCAACAATTTTATATACATATTCTTTTTTGTTGTTGTTTTGCCTTTCGAAATTACACCGTCCTTTTATATGTTCTCATTAACAAACAAGCATTTAAGACTAAAAATTGACTTTTAAAATTTTTATAATAAATTTTATTATTTATCACTTTACAAAATTAAATTTGCCATACTTATAACGGGTGATTTTTTAAGAGCTTGAGAACTTTTTTTTAAAAAAAAACGCATAAAATTTGCAAAATCTCATCGGTTCTTTATTTGAAACGTTAGATTGGTCCATGACATTTACTTTTTGAAGATAATTTCATTTAAATGTTGACCGCGGCTGCGTCTTAGGTGGTCCATTCGGAAAGTCCAATTTTGGGCAACTTTTTCGAGCATTTCGGCCGGAATAGCCCGAATTTCTTCGGAAATGTTGTCTTCCAAAACTGGAATAGTTGCTGGCTTATTTCTGTAGACTTTAGACTTGACGTAGCCCCACAAAAAATAGTCTAAAGGCGTCAAATCGCATGATCTTGGTGGCCAACTTACCGGGCCATTTCTTGAGATGAATTGTTCTCCGAAGTTTTCCCTCAAAATGGCCATAGAATCGCGAGCTGTGTGGCATGTAGCGCCATCTTGTTGAAACCACATGTCAACTAAGTTCAGTTCTTCCATTTTTGGCAACAAAAAGTTTGTTAGCATCGAACGATAGCGATCGCCATTCACCATTACGTTGCGTCCAACAGCATCTTTGAAAAAATACGGTCCAATGATTCCACCAGCGTACAAACCACACCAAACAGTGCATTTTTCGGGATGCATGGGCAGTTCTTGAACGGCTTCTGGTTGCTCTTCACTCCAAATGCGGCAATTTTGCTTATTTACGTAGCCATTCAACCAGAAATGAGCCTCATCGCTGAACAAAATTTGTCGATAAAAAAGCGGATTTTCTGCCAACTTTTCTAGGGCCCATTCACTGAAAATTCGACGTTGTGGCAGATCGTTCGGCTTCAGTTCTTGCAGGAGCTGTATTTTATACGGTTTTACACCAAGATCTTTGCGTAAAATCTTCCATGTCGTCGAATAACACAAACCCAATTGCTGCGAACGGCGACGAATCGACATTTCACGGTCTTCAGCAACACTCTCAGAAACAGACGCAATATTCTCTTCTGTACGCACTGTACGCATTCGTGTGGTTGGTTTAATGTCCAATAAAGTAAATTGAGTGCGAAACTTGGTCACAATCGCATTAATTGTTTGCTCACTTGGTCGATTATGTAGACCATAAATCGGACGTAAATCGCGAAACACTTTTCGAACCGAACACTGATTTTTGTAATATAATTCAATTATTTGCAAGCGTTGCTCGTTAGTAAGTCTATTCATTATGAAATGTCAAAGCATACTGAGCATCTTTCTCTTTGACACCTTGTCTGAAATCCCGCGTGATCTGTCAAATACTAATGCATGAAAATCCTAACCACAAAAAAATCACCCGTTATGTATAATTTTATTTTTATACATGTATATGAAAATTGCAAAACAAAAAGTTAGCATAATTTAAATAAACTTGTCTGACATTTTCTAAAAAAATCATCCGATTACAATAAAACTTAGAACTCAACTTTTTTTTTTCAAAATTACTACTATTTCTCGCACCCAAAAAAATCTAGAAGAATATTTATTTTCGTTCTTCGTGCGTGGTACTCGCCTATCCTTTCACACCACACACCAATCCACACACCAAAACGAAAACCTACTACAAAAATACTCTTCTCACCGGTCGCACACACGCACAACGTGCACATTGGTCTCGCTCTCAAAATCAATCGACGTTTACGCGACACTGTAGGATTGTGCAAAATGTGAACCAGAGTATAAAGACCAATTCAAACTGACAAAAAAACTTAGTGACAATGCCCGAGGGTAGATGGCAAGGCTATCAGTATAGTGCATTAATTATTCGATGGTAACAAAATTTTCTAGAAATAAATACAAAAAAATGATCACAGATGAGCCCAACGTTATGACCAGAAAGGAATCATAACATCCGCCATGTTTTCGTTTCGCTAATTGATCTGTGGAACACTTGAAAGAAACTGAGCATGTTTACCGAAAAATCAATTTTTCCGACGAGTCATTTTCACCTAGGAAGCTACCCAAATGTTACCGAAATCAAGAGCATTTTGTTACCCAAAATCAAGAGGACACACACGAATGGTTTCAACAGGACGGAGCAACTTAGATTGATAGCTCGCTAATAGCAAAGCGGAAGACCCTAATGCGTGCCTCAAAAACATGATCAGTTTTAGCTGATACAGGTTCACGAAACAACAATGAAATTGCAAAATCAAATCTGATGGGAGAATTATGCGTATATTATGGTTATTTATGCATAATCAATGGTCAATCGTTATGCCGATAAATTATAATCGCCGTATAAAACTGAACACTAAAAGAAATTCTGAAGTCGTTGCCATCCACTTAGGTAATAGGAATTTTAGATAATGAATGAATAAAAAAAAGAAATATTTTAGGTATATATTTCAAAACATTTCAATTCGATTCTATTTAAAAATTTAACTAGCATGTACACATGAAACTACTCATCAACAGATTTCACCAAAATATCTGGGCAAATCGTTTGAGATCTGAGCGCCAAATATTGTCCCGTTTAATAGGTGTTCGATAAGCACAGCACAATTTAACGAAGTTGTGCGAAACCATTCAGCAACGTTTGAAAATATTTCAAAACCCCTAGGGCACTCTATTCGATATTAAATTGGTAACTTATGAGCAAAAAGGGTTTGTAATATGATTTCCTAGATTGTCGACGTTGTTTATATTGTCGACGTCAAGGACATAAAAAAATTAGTATACGTAGTCTACGCAATATATTTCGTGTCCATCTCTGAGGATAAGCAGATTTGTTCATGGTAGTGCTGCAATTCATCTGAACTTGATTTTAACCGGACGAATATGGACATTCTAACCCGTTGCAAATGTTTCGTTTTATCTAAAATCACTTTATGGTCTATTAATCAATCGACAAATAAATTCGCGCCCACCCAAAATTAAAACAATTACTTTAAATTATTTTTTTGTTAACAAAATGGTTTTAATATTTGTATCAAAAATTAAAAATTGGTTTCTCATGAAATTTCATATCAGTCACACTCAGTCATCATATCCGGTATTTTTATAATTTCAAATTTATTATGATTTAAGAAAATTAAAAATAACAAATAAATTTATTACAACTAAATTTAATAATGCTGCCAATGTCTGCCACATAATTAAGAAATGTTTTGTTTATTGTTAAAACAATGTAGGAAGTGGAAAATTACA
Source organism: Nephrotoma flavescens (assembly GCA_932526605.1). Classification (NCBI taxonomy): domain Eukaryota; kingdom Metazoa; phylum Arthropoda; class Insecta; order Diptera; family Tipulidae; genus Nephrotoma; species Nephrotoma flavescens. The sequence goes on from OW052220.1 coordinate 80,377,925, forward strand.
AAGATCAAATCAAGCATTGATTATCCGTTTATAGGTTTCACGAACTTGTAATAATTTCAGCACCTAAAACAAATATTAATGCGTATGTTTAGTGAGACGCAGTGACCTTCATTATAATATTGATAGACACTGTAGCAAATTATATAATTGTAGGGTTTACTAAGATATATGTAATTTGATTGATTTTCGGGTCGGAAATTATTCACTCAAGAGGTTCTTGGGAAATATTCTCCATGTATTTATAATAGACAAATATGTGATATGATATATGTATTCCACGTCCTTGTGTTAAGTGGGTTTAATGATAAATCTTAGAATGTTAGTATTTTTATTATTGTTGTTGTTATTTATATGATTTGATTGAGATAAAAATCTTGAGAATGAGATATATATTATTACCACATACCTTAATATTTTATTTTTGTTACGAAGAATATTGAATGAAATATATTCGTAAACTACGAGTATATAAATGAAAAGAATATCTTGTATAAGAATTAGATTTGTAAGGACCTTGAACTGAAGTGAATATCTGGGGTAATTGATCGAAACAAATTGAATGTGATTTGTGCGCCGACATTAATATACGTTATAGAGAAATGGAGTGCTAATGGAATTTTAACGATTTTATTAATTCCTGTTGATGAACGTGTCGGAACAACTGGATAAATATATTAGAAAATTTGTAGTTGGCCTTAAGATAACGATTTCGTGCTTATTCCTTAGGGTAGTTTTCATTAGGTAAAAATTGTGTGAACTTTAATTAAGAACTTTAATTAATTTAAGGAATCTTTAATTGGCATCGTATTTATCACACATTTTACAACAAAACGTATCATACTTAAACTTCCCTTGATCAATAGTCAAATTGTAACTGTTTTTAAACTCGTTGGTAATTGACAAAAAGTTCCCGGATTTTTAATTTCGGAAAGGAAGATTTGTTTAGTTCATCGTAGAAAAACCACCTGTAACTACCCCGGTTTTATGTTTTAATGATGTCTGGGATAATAATCTATATACGGGATCAACATAGAACTATAACCCGGGTCGATAGCACTCCATGAATTTTTAAAGTAATTTTAAATTAATGTTTTCAGTTTTTTAACCCAACATCGAGTGATGATTCTTATGTTGCTCATGTATTGGGAGTATAACTTAATGTTTTGGATTTTTTGCAGAAAAAACACGTTTATTTCTAAAATATGGTGAATTTTATTTTAATCAAAATATTTTCCATCGTTATCTGACAATTTATGGATTCCATCGAAAAAAAATTGTTTGTCTTTTTATGCGATCCATTCGTCGAGCCATTTTTTGATTTCTTAAATAGTAATCTGATGGGGCACAATCTGGTGAATAAGGAGCATGTGGTAGAATTTAACATTTAAGTACTTCCAGCGTATTTGTCCTTGTTTTGCAACATGTGGTCGAGCATTGTCGTACAGTAAAACCACTCTAGGCTGTGTGTTGGCTGGAGCCGGACATGCATGGCTCAAACCTATCAATTGTTGTTGGTAACGTTCACCAGTAATAGTTTCGTTCGGTTTTAGCAGCTCATAGTACGCCACTCCTTTCTGATCCCACTAAATGCACAACATAACCTTAGTTCCATGAATGTTTCGTTTTGCTGTTGATGTGGATGTTTCGCCTGGATGAACCCATGACTTTGTGCGTTTAGGGTTATTGCAGTGAATCCATTTTTCATTGCCAGTCACAATTTGAGACAAAAAATGCCAACTTCGGTGTCTTGTAAGCAAAGAATTGCAAACCATTAATCGATTTTCAATGTTGGCTTCAGTCAGTTCATGTGGTACCCATTTTCCTCCGTTACGAAAATTTTTTATGGCATGTAAAGGTTGGCTTATGGCTGCTTGAGTGACATTAAGTTATTTTTCTGTTTGAGCTGAGTTTTTCTTAAATAATGCTTTCAATTCTTCATCTTCGAAATTTTTTGGTTAACCAGAACGTTCTTTGTCACCGACATCAAAATCACCACTTTTGAATCCTTTAAACCAGTTTTCGCAAGTTTGTTGTATTGGTGCATATTCACCATAAGTTTCTTGAAGCAAACGAAAACTTTCACCAGCCTTTTTCTTTTGATTAAAGCAAAAAAGTAAGGCTTCTCGCAAATGCTGTTTTGTTGGTACGAAAATCGACATGTTTAAATGGAATTAAAAAATATGTTGTTTACGCTTTCACGAATTGTCACGGTTTGTCAACTAAATTTTAATGTGAAATGTAAACACTTTAAAACCTACGGCGTCATTATAAAAGAATGTTTAGTACTAAAGTTACGCCATCTCTTAGAAAATACAAAAAACTAAGTTATACACTCAATATATAGGTTACGATACCACTTTATTAGTTACCGGGCCCGTTTAGTCCAAGCTAGTTCAAGGTCAACATTTCAAGGTCAACATTTAAAGGTCTAGGTTATCGGGCACGTTTAGTCCAAGATCAAAATTACATGGTCAAGGTCAAGTGAGGTCAAGGCGGAAGTCAAGGCTGATTGATTATTGATAATCTCGATTATTGATTATCGATTATTAATTATTGACTATTGATTATCGCTAATGATTATTGATTAATCTTAATCAATAATCAATAAACAATAATCAGCAATCAATAAGCAATAATAAATAATCTATAATCATAACTATGACCTCATTTTTGGGTTGTGATGATCCAGATTCGGCCACTACCTAGTGAACAAAAATTAAAATGTTTCCGCAAATATATCAGTGTTTATCGTTGGAGGCAAACACATGTACTGAAGTGCTAAGAAACCGATTCGTGCTTTTGTGGTTAATGATATTTCACAACTTTGTTGCAAATAATTAATGCTCTTATTTACGCCTCAAACATCAAATGTCTCAACTTGATCTATTATACCATCATACAGAAATAATCTTAATTATTGGATCTACATTTCATTATTTTTTTGTGTCACAAAGTAATAATCTTCATAACTGTGAAGCTTTGTTGTTAATGGTTAAACCAAAAATAATTACACCTTTATCTTATAACTTTATTAACACTTATTAATCTATATAAATGCCAACCAGATGTTATGTACACACAGTTTTCATTTAACAGTTAACAGCAGAGTAAAAATATGTACAAAAAAATTTAATTCAATAATTTATCGCGGAGACCGCAACGATCGCCCAAGATGATAAAGGAGCGACCGCTAACCACTTTCAAATAGTAACGGACGTCACAAAAGAAAAGAAAAAATTACGTAATTAATTATTACGAGTAGTCTCGTAGAGAGGTGGTTTTTAAAATTCAAGACCTGTCTAAAGATGCAACCGATCCGATTGAGTGGATAAGAAACTCTATAAATGGAGTTATAAACCACATCACTGATAAACTTACCAATTCGGCTTAGTTAAGCTTCCGAGAGGCAAAGGATTTACATTTTGCGGATGTGTGGAATCTGCTAAACAGCGTTTTTCTGAAGGTTTAAACGCGGACACTGTTAAGCTTATTATGATCCAGATAAAAGTACCGGTTGGTTAAGGAGGGCCACGCACCTATGCCTACAACATCTTCACCGATGAATGGCGGCACAGAAAAGGTGTGATCTATATAGAGAATAAAGACAACATCTGTTTACCGCGAGCGACCGTCGTTGGAAGAGTGTATGCCAAGAACAGGACAACGAGGGAGAAAGATGTGATTCGTCTTAATATCGGCCGGCATCAAGAATTCTTCGGTGTAACGCCTGAAAGTTTATACATGAGTAATAATGTTCAGGTTAAGAAACATAGTCCAGACAACTTTGATAATGTTCCGCTCAATACATTGATCGTTTTAGAATTTAATGCTACGCGTATACAACAATAACGTTTGCGAACTTTTCACTAATGGTTCTCATCATCGAAAATTATCAGTTATTTTAACGACTCAAAATGTTTTTATCAAGGGAAATATTTCTCTATAATTAAGAAGCTTCATTCACGCAGTCAATGAATAGTCAATTTCGCAGTCAATTATAATTATCACTCTTATATTGAAACTCTGTTAAATTATGGTAATTATGCTGGTTCTAATCATTTTGAGTCCGTTAGTTGGTTCATTGATTTAGGAACAATGAAGAAGTTGAACTAATTGGAAGATTGCATGCCGACATTTTCAATCAAAACAAACTTTTGCTTAATAACGTTGATCTGCAACTTGTCTTAAGCATGGAAAAACCTGAGTTCTATATAACGGATACCGAGACAGGTATAGCAAACATAAAAATATTAGATGCGTCTACATATAAATGAGGTTAAAATAAGTTCGTTAAAATTCAGATCGCGTATCGCAACGTCCTCGAAACACGGAATAATATATACACTTACAGACGAGTTGAAGTTAAATCGTATATTATCCCAAAATGAAATTCTTCTGTGTCACTCGATAACGTAGTTTTAGGCGTTTTACCCCGTTTTAATTTTTGCTATGGTAGAAAACTCGTCATACATAGAAAAACGTGATCGTAATACGATCAATTTTCAGAAATTCAAACTATCCGCTCATGAACCAGCGACATTGAGAAATGTTCATCAACCAATTGCATGTGTATTTTTTATAGCTTCATAAGAAAAATTGACGTAAACGTCTATTATTTATTTCGAAAACGCGCCAAAGCGTACCCGCACATAACCGGAGATAACTTCTCTCTCTCTCTCTCTCTCTCACTCACTCATTCACAACGGCAGATAACTTCTCTCTCTCTCTGCTGATAAGTCACATACTCATCAAGATCAACCTTTCTTGATCAACATCTAAAATTGAAATAGTTTTTTATTCTCAATAATTTAAAAATATTGTATATAAAATTTTTTTTCATCTAATTAAGATCATCTAATGCTTTACTCAAATTATTATATACCTCATACATAAAGGGTGTCACAATAGCCGGTTCAGATTTGAAATATCGGTTATTTTTGATTCTGGCAACACTAATGTCATTCTTTCTATGACAGAGTCAGTATATTATTTCTAGTTGACGAAATGAGTCGATTTCGTCAGAAGTTGAGAAGCCAATGCATCCATTGCGTGTTACTGTTTGGTGTGGCTTGTGACGTGGCGGCATTATAGGCCCGTATTTCTTTGAAGATGAGGCCCGCACGACCGTTACGGGCAACGGAATCAACTACCGCCACATGTTAAAATCTTTTTTGTGGCCATATCTTGAAAATATTGGTTTGGACGACCTTTGGTTCCAGCAAGATGGTGCGCCATGCCACAAATCGGAAGTTACAATAGTGAAACTGCGTCAAAAATTCGATGGCCGCATTATCAGTCGACATGGTGGCGAAAATTGGCCGGCAAGGAGCTGCGATTTGACACCGTTGGATTTTTATTTGTGGAGTGCCATGAATGGACAAGTGTTATACGAACAATCTACAAACAACTGAGAATTTGAAAGCCATTATTGAAACAACCATTGCCGAAATAGATCCGCACACAATTCAACATGTGCTCAGAAATTGCACCGACCGAATGGAGTACGCCAAGAACAGCCGCGGCACCTATTTGAATGAAAACATTTTCCATAAATAACCAGGAAGATTGTACTTCCAAACAAAAAAATAAATTTGCAAATATATTAAGCCATTTCTGTTGTATTAAATTTTTAAATCTGAACTTCTTATTGGGACATCCTTTATATGCAGTCCTAACAAAATTCGAAATGTTGACAGAAATATTGTAAGAGAGCCGATCTCTCTCTCTCTCTCTGGCCGCCTCAAATGAGGTTTCATAATCATATTTTCATTAAGGATAATGAGTGATTAATTCATTGATCCTAAACCAGCCGTGCAATTTTTTCCTTATCACCACCTGAAATCGAACCCGGGACCTCCGATCGCTGGAGCAAGCATGCCCCTTTGCCACCGGCACAAGAGATCGTAAACCCCCAAATAACCCACCATCTTCAAGTTTCCCACTATCATCGAATAGTAGAATGCTAGCGAAAGGACCCCGCACAAATCTTATGGAAATTGGGTCCCGGTCAAATTCGCTGAATTTTTGATATGTGATAGAGTTCATCATACTGGTCAATTGTCTCAATGGCCACAAAGCTCAAAAATGGATAGATTGGCCGGTACAGAGCTTTAAAGCTCCGAGTATCCTCCACGGATTTATGTATATGCGCAGTGTGTATAGACTTTTGAAATAGCCTATTTCATTTTTTTTATTATCTAGGTTTATATTTTTGAGATTGCTTAATTCAGATCTGTTGTTAGCTTTTAAAAAATTGACAGTTGGCAGCTGTCAAATAGCTGTCAATGTGCTACAATAAAGCCAAAAACGTGTTTTTTATGTTTTATCTTTCTTTTTTTTTTACTTCGATAAGTTCAAAGATGATATCAAATCAATAACAATGACTATCGGCAGCTGTAATTTAGCTGTCAACAATTCTTTAAAGTCCGGTAATAAAGTCAAAAAATTATTTTTTGTTTATAACTTCAAGTTTTTTAGATAAGTGAATATAAATATGATATAAAGTTATGTAGTCATCAGCTTACAGCTGTCAACTTACTGTCAAAATGCAATAATAGAGCAAGTAACTTATTTTTGTGCTTAACTTTGTGGATAAGAAATCAAACATGATATAAGTGGATAAGATCGATTGGCTGAGAAAGAACGTTCCGCGGTTCATTTCCACTGCCCAATCGCCATCAAATTTGCCGGATGCAAATCCGCTAGATTTATCGGTTTGAAGTATTTTGAAGAGCAAGGTTGGGACGAAAAAATACCAAAGTGTCGATCATCTCAAGCAAGCGCTTCGCCGGGAATGGGCCAAAATATCGCAGACCCACTTTCGTGCTGCATAGCACCTAGTTTCTTTTATGAGCATAGCTTTGTCGGACGTTTGAAGGCCATAATCGCGGCTAAGCGTGGCCAAATCGAAAACTGCTAATGCAATTCAAAAATTTAAATATTTGTGACCATTTTTTACTTTGATACTCATCAAAAATTCATCAAAAATAAGAATTCTGTGGCGTTTCGTTTGGCGTCGTCAACACGAAATAATTAATAAAATTACTCATGGATTAGGGTGAGTGTAAAATAGTGGGTAATTAGCATGAAATTTACAGCGGTTAAACTTGATCTGTGTAAACTTTCGCTTGAACCCCCCTCACCCTGGTGCTTAGGCCGAGCAACAACCGCTTAAAGTCCCTGCATGTTAAGGACAGTATTTTACGTTCTGGTTGTTGTTTTTTTTTTTATAAATTTATAGTTTTTTTTAATACCCTTCAAATGTTTTTAATACCCTCTAAATGCTACACGATCAACAAATTACACGGTCAATCAATTGACTGTTGAGACAATCCGCTTTGTTCGTTCTTGCATTTGATACAAAAACGAAAAAACGCGGTACGAAGTTCGCCGGGTCCGCAAGTATTAAACAAAATTAAACAATAAGTTAAAACTAAATAAGCCAAAATTTTAAATTTTTAACTCGATGACAAAATGTTTCCTAAAGAAATCAAATACCGCCATTTCGGTATACTTGTCCTAAATTGAGCAAGTTCAATTTCTCTGAGTGAAGCCACAATTTATAACTTAGAAGCCCGATAGCTACTTACAGCTTCTTAGTAATATCCAACATTACTAGAAAGTTGAAAGTAGCGTTCCAAAGATATAAATTTGTCACTGACTTCTAGAAAGTTAGCATAACTCAGTTTGTTTATAGGAGTGTATCAAAGGTAACATCTGATAAACTACTGATGATTTCAAAAATATTAACCAAATTAACAGGAATAATAATTAAATATTTCTACAAATGGCTGCTAACCAACATAAAAATTAAAATAATGACACCATAAACGAACCGAATCTAATATGCATCAACCACAAATGCATATTATATCCAATAAGAATGTCACGACCTAATCATTTGATTATTCACCATTTCGTTATAGCAGCAAGATTCTAAAAACATCAACCAAGACGATATATAAACAAATCATTACATGATTGATTTATATACGAACCGAAACAAAATAATAATAAAATTCAATTAGAAAATCACTCAGTTAGAAAATTAGTGGAGCAAATCAACGGATAAATAATTGACAATGTCAAATACAAAATATTTTTGGGTTGCCGCCAATATAAAGAATTGGTCTAATTCAATTTGCAGAGACGACATTTTAAAATTATTTTATGGAGTACTCCCATCACACCACCACGCGCACCCTATAATTGTATATTGAGCAATCGTACTTTCAACAATTAAATTATTTACATCCAAACTAAATTTCAAAATGTTGAATTGTAAATTTATTATTGAAAATATCACTTGTTGGTTAATAAGCGGTTATAGCATGGGTACGGTTGGACGCGCGAGAGAAGAAGGAGTTCGAAATTAACGTCAAATCTTATTAAATTAAATTATTGTGGATTGTACGTTGAAATATAAAGACGTTTATCGCATACAATTTTATTTTTAAATTATAGGTAATAATAAGACAATTAACATATTTATCTATCTTATTTATTGGTTTTTTTTTTTATTTTATATTCATGTTATTATTGAAAATCGAATAATTTATGGGTATGGTAATCTCAATGTACGTATACACATTTTCATATACATAATACGAAGCGAAGACGTTTTTATACATAAGGAGTTCTTGTTTGCCTCAAACCAATTATACTTATAACGTATAAATGTTGTATAAGAGAACGTAAAGCCGATGAATAAATTCCGTTTCGTTTTGTATAATAGGCCAGCGCACCACACAAATATTATATGATGACCCGTTCTAATTATCTTCACCTGTATGTGATTCAATCGCAACAATAAAGTCATATACACGGTGCGGGGGCACACAAACATATGCGCTCTTGGAAAATTAAATTGCGGGAATACAGAAAAAAAAAAAAGTTAACCAAAGTCATGATCACGATCGTTACAATATAAAATTGAATTCATGAACAAATTTAGTCATGAAATTCATTAGACCATAACAATCTCCGTAATCATATGACGACCGTTCCAAGTCACATAGTTACAATAATTTTTTGATTGTTTTGTGTGTGTGTGTGGCAAAAAATAAATTCAATACAATAGAATTTTCCAATTTTCAATTTTTACGACAGTTTGCGTCGTTGTTTCGAGACATAACACAAAATCATAAAATACACGTGACACTAGTATATGAGATGTCCTCGTATATATATATATATATATATATATATATATATATATATATATATATATATATATATATATATATATATATATATATATATAAGTCCCTTCCCCATATCAGAAAATAAGACCCGTTCCTTTCTCCCGTATATATATATAGCATAGTAGCATTTTTCTGAAATGCGCCGCTTTCCTTTTATTATTACGATGATGACAAATGTTGTTAATTAGAATTCGTATATTTGTAGAGAAAGCGGCGACGAGTAGTAGAATTGGGAAAAAGGATTGTTATGGTTGGAAAACGGAAAAATGGTTAGTTTCCACGAAATTGAAGGGTGTGCAATGTTCGGTGGGGGGGTAAAAATGAAACATTTATTTATTTTAACAGTGTTCATTGTTATTTGATTTATATAGTTTTTGGGTTAATTAAGTTTATGTACATTTTCGTTTTGTTGTTGTATGTTGGATCTTTCAAAATAAATAATTCATAGAAAAAGAAATTCTTCCACCCATCGCCTCGCATATACCCACTTCAAAAGTATTTAGCGCGATTCATTCAACAACATTTTGTTGTAATAGTCTTTCATTACTAGAAATGTTGGTTTTGGGTTTTCTTCCTTTAATTAATATAAATAAAATAAATGTTATGTCAACAACATTTTATTTATTTATTTATTTTCGTATAAAAGGAAATTGGGTTTCTGTACGTTCGTCAAGACATTGATTGAGTTATATAATCTACTTCTGTTAAATATTTCTTGTTGCTTTGCGGTGATTAACTAACTATGGTTTAAGTTGATTGCATAAACTTACTTAAAGTTTATTTATACAAATTTCGAAGATTCATTCAAATTTTACCTAAATTGTTATCTAACTGTGTTACTTTTGTTGCTCGGGAATACCAACTAAAATGATTGGAGAGTTTCGTTAACTCTGTCGTTGACGTTCGTAATTGTTGACGAACGTAGCGGCAATGGTTTTTATTAGCATATATCGCTCATTCGATAAGCCTAAATCGACCGACGAGATGGCGAAGTGGTTAAAGGTTTGGCGTTTGGATCGAAAGATAACGAGTTCATGGGCCGACCCATCTTCCATGCCAGTACAGGCTGGCATGGAGCAATGTGCAGATGGTGATAAAATCGGACCTATAACCGTACGTCCTCGAATTGGCTGACACTAGCGTAATAGTAAGGACGGAAAAAGTAAACAGCGAAAGAGTTGGGCGAGTCTTGGCTCCAGAACAGATTGCAGCGATAATAAAAAAAGCCTAACCCGATCGACACAGATTAAAATACGAGTATATTCCTTGGAAGATGGAAAAAACCAACTATATTCATGCGGATATGTTCAGAGCTGTTTATGTGGGCCCTAGATAGATTGCAGGATAAACAGCGTTGTATCCATTCACCGACAATCGTTGTTAATCGGTGGTAAATATAATTATGGCCAAGTGGCGCGCTTGTTTAGGATTACGTTAACCGAATTCCAGACGGAATAGTCAGTGGCTTATGGGCGATGTAAATGATGAAGTTCCAACCTTCGACAACATATTTGAAATGTTTCATCTCTAAATAACGACGCAGAACAGCCCCGATGGCGCAGTTCAGCGGGTGAACTAACATATTCACCAATTCACTCTTTAAGTTAACTCTAAATAAATCAGGGGTATAGTGGAGGAAACGAGTAGAGGAAATTCTCTTTATAGTCATGGACACTACATGTCACGAGGAGGCATTGGCTTCCTAAAACTAATAACAAGCCAGCTCCTATTCTCATGCTCGTCTGGCTCTCTATATAAATGTGTTCAAGGTAGGACTATATGAATTAAGATTATTCACCAGTACGTGATACACACACGTAACAAACGGATTGCGCGGCAGTATAATAACCTTTGCTCATAAAAACAACTAATAAAGTTATGAATCCTAAACAAAGGACTCGGAATACCCTATCGGATTTATTACATTAACACGACCTCGGAAATTGTACACGGACAACGCTTTAAAAATCGGAAGATGAAACGTGCTTCCCCTCGTAAGACTTGAAGATGTTCTAAAATTTTCGAAACAGGCAGAGTTACACAAGTACTACTACACGAGCATGATACTATCAATGGTTACACTCTTAATTACCTCGGCCATAGAGGTGCAGAGGTGCAGACATGGACCTACCTAGCGATAACTTGCGTGTCACATTCAAATGTATGTGCAACTGACACCTACATTAAGCACAAAAGACCGCTCTTTGGAGCGGTGGCATGCTATACAGTCGGCCATAACTTACGCGGTGCAAAATACTATCGGAAGAAAATCTCAGAGATGTCGCAATGATTGAGTTTAATTCAGTTCATTCAGAGTTTCATTGATGATGAAAAATTTCGTCAAAAATGATTAACTCGCAACACTAGAAGCACTCTAGCAGAATATCTCCGTGCTTACGACTAAATACCTCCGGCAAAAGAAGTGCAGACCCGCGAAGCCACTCCAAGTCCGTATCAGGTGGAAATAACCATTTTTTAAATGTATTTATCTAGCCCGAATAGCGATAATTTCTAGAACTAGTATCGTGGCTTGTCTGGCCATATATGCCGCTTGATGGTTTATCTCTAGGGCCACTAGTCTTGAAATCGGCTGATATTTCCGTCGACGGATTATAATTTGCATTAAAATTCTTTATAAAGGGTGTCTCTACAAGAGCGCCGGATTTAAATTTGCCGCCATTTTATCAATACGAGTTGTACGGAGATTTATTTGACATTTGTCACGTACAGACCACGCGATTTAAGTATATGGCGAAGTATTCAAACCAACAACGTTATTGTATTGTTGTAAAAACACATTTCAAAAATGATGAAAGTTTAACGAAAACAGTTCGTCAATTACGTCAAGTTTTCCGTAGCAATAATGCGCCAAATGAATCGGCAGTGAGGCGTTTACTTACAAAATTAGAGACAAAATTTATGCTGATGGATCAGAAGATCATTGTTCGTCGTTGTCCTTGTCGGTCACTCGAAAATATAGCCACAGTAAGGGAATCTGTATCTGAGAATCCAGTGTATCTGACTTCCATTCGGCATCGTGGTCAAGAATTAAACATTTCCAGAAAGCACATGCAACGAATTTTGGTAAAAGATTTGCATTTGCACGCGTACAAGGTTCAATTGGTGCAAGAAATCAAGCCAAGCGACCATGCGCAGCGCCGTGAATTTGCTGATTGGGTCACCAACTGATTGGGTGACAATTTGCTAATTGGATTGGACATCATCAAATTAATTCGGATTTTTCGAAAAAAAAAAAAATTCAAATGAGGCACATTTTGATCTCGATGGATACGTAAACAAGCAAAACGGATTTGGGGTGCGGAAAATTCCCGTGTGATACTCAAACAACAAATGCATCCACCGCGAGTAACTGTTTGAAGTGCATTTTGGACTGGCGGAGTAATTGGACCGTATTTCTTTGAAAATGCAGCTGAATTGGATGTAATTGATGTGTAGGGCATGTTTTTCCAACAAGGCGGTGCGACCTGCCACACAGCACGTGAAATGGTGTTACTACAGACTAAGTTTCAAGGCCGTGTCATTTCTCGATTTGGCGATCAACATTGGCCACCAAGATCGTGCGATCTAACATCGATGGACGTTTATCTTTGGGATTATGTGAATGAAAAGGTGTATGCGAATGAAACAGTTGAACATCTTAAAGAAGAAATACGGCGTGTTATTGATGAAATACAGCCACATATATGCGAAAACGTTATTGAAAATTTTAACAAAAGAATAACCTTGTGCCAGAGATTTCGTGGTGGCCATTTGCCTGTTGTTGTATTTCACGTTTAATCGGAACTATTTTTCTTTATGTCGAAATAAAAATGTTTGCTTAATTCAAAAATAAATGTATTTTACTACTTTGATAGTTTTTTTAAATTTACTTGCAAGGCTTCTATTATTTATTTCGCTACAAAACAAAAATCGGTGGAAATTTCCGACTGGGTAATTCAATGCGGATTTATTCCCTAAACAATAGAAAACTTGCAAGCAAATTTGAACAAAATGATTAAAGTAGCCGGCGAAAAATTGGAATAATATAAAGAATTTTAATGCAAATTATAATCCGTCGACGGAAATATCCCCCGATTTTAAGAATAGCGGCCCATGTATTGCGGTATATAATTTAATGTGGACGTAACTACACAAATTATTGCTATTAGGATTAAATTAATTTAAAAAAAATTACCATTAATCATTTTTACATTAATATTATTTTTTCTCAATAATCGTTTCTCGGCATGGTGCTACATTTTCTAATGTATTTACACTTTTTCGGGATGGCTACACTTGTTCAAGAAATTCACAAAAAAATCCGGGCACGGGCGAAGTTCATCGACTTGAACAAAAGTGGCTTATGGTCTCTCAGTATGGCAGCCTACTTCCAAAATCTGCTAAATCGGAATATCGAACTCACCCCAATTAGAGCAATACCTTCTTCAGATGAAAAAGGTCTTTGCCGAATATCCCACAATGGAGGAAGTAGACGCAGTTACTATTAGATTGAAAAATGTAAAGGTACTCGGCCTCGATGGAATCCCGCAGAATTGATTAAGGTCTCAATTTGGGACCAACAAAAGCTGCCAGAGAATTGGAAGATCACGCTCTATTCATAGCTCGAAGCATAGCTCTATTGAACACACACCTATAAAATGTTGGCTAACGTTGTACTTGCAAGACTTCCGCTTGCTAAAACCGTCATTGCCGACTATCAATGTGGCTTTCGTCTCAACCGATCCACCACTGACCAATGTTTCAGCATGAGCATGATTTTGGAAAAATGTTGGCATACAATGGGTCTATTTTTTAATTCAACCCGAGCAAGCAGGCTTTCCCTGGATATTGTACACCGTGCACAGGTTGTGCAGTGCCAAATGGTCCAGCGTGCATAGAATAATAATTTGTTTTTTACTTTGTACACTCTTTGTACACTGACAGAGTAAAATTTGGTAAACCGAGTATGCACGGTGTAAGTACAGTTTACCGATAAAAATTTAGTCTACTTTTCGATGGTGATGTCCGTTTTTTATTACTTTAGATTTTTCATGACTTTTTTTTGAGTCAAAGAAAAATATTTTTAACGAGAAAAAAAATCCCAAATTTTAAGACTGCCAACATAGTTGATGTGTCATTCACGAATCCAAATAAACCGTTTTGTAGGGAATTTAGAAACCTTGAGAATGAGACTATTGAAATTGATGTACGACAAATCGCTGTTGAGTTATTGCAGTTTTAGCGAAAAACATGACAACGAATATATAACGAATAGATAAAGCAATTCCTCGGAGGTAACAATCATCAAATTCAATCGACATAGATGGCTGGGCTACGTTCCAAGATCATAACATGTACAATGTATGATTAATAAAGTGTTTTAACAACAACCAGCCGTTCTGCGTCGTAGATGAATACCTGAACCGTACTGGCGTGGCGAGAGCGATGGATGAGACGGATGTAAAACAATAGTGCAGGCGGCACAATCCCGCCATGGGATGTGCAAACTAGAGAGAGATAGAGGAGTTCTTGGGAGGTTGGAAGCAGGAGTGAATTGGTCAAATCGTTTCATCAAGTATCGGAATAAAACGATGGTAATAATTTACCATGCAAATAATTTTCTGAATGTGTTTGGTTGTTGTGGGAGCCGGAAATTCCGTAATGGCATCAATTTGTTCCGGAAAAAGTAGAACACGTTTGCAATGCCACAAGAATGGCGTCAATACATACGAAAACCTTGTTCAAATGGCAAGCGAGTTCATTCATATGACATCGATTTATGAGGACTTTCAGCAGCGACGAAAATTTAATGATAAGTCCTGAACAATTTTGGAGAAAATCGCCCAACCATGCAAGGTGCATGGAGAAATTTTAATGTGAGGTATCGGGTAGCGGGCCGGTATTGTAACCATATTTAGTCGCCGATAGTCCCCAAACGCCCCACATACCGATGATCGACAAACCCCTAATTTCGGCATGTGCTGAAATTCTGTAAATGCAGCTTTATGGCGCACCGGATCTAGTCGCCATGGTCGAGATACGAGTTAATAGATGACCTGTCGTGACGAAATCATAAACCAAGGAATGTCGTACTGATATCAGCCGCCGTTGAACGCGTAATGTATCGGTGAAGGCGCATTAACCCGAATCGTCGTCGTCTTATTCATTTGTCGCTGAATGAACTACCCGTTTTCTTCTAAGATACGTAAGCCTAATTTACTTACAAAATCAGCGCCAATTATCGGATGCTGCTAAAACGAAAGCGTGTGTGCATGGGCGTTTAGGTCTGAGATCTACCTGGAGCAATTTTATTCTACAGCTATTTATTGTCAAGCTATTGGCCTCCGATAAAACTAGATCGCATGATTTTAAATTCCAAAAAATGTACGATGAAAAACATTGGATAGGGAGCACCGAAAAGTCAGCTTCTGCGTCAATAAGAAAAGTAAGATGATTTATTCTATCGTATAGGAAAAAGCAGCTCTTATTTAAAGCCGATGTTGCCGTCAAATCGACCGAGTGGCTTATTCGTTTATTTGATTGTCTCTACTGGTGCCCGGGTAGCGATAATTACATGCCTTACGCCATTTTTCCTTGTATCTTTCGTGATACCAATATAAATGCCTTGTGGATTTATGTTGGTATCTATAGCAGCCGAATGTGTGGTTGATCTTGAACGCGATCGTGATTGGAAACGTCCGCGTTGTTGATTTTTATTTATTGAGAAATATAGCACGACTTTTACAAGATTGGTTCATACCTGGAATATGATGTATAGTTGGGTGAGTGGAGGACGATATGATTAATTGTAAGCTATTGGCTTACGTAACGTTGTGACATCAGTTCCTCGTATATTTTATCAGCCGTTTTTGCCAGCTGATCGATTAGTACAGGTAGGGGTTCGTCGTCGTGCACCCACATCGCAATTTTGATCGAAATTCTCTGATCCATAAGGAGCGGTAAAATTACCACCACAAGACATTGTATATGGACCCAGAGGAGCCGGACCCAATAATGTACTTGAGGGTCTTTTGGTCAGCACCGTAAACAAACGAATGACGGCTACCTTCATGTTTGAAACAGACAACCCCATTACTTGGTTGAGAAATTCGGATTCATCAGACCAATATTGTTTATATAACATCGCTTGGATTCTCAGGAGGCGCCGGAAACCAACTGCATCAGAATAGGTTTCAGAGGTTCGACGAATGTTAGTTGGCAGCCATCCCAGTTTTCCTTCATTTTGCCAACCTCTAACCAAAACCACCTGCACGTCTCATCATTGATGCACCTGGAAATAATGACATCAGCTGGGTAACAATCCGACAATTGAAGCACGATTGTTCCCACGAACATTTTCACTTCCAAAATTGCAATGGTTTGCGCGTAAGTACGCGGCCTTTTTGCAGCCACTTCCGGAGTGGTACCTGCATACTCCTTTATGAATAAGATGTGGATTGCTGCTACTTCTCGACTATTATATAGGTCAAGTGAAAGTTTAGCCATTGCTACTTCTCGACTATTATAGGTCAAGTGAAAGTTTAGCAGACGCTAGTTACGCAGTTTGCCAGTACTCTTGTTTTTAACGAGAACGCGATATTCGTTTATTGTCGCCATCCGCCGTTCTATTTCAAGAGATCAGTCTCCAAAATTAGCAACACTAGAAGTGTCGTGGCCACAGCTGTTTTAGAAATAATTGACTTGGCAAAACTCCAGAAACTCGTTCAAAATTCATGTTAGAAGCCTCCTTGGAGGAAGATGCTTTTGTCAAAACACGCCCTCCTCACTCGAATACCAACCCATAATTTATTATTAATTTTGACTAACCAGGAATTTGAAAACTAGAATTCTTTGGTTTTAAATCGATATCTTGAAATTAGGGGATTTTATAAAAATCCGGGATTTTAAGCGAGTTGAATGTTTTGTGTCCTGCCTAATAGAAAGGTTCTTGCTCAATTTTTAAATACAAATAAAAGAAGTTATGTGTGAGGTATCAATATCAACTCAATATAACGCCGTCCAAATGTCCGACGCGGGTTTGCTTATGTGAATTTGAGGGCATTAAGATTATTGCATAGACTTGCGATTTAAGATAGCCTCAAAAGATGTACTCTAGAGGCGTACGAATCGCACGATACACGATGTGTCCAATTCATGTCGACGCCGCGTGAAATAACAATACCCTCAAATGGTTCGTGCAGTATTTCCATCGTGGCATGCGCTGTGTGGCCTGAAGCACCGTCCTGTTGGAATCGCTTGTTGTTAGTATCCACATCATCCAGTTGCAAGCGTTAGCAAGTGCAAGCGTTGCTATCGCATAGCAGCGATATTTTCAGCTGCCCTTATGCGTTTCGGTGACGTACGGAACTTGGCTGATTATTTATCAAAACGGTTGACTCGTTTTTGGCAACCAGTGACACCATTCTTGTAATTCCCCGGGAATAGAGAACTGGGGAAAGAATTTATATGTAATTTTTATTTAAGCAATTTTTGTTACTGACATACTGAGATAAAAGGTTAGTGTAATTTGTTTTGAAAACAAAACAATTTTCCCTGCCAATTTATTAATCATGGAAAAATTGTTCCCATAAATATTTAAATATTTAAGTACATCAAACTTTTCTCGTCACTGCGTAAAAAAATATGAACAGAAATAAAATATAAACTCTTTCTACAGTTCCCTATTCCCAGGGAATTACCAGAATACTGTCACTGATCCCTGATGTGGCAGAGAAAATTAATCCCCATTGAATTTTGTTTTCGAAAAAATTAACACTAATCTTTTTACCTCAGTATGCCACAAAAAAAATGTTTAAGTAGAAATTACATATAAATTATTTCCCCAATTCCCTGGGAATTACCAGAATAGTGGCTTTTCTGGGAATAGGGAATTGGGAAAAATATTTTGTACAAATTGTATTTTTCTGGCCTACTGAAGGAATAAGTTTAGTGCAAACATTTTCAAAACAAAGTTATTTGGGAAACGATTTTATTCCACAAAATTTTTACAGGAAAAAATATTTTCCCATTTAACTTTGTTTCGAAATTATTTACACCAAACTTATTCCCTCAGTAGGCCAGAAAAATACAATTTAGACGAAAATTTTAAGAAAATATTTTTCCCAATTCCCTATTTATTCTCAAGGAAAGCCGGCATAGTGCCACAGATGTCGGATATTCGACTCGGCAGGACGCATTGGTCGAACGGAGCACGTATTTTGAAAAACAAATTTGATGATTTGCACACGTGCGACGCTATAACAACAATGAATAATTCATAACAAATTTGACAGACGTTGAAGAACAACATGGGGCCTATTTTTTAATTAAACCCAAGCAAGCAGTGCGCTGTCAAAAAATACTCTGTGTTTCTTTATTCAACCTGAGTAATTTTACATTGCACACTATGTTTTTATTTCTGAACTGTGCGTACACCGGGCATACTCGGTTCTTCAAATTTTACTCTGAAATGAATGCCAGTGTACAAAGAGCATGCAAAGTAAAAAACAAGTTATTACTCTATGCACACTGGATCATTTGGCACTGCACAACCTGTGCTCGGTGTACAATACCCAGGGCAAGCCTGCTTGCTCGGGTTTAATTAAAAAATAGACCCATGGCTTCTAACACATAACAAATTTCGAGCGTCCTTATTGAAAAACAATTTATTTAGTTGTTAATTTGCACTGTGTCAACTATTTACAAAAATAACGCATAACCTTTCGGATTCATGTCAAATGGTTAACAGAACACGTTCATTGTCGAATTGTAGTTGGAAAAAGTACGTGCAATATTTTAACACCTACATCCTTGCAAATAATTTCCTCTGTAAATAGTAAACGAAAATGTACAGCCCTATTCCATATGAAATGCATCAAAAATCTCAAGCCTAGGTACTCCAAAAGATATCTTCCCCCTTAGATATCGCGGAAATAATTTTAAAATTGGCGCAATTTATGTATAAATGTTTCGAACAATCCAGGGTTAATATCTACAATTAAATCTACATATAGATTACCAATAAAAATATTTTATTATTTTAATTTAAATATAAAATTACATTTAATTGATAAGGTGTGTCGTGCATATTATGATGATGGCAAAACAATGCGTTTGGTATTCGAACAATTTTTATGAATTTTAAACCATGTATAAATCAATCATAATTATTTTGTTGTTGTTATAATTGAACTAGCATTTTTTCACATATAAATAATCCGCATAGCCACGAATAACGGTATGATTTGTGATTTATTTATCAATCATCCTCGATTTACATACGTAATGAGATAATAAAAAAAAATGTTTTGGTTGACAAACAGAATTCTGATAACCTCTAAACCAAAAATTCGAGTATATGCCCTAAATTATATAACACAGAATATGTAGAGTGCATGTATTGCGGCATAATTAACAAAAAAAAAACAATAATAAATAAATTTTTAATTTCATTAAGACATAAATTAAGACATATAATTATGTATTTGAAGAACAGCAGCATGCATACATACATCATGTGGAAATGTAACAACAAAAAAACACTTGTTGTAAAAAAATCAAATATAATTCGTTGCGATGTACGATGCCCTGCATAAATAAATTTATGTTTTATGTTAAATTATTGCAACATAACATAACATATAGCGATGCTATATAAATTTAAGATTAATGTCTTAAGTTTATATAAAACGAAGAAGAATAAAAGCAACTAGAAGAATACTGTGCAGTGTGCATTGCATCGCTTATAAATTTTCGATCATAGAATTATTATATGGCGGCGTATTAAAATATTAAGAAAGTGTGTGGTTACATAAACAAATTGTAAACCTAAAGATCAATTGTATATTGTGTGCAAAGATTGATCATTCATGTTAAAGTCTCAATTATTTAACGATCGTTAATTATACATCCAGATGATTGCAGCTCAATAAAATGTCATATATGATTAAGAAAATAAAAAAAAAATATTAATACTTGGCGGCGGATTGCATCATAATTTTCCATTTGATATTTATAAAAGATCACATAATACGATTTTAATGTTGATGTTATAACTATTATTTGCTTTGATGACAGTTTAAGAGTCATCGAGACAAATTTCGTTTTGGAAAATGCACTTTAATACGTTGGTTAAGCTCTCTTGGGGGATTTTCGTTTTAATTAATTTGGAATAAACGATCGCGACGGGTGTTATGGCCCGATTATAATTTTTGGACATTTGCTTTGATCTTTGTTGCAATAAAGAAAATGATTTTATACATCATGATTGCATTTTAGATTAGCCTATAAATATAATATGTACTTACAAATGAGGAGAATGCTTATCTGCAGAATTACTATTTATATCGTACCTGAAAAGAGAAAAAAATATTACAGATTAGTTGAGTATAAATGATTAAGCTGCATGAGCTATTTTGATATAAATATTTTAAGTAATTGTGTCCGAACAAACAAAAAATGGCTCTCCAATTTAATATTCCAATTCAAATTTAAGAACTTTTCTATAGATTTGCGGTTCAAACTTGAGTGTGATAAATATATAAAATGAGCAAGAATTGGCAAACTACACTTGGGTGCAAAAAAATCGCACATTGCTCAATTTTCCACAAAAGTTAAAAATATTAAAACAATCCAATATTTGTTTAATGTTTTCAATGCAAATTTAAAGTCTATTTCAATACTTACTTATTCAATACTTCTCAGTGCTACCTTTTTTGTACTTGTACTATGCCAACAAAGTGGTTTTTTGTCAAATGCATAAAGTAGGCTTTCGAATTAAATTCTAAAAATAATTCTATAAGATCAATACAATAGCATGCCATGAAATATCTCGCTCGGAGTTGTGATCATTCGCATATCGACGCTTAGCCTGAACGATCCTTGAACGATAATTGAAGTGGCTCTACAACTAAATTTGAGCCAATTCTCTGTTCGTCGAGTGTGGCAGAGATATCAAGAATCTGGTGGCTTCGTGCTACAGCATAGCGTGATGATCGCTTTCTCGTAACAACTTCGTAGCGAAATCACCGTATGAATGCGGTGCAACTGGGACGGCGGCTCCAAGAGGTTCGTGAAGTCGAAATCAGTTGGTGGACAGTTAGAACACAACTTAGAGAAGCTAATCTGACCACACATAGATCAGCAAACGGGTCGAAATTGACCACAGCCCACCGACGAGCCCGTCGTGAGTTCGCTCGAGAGCATTTGAATAGGACAGTAGAAGAATGGAGAACAGTCCTGTTCTCTGACGAGTGCAGGATGTGTTTATATGGCACACATGGATGCGGAAGAGGCCTCCCTGAATTAAAAAAGGCTGACTTAAAAATGGTGTTTTTTTCGGACTTAAGCCAGCGATTTTATTTCATTTTAAAATTGATTTAAAATGTAATGAAAATGAAATAAAAAAAGCTGACTTTATTTATGCATATCATAAGTCATTTTGAAAATGATTTTAAAAGTGTGTTTATAAATGCCATAAAATGTGTATTTTTAAGTCATTTAGAAAATGAAATAAAATATGTACATATTTATGTTCGAAATAAAACGTAAAAATATATAACAGTAAAAGTCCGATTATCCGGCATCCAATTAACCGGGACAAAACAGTTAACCGTAATTTTAATTTTTCGGATATTTTTTTTTGCTTTTTTCTCTTTCATATGCATTTTTAAATTTATTTTGAAATTTTTAATTGTTTTTTGCACATTTTCATTAGTGAAAGCATTAGTTGAAAATTTTGAATGGCTTTAATTCTCATATTCCAGTAAAAGCTCGATTATACGGTATCCAATTAACCGGAACACACAGCTAACCGGAATTGTAAGTTTTAAGATTTTTTTTTGCTTTTTTATCTTACTTTTCTTTTTCATATGCATTTTTTAATTCATTTTGAAATTTTTAATTGTTTTTTACACATTTTCATTAATGAAAGCGTTAGTTCAAAATTTTAAATGGCTTTAATTTTCATATTACAGCAAAAGTGCGATTATCTAGCATCCAATTAACCGGAACGCTCAGTTAACCGGAATTTTAAGTTTCTCTTGCTTTTTTCTCTGTCCTATGCATTTTTTAATACATTTTGAAATTTTTAATTGTTTTTGCGCTTTTGATGTGTAAACATCTTTACGCGCGCCTACCAAAATTTTTTGTATTAGAGTAAACTTGTAAATGAAACGAACGGAAATGACGTATACCTACTTCGTTTGAAAAAAAGCAAGAAACTCAACAAAAACAATTTTTACTATACATGGCATGCTTTTATGTATATGTATAATAGTAGGGAAAATGAAAAAATTAATTTAAGAATGAAATAGAAACCATCGACATTTCCATCGATCAGAAAAATCAAAAAAAAATTACGATACAAAATACGAATTACGATTACGAAATTGCATACTCATACGATTAAAAACACAGTCAACAACTGCTGTATATTGCTTTATCACGAGTGACGAGTCTCTAGGCGCTGTTCATCACGTCGGCTATCAATGATCATGTCTTCTACTGAATGGGGTTATAATGACATCTCGTTTTTAACACTGAACTACCAGAGTCTCAGGTCACAGTCACGCAGGTATGCTCAATTCATTTGGTTTTCGAGACCTGGCTGCGCAATGACGAACTTGTTAATATTCCTACGTTTGAATGCTGTTTTCAGTTCAATAGAGATGGTCAGTGGGCTGCCGGTTTAGAAATTCCGTCAAAAGATCTATAAAATGAGCATAGTGGACACAAATAATTTGCCGTACTTTTTCAAAACCAATATTGACGTAACAAATGGACTGGCGAATGGAACTATGGGCTGTCTTAAGTATATCAAATGCATAGGCATCCTAACCAGGACAACGAGTACGATGAAAACGTCGACAGTAAAAAATGTCAAATGACTCTGGATGGATTTCGGTTCAAATTCACAAGTTGGCAAGAAGGTCAGGTGGCTTGAAGCTGGATGGGCGCAGAATTTCGACCGATGTTTGGTGCCCATTTCTAGAAAAAGCTCAACTATTAATCGAAACAACAATTAATGTAAAGCGTCGTACCTTCATGTACCACCACAATTCATGCATCACACGGTGGTACCTACAACGAGATAGTCAGTATATACTCTTACGATAAAAGACACAGTTAACAAATTGTGTATATTGCTTTAGCACGAGTAACGAGTCTCGAAGGACTGTTCATCACGTCGGCTATCGATGATCATGTCGTCTACCATGGACGTAAAAATGGGACCTCAATGGGTCTTCTTCAAAATTAGCTATCGCGCCTCACCACAAATCCGCTTTATCCGTTGTAATGGTGAATTTTGTACGAGATAATAATGACGTCTGGTTTTTAACATTGAACTGTAAGAGTCTTAGGTCATACACATCACCTCGACCTAACTGACACAGTCACGCAAGGATGCTCAATTTTCTTGCTTTTCTAGATCTGCGTTCAGTTCAAGAGAGACGGTGAGTGAGCTGCCGGAGTAACAATATTTAAAAATTCAAATAGAATACTCATACCATACAGTCACCTCTCATAAAGAAATCATCGTTGGACAAACAACTGGTATGAGCGTAACAACACAACTCATTGATGATATATATACGGCTGAACTTCAGCTTCTTAATGGGAATAAGATGCTTTCTGTAGTTGTATTAACCTCGCCGAATAAATCTTTCGAAGACATAATGAAGTTCATACATTTGGTCCTTGCCCCATATCCTAAAGAATTTCAAAAATTCTCCAAGGAGACTATCATCTTTTGCCGGTGATTATGAGCGGGGATTTCAATATTAATGTTGCTGTTCCTCAAGCTGAACCACTTATAAACTTCCTGCGAGACGAATTCGATTTGCACATGAACTCAGATCGAAATATATTTACTACTAGATATGGGACGACCATATTGTGCAGTTTTTCAATGAAAATTTTTAAAGTTAGAGTCGACAGTATATAATATATCTTATTTTAGCTACCAAAATCAAATTGCGTCGATTATACCGAAAGAGTAATAGACCAATTTAACGATAATAAACAAATGAAAAACTCTGGTTAGTAAAATTGCATTCCTTCTTCCTTCAAAGTAAACTGTACCCACGTAGTATACACACGCCATGTTTACACATCTCCTTGAGAGTACTAATGGACTCACTCATTTTTTCTTTAATGAAAGCATTAGTTGAAAATTTTGAATGACCTTAATTTTCATATTACAGCAAAAGCCTGATTATCCGGCATTCAATTAACCGGAACAGTCAGTTAACCGAATTTTAATGTTTAGGATTTTTTTTGCTTTTTCTCCTTCATATGCATTTTTAATTCATTTTGAAATTTGCAATTGTTTCTTACACAATTTCATTAATGAAACCATTAGTTGAAAATTTAAAATGGTTTTAATTTTCTTATTACAGTGAAAGCCCGATTATCCGGCAATTATTTAACCGGAACACCGGTTAACCGGATTTTTAATTTTTATGATTTTTTTTTGCTTTTTTCTCGTTCATTTGCATTTTGAAATTTGAAATTGTTTTCTGCTACAATTTTGAATGGCTTTAATTTTCATATTCCAGTAGACGCCCGAGTATCCGGTATCCAATTAACCGGAACACTGAGTTAACGTGAATTTTAATTTTTATGATTTTTCACAAATCAAAAGATTTTCTCTTTCTTTTCACTTTTACATGCATTTTTTTATTCATTTTGAAATTTGCAATTGTTTCTTGCACATTCTCATTAATGAAATTGGTTGAAAATTTGGAATGGCTTTAAATTTCATATTACAGTAAAAACACAATTCTCCGGCAAAGAAAGAGAAAAAAGCAAAAAATATTCGTAAAAATTAAAATTCCGGTTAACTCAGTGTTCCGGGTAATTGAATGCCGGATAATCGGGTTTTTACTGTAATATGCATATTAAAGCCATTCAACATTTTCAACTAATGCATTCATTAATGAAAATATGCAAAAAATAATTGCAAATTTCAAAATGAATTAAAAAATGCATGTGAAAGAGAAAAGAAAGAGAACAAAGCAAAAAAAATCCTAAAACTTAAAATTCCGGTTAACTGAGTGTTCCGGTTCCAGTAAAAACCCAATTCTCCGGCAAAGAAACAGAAAAAGCAAAAAAAAATCCAAAAAATTAAATTTCCGGTTAACTGAGTGTGCCGGTTAATTGGATGCCGGATAATCGGGCTTTTACTGTAATATGCAAATTAAAGCCATTCAAAAATTTCAATTAATGCATTCATTAATGAAATTGTGCAAGAAACAATTGCAAAGTTCAAAATGAATTAAAAAATGCATATTTTAATTCACAAATAGTTCACAATTAAAATTTATGAAAACGCATTTCTTCGATTTTGAGCTTTCTCTACAATACAACAAACAACTGTAACAAGAAAAACACGAAACGATTTTATTAAAAACGTGAAATAACGCATGCCTTTTTATGTGTATTAAAACAAATGCAAATTTTATGTTTATAAGTATGACTTATAAAAGGTCCCATTTTTTCATATAAAAATACCATTTTTATGTCCATCTTTTTAATTTCTACTTTTTTTAATTCAGGGAGCCGCGGAAGAGTATACAGAAGACAAGGAGACCAATATGGACAATGTTGCATTGAAGAACGTGTCTCGTACGGCGGTGGATCGTGCATGTTATGGGGAGGCATATCATTAGAGGCGAAGACAGATCATGTATTCACCACACGAGCCAATACTGGCTGTCGATAAAGAGGAATGAATTTACAACGGTATACATTGAGGAAGTACGTCGTACCTTTTGCCGGGTTTATTGGTGACAATTTTCTGTTTATGCAGGGTAATGCGAGAATGCATACGACTGGTGTAGTATATCAGAACCTTCAAGAGATGGATGTGACTGTTATGGAGTGGCCAGCTCGAAGCAAGGACCTCAATCCCATCGAATATTTATGGGACGAGCTGAAAAGAAGGGTTCGAGCCAGAGATGTTGCTCCAACGAGTCTCCAGGAGCTGCAACAGGTGATCGTAGAGGAATAAGAGGCGATCCTCAATATTTTGTGACAACTTTGGCGAAATCAATGCAGCATCGAGTAGAAGCCGTCATTCGGGCCAGGGGAGCGAATACTTCTTATTAATAAAACTTTTAACCTCAGATGTTTACGCCCGAAAATCAGTTTGATGGCATATATAAACATAAAAAAGGTACCACTGGATTAGGTATTGAAATAGACTTCGAATCTGCATTAAAAAAAATTAAACAAATATTGGATTTTTTTGATATTTTTCAACTTTTGTGGAAAATTGAGCAATGTGCGATTTTTTTGCACCCAAGTGTATTTGGAATTTAACTTAAACCCAAAAAAATATTTTTATTTGTTAAAGTAGATTTTTATTTGATTGAAAATGAAATTTCCGAAATTAATAATACATTTTAAGAAGTTATTTGTTGCTTTCAAGTTTTGATAAATTGCGTAAAAATAAACTATAAGATAAATTTTTGTACTAACAAAATTTTGAGTAATTGTTCTGTAATATTGCAATATGAAAGAAATAATCGAGCGCAATTGAGCGAATTTATTTTTTCATGATAAAATTGCCTGGATTTAAAATACAATATTTTGAAATAATAATTTTTATAAAATACACAAACAAATTATTTTTACTATAAAAATAATTTAAAAATAAAACCTACATTATCTCTACCAGCCATTTTTATTTGTATTTGTACTCTCTCTCTCTCTCTCTCTCTCTCTCTCTCTCTGGCACTATATCCCATCAAGGGATTTGGCCGCCTCAAATGAGGTTTCATAATCATATTTTCATTTCGGATAATGAGCGATTAATTCACTGATCCTAAACCAGCCGTGAAATTTTTTCCTTGTCACCACCGGGAATCGAACGCGGGACCTCCGGTCGCTTGAGCAAGCATGCTGACCATTTTGCGACCGGGGCAGCTTTTATTTGTACTATTGAATTAAAAAAAATCGCACTACATCAACTAAAAATTTTAGATGATCATTTTTGACATCACTCTCGCTCACTTCGTTTTCACGGCGAGAATCATAATACGAAAATGTGAATGCGGCGACTAGACGTCGCCAAGTGATGCGTAGGTGATGATAACCATAATAGTGACATTAATATAAAAAAAGCTTGT
This sequence comes from Nephrotoma flavescens, assembly GCA_932526605.1. Taxonomy (NCBI): domain Eukaryota; kingdom Metazoa; phylum Arthropoda; class Insecta; order Diptera; family Tipulidae; genus Nephrotoma; species Nephrotoma flavescens. Next base: position 80,405,259 of record OW052220.1, read on the forward strand.
TCAAAAGAATATAATAATTGCCTCAACTTAGTCTTTAGTTATGATTGAAAAATTATGTTAGTGTTCACTAATATAATTTTCCACTCATAAACCAAAAGACTAAATTGAGGCTAATATTGCATATTGAAATAACCTATTTCTCCCCATCCATCTTATACTTAGTTGAATGACTCTTTAAATTCTACACTTCTAAGTACCGACGGTCCATAGACTGCACGAAGTTTTGGCATATCCGAAACCGTATACGAGTATGTGCCCATTACTTTTGTATTTTTTTATACTGATCGCTTGACTATACCTAATAAATTTTCGATCGGCTTTAAATCGGATGGTTAGGCTGGTCACTCCATAATCTCTACATTATTTTGTATAAATCACGATTTAACTTTTTTCGAGATGTTTAGAGTTATAATCTTGCTGGAAACACCAATTTGGAAATATTATATTTTCAGCGTGCCCTTTCATAATATTATTTAGATTGTCCATGTGAACAACTGCATTCACAACGAGTTTGTCTCGTATTTTGTGCAAAATATGATCCTGAATTGCACGTTGTTTTTTATAAGAGTCGGACGTGCACTACACGTAGCTACTTAAAATCTTTTCTACTAACCTACCTTCTAACATTTGTATCGGAAATACTCCATTTAATTTTGTAGATTATAAAAGTGGCTTTCTAGGCCGTCCCCACTATTAAAAGGTTTTCCTCGTTTTGGTCCCATATCGATTTTCGACTTTGCACTGAGGGGTATTTTATACATACTGCGACCTTTCAAAAATTCTTGCAATTTCTAAAAGGGGATTTGCTTCTGATTTTAGCATGGTCGCAATTTCCCTTTCTACATTATACTGTAGTGCTTTGAGCAATCCATTTTCGCCAAGTAATAATGTGTTTCATCAATTGTTTTAAATAATACTTAAATTTGAATTGTTCTTCAATATTTTGTTGTACCTATTGTATTTATTAATTATTCGATGTTTATGTGTATCGGCATGTAATGACATACTGTCATTTCAACACTGTATAAAGTGGCAGTGTCTACATTTTTAAACTATAAAACCATATTCAGCAAATTTGTTGCTGCATAATTTCTGACTTTCAATTAAGAAATTCAGTAAAAAATTTACCATTAACAAGCTTTCTCAGATATTCGAACTCAAGCTCTGTTAGCACATGGAAAAGGTTATTAAATGGCTCATTGAGTATCCTAATTGGAACTTCCTAACAATAACAGCAAATTTATAAAAAGCTACGAATTTTTGTATCCCAATTTTGTGTTTGAGTAACAATGGTGATTAACACGCCTTTCCAGAGATTTGGCTTCAGGTTCCGATAGCACCTGATATAGGATCTTAACCTGGTCTTCCAGGGCCTATTCTAACAGGGCCTGGTTAAACAGACATGCGAATTTATTACGAATGTTTGTATTTCAATTTTGAGTTTGAGCAAAAATAGGAACGGACATTAACACGCCTTCTCAGAGGTTTAGACTCAGTTCTGATAGCCTCTGAAATAGGTTGTTTATTTCCTCATCTAACCAGCCTACGATTACAACTTCCTAACCAGGTCAGCAAATTTGTTACGAATTTTTGTACTTCAATTTTGCGTTTGAGTTAAAATGATAAACGTCCATTAACACGCCTCTGAAGAGATTTGGACTCAAGTTTTCAAAAGCTTCCTAACCAGGATAAAACATTTGATGATTTTTTCTATTCGAATTATGATTTGAGAGAAAATGCGATAGTTTCAGTAGGTTTTGTTAAATTGCTCACCCAACTAGCTTTGTTAAGCAGGACAGTAAATTTGATACGATTTTTTGTAAAGATTGCTCCATCTGTTAGGTTTTTTTAATGTATGTATGATGGAAATTCAATTTTTTTTTTATTGAAAATGAACGTTGGTTCTATGCCATTCATGTATGGAATACAACATCGTTCATATGAAACAAGGCTCCTTTTACAGGCATGCATCTGAACAACAACATTTTCGAAGACCTTTTCCAATAAAGCAGTTCAATGGCCTCAATTTCAGCTCGAATGTTGTTCTAGATCTTGAATTGTTTATAGGTCATTGCTATACATTTTACTTTCCAAAATACCCCAATGAAAATAATCTAACGGTGTCAGTGATCGCCACCACACAATAAAAATTTTGTTGAGCCTAAAAGCCAACACAGGCCCTTCGACATTCGGCCCTTCGATACATTCGGCCCTTTGAAATTCGGCCCTTCGACATTCAGCCCTTTGACATTCAGCCCTTTGATATCATACCGTTATTTTTAATTAAGAACTTCACGGGCCCTAAAAATATTGTTTTGAGATGTTCAATTTTAAGAGTTTTCACAAATTTAACCCTAATGTGAGTGGCATTGGTACCCGGGTATCCTTTGCACTTTTGGACTTCTATTTTTGTATGTTTTACTTCGAATACAACTTTAAATTTTATGAGAACTTCTAGTTCAATTGGTATAGATTACGATCATATTTAACATTGAGAAATGAAACAACTTGGACGAACGGGGAAAAAATAAGTTTCCATACAAAATGCATGTAGGTACTAATCGCTCAAATTAAGATATTTTTGCTTCACTCACATGAGAGTTAAATACTTAATAGACGCAGTGTATGTTTTGTTATTTTGGCATAATCTTCAATTCGATTCGATTCTTGTCGCATTATATCTACTTGCCTGCGTAGTAGTACTTGCCGCCACTCAATCAAGAAGCTTAACTAATTTTTGAGATAAATGTGGTCTTACTTTGGTAAATTTACAACAATAATCCCATATAATTTATTCTAAATTGGAATAGTTTTAAACCAACTTTTTTGCTGGTATAGAATAACTCTATTCTACCGGTTGAAAATTAGTTACGATTTGTCATAATATTCAATATTATTCGATCATATTACTATTTAATTAGATATATTTAGTCGTGTTTTCACGGGTTTTTTTAACTTCAAAATGTGATTGTTCCCAACTAATAAAAATAAGTAAACTCCATTTTTGGTTGTTACTTTGAGCACAATATTTATTGTTTTCCAGAAAGGATTTAGCTTGTACCAAAGTAAGACCACAAAAGTGTCATAAAGAAACCAAAGAATTTGGTGCTTCTGAATTAGCACAAATTCAACCATAATCGACATATGTAATTAGAACAGCCAAGCTCGGAGACTGTGCTTAACTACCAATTTATCTTTCAATTTTTTACAAATTTTACATTTCTTAAACAATTCTGATTTGGTGGGGTGAAAGCCAATTAAACCTATTAAAAATTATAATTTTAATTTGGTATGTTTACTTATAGGTGAAGTGGCTCTTATAATAATGTTGGTGATTCTATGCACCTGTTCAATTGTAGAGTGCTTTTCTCTGAATATAAATTGATGTGGAGGAACCAATTCCTCCTTAATTATTGGTTTAAGTATTTTGTGTAATAATTCGGTCGGTCCTTAATTATTGGTTTAAGTATTTTATGCAATAATTTTTCAAAGAGTTTTGATGTAATTGGCAACAATTAAATTGGCCTGTATGATTTTTTATTGTTAGGTGGTTTATCAGGTTATCAGGTTTTGCTATCATGATTGCAGAACTTTCCATTGCCACCGAACCTATTTTAACCGAACGCTTGCATTGATTATGTGTAATAGCTTACGAAATTCTTTATCTGGTAGAGCCTTGATTATTTGGCAAGTATTTAAGTCATACCCTGGGACTTTTAAACATTCATCTTGCTTTTCATTTTTTTTTAATTCTTTGAGAGTAACTGGGCGTATATCAAAATCATCTAGCTTGTGGATTGACATTATATTTTTATTGGCCGTTTGACTTGGTAGTGGTTGGAAGGTATACTCCGCAAACAGATCAGACTTCGATCTAGGACCTCTTGCCCAGGTTCCATCCTCCATTTTAAGTGGAGAATTTTGGGTCGTTTGAGTAACTGTTACCTAAATTGTTACGAATTGTTCTGTTTCCAATGTTCTAGTTATTTGCCAGGTTTTACGTGCCAGTCGTTTTTCTCTTATCAACTCTTTGAGTTCTATTAATAATGGGAGTACTTGTCAAAGCAGCATAGTGAATTATTTCATTGAGGTGTTCTTATTCATCTTTCAACTGGTGAGAATTTCTTACCGGTACCTGAAGATTGATTTTTTCCTCCATTACTTCACGAAAAAGATCCCAGTTTGTTTTTGAATTTGTTAATTTGGGTGCACTCTCCCTTCGAATTACCATTTCACTGATTGTCATGATAACCGGCGAATGATTCGATAGTAGAGAATTAGTGGCTTCAATGTGACGAATGTAGTTCTGTATTCTCGTTCCGTCACCGGACCACTATGTTCCGGAACCACCAGAGTAAAATTCAGATTTTGATGTCTGCCCTGCTTGAAGCAATTTTTTACTCTTTGGCGTCGTAAGTCTAAATCCCTAATAATCTACGCGATTTAAACAGTTTAAGGTAATCCTTCCTGTTTAAGTTATGCCGAGAAGGACAATATATTTCGGAAACAGTAAGCTGTCTGTGTTTAATTTGGATCCTTACAGTAGAGACTTGTATTGTTTCTTCTTCGATATTTGATTCTAAATGATGTTTTATATTTTCTTTTATTAGCAAGGCCGAACCACCTCTTTCTCTTTCCGCTGGATGAATGGAGTGATATAAGTAATAGCCCCGTATTTTAACAAACGAAGATCTGATTATGTTGCATAATCCCAATGCTATTTTGAAAGTTGTGTTCTTACTTAACATGTTTTGTGGGAGTTGAATTTTCATCAGTTGGTCAAGTGTCATGTTGTTCAGATTACTTTCGTCATCTTCTACCCGCTTTGTAATAGCTACAATGCCGTTCATAATGTTTTTCATAATTTGGTTATTTTCGGAGCCCACATGTTTGGTTCAACCCAAACCTTTCACTATCTGGGCAAATGATCTTATTTGCCCTGTGTTGCTTGGTTGTGGGTTTTGATCTATCTTATTTTTATATTTGAACTCTGTGCCAACAAGATGTCTCGTTTTTCGAATTTTGAATAAAAAATTTAGAGTTTCAGATAGTTAAACGAGTCTTGGGTTTAATAATTTCTAAATATAGCTAAAAAAATTGGATAACGTTTTTGAGGTGAAATTTCGATTTTCCATTTTTCTCGCGCTTCCATTTTTCGCTGCCAGAATAGGATAATTAAATTGAAAGCCAACAAACCAGTATACCTGTTCTGGCACTTACAATCGGAATAACAATTTTTTCATTGTTACGATTCAATCAAAACGACGTTTGACTGGACACCTGATATGAAAAAACAGTAAGCAATGTACAGGCCATTATTTAACTAAGTATAGTATTTCCAAATATACGAAGTGTTCGTGTTAAGTATAATTTGGGCACTACAAAAGGCAATTTAATAATACCTGACAAGTTTAAATAAAAATTTAGACGTGCCACCTTATAAAGTAGTATATCGCATAATAGGTCTGTTGAACAGAACACAGGAAATCTAAATATTTATGTCTTATTCCAAATCACTTCAAATTTATGATCATCACCGAACATAGCGCCATTCCAATTAATTAAATTTATAAAAAAGAGAAATAAGCATATTAAATCGACCCCTTAACCAAAAACACACGTATTTTAACGCTTCAACAAATTTTATGTTGTACCAAACAACATCTTTTAATGGTGCGCGCTCATTAATTCCCATATCTAAATGGCATACAGAATAAACCTTTTAAAAAATTTATATATAAAAATGTAACTAATTAAACATAACCAGCCAACAGCAACACAAAATGTTTAAAATCTTTAAGAAGAACAATCGAAACATTTTTTTTACAATATTAATTTCCTTATTTGTTGTTGGTGTAATTTTCCAACCATGAAAATATGTAAATTAATATTCATAACATACCGATATACAAAAAAAAAATTAAATACCTGTCATCTAAATATTTTCCCTCTATTGTTTGTAAATAAAATGGAAAAATCCATGAATCTGATTATTACAACAGGTAATAATTATGTTAATAAAATACGGCACAAAAGAAAATCATAGTAAAATAGTTTTTATCTCGAGTAATTTTTTTTGTATATACACAGAAATGCAGGTGAAGTACACAGTGCGCGATCGTTACTTTATATAGTCACGTCTTTATTACATCGTGCGCGATCGACCGGTTATATACAGCCGGAACTATATTATATCAGAGATCCCATCTCGAATATAATGCAAGATGAATTATCAATAAATTTCTCCTTTTATTAACAATTTTGTGTCTTATCACGATATCTTATATCTTGGAAAGACACAGCATCATCAAATACAACAAAAGAAATTTATCGATATCTTAATCTAAAGAAATTGATTTTTTTTTTTGTTTTCTTATTTATAATATCAACCCGAGATATCTTTTCATATCTTGTCGTCTCATTAGAATATATCAACAAAACATAATAACAATAATCGTATCGTATAATAACAATAATAATAATAATAATAATAATTTTTTTGACAGGCCATTATCGAGTCGTCGAGAAATTAATTTTTTTTTGTCATTATAAAATACTTATACATAATACAAAATCTAAATTAATTTTCTCTGTTCAGTATATAATATGGTGAGGAGGAATTGGGCCGCAAACAAAACTATTAAGATGTTGTTTTAAAACAAAAAAAAAAAAAAATTATTTTAAATGCGGTTTGTATTTAAAATAAACCGTATACATAACAAAACAAATTTTTAGTTCTGAAGAAAAACCACTTAGCTTTTTGTTCATCGTCTTCGTACGTTCATAACAAAGATTTTTTTTTTTTGGGTTGTTTATTATCCGTCGCTGGATTTTGTAAAATGCAAATGAAATTAGATGGAATTTTTTTTTATTTTTCGAAAATAATATAAAATAAACACTTGTTGTATAGGTAAGGTATTATACTCGTATATTAGGAGGTTAGTAAGATGTGAATCAAAATGTTAAGGAAATGTAAAGTGGTGAAAGGTTAGTTTTTAACCTAAAAAAAATGAATGGAAATAATGTTGGAGGTGTTGAAGATTTTATTTATTTTTATTTTTTTGGTTGCTTGAGGCTTACGGATGAATTGTTGCTTTCGATTTGGTTGTAAATTATTTACTGGGTTTATGAAGTAAAACGTAAACATATACCGAAAATTCTTTGTATAAATGTTTAAGGTGCTTAAGGTGCTTAAGTTAAAATACCGTGGAATATTTGACCGAAAATCCTAATATCGAAATTCTTGTATAGAAAACTATAAATCAGTAATTATTTATCATCACTATAAAAGTTCTCTAATAGATCTCTTACGAAAAAGGATGATATATGGTCAATCAATCATAATTAGCATCCGCAATATCTATATCTATAAATCCAAAAGAGAAATTCATGTCTGTTTGTGTCGAATGAGCGCTTCAGCCAATAAACCGATCGTCATCAATTTTTTACCACAAATTATTATAGCAAGCCGCAGGCAAATCTCCTGAAGGAGTTACATCCTCAGGAGTAGATCCTGAAATAAGTTCATTAAATTTTCGGGTGTTTCCTGATCGAGCAGTTTAAATTATAGTTGGCTGAGATTATTTTATCCTGCCAAGAATTTTAAATATATAATCAAAATGGATCATGAAAATTCTTCGGGTACCTCACAAATGAAAGTTCATTAAATCAATAATAAAAATCCTATACGGCGGACACCAACCAAAGGGTTAAAGCTTTGGTGTTTGGATCGGAAGGTACTGGGTTTGAATCCCGATAGGAGCAGGAAGCAAAAGAAAATGTTCATCAACAGATTATTTTCTGTGATTAAAAGGAACACAAGTACGACCCAATATCGGTGCGCAAAACTCATGGGCCGACCTATCTTCCATGCCCAGTACTATAGGCTGGCATGCGAAGATGGTAACCTAAATCGGTCCTACAGCCGGTCCTACGTCTTCGATTTGGCAGTAATTGTATAAAGTAAGGCGGGAAAATGAACCACGGAAGAGCAGGGAGTGCTTCGGCCCCAGAAAAGATGGCAGGGATTAAAAGAACTATATATATAATTCCACAACATCGGTGGAAATTTTCATCATTGATTACGATCGCTGATGTTAATAAACACAACTATGATCCTCTTGTTGAAGTGCAAAATTACTGTGTTCGACTCGAGAATTCACGAGAAAAAATTCTCGACAAAATTAGAAAAAAAGGGTATTGTGGTAAGCACGTTGACGAATTTAGATCTCTTCTAGGAGTTCCGAATCACCATAGATCTAATTTGGATAAGATTTGAAGCCTAACGTCTCTCGAAATTATACCACCAGGATTGCCTTTTGATGAAATATGTTGCCATCTGCTTCGTTTCCACCGTCGGGGCACGTCAGACAACCAGTGCAGGACTATCATGGAGTCTGTCCATGCGAAGACTTCAGCGCTGTCATATGCTAATGATTGGATACAGAATTTAATGGCGTAGCATCGAAGGAACGCCTGTTAGATCGGGGCAACCCGACCTTAAGCGTATACAATATTTGGATATTAGGATTTCTCTTAAATACCAAACATCATGGAATTCGTATTGTCTCTAACTCTGGTTATGAGTCATATATGCTTTGCCATGCCTTGGTGATGTGGTCAGGCACACTGGAGTCCTAGTCGATATAGAGTAACCAAATTTTCTGTAATATAATTTTAAGCAATATTACTGTGGGTGGCAGCAGTTTAATGAATTTTTCGTTACAAATTATAAATACGGGATGCAGCTATTTACGAACCGGCCTAACTTCAGCCACTCCAAATTACCGCTAACCATGCGACCAGCTTTTAATTTATTTTACTATGATGCTACATAAAATATGGCCTGATTTTTGGCACAGGTGCTCACTGTTAGTGCCACAACTCAAAATCATTACTCCCTTACACGACAAATTATAAATACGGTATTTGCGAATTGGTCTAAATTCACCCAATTCATATTACATTTAAACATTCGAATTAAGTGATATTGATTTTTGAAATTTTTTCGGCGAAAATTTACTGCTATAACTTCAATTACATGTAATTTTCGGCTCATAACAACAGAATTTTTTACTACCACCTGGTACAAAATATGTCGATAATGAAGGTTTTTTTTTTGGCTGAAATTTTCGACTAACTTCAGTAGCACCAATTATCCAAAGTTAAAAAAAAAATAAAGATAAAATTTAGTGTTGATCATGTTAGTTTTAGTGTTGATCATGTTAGTTAGTTAGAAGGAATGTTGGCCACAAAACATTGGTCTCTCTAATTTTAGATAAATTTGTATGTAGTAACTTAGAATAAGACGTTATCTTCATTCAAGATATTATTATTGAAAATTAGGTAATTCAAATTACCTTGGCTGATAAAATCAGTCGATAAAAGTGAAGCAAACCTCACTACTTTTGTAACATATCAAAAGATTTTTCAAGCTAATATTAGTAATAGTTCATCATTTTACAAGACGTGAAAATAACATTTTGAAGCCTGAGAACAGTTTATCAGAGGCGTTGATAATGGTTGAGGTTGATAATGTTCTAGAGCTTCCACTTTCTACAAATCACACACTCTGATCAAACATCATTGGAAACCCGGAAAATAAACAACTCAAATTAAGTATACCTGGGTACTTCTGAACAGCAGAGTGCCCAATTATCAAGCGAACACTTCAGTGGAAAAATTTTTCTTTACAATAAAATTTTTCTTCCGGGAAACTAAGCTGTTCGATTAAAATGATGTCAAAGAAACACTAATTAAAGAAAAAAACAAATGAGAAGCAGAGAAAAAAATAGTAATTTTGCAAAGACGCCATGTTTGTTTTCTGTCATTTCATGTCATTTTGTCAGTTGAATGTATGCCATTTAACAAAGATGCTATGTATTACGAAGGCTGCAGTAAAAGTTTTTAGAAAAAGTAATAAAAAATTAAAATTTCCGGCTCATACGCATATCACCTGTCACGATCTTGTATACGTTTTTGGAAGTACCTCCAACAAATTTTCCAAGCAAGTGGCGGCACCAATCGACACGAACCTTTTTTGTGCGTCTGTCAACAAATGTGAAATCCAACGTGCTATCGATTTCCCGATAAGTCAGTCACACGACGATCCTCTTCAATCACTTTCCTCACAGCATCGATTTTTTCTGGCACAACAGCTGGTTTTGGACAACCTTCAAGAGGCTCGTCTTTGAACGTCGTTCGCATTTAAATTCATTGTACTCATTACAAACATTAGCCAAGGATGATGCATTGTCGCCACAAGTCAAAACACGTAATTCGAAGCACTGTTGTTGAGTTAGCCCCTTTCGAAAATCGTAAAAAATCACCAAACGAAAATGTACACGCGATAATTTCACTTTCACTGAATTCAGTTTTCCAAGTAAATAAAAAACAATGTTGCGATGCGAACTGTCAGATAACTTCTGAGAAATATAACCTACAAAAATGTTACACTTTTTGACTGACATAAATATTTGCATCGGAGAACACTAGTATTACCATTTTATAAAAACTTTTAGCCAAGTTATTCAAGAGCACTACAAAAATGGTTTCATGAATATTTTTGCCGCCTTACGCGCTAAATGAAACTACCATCGGTCGTTTGGTGCGTAAATTCGAGGACTTCAAGGACCAGTTTGTTGCGAATTATGCACAAGAACTTGAATTTTCAAGCATACAAGATCCAATTAACACACGAGATCAATCTAATTGACCACCAAAAACGTCGTGTGTTCACTGATTTGCTCTTAGAGCACCATGCGATTAAAGTCCAGTTTTCATCAAAATTCATCGTCAGCGATTTCACGTTGAATGGGTCGGTAAACCAAAGTGTTGTTGTGACTGTTTCTTGCTTCTGTGGTCAAAAGGCATCATCGGACCTTATTTTTTGAAAATGAGGACGCAAATGCGGTTATCATCAATTCTAAGCGATCCATACAATGATAACGGACTATTGTTTACCTCAGCTTAATGGAATCGACTTGGGTGATATTTATTTTCAACAAAACGGTGCAACTTGCCATACTGCGTGAGAATATCGACGAATTGCAAAAGTTCTTAGAAAATCGCTTAATTTCGCGTTGCGGAAATGTGAATTGGCCTGGAAGATCATGCGTTTTAACAGCAACATATTACTTTTTATGGCGATTTTTGAAAAGTAACAACATCATTGCCGAGATAATTACCACAGAAACGTCCCTATTGGAAAATGTCATCAACAATTTTGACCATCGGGGCGACGTTTGTAAATCCAGCCGTGATGAACATTTGAGCGATATCATTTTCCATACATAAATGGCATCGATAAAGTTTCAAAATAAAGTACCCAGCTTGATTCAAAAATAAATATTTGTACTTTAGTTTGTATTCAAAATTGCGCTTGGATGCCTTACAGAACAGCTTTGGGCTTCAAATTTAATTATTTCGTAGCTTTGAACTGTAATTTCTAAATTAACTGTAGGCATCGTTTGACGAATTCTAATATGCTGGTAGTCATAGACCGACCACGTAGAAAATCATGATGATTGTCCGAAAACAATAGTTTGCAATGGAAGCACAGTAATCCCTCACGAAAAGCTTGGAAATACATGACAGTTTTGCAATTGGCCTATAGTTAGAAATATTCGATTTACACCCCTTCTTGTGAATCGGAATTAGAAATTAATCTTTTTACATACTTAATTGCGTGGCGTAAGAGTTCTTGTATTGTGCAGTGGAGGTTTCTTAAAGGAGTGCTAGTATTCCGATGTACGATCGAGTATATTTAGAGTGATAACGTAAGAAACTTGTGTTTTCATGAATTTTCTTTTGTTTTCAATTTTTATTGCAACGGCATTGATTTCTCAAAGGAGTGGTAGTGTCCCAATGTGCGATCTAATAGGTTTGGTGGATAATCCGATATGCGATCGAGGGGATTTGGTGTGGTAACGTAAACGTGTGTTCTGAAGAACTGTATAATAATTACCTCAATCAAATGCATTCCAGCATTATGTTAGATCCTAAGGGGTTCCGGCATTTCATTATGTATGTATGCAGAAATCTGATGGATATTCTTCCACCTTAAATTACATAGCTTCTTACGACTGTGTTGTCTTTAACAAGACAACCATTCATTTTATTGATTACACCCCCACCTTTGGTAAATTTTTTGTGTTTTTATTCCCCTCGGTTGGTTTGCGTTCGGGGGTAGATTTGACGTCTAAACACGGTTAATGGTGGATGGATTCCTCTGTGTTTTTTTTTTGTTTTGTTGGTGCAACTGAACGAAAATGGGAGAGAACGAGACCAATGCGCATCGAGTGTGTGTAAAGCAAAACATTCCATAAGAATGTTTTTCTTATATGCCTCTCGTTTACATCAATGCGAATTGATATAAACGAGAACAGAGAAGAAAGACAATTCTTCTGGAATGTTTTGCGCGTGAGAATTTTTTTTGGAAAAAGAATCAGTCTTGTTTGGAATTTCAAAAATTAGAGGCTAGTTTTAGATTTTGATAGTTAAGTTTGGTTTGTCGAAAAAAAAAAATCTGGTTTGTAATTTGGGAAAAAGGATTAATTTGGAATGAAGTAGTTGGTTAAATACTCGAACAATTCAACCATTTTTGTTAATTGTGAAAATAAAAATATTGAAAATTATTAAGATTAAGTTGTTAATTAACCCTAAAAATCATAATGTGACGATTCGTCTGAGTGATTTTCTCATTTGTGGTGTAGCAAAATATGGTATTCTTTTACGGGTACCGCGAACCTTATATACTGGTACCGCACACACTATTTTACGTTGGTCACAACGTACGAGTGGCCCATCGGGGCATTGTAATATACCGGCAGGCGAGCCACAACGTTGGATTGTTTTTATTTTCAGAGGCGGAAGACGCCTCCCACACAGCACGGCTAAACTACCGCATTTTCGGTCAACGGTGAGATTACATAGCACAACCTTACAAGGTGCCTCCCGAGGTCAAAAGGTAGTCTAACGCGGCCTTCACATTATAACAGGAAAAGGTTCCGCAACGATACGAGTGGCCAATCGGTACCTCGTTCTGTAATTGGTATGGGTGAAAAGCACCGCAATGAGCAGGTGACCATCCGGTCATTTGCCTATATTGGTTATCGGTGAAAGGCACCGCAACGAGCAGGTGAAAGGCACCGCAACCAGCAGGTGACCATCTGGTCATTTGCCTATATTGGTTATCGGTGAAAGACAGCCAGAGAATATTCGTCGTCCAAAATTGAATTATTATCTAAAGTATGTGCAACAAGAGCGTGTACGGCAAAACCCTAAGTAAAAATAAAACTACGATTTTTTTTGTTTTTATTATGAAAGTTTGTTGTATTTTCTAGGGCGCTATCAACTAAAACATAGTAAATTCACCATTACTGTTAATAATTGGGTTGCTCCTTTTGTTCATACTATCAACCAATTTTTCTGCATACTGTGGTGTTACATTTTTCCATATCTTTCGGACCACTTGCGCTAGAGTGCTCAAATTTTTTATGTGATACATTTTCAGCTTAATCTTCATGAGTGATCATTAATTTTGAACGGATTGGAATTAGGTGCCTGAGACGGCGATTCCAATGTTGTGATGCCCTTTTTGAGTAGAAATTCCGAACAGAGTACAGAGGTGTTTTGGATTGTTGTCTTCTTGCAAGATCCAATTAGAGTTCCCCGCTCAAAACCATTTCAGGATAAATGGTAACAAACCTCGTGAATAAATGTTATTCATGAAAAGTGCGATTATTTTCCGTGAGGAAACGATTAATTTACCATAACCTTGCTTGGTGAAGCATCCTCATACATGGAGCTAGGGCGGTTGCTCCACAGTTCGGAGAATCCTTCTATTTTGCTTAGTTCGCCAAACACGCCTTTTAAAATTAAAACCCCAAAAGGCTGACTCATCGATAAATACAATATGCGTAAAATCTTTGTTTTTATGTTCATTCGCTCACTGTTGTTGCTTTTCTATGTATTTTTGTGTTGCCAGTGGTTTGGCCAAAGTATTTCCATATGCGTAGCCATGTTCTTTCGTATAGTTGTTTTTCGTAAAATAGTATTCTATTTCGCCAATTTCGCCACAGCAAGCGATTGCCAAGCGAAAAATTTTCATCAAATAACTTTATGATGCCCTCATCCTCCTTTTTTGTAGTGGTTTGGATTTTGCCTCTATCTGGCAAATCTTCAACATTTTTATACATTGAATAATGTGTAATCTACTTCTGCACAAATGTTTCCGACTTTTTTTATATATATTTTGCAGCACTTGCAACCGACATTTTTGGTCCTTTCGGATGTGGACTTAAAAACGGCGCTTCAAATCGTTTTTTATAAATCGCACTCATTTCTTTCATTTGTATTATCCGCTAAACAGTTGCAGTTAAACTAATGTTTGTTTTAGAGCGCCCAAGAGGACTCAATAGAAAACCTATGTAAGCCCCGCCCATATTTGTTCCTATAGTTTTAAGTATAGTTATGCCGTACACGCTCTTGTTGAACATACTGTAGATGAGTGCAAGTTCTACATTTAAATAAAGTTTATGAATCATTGCATCACCCGAATTAATATCCGATATCAAATCAAGCCCATTTTCTTCATACAAATATTTTTTTTTTGGTACCGAGATATTTAAAAAACAGAATTAAATAAAAAATAAATTTATTAAAATAAAATAAATCAATAGATTGATTTCATTGATAACAAATTAAATTTATTAAAAAAGGTTCATTGATATTTATAAAAAAAAAGAAACAGAAAATTTAAAATACCGTGAGTGTCGATAAAATGGTGGGTCGATGAGTTCTCGGTGCGCGCTCGCTGCGAGTGCATTTATTCTCGTTATGACGCGGTACCGATTCGAGATCATATGACACAGTATTTGTAATATTTAGTATGGCGTTAGTACCCGCACTTGGGTTTTGTTAATAATACATCACGTACAATTGGGAATTCATTATACCAGCCGGCATGTCGCTTATACATATCGATATCCGAATTCAATGCACATAATAAATATTTGTGTTTATTGAACGATAGATTTATAGCCGTATAGTTTTTGATTATTATCAAAAGTAGTTTCTATAACTTATACACATGAGTATACCTGGGTACCACATACCATACAAAGTATGTATATATATATACATAATAAGTACATGCTTTTTGAATGATGTGTTTAGACGAGGTATTATTATTGTGTATCATGTAATTCGATCTCTTGTTAAAAGTTATAAATTTGCAAACAATATTTTTTGCTTGTTATTTCATAGATTGGTTTACATACATATATATGTACTACATCCATACATAAAATATGTCGTTTTTATGTACATGTAGATAATAGTTTTATATCTGATTTGAGATTAAGTAATAATATCTGTAGTTTATTAGAGTGAGCTAAAATTTTTGTGGGTGGAATTCGATTGATCGAAAATAATCCAGCAGCTGGATTTTAATTTTATTTTATGTGTAAACTGTTCAAGGTAATTAATTTTAATTTTGTGTATCGAGTGTATTTTGAGATAAAATGCATGAAAATATCACGTTCATTCATAAAGTAATCTATGTAAGTAATTGCTTCAATTGCTATAACTATAGTACAATTCGCAGACGCATGATGGACTTTCTAAAAATTGACTCGATTTATCAAATTTGTCATTATATTTTTCGGTTCCCACCATACTAAGTTCAGCATTTGAAAGTTTAATGATATGAAATTTGAAGCTAATGAAGCTTTAGCGGGAAATAGGTGCATACTACTAACAAATATCATTAGGTGTGCAAGTAGAAACTCGGCTCTGAAAGTTGGTTACATTAAAATCTAATTGGATATATGTAGCTTGCTCATTGCTGTTTTTATGACATAAATTTCAGTCATTTACAAGCGGAGGACGAAAAGTGATGTGAAACGGAGTAGACGTGTTTTGTTCTCGCTCCTTCATTTAATTTAAATATTTTTTTTTTGTGTAAATAATAAATAAAATAATTATAATTATTAATAATAATAATAATCAATTTGTTTTTTACATTATAAAATAAGTGATTAAAAGATATGACGTACACCTAGTGTTTTAAATATTGATTTGTGTATAAGCCGCGCGTGAAATTGTGTAGAACGTATACGTATATATAATTATTTCCGTATATGTTCTGATACCATTTCGTGAATGAGTAAATGCACATTTATGTTTGATTGAATTACTAGGTATACATAATATACATAGTGGGTTTCAAATAAACAGTAAAGTGACGAGTTAAGTGACGTGTATGATGAAATGTGTTTGTATACATAAAACCCGAGTTGAAATATTTATAACGGGATATATTTCGTTTTAATGTTTCGATAAACTGGTTATGTATAAAGATGCATTAAATCAGAGAAGTATCCTTTATATACATTTATATATATAATATATACATATATACATACTTTTATTTTTATTTATGTACTTTTCATACTTCGTATATAGATTTGTGTGTAGCATCAAAATTTACCTAAATAATACATATACATAGTTATGAGTGTGTGTTTCTGTGCGTTTAGATGTATATATATATATATATATATATATTGGTTATTGGTGTGTACATGCAGGGATGTAACAAAACCAATAATCGCCCCTTTCACACGGGATGTCAAAGAAGCAGCTTCTTTTTCGTCTCTTTCCCCGTTTACATATGAAACCGGTTGTCAAAAATTTTTAAAGCAGCTCTAACACAAATAGAAGTGAAATAAAAAATTTGATTACATATTTTATTTTAATTTAAATTTGAAATTTAATTTTAAAAATTAATTTTTTTTTTTTTCATTAATTTTTGAGATATACATTTTAGTTAAAATTTTATTTTCGAGAGAGTAGATTAAAACAATACAAAAACATTTTGGTTTAAATATAAAATAAGGTTTTAAATTAGCAATGAACAATCTATTACGATTTATTTTAAAGTGTGAACCAGTGCTTCTTTTAAATCCAGGTTGGAACGGATGAAGAAATTTGATATGTTAATTGTTGTTGGTTTTGGATGTAGACTTATGTATACATGTGTGGATGGTATGTATATTTTTGTGGTTTATTATGTATTTCCTTGTGAAGCGTGTTTTTGAATCTTCATCTTCGTCTCTTTCCCTATTTGCCTATGAGATTGGATTTGATAGCGACTCATTTTTATTTTTGAACCAAATTTTTTATTGGTGTAGCGGCGCTGGCCCAAGCGAAAATGAGATAGGGGATTCAAGGCCGTTTTTTTTTTTTTTTTTTTTTTTTTTTTTTATATGTAGGTTTTGGTTTGGTTTGAGTTTTGTTTTCGGAAGAGCAGAATAAAACCATGATGAAAAATCATAAAAAGGTGAAATATTCCCAAGTTTCATTTTCGTCGTTTTGTGCGCGTTGCGTCACTTGTGGCCAGCAGGACGGAGGTTTACATTGAATTTGTCGATTTTCGATTTGTTTTGGGTGGATCTTTTTTTTTTTTTTTTTTTTTTTTTTTTTACAACATTATATATTACATATAAATATTAAAATTTATTAAATAAAATTCAGCTCACAAATTCTTGTTAATGATATTATAGCTTTGTTCCTCAAAGCTATTTACAGTTTTCAAAAATATTCGTGATCTTCAAAACTCATTTATTTAAATAGATTATGTACTTTAAATTACAAATTAAAATTTATCTCGATTTTATTTTATTTGATATTTTATGATTTCCGCAGTGATTACAATTCAAAATTTTAATGATTTTAACTAAATTTTTATTTTCTGTCATTTTGCGCGTGAAAATCATGTTTTAGTATCTTGTTTTTATGTTTCTTATGGCGTTTTCTTTTAACAAAAAACTGGCAAAAAATTTTGTTTTTGACGTAAATCACATTTTCGCGTTCTTGTAGCGGAAAAATGGCAAAGAAAAGAAAAAAAAATTGATGTACATCAAAAAATGGAAATATAGATTTTTACTTCCATTTTAACTACCACGTACACATATTTATACGTACACATATTCATAAAATACGTCAACCGTAAATATTGTCAAATGCGTCAAACGCGTCATTTGAAATTTTTTTCAAAATGGTTTGTTATTGTTTTCGGCATCCCTTTCGGTTAGACACACTACGCCACACATCAATTTTTTTTTTTTTTTTTTTTTTCGTTTTCTTTTTAACTATCCAAAATTCGATTTACATCAAAAACGTAAAAGAATCCGCTATCAATAACTTGAACGGTGAAGAGTAAGTCATAAGTTTGAATATATTGAATACAATTAAGTAGTCAATAATAAGCATACAGTTTGTTTTCAGGTTTAATAAATAATACGAGTATATGTTTACTGACTATTTTAACGGCCAGTTTGCCAAATGCTAATGATTTTAGAGAAATTATTAATGATTTAATATTCATTATTAATATACATAATTCAATTTATTATTAATAAAATTCAAATAAGAGTTTCAGAAAAATATATTGTAAGTTATGGAGTTGTAGAGGATTAAATTAATAAATATTTATATTATTTAGGAAACCGGTAGATTAACTAAGAATGAATTTCAGAAATCTTTAGATGTTATGAAGAAATATTTCTTTGAAATATTAATTGCTGGTCGTGTAGATTAGAATTGTGCTGTCATTATGTTAATAACTATTGGCTTTACCTAGGTATTATCAATTAATCAATTTTGGTTAGGTAGCTGATAAGTATTAATGTAGAATTATATTACAGAAAATTTCCAGATGCACGTGAAATAATATTATTTTTTCTCAGGTTTTGATTTAGTGAGGCAATTGTTGAAGATCAAAGCAATACCATCGTTATCCATTAAACCTATTAAGCCTTTATCCTTCCTCTAGTAGATTAGAAGTAGATTAGAATTGTGTTGTGCCGTACGATCGCTAGGTGTCTGAAACCGGATCGTTCTGTCCCAAAAAAAAAAAAAAAAAAAACCTTTCCTATCCTTCCTATTGTTATGTGTAAACAGGCTGTAGGAATAGGCCCGGCGTTATCCGGGACTCTTGGCTAGCACTTGGTTCTACAGTCCAATCAATCAATCAATCAATAAATTTCAGTCATTTACAAGCTGTCGTTCCATGGATGTCGATAAGCAACATTCACGTCATTGCATTCTATTCTGTTTTCAAATGAAAAAAAAAATGCTGCTGAAGCTATGAAATTGATTAATGAGTGACTTTCAATGAACATTCTGTGAGCCATTCAACAGTAAAACGGTGGTTGGCAAGATTTCGTGATGGCAATTTTAGCCTTAAGGACGATCCACGTCCAGGTGCAGTAAAACAATTTGAAGACGAACAATTTAGTGTTACTGGATGAAAATCCGTGTAAAACTGAAAACGTGCTTGCAGAACAGTTAGGAGGTACTCACCAAGCAATACCACTTCGATTGCAAGTAATGAATGAAGGAAAATGGGTTCTGCACCTACTGACCGAAGAAAACAAAAACCGAAGAGTTGACATCTGCATGAATTTCCTTTCTCGGTAAAAAATAAAGAATTTATAATCCTAATCCTATAATCCTTATAATCCTAAGCGCAGAGAATCATGAGTTGATTCAGGCCAGCCATCAATATCGCAGTTACAAAAATGTGTGACTGTGTGCCTGGTGGGATGTAACGGAGTCATATATTACGAACTTCTGGAACCTCGTCAAACTATTTCTGCTGAACGTTACTAGGCCCAATTGATCAAATTATTTCCTCTGAAGGAAAAGAAACCATTTACGGGCCAAGCACGGCAGAAGGTGATATTGCTGCATTACAACGCTCGTCTCCATACAACAAAATCAACCATGGAACTCATTTTCTCGTCAGGCTGGGTTTTATAGCATGCGGAGTATTCTCCAGACATGGCTCCCTCTGATTACCACTTGATATAATAAAGCTGAATTTGACCAAAGAAGCAAAATTTCTTCTTGCACACCTACTACTATTAGGCACACAACGTGAAAGAAGAGGATGTATATTTCGAGTACAACTTGGTGTTGTTATGCAACTTATACAGGTAATGAGTTAATCAAAATTCTAATATGTGCCGTTTATTTTGAAAGTGGCATCAATCACTTTTTCAAAAAAATCAAGTTATTGATAACATTAGGTATAATTAACCGGTATCTCTAAATTTAAAAAAAAAATTCCAATCAATATGTTGAAAACTACTGAAATTTTGTTCGAGAGGAGTTTTGCTAATTAACAGAATAACAAACATGTTTAATTTGAAAGTGGCGTAAGTCACTGGACTCAGGAAATTAATTGCGGGGATTAATGGGGGAGAGATAGAATTAATATTTTATCAATAACAATATAAGAAAAGCCATATTCGTTATAACTGAGATAGTGTAGGTAAGTACAAAAAAAATTTTACAAATCAAAATAAAATTGTATGGGAAAATTTTTTTATTTGAAATAAATCTTTAATATCTCCTAAAATCGGAGAAAATGTAGGTTATCTCGAAGCTCCAATAATGATATTTTGGTATTAATTATCGTCAAAAAATTGTTATATGGATACTTTTTTTTATTAAACATCGAATAAGAAAGAACACTTTTCTGCCATAGTGCTACGTGCCAGCATGTGATTAAAAAAAAATCTCGAGTGAAATATTTAAAACTACAACAACAAGTACAAGGCACCCTATTCAGGGTACCACAATATGTAATTTATTCATCGATTTTCTCAAATCACTGTCCTTTCAATATACTTCAGTAAAATACATCGAACAAAATAAATATATGTCAGTAATTTTTCTAAACTTTTAATTTTGAAAGTGACATAAGTCACTTTCCGTAATGAAAACTGGTAATTTTCTAAGGCCAATACGAAATTGTATACGGAGTGTCCCAAAATTAGACGATCTAATGAAGCAGGTGATAGGTGAGCTCATTTCCAACAAAAACAGCCCAAGTAAAGTTTTTCGACTTGTTGATGGTGCAAAAGTTATTCCACATTTAATGAAATCGCATGCGATCAAAAAACCCAAGATTTCTTTTGTTTAACTTTCTGTTTTAATAAGATCTAGAAATGTGTGCCTTTCCAATAAAATTTTTTTATAAGCTATATTATCTTCTGTCAAATAAAAAAATGGTTATGTAAAGTCTTGCTGTTTCTCTAAAAGTTTTGTTGAAGTTTAAGTAACGCCAGTGGGAAAACAAGGTACTACAGAAATTTGACCCATTATCAGAAAAACATGCGACACTAATGCAGATTTTAAAATGGTATCATACATCGAGCTATTCACAACAAAATGTTTTTTATAATTTTTTTCACACACGACCTACGTGTTTATTAAAAAGAAGTACTTAACAAAATTTTGAGTTGTAAAATAGATACTTTGTCAGAAATAAAACAAAATGATGAACACAATAAGCTATAGTATAACAATTTTTCAAGGAAATCTAGTAGTTCGAATTAATAAAATTTGTGGTTTAAAAAGAAAAACATTTTTTAGTTCATATTAGTAGTTCCATACACTCGAACGTTTATAATTAGCAGAAATGATGGCTTATGAATCCAAATGAGGAACGCATTCCCGATTACAGAGTATTTCAAAACGTACATCAAATGCACAATGAAGGCAAAGTCCGTGGTCGTCCGAGAAGATATGAAACAGACGGTAATTGGAATGGTTACAGACGACCCATCTATAAGTGAGCGTTGTTTATCAAGGCCTTCAGCAGTGCCACGATCCATGTTGCATCGTAGATTAAAAAGAAATCAGTTGCACCTTTACCAACGTGTACAAGACCTTTTGCTGGCCTTGAAAAAATGGTGCAATTTTGTCAAGAAATGCTGTGAAAAATTCGCCGTTTTTAACAACATTTTATGGAGTGACGAAAAATGTTTTAAAAAGGAGGGGATATTCAATATCCAAAAAATGTGCGGCATGGTTGGGTTTAACACCAATTTGAAATTAACATGTGAATAACATGTGATTAACATGTGATTAACATGGGAATAGTCGATGGGAAAATGATTGGCCCATTTCAACCAACGCGTCGGATCAACATGGAAGTCTATCTAAGTTTTCTTCAAAACGACTCAGAAGAATTACTTGATGACGTGTCTCTACAGACACGTAGAAAAATGTGGCTACTGCATGACGGAGCTCCCCCTCACTATGCACTAGTAGTGAAACAACATCTCCACGTAAATTATCCAAGACACTGGATTAAAGGGGAAGGTCCATGCATGGTCACCGTGGTCTCCTGATCTAAATTATTTATGTAGACTTTTTTCTATGGGATTATTATAAAGAGAGTAAGAGGCTGGGTTATGAAAGAGTAAACCAGACCGAGCAGTAGATGCGGCAATGTATAATCGAAGCGACAAATATTATTACAAATAACAAACGTGTGTATCGACGGATTAAACAAATTGTGTACGGCTATTATGTATTTTGGAATGTTTTTTGTTGTTTTATGTATTTTGGAATTTATGAACAATTTTTATTTTATTCATTTTGTTTTATTTCTGACCAAGCATCGATTTTAGAACTCGAAATTTTGTTAAGTACATTTTTTAATAAATACGAACCACACCAATATGTAGTACCATTTTAAAATCTGCATTGGTGTCTGCTATTTTTTTGATAATGGGTCGAATTTTTGTAGTACATTGTTTTCCCGTTGGCGTCACTTAAACATCAACTAAAATATTTGGGAAACAGAAACACTTTACAAAACCATTATTTTTATTTGACAGAAGATAATACAGTTTACAAAAATAATTTTATTGGAAAAACACACTCTTCTAGATCGTATTAAAAAAGAAAGTTAATCAAAAGAACAATAAAAATGGTAAATTTTTGCACCATCAATTCGAAAAAAGTTTACTTGGCTGTTTTTGTTGGAATGAGCTCACTCCCCAATCACCTTATTTCGTTTGATCGTAGAATTTTGGGAAACCCAGTATACTGAGAAATCTTCTCGAAAGTTGGCATCAATATTTTTAAACACGTTAAAATGCAAACCCTTAAATATCTCGATTTAAAAAAAGTGACTTGTGCCACTTTCAAAATAAATGGCTCATATTGGTTTATTTTGCTTGCTTGCCGTGTATCAGTCAATCTAGTTACAAGTTCAATAGTTACATTCGCTCAATGTGAATGTTTTTGTTGTGTGCTGCACCCCCAACCCTGAAGTTGTTACCGGTTTTTCCATATCGCGTGGTAGCACTAATCACCAAATGTAATATTGGGTTTAGATTTTCATTAAATAAACTTCTTTGATAAGTGACACTAGTAGTGACAATTGTAACGAACTCTTTCAGTTTGAAGTTATAAGCTGGTCTGAGATTTTTGAATGTAATAAAATAGCCAAAACCAAATACATAAATACGTTTAGATTTTTTTAAGAGATAAATTGGGTGACGGATTTTATGACCTTTAAAGGCCAATTAATAATTCTTTTACAATCACTCACACATCATTCGTCATACTAAAATCTTTATAATTATATAAAGTCACTAACAAACTTTGAATGACATAATATATATATGTAAAAATCCTATCTACAATTGCATGGAAAGCAAGCATTACAATTTAATTTTGGAATTTTGTGTATACTGTAGCAATCATGAACACTTTCGACCTCGAGATTTTTCCAAATTTACCATTCACTATATGTCGAAGTCACAAAGAGGTCTTTAAAAAGCAATCTGTGTTTGTGTGCCTGCATATGTGCATGGCGCCGTGCCTTTTAAATGTCGTAGCTTTATAGTCTATACAGCCAAGACCAATTAACTAATAGGGCTGAAACTTCATGCTTAAGCATTTTTCACATATCGAGAGATACCAGTGAATTTTGGGCGAAATCGGGTCACCGGAAACCGGTAAGAAGTATATTTAATGTTAATGGAAAGTGTAGCTACACATTTTAACGAAAAGCGTAGACCCAAAATGTGTAGATACTTTAGAATTCGAAACACGTGTTTTAATTAAAATTATTAAAACAATAAATATTGATAATCACAGTACTACAAAAATTAGTTTATATACTTTCTAAATAATTTTTTTTTTAAGTATTTTAATTCAGAAAGTCTTCGGAACCATAAGTAACGAGTGTGGAATATAGTGTTCTCTTCTTGAAATGATGTCTAGAATTAGTAGAAAAAATTCTAAAATAATTTACATGTTGTGATTGGCGATATGGCCTTACACTTGGAAGTATCGTTGGCCAAATTCAGTTAAATATTTAATAATTCAAAAAATCATCGGAACAATGAGTGCTAAGTGTGGAATTTAGTGTTTTCAACTTGGGATGGTGTCTGAAATTTGTAAAAAAAAAATATTTCAAGTCAATTTGCATGTTGTGATTGGCGGTTGGGTCCTACAGGTGGATCTTTGGCCGAATTCACTGAATTCCTTAACAATTTTAAAAGCCATCGGAACAATGAGTGCTAAGTGAAAAATTTAGTGTTTTAAACTTGATATGATGTCTGAAATTTGTACAATAAAATTCAAGACCGTTTGCATGTTGCGATAGTAAGAATTAAGTGAATATGGCCAAAGATGCTTTCACGTGGTGGGCCAAATCGCAAATCACAACATCCACATTCCCTTGAAATTTTTTCTACCAATTTCAGTCACCTTTATAAGTTGAAAACACAAAATTCCACACTTGGCAACCATTGTTGAATTATTAAACATTTAAGTGAATTTAGCCAATGACGCTTCCATGTGTAGGGACTTATCACCAATCACAACACGCAAATATTTTCAGAATTTTTTCTACTAATTTTAGACATCATCCCAAGTAGAGAACACAAAATTCCACACTCGGTACTTATGGTTCCGAAGGTTTTTTGAATTTAATTACTTTAAAATTTTTTTTTTAATAAAGGTATATAAACATATTTTTGTAGTACTGTGATTATCAATATTTATTGTTTATTTTTAATAATTTCAATTAAAACACGTGTTTCGAATTTTCTACTTTTTTCCTTTCGCAGCTACACTGATAATTTGTATATTTACACATTTTGAGTCTACACTTTTAGTTAAAATCTGTAGCTACACTTTTTATTAACGTTAAATACTCACAACTGTCACCGGAAGTGGCAGCTTATATAGGAGCTTTCTTTCTTGTTTTCAAAGAAATTCGTGAAAAACTGCTATGAACTAAAAGATTCTAAATAAAATAATTGCAACAATACCGGTCTATATCATTTTGCAAAAATTTGAGAAATGACGTTTTTTGACAAAAAAATGTTCTACTTTCCTTTACGTAGTAAAAAATGGACCTTACTTGAATACAAAAGAGAACAATAAAAATGTCCGGTTAATTTAATCGGTAAAACTATTGTATAATAAAAAAAAATTCTTGTTTAAATTTCAGAACACCAACTGAGTTTCAGAACACCAACTGACCCGTTTAGAAAACAAAAAATGAGTGAGTCCATTAGTACTCTCAAGGAGATGTGTAAACATGGCGTCTGTACAGTACGTGGGTACAGTTTACTTTGAAGGAAGAAGGAATGCAATTTTACTAACCAGAGTTTTTCATTTGTTTATTATCGTTTAATTGGTCTATTACTCTTTCGGTATAATCGACGCAATTGGATTTTGGTAGCCAAAATAAGGTACATATACTGTCGACTCTAACTTTAAAAATTTTCTTTGAGAAACTGCACAATATGGTCGTCCCATATCTAGTAGTAAATATATTTCGATCTGAGTTCATGTGCAAATCGAATTCGTCTCGCAGGAAGTTTATAAGTGGTTCAGCTTGAGGAACAGCAACATTAATATTGAAATCCCCGCTCATAATCACCGGCAAAAGATGATAGTCTCCTTGGAGAATTTTTGAAATTCTTTAGGATATGGGGCAAGGACGAAATGTATGAACTTCATTATGTCTTCGAAAGATTTATTCGGCGAGGTCAATACAACTACAGAAAGCATCTTATTCCCATTGAGAAGCTGAAGTTCAGCCGTATATATATCATCAATGAGTTGTGTTGTTACGCTCATACCAGTTGTTTGTCCAACGATGATTTCTTTATGCGAGGTGACTGTATGGTATGAGTATTCTATTTGAATTTTTATATATTGTTACTCCGGCAGCTCACTCACCGTCTCTCTTGAACTGAACGCAGATCTGGAAAAGCAAGAAAATTGACCTAAGACTCTGACAGTTCAATGTTAAAAACCAGACGTCATTATTATCTCGTACAAAATTCGCCATTACAACGGATAAAGCGGATTTGTAGTGAGGCGCGATAGCTAATTTTGAAGAAGACCCATTGAGGTCCCATTTTTACGTCCATGGTAGACGACATGATCAACGATAGCCAACGTAATGAACAGTCCTTCGAGACTCGTTGCTCGTGCTAAAGCAATATACACAATTTATTAACTGTGTCTTTTATCGTAAGAGTATATACTGACTATCTCGTTATAGGTACCACCCTGTGATGCATGAATTGTGGTGGCACATGAAGGTACGACGCTTTACATTAATTGTTGTTTATGCTTAACATTAATTGTTGTTTCGATTAATAGTTGAGCTTTTTCTAGAAATGGACACCAAACATCGGTCGATATTCGTTTTCTGCGCCCATCCAGCTTCAAGCCACATTTTTTACTGTCGACGTTTTCATCGTTCTCGTTGTCCTGGTTAGAATACCTATGCATTCGATATACTTTAGACAGCCAATAGTTCCATTCGCCAGTCCATTTGTAACGTTAATATTGGTTTTGAAAAAGTACGGCAAATTATTTGTGACCACTATGCTCATTTTATGGATCTTTTGACGAAATTGCTACTCCGGCAGCCAACTGACCATCTCTATTGAACTGAAAACAGCATTCAAACGTAGGAATATTAACAAGTTCGTCATTGCGCAGCCAGGTCTCGAAAACCAAATGAATTGAGCATACCTGCGTGACTGTGACCTGAGACTCTGGCAGTTCAGTGTTAAAAACGAGATGTCATTATAACCCCATTCAGTAGAAGACATGATCATTGATAGCCGACGTGATGAACAGCGCCTAGAGACTCGTTACTCGTGATAAAGCAATATACACAAGTTCTTTACTGTGTTTTTAATCGTATGAGTATGCAATTTCGTAATCGTAATTCGTATTTTGTATCGTAATTTTTTTTTGATTTTGCTGATCGATGAAAATGTCAATGGTTTCTATTTCATTCATTAAATTAATTTTTTCATTTTCCCTACTATTATACATATACATAAAAGCATGCCATGTGTAGTAAAAATTGTTTTTGTTGAGTTTCTTGCTTTTTTTCAAACGAAGTAGGTATACGTCATTTCCGTTCGTTTCATTTACAAGTTTACTCTAATACAAAAAAATTTGGTAGGCGCGCGTAAAGATGTTTACACATCAAAAATATAAACATGTGTAATACATAGTTGGTTGCACTATTACAAAATCGTACTGGAAATAAGTAGGAAAAACTTAAAAGTTTGAGTTTTAGATTTGGTTTTCGTCCCGACTGTTTCAGTACACAATTTGAGTAAAAAAATTTAAGATTCCCAAATTAAAAATCAGAACAGTATACTCCACACAACTACATAGAAAACCTATAAAAATTCTATTGGAATCAGCAAAATTCCAAATGGATTCGCATACGTGTATGAGTTTAAATCTATATGCGCAGATAAGATAAACTTTGGAATACCCCGACAACCGTCAAATTAAGGAGCCTAATAAAATCCTGAAAATAATTATCGAACTTCATAAGTTTGAAAACAAAATAAACGTGGTGGCGCAATTTCGGTGACAAGTATAAACGTTGTTACTGACTGACTCACCCTGTATCGTATTACCATAGAATTTATCACTCTTTATAAATGTATAATCTAATTTTAGCACCAAAGACTGCGTTTTGTCGAAACTTTTTATAATTTAAGTATTCTTTAAACGTTCTTTTAGCTAATTTATTATTTATAATTTTCATTGAATTATTTCATCACTGCTGCAAAATCAAATTTAATTCATCTGTCATAGATACATCACAAAATAAAAAATATTCCTATAGAATGATTTCCAATTAAACGAGATGGTGATCCCACACAAACGTGCAAAATCTCATAATTACACTTGACATTTATGCTCGCATCGACAACAAAATAATAATGACGTGTGGGTCTACCAAAATTGATTCGGTTTTGTTTTGGTTTCTCCAAAATTGCCACATGGCCAATTAAAACACCTACAATGCATTATATAGGATTATGTGTGTATATGTAAAAGCAATAAACATATCCATAAGCACTATTAAAGATCCAGAATTAAAATTTCCATAAATTTTGATTGGTTATGTAATAATCCAGCACATAATCCGTACAAAGTGATAAATAATATTTCTCATCCATATAATGCATGAAATTGTATCTTCCAAATAAATTATTTTAGATAAATTTAATAAAATAAAATAAAAAATATAATTTTTGTGTGTGGGGATGGATGCTTTTGGATGATCTTATCAATTTCAGAGATCAGTATTTTTTTTTTCTTTTAAATTTTGATGTTACGTTATTAAATATGTTGAACTGCTTTTCAAGAACGGGCGCACTGTATGGTGACCAACATATGAGTTATTTTATTACAGATCTATCTTTGTATATAGTGAAACTTAAAGTATTCTGTTACACGGTTATATTTTTGAGATGCGGTCATAATGATAGCACTGTTAATATTTTTTTTGTCCAGATGTAATTGGGAACTTGGTGACTTTTTGTTGCGATGATATTGAACTCAATTTTATTTTAATCAATCATATTTCTTACGGTTGTCTCTTAGTAAAAACATTCTTTTGTCGTTTATTGGATGGTTGATATTAGTTCAAAAGTGTTGTCCGAAA
The DNA here is from genome assembly GCA_932526605.1 of Nephrotoma flavescens. NCBI lineage: Eukaryota > Metazoa > Arthropoda > Insecta > Diptera > Tipulidae > Nephrotoma > Nephrotoma flavescens. Next base: position 80,434,084 of record OW052220.1, read on the forward strand.
ACTTCTTGGAGGAACTTGTCACTTAGAAAGACAAGATTTGAGGTTTGTAGAGTATGTCAACAAACACATTAAGAGACGTATGGATGTGACGTTTCTCTAAAACCGTGTAACAGATGGAAACATTAAAGCAGATAAAGTGACTCGAAGCTGCGGAACATTATAAGACCTCGGCGTTCAAAACGAGTAGAAACCTGACTATTCAAATAAAACGCTATTGAAGCAACCAACTCAAGGGTTGAGGCTAAAGTTCTGCTTCAGATAATCAGTAATACACGCAGATAACATCGGATATTATCGAAGTGGTGACTTGCACATGCAGATTATGAAAGTCTATTCGTGACCCAATTTCATGTCGTAGATTTATTTTATTATGTAGATTTTATTGTTGGTGCGGTTAAGTTGTTCTTGAAATTATTTTAGAGCGGTTGAATCAATTTCAATAGTTGGGATTAATCTCAATCAAAAACTTTTAGGAGAAGAGAAACTATTTTCTTATAAATTTGCGGATGAGTGCGGCGGATGCGAAAATGTTCATTATTAGGGCTGAAATTTTTTTTACACATTTCTAATTGAATTATAGAGCCTAGGTGTTTTATTTGAAATTTTGTTAAAGATTTTGAAAATAAAACTATTTTGGCACTCGGAAAAAGAGCACATATGCGCTATTTACGAGGGAAGAGAGTAGAATTCATTTTAGCTACAATCGGCAAAATCTGAGTTAATTCAGGTAAAAGATCAAATTTTTTAGTGTCTAAAATTATTTTTTGAGTTAGCGTCCACTTAGAGTCAACCACGAAATTAATTATCTTTAATCAGTGTAAGGATATAGTTGGTATATTTAAGAATTTGACCATAATACCCCCCACAAGGATAGTCCCAGAAGTATCTGTATTGAAGTAAAGATGGCAGATGTAGTTTTAAACAAATTTCTGTGGTCGAAAGTACTAACCTTATAAAGCTTAAATTTGACGTTTAAAGGCACTACTTTGTCCAGTATTTGATTGACAGTGATCATTAGTGAACACTTTCACTGAATTTGTATTATAAACGAAACATGGTAACATATTTCGCACACACGCACGGTCCTTTGAGTGTATGTTATATCAATTACATTCTTTCGAAACTTAGGCAATGGGATGTACTTAACCAAAATCACGCGTTGAGAGCGTCTTGGGACATGTATCTTGTTCGACGTTCACAAAACCGGACCACTAAGTTTCTATTTATTAAAAATGACACGTGCAAAAACAAGGTCGCGGCCATGACTTCATTGCCGGAGAAATTAATCACGGCATTTAAATAATAATTATCTCTTAGCAATAATAATAAAAAGGTTGATAATAAAATCTGAAAAAAAAAATCATTTTGCTTTCTTAGGTTTTCTTGTGGGACAACTGGTATTGCTCGCCGAATAGAATCTGATGGTAGGGGGTAATAAAATATCTCATGAGGTTAACATGCAATGAACTCAACTAAAGAACGGAATTCCCCAAGTGATGAAGGTTGACCTTATGGATTCTGGAGAGAGTCTTTCATTGCACCAAAAACAAATCAAACTCGAAATGCATTCCAAAGTAACTGGGAAACCATCAAGCTCCCTGAGAGAAGCAGAAGTAACTATTTATTAGACCTGAATAAATGAACACACCCTACCAACAAAGAAGCAATAACAATGCCGCAACAAAACTTTATATTAGCGTTACGAAAAGGTAAAAATTTACTCGCACGAGAAGTTTTGGAAAAAAGCGGAGAAATAACACAAACTACATATACAATGAATGGCAGAAATCTATCAACCGCAACTCCCAACAAAGTGTCATTATACGCAGCCCAAAATTCATATGGAAGAAACTATTGTCAAAGCACAGTGCAAGTATCACATTGATGAGGAAGATTTGGCAAAAGAAACAGAGTGGGTAGATGAATGGTATAAAAAACTATTATGATTTCTATGAGCCATGGCGCGAAATCTGATTCATACATTCAAAACAAAATTTTTTTAATGAGAAACGCTGCAGTTTCTGAGCGGTCCATCGCTCTCGTCCTCCAATTTCGACATCATAATGCGAGTCTATATACGCCTTCTTAAAGATAAGTACCACCTTAAAACAAACCAAGTAACCGCTCTAATACTGCAATGCAAAAGATGCCCTCAACTAACTAATCCTCAAACAAACAGGGTGAAGAAGTTTGCAAAAACAATAAAATTAACAGTCTTTTCATTTCAGATCTGATGAAATTGGGAGGTACAAGTAACATCTCAGAAGAAAAGAAGGAAGGTGTTGGCATCAATCAAACCTTGCATGAGATACTCGCGAAATTAAGTATATACATTCGACGAAAAACGGCAAAATTTAAAGATTGAGCTTTGGAAGTTAAACCTAAATACTAAGCAAAATTAAAAATGTTCAGTAAATTAAAACTATTATTAAGGATGGAATGCTAAAATACCAACAAGAACGACAAGCAGTCCTCAATAGAAAATAGAGATGTGTGCCTTATCTCTCAAACACACTTTAGTAAACATTCCCCCAATGAATTTAGAGGCCATCGTGTGTATTATCCCATCCATCGACGCAACTCAGCTGGAGTAGGAAGTGCAGTTAACCATAAAAGCATACAACATTTGAATGAATCAGAAAATTATGCTCTTAATATACGATAATCATTGATTTTCGTATGCGATCATCATTGAAATTGGACCACTTTTAACAATTTTCTATGACAAAGAATGAATCGAAAAATTAAAAGTCCTGATCTGCTTAAAATTTAGCATAAATATACGTATACGAAGAAAAATTTATCTGAAAATATAATTAATCACCATTGCATCAACTCGGAAACTTCACATATACGAAAATTTCCATTAAAAAATTCTAAGGTGTAATTTGCCAACAGCGCCAAAAAATTTCCCCTTGTCCAAAATCTTAAAAACGATATGATACAGGATCATATCGGAATGAGAAAAAATGTATCTGTAATCGGCGCCTCAATCAATAATTAGATATCGGCGCCAGAACGGTGAATTTATCAACTAAAGAGCAATTAAACAAACGATTGCTCTTTCCAAGACCTTTCAAATGATTTACATGATTATATAGGAATGAAAAAAAATTTAACTGCTTCCAACCCTACAACGGTGGTTTTGAATACTATGGTCCTTCAAAAAAATGTATTGCATTTAATACCAATTGAAAAATTATATACCAGCCCCAAAATGGATGAATTTATGAACTATAAGTTAAAAAAAATATTGCCTGATTCGGAACCTTTCACACTATCTTAATATTGAGTGATTTTCTATGACAGGCACCCAACCCCCTTGAGGTAGAGTTCGCAAAAAGTTTTTTAATTCTCTAAATTAAAAATAAAAGAAGTTTGGCGAAAAAAATCAAATCGTATAAGCCATTCGGGATCAGGACCTTCAAAACGTCGAGATAAGTGGTTTAGGGCAAAATTTTTTCATCATTTTTAGCTAAGTTTTGAATAACTTGGTCTTGTAGACCGAAGTTAATTATCCTATATGGTAGTGGCAGGTTTATACTGCCCAGCAAGACATTCTAAACAAATACTCTGAAGCACTTTGGCAAAAGCTTCACAATAGATGGTGACTTTAATATATAAAAATTACTAATTGGGGATTAAGGTTAACCAAAACAAAAGGAAAACAATTATTGAATGCTATAATAAAAAATAAATGTGAATCTCTCTCAACAGGAGAACCAATATGTACTGGCCAACTGACTAAAGAAAAATACCTGATCTAATTGATTTCTTTGTAATCAAAAATATTTCTAGAAATTTTCTTTTAAATATCTTCATTGAAAAAAAGAACATACAAGAATATACATAGCCTGAGTGTATGTGTATATATAAATAGAATGGAAAGAAAAGAAAGAAACATTTATAAAATGAAATAGAAACTACGAATCGACATTTCCAGCTAATAGAAAAAATAATTTTGAATACTGCGTTCAGTTCAAGAGAGATAGTCTGTGGGCGGTCGGAGTAGCAATTTATAAAAATTCAAGTAGAACTCATATACAGTCACCTCGCATAAGGAAATCATTATTGGACAAACAACTGGTATGAGCGTAACAACACAACCCATTGGTGATATAAGATGCTTTCGGTAGTTGTATACACCTCGCCGAATAAAGCTGTCGAAGAAATAATCAAGTACATACATTTCGTCCTTGCTCCATATTCTGAAAGAATTTTAAAAGTTTTTCAAGGAGACTAACATCCTTTGCCGTTGATTACGAGCAAGAATTTCAATTTAGGAGCAGGAATTTCATTTTAGGGAGCAGCTAAGCTGAATCACTTATAAACTTCCTGCGATACGAATTCGATTTGCTCAAGAACCCAGATCGAAATATATCTACTACGAGATATGGGACCGCGTCTTTGATGCTTGCAGCTACCATAGGCCAATTGCGTTGATTATACCGAAAGAGTAATAGAAAAATTTGACGTTAATAAACGAATGGACAAATCTGGTTAGTAAAATTTTATTTCTAATTCCTTCAAAGTAAACCGTACACACGCACTATACACATGCCATGTTTACACATCTCTATGAGAGTACTAATGGACTCACTCTTTTTTTTTTCTACGTACCAAAAATATGAAAAACGGCTAAGGAAAGTATGATTCCCAAACCAGAGAAAGTTCTCCTCACTTAGTAACATCAAAGACCTATTTCCTTGTTACCAACAATTTCTAAACTATTTGAAAAGTTATTATTAAAAAGGCTTAAACCGATACTTGACAGAAGCAACCATATTTCGAATTTGACTTTCGCAATAAGTACTCAACTATTGATCAGGTACATAAATAAGTAATACGATTGAAAAGGCATCAGAAGAGAGAGGTTTGCTGTTTTATTCTTAGATGTAGCGCAAGCCGTTAATAAAGTTTGGCATAAAGGTTTGCCAACACCTAGAAACAGCACTATAATCACCTTCGCCGATGACAAAGCTATCAAGGCAATATGCGACCAGAATAAAAAAAACATAGAGAACTGGGAACTAAATCAGTACAGTGTATATGAGCAATCGAGAAATGTCACATGCTAACACGATGAACTGGAATTAAAATCTAAGAAAATATTGTATCGGCTGTTGGGAAGGTATTCTCATTTATCAGTACAAAAAAACTTCTGCTCTACATTGGCATTCAGTCGTGGAAAAGTACCAAGCAGAGTATCTAATGTAGAAATAATCCAACTATTTCAAAATAAAGTACTGAGAAACAATGCCAATGTTCCAATATTAGAAACAGCGACAGCGACATTCGTAGGGATTTTAAAATAGATGTTGTTACAAAATACGCGAAATGTCATCTACTGCAACATGTGAACGTCGAGGTGATTCATTCCTGGACAACACGAATATAAGTAAAAGACTGAAAAGAGTAAAATCTTTTAGGATAGTGTAATACTGGGTGTTCGAAAATTAATAGCCTCGTGAAATCAGCACCAATAAGAGAATGAACTAGCATTTTGTAGAGAAGATAGACAATATGTCGAAAATAATAGCCTCTATTAGAAATCATCAAAATTCATGTGCGAAACCAGAACTGAAATTAAAACTTTCTATTGCTACTATGTCAAAAAATCATTATCGATTCTCCTATTTTCCGGATTCCTTGACGAAGAATTACATGGAGTGGATTACACCTATGTCTGTGTAGTATCGATACGAATAAATTTGGGGAAATGTTTTCCTAAAAATTGAAAGAGGATTATTTATAAAAAAAACTTCACATGTTTGGAAATTTTTCTTAAATACGAAACTCTATATGCGTGAGAATAATATACTTTTTGATGCGCATGTGTCTTTAGCAATTGAGAGAATTTTTCGAGTATAATCCGATCAATTGTATTGTATGAAGGTCAACGGTAGAAAGCCGGGTAAATTCGTTTCGTGATGGAAAGATCGTTTTATTTTCTCGTCTGCCATGGTAAGCACGTTAACGCTCATCAGTAGATACAATATCAAGTCCTTCTTAAGCCGTGACCATGGATAAGGCTACGTAGACCAAAGGTTGCAATTGTAAACAATTACATCAAATGCCCCTCCTTGCGGTTTGAGAATTATCAACGAGCAGGTAGGTTTTAGTGGAGAACTGTTTCTTTTAACATGCATTGTTTTATTTCGCTTGAGAGGAACTGTTGCAGATCTTCAATTGATAGGAACTCTAGCTATTAGCTCTATACTAATTCCTTTTTCATTTGCGGAGCCATTTTTACACGTGTTTTGACACCAACGCCTTTCGGAAAAAGAAGCCAAACCCCTAGAATCTCTATTTTGATCACCCAATTCAACGTGTGCCAATTTACTTACTGCACCATTGGCTAAACCAAACAGGTTCCTGAGTTTGTGAAGCATTTCTCTAGCAACCCTTTCTTCATCGCTATCAGCTCCACACCCGACTATTTCGTCATAATCGAATTCCATTTGGACAGAGTTCCCCCGCTTCCGTCTCAGAGCAGAATTTCGATTCAATCAGTTGTAACTCTTGTTCATAAAATCTATTCCCTTCCATAACTGCGACCATGAATCCGCTACATGTTTTGCTTCCAAATGGTAATGGCTCTAACCGGTGGCAACTGCCTCAAACCACAAATAAAAATTATGTGGAATCCATCAAAAGCGGCATCATAATTTCCTGTTAACTACTGTAAAATCAATTAAAAAACTCGAAACTAAGGATACTACAAAAAAATATAAGCTGCGCGAATATGTTGCGCGCAGGGCAATATAACGACTTCACTTTCTGTTAACAGTTGTTTTCGCTCCCCAACTAATTTGAGTACTGCGTGATAAACATGAAAATCGATTCTTAAGGAATAAGTGAGCTCAAAAATTGTATCTGAACTTTAGTTTTTGGAATTTGGACTCTAAACCCATCAATAGAAAAATGCTGATGAATACCATCATTCAAACCAGTATATGAGGCTAACCGCAAAAAACTATCGATCGGTTGTAAAATTCAGAATAGAGAAGCTCTTGTTTAGGTCAGTCTTCACTTTATAGAAATGTCCGTTCAATATTTGGTAACAGTTTTTCTGAATTTTTGAAAAATGCTCCGAAAAATAATGCGATACGCAAATTGACCTTTTTACCAACTTTATATACAAAATCACTAGGGATCTCTACATGGGACAGTGCCCTTTTCTAGAAAATAGCTGTTAAAGTGGTGGAAGCAATTTTTGTACTTTGGGTCTCTGTGTATTACAATTATATTTATTTCTTATAGGCGAAAACCTTTGACGCTTCAAGAAGTTTTAGACGAAATTGAACGCTGGAGCGACGATGAAGCGCCTACAGAGGCTCAACATACCATTTTTATAAGCCCACCAGTAGATGGTAATGCAATTGAAGACGATTTGGGTGATGACAACTGTGCGAATTACAATAATTTGGGTACTAAAATGGTCCAAGTAGAAGCAATTATAAGCGAGAGGGGGTGATAATAGTATCCGGGAAAGTGCTACTAATACAGTAGATGCAGAACAAAATTATAAAAGAAAATGAACCTATGTAGGGTCCAATAAAATCCAAGATATATAAATATCAAATTGACAGAATGGGAAAATCGAGCATCTCTGTTGGCTCTATCGAACTATACGCATTTACGGGAATTTTAATGATAAGTGGATACTGACCAATATCGAGACGAAGGAAGTATTGGTTCAATGAATTGGATGCAAAGAACTTCATGATTTCTAATACAATAATAAGAAACCGATTTGATGAAATTATGTATAATTTATATAACTCAAAATAATAAAATGGGAAATATTAGACCACTGATTGAACATAAGAACAAAGCTTTGTTGAAAAATTGCCCTATTCAAAGTACACTTTCAATAGACGAGTCTATGATCCCATATTTTGGTAGACATTGCTGTAAAATGTTTATTTTACAACAATGAATGTTTAAGGTACACCAATTAGATTTAGGTTCAAGGCTTCTAGCAACATTGACTGGGTATTGCGAAAATTCACGTCAATCCAAGCAACAGTTACCGGTGGTACTTTTGAAAAGAAGAATCTGTTGTCATCCAATTTCAAGAAATTTTGAAAAATAATTATTTTAATTTAGATTTTTCATTAAATTATAGGAATTGGAGGCAAAAAATGGTATACCCCTATCAAGTTTTGGTTGTTTGATGACCAAATTTGACCAAACTGGCTGGATGAGCCAATGGACAATAGTTAACAAATGTTTTACATTGTATACTATTGCATGGCTAAATACGGCGTCGGCGATCATTTTACCTTTTTAAGATGCACCAAATAACCAAAGCATCTGAAAGATTAAACAAATCAGAAAATGTTAAAAATTCTAAATACCTCCAGATTAATTTACAGGCTCCAATGGTTGCATTCGACTAAATATAGTTTAAATTTCAATTACTTGAGGCAGGTGAAGTGGACATTTTTTATCTGTCGGCAACTTTTTTGTGGCTGCAATTAATACTTTGACAATATAAAAAATACTCTTTTTAACAGTTTAGCTTGAATATTTTTTCAAAATTATTATATTTTCAAACAGAAAAGATGACTGCCAAAAAATTTAATTCCTTTTCTTCCAAATGACACTGGCATATTTTGAACCTACTAATCTCATCCATTTGTTTTGTAAAAATATAAACTAAAATTTCCAAAATTTTGGGAAACTACCGATTTGAACTAGAAAACTATAAGATGGTAACCAAAATAATATTCTATATTTTCTACGAATTAGGGAGGCCAAACATACCCGTTTTCCCACAACCAATTTGCAAAATACCCTAATTCAAAAAATACTTCAAAACGATCATCATTATTATGTTTATGCTTTTGTACATTTAAATTTACGAAGCATTTAAGAATATTTAATCAGTTCTTTTGACCACTCCGAACGATATGCGACATTAAATAAATGTTTGAAATCTTCGAATTTGTTATCTGCAATACAAAGATTTGTTACGTAATGTTATGACTTAAGCTTGAGCTTGCTTCTAGCTAATGAACGGCAGTATAAAATGTTCAACAAGAAAAGCGTATCTATTGACGCTTAGTAAAAGCAATGATGTTCTGGCCAACATCTGGCCTCCCTTACCTCGAATATACGCTAATCGCCACAACACTTGAGTACTACGACGAATAAAGGTAACCAAAGTATTTTAATATTCCCAGCATATGACTCTCATGTAACTCACATGCCAAAACCCTGTACAACATTTTCATATCGACCTCCATAGTATGTGTATACTGCATATTCACATCATCTCAAACCGTAGTCACCGGCTCGTCCCCAAAATAACAAAAACAAAAAAAAAAAAAAAACAAAAAAAATTGTTTCCGAAACAAATCATGAAAAAGACAAAGCGAGAACTTAGACGAAGTTCGGTGAAAACCAGTTTTTTATCCACCAGATTTCAGAAAAACGTACTGGACCAATTAAGATGCTAAGTCAATTTCCAATCCACCTGGCCTCTACGTAAATCCCATAGCATACTAAACAATAGCAAAAACCAAAAGAAAATCAACAGGAATAAATCCAGTATATTGCCCGCCTATCAGGTGTTTTGAAAATCATGCATCCCTCAAAACATATGCAAACAAAAACAAGCTCCCAAAAATAAAACGGTTTCTATCAAAATTAGTCATTTGCGAAAAATGACCAGGGCCAGCTTTGCTACACTTCAATTTAGAATCGACCCATTCTTAACCGACCCCCTTGCAAATGTTATACCAAAATACTGTCAAAAAAGAAAAACCTCCAATGCGACTTCCCACCGCACCCAACCTAACAAAAAACTCCAAATATGAAGTTCTATCCTGAGCAGTCAAACCACCTGGGACGCAGAGCCGCTGAACTATAGCGAAATAACAGTTTACTACCAAAATCGTCACTTGCGCCCAAAATTGTCCAAATGATCCTGACCAGACCTTTTACATATCGAATCGGAATTCCGTTCGCTCTCAAACGAGTCACCTGCAGAACAGCAGCTACCTTCAAAAATAGTTGAAAAACATCAAAAAATGAGAAAGCGTAAGCCAAGATAAGATAAGATAAGCTGCCACATCCGGTGGGCCAGTCTCCGCCAAAACCCCACTTGGGCCCTCTCAACACATGAAAAATGCCCAAGAATGATGCTTCAATAAAATTAGTCAAACCACTTGGGCAGCTGAGAGGACACAGACCGACACATAGACAGACGCCACATCGAAAGGGTGCCCTCACATTTCTACACCTACTCTTTTTACCATATAAAAGAAAGAACTTCTTATTAAAACTAATCCAACAATTGTCCACGATGCCAATTTTTAGGATTTTTAGGTTTTGGATTAATTTTGCAAATAAAACTTTAATTTAAGAATACCCCAGTTTAGGAATTTTGGTTCGATGACTCCAATCACCTAAATACTCTACCTATTAACAACATTATCTAGGGTAATTAATTTAATTCAAAAAATAATCAATGACACGGTTTGCCCAATAAACGTATAACCAAACAACAGTGCCCAAAATATGTGGAACACAACTGGAGTAACCGTTAAATTAAACGAAGAGAAGTAATTTAATTTAAAATAAAATTGCTTATTAGTCTTAAATAATTTATGAAGGCTCATCATTAATGAACAGAATAATGAGTGAATTGCATCACAATCCGTATACATAAACACGATTAACAATATGGTTGCTCAATATTAAGCAAAATTTATACCAAATAATGTTCAAATCAAAATGAGCGTGTAACCGGCAAATTTAACAAATTACAGATGGCAATGGGATCAACATCAAATTAAAAGTCAACACTTTATAAGATGTCACCAAACATTTCTTATCATTATCACAAACATAAAAAGCACTAAGCCATATGACATTATATTAATGCCAAGGTACTTAAATTTTATTTGTCTCTTAATTTTGATTTATGTTGTGATAAATTTCACACTTTTCCATAAACATATTATTGTTAGTCGTTGTCGTCGTCGTCGTTGTATCTTATAATATTTGTCAAGAACCATAATGTTCGTATGTGTACAGCTACATATTATATGTGTAAAATCAACATAAAAGCATTAACATAACACAAAAAAAAAAAAACTAAATGCGACAATGACGACTTTTGTACATGGCTAATTTAAATCTTAAGAGAAAATTGTCTGTATAGTTTAGTAGATATATGGATAATCACCACTGTAACGAATCGATGATTATGATGATGGTAATCGGTAAGCGCAATGTTTAATTTTTACATTATTTTATGTATTATTTACACTACATATAAACATAAATAAGAGAGAAGCTCGAAATTGCTTATTTCAAGTTTGCCGAAACATAATTCAAGATTTCAGTTTTGTTTTTTTTTTAATTAAAATTTTCAAGACCGCGCAAAATGACACTCATTTAATTAAAAATAACAAAATTAAATAATTCTAATTAATCGGTTTTCGAAGTTTTAAAAAAATATTTATTAATTGCCTTGAGCAAATTATTTCCCACCGACCAATTTTTTTTTTTTTTTAGTTCGTTCCACACTTGTTTGGGTGCACTATATATAGCGAGACTACCCAATATATGCAAATTAATATTTTTTTCGAAAATATAATATTTTAGTCGAATATAAATTTATTAAAAAGCTTTGTCATTATTATTTTGTTTGTTTTCAAGCGAATCGATAAATAATTTAATAATTAAAATTATTATTTATAATCACCATAATGCAAATATTACACGTCGATTATTAGTGGTCCATTATACACAAAACCAGATTGATTGACCATGCAAATGTTTTAAAAATTTAATTTATGGTCTCATGGGGGTTTCACTTTTTTTTAATTATCGCCAGATTGGCGTAGACTTTTTTTTACAAATTATAAATCACTGAAGTATACGAGTACGCCACGTTTAACGCGCATTCTAACGGCGTCAGTTTATTATGTTAAACAATAAGAAGGAACTGCTGCCCAGCCAAACACCAGTTGACATAGACATATGACTTCACTGCCAGACAAAAATTAAAATACCAGATGGAATCCACCATAAACCACCGTGTGAATGGCCAAGTTCATTGTAGGATGCACTCCGTTGAATGGTAAAAAACGTGGACTACTTCATCAAATCGAGTGAAATCGATTGCATCATCACAGCCGAAATCCCGGATGGAGTTGTTATTCAGATATTGTATGCAGTGGTGACTAAGAATATCATCCATGAACCTTGCGGTTGAACGACTCACCCTGTATGGCAAGTAATGACGAATGCCAATTGTATCGCAGGCAGTCAGTTGCGGATGATGGGCGATCTACAGTTGTGAAGCTCAAAGGGCAATATGTTGATGTGGACAATCGTTGGATTATGTCATATTCGCCCATATTGTCCAAGGCTTGGTGCATCTTTTCCTTTGCTCATTTGATGCATTTTTTCTTTTGCGATCCACGAAAGACACCATACAGTTGTACATTTGACCGTGCATCTGGAAAACAGGCAACGTCGACAACATTGACAAGTTTCTTCTCGGTTTTTCAAGTAGACAAATTCACTCCCACTTTGGTGTATGCTGAAATGCCACGCTACTACACGTGGAACGCATTATCGAAATCGTTTCAGCGTAGGAAACGAGGAACACCTGTTGAAGGACATCTAAATGTATTTGCTCCAGATGCTCTGGGTCGTATCTGTTCGATTGTTGTTGGTAAATGTTCGTGGTTCGACGTAGTTTCAACAACTGAGAACCGTTAATAGCCATCTGTATGCGACTTACCCGATTCGCATTCGAGCAAATACACTCAAAGATTACGTCATACATTCATCACCGCTTTATTCTTCTTCGCATCCGAACGATTTGTGGGTGAAATATATAAGAACGACATATCTGAGGATGTTTTACATCGCGTGCGTCGCCAAACTTCATATCGGACATTAGAAATGACAACAGAAATGCCCAATGAGGCATTGATTTTGAAACAAGACATCTATTTTGATGACAAACAAAGCGATGTCGTATTTGGGCATGATATTACCTAATTGTTCAATGCACAATGCATTCATTCACGAATCCAAAGAAAACAGCAATACGAGACTGAAGCGTAGATGCTCCCGGAGAAACTAGAAAAACATTCTTAATTGAATTGCTCTTGGCGTCGATTCGATTACAGAAGTTGCCCTGCCATTGCATAATTGGAATAGCAACGACTTTGTTAGAAGTTGCACATTCGACTAACTGCACATTCTACACTGAAAATGTCACTCAACATCCAAATCAACGAGATACCAACTTCCAACATCGCCAAAAACAACGTAATGGCATCGATTCTACAGAGATGCAAACTGATCGTTTGGAACGCATGCACGGTGGTCAACAAAACGTCACTGGAGGCGCTGGACAGAACGTCGAAAAATCTTCGTGGGAATCAAAACATTTTTTGGTGGAACCATGATTCTGCTATCCGGTGATTTTGGCGAGACTTCCTGTTATTTCACGTTCAGCTACCATTCCAAGTTGCCAGCCAATTCGAGGACCATCTGCGCATTACATTGTTCTATGCCATCATATGACACACCGACAGGGGCTCGTAGTTGTGTTCATTGGGAACCAAGTACTTCCTGATCCAAACGCCAAAGCTTTAAGCACTGTGCTGTTTGATCGATAGTTCAGAAACTTGCTATCGCAAAACAGGAATTTGATGACATAATGAAATTTGGGGATATGCCGACCTTCCAAAAGCCATTGGGCTAGCCCGTGTCATCTAAAAAAAAATGGCGAATGAAGCCCTTGTGGCAACTACTGCAGACTAAACTTTTCAATAGTCGTGGATCGCCACCCAATTCTGATTATCCATGATTTAGCTTACGGATTCATTCATATTGTTTGAATTTCCACGAAAACCTTTAGTTTGTGCAATGCTGCACAAATCTTTCCAAGGTTCATACATTCCGTCTTAAGAGGGTTTGAATTTGTTTTTCTATACCTAGATGACGCTTTCATATATTCCGACATTAAGAAGCAGCATAAGGAGCACTTGCGTCAAATTTTCCGTCGCTTTAGGTAACAAGGCATCTTAACAAATTTGGCAAAATGTGTGTTTGAGAGGAAGTTATTTAATCTTCTGGGACATCTCATTTCCGAAACTGGTACGAGGAAGCTAACTGAAGTTCCTGTTATTACCGAATTCAGAGAGCCAAACGAAGCAAGCGGCTTAGCTTATGACGATTTTTGTCTATTTGCAATTTTATCAACGATTCGTGCGAGATGCTTCCACAATACAGATTAAATTACTGGAGTACATGAAAAACAATAGGACGAATGATAAGACTAAAACAAATTGGAGGTCAGATGCAAAAAAAACACATTTGATTGATGCAAACAAGAATTGCTAAATGACGTAGTTTTGGCTCATCTTTCTGCGCCTTAGCCATTATCATTAATGATGGATGCTGGTCTATGTCTTGGGAGATTAGATGCTCCACAGTTTTATAGGAAGCTAACAATGACCCAGCTAACGGAGGACCGGGGATTACTGGCCGTTTGTAAAATGACTTTTGCACTTCAATAAAAACCAGAGAAAGGCATCACCTCGGCAATTCCGTCAGCTCGATTGCATTGTTCAATTATCGACCGATATTCGTCATATATCGAGGCAAGGCAACATCGTCGCGATATGCTTTCCAGAAGCTAAACAATATCAATGCCGAATTTGCTTGATCTCGATAATTTAAGTGAACATAAAACGAAATACGTAATTCGTCGTATTTCGTTTGTTGTTCAAAGGATTATCGGATCCGAATAGTAAGGCATCATTAAAATTGTCCCAATAGTTCTACCCGGCTATGATAGACATACATGTATTTTGCTAATTGGAAGATAACGGAATTATGGCATATATTTTGAAGAAATGATTAATGAATCCACAATATCGCTCGTCTAGGTATAAACACGTGTATTACGTTAATAAGCTCCAATTACGCTTGGCCCTCTATAAAAAAGTTAGTGCGAAGCTGTATTAAGCTGTATTAAGTGCGAGAAAGCAAAAGTCCAGCAACATACAAAAAGTTCACTGGAATAGTCATAGTAGGAGCATTACCTAGATCGCAAGAATATAGCTACGGCTGAAAATACAGCACGAGAGTTTTACGAAAATTGCATCGCTCGATACGAAATTTTTTCCTACCATGTTCTCTTATGTGAATGAGAGTCGTCTATAAATCGGACATAGGAGGTACGATTTCAGAAAAGGTGTGTTTAAGGTATATGTTGTTATTTTATTACCCGGTTATTTTATTATTATATGTTGTTATTTTATTTAATTTTATTACCATCAACTAACCAGGTCAATAAACATGAATTCATATAAAATTTAAAGGAAGTGATGCAAAATTTGAAACCATTAGTTTTTAATACCATTGATGCTATACAAACTTCACCACAAGCACCGTTCGGCGACCCATTTCTGGTATTGGAACGTCAGAAGAAGTTTTCTAAGTTCAGAATTAAAAACAAAGAGGCGGTAGTTTCAATGAATCACGCCATATTGGAGGTAGTCTTCTCTGAAAACATTTAAAACCTTCAATAACCACACCAATACAACAGTTGCCAAAGTTAACGCTTTATATGTTCAGCTTTATCAAAAGATGAACCGGCAATTTAAGGACGTACCTGCGACTTGACATATAAAAAGTACCAAGTGGAATATGCGGTAATTGTATGTCCCCACTCTCCTGTCCATATAAAAAGAATTGATTAACAAAACAAAAATCCTGTTCCTAATATAAAAAACTGACAGGGGGTCATAGTGAATGTACTGCTTGCCTTTATAATCTCATCACTTATCACGGAAAAAATTATAATTCACGTTCCAAGTAGGAGGCTACGTATAATCGATTTTTGGATCTTCAACGGCATTTCACAAAATAAGATAACAGCAAAATCGTTTAACATCGTAGAAAGTGAATTTGAGTTCAATTTATCCAAGGAAAGGATAAAAAATAAGTTAATATTTAAGGATTTGACAATCTGATACTCATGACTCCAAAGAAAGATGTTGAATTAACATCAAAATCAAATAAATTTAGCCATAGAGGCTAGAAATTATGTCCACAACTAAAAATCATTATGGAAATTCAAACATAATAAAATTGGTCTCTTTTTACTAACAAATAACATTACTTAAGAAAGCAGCGTTAAAAAAAGTTCAGGAGGTCATTGTATTAGAAAAGAATATCCAAATCCCAAAACACTTTCGCCATCGACTAATACCTGACGATTTTACATGAAATTTGGTCAACAAGGTAGAAGTATTGAGAATGTGTCATAGTGCGAGAGGTACAGCTGTTGAGGAGGCTCTTGATGTGCCTTAATATTTCTTCCATCTGACTCAAATTTTCATATTCTTTCAGGTACAGAACTCTAAATGAGAGATCTCGGTCAAACTTCCATTCCATTGCTTGTAACGTGGAAGCTGTTATTTCCAATAACGTTCCAAATTTGTTCAGAGATTCTGATAATGGGGCCTACGATAAACCTGCCTTCTAGGTTCTTCTAGTTATTTCGGAGAATAGCTGTTCGTACTTTTGCTCAGCTTCGAATATTGAAATTTTGCTGGTAATGATTGAACTTTCGAAAAAGTTCATAATGACGCTTCGTGACTTGTCATCAAACCTCTGGGCTTGTACCAGAGGAGTTTTATTTTATCTGTTATCAATCGATTACTTACCATAATACTCTTTTGTGCCAAGTAACACACGAGCGTGCTTCTGCGATTATACTCAGCATATGCTACCTGTCGCTCGTGGAAATTAGAAAATTGTACGGTTCTGATGAAATTACCAAGATCCCCAACCTCAAGTCTTTTAAGTATTATTCTACCATTCACCTTAGGAACTAGGAAGTTCAATGTTTTGGGCGCATTCTACAGTGGTAAATAATTTTTTTGTATTTCATATCCGTCCTTACCTCCTATATTCTAACCCTCGGAGTTGGGATGTCATCGTAACCTAACAAACACGTAGTGTAGTTCACCTTGGCGCTCATGATCATATTTTCTTCGACGTAAGAAAAAATAAGATATGGTAGCCGCTCCGATACTGACTACATGTATGGCTTTGGGTCTGCATACGTGTACGGTGCGATAACAGTTGCGAAACAATTAAATCATCGCACAAATTGTATTCACCCGAAAAGCAAGTTATTATTGGTTTAACATAATCGGGCCGATAATAATAATTTTATACGTTCGTCCTGGCTAGGAGCGTGCGTTGTATCGAGCGTGTTGATCTTACTAATTTTCGACAGCAGGGCTGAATTCGATTTCTTTGCAAAATGCTTTCGACAATGTTTACTTTACTGGGTCTCGCTTATTTAAGAGAATAGATTTAATCCACGAGTCACATAGGGCTTCTCCGAAGCGTCGAATAAGCCTAAATGCTAGCCACAGTTGGGTTAGTAAGTAATAGATGGCTAGTTCAAAAATGCGAGAAGATTTGCAGATAAAACTACATAGAAGTAATACAGAGGGTCCTCCAATAAGAACTTTTCATTATTGAGAAATTTCCGTTACTCAGTTATTTTCTAAATTAACAGTAGAAGGTTGACCACTTAGTAAAATGAAATCAATTTCGCTTCAAACCGTAATCGTATTAATGGTGGATCTGTAAAACCAACATTTCGTAAAATTCGTGTTATTTTTGGTAAACAAAATCGGCAATCTGAGCCCACTATTAAAAATTTAATGTAAGAATTTGAGTCACTTCAGTAGCAAACATACCGCCAGCAAACACGTGCTCATTCAAGTAGCTCAAACAAAAATATTGCTAAAGCGTGAGAAATCGTTGCAGAGAACCCACGTTTAACGATTTTATGACGTTTTTAACAATCAAACTTCTCCACACTGATCAATTGGCGAATTTTACGCCATAAGGCGGACGGATGACGGATTTAAAAAGATTTATATTAACATTTTTATATTTTTATATCCCATTTTTATATTTTTATATCCCATTGGCCCCACGAATTCAAGCCGCAAGATCAACATCGACAATTTGCAGATTGCAGCATGGAACAAGGTGATGATTTTTCAAAACAAACTTATTTCTTTTACACAAAATATAACAAATTGTAGCATTTACACTTTTGAAAATCCAAGGGTAATCCAAGGGTTCCCGTATTACTGCATGGTGCGCGCTATTGGCCGATAGTGGCATCATTGGTCCATATTATTTCGAAGATGAAGCTGGTAGGGCTATTATTACAATTATTTTATGGCCAATATCTGATGATATGAATATTAACCACTTGTGGTTCTAGCAGGACGACGTCATTTGATGGGCGACTACCTGACCTATCCAACAGTAAATGTACCGTTTTAATATGGGCTTGGTAATTACGATATTTTAAGGAATATTCGCAACGACTCCCTCTAATTTTTGAATGGATCCATTTGGACCAAAGCTAAGACATCACAGGGAATGCACCAAAATCATGTAGACGTATCTATTTCGATCATATGAATACATTTTGGTGCAATCTCTGAAATATCGTGATATTGGCGTAAAAGGGATTCACTCAAAAATCAGAAAGATCCTATGAAAGGTTTACTCAAAAAATGCACTGAACAAGACGTTAACACTGGAACGAAACATGATTCGTCTTATAGGTGAAAGCCGTAGGTGATAATTTTATATAGTGGTATTTTGGTGCAATCTGTGTAATGTATATTAGTTCGGCAGTTATCGATTACATAGCAAGAAGACATCCGTCGGCTTAAGCTAAGTTTATTCCATAATTGTCGAGAAACCGTCAAATTGTAAGATCGAAAGAGAATAATAGAGGCCATTAGAAATTAGCTACAAAAAAAAAAGTTTGCTTGAAATATTTGGAAACATATAACGTGCATCTTCATATAGGTGAAAACGTGTGACTTGCTTTCGAATAATATTTTTAGTGTAGGCCGAGCTGAACTGCAACACAAAATTCGTTAGAAATTATTTCCAATCGCATTGAATCTCAGATATATAAAAATAAAGTTATGAACATTTATTTAAGAATTTTTTCGGCTTTTCGGACAAAATATTATTTTAATGGACACCCATACGATGTTTACGACTATTTTAGTCGCAGAAACAAAGCGGCCATTTATTAACAATATTTAATAAAAAGCCGAAAAAATTCGGCTATTTTATTTAAAAAGCCGAGAAAATTCTTAAACAAATTAAATTCACGGACGATTATAAAATTCTTCTTAATTATATGTGTTGGCTGTTACACACACATACATAGTGAGAATTTCCTGTGGTTTCTGATTTAGTGATATATAATTCGCTAAATCGATATGTTCTTGTTTTGTATTATCGGTACAAAGCAAGAGTTGTATTTTTGCAGTTTGGTCGTTGCAACCTGATGAGTAGACCAACTTTTTTATCAGTACGAAACCAAGCTGCCAAGAAGTTACCTAAGCGATTTCTCATTTTTGTAAGGGTTTGTGTATCTTTGTGTACACTATTGCCCTGGGGTTAAAGGTTTGGGGGAGGGGAGCGCATTTTTTCTACTTTTGTGGTAGAAATATTGTTAATAAATGGCCTCTTTATTTCTGCGACTAAAATAGTCGTAAACATCGTATGGGTGCTGTCCATTAAAATAATATTTTGTCCGAAAAGCCGAAAAAATTCTTAAACAAATTAAATTCACGGACGATCATAAAATTCTTCTTATGAACATTTAGTTTGCCGATATTAATTACACTACATTTAGTGGCCTGCGGAGGGTAAATTTAGTGCATGATCGAGTTTACAATTTTCTATAACAACACGACGGTGTTTGACATTTAGAACAAAAACATTACAACCACGAAAGTTAAATCTAAGTTTCTATAGAAAATATAATAAATTTAAATTGCAACGCCTCGCCTACTTGTCTGAGAACAACAGACGACGTTAAACGCAGCATTCCTGTGTACTATAAAAATTCTAACAAAATAAACAAAATACTTTGGTGACTGCTTACAAAAAAAGAAAAAAAATGTCCACCCACATAACATTACCGTGTATTGACATCACAGTAATGTATAGAAAAATTTCATTGCAATAACCAAAAATGTTAAATCAACAAGTATTAAATAAATGAAATTGTCCAAATATGTCAAAACCGATAGAAATTAATAAATAATCTTTCAAAGTTTAAAAGATCACGATTAATTTATTGAGAATGTATACAGGGTGGTCCCAACGGAGACGAGACATAATGTAAAAAATTCGTAACGTATGGGTTTTAAATTTTTGTTTAGCAGGTGTGGGAACATAAACTTACCTTACGTCATAAATAAATAAAATATAATTTGTTAATAATAATTGCAACATATTTGATCAAATATATTAATTATTATTAATACACGGGTAACTGTTTTTTTTTATGAGAAAACACAAATAGAATTGCGAAACGACTGGAGCTTTCATTATTAATAAGAAGGAACAAATTTGACGCCAGAACTTGAAATCAATTAAGCAAAATTCGCTAAAACGAGCCACAATGTGTCATCTAAATGAACATTATTGTGATTTACCAAAGGTATTGTGCAGTTTTCGTTGACCCACCCTGTACATAAATATTCAAAGGTAAATTACGAGACGTTTTATTTTTCAAATGAAGTGTAACATGTTAGTGGTATGCTGGCATCTAATAAATTATCAAGTATTTCTATGTTGTTTGCATATCAGGCGCCTGCGTCATCATTTACATATTTTCAAATATAACAAATTGGTTTAAGACCACGTATTTCACTTCGAGTTTAGATTACTATAATACGTATGTAATTAGGTGAAAAGTATAGTTCATTGAGTTTTTGATTATTTTGCGCAACTATGGTGCATTTTAGTTTGAAGAAATCACTTAAATAGTTAGTAGTTTGAAGAAATCATTTAAATACCGGAATTTACCACATTTTCCAAGGTCACAAAATTTTCTATATTTGAAATCAAAATATAAACATACTTATGTATTAAATTTATGTATTCAAAATTCATTATTGCGCTTGCCCATTATTACGTAAAAGTGGGAATTAAATATTTTAGAGGTGCTTACCTCAGGTCTAGTGTGATATTGTACTTTATTCACAGGATCGCATCCGCTTATGCTACTCGTTAAGCGTATCCGCATCTCGTAAGCGTATCGCTGAGTGATTGAATAATCGATTTAAAACACGTCTCTGAAGATTTCAAGTTCGGGGACTCAAGTCAGTACTTTTCGCAACAATGACTTTCTTGTGCCATAGCAGCTACGGAGCACAACAAAATTTTGTGCACACAAAATTGTGCACACACAATAGTTGAGCTATCTCGACACACATCAGGGACGGGCGAGATAGATTACCAAATGTAATACTCGGTTATCGACACGTACTCTATTAAGCAGATTGCGTGACATCACAATGCAGACAATGTTGACAACCTATAAAATGATAGTAAATCCCCGATTTTCTCATCATTTTCTCTTTACTTTACGTATGATACTAAATAACTTAAAGTATTCGGCAGTAAATGGACCGACTCATACGCTGACCTAAAAATGCACCGCTGGAGATGTTTTTCATTTGAATCATTTCAACATTACAAAGTGAGTTGTACACTACTAAAATAAGTTTAAATTACACTTTTATAAGCATTTCGTAAATTAAAATTTTTAAATAAATTTTTAACTCAATAAGACATCTATCGCTAGACATATATTTTAATATATTATTAGTTTTACGCGCCATCTCTTACGAAATAGAATTATTTATTGCGATAGATCTCTATCAAGCACGAAAGGGCATAATTTTTGATTTTTGGAGTGTACTTGTGTTTTTCCGATCTTCCCACACGAATCTTGACCTGATAATTTTTCCAGCGGTAAAACGCCACGAACCGCTTCAAATGAGACATAACAGCCGTAACACTTAAATTTTTACAAATTTTTGAAAGAGATTTTTTCCAGACAGTATTTAAACGTTGTTTTTATAGATTTTTGAAATTTGCTCACGTGTTTCATTTACCAGAGCTCTTATGAGCTCCCCACATGGAACTTGACTTCATAATTTTTCCGGAGTTAACTACCCATACGAACCGCTTTAAATGAGACTATTTTCAGACAAAACACTTTAAACCATTTAGAGACCATTTACTCGAATTTTTACGAGCTCCGTGATACGAACGTGAACTGATAATTTTTCCGGAAGTAACCGTTCATGAACTGCTTCAAATAAGACCATTTTCAGTCATAACGCATTAAATGAAAAGTTGTTACACATTTTTGAAGTTTCCACGCGTGTTTCATTAATCCGAGTTTTTAAGGGCTCCCATATGGAACTTGATGTGATAATTTTTCCGGATGTAACCATCCATGAACCGGTTTAAATGAGTCTATTTTCAGACAAAACACTTTAAACCGAAAGTTCACGAGCTCCTTACTTTTGGCTGAAGTAGCCAAGCTACAAACTGCCTTATCGATTTTTGACTCTTTCGGCCAGCTCAACCGTTTTTCAACTTATTATTTTTTTACTTCAGCCAAATGCCTCTAGTTTTTAAATTATGTTCGTATTAATTTAACGTTATGTACGATTTACATGTTCCAATTTTTTTTCCAGTAAAATATGAAGGGTTAAGTATATTACGATTTTCGTTTGCGAGGAGCTGAAACACATTGTAATTTGAGCAAATGTTTTTTTAACGAGTAACTTTTTGTAATTTGCGTGCAGCAGCTCGATTCTGGTTTTTCCTATAGGAAAAGGAATTAGGAAAAATATTTTCATAGTATTTTGGTCACAAAATTTTTTTTCTGACATACTATGGTAAATAGTTAGTGTAAATTTTTTCAAAAACAAAATTAAATTGGGAATATTTTTCCTATCCAATTTCGATACGGAAAAAACAATTTTTAAATTATAAAATTTTAGATCAAACATGATATCTCAGTAGGCCAGAAAATGAAATTTTTGACAAAAATACTATGAAAATATTTTTCCTAATTCCTTTTCTATAGGAAAAGCCAGAATCGACCTGCAGGTCTATTTTTCAGTAAAAAATTTGTTGGGAAAAAAATGAAACAGGTAAATCGTGCATTATGCATAATATTTAGTCGAATTTTAGATGTAGTCGATTCACCACATAAGCAAATAACTATGATAGTATTTAAAACCAGAACTCCATCAATATATCCACACTCAAAAAAAAAAATAAAATAAATACATGATTGCATTTACCATATTATGATAATACTAAATTATTATGATATTCCCTATCATACAATGATTAGAAAACCTATCAAACTTAGTTTATATGATTAATATCATCATTGTGTGTTAAATACAATTATTTAAATGATTGATTGTATCATAATATGATATTCTTGATCATTATTCTTCATCTTTCTCATCATAACAGTGATGATCACTTATGAAAAAAATATCACAAGTGATCATCATTGTTATGATGAAGAAGATGAAGAAGAATGATCAAGAATATCATATTATTATACAATCAATCATATAAATAATTGTATTTAACAAACAATGATAATATTAATCATATAAACTAAGTTTTATAGTATTTCTAACCATTGTATGATAGGGAATATCATAATAATTTAGTATTATCATAAAATGGTAAATGCAATCATGGATTTATTATATTTTTTCTGAGTGCATTACCGATTCAATTTCAACCTGTCAAAAAGGAATTTTGTTGTCTTCAATAATTCATTTGTGCACTAGGAAATTGCTCCTAGGACGAATTTTAAGCTTCTTTGAAAACGAGGATATTCCCAACAGTCGCTCTCGATACAAGCAGAATTGCCAGCAAGAATGACACGTCCCTAAGCTAGGAGAAGCCATACAGTAGAACATCGTAAAATGATGGGTTCTGCCAGCTTTAGAAAAAATTAGCTGAACCCATGAACCCATATAAAAAAATAATTTAAAACAATTAGAAAGTTAAAGGTTAATTTTAGGCTATTTAAATGCTCCATTACATTTTGTTTTGGTCCGCTCACTCTCGAAAAAGCATTAAAATTTCCACTTATTCGAAACCGAAATTAGAATGCAAAACAAGATCTATCGACATACAAATAATTGTAGGCTCATTATAGCCTAATTAAAAGCTACTTTAAAAAAGTTTAGGTTCTACTCGTTCTTGACCAAGCTTTATGTCATTTAATTTATAATAAACCTAAAACTATTTGCATGTGAATAGATCTTATTTTACCGACCAAAGGGAACAGTGGTTAAAGCTTTGGCGTTTGGATCGGGAGGTACCGGGTTCGAATCCCGATAGGCGCAGGTTGCGAATGGGATTTTTCATCATCTGATCACAATCGGTGATGGAAATGAACACAACTATGACCCCTGTCAGAGTGTACAACTCAAGGGCTGATCCATCGCCCATACGCTGGCATGGAGCTATGCAATGTACAGATAGTTACGTAAATCGTCGATTTAGCAGGTGATGCGCAGGATAGGACGTGAAAAGCGAACCGCGAAAGAGTTAGGAGTGCTTAAAGTTTAAATCATAAAAAAAAGATCTTGTTTTGCGTTCTAATTTCGCTGGCAATTCTCGGTATACGACGGGAAGAGATATTCTATACAGTCAGTGTAACGAAAATGATCATACACACTGAGTTTTGAATTTTTCTTTTTTTTACAGTTTATAAAGATTATAGAATTTATTTTGCAGTTTTTTACTAAATTAAATAATTTTACAAATTAACAAAAATACAAAATAAGAATTCATTTGCCGTTTTTAATAAAAAAAAAAACAAGAATTATTTGCAACGAAAATGATCCGACACTTACTTATAGTACGGCACTTGCACCCCTATTGCTCTAGTCGTGATGTTACTACTCATCTTCCTGGTTACTAGATCATTAAATCGAAAATTACAAAATAATTGTTCAATAAGTCGTTCTGGCTGTTTTTTGAATCTTAGTATGCTGCTTTATAAATATTTCCTTGCGACTGCTATCACTTCTAACGACAATTTCTAGCATTTGAAATTTTAACGTGACAAATAAATAAACAAAATTCTAACTAATGCAGCCAACTAAGATTTAAAAAATTTTCATCGAGTTTTGCACGAAAGTTTTAAAATGTAGTAACCAGGAACATCCATAGTCTACGCACGTCTAGGAAATTTAGTATTTATTTTTTTTTTGAATCATTTACATAAATTATGTTTCATAATTATTTTAATATCGAGTTGGTCTTCCTTTAATTTTTATAACCTCTTTCAGTTTTCTAGGCATTGATTTTATTAACTTCTAATTTATAGATTCTAATCTAAAGATCAAGGATCGTACTATAAGTGTATGATCATTCTCGCTGCAAAAAATTCTTGTTTTTTTTTTTTTTTTTATTATAAACTGCAATTGAATTTTTATTTTGTATTTTTGGATTTGTTTATATGTAAAATAATTTAAACTAATAAAGAGCTGCAAATTAAGTTCTATAATCCTTATATTTTGTAAAAAAAATTTCAAAAATCAGTGCGTGTAAGATCATTTTCGTATTTCATTTTGATATGAAGAGATGTTAGTGAAGATTTCTAAACTTTCCCAAATTAATCGAGAATGGAAAATTAATTTTTCGATTTTTATGAAAATTGCTGAGGGTTTAAAATGACAGGAACCGATAGCAATGTTTTGCAGCTTGAACAATTTCTAAAAAAATTGGTGAGGAGTTTTTCAGTACCAGAAAGCGATTGAAATGTGTCGCCTGATAGTGGAAAAAATTGTTTAGGAGTCCCTCCGGCGAAGCCCGTGTAACTTATGTAAACTTACATGCTCTAATCACGTTGTTTCTAAACATTTTTGTGAGAAGTTTTTGAGTGGCAGGAAGCGATTGCAATAATACTTTTTACGCTATTTGCCGTAGGCACTTGGCGAAACACACTAATACTTAATAAACACATTTTATTAATCACTTGTTTTATATTTCGCAGAATTAGATTTTTGACTATTTTAATTAAAAAATTCGTTCAAAAAGATTAAAAAATCACTCGTTCGACTTCGACTAGTTAGGTCATCATCAGGAGTATCTAAGCTAGGAGATAGAGTAGATACTCCTGATGATGACCTAACAAGTCGAAATCGATCGAGTGATTTTTTAAACTTTTTGAACGAATTTTTTAATTAAAATAGTCAAAAATCTAATTCTGCGAAATATAAAACAAGTGATTAATAAAATGTGTTTATTAAGTACAATTGCAATAAGTTCTGCTTTGTGGAAAATTCGCTTAGGTAGTCCTCCATTCACCTCACTTTACAACTTTTTCCCTGGCATAATTTTTTCTTAATTTTACTCGACTCGAACAATTTTGATTGATTGATTGATTGGACTGTAGAACCAAGTTCTTGACGAGTGTCCCGGTTAACGCCGGGCCTATTCCTACAGCCTGTTTACACATAACAATAGGAGGGATAGGATAAGGTTTTTTTTTTTTTTTTTTTTTTGGGACGGAACGACCCGGTTTCAGACACCTAGCGATCGTACGGCACAACACAATTCTAATCTACTTCTAATATACGGAGGAGGGATAAAGGTTTAATAGGTTCAATGGGTAACGATGATACTGGTCTTCAACAATTGCTTCTATAAATCAGCAACCTGATAAAAAAATATTATTATTTCACGAGCATCTGAAAATTTCCTGAAATATAATTCAACATTAATACGTTCCAGCTTCCTAAAACAAAATTGATTGATTAATTCACTCTACTCAGAGTCATCTAGGTAAATTCGATAGTTAGTAATACATACACAACACAATTCTAAACAACACAATCATCAATTAGTATTTTAAAGAAGTATTATTCCACAAACATCTTAAGACTCATGAAATTTAACTCTTCATTAATGTTTTTCGGCTTCCTAAATAATACAAACATGTATTGATTAATCCTCCTAAAACTCAACAACTTACAATAGAATTTCCTGAAATCATAGTTATTAGAATTATATTAATAATAAAACTAAACTGAAATCCAGTAGCATTTAAAAATTATACTGCAAACATGAGCTGTATAGTACTGAAATTGTCAGTCTAATATTTTGAAACTTACAAACCAATTTCTCAAAATTCCATCGTCAAACAGCAAAACACTTATCATCAAATTGGTAAGAAACACAAATCGATATATACAAAATTTCAAGATCAGTCTCGAAATAACGTAAAAATTTCAAAATTTAGTAAAATATTATAAATTCCATCTTATCGATAACTATACCAACGATAAGTTTTATTCATTAATTTACACGTATGAGCACTTTAAGTAAGAACTAACAAGCAATTTATACAAGATTTAAATGCTCTTAACTTTACTCGACTCGAACAATTTTGAGAAAAAATTCAGGAACGAGTTTTTGAGTATTTATCAGCAAGCGATTGGCCCATCGGGGAGACCCAACTCACTTTTTGAATTTATTCGGCTCGAGAAATTTTGAAAAAAATTGGAAAGAATGGTTCCCTGTTGTGGCCGTTTTGTTACACCGTCCATGTTGCACCTCTGTTGCACCTTACACCGTCCATGTTGCACCTTTTGAGTGAAGAAAATGGTAATCTAGCAACGAACAAATGAGCCGGATTTTTAAAATTTCTTTTTTAAAATTTAAAAAGCAATATCGAGGTGAAATTTAAGTCAAAATAACAAAATATTATCTATAAAAGTAATAAAAATCGCTCAAAAATATAACTTTCATAATAATATTTGAAAATTTCTAATAAACACAAATATTTCAAAACAATTAAATAGAAAAACATCCGACTAAACCGATCCAGTGGATACAACTTTGGCGTTTGGACAGGGGGTATACCGAGTTCGAATCCCGATAAAATGCAAAAGGGATTTTTCATCATCTGATTAGGATCGGTGATGAAAATGAACACAACCATGACCCCTTGTCGGAATGCAGAACTCAAGGACCGGCCCCCCATATTAAAAATTTGAAATTATTTAATTCGGAGTCGTAAGGATCGCACAAAAGTGATCGATTTTTGACATATCGTTTAATCGATCGCAGAGGACTTGCTAGTCATACATACTCGGATAATGCTGCAAATTTTGTAGGCACAAAGTCAGAATAAATGAAATTGAAAAAACTGGTTGTTAGATCCATCCTCATCGAGAGCTGGTTAACAGATAAAGCGCACAGATCAGAACATGCAATGGTATACTATACCTCTCCGAACTCCACAATTTAGTGGTCCTTGGAAAACTCCGTTAAGGCAGCCAAATATCACATAAAGAGACACTTGGTAATACATCCTGCACCAACGAATAATTACGCATGTTAATCGTGCTAATTAAAGAATGTATGTCGTTGGTGCAGGATATATTACCGATTGTCATATTAAGCAAATTAATGAGATTCTTGGTGAGGCGAGTAATTACAAATAGAGTAATTACACATTATTCCCATTAGAGAATAAATAGTTACACTTTTCGTTAATTTGTGTAACTACACGTTCTCGTTAAAAGTTCACTTCAGGCTGCCTACACCGTTTTTCTTACTTTCACAATTGTTAATACTGTTCTAACTAATTCATCAATATTCTACACCTCTAAATTTTAATACTATACTGCGATTCAGCATTACTTCAATGAATTAAAGTGAAATCCCGGTTTCCAAATCCCAGTTTTCAAAATCCCGGTTTTCAAAATCCAGGCCGTTAAAATTTCGATTTTCGAAATCCCGGTTTTCAAAATCCAGGCTCTTAAAATCTCGGTTTTTTAAATCTTGTTTTTTTAAAACCGCGGTTTTCAAATTCCCAGTTTCCTTTTCTTCCAATTCTAAAGTCTAAATTTTGAAAAAAATATTTTTTATTATTTCGAGACGGCCGGACTAATAATATTTTAACAAAAAAATTAGATATCTTGCCCAAAAATTTACTAGAAAAAACCAAGGTAAAAACCAAGCTTGGTAAAAAAACCAAGGCTGCAACATTTCGAATTGCAACATTTTGAAATGCAATAATTGTAGAGGCTGGCGGCTTCGATAACTCTCACGGGCATGCGGGAGGTCGCTGCGCCCCCCTATCTTAGCTGTCCTAGGATCTATAAGTTTGAAGTTCGGGGGACGAAGGAGCCGGGATCAGCAAACACGTCTATTAATGATACCTACTAAAAAGAAAAATAATTGCACCATTTTGTTATGCAAGATTTTGTAATTGCAAGATTTTTTACTTGCATTATTTTAAAAATCTATTTCGATCGCACGTGTAGAATCAACAAAATTTGTTAAGAAATGGCAAAATTCCATCCTTATTAGCCATTTTCTAGAACTTTATCGCAAACTCATTTTTGAATTTTGTCAAAAAATGATTAAGAGTCCCATTTACCCACATGTCAAATTTTAAAAATTCAAACCGGGATTTCTTTAAATTTGATGCTTCAAGAATAAAGAAGAACAGGATGATAATGCGCTCTCACTTGTACACATAAATCCTTTCCAGATATGAACACGTTCGTATATAATAGCTATACAGTTAGTAGCCATACGGTCTTTATGTTTCCAAACGAATCAGTTGTCTTTCAGTTACCGCAAAGTAAGGCTGGTGTGACCAAAAAACAGCAACAAAGTTACAATGATGGCAGCATCGGGAAAAAATACACAAACCCAACATATCTCTCAACATCACTGAAAATAACAATCCATAGTAACACAAACAAATGGAAGTTCAAACATATTTATTGTAACACATAAAATTTTCAACCCCAGAAACTATTCCACCGGCCCGTTATAATTAAAAACGAAATCAAGGAAATATTTAGAGCCACACAACTGGTGAAAGATAAATTAAATATAACAAATCTACTAGAAATCGAAGGTTTGATTACGAAAATGGAAACCCTTCCATGCTTCTTTCCACATCCTATTGAAGGTAGCGATACCCAAAACAAGCGAACGATGTGAACTTGATGATACTTGATGATTTTGGTTCCATTTCACGTAATGTAACTATTACTGATTAGACGTAAATTTCCCCTTCTGCAATTAATATCCCCAAAAGGTATTTTTATTAAATCAGGTAAGACGCGGCACGGCGTATTGCATAGCAACCGCTTTCTGTTTAACGAAATAAACAAAATCGAATAAAAATAAAATCAATCGAATAAAAATGGGAACAGCAGTATCAGAAGTCGAATTCTTGTAATAATTTTATTTAACCTATTTTGAAATATCGTTAATTAATAAAAAAAAAAATTTTGTTTCTATATAGATGGGCACAAAAGCAGCGCGTCTCCTGCGTAAGTTTCATTGCCGACCAGAACGTTATGGTAAGCGGCAATGGCTCAACGATCGCCTTCACCGATTTAACAAATGGCAGTACAAAATACTATCGATGCAGTAGCGATAATGATGGTGATGGTGTATCCGAAATTACCGGTCATAAAACACTACCAATTTATGCATTTACCGAGTTATGCTATCGGCCAAGAATTTTCGTACTAACCTATCCGCATTTCGAGCTGATATCAACGTGTCACGATAAAACGACACGTGATTATATAAATATTACGTTCACCGAAACGGAACATTTGATTGCGCTCACCGGTGCGCCCGACTTTTTCCTACAAATATGGTTTTGGCGTACGGGTACGCTACAGTATCAAGTTAGTTCGAATATATTCAGTGATTATCAGATCGTTCGATGCAGCACCCAATTACCAATCACAATAGCTCAATTTAGTCTTAATTCGGGAATGTTGAATGTTTATGAGCTGCACGGGAGTATGGATTTTACACGATTGATCGATCGGAAAATTAAATTACCATTTCAAGAAGCGGACGCGCCATTTTTTTGTGTTTTTGGTCATGACAGCATGCTGAATGTAGGCATTGGTAACGGAAATGTGTATCAAGTATCACCAATAAATGGATCGTACAAGTTGATCATTAAGTGGGTTGGGGAGCAATTAGGCTTTGCACCACTCATCAGCAATTTTAAATCGGGTCTTCTTATGATCGGACCAGATTCCCATTTAAAATATTTCAAGCGGCAATCTGGCGTTTGGATTGAAATGTTTAGTATCCCGCAAGAAGAACATATTACGTTTATGCGGACCCCATTTGGCAGAGATGTTGTTATTGCTGTTCAAGAAAATGGTTCAATTTTAAAAATACATCCGGATGCTACGGACCCAGCTGGGATTATAACATTGATTACCAAATGGAATACCCCGGTGAAAAATTTTACCATGATAAATCCCAGCTGTGATATTCTTTGTACCCTAGACATTTTTAACAATTTGTGCTTATTCAAAACGGAGACTGGTGCACTGGTATGTAACAAACATCGCTCGATTGAAATAGTCTCTCATTTTAAATTATTTCTAGCTTTACTGCACGCACATCGGGGAGATTCGAGCAATGGAGGAACATCCATTTTTACCGTATGTCGTATTTGGCGATGATAAGGGTATACTAACTATGATTTCATTCCACGATGTTCGTCATCCGACTGATATAGCAAAATTTTATCTCTGCCCAAAACCAATCAAATTAATTAAATTTTTTAGAGGCGGCGATTATTTGTTGTGCGTGGATGATGGCAATGAAAGTTACTTGATTAGCTGCCCTTCTAATGGAAAAATGGCAATTCTTGGGGCAATGCTCAATGAAAACGTAATTATAGATTTTTGCGTGAATTATGTTGATGCAAATGAGGTGAGAGTTTCATATCTACTCGGCATTGAAGGAGAAGAACTGCCACCAGTTGGCGGTATATACATCTGTTACGCAACAATGAACATAAATGGGACTGATGATAACAATAGCTGTTTAGAGTTGGCCTTACCAGAGAAATATTGTCGTATAGAATGTTTCGGTGACGCAGATATTTACTACGCTGCCAAATACAGGGGATTCGAAATACACGTGCTACGTAGACACGAAGTAGAAGGAAAAATTTATATTGCTCATATCGATAGCATTCGGACTGTACACCAATTAAGGCATATCGATTTCCATATTGTGCAAAATCGCTTTCTGATTACTTGGGGATTTGACGGATTCATCGGCTTGTACGATACAGAAGCGCAAAAAAATGTTATAGGGTTCTTAGGTAATCAGCGCCGAACGCTAGGGACGCGAAAAGCTCGCATTGATCCATTTCGAAATATTGTAATATTAATTGGACATTCCGGAAATTTACATTGTATCAAAGTTAAAAATGTTGTGTACGATAATTTTGTTGACTACCGTTCTGCAATTCTACCGCAGGACTATCGTGATTTTTTACTCTCGTTAAAGCATAATAAAATTAGCGGCTTTATACCAAACGATCCGAATGATCGATGGACAGAAATTCAAAAGAAGCTTTTAATTGAGAAAGAGACTGAATTTTATCGGGAGCAACGCGAAATCATCAAAGCCCAGCTAAATCAATTAAGGGAAAAGTTGGAGGTTCTGCTGGATAATAATGAAACTGCGCCCGAAAACGAAAAACTTGAATTACAAGAATTTAATTTGAATACCGAAGAGAGCCAGAACATGATTGAAATAGCTCGAAAAACTAGGCAACATGAACATGATCAAATGCAAAATTTCATATTGGAACAAAATAGGGTATCCGATTGGATCAAAACTAATTGTTGGGATACCATGTCCGTGAAGGGCGCCAAAGTTTGGGGTATATTTTCCAACCTAAAAGTGGAAAACTATACGCTGCTTGAAACCGATATGGCCACTGAGAAGCAAATGAAAAAAATTCGACAAGCTCGCATTTCGGAAATGATTGTTAGCCACAACGATTTATTTGAACCGTGGATGCCACAAACAGCTTCCAAACTGGAACTAACTGTTCTTCAACGTCCTCAAATCCATGAGATTGAAGAAGCGGAGGAAGAAGTGGATGAAATGGAAATTATTTGTAGCTTAGAGGGAACTAGTATTAATGAATTTCTTCCTCCACTTACCATTCGTTACCCCCAACTACAGGTTGTAACATTCTATCAAATGTTTACGGAACGATTACTTAGCAGAAGCGAATGTGTAAAATTGCGTCAATATTTTAATAAAAAAGTGACGGAATTGCAACAGGTTAAACAACTTGAGGTAGCTTCGGTGAAACAGCGGAACGAAAGAAAACGCGAAATTCATCGCGAGCTAAACATTTTGCTAAAGCTGAAAGGTAGCACAGATCGAATTCAGATGAATATAGTCGATCCGGAATTTTGCGAGAGTGAAGTTCTCGAGGCCATTGTCGAGATACAGGACTCGGAAGTGCCCATTCAGCCGTATATCTCGCCAAGTAGACAAAAACTTTTGGACGAGGAGGCAGAGGAGGCTGAACGCAAGCGACTAGCGTTATTGGCTGATGATTTTCGAGAACGCGCACTCGAGGCTATGATGAACGGTGTTTTAGAAATTAAATGGGAAGATGAAATTAAAAAGAGCCCTCCACAACCGGATTGCATTTTATCGGCTAAAGATCCAAAAACCTATGATGAAGCTGATTTAAAATCGATTCAACAATACGAAGATAAACTATTATTTTTACGAGGTGAACGTGATCGTTATCAGGTTATCCTTGAGGAAGAAGAGAGTAGATTGCAACAGGGTCTGGACAGTCAGATTATGAAATTTAATGTAAAAGTGTGTCAAACGCGATTGCTTAAGATTAAAGCGGATGCGGCAATCACGCAGGAGGAACTGAAATTGCTTCGTAAAGCTTGGCGACATTTTGAACGAATCCTTTTTGACCGCAAGGATCAGTCATATCGGCAAGAATTACTCACACTAAATGAGCAAATTACAAAATTAAACGGAATACTCAGGGAACTCGAGCAGAAGGTGATAGATTTACGGCATGAATACGAAACGTTAATGACTAAAGATCGTATGCTGGAAAAGCAATTTAAATCGAATTTTGTTGAAACGGCACCACGCTCGGTAATCGATCAGGTTTATAAAATATTTAAACGCCGCCCTAAATGGCAGGTGCGCGCCTGGGCCTCAACTCCTATCATTTTAGATTTAGCCAAACGCGTTGTTACGCGAAATGTGGCACACACTGGACCTCCAATTCCGATTGACTGTTATGAATTTTTAACGCTATTACAACAAATGGATAGTAGCGCTGCAGCGCCTAGTGCTATTGATGACAATTTGTGGCAGATGATTTGTAAAATGCGTCGCATAAAAATCGAAAGTGAGTTCAAAGTTAAGGCGTGCGGATTACAATTGGCCGAAATTGAAAATGCGTGCAATGCTTTCGTTAGGGAGTTAGCGGCCCGTAAAAATGAATT
Source organism: Nephrotoma flavescens (assembly GCA_932526605.1). NCBI lineage: Eukaryota > Metazoa > Arthropoda > Insecta > Diptera > Tipulidae > Nephrotoma > Nephrotoma flavescens. The sequence goes on from OW052220.1 coordinate 80,468,355, forward strand.
GACTATGATAAATAGCAAGGTAGAAGAAGTGAACGAAAAAAGGGTGGCCGGAACTATAAATGGAAGTGTGCAGTTAGTGGTTAAACGTGGTATGGTTGAAATTGATTTAACTGGGCATCTTTCCGATTTTGATGATTCCATATTGCTGCATTACTCGGATGTCAACAAAATAAATACCATAATTCGTAAGGAGGGACTGAAAAAATTGCGTACCATGCAAAATGCTGCAAAATTTAGACGTAAAATTATCTATAAGGAGTGGGAGCACCGATTCCTTTGCAACAAAGTACAGGATTTAAAAGACAACATTAAAACAATTGAAAAATGTAAAATCACCAAAGAAATTCAACGTTGGCTGAAGTACAAGGAACATGGTTGGACCGAAGATATAAGCCAAAAAGCGTTAGAACGTGGAATTGAGTCAACCATTAAATCTTGTGAGCGTACACTTTCTGATCAGCAAAAAGTTGCTGACGATTTGCAAGAAAAATTTGAGGCGAAGCGTAAAGAAAACCAAAAATTGGATCGTCAAATACAAGAATTGAATGTGGTGGTAACGGAGCGACAAATGGCACGTGATTTAATTTTGGAGGAACGTGAGGAGAAGGGCCGCCGACAACGAATGCAGGCACTAATCGATCGGGCTAAATTAGTGCGATTGGTGCAAGAGCAGCACGCACAAATATTACAGTTGAGCACAACGCTTGAATTGCAACGGTTAAGAACATTTCCCACTTTGTCTGTATTTAATCCCGAGGAGTATACTAGTATGGTGCGTGCGGGTTGCAAATTTTAAATATTTTTGTTATTTTGAAGCTTAATAAATAGTTTTGTTGGGTAAATACTCAACATTTATTACACTTGTACCAAACATTTCCTTATCATCAAGTATTATAATACAACCCAATAAATGAGATTTGACATTTTCCGAGACAACATTAACATTTTACATTTTTATGATTGAAATTCAATAATTTTTTATATTTATGTTGAATCACTACTGGGAATAGTCGCGAAATTGATAGAATTAGGGTAGAAAACAAAGATGATGAAATTACGAAAGGGGATGCACAAATTAAAAAAGTATCTACACATTTTTTTAACCACATTCATTGCGTGTGGAATGATGTTACATCATTATTTAAACCATTTTCAAATGTTGTGCGATGATAACAGTGAACTTGAGGTATGCTCTCTTTTACCAGTTTTCATCTTCAATATTGGCAGAAATTGACTTTTTCTAGTGAAATCGAGAGATGAGCCAAATTTTCTTTTTTATCTCCACGTCGTTTACAGGATCATGTACTAGTGCTAATGCCAAGGCTTCTTATATTCTAAGACCGCCCCCACTTTTTTAAATTACTGAAAATTACTTCCAAAACCAAAACCTACCAAGACGACAATCAAGTCTTTTTCTATATTTTATTGGAGAGGATAGATTTTTTCTTTGATAAACTGGTCGGCGTGTGTCTGCTTAATTCCGCAACATGGTGCAACATCACACAAAATGGTATAATATGCCACAACAAGATGCAAAATCCCCCAAAATGGTGTACCATTCCGCAAAATGGTGCAACATAACATCATATGACATGGTGCAACATGGTACAACATGAGACAAATCTGCAGCACTCCTACATGAATTATCCAGACGCAGCACAGTAGAACATCAAAGATCAGGAAGCTATATGGTACAAAATCAGCAACATTGCGTAATATGATCAAACATGATGCAACATCCCACAACGTAGTACAACGTCCCAGAATATTGTGTTCAACATAACGCAACATGATGCAACATCACGCAACATGACGCAACATCATGCAACATGGTTTGGAATCCTAAATGAATTAAATTAACTACTGTTCGCACCAGACGACTCTCTGACTGAATTTTATCGAATTATGGACCAATCACAATCGATTCCTGAGTTCCGACCATGTGGGAATTTTTAAATTATAAATTCGTTAATTATGCGGGCAACAAAAATTAAATTAGGGATGAATGTGACATTTAATTCGATTTAAGTATAATTGTAAGTTATTTTAATTAACTTGATAGATCTTATGACTTCAAACGAATCCATATTTTCCGGTCCAAAATTATGGTGTCCCATAATCCGCAAAAGGATATGCATACCTGATATATTATATTTCATAATTAAAATACCTTGTATGGATGCTATACACATTCACTTGGATTATGCAAATTTCCATTCACCAAAGGCATCTCTTGTTTCTCCTTACCTGGAACAAAAAAAAAAAAGGTATCAGATTAAAACTTTAAGATAAACAATTTCGATTTTAATTATCAAGATAATATAAATACAGTTGAATATGATAATATTTGGATATATAGCTTAAGGCGATATTAAAACACTTAAATTGTGTTGTGATGAAAATAAAAACAAAATCTCGTTCCTTTACATGTTGGGTGGCCACACAAACAGGGAGTTAATTTCAATTTTATTATCACAGTATGTTAACCTAATAACTATATATGTATCGACTAAAAGGGAATTTTAACGATACAGTCTATATTTATATGGATTTATATATACAACCCCTCTGGCTAAAAAAGGAGTGAAATCGAAACCCAACCTTACCGTATATTGAGAAATTAAGCACAGACAGAATATACTCTAATATTGGTATTGATAGCAGAAGACAAAAAAACATGATAGATACTCCCGATCAGAGGGATTATACGTACTATACACACGTTTATTATTGAAATTTAAGGATGAGCTTTTTTTTGTAGATAACCCAAAACAAAACTTATAAGAAGGAAGTTGTTTGCTTTCTACTTTCTATTTACGTTATCAGAGACGACTTTTTAGAAGGGAAATTGTATTTTTTCTATAAACGAAAAAAACGAACGAAAATTAATTTTATATTAAATTTAAAGTAAAAATAAAAGAAGTCAACATTGTCTGGCTGGCGGGGGATAAATAATATTATACCTATCTGTTATATAGCATCACACCCTCCTCTTTATCGCTCGGTTACAGTGTATAATGAAACGCGCTTTGAAGACTTAGTTAGAAAAAAAATCATATTGATCATAAAATATGATTATTTAATCAGGATATTGATGGGCACGCGTGTTATATTGAATTATCGTAAGGGGGAAGGAAACTGGTGACAGATTTACATTATTTAAATTGAATCATATTTGGTAATTTAATCAAAATGAAAGTAAGTATTGTCACATTTATTTTCGTGGTATGAGTTTTTAATTTTTTTTTAAAAATATTTTGAATGTTTCAATATTAGGCGTTGTTTGCAGAAGTAATGATTTTTCGCGGGAAATCTTAAGTAGGTAGATTTTAACTAATGCCTAACAAAATGAGTGCAAGCATTACCCAAGTTTTAATAGATAATAGGGACCTAAATCAAATAACAAACAATGTTTTATCTTATAGCTCATCGATTGGCATGTATAGCCAATCCTAACCGGTCCCCTATACACCCCCTTTATATATAACATTTGGAGAATATGACAGATTTATTAGTAATAAAGCGATCGAACCGGTTACATACAGCTGACTGATCGAAAAAATGTGAAAAAGCGACTAAAGCCAAAACGATAATTAAATGGCGAATACTACTAATAAATATTATTACTTCATAAAACGGGGGTGGTGCAACATTTCACAATATCATGGAACATAACGCAACATATTTAACTAACTAAAAATACAAAGCAACCTGTTGGAAGCAGCATCCCACAATATGGTGTATCATACCCTTACATGGTGCAACATCCTTCAACATAGTGTGATATCGCGCAACATGGTGCGACATTACACACCATGGTGTAATATGGTGCAACAAGATACAGCATCCCACAAAATGGTGTAACATCCCACAATATGTTGAAACATAACGCAACATTGTCGCGAAACATGGTGCAACATTATGCGACATGGCGCAACATGGAACCACTTTATGGAACAAGAGACAAATCTGCAGGACTCCTAAATGAACAATCCAGAAATCAGATTTCCTTGTAATTGGTTCCTAACATCCGAAAACTCTGGCCCGCCAAATTTTATAAAAATCGTTGAAGAAAAAAATGTCAACAAAATGTTGGATGAAATCCTCAAGCTAACATGACGCAACATAGTAGAACATCACAGATCATCCATCAACAAGAAGCAACATGGCGCACAATCACGCAACACGGTGTAATTTGATCATACATCCCACAATGTAATGCAACATAAAGTTACATAACGAAACATCGTGCAACATCACGAAACATTGTGCAACATCATGCAACATGGTTTGGAACCTTAAAATAATTATCCAGAAATCAGAACTCTGTAATCGTTTCCTTTTATTCGAACGCCAATCCCGCTAAATGTTATTAAGATCGTCCACGCCGAATAAAATGTTAAAAGAAGGTTCCAAGCCCCCCGCCCCCACCGAATGACCCCCTAAATGGATTTTCCCGAAATCATGACCCAGCACAATCGGGTTTTGGTAACCGAAAACGGTTCTCTAGCAATTATTAAAAAGTCGCGTAAGCCGACCATTAACGGATTTTTCCGAAATTAGCACCCACAGTAAACGGCTCCTCACACTCGAAAACCCTCCCTTTCCAATTTTTTATAAAAACGTTTGAGCTTTTGACTAAAAAAATTTTAAGAAAGGGACCCGGGAGCCATAACGACGTCCTGGTGGACGAGTTTTCCCGAAATCAGAACTAATTTCAATCGATTCATGAGGGGTTTTTACCTTTCACCAATTTTTATCAAAACACCTGACAGATCGATTAGTTAGTAAAGTTGTTTTGCTATAAGAATGAAATAAATTACGCCAAAGTTTTAAAAATCTTAAATATATGTTTTGGTGAGTCTGATGTAAGTAAAACAAAGTTTCACGAGAGGAATTAGCGTTTTCAAGAACATCGTGAAGACACTAAAGATGACAATGGACGCAAAGATGATATTATCGATACGATAGTACTTTTTCGAAATTTTGACTATGTAAAAAGTACTTCGATATTTTCGATCAATTTTTAGTACTTCTGAGATAAAATTCAAGAAACATCGCTGATGATATGATCGATTATGAGACAATTTTTGTAGAATAAAAGTAAAATTGTTTAAATTAGTAAAATTTTGTAAAAGCCCCATGCAAAATGCACCCCTTTCCTATGGAACTCTGTCACATTCATACGAGGGGGCTAATAAAAGTTCTCTTAGTTGGTGACTCTTAAATCTTTTTTTAAAAACCCAAAATACCAAATCTTTTGCAATTGTTTTATGAGACTTTTATCAAAATTGCATCACGATCAGTTAAAATGGAGACGAGGAAACGCAAAATAGCTGAGGACAGGAATTCGCTATGTGATTCTCCTCGGTTTTCGGCGTAAACTAAAGCTACTACATATTTTGCAATGAATGACAAATTGCATACGGAACTATTGCACCGTCTCTATAGACTATTTCGAAGTGGTTCCGAAGATTCCAGACGGTAAATTTTTCTGTAGAGGACGAGTCCCCAGAAGGTCGACCAAAATCTTCTACTGATAACGCAACTGTGGCTCTGGTGAAGTCCAAAGTTGACGAAGATCCACGATTGACACAAGAAATTAATGCTGATGAATTTTCCTTGAATGCCATGACTTAATCGGGAATATTAAGTAATCATCTGGGATACACGAGGAAATCTCCTTGATGGGTTCCACGAATTTTAAATGAGGCCCAAAAAGAGGCTCGGGTGCATTATGCTAAATTTCTCCTAAGTAAATTCGAAAATGGGCTATCTAGCATCTTTAGTAAAGTCGTTACTGGTGACGAATCTTGGTTCTATAAGTACGACCCGGAAACCAAATAACAGTCTATAGTATGGAGCCCAACTGGAGCAAACCCCTCCGTAAAAGCTAAGCAACAAAAATCAGCAGCAAAAGTAATGATTTCATTTTACTTAACCCGATCAAAAATTGTAGCTACTATTCCCCTGGAAAAGGGTCAGACGGTAACTGCAAAATGGTATACCGAAGACTGATTACCAAAAGTTTTCAAAAATTTGTTGGAAAACCGGAAGATTTTCGGAGCTCATTACGATCTCTGGCATCGAAGAAATACGACCAGCACCATATTCCCCAGATCTACGTTGTGTTTTCGGGTTATTTCCAAAAATTAAAAAATAAATTGAGGGAACAGGTCTTTAACAGCAACGCGGAGATAATTTATGTGCGGTTAATGCTGAACTTGATAAGTTTATACGGCAAGATTTTTAAGACTGTTTTGAGAAGTGGACCTATAGGGAGCGTTAAGGAATGCATTGAAATCAATGGCGATTATGTAGAGAAGATAAAAAAAGACGAATATTAAGAATAACACAAAAAAAAATTGTGTTTTTTTTCGGGTCAACTAAGCTAACTTTAATTCTTGAGATTACGGTAAAATTTTTAACGTTAAGCAAGAAGGTTTAATTATCAATCGGGCAATTCAGGTGCACCACAGCAAATGCATCTAATACTAGAAGTATCTATAGTACTTGAAGACCAGAAAACCGAAAAATTCACTTTAATTCTTCATAGAAAATCGAGCGTTACGAATTGTCACTAAGTAAATATTAATACAGGAAACCCTCCAAGAACACGATTAATTCGTTCCGTGTTCTTTAAAACCGTGTTCTTCGAGGCTACAAAAAAGCAAATAAAAAAACATTAGTTTTGTTTTTTATTTTGATATACAAAAAACAAAATAAAAGAGAACACCGAAAATCATGTTGTTTGAATCCGTTTAATTTGAAAAAATGGGTGTCCGTGTTCTTCGAAACCGTGTTCTTCAAATTCGAGCATTTCGGCTGGTATCGCTCATTAATCGCTAATGACACGTTGAATGTTCTCTATCAATTGTTGTTGATTCATTGCCATAGGCGAGAGACTAACATAATACCATAACAAATATTCAAGAGGAGTTCGTCAAATCGCACGATCTAGGCGACCAATTCACCGGACGTGAGATAAATTGCTAAACGTGAGAAAAATTGCTCACCGAAACCATTTCTCAATAAGTTCATGGTGTCGTGTGCTGTGAGGCATGTGGCACAGTTTTACTGAAACCACATATCAATATTTCGGCCAGATTCAGTTCATGCACCGAAAACGCACCACACAGTGAGTTTTTCAGGGTGTATTGGCAGTGCATTGCCTGTGGGTGCTTTTGCATTGCCTATGGCTGCTCATCACAGCAAATGCGGCAATTCTTCATCACACCAAATGCGGCAATGTACCCATTTAATCAAAAATGAGCTTCGTTGCTGAACATTATTTTTCGGTAAAAAGCAGATTTTATCACAAGATGTTCTAAAGCCCACTCACCAAAACTTCGACGCTGTGGCAAATCATTCGTCTTCAGAAGTTACGCGAGCTACATTTTATATGCCTTCAGACCACTATTCCGTAAAACCTTCCTCATAGTCGAATAAGACAATCCAAAGAGCTGTGTCCTGCGAGGGATGGTTATTTTGTCGTCTCCATCAACACTAGCTGCTACAGCATCAATATTTTCCTCCGTAGGCAACACATACGATTTTTTGGACTGTCCAATAATGTGAAATTGGTGCGAAATTTTATCTCAATGGCTTGAATTTCTTGTGCAGTAGGCCCATTATGACGAGCATAAAATGAACATGGTGCGCGAAACACAGTTTTCATTGATCATGAATTTTGATGAAAAAATTCAATTATTTGTAAAGGTTCGGGAATAAGTTTTCATGATTATTACTAAAACTGGACTGAATGGCGATGTTGAACGTATCATAGAGTTCTTAACAGCTGCAGGTTCAATTTGGACTCCGTTAGATTGCGATTTTTGCTTTAGACAATTTTTAGGAATTTAAAGCATTGGCCTTGCTGAATGAAGTTCAGCTATTTCCTAACCAAAACGTGATTGGGACAACAACTTTCATTTTAGTTGGAATTCTAGGAGTTGGTCATACTGAATATAATTTTCTCATTATGGAATTGGCCGATTTTGGTCAAATTTTGCATACATTTGAACGAAATTCGAACGAAGTTAGACTCTAGTGGCCATTCCGTAGCATATTTTGGCTAAATTTGATATTTTTTAATAGGCAAACTTAGAATAAAATTCTGAACAAACTAAGGTAAAATTCTAAAAATTTCCTATCTGATTGGAACTTTATCATTTCCTAACCACGATTATAGTCGAATTTAGTTTTTCGAATAGGGTTGGTATTATAATACAAAATATAGACAAAGTTCTGAAACTAGGCTAGTCAGAGGAACTCGATTATTTCTAAACCAAGCCGCAGTTCATATTTGCCATATATGATAGACCTGGGATTCTAGATAAGAATTTTGTAGTAGTATTTTAGTACAAAACATAAACAAAATCTAGAATCTAGTATGCAGAATCAAACTCGATCATGTTCAACCTTTTTACAAAACTAATAGCGTCACTGAAAAAAAATGTGTATACCCGTTTAACGATTTCCTGTACTTAGTAATGGTGTACTTAATTATTTAAAAAGTACTGAATCAACAAAAATTTGGTAGGCTTTCCAAACATAGAATAAGAATCAAAAAAATAATATTAATCAAAAAAATAATTTTAAAATTAACTTTCGAAAAACTATAACTGCACAAACAGGATTTCGAAAACCAAAATTATGAAAATCTGAAAAAAATTGCAATTTTAATTAAGCACTATGGTAGAAATCGACTCTAAATCGATGCTTTTTCATTGACTGTTACTGTAATGTATCTTAATCTCTTAGAAAAGAACTTGGTAGCTACTGTCGTATAAGTGGATCATTAGCTGTGTAAGAACATTTTATAAAACTGTTTGAGCTTGAACCTGCTATACTTGGTCTTTGAACAGCAAAAGATCGCGCAATGATAAAATTATTACTCGGCATCCGCAAGTTGCAAAATAATTCCAAATAAATAGTCAGGCTTTGTGCAGAGATAAATTTTGACAATTTAAATTTTGAATCTTAAAAAGAAGTTATAGAAATTCCACACAAATGACGAGCTAGTGATTCACGATTTCTCACATGCACAATAACATTTAGGTCTGGCAATTCCAAAACTTTAATTCCGGAATGGTCGGTGAACTAGTTCATCGTATACGCATTAGAGTAGCTAGATTTTGTATTCTTGCCCTCGGTGACATCACATCATGGAGTATTTTTATGTATGGTATATATTCAATCGGCCTGATATTTGACATAATTCGCCAATACCCCCTCAATTATAACACGTTGAGCATACTTTTGCAATTAAATTTTGATTGGAATGAGATTATTGTTGAGAGCCTAAGGGATTGTGTAGCCTCTTAATTGAATTTGTGTGATATCTATATTTACTGTCACTGGTGGTGTGGGTTATCACTAATTGTCAGGCAACATATTTTTTGTGCAGATGTAGTTGTGATAAATAATTATTCCGAAAACGCCTGCCTATTCTTATCAGTTGGTTAATCTCATTCCCATGGTATTTATGCTCGGCGCTATTTTAACATTACCTGTATATTTTATACGAAATAGTTTTAGTTTGAAAATGTTGTCGTTCGTTGTTATCATATTGCATGCGATATGTCACTTAATATATTGAATGTGTACTATATACATATGTATATAGTGGGATCATGCCTCTTGGGGATTGCCTTATACAAAACAAGATATACGAAAATTAATGAGAAATACCTAAATAAACTTGAAACAAATTGAACATCCTCGATATCTCGCCATCATCAATTTTTGTGTATATATCGTGTACTATCCTTAAGTGAAATTTGAATTTCATGCCAAGCAAGTTAAAATTCACACATTTATTGATTTGGGATGACTTTTGTTAAAAATACGAGTTTACATAAGTACACACACACAATATATATAATCCATATATATGCGGGATAGGAGGATGTATCGTAAACACAAAAAATTATATTTAACGAGGCAACAAATCCAATTTATTGTCACGCAATCATTTTCGTTCGTTCCTTCGTTGCTGGTTTTGTGTGTTTGTTTTCAAAAAGCCAATTTGGCTTTAAATACGTAAAAATATAAAAAAAAAAAAGTTCGTGATAAATTTAATAAAAATTAATCGAGAATGTAACAAGAGGTTGTTGGGTTTTTGGATTTATGTACTGTGTGTACATTATATGGTTGGTTGGTGTATCTTTACTTGTTGGTCGTTTTTGTGCTTTAACATAATGCTTTTTTATTGATTTTTGGCTTCATTGTTAACAGATTATATTTATATTGAGGTGTGCCCATTCAATGTCATTTTATAATTTGTGTTTATACGTTTGAAGTTCACTTGGGTCTTGTTTATCAACTAAAATACATTTTAAGTATGTTGATAGTATTCGATTCAACGAATTTACGCTCTTCTATTATGATAGGAAGAAGTATTTCGCGTTCTTTGTTTGTTCTGCTTCATGGAACTTTCTCGATTCCCGATGGTGACAAAAAGTTACGATTGATCGCTTTTATTGTGTTATGTGTTACAATACATTGTGCGCATAGTGTGTCTATATATCTCAAGCCTATAGTTGTCGATTTTTCTCAATAAATATTTATTTATATTTAAGTAATATGTAGAAAGTTCCGATATAATGAATTTTTATATTTATTGTACAAATTTTATAGATATAAAATTTAGACAATATCTGATTAATTCTCACTAATGCTATAAATAATTTGATACGCATTTGATCTATCTATACATACATATACGCTACAGCTAATCACAACATATCATAATTTTGAAATAAAAAACGTTCGCGGGGATTAGGACATACCACATATGACTAGGAATCAAACAATCCGGCGCAACTGGTGGCTTTTGGATTATAAATGTATTCCCAATTAATTGACATACAAGTGATATGTCTCAATAGATTCTAATATGCTACATCTGCTTTTCTATTACTCACGTATTTCAAATTAAACGACATGCTAGTGATCTATCTCAAAAATGCTAATAAGCTACGGCTAAGACAACTTTAGGTAGTCTTTAAATTTTGAAAGATCTCTAAAAGGCCTAGGAGTCAAACTTTCAAGTGATTATTTTGTGAGCACAACAAACTTTCAATTTTCAATGTGTTTTCTCACTTTCCCTCTCTCTAGTTTTCACATCCTACGAAAAGGATTTTACCGCCTGCACACTATTTCAGAAATCTTTCAACGATCTTTTAAGAAAGGTGTTGCAACGAGGCTCAACCATCTAACTCATCTGGATTTAATGAATCCGATAGTATCGCAGTCTCCAAGGAGATGCTTAATTTCGTAATTTATTCGAACCCTTAATGAGACCATAAATAGATCGAATATCACGATTAAGAAAGATATTTTGATCACAACAACCTTAATTATGCGTAGAAGACTCGATGTCCGACTCTTATGCGGGCTTTTATAACTACTGCCTGAATGTCGTTCGTTGATGTCATAATTCACCCGAGATATTTAAAAATCTTTACCACGTTATCAAAGTGGCGGTCGTTTTCAAAAAATTTAAATTTCTGACGTTGGCAAAACAGTTTCTCGAATTTTCATTTTCCGCTTGTAATCGAGAACAATCTCATATATTCGCCTTTCTTTTATCGGAGGAATTTTGATTTCCTAGCCTAGAGATATTTTGTTTGAAACCTCTGTTACCATCCAACCATTTTTCACGCGGTTTTCATTTATTTTTGACGAATTTACGATACTGATCGTCGAACCAATCATTACGTGGTCTTGTTGGACTTCTTCTAATTTTATTTTTGATCACTCGATCAGAATTTGGTTGCACGACAGGCATACACGCAACCTGTGTGTCAATTTTGTACGAAAAGCGAAAAGTACGAGGTGAGCAAATCGGAAAATATAGTATTGAGCATCTTGTTTGTATTATAGTAGGTGAACGCATGTGCATGATCCTGTTTTGAATTTTTTTTTTGGATTGACGTTTCTATGCGTAAACCTTTCACAATTTTAAAATTAATTCGAATTATTCTCATATTTTTGAGTTAAATTGAAAATAATTCACACATTTAAATATTAAAAACATAAAATATTACTTCATTCCACCACTCAAAAGCCAGCGAATAGAAGAGGTGAGTAGACGTCAGTATCAAAAAAAAAATAAACCGATGCAACCGGATCTGGACATATACAAGAGAGGAAAAAACACAACACAAATATAAAATTGTGTATTATACACTGTATATATACACAAAGTTTTTGCTCACCTCGTCAACTCGCACTGTCATTTTGCGTACAAAATTGATATACTGATTTAAATTCTGATTTGACATAAACAACAGTAACAAGTAACGTGTCACTGGAGAAATTGTTTATCTACCCAGTTGGAAATTTGTCAACATGCATGTCAACAGCTTTTTAAGAAAGACATGCCTTGCTCTTTCCTACTTTTTTTCTAAGTACATAAGAAAAAGACAAAAAATACTTTCTCGTCGATTTTTGATGGTATGTTGACTAAATGATTTAGTGATGACAATTCATATTAGTTTCTCATATGATTTGTACAATTGCTATCCACGTTCGACGACAATTGTGATGTCTTCTTACATGAAAAAAATCCACTTTCTTACGCGAAACACATATGACAAGTCATCGGTCTTTCTTATTATATCAAGTACTTTTAATATGGCGTAGGTAAACAATCGAAGATTGAAATAATTTGTATGCCATTTCATGTTCTTTTGTGACAACGCCATTATATTATTTTTTGTATAAGGTGTTAACAGTTTGTTTATGAAATTGGTAAGTAAATATTTTGTAATTATGATTTAATTGAAATTTTCTAAAATTATAACCAACATTTTTTTAATGTTTTTAGGTTTGGTAAAAATGCAAAGCTCACCCATTTGGATTACCAAAGCTCACCCATTTGGATTACCAGCACATATACGGAACGATGAACGCTATTTTTTAAATAAGTTAATTTACTTATAATTATAATTTATGCACATACATTAAATTACTTCAGAAATATTACATATTACGATTCATTTCAGATGTATCTAAAACAATTCATCTGAGACATGTCATATTCGATTCGTCTATGACTTCTCACATGCGACTCATCTCAGACGCGTCGTAAACGATTCATCTCAGTCATGTCTCAAACGATTCATCTCAGATATGTCGCAAACAATTCATTTCAGACGAGTCACAAACGAAAATTAGTCCCATTTGTTGATAAATATCTATACACGGTGTCATGTTTGACTGTCGCTGATGTGTCACTAGTGTGTCGCCAATGAATTTCCTGCTGGGTAGTTGCTGTAATTATTTATTAGTTACTCGACTGAACTGATGCAGAACAAGTATATTCGAGTCGTAAAATATAAGGAATTTTAGTATACCAGTTAATTAGCTGTGTATACTCCAAAAGCCAACAGGCTCGCCGAATTATTTAATTCCTAGTCAAATAAAGTCTATTTTAGCCCCCGGGGAGCCTGTTGATTTCATAACTATTGTGTTTTGTGGTTAGATAAAGCCTATTAGCATCTACTGAAATATGTCACTTACTTGCCCATTAATTTAGAACATGTGAGTAAGCCACAATACACCAGTCCTGCCGAATTATTTGATTCCCAGTCATATATGGCTTGTCCTAACCCCGGGGAGTCGTTTTACTTCAAAATGATGGTTTCTTGTGACTAGATGTAGACTAATCTATTTGATACTTTTAAGGAAGGAAATCCAATTTTGTTCAAATTTATTGGATCTGCTTGATGAAATAAATTCACACTTACGATCACTTAAAAATCTTGGCGCACCAACTTACTGCTGAGATGATACTATTGTTTATGTATTGCCTCAAAATTTATTAGTGAATAAATAGAGGGAACCCATTAATTATATTCCTATACATTAGAAGAGATTTCCAAATTTATCAAAAAGAGAAGTTATTCCACACAAGGTTCGTGATGGTGCATCGAGTTCAAGAGGACGCCAATATAGCAAACAACATATACTGCAAAATTCAGCTAAAGTTGTCAATCCAAGATCAGCGATGGCACTTTCTATGCACACAATCGATTTTCTCGCGTCTATTGTATGCGCTGCAATCAATTTCTGGCAATGTCGATCGACGATCGTATTAAAACATCACATGTTACTGCGTATACCAACGTCAGACAAGTCTCAACATCTTCTTACACTCCATTTATAATGAACGTATCCACAATACTCAGGAATTTCAAATTCTACAACTGTGACTGTGTTTCATGTACAACCCACTGTATTGTTGACCATGGCGGAAAGTTGTGTAATTCTTCTATTCCTGTGCAATTACAGTGAAGCTGTTGTAACTGCCCAAGCCAAGCTAAATTGTGGGTTCAAATTAAATTTTGTCAAATCATTAGTCTTGGAATCCCTCCATCAATTTTATCGTTTAAATGTATCGAAGATATTTTCAGCTGGGTCTGTGTTGTTTACAATTAAATCTAAATTCAATGGATACACTACCAATCTAGAAGAGCAAATATTCAGCTACTATATTTGGAACATTCCAAATAATATTCAGCTAGCTGATCCAAAATTTTTCTCTTACCATCACGTAGAGATACGTAGAATATTACAAAAACTCAGCTTGGATAGGTAGTTTATACTTGGATCTGGTGGCATAAATATGCCCGCTAAAGCCTAAGGTTTGTGTCAACTTACAGAACTAAATAAATAAAATCAATTACTGCAGTGGTTTTGGGAAGTTAATAAAATCGAAATGTCTATAAACATAAACAACATTTCGTATCAAATCATGAAAAAACGAATATGATCGTTTTTTGGGACGTTCATCACTAATTTATCCGAAACGAAATCTATGGCAATTCCAAGAGATGGCATTACGACGGTTCATTCGCCAGAAGAATCGATTGAAGAAGGATATACAACTTCGAAATGCGTAATATAGCAAATACACCGGCTTCGACGGTTAGACCAAAACAACAAACGACGAGTCGCCGAATTCATTATCGACAGTAGACCAAATGAATTGTCAGATATTTCTCTGCGCTTCAGAACTCATAAGGTTGCAATCAGTGCCGACAATATACGGAAAATGTACCTTCGGCTCCGTTTTTGCTAACCAGAGTTTTGATGCAGTTAGCTAAGGAATGCGGAGTTCAAAAATCCTGTAGTAAGCGAATCCATACGTCAGGACATGTATGTCGATGATTTGTTGGCTGAAGCTATTCCATAACCGCCACTGTACCTCTTAGCTATAATTCTATAATTCCACAAGACGTTGGAATGTGTTAAGGGAAATGACACTCGAATGAAGAAAGGGTTATAGATGGAAACCTACAGCACTTATATTTGCCACGCCATCTTTTTATTCATGACTCCATGCCGACATTGGTTCAAATATATAATTTCGCTGACGCAAGCGAACCAGGGTTTGAGGGAATTTTGTACATAAGCTCTAAAACAACATCCGGCTTTTCATCCGATTGCTGTGCCCAAAATCTTGTGTGACTCCTATTAAGAACAAGCCCATTCTTGCCTCGAAATTCAACAATAACGCTTATAATTGGATTCATTCGGATGCATCAGATGGGTTTAGTTTCGTAAATCCCAAAAATAACCTAGTCACCTTAATCTTACTGAGTGGTTCAACCAAAAGCACTGATCGGCTCGTAACTTTGGTGGAAAGGCCCAACGTTTTTATCACAAAACGATGAATATTGGGATAGACCGTTTATTATCAAAACGTCAGAAAATATTCTAGAGAGTAAGCCCTCCACATTTTCATTAATCACGACTTTTTAGTTTTCATGCCATGGTTACGTTAATGATAGAGATTATTTCAAAATCCGTTTACGTTAAGCGCAAAAGACCTGTTTTCATTCCTCCTTCAACGCCGAAATCATTATTGTTGTTCAAAACAGCCAAACAACTCTAGTTACCTGTCTTCATACATTGAATTTGCATGTTGACCTTCAGGGGCATCAACCAGAATCATGCAAAACTAGTTGCCCGTACATGGTAGAAAAATGTGCAAGGCTGTATGTAGGAATTGTGTTATTTGTATTAGAGTTAAACAGTCAGTTGATTTGGAACTCGAATCAACAGTATCAATGGAATAAAAAAAATTAACGTCACAAGAGGATTGCTAAAACAGACCTTGTCCGACAACCGAAACAACTTCATTGGCGCAAATAACCAAATACATGAGCTCTACAAACCGCGTAACGGTCCTAAGCTATGGCAAGCTATTAGAGAATTCACGAGAAGCCACAAAGTAGATGCGAGTCAAATTCGAATAGTTTTCCACATCGATTAAACGAATTGAAACGGTGTTTAACTCAACACCTTTAAACTTTCTAAATCTAAGACTTTTAAACTTTCTAAATCTACTATCACTGTCTTCTAAATTTTCCGTACAAGTGGCGTAGTGGTTAAAGCTTCGGCACTTGGACCAGGAGGTGCTTAGTGGGTTCGAATCCCACCAGAGATCCTGCCTCTGGTGGGGTTCGAACCCACTAAGCGAATTTTCTTCATCGATTAGGATCGATGATGATAATAAGCACAACTTAGACCCTCTGTTGGAGTGTAGAATTCAGCGCCGACCCACCGTTCATGTCAGTGTGCAGGTTGACATGGAGCTTGCAACGTTCTGGTGGTATACTGTAATTGTGTGAATAGGTGAATGGGCGGGTGTGTGCGTGAATGAAAAGGGGAGTATTAATTGACCTTAAAAGGACATTAAATCCATTGGATGATTAATACTTTCATAAAAAAAAAAAAAAAAAAAATACAGCTAATTTTTTAGGTAGGTCGTCCATTGAAGTCAATTTCTGAATCTGCCGAGTTTGATAAAGAAATCCTATAATAGAGAAATGGGAGATGGTATCAAGTTTGCATAAGCAATTTTGATCGTCTTCAGACAGAAACGCAATATGATTTGATAATATAGGAACAACTGTCATCATCAAGGAAGAAAATGTACCATTATTAAAATGGACAATTGGGCGCATTGCCGGAATTTATCCAGGTATGATGGTCATATACGAGTCGCGAAAATTAAAACATCATCAAGATATCAGTCTTCATACAGTTTAACCCGGGGAAGAATGAATTTATTTTATGTAATTTGCCATCGGTTCACAAAGTTCATTTTTAAAATGCAGTTTACAGCGTCCACTCCTTCTGAACCATACTAATTTGCGAGAGAAAATTCGATTCGCATAATTTGCCTTCAAACTGTTTTTCAAAAAGTGTCCATCAAAGATCAAAAATATATAGAATGGTTTTATCGCTTCAGGTAATTTTCAAGATGCCTCAACTTTGTTTGGGCAAATGTTGAGTATGGAAAGGCAAAGTTTCAATAAAGGAGTACTGCCTACTTACTAGCGTACCCGATTATTCTGTCGAAGATCACCGAACCTCAACCCTCAGGTGACGTAAAACTAACCAAACAGTTATATTAGCAATCCCAGAATGCTTGTCTTAACAATCAGTGGTCAAGTCTACGGAAAAACAGGGCTATCAGAAATTTACCCTATTTCTTATAGAAGAAACTAATAAGAACTTTTTTGGAAGTAAAGCCGATTTGGTCGAATGGTAGTTAATGTCAAGGATCAAAGGTACACTGGTTTTTGACGAACCAGCGCTTAATTTTTTCATGGCCCCTTGTCTTCGACCACAAATTGATCGTGTTTTGGCGAATTTTGCAACGAAGCAACGCTTCCCTTTTAATAGTTGGTGCAGGCATCTCCCGCAACCTCCCATTATTTCTTGCCGAATCACTCCATATAGAAAACAGCAATTTCGAGCACTGAACTCGGGGCAGTTTCCGATAAATTCTCGAAGACTAAAAATTAGATTCGTTTGCTATTCTTTTCAGTTTCAGATTATTATGATACGTTTTGACTGTTGATATCGAAAAGACGAAAAACTTTTCCTGTGGAGAAACTTTTTGCCATACCAAATCACAAATTTTCGTTGTACGGAAGGCTTCTCATTGCTCAAATTCTGTTCTAATAAAAAATTACTTTCCCAATTGACAACATAGTAAAGGTGTTATAACTACTTTGGCCACCAACGAAAAATTTTTTGTGCTCCATTGGGTTTTTTTGATTCTGTTTGCCGTAACTTCAACGGTACCCGAATCTAGTTCACCTCAAACTACCAAGAATGATCGCCAAATTGGTAGGTGATCAGGTGTATCGTCTAAAATAGTGATGTCTAAATTTCAACAGATTTGAAAAAACTAAAGGTTGGGGTCTTGTTTATAATTGGCCTCCTGTACCCCCAAAGATAGTTCAGGATAAACCGCATTCTATATTTCAATGTTTTTATGAGCTTCGCTAATAAATTCAGAGGTTTTTGATCGAACTTTGCATTTACAAGAACGAACTACGTACTTTCAATTTATACATTCGTCAAAGAATGCGAAACACGGTCATGTTGAAGAAAGAATGCAAAAAATTTAAAACCTTTGCTATATTCAGTTTCCTGAATTTTATTCTAATAAATATTTTTATATCAATTTCACTTAGCAATCAATTTTAGGAGTTCAGCGCTGTTCAACAACCTCTCGCTCAAACACCGGTTGAAAAATTATCTTGAAAGCTAATCGTTATCAAACTCGCCTAGTATTTCATCGTTAGAGGACCGTGCATTGGGGCATACAAGATGCTGTTGTCGAATGCGTCCTAAAATGTTGTCCAGTTTTTTGGGAATTTGCAGAACAAATAGTTCATGTGTCCTCCATTTGGATTTGGTAGTCGCTTTCTCACCAATGGCATTTCTATGAGCGCTGAACATTTAATGCTTATTGGGATATTGTTGCCAAGATGTATTCGGAGAGAAACAAAGACACCTTTGGGACTGCCAAGCAACTCAGTTCACCTAGTTGAAAGCCGCTAGAAACCTGATAATAAAACGATGGGGTCACATAAGAGAAACTACAGCAAAAAATTTGAAAGAAACCCCCCCATAATGCGGTTTATAAAATCAAAATAAAACCGACTAGAGATGAAAGTCATTCTGGGAAGTTACAAAATTCGAATGAATGAATTAAACTAAAAGGGTACCCTTATCCATCCTTATTATATAGTCACATGATTAATCACACGTGACCACATAAATGGAATGAAAACAAATAACCTTCCTATAAATATTTTATGTAATTCGTAAAGAATTAGACCTAATTCCACTTGACGGTTCTACAATAAAAAAAAAAAAATTGTATTCCAAGGACCGCACACACAATCTAGAATAACATCAAAATAATAAAAAATAAAGGATCCTATAAATAGATAATTATCCAATTTATCAACATTCACTTTAAAAACGTGGAAGCAGAAGAAGAACACAAAGCAGAAAAACACAATATTTTCTTGTTCTTTCAATTTCTGTCTTTATAATCTGATTATATAATTCTTGATATACGACGGAATTGTGCGGAGGTGGAGGTAACCATATTTCTATCAACAAAAAAAAAATATCCGAAATATCTTGTAGCTCCAAACTCGTTAAATCTATACCGTCTTCTTCTTGCGCGACGTTTTCAAAAACAAAATTAAAATTCAATATTCCGACTTACGTTCGAGATCTTGATACATGACATAAACAAAAATTCGATTGATTTAATGTTCCCGAAGATAAAATGAAAAACAAGGAAAAAAGGATTTACAATGCTAGATACAGATACAAATTATGTATTGTGTATTAAAAGGGAGAAGTTTTTCCTCTGCACACAGACGATTTCTATTGTTGAGGGATCTATTTAGTTTTGGTTGTTTATTTAATTTGGTTGGAGGGCTCAATGCTACATGTGCTTCGCCCAATTTTATATTTATTTCCTGTAAATATTAAAATTATTTGAATTTCATTTTGGCGGAGGATGGTTTATGGTAATGTTGTAGGGCGTATTATTATCATCATATATTGATGAATTTTCATTCATTATTAGTTAGTTAAATGATTGTATAATGGGTGCACAGATTCCATCCCCCTAGATACTTACTGCGTAGAATAAATTTGTTGCAGATAGGGATTAATGAATTATTGCATTTTATATTGAGATATCATTTTAATATCAGATACAATTCGTGTGTGTGTGTGTATCACAAAGATTATGACGCATAGGATGTTGATATACAGATTAGCCAGATGTTTATCGCTTTCGTATAATCCGTTATTGAAAGCAATATACTAATCAGCAATTATTAATTAAACGAGTGTGTAAAAAATTACGGGTTTGCCATCGGTCTAGTTTTTAGGGTGCTCATTTTATAAAGAGACGCACAGGTGTAATTGCAAACGGCAGAACTATTACATTCACATCTATTTATTAACAAATACTAAATATAATATTGTTCAACTATTTGCTTACTATCAATATTTGTCGTCGCACAGTTAAAGGAAACCATCTATTTACTCAGGTGTTTTCGCGATATTTATACTGACTCATGCCCATGCGTTGTTGCAATATTTTTTTCTAAGAAATGCGTTTGCTTGGCAATATTAAAATTTTCATAATACTCGAAATTTTATGGGGAACTGGGGGACTAAATTTGATTTTAAAGAAGTTACACCCAAATATTTTGCCTGGCTTTTTTAAGTGAAGCGAAATTTCATATACTAGCAAATTTAAACAAATTTATTCGACTGGAACTATATGATTTCGTAGACAACTCATAAAATTGGGTTCTTCCTAAATTTTTAGAAACAAATGCTTCCTAACCCTAATTATTAATTTTACTATAAGTATCAATTTAACTAAAAACTTTATGCATTGTGATATGATAGAAACGAAGAAATAGCGATAATACGCAAAGCAAAATTCGAAGATAAATCTGCTTGGTATGAGCTGGAGAACAAGAAAAGTCCAACGATATTAAAACGAGGCGAAGCCGAGCTAAAATTGTTCAAAGAAACAATTGAAACCCTATTGAGATTAAGGACATTCCATTACCATGGTGGCGTCAGTCTTTAAGTGTGTTACAGATAACGCCTGACGTGACCTGGTCGATCGGTGTGACCCTTTATCGCTGGGCAAGCTACAGCCAAACTCAAAACAATCAAACTAGCACACGCACAGCAGTCACTCGATACAAATCTGCTTCGAACCAAAGTTCCAGTCGTCGACGGCGGCTACACTATAATTGAACTAACAAACAGCTGACCAAATTACAGAAATTGCATTACCTAAAGGTGAATTTAATAGAAGCCGCAGCATTGTAATTCAAGTCTGTGAGCATTACCAACGATAATTACGATGATACGATGAGGCACGGCGAATTCTTTGAAATCGATATAATCATCGTAACCATGCCTGCACTGCAAACTGAATCAGCCTTGGGATTGCGCAAGACCCTCGATAGAACGACTAACACCATTCGTTGATGGAACGACTAACACCATTCGTTGACAATGGAAGATGTCATTAACCCGAGCAGAGCACAGTATCTATCATACCATCATTAACTTGTTCACTCGTCGTCAATTCGGTCTATGGTACATTCACGGGTCAAGTGTGTGTTAGAAATCACAATGTATTCCAGTGCGATCGATTCAAGGCTTTGTACATTCGAGAAAGGTCAAATCTCGTCCGAGAAAAGAGGTTCTGCTTCAACTGCCTGCACAAATGCCACACCAGTTCGAACTGCAAATCCGGTTTGTGCCGGTTTTGCAATAAAAGACACCACACGCCACTCAAATTTTGAAAACGAATACCGAATCTCAATCCGTCGAATTATCATCACCATTCACGGATGTACTGCTCACCACAGCAATCGCTATAGCATAACACTCAAATCAAGACTTCATTGTTCGAGCTCTGTTGGATTTGACATCCCTGGTCAGCTTCATATTGGAGAGTACAGCAAATCGCATTAGATTAACGGAAAAACTAGCCACAGTCACTATCAGAGGAATTTGTGTGAACGAGGCGCGTCCATGTCGCGTTCAATTGTTGAATTTGTATTAAGTTCGAGAATCACAGGCACGCTGCCATCACAACCAATTGACACGAATCAATGATCACACTTGGGAGCAGTTGAAACTGGCCTATGTGGTGACAACAAATGTTTCAACTGCCACGATGTGGTGGTTTCGAACTGCAAAAGTCGCCCACGTATAGCCAACAGCTTCCCAATGAGATATCAATCGAATTTCGCGGAATTCATTGAGCTGAATTGTGACAAATAAGTCAACACACTTGACCTATATTGGTCTCCTGCGGCCGATTGTTCCGGATTCAACATAAGCTCAACATCGGATGTTCGTGCAGAAACCAAACGAATGATATTGTCGCAGGAGTTCAAGATATTCGATCTTGGCTTGGTACAGTCCAAAGGTAACACACTTACCGAAATAGTTTGGGGTCACTGGAGGCTATCAGTATTTATCGCTGGATCACTCATCCGACAAATCGCAGCAATTTTCAACTTCACGGGTTCAGCGACGTGGGGTATGTTCGTACAACGTTGGCACATGGGTTTGTCAAAATCTCAATACTGGAATCAAAGAGCAAGGTCGCACCATTGAAAATGGTCAGTCTGCCACGTCTGGAGATTTGTGCCAGCTGCCAGCGTACTCGTCGCAGCACTCATGCATAACATAAATCAATCACTCGACAACGGTTCAAATGTACGCATGAACCGATTAGCAAGTGGTAATTGGTTGGCCATGCAGCTCGCCTAATCTCCGAAAGACGTTTGTGGCCAATCGGCTTTCGCAAATTATGGATTAGCTTCAATCTGCCGATTGGAATTGTGTCGCCACCACGGCGATTGCGCGTCTCGTATTGTAGAATCCTCACTAATACACAGCCATCTGTTGTGGTGGACCAGTCCTATTTGGCTACGAGTAGGTTCAAGTCAAGGACCACGCCAGAGAAAGAGGGAGGCCTACACCGACATTGACAAACGTTAAATAAAGTTAATGATCGCAACACACACATAAACCGTGGCGGCTGAGAATGATTTATTGACCACTTACTCGCTAGATATTTATCGCTCTGAAATTTATGCGTATCACGGCTTTCTGGAGACTCTTCACCCAACATCAACGTCTCAGCCCAAAACGCATTCGAAAGGCTTTATTACCGTTCGGGCACGGTTGGTTATTCGAGTTCTGAGTCAAGCTGGTTCAAGAGACACATTTCGTTGACGTGATATCAAGATCCCAATCCGGAGAACATCTATTAGAAAGAGTCCGTAACGGTAAGTAGGGGTAAAATCGGTCATGCATCCTCTACGCCGCATTATGGGCGTAAATTTGGTCATATTCAAGGAACTGCTGATACTGCTATGCAATATCGAAGAGTGCTTAAACTTGCAACTATTGTGTTTCATGTCGAATGACCTTGATGAAAGTACGATCCTCTCTCCAGGACATTTTAAATTCATACCAATCACGACATCTAAACCAATACTACTCGATGTGAAAAGGAACAGCCTCAACCGCTACCAGCAATGCAGAGAATATATCACCGCTTTTGAAAAATTTGGTTGTCGGAAACCTCTCTCGCCTAGGCGATACTAAAGCGGTTGAGAGCCAACGAAAACGTCGCCATCGGTCAAATTGTGTACATCGAAGAGGAAAGCATACCACCTTCGAAATGGTCAATCGTCAGGATCGCACGAATAAATCACAAATAAATTGTGGCAACCAAAAAACCGTTTAAGTCACTCGATCGAGTCGGCGGCAACCTCAACTTTAAGACTGCGTGCATCACATCGGGTGTTACTTCGGAAAAAATACCAAGGTATTAACAACATTTTTTACAACAAAGTTAAAGATATTTTAACTCGAGTATGGAACTAGGAGGCGGGGCATAAAGCATTTTACGAAATTTGATTGGTTTTGAGTTCGGAAGCATTTTATTTCCGATGTCATGTACGCTAATAAACAACAGTCAAATTTTCTTATAAGACATAATTAACAATTTAACTTGTCTAATTGCCCCGTGAGCTGACCCTTAGCTGTATGTCTACTGTTACACCAAAGTGACAACAATTAATATCTACGCCACAAAATTAATCCAGGTAGATCTCGGACTTAAAAGCCCATTTACACACGCTTTCGTTATGGCAGCCCTGAATCCTCCGATTATTGGCGCTAATTTTCTCAATAAATTTGGCCTACTTGTTGACCTAAAACCACGAGCCACGATTGTTCAAGTAGGCATACACCGATACTCAATCAGCTCGTTGCAACTTTCCAGTATGACATTATCTGGTTCATAATAGTCACGACATGTTATCTACCTATTCCTCGATCGCGTCGACTACATCCGATGTGCCATAAAGCTGCATCAGAATGTTAGCATAGTTGGAATTACGAATTTGTCAACATCAACGTCGCTTGTCCTTTACATATGGTCAAGAAGAAAGAAAACGATTTAACACTGCTTGTGGAATATCGCTGATTAAATACGGCTACGATTCCGGATCGCTATCCAATACTTCACACACCGAATTTCTCTAAGCACTTGCATGTACGAGTTTGTACGATTTTCTCCAAAATCAATTTATTTCCGTCGATCATAAAAACGTCACAAAACCACATTTACTATACCATTTGCTCTAATGTGATTTGGGCTTCATAATGCCGCGCAAATTATTCAGTGATTTAGACTTTGATTCGAAAAGGAAAAATGACGAAAGATAGGTGATTTTAATTTGCCTAATATAGACTGGATTGATGTTGACGGCACGTTAACGCCATCTTATACGAACGTAAGAGCAGTATTAATTATATACTACTTTGCTAGTATACCAAAAACCCAACAAAATCGTACTAGCAACAGTCGAGATAAATTAATGAATCTGATTTTTGCTAATGACGCTTTATATTCCGACGTTGCTTCATGTGTTGATTTCGCCGACTGCTCCGGCATTCATCATTATACATCGATCGCGATAAATATTTTTCATGAAAAATATAAACCTAAGCCATTATAAAATTCTTAATTTAATTTGTGCACGCAATTTAACTATGCACGTTTGAACAATTTTCTCAGAAATAGCAATTGGAGCTTTATTCAACGTGGCCGGAATTTAAACGAAATAGTTTTAAAGTTTAACGACATACTCAGAAATGGTATCGATTAAAAAAGGAAGCTGGCTTTCGGGAGCCTTGGAATAATAGGGAGTGAGTGAACTTGGAAAAATGTCGCGACAATGAACATAGATTGCTCAGACTATACGGCATAGATTACTACCCATATTTTAAAATAGCTCGGAAAGGTCGGATGTAGCTCACCAATTATTATCGTTTAGTTTGGGCATTTGGGGTGCCAATTCATCCACAAAGAGTGATTACAGTCTTATCTTTCAGACCACCGGCAAACTGTAAGTTTTTGCTACTTTAATTATTTATCAACGATTTCATTGCCTGTTTAAATTTGCAAGCAAATTACAAAATTTTCTATCGAGTTAACATCGAAACCGGCTGTAACAAGCTCCAAGATGATTTAGACAGATTTTGTAAATTGTCAACTGACAATAGACTACACCCTAATGTGAGTAAATGTAAAAATTTGAGCTTTTTTCGTCATTTACAAACTTGCTTTCATATTTGACCTTGGAGTAGTTTCTTCAACAAATACGACTTTTAACTGGCATATATTAACATTATTGTCCCAAAGGCTTACAAAAAACCTATAGGCTTCATTGAAGATAACTTTATTTCCAGTATACCAGGTGTGTAAATATGAAACCGACGAGAGAAACGAAGAACGTAAAAGACCACCAAAAAAGTTTGAAGACTGTGAATTGCGAGCATTGTTGGATGAGGATAACGCAAAAACAACTCAATAACAAGTCGCAGATCAATTGAATGTGTCGCGAGAAGCCGTCTCCATACGTTTAAAAGCCGCAAAGATTAAAAAGCTGGGAAAATGGGGACCGCATAAACTGAATGAAAGGCAACAGGAAAATAGAAAAACCACTTGCGAAATGTTGCTCGCCAGATAAAAAAGAAAGTCATTTCTCCATCGAACTGTGACTGGCGATGAAAAATGGATCTATTTTGAGAATATAAAGCGCAAAATATCTTGGGTTGATCCAGGACAACCATCGAAGTTGAATCAAGAACCAAGTAAGAGCCTTGTGGTACTCCAAAGTGAATAGTAATTTGTTTACAGATTTTGCTTCCAATTTCAATCTATTGGTTTCTATCACTTAAGGCAGAAAACCTGACGATGAAACACTGAGATAATGGGTATTAATGTTTTCAATGTTACAGACTTACAGGCAACTAATCCAAAGAGTTGTCAGCCAAAAAGAGTTATTGAAATGTCAGCCCTTTTTCCGCTTTAAATATTGGAGTGATTTTGGTAATTTTCCATTGAGATGGGAACACCCCGGTTTGCAGATACTAGAGTTTAAGAGCATTCGAAGTGGTTCGACTAGTTCGGTACTGTATATGTTTTCAGGACAGTTGAAGGTATCTTATCTGGATCACAGCCATTACCGAAATGATAGGAATCTGTATATCGAGGTTGGATTGAGCACCCGGCAAAGACGAGTTATTTGGTACACAGATTGAAAGAACTCTGCAAACATGTTGATAGTGCACTGTTGGTCAGTTGACTGATTCTGTTTTTAATAAAAGGAGGCGGGATAACCTTTAGTGTTAAGTATTAAACAATTCCAAAAGTATTTAGGATTACTTTTGATTTTGGTCTGTAAAGTCGCTATGTAATTAAAAATACTCCTCATACGAAACGTTTATCTCCTGAAATGCGGTTCTGTTCTCTTCTGTGTTCGTTTTTTCATAATTTTGAAAGCTTTATTTTTCCTATTTCTCAGATTAATCAGAGTAGCGCCATACTAAGGAGGATAATTCGCTTCCAAGTCGTTGAAAAGTTCCTAAGCCGAAGGGATGTTCTTTAGAGAATTTTTCAGTTCCGATACGTTTGCCTTGTTAAAGTTGAAATGAGTTTCCGCATCTGCGCGTTCTAAACAGGAAGATAATTCCTCTATGTTCAGTGAAACTTCTATCGCTTGGTGGTAGACGTCATTTGAAACGAATGGTGTCATCAAGTCCACAATTTCGAAATTGGTTGACTCAGTGGAAAGAAAGAGGCCTAGGTATTTGTCGTACGAGTGTTGTTAATATGGTTAAAGTTTAAATTTAAAATGGAACCATTGAAGTAAGTTTCGATTTCAGATGTGTATAGGAGAAGCTGTCATTCGGGCTAGGGGAGGGAATACTTCTTATAAATAAAACTGTTTTTTTTTTTTTTGTTTATTTCCATGTTTTAATACGATTTTTACCCCTAATTTTCATGCAGACAAAATCACAAAAACGCGTACCTCAGATGTTTACCCCCAAAAATCAGTTTGATGGCACGTATAAATACAAAAAAGGTACCACTGGATAGGTATTGGAATAGACTTTGAATCTGCCTTAAAAAAATTAAACAAATATTGGATTTTTTTGATATTTTTGAACTTTTGTGGAAAAACGAGCAATGTGCGAATTTTTGCACCCAAGTGTAGTTTCAAGTGCCTTAGTGATTCTAAATAAAAAAAAAAAATGTTTAACTAAATTAACATTTAAATACGATGAGTTGAGTGTTCACCATACTATGGGAGGATTTCATCTTGAAAAAATCCGTAAGGAGGTGTGGGATATGATAACCAAAACATATACGGTTATACAACCTAGTATAGCGGATCCAAAGTGAAACTGTAAAGGTTGAACAGTAATTGCCGAGTGCTAATTCTATTCATAATAGAGAAGAAGTATAAAGAAGCAGCATTTTCATCCTAGTAAATAGTAAAAAGTACCCAACCCGACGACTGCCACATAGCTGGCAATGTACTGAATATCACCAAAAGATTGCTAAAAGTCTGTTAGCGGTATTTATTGTTTCATGGCAAAGCAAACAAAAACGTTACAACTTAGCAGTCCTCGTATAAGGCGACGGATTCAGCTACAGAAAGCAGAATATATGCATGAAGGCAGTGTTGAATAGAAAGAAATGAACCACGCTTTCCCCGTCAATTTGATTTAACATAGTTAAACAAATTGCTAAGCTGTAATGGTTCATGGGTAGCAAGTTGTAGTCTCGCAGTGGAAACTCGTATACTCTAAGTAAGTCTAATGCATGGTCTTCACTCGAAAAATTTTGTAATGACGATAGAATGACAAAATTGTATTTTTACACTCAGAACTATTCCGCCGTTCCACACTGTGCTTCTTTGAAACAACTTCATATTCGTCTCTTTTCCTGTTTGCCTATGAAACCCGTTTTAATTGCGATTTATTTTTCAATCAACATTTTTTCGGTGAAGCAGCACTAGATTTTAGTTTAAATTTTATTTTCGAGAGAGCAGAATAAGATAATGCAAGAAATTTTGTGTCCAAATATAAAATAAGGTTTTAAAGTAGTAATAAAAAATCAATGACGACTTGTTTTGAAGCGTGAAGCAGTGCTTCAAAGAAGCACAGTGTGTAAGTGGCTATCAACACAAAAAATGTAAAATCGTTTTATTTTCTCTGCTTTGATTAATTGAGAGTAAAATATAAATTTACTACTCATGTTGTCAAAAATGATTTCGACAAAAACATCAGCAATTTCAATAAATGTTCTCTTTGTCACGGTGTAATGCACATGATCAGATTCAATACAAGTATATTTTGTCATGGCATGATAAAATTAGGCGAGCGCATAAATTGCGGCACGAGAAAAAAACTTAATGTTGTAATAGACGAGTTATAATATAAACGAGGCTTTTGTAATGGTGAATTGAAAACGCACATCTAACTTCTAAAAGTAATATCTAAAGGTGATTTGATAAGAAGAAATGGTCAACGAGGAGGTTTTAATGGTTAATGGTTAAGAAATTCCCATATATGTAGTTAAATGTATGTGCGTTTCGAAGAAATTTACCCTTCCTCTACGTTAATAAAAAACAACATCATTACACAGATCAAAACTGTACTTTAAAACAGGTGAACTAGATCAAAGAGCAATCGGTTGTACGAAGAATACTAACAGCATGTTTTGTGAGGAAAAAGGGAACAACGTGGATAGGAAAACTGCGAACACCACAGAATCCCGGAATGGTAGAGTAGAATGTGCGAAGAAAGCACTCGCGGGATTTTAAACAAAATGTGTAATGTTGCAAACTATACCTCCAGAAATAATAGGAGTGTAATGACGGTTCCCAATGTGCTAATGGATGGACGTTGGAAAAACGATGGTCTAGGCAGTATTGTCTATTTAGAACAAATACACATACTTACACAAAAAACAATAGAAACCATAGTACAAGGTTATTTTTGAACATCATATAAAAACCTGTAAAAATGTTGTAATCTTCAAATTATTAATATGTGGATGTAGTATAGCTAAAATCAAACTTTATAACTATTCGGTACTTTTTAGGCACTACCTGTATAATAAATTGCTTTTTTGTTGAGCCATTAAAATTAATTAATTTATGAACAGTTTCCCCCAATTACCCACAACTCGTGTTTTTGCACCACACATCACTATTATGCGCGTTCGCACACAACACGTACACTATAAATAATTAGATTAGAATATTGGACGGCATTTATCTCCTGCAGCGAGCGAAACCAAAACAGCAAAATATTCAAATCATCATGTCCAAAACATCACAACCAAACAAAAAAAATTAATGCGGCCAATTTATCCAAATATTATTGATTTACGTTCTTGTTTGGCTTTGGATTAATAACCAAACGATAATTAATTTTCCATTTTTTTCAATTAAACATTTTTTTTTTTTGCTATTAACAAATAAAATTCAATTAAATTGTAAAACAAACTCTTAATTGTAATTTATGGAATTTTTGCTTCTTATGTTTTCATTTTAATTAAAATACGAAATTAAATGAAATAATAAAAAGCAATCACACAAACGTAATCATGATTTTTCGTCTTAAATGAAGTTAAAAAAAAAGTTTTGTTGTTTCTGTGTTTTAAAAGGTATTTCACACCTTAAAACATATTTCTATTATTTCAATTCAAAGTATTTTGTTTTGTCTTACAACTTAACAAATCAACAAAAAAAAAATGTTTATTGAGTAATTAGAGAATTTTACGTTTACTGTACATATTTTGTAAAATATTTAATTGTTTTTTTTCTTATTTAATTTATTTGTTGTTTTATATATTGGAAAAGTTTAAAGCTCACATAGCAAAGTAGAACGATGTACTTGTGTGATTCATTTTGACTTAGGGAGAGAACGGTTAAATATAATATTTTAGAAAGATGCTGATTGTTTTGTTTTAATTAAGTTTGTAGACAGGTGGAATTTGTAGTGCAACTTGTTTATAAGCAATTGGTGAAGAAATCAAATTGAAGCAGTATGTTGATTGGGTGAGTAGCACATAGAGGAAAACCTAAACAGATTCATTACCACGTCAATCAATCATTGCTATGTGGGAACAGAAACAGAACTGACTAAAATGGAACAAACTGGAAAAATTTAAAAATGTGTACACTACACCCTCCACGTCAGTGTACATATTTCATACAACAGATCGTAAAACCACACGGAGCTGGCCAAATATCATAATGAGATGTGTGGGGTTCTGGCAAGCACTTCAACAAACTGTCAATAATTTGTAAACAAAAAGAAAAGAAAAGCCAAAATTTCCGACAAAATATTTGCTTACATTTCGATTTCTGCAAGAGACAACATTTCTCTGGATTTTTAGGCGTATTATTTGCCACAATGTTCCACAATGAAGTTCGGATGTTTGCAAATACCAGCAATGGTTAAAAACTGGAGGATGCCAGGACCATCAGGTATTCCGCCTCAGTTACTCCAAACGATGAGCAGAAAGTTCAGCTCTATACGAAGAAGTAAAAAATGAGAAAACCGGAGCAGTGAATCAAATGGAAACAACAATTTCATTACAGCCGCCTGATGACGATGTTACTCCAAATAAAGGAAATGAGAGCAGACCAGGCTGCCAAATTTGACAAGCAATGCGAATGATTTGCTAAGCTACGTAAGAAAGAAAGTGCACAATAGGCAGAACTACGGGCGGAGTAAAATGGTCAGTTTGCAGATCTACGTAAATAGCAGAGCGTGAGGAATGAAAAACTCGAAACCTAAACGAAACGAAAACAAGAGAATAAATAGTGTCTCTAGAGGTGAAAGTCGACGGCCAACTCGAGGAGTTTAAAAATAAAATAAAGCAAGTAAGGGCTCGCTTCGAAACACATACATCGCAAGCTACTTCAGAAGGCCAGCTAAATAAAACGTTTTCGACCGAACAAGTTGCTGGAACCTCAAGGGAAATTTTAAAGCCTCCGACATTTGATAGCGAGAGTCTACTCGGGAATTTTAAGTGAAGTTTCAAGCGAGAGTACAGCGCAATTGTTGGGGCGCAGGAGAGCAGATCTACACACTGATTTCTCTTCATGGGAAATCAGTAGATTCTTGCAAACTGTCTCCGCAGTAGAAACGAGCTACGAGCTAGTCATGACTAGGTTGGAAGTAAGATACGGGCAGTCGTACTTCAGAGAATTATGGGAGATTCAAATTCAAAGCAAGCGACAACTACGTGGGAAAAGCCTGCAAGACCTAGAGATAGAAGTAACGAAATTGGCGATAAACATATGGAAATGCACATACAGATATGTTGAACGGACTAACAATGGACGCGTTTATCAGTATTGTCAAGGACGACCATCAGAAACTTCATTTAAAAAACAATACATACTAGAGGTAAAACCATGAATGAATGAATTATTGGCGATGGTGTTAGAATATGAGTCAGCTAGAAGAAGTCTAGCCACTGACAAAATAAAGTTGCCCAAGCTAGATTCGGAGGATATCACGCTTTTTATTAAAGACAAAATAAGGAAACCGCGGCCAGCTTTTTGAGGTAACTAAAGAACACAATCGCATTCCCAGTCTCGATGCCAACCAATCAGGCATTACATAAGGTAATGTAAACAACCAAGTGCACGGCACCCGAGAGAAGCTGATGGAAGAGACAAGAAACAAGAAGAAAGGAGGCAGTTAATCGTTGGGCAAAACGAGGAGAGAAAATACATGTTTCATTTAATGGGCAAGGATCCGTAAAACTAAGTTAAACCAGTTTTGAGGGGCGAAAGCTGCTAGAAGGAAGAAAATGCTCCAAGATCACCGTTAAAATTACACAACTAAGGTCGTGGATTTGAATAACCAAGTGCTAAAATGGCGCAATTTGGAGGTACCCCTTCAAATAAACACAAGTGAACAAAATACATTTACGCCAAAAATGAAGGAGACCTCAGAGATACCAAGATGGGAATTGTGGGCTGCGAATGTCAAAAATAATGGGTTGCTGTGTGCGAGAACCTTAGTGAAATTCCAACAGAAAGTACCAATACGTGTTTTGAGCGTGGGTCCATCAACAAATGTAATCAAGAAAGGGTGATCATCGGTACAGCTGAAGGAATCCTCTATATTGCCAACCAATGTCATCGATCACCAACCCATAGATAAAATAAGATCATTCGCTCACTGTGCAGTATCTCCCAGCATAACAGTTGAATATCGCAGTGGAAGCACTGAGAGAATTAGCCGATGTATTTGCTCACAATGATGATGAATTAGGAAAACCTAATATTGTATGCAACATAGAATCGAAACAGGAAACGCTACCCTAATACAACCACGGCGAAAATTTCCGGCTTATAGTGAGCTACCACCTATAACTGTAACTTGGTTAGAATTTTATAGTCAGTCAAGAAGATGTTTGCACTCTTTCACAAGTTTGGAAAGAACCAGAGAGTTCTTCAGTAAATTCAAAGCGTCGATTATACAACGAGTTAGCTTACAGTTTCTCAGCTTGATAAACAGTACAGAGCGTACCAAATCTGCCTAATGATTTTTGATCGATCAATGAACAAAACGTTCAGTCCATCAGAAAATGCATCCACGAAATTTCGTTATAAATCTCCCGAAGGATAGACCAGCTGGAATGATTAAGAAACTTAAACTCAGACAACAGTCCCTAATTAAGCAAACTGGTTCTTGATATCAATGATTTGTAATTATTGAGAATTTCGTAGGCTCCTCCTATGCATCGCGGATTTCCCAACTTTCGAATGTGACTGTCCATGACTAACCTACGGTGATCGTAATAATCTCGTAGTATAATCGGTGTTGGCGATGCTTACTCAACTGATTATTATCGTGGATCAGGTCGACACATAGA
The DNA here is from genome assembly GCA_932526605.1 of Nephrotoma flavescens. Taxonomy (NCBI): domain Eukaryota; kingdom Metazoa; phylum Arthropoda; class Insecta; order Diptera; family Tipulidae; genus Nephrotoma; species Nephrotoma flavescens. The sequence goes on from OW052220.1 coordinate 80,501,518, forward strand.
TTTTTTTAATTTTGTCTATTACGTGTAATACATTAATCGAGGCAAATTTGCGTCGATCGATTGTTGTGCCGGTGCAGATTTAACTTCACCTGGTACAATTTCCATAGTGCGTATTTGATCCCGGTTTTCAAGATGAAATCTAGCTAGATTTTGTCTCGATCTCGCAAAAATAAGGTAAAGTCATTCCCTATGATTTGTTATTTCTATACTGTGCTCATTGAAAACCGACTGCTTTGAGTTAAAGTTTTAAAAGTTTTATTTTTGGTCGTGGCGTATTGTTGCTCGAAAAAAGGTTGTTAGCGTAAAACGAATTTCTTTAAGAGGAAATGTCAATTTTGATTGAGTTATCGGACGTTACATCGATTTGGCGTCGGTTAGAGTGCTCATCGACAGCTGTAATCTGTGATGAGCGTGGAGGTGTTCGATGTTGTTTCAACAAACATCATATCCTCTTAAATTTTGAAAAAAACGCTGTGGATGATTTAAAATAATTTCCTTGATAGCCGTTTTATCATAATTGCTATGCTTTTTACAATATTTTCACAAAATAGTTCATGCGGAAGCAGCCACTTTTGTTTGACCGATTTCAACCAAACCACATTGAGATCTCAAAATTCTCTAAACAAAGTAAGTTTAAAATATTGCCGTAGAACAGTCGCACCACATGTATCAATCACACACAAAGGAATTCTGAAACTAATCTCCAGGTTGTAAACCTACTTTATCTTTATTTCACCAATCAGCTTTACTCACTGGCACATTTATTTATTATAATTTAATAAGAACCTCATGAATCAATAGAGCTTCGGTGCTCTACATTACAATGCAATAAGCTAGGTAGAGAAACATTAGAATTACATTAACATTTCAACCAAGAACACATTATGATAATGTCAAAAAAGCTTTACACAGTTTGTTTGATATTCAGTCGTTATTTTAAAATTCTGCAATATCACAGTAAAAACTTTGTTTAAGATTTTCAGCTTTTGGGTAACCAAAAATTAAAAAAATTAAGCACAGATGTGAAAACTTTTAATGTAAAAAATCATACCCTAAGCACTGCCATTAAAAAAGAAAATCAAAGTTTTCTTTTGATTTCGCTCCATGAGAAAATACGAAATCAAATCTAGGATCAAACACAAATTTACCTGTCACCGCACTGATAGATACTCAGTCAAAAAAGCTCAACAAAATTAAAATAAAAAACTAGTTCATAATTGAGATTATTCGATCGTAATCGATGAAGAAAATTCGCTTTACATCCTGCCGCTGGTGGGATTCGAACCCAGTACCTCCCGGTCCAAGTGCCAAAGCTTTAACCACTGCGCCATTTGTACGGTAAATTAAATAAATAAATAAAATTATCTTAAAATAAAATTTAAAAACATTACTAGTGTCATAGCCCCCACCCGTAAGCGGCTAGTAATATAAATAAATAAAAGTTATAAAGCCAACTTTTCGTAACAAGTGTTTCTTTCATCAAATAAAAAACCTCTTAACGAGATAAATGTTCGAGTGACGAAAGCCGAATTCCGAGCATCGTGTTTGCATGCGCATGATCTTGTTTTGATTTTTTTTAGATTGACGTTTCTATGCGAAAACATTTCGCAATCAATTTTAGAACTAATTCGAATTATCCTCATATTTCTGAATTAAATTGAACATAATTCACACATTTGAATATTAAAAATCCTAAAACATAAAATATTACTTCATTTCACCGCTCAAAAGCAAACGAATAGAAGAGGTGAGTAGACGTCAGTATCAAAAAAAAATAAACCGATTCAACCGGAACCATTTATTTTGATACCTACCATCGCAAAAATGACAAATAGAATGCACATATACAAGAGAGCAAAACACACAATACAAATATAAAATTGTGTATTATACACTGTATATGTACACAAAAATTTTGTTCACCTCGTCAACTCGTGCTGTCGTTTTGCGTACAAAATTGATACACTGTATCAAGTTTGTGCCGAAAAAAACAATTGCATTCGATTTGTCAACGATTTTTCGGAATCTTAGTGTATTCAGCGCGTTCTTGTTTAACAATCCGAAAAATCGTTGACAAGTTGTTGTTTTTGACAGCTAGAAAGAAAAATGTAAACAAATGCGCCGAATGCACTAACATTCCGAAAAATCATTGACAAATCGAATGCAATTGTTTTTTTCGGCGCAAATTTGATATCAGAAATTTTGTGAATTGAATTCGGCTTTCGTCACTCGAACATGTACCTCGTTAAGAGGTTTTTTATTTGAGATCAATGATTTTGGCACGAAAAAGTCAGTGTTACCTTGAGAACGCGTCGCGTTCTGATATTTTCACTTGTCATTGGCGATCTTTCTTCTGTACCTCAGACAGAATTAAGCTTTGGAAATAAAAAATATGTTTTGTCAAGTGCCATTTTCCATCATGGCACAAAATTAAAATAAGGCCATTACACAGTAATTTTGAGAAAGAATGGAAACTTTTTTAGAGCAGATGATGGTGTCATCTCACCATGCTCTTGGCCTCGAAATAGTAAAGACTTATATTATATTTTTTATGTTGAAAAGTAGGGTCAGGTCTCATCATTAGGTTCAGATAGGTAGTTTTTTTTATTATGTTCAGCACGATAGCCTACGTTCTGGTGTACTGTTTCTAGTGTGTGGTAGACGATTCCATTTCTTTATTTTGCATGCATTTTTTCAATCTTCATTTTGTAGTATTTTAGTAGATTTTATTTCAGAATCCTTTACCACATGCCACAAACAGGTCATGCCGGTTGTGATCTTATTACACACCCAGTTCTCGTAGGCTATTGGCTCAACATTTGTAGTTTAGTTTTTAGTGCATGATACAGAGTAGTAAAAATTTAGATCAGGTGCATGTGTTTTTGGTAGAAATTCGATTGAGTAATTCAACAATTTGTTTTGCATGCTTCTTGCTGTTTTGTCACTAACCGCTTGAGGCTACAATACAATAAAATATACATATTTTAGTGTGTTAGTTGAAAACAAAAATTAATGGTAGCTACCCTCTCGCTGATTTTATGCAAGGAGACTGTCAAATGTTCAATGTTTTTGGTGTTTTTTTCGATTATATCAATTTGTCAGTTTTTTCATTTTTTTTTGTTATAAAAAAAAGTCGCTGGTAAAAATTCTCTTAGCAATGATAATAATATGATGTATTTATATTTGTTTCATTGTAATACGTTGATTCACTATCATTATGAACCGCAACGGACCGTTATTAGGGTGCATTTGAGCCAAAAAATGAAATTTTGCAAAAAATTAGGGTGGCTTTTAAGTTATGGAGGTCAATATCTAAAATATACCAGTTTTCTGGGACAAACGGTTGATGTCATATTGTAGGTGAGGCTTGTGGCTAATAATTCTGAAAATATGAACCAAAAGTCTTGGCTAATTTTTTATCAATTTGGTCGAATGTAGCCGGCCGATTTGGCATTTTTCAGTTTTTTGGCCAAAATGACCCTCCACCCTAATTTTTTGAAATTTTTTATATGCTATTTGATAGCTGGCGTCAATACCTTTCGAACGATATGCATATGTCCGGGTATGTCAAATATGTTCAGCGCTGTGAACGGGGCCAAAATGGCCGTTCTGAGGTCGGCCGCGGCCAACATGGCGGCCAAATCAAAAAGTTGTAGAACAAAAGTTGCTTAGTTTTTCAAGTACTACAAACCCTGAAAATATGAGATGAAATGAAAGAAGTACGGACAAACAAACAAACATATATACCAAAGCAAGATTATATGGTGACGCCATAGAAAAATTTCCAAATGTCATAACTTTGGTCAAAACCATCCGTTTTGAACGTTACAAAATAATTGGGACACTTTTTGGGGCAGTTATACCCGAAAATCTCATTTTTTGGGGCAATTTTCGGAAAGTCATATCTCCACTCAATGTTGGTAGAAATTCATGCTTTTATACATTATTTGGGGCTACTTTTCAAGACCTTTTCAATGGTATATAACATGATCCTGGCGGCCTGAAAGGGAAAAAGTTCTAAACTAGCTGTATATATACGAGTTCGATTTCCAGCACAGTAAGTGCTTTCGTCACTCGTTTGGACTGCCGTCCAAAGTGATTTGATTTAAGTGTGATAAAACGTAACTGATAGTGTTTTGAAAAGAAAAATATGAAAAAATTTAAAAATGCAACGGTTACCATTGAAATAAAAGTTCATGGAAAAGAGAACAAGAAAAGGATAACAGGTATGTATTTTATCAAAATTTGATTAATCTTTTATTCACAATTATTTTGCTTTAATCATTTACATATTTGACAGATAACAAAATGTACCGTATGTCAATCATTTTTCGAGTTACATGTGAAACCGTGTTATTTTCGTAAAGTTGTTAATACGTGTTTGAATCTATTATGTATTCCGAGAAATTAAAAGCTGATACTGACCCAAAATTAAAACCTTATCTAATGATAGAGATGAGGTTTCTAAAACATTTTACCAGTTGGCAAAGTAGGAACACGAGGGAATGGAGGAACACGAGGGAATGAACCATTTCTTTTGTCTGCCACCAGAACATGGTTCTTCCAAAATTTCCAGATAAGCAGCCTACTTCTCTAGGCAGTTATATCTCTACAATTTTGGAGTTGTGCAAGGCTCGTCGACTGCGCCAGTCTTAATGTATTTTTGTACGTTTGGATGGAAAACGAATATGGAAAGTGATCCAATGAAATAGCTTCGGCATTGTACCACCGACTATGTTCAAATAAAAAAATTTCAGTCGTGCGAATCATCTGTGAAGGTTGTGGCACCCAAAATAAAAATTTTGCCATTATGGGATGCTCTCGTTTTGGCTCAGGAAAGTCGCACCGGTACATGTTTCAAAGTTCAAATTATATTCCCAATATTTGGACATATTTGCGGAAAATGGACAAATGGCTTGGATCTAATTTATGCAAAGTACAGGATTGGAAAACTGCAGTTGCTGCATGCATTAAGGCACCAGGTCAGTGGCATGTTAAATTCAATAAGGCCAAAAGGTTCATCATTAACAAAACCATGAACAATTTAATTTGTATACGTGGCGAAGTTTTATACAGGTCAGATCTCGGAGTTGCCAAATCAGTGGTAAAAAAAAGTGAAAAGTATTTCGCAAATACGGCCAGATAGTTTAAGTTTTAAAATGTCAACGAGATAAGAATTTGTCCTGATTTTTTGTGATACGATGAATTTTGTTTTATATTTTTTTAATGTATAAATTTTATAAATTATTTTATTTTATGATACCATTACAATAGGTATATGTATTGAAGCTGATTTGAAATAAAATTTTATAACCCTAATACACATGTTTTATTAAGTCGATATTCTGACAAAGTTGGTTTGAAAAACCATAAATTTTTAAAGTTACGAGTAAAACTCAACAATTCCAAAATATGAATTAATAAATAAAATTTTTCAATTATTTAGAATATATTTATAATTTTACGTTAAATGAGTTATTCTAATAGTACACAAAAATTGGCAAAATACGTTAAAGCCTTTTGTCACCTTTCATCGACGAAGCACCGTTCATATCAAAATTAATGTTAAACTTGCAGACAAGTTCTTCAATCTAAACGATCTTTGGTTATGGCTCATAAACGAAAGTGTTAAACAATAAAATAAATCGAATGATATAAACAAATAAAAGGATACTTTACAAATTAGGGTCAATAAAATAAGATAAATACACACAGGTGTAATTTCATAATGGCACATCTTGTCCAAACCATTGAAAGCCGTGTATATACGATAGGTGGTAGGCAAATATCACGGCACATAAAACAAAATACATAAAGCTAAAGAAGAACTAAAGAAAACATTACGAACATTCCTTTAAGATTTTATTTTTATGTGGAGAGTGGATGGAGTCAGTATAATCGAGAATAAAATATAAAAAAGTAAATTCGTTTAAACAACCTAAGGGCGGACATATAACAACCGTATAAATAGTAAATGAATTTTTATTAAGGGTGAAAGGTTGAACGAATATATAAAAGATTTATAGGAACAAAAAATTCTAGATACGACATGTATAATGCTGTAATATTATCGACATAATATTAAAACGATGTCTAAGGGTCTCTTATGTGAGCATTTAGAAAATGATGATATTTTTTGTTGTTGCTCCAAGTACTAGAATATCATGTGTCCCATTTCAATAACTATAGGATCATATTTTTTGTGTGCCTATTGTCCCACAATTTATCCATCTACATATTTATACGAGCATAGATATGAAAATAAAGTATTTCCCAGAAGGACTTTATGAAACTTGTACAAATATTTTCATATCATTTTTTAACGACAAATACGAGAGCAGTATAATACCACTATAGACAATAACCAATTGAATAGCATATTTAAGGAATTGGAATATTCTTCCAATTTTTTTTATTTTATTTTTATGTTTATTTAACATAAACATGAGATCATATGTGTATATATGCATACATACATCATTCATATATAAAGGATACAGCAGTACGTAAGTCTCTTTAACAACAGCAACAATAAAGTAACATCACAATGGGGAGTTCCTATTGTTTTCTTATTTTAATTGGATTTTCTATGTGGAAGATATTTTTTTTTCGTGTCTTCTTGCCATATAACAAATGATAATTTCTTTTGATACCCAATGAAAGTAATAGTCCAACTCCAATGTAATAATAATAATAATAATAATAATAATAATGGTTATATTTGCTATGTGGGTGGTAGGATTCCACACAACATCTTGTTTTTATATTTTTTATGTTCGTTTTGTGTCTTCAAGAAGGTATTAAAATTTTATTGGCCATTAATTAAATTGTGTCTTGTACACTAAAATTGGCAAATTTGTGTGGTGTTAGGTTGTAACGTACTCGTAAAAGCGTGTTATAAATTTAACCTAAATGTCAGAATCTGTATATGTAAGTAAGTATGTATATAATAAATCCAGCAGTCACAATCTATACAAATCAAATTTTGTACATTTATCTTGTACCACATTCCGAACGTGAACAATCATTTTTCTTTGGGAAATCTAAATATGTGTACCAATGTACATGTCTGCACGTGCTTTCGTCTATCTATACATATTCCCTACATTCATTGTTGATTTTGCAAAAAAAAAAATGTCTTCATTCTGATTACTCTTTTGGTACACAGAGACATGTGACTCATTCAATTTGTTCACGTTTCAAAAGAATTTGAAAATTCATTTGCATATGTAGTGCTGCCGAGAAGGAGGAAAATTACGGAGAAAAATTTACATACGGTAATAATATATTCATCATGTCACAATGAATTCATTACCCTATGTGTGTTTAAGTGTATAAAGAAATATATATTTGCGATTCGACAAGGATTACTATAAATGTTATGAATTTTAATTGATGAAAAATATTTTGTATAATTAGAATATATCTGTAAATCAGATTTCACGAAGAAATATGGTTATCAGTGTAGGTTTAGGTAGTCTCAGTCTCCTCTGTCACCACGATAATTTTCTCGGTATCCAGTAGTGGGAAGAAAGTCTTGCACAATTGTACAAAATTGTATAAACATTCGTGTACCCTCAAACTCGAACATTTTTCAGCATTCTCGAATAATCAAATACCAGGAAATAGTAAAATTTGCTTTTCTTATATGCAATTCAAACTCAAACGACTTTATGAACGGGATAAACTTACACCACAAGTAAAACAGCACTTTATAAACCTTCAGTATATTTGATGATGTTAGCAGTCGTAAAATGTTAACTTTATAGCAAAATTGGTTTCTTAACGAATCACAGACTTTGACGTTCCTACTTTGTAAACAAACTTAGATAAGAATCTATATTCTCTTTAATTACTTTAAGTACTTTTTGTAGCCTTTGTAGAAGACACGAAGAAAAAGATCGTTCGAGAAACCCTTTTAATTAACTCGGGTGACGTGGATTGATCTGCAAAAATCTTACATTTTATTCACCATGCGGGTGAATGAAAAATTGTTGGTTTTTCAACCTTCAGTCTACTTCACTATGGAATACACAAATGTCAAAAAAAATTTGCGTGATTTTTTTCGCTTTACAATTGGATCCGACCGGCGTCGAGACGAAAAAACGGAGCACAATTACAAATACTGACTCTGTTGGTTAACTGTCACAACTTAAAATAAATCAAACCAGAAAGTATGTTCACATTCTTTTTTTTTTTTTTTTTACTTACAAGCTACGCTAAATCAAATACCAAACAACGTAATAACTCATGAAAACTAATTTAAAAAAAACTTATTCAAAATCATTACACTTTGGTAATGCTTTGGTCAATATGTTGGTCGTCTGTTCATGCATTGCTACATCATCCAAATCTTAAATTTCCATCCTCAAACCGCTTTCGGATGAAATGTCCAAATCAGTTGATAAAATTTCGTGCAATAATCGATGCAGCGACACAAGTATCATCATTGCATGCATCACCACCATGTATTCGGACACTGGTTTCAATTAATGCTGCATAGTCTGCATCACTGTAGCCCCAGAAAAATTTTCACCCCTCTGTCATTATATATTTCAAAATATGTGTTACCGCATTCAAATGCGCTGTCGCTGGAAGTGATGAGTTGCATTTCCAATAGCAAATCTAATGTCTGATCTAGTTGTTATGACCAAATACATCGAGCGACTAGCTTCAAAATTGTTAAGATCTTGTGCAATATCTCAGCGTCGAATTTAAAAACACATGAATCCGATGCACACGCCACAAATTGATCCACAAATGATCCAAAAACTTTTCAAATTCATTAAAGTTGCTCTAATGTAATTTTGAAAATTTATTGTATCGAAATTGCCATCACTGTTCTGAATGTAAAATATTAAGACATCAATAAAACACTTGTGGATAAGCATATGTCTCCGGAGCTAACTATATTATTTAGGTATGCTGCTGATTCCCATGGGAAGTAGCAACGGTGGTCTCGTTTTTCTATGACCAACAATTCAGGTTTGGTCATTTTATTTATATAAAAACGTAAGAAGAGTCACTCGGACTGATTAAAAAATTTATGTACAAAAATGAAACGCATGCGATATGTATTTCACATTTACACTTTTATCAACCACGTATATTCAAGTTTAAGAGGGTGCACCACCTTGATAGGATGTATACCGTTTAGGGACGCATCAAATATTTTCCATTTATGCGTACAACAAAGAGCGTTGTAATAATGTTCTCAAAGAGTGAGAGGTGGGCAGATAAGAAGAAATTCGGGTATTGCTCTCATGTGTTCCTACTTTAGTGTGGACAGACTGTAAAATTATATAATCGGCATTTCCGCTTACCTTTAATTTCATCACATTGTCTCATTTGTATAAAATCACATTTTTACACCAAAAAATAAAACACTCGGGCTAGAAACAAGAAACACTAACGTATTATCAAATAAACTTTTCCGCCTCGAAAGAGTAAACAATTTGCTCGAAAAACACGTTTTAAAACCAAGTGTGTCGCTCACTTGAAAATCTACACATAACTGAACTCAAAAGTAGGTTTTTAATCAAATCAATCCCGTTAGTCTAACTAATTTAATTGTACGTGTATATGTGTACATCTATCTATCTATCATATTTTGGATTACAGTCGATACAATAGGAGAAATCACAACATTAAACTACGGTACCAAAACATATCACGACAGATATAATCGCCATACATAACAGGGTCGGAAAATATTCTAAAATTGACAAAAATTATAATTTTGAAATAAATTACCATAATTAAATTAATTTTTCGGATGAATTTCCGGCACATAAAGCTCATTCACCATGCGCCTACAAATCCATGAATAATCTTTTCACCTTTACCTACCATTATGTGTGACAATGTCTTGTGAGACCAACACCCAAGTATTTTTGTTTCCACTTGATGTCGAGCTGTGTCACAGAAATTCATCATCTCAAACATTTTTCTGATTGGTTTTGTCTGAATTATTCTTCATATCCTTCTGTGTACAGTCGCGTTGCCAATGAGCAACGACGAAAATAATTGGCTTGCTATTGCCGCACATGGCTTTTCCTTTCTCTTTCTTATTTTGTCGAGAACCCTTTTTTTTGAATGGAATTCTTTTTCGAAAAATTCATCTTGGCCATCAACGCTTCCGTTCTTTCAATCTGACCCTGCGACTTAAGACAGAGCGGCGCAAGCAAATTTATTATAGTTTGATCGTCTACAACTCGTCTATTCCCATGCATTGTGAAAATAGTTATTGTCAGCTGGCAAAGTCTATAAAATCATTAGCTTTGACATACACGTAGCAATATGCACCGTTGTTGCAAGTGTGTAATATTTACCTTCAATATTTGCTCACACATATACTTTTTATTGTCGCCCACATCGTCGACTCACAATTAATGCCTTGTAGCAATGGCTCCTTTTTGCGCGCCGACGAAATTGCACGTCTTGCCATGGAATCCGTAATCGTTGGTTTTTGATCGGTGCCATAAACTACGTCGAACAATTCACTGGGCTCTGAAATTGGGACCTTATGAAATCTTCAAGTGAGCCAATTTCCACCATCTTGGATCTTGTTGTTTTTCTAGCCTTTAGCGATTTTCCTTTCGATTGCATTTCAATTTGCTGTGGAATGAATAAAATTAAAAAAAAACTAATGTTGGCCATGTGGGTTACAAGATTTATATGAAAAAAAAATATTTTTAGCGTGTCCGTTGAAATTTATAGTAAACACTATTTACTTATAACGATGTGCTACACTTCTAGTTATCTTAAAGCCTTCCATTCCATTAGAGAGATAAGATATTTTTTAAACTAAAATTTAAGTAGATTAATCTTTTGATGAGATACGAAGAATTAATCTATGAACCAAGACGATCTTTGCGAGAAGACGACGAAAGGCTAACGAAAGAACCAAAAAAAAAATTTATTAAATTTTAAAATTTGCGAGAAGACGACGAAAGGCTAACGAACGAACCAAGAAAAAAAAATTATTAAATTTTAAAATTTAAAAAAAGAGCCGTTAGCGAACATTCGTGAAAAGTATGCAGAATCACATCGTCTGTGTATTACTCATGATTCTTCTCGTTCTCTGTTAATATTTCCTTTAGTTTTGAGTGTTCCCCTTCCTTGCTCACCAAAAAGTAACGGTCGTTGATGTAATACTTTAGCAATCCAAAATATTATTTTGGCAAATCTCGTTGGAACTTAAATTCCAGACCAAGGTGCCAAACCTTATCAAATGCTTGGGCTACAATTAAGCGCCTTCTCAATTGAATCAGTGATCCTATGTACCTGTACCTTGAAAGTTCATAAACCTTAGCGCTTTGAGTCTTAATAAGGACCCTATGACTTACGGACTCGGTAATTAAACGGAATTGCTAATGTGTTATCACGGAGCTCACGAAACAAAAATCGAGTGTGAAACAATGATTGGTGAGATTTCAAAATCAAACTGGACTCCCTAATTGATGATATCACGAAACGGAATTTTTGAAATATCCATTGCATATGACTATACCATTGAGTCTCAAAACGAAATCTTCCTAACTCACACATTCTGATAACTTTAAGACAAATTCATAATAGTTCAAAGAATCGATCAATTTGTCAGTGCTGAGGTTCCATCAAAAACGAAACAATGGTTTCCAAAAATTGTGTTCAATTTTATGACGCATAGCCCCTGTGGTCTTAGGTATCCAAACGCGATTTGCATGATGGGGCGCCATTTAACAGATGAATTTCATTCTCATTCATGAAAATCAGAAGCCCTTTTATCTTAACGGTTGCAGTGGTTCAGGAACGACGTTTCTTTATACAACGCTGATGGCATACTTCACAGCAAAAGGAAAAATCGTTTAGTAGCCATTCGCAACAACGAGAATTGCTGCCACAATACTGAAAGCAGAAGACTGTCCATAACACATTCAAACTAATCGTACCTTTGCTCGATACGTCTGTCTCTCCAATACACATGAACACACCATTAGCAATGGTCTTACGAAAATTAATTAATAAAAATTAATTGACTCAATTACAATGCTGCCTAAACGCGGACTTAGTTGCATCGACCAATTACTTCGTGAAATGATGGAATTTAAAATCCCATGTGGCTGGGAAAATTTTTAGTTTTCGGTGGCGACTTTCGACAGACATTGCCATTAGTGCCAATAGAGGCACACAAAGAAATATTTGAGTGTTATATTTCCTATTTAGCCCATTGTAACCCTTCCATGAATTGATTCTTACAAACAATATTCGTGGAGAAGGACAAGAAGTTTGTCTCAAATACCAGCGATTTTTGAAGAAGCCGTTATCATATTCCAAGTGGAATGCACACAAAAACTGAAGATTTAACAGCCACATTAAGCAGATAGCCATTGAAAGGCACATATATTACAGCGATAATTCCATCGTGACTAAAGATTCTAATGATACTATGAATTGTCCAACGATCAAACCCGTTCCATTTGCTTCTTCTGCTAAGGCTGTAATTATAATGCTTATGAGAAATTTAGAGAAAGCCGTGTCTCGCATGGCCAACTTTACGTTGCTCTCTCAAGATCAGGAATTGCAAGCTACGTCAACGTTTACATTGAAGCAAATCCGCAGCAAGGACCATTACTTAATGACGTAAGCGAATTTACTCGTAATATATAGTGTATACCGAAATATTTAATAAATAAATATTTCCACTATTTATCTAATTTTATTTTTGAAATTAAGATGTGCAATAGCACCCAAAGGTGCCAGTGTGTCCACTATTAGAAATTTAATTGTATAAAAAAATTAATTTTTTAGATAAACTCTGTCCTATGACGGATTAGTATCATTAGTTAGGCAATATTGGTGAAGCCTAAAAATCAGTTCAAAAGCGACACATTTATTACCTTAATGGTAATGAATTCAGCGATTCTGAACTGAATTATACTCGGCTTCATCAATACTTCATACGTAGTCATTTAGAAATTACTAGAAAATTTAGAAAATTAGAGCTGTGAGAAATAACAAGGGACAAAATGTCTCTCATCAGGGTAATCGCACATATATTTTTTACTGTTTTATTGACAAATAAAATGTTCATTAAAATTTTTACATGCCATAAATAATCATTTTGGAAATGAAGACGTATCGACACACAAACAGCCATAAACATCGTGTATTCCATACAAATCGCGCACCTCTTTAGTTCTGCAAACAAACATCTTCTTCGCAAAACCGCAAATATTATTGTTCTTTTAAAAACCAAAAAACAAACAAAAAATGCTATGTAGACGAAATGTTATTTACCGTCGGTTGTTGTATGCAGATTTTTAAGTAGCCGAAAAACAAAGTAAAAATACAATAAATGTAAACACAAGAAACAAGTGCAAAAAACTTTTTACAAAGATGAGAGATCTCCGAAGAAATGAAGAAAACCCGTCTCTCGTTTTATATTTTAGCATGATTGTGGTGATTGGCAATATACTTCCAGCTGCTTTTCTTTAAAACCTTTTATCTTATATTTGCTTCGTTTTCTTATTTGAATAATTATTTTTTGTTTTTTGTTTATCTAGATACAGTCTCAACTGTGTACTAAATCATAAATTGATAATTTATTGAAAGTAAGATAAAAATGACGCGATTTTGTGTTTTAGTTCGATTTTGACAGTTTTTGTTAATGAGCCCGAGATAGAAATCATACATCATAGTTAAGATAACATTCTTATACATATAATCGGTATTTAACGTGCAGTTTTTAATCGTAATATATATACTAAGTTGGGCGTGGGTATCAAATATGATGTGATTAATCGAACTGCAAACTGCATAGCACGAACTATTTTTTGGGGTCTTTTTATGTTCGTATATAAACGAATTAAGATTGATTGTGCAACTGTTTTTAATCGAAAATGCATCTTAATTCCTATATTCAAATGTTTTAAAAATTAACAAGACAACAAACAAGACAATTTTTTTATAAGTCTTCTAGATAATACTGAACAGATCGAGTTTTTGTTTTGTCAATGACATTTTGTATTGGGTGTAATTTGGAACATTTCCTGATATATGACTAAATTAAATTAAAATTGTTAACACGTTGGCGGCCATATACCGAGTATATATTATATTAGAGAATGATTCCAATCACGCATTTATTCGATTGTTGTTCACTTAACTTACAAAATCAACAACCTGCTGTGTAAATTCTCGTATAATTAAACTAAACCAATTTTTCTTGTATATTATTCGATTAATGTGACATTTTTCTTAATTTTTTTTTCTAATTTTCTACGTGATATTTTATGTAAACATTTCAAATTTATTTTTATTATACAATAATATTATTAATTTAGTGATGGTTTCGTAAAGAAATAAAATATTTATGTATTATTGGAAAGAAAACAAATCTCTCATAAAAAATTATGGATTTATGCAAATTAGATTTTGTGTATAATAAGAATATAATTTGATCCCGCTTGAGAAGAACGTTAGCTTTTGGTTGTGAGAAATTTTCAGTTTTTTTATCATGAACGTATTTACTTAACATCTATTCGATATATTCAAGGTGATACAGACGAGTCATAATTGAAAAATTCTTATACACATTTGATGTAAAAAAGTTTGTATGTACGTACATTGACACAATTGCACAATTAAATAAGTTGGGTTATATATTAATTAATTAATGACACTCACTCATACTATTTTATTCGTTTTAATATTTTTTTTATTAAATTTTTTTATTATACCCTCAATTATCTTTCGGGTAACGACAGTTTGTATTTCACTTCTCACTAACTACATTTCGCTCGGTGAAACTCTGTTTTTTGTCGATATTTAACGATAGTCGATGATTATCGGGATTCGCGAATGAAGAATCTATTCAGCAGCCTGGGTCGAACACCGTAGTGTTTTAACCATTAAACTAAACAGATTTGCAAATATTACGAGTTTTGACTGAGCTTATCACAAGTATTCCGTATGCTATGTTAAGACTATCAATGATTGTTGTCTCAGTCGACATCCACAACAAAGGATTTGCGCAGCTTGCGGATCACTGGAGATGGTCCTCTTACTCTATCCACACGTATGAATACGTGTGAGCAGTTTTCCAGATTTTTTTGGAATGTACGTTGTTACGACTTCTTGTGAGGTCTAATATTGTTCAATCCGCAATTCTTTTAGTCTGTTTTTAATTTCTAATGTCGTTACCATTATATGATTATATAATTAAAGTCGTTTTACTGTTCCATCTGTTTTATAGTATTGATACTAATTTTTGGTAACTAAACTTAATATTGTTGTTTTGCATCGTATTTACACATCACGCGGAATGAATACACAGTGCCGAATGTCGAAGGGCCGAATTTCGAAGGGCTGAATATCGAAGGACTGAATGTGTCGAAGAGCTGAATGTCGAAGGGGCGAATGTGTCGAAGGGCCGAATGTCGAAGGGCCGAATGGTTTTTTTTTGTTTTTAGAAATATAATTTTTTAAATTTGTTGTTTTATGGAATATTTTGTAAATTTTTTTTATTAAACATAAATGCATTTCTTATGAATTTATGTATTTTACTATTTTTCATCTTTGGATATTCATGAAATTCCACGTATCCAGTCAGCGATACATTTTGGTTAAGGAACATTTTGTCATGCGCCTTCTGATAATAGGTATATGAATAAAAAATAAAAAAAAATAATTAAGTAAATTAAATAGGAAAATAAAAAAAATATGCATATTTCTAAAAACAAAAAAACCGGCTTTTCGACATTCGGCCCTTTGATATCATAACGACCACGGCACCATAAACCTATTGAATTTATATTATATTTCCGTCCATTTCCAACGATATGGAAATTGGTTGGTACAAAATATTTCATCTTGTTGTCTCATTTTCCCCGATATACTATTCATTAAAGTGCCTCAGCACCATGATAATTTATAAAAAAAAAACTGATGAAAGGGAAAATGGAGACAACAAGACGAAATATTCGTGTTATTGTGAATGCGAAAAAGTTTTTTTTTTTGAATATACTCAGTCGAGTTTTGAATTTGGTGACTAAAAATGATCTGGTTTTGATTTTATTCGGGCATGTGTGAAATCATATAAACAAAAAAAAAAAAAAATTCGAGTGCCGCCACATTCTTACGGTATATCAACGGTACGCCCAAATGTAACGGGTGCAGCACATGTTCTTCGGCCAAAAGCGGGAAGGCGCCCAAAGTCATATTTTCTTCTACGTTTTTTTGGGACAACACCCAACATCATTGGTGTACCGGTGTCCGATTCGTGGTCGCTTATGTTTCTGCATTGGTTAAAGAAACCGCAACGGTACAGGTGGCCAACCGGCCATTTGTAAAATTTGTGGTTAAGGCAAGACAACGCCCAACAATTCATTGGCGGGTGGTCAGTTTAGGCCACTCTTATTTTCTGCTGTTTTGGCGAAGGACGCCCAACAAGATCAAAGGGTTACGGTACAGGTGGCCAGGTGAGGTTATTCGTGTTTTAGTTTGACGTGTACCGGCGGAAGTGCCGGCACGGTCAGGGTGTGGCATCACCCGTGGCATGACGGCTATAAGGCCACATCAGTCAAGGTATCAACTATTCATATTAGATTCTTTTTATTATTGTAATCGAATTTCCAAAATACGATTACACCAATAAGATTTGGATTTCGTTCATTTCGGAAAGTCTCGCATGGTGTAGGTCACGTAGGGTGTAGGTCACCATACGGTGGTTAGGTGACCGATATTCGTGTTGAACGAAATTCTTCGTGTCGTCTTCTTTTTTGCTCTCTATAAACCCTGTTATGATTTTGATTTGATTGCGGAACGAGACCTTGAGAGCAGCGGGGGAAATTTGGAAGAAATATAAAAAAAAGATGGGAAAGGTTCGGAGCCGAACCCTATAAGCATTTTTGTTGCCTATAAAATAAAAGAAAATAGTTTTTCCACAAAAAACACCACAACACAATCACCACACCTAAACATTATTACCACCCTCACCCACCATCCAAAACCCCCAAAACCTATCTCAACCGCACCACCCTATGCCGCACCACCCATATTATAACCAACACCTCCATACCCACTCCCACACACACACAAACCACCCACACAACCCTCATTCACCAAATCAAAAATTCCCACACTAAACCCAAAACGCCTCATCAAACCCCTCCACCTCCCATACCACCACTCCTACCACCCCCATAACCACACCACCCACACAAAACCACATCCAAACGAGATATATTTTGATTCCACATTCACATGCTCTATGAAACCAAAATAGAATATAAAATGAAAAAAAAAAATCTAACAATTTTAAGGAGGGGTTAACAAAACCCTACTTACCTCCGAACACCCTGAACACAGAAATGTCTAAATCAATAGGGATCATTCCCAAGAATTGCTTGAACTTTTAGTGAAGAAATTAAGTTGATATCTCCATTCGTTCTCAAGTAATCGTGTACACAGACGGACAGACGGCAAACCGAAACCACATAGCATTTTTTTAACAAAAATGCTTAAAAATTGTGTATGAACCTTGTGTCGGAATTATTTTAATTCACGTTTCCATTTTCCCGTTCGTCATTGTTCGGCTTATTACGGTTTATTTGGTGTACTTTCCAACATAAGATGAATAACTAATTTTCTTGAATCGGTACGATGGGAGGGCAAATCCGTATTGTGTCGGGCCGCTACCTTCAGGCTGGGCTTGTCATTCCCATTCATACCCCGGGCAGGACATTCACAGGGTCGGAGTGGCGAGTCCCGCGGATGCGTCGCCCATTCGGGGGCGACCGTAAAATCCAGCAGTCTCCTCGTTGAACTTCGGAGGTTTCATGCTGCCGAAGTGTGAATTGTGGGAGATTTATTGGAGGTCTCTCCGGGTGAAGAGAGGCTTGGTCTATTGGAGATACGTCCCTACCATCTAATGCTGCTTCGTTGCGGGTGGGCATTTCCTTTCGGGGTCGATCGGTGAAACGGGGGGGGCGGGTGTCTTTAGCAGACTGAGTACTTTCAAGCAAAATTCAAGCAAGCGAAATTCAAGCAAGCGCGGGTAAACGGCGGGAGTAACTATGACTCTCTTAACTGTCTTGACTGTTGCGAAAGCTACCGGATGAAGTGGGAGTGTCCCTGGGTGGCACCAACATTAATGCGATAGCGTTTGCCGACGATATTATGCTTACGGCCGCCACACCGGCCGGCCTCCAACTTCTATTGGATCGAACGCATGAGTTTTTAACTGAATGCGGCATGAAAACAAACCGATCCAAATGTTTCAGTATTAGTATTGAAGCCAGTGGTAAAAAGAAGCATACATATGTCGGCCAACGCACATTTAGCATCGGGGGTCATAATATCCCTGCTCTCAAAAGAACCGATGAGTGGTGCTACCTAGGCATTAACTTTACAGCCGACGGAAGATGTAAAATCTTTCCGCAAAGCCTCTTAGAGCCAAGATTGGCAAATCTAAAGAAGGCCCCACTAAAGCCCCAACAAAGGCTCCACGCATTGCGAACTGTCCTGATACCACAATTGTATCACCGTCTTACCCTAGGCAGTGTTATGATTGGCAGTCTTAATAAAACCGATGCTATAATTCGAGGTGCAGTAAGAAATTGGCTAAATCTTCCTAAAGATGTACCAAATGCATTCTTCCACGCGCCCATAAGCGACGGCGGCCTCGGGATTCCCGCGGTTCGTTGGATCGCTCCGTGGTTGAGAATGCACTGCTTAGAAGGCCTCGAACTGCCAAACCAACAGGCAACATTGACCGCTAACACCTTCCTGGCCAATGAAATAGATATAGCAAAGCGGCGACTGCTGGTTGATGGACAGTTTCTTTCCACAAGAGCTGACATTGACTCGTTTTGGAGCAACAAATTGCATACATCAGTTGACGGATCTGGTTTAAAGGAGGCTTCACATGCCCCGTATGCGCACAGATGGATAAGAGAACCATCCAGGCTACTATCAGGGCGTGACTTCGTTAATTGTCTCAAGCTACGGATAAACGCTCTCCCCTCAAAATCACGTACCACTAGGGGCAGAGCGCGCTTGGACAGACAATGTCGCGCGGGGTGTATGACTAGTGAAACCACTAATCATATACTCCAAGGGTGTCATAGAACACATGGTAGCAGGGTGGAACGACATAATGATGTCGTTAAGTTCATCAAGCGCAGCCTGGACGAGCAGGGTTGGGTAACCAGCCTTGAGCCTCGTTTTGAAACATCTACAGGTATAAAGAAACCAGACCTGATTTCCGTCATCGACAATGTAGCAATTGTTATTGATGCTCAAGTTGTCACAGATGGAAGAGCTCTCGACGACGCACACAACGCCAAGGTGAGGAAGTATAATGTTGATGAGATTAAACGCCTTGTTAAGGAAAGGTTTAATGTACCCGGAGTGGTGGTGACAGCCGCTACTCTCAACTGGCGAGGTATATGGGCCAAGCAATCCATCAACAAGCTTCTATCCCTTGGCATAATTAAAAAGAATTCCGCCGCTCTGATCAGTACCCGAGTTGCGATAGGTGGAGTACAGAGCTTTAGAATTTTTAATAGATCTACTCTGGTAACACCTCGAACTGGAGTGGGATGAAATAATTGATATCGATCTTCTACATGCGTGCTGCCGGCGCAACCATCATACAGGCATAATAACTTGAGTGTTTTTTAGTGAGTAAGAGTCTCACACTTCTATGACTAGTAGTTGCAGTCATAGAGTCCATGATGGATTTTTCACTCAAGTCATAAAAAAAAAAAAAAAAAAAAAAAAAAAAAAAAAAAAAAAAATAAAAAAAAAAAAAAAAAAAAAAAAATAGCCAAATGCCTCGTCATCTAATTAGTGACGCGCATGAATGGATTAACGAGATTCCCACTGTCCCTATCTACTCCCCTCGGGGATAAGTTAATAGTGCTGCCTATAACTTATCAAAGCGATTAAAAATTCAATAAAACGTGAAATATTAAAGGAGTGATAAAATATATATAAACATATATATATTCTTATAAAGTCTTTTTAAAGACTAAATTACAAACTACTAAATCTACTAATACCTCTCTGTGGTCCGAGGGGAGGCAACGAAGGAGTGGTTCCACCGTAAAGGTGAAATAAAAATCCACTGCACGGCTAAAATTAGTGCAGGGATTTAAGTAGATTTGAGGGTGTAAAGTGGAGAGAGTCAAATATTTAAAGCTAATTTAAATATCAAAACAAGCGTAGCTAAATTTATTTAGCGGATTACCCAGAGATATGGGTAAGGGATCAAGGCGTGATCCGGGTCCATCTTCGCAAGAAGATGACTTCCAAAGTGCCTCTAAGAAGGCAAAACTAGACGAGAATCTGAATGATTCTACCTCTGAAGCTGAGCTTGTCGGCAATGATGAGACGACGACTGAAGTTGAGAACACTTCGTCAAACAGTAGTGGTCAAGTAGCAAAAAGCGAACGACCCCATGAGAACCTCATGATTGAAATCGTTTCTCTTGAAACGATGCTTGAGCAAGTCAAAAACACGAAACTTACCGAACCTAAGTTTCGTGATCTAACCATGAAAATTAAAAACATGAAAATCCGTATCCTCGAGGTGGTTGCGGAAACGAATCTGGTTGTTGGTAAACTGGAGGAAGCACGCAACCATAAGTGTTCTTGCAGCCGGGAACCAAAAATGGTTACGGCGGAAAAGGCACTAAAGGTGGCTGCACGGGATTCAGTTCCCAGTGCTAATTCAGGCAAAACTAGAAACGTGGAAACCGATCCGAACGGAAACGGAGGAAAATGGCAAGTGGTCGGTAAAAAGCGAAAGAAACGGAGAAACAGAAAACGCTGGCCAAAACAGACAACAAAACGGATAATTATCTCAGCAAGGGATAATGAATCCAGCCTTACGACCACCGAGATAACAAAGAAAATCAAAGAAGTTATCCGACCTAGCGAATCGAACGTAAAGATTCACTATGTAACGAACGCCGGCCCGAAAGGTGTCGCGGTTACTGTCGATGCTTCCTCCGATTTGAAAGTTTTCACGGAAAACAAAGATCTGGAAGGCGTGGGTCTAGTAGCCACCGAACCAGCGCCTATAAAGAAATTACCGAAGGTAATTATCTTTGACGTCAGCTCTGATCTTGATGGGGACATGGTAACTAACTGTCTAATTAAACAAAACTGCCTGGATCAAAAAGATTTTAAGGTTCTATTTAGAACTGGTGCGAAAAATAAAGAGACCGCTCACTGGGTGGTAGAAGTAGAACCAGCAACCAGAAACATGTTGCTAAAGTGTGGTAGACTGCACGTGGACTGGGTTCGATGCTATGTGAGAGATTACGTGACTCCAACTAGGTGCTTTAGGTGCCAGCGATACGGCCATATTGCAAAGAATTGTAGGGCCCGCACAGAGACCTGCTCTCACTGTGCACATCATGGTCATGGCTTCAAGGGATGTCCTAACAAAGACAAACCTGCCAGCTGCGCAAGCTGCAAAGAAATGCAAAAACCAAATGACCACCAAGTAGGTCGCGTTTCATGTAACGCATACAAAAGCGCTGTGCAACGCCTAAGATTTAATACTAAGCATGATGATTAGTCACAATCAAAGGAATTGTAACAGCAACCTACTAATCGCCCACCTCAACATGCAAGGTGCCAAGATAGTCGGATCCGAAATATGTGAAAGCATTTCCACCCACGACATAGATATTCTATGTATGCAAGAGCCACACTCTGTCAATGGTCAAATCAGCGGCATGCCTTCTACAGCCAGAGTAGCAACAGGATGCTCTGAGAATCCCAAGACTGCAATTAGTATTCATAGTGTCGGCATGGACATGATGAAGCTAACTCAGGCTTGTGATAGCCACTGCACATGTGTTGAAATATCATCGGAAGCTGGTTCATTCTACCTGCTTTCAATTTACGCCCAATATAGTGAACCGATCGAGTACCATCTGTGCAAAATCGAAACGATCCTAGGCTCTTTATCGGGTCAACAAAAAAAGGTAATGATCGTCGGAGACTTCAATGCCAGAAGTAAAATGTGGCATGACCGTTTAACTGATGAAAACGGAAGAAAAGTAGAGGACTTCGTGTCTAGAAATGACCTCTTCATAATGAACTTGCAGGGACACCCAACGACGTTCTCGTCTAATGGGAACTCTAATATTGACCTAACAATAGTCAACGGAGCCTTGCTGGGCACGATAGTTGGGTGGCGTGTAAGAGAAAATTGGACCTCTAGTGACCATAGAGTCATCACGTTCGAACTATCAAATGCACCACAGAATGGTCCTCTTGCAAGTAACAAAATTCCAAGATTTGCCATAAAGATAGCTGATTGGGGTCTATTTGCTAGACAACTGGTCGGCTCTTGGGACAGTGTAGAAGCACTTCCTGAAATTAACTCAATTGAGGAAATTGATGATCGTGTGGAGCTGATCACAACGCAGTTAACCAGTGTCTGCAACAACTCAATTCCAAAGAAGAGAGTGGCAAAGAGACAAAATAGTTGGTGGAACTCTAATCTAAGAAAACTTAGATCCTCAATGCACAAGCTCAGAAGAGCATACCAGAAGGAAAGAAACCAAATAGCAAAAGAGTTGAAATTGTCTCTCTTTAGAGCGGCAAGGAATAAATACTTCCATGAAGTATTTATAGCTAAGCAAAGTAGTTTTCAAAGGTACGTCACGGAACATGGCAACAATGACCCATGGGGACTTGTTTATAAATTTGCCGCCGGCAAAGCAAGACCACCTGAAGTCTTAAACACCATCAGGAAGACAAGTGGGGTCGTCACTGATACGTGGCATGACACACGCTTGGAGTTATTAAACTCGCTTCTGCCGGACGAAACACCTGACGTTACTGGGCCTCAAGCAGAAATGCGCGAGATCGCCACCAACAATAGTTGGATATCTGATGCTGAAGACCCCCCATTTACGTGGGAGGAGGTCAACAGTGCCCTTACTTGCTTTAAGCGTAACAAGTCTCCCGGACTTGACAACTTGAACGCTGAAATAATCCAACTGGCTTGGCCCATTATAGGGACTTCCATAGTAAGATTATTAAACAGCTGCTTAAAATTTGGCTACTTTCCGAAGGCGTGGAAAAAGGGTGAAATGATTATAATCAAGAAACCTGGGGATAGAGATCCACTTTCTCCTAAGTCTTATAGACCAATCATGCTGCTACCTGTTATGGGGAAATTATTGGAAAGGCTACTAGCGGTTCGTATCTCTCCAAGAATCGAACAGAGCGGACTATTCTCGGACAAACAATTCGGCTTCCGACGTAGCATGTCTACTGAGGACGCGATAGTCCGCCTAACAAACACTGTCAAAACCCAAAGTTCGAAATATGTTATGGGTATTTTCTTGGATATAGCTGGAGCATTTGATAACTTAACGTGGCCTAGTGTCATTGCAAGTTTATCAGTTTACAATCTACCTGGAAACATCATAAATGTTTTCAAGAGTTACTTCAGCAACCGAACCGCAGAAATCAGAGACAAATATGGTTCAGTAACAAAACAAGTTACAAAAGGATGTCCTCAGGGCTCAATCCTAGGACCCCTGATCTGGAATATCGTATTTAATACGAGTATGATGAATGACCAGGATGAAATAGCATTCGCAGATGACAAAGTCATCCTGGTGCACGGCAACTCGAGGCTTGAACTTCAACGCCAGGGTCAAACCGCCATAAATAACACGATACGATGGTGCGAAACGAATAAAATGTCACTATCTGTGGAAAAAACAGTGATGCTGCAATTAAAAGGCAAATTTGACTCTAGTCGACCACCAACAATATCACTAAACGGTCGAAACATGAAAATGGTCAAGTGCGTTCGATATTTAGGAGTTGACCTAGATGAACGAATGGGAGTAACATCTCACGTTCTTAGAGTCTGTGAAAACGCTAAGAAACTATTCCACTCATTGGCGAGAGTGTCAAGAGAGGGATGGGGACTGAATCACAAAACACTTGTAATAATATACAAAGGTGTGGCGGAGGCGCAATTCACGTATGCCGCAGCTGGTTGGTATGACAGGTTAAACTGTCACCACATTAGATCACTTGAAAGTGCTCAGAGGAATATACTACTGGGAGTAACAAAGGCCTACCGAACGGTGTCTAAAGACGCTGTTGTAGTTCTGGCCGGCGTGCTCCCAGTGGATATTCTAATCAAAAAACGAGCGCTCATGTATCACCTTAGAAGAAGCGCTATGAATGAATCAGGTGACCATATACATGTCGCAGATAGTGAACGAATTCAATACAGAAACAAAAATGAAATCGCGCAAATGGCGGTTGACCTGTGGCAAAGAAGATGGAATGAATCAGCAAATGGAAGACACACATTTGCATTCATTCCAGACGTAAAAGTTCGTCTAAAAATGAAGCCACAAATAACAAGCTCGGTTAGTCAGGTAATCTCTGGGCATGGTAAGTTTAAGGCCTACCTCCAGAGATTCAAAATAATAAACCATTGTCGATGTCCATGCGGTTCGGAAGTTGAAGATGTAAACCACCTACTTTTCGAATGTAACGAGGTGACGGTCAAGTCAATAAAGCAAAAGTGGCTTGGTAATTCAAACATACATGAATTATCACTGCCAAAATTACTGAGTGCCGAAGTACTCCCACAGTTTCGGGCATATTGCGCCGAACTGATCAGCGTCTTAAAAGAACGTAACAGTGCGCTAGAGTAGACCGGGTAACCGGACGGTACATGTCTCCAAGCGACTAGGGATGGTAACGATACAATTTTTGAATTGTACGGCTAAACTGTACCTAGCACTATTATCAGCGAACTTGCTAATTTATTAACAATGCAATTACTGCAAAATGATGCTTGTGACCTGATACATATTTAAAAATTCTTAGTTTAAGGTTATACCTAGGTATAAGAATTAATGTAAATTTAACGTAAATGTTGACCACGACGAATAATGAATGAATGAATGTCCCTATCTACTATCTAGCGAAACCACAGCCAAGGAATCTTATGTCTCCTTACAGTGCCAGACTAGAGTCAAGCTCTCGGAAAAATTCAACCCATTCCTCAAATTTCGTCCTAAAAATTTCGGCGGAACCTCCAGTTTTCATTTATTTTTAATTTGCATTTTATTTTTTTAAATTCTGTAAATACGGTAGAGGCCAGAGTCATGCAAGCCTCCAAATCCCAACGACCCAATACCCTTAGTAATAGCCGACAAAATCACCGTGTGTGAGGCCGCTGCATGGCTTGTTGAAATCTGCGGGTCGGCTGCTGAGCTGTCCGTAACAACGTCGCCTGTTCAGACGGATGTTTTGTGTCCATAGGACCTAAGGTTGTCATGGTAGCATAAAGCAGCCTCACGAAATCTAAAATATCTGTATGTCTTTGGGTTCAAATGATGATCGTTGATGAAGAATTCACCAAGATTCTTGATATTTTTGACCATATACTAGCTCTACTGGAGTGCAATTGAGGTCTCCATTGATTAAGGTTTGAATTCCCAATAGGATTGTTAGAAGTTCCCTTGAAGCTTCGTGACCCTGTCGAATAACGATGATTCAAATTGGGTAACTTGTGTGGTCGTGATAAAAAGTGCGACATCATATGTGTAGATATACTCAATGTAATCAAAAAGAGTGATCAGATGCAGTTTAAAATATTTCTGTCTGACTTTATATTTTCGAAACGTAGCTTGGAACTGACGGAAACGATCGAATCGGACCTATATTTCATAGGAACAAATGAAGTGCAACGGTTTCAGTAGCATGGTATAGTAACAGTATACTACTATCCCGGTGTGGTTACCTGATTCCGGCTATGACTCAGGAGCTAATTTGGGGTGGGATATGTTCTGATGCAATAGTAACCTAGATATAACCACAATAAAAGAAAAATAAAGTAATAATAATAAAAACACCAAAGATACTTAAATTAGACCATGATGAATAAATTGATATTCGCCAACAAATCTAGGATTTCTATTCCTGCCTAAATAATATACCGATTAAACGAAGATTACGGACTAACATTTTTATAAAAAAATAAATAAGAGTAACGTGACCCCGCTGACACATAGCTTTAAAATGAGGATACTCTAACTACAGTTATTTCATGTGCAAGGTCATGGATACCATGCTTGATCTTCATACGAATTGTCAGCAACCAAGTTTTTAAGCTACCCTATCACAAAGTGAGAATATCGTTTTTTCACGACTTGAAAGTTCTTTCTAAAACATTACTAACAGTAAAAAAATGTGTATGTATTAGTATGTATTAATTTTGAAGTAAACAATTAGGCGATAGGCCTAGGTAATTTACATTTTCTAAGGTCTATTCAACCCAACTTTTCAGATTACATGATACCGAAATATAACAAAATTAGCTGGCCTTTTTAATTTAGTATTTCCCGATCATCAAACGAACAAAAAAAGTAGTAGATCATCTGCTTTTCCTATTGCGACACGTAATAAGTATTAATCTGGTTTGAGCACCTTTAAATCAAAAACACATTACATAAGTCAAACGCTGCAACCGTACAAGCAATTACGTATCGCATAAAGTCTACACAGGCGTCACAAACCGTGGGGACGACCTACTTGAGAAGGGATCTCAATAAAACCGGGCTGAACAAGATGAAGAGAAGTTTGATTTATATTCGTATGTCTTTTAAATGTTATATGTACACCTAATGGTTGGACCCTTTTCGTCATTAGTACTGTATACGATTTAGCCAACCTTGCTGTGTACTATCATAAAAATATGACATAACTTAGGAGCAAATTTGTTGACCTAGCACATACTCGATCTTCAGGTGTGAAATCATGTGTGCGTGTTCGAGATCTTGTTTTAAATTATGCACCAGTTTCTTTATTGACTTGGAGTTGATCAGGTTTAGAAGTTACATGTAAATTATCGTTCCCTCCCAACAACTTAGTGGAAATTTTGAAATATGTAATTAGTTAGGCAGTTATAATAATAAGGTAGTTTGTTGAACCATGGACACAATTTCGTATGGCTGCAGCGATCTCCTGGATGTGTCAATCCCAACTTGTGTCAGAGTCAGTTATATAAGAACGAATTGCTCCCAATATGGTTCGGTTAACCCTTTCTGACGCATTAGGTTATTGCGTGTATATTGGTGTGCGGAGATGATTAACACTAAATTTATTTAAAAGTTCTTGAAATTGTTTTGAGATAAATTGCTTCTAGTGTTATCTGTAAAGACAGTACCTGTTAAAGAAAATAAATAAAAAATTTAATTTTGCACAAAATCACACAGTGCCTTTGCATGGCGTTCCCGCAAGGGCCTCAAGAGAACAAACTTAGAGAACTAATCCATATAATTATACTTCAGTAGGCGGGAATTTTCATTTGTAGACCTTGGGTAAGGCCACAAAATTCAATGTACATCTTTTGAGCAGGTTGTTATTCTATAGAAGGTTTTAATGCATGATTGACAGGTTTCTTCATCCTACATGAGTACATGTATCACAAGACGGAATAAATTATTTACCATCGGCTACCATATTTAACCAGTAAAACTGACGTTTAATTCGCTCAAGCGTTTTTTGTGCTCCCATATTTAACGAGGAAGGAGTGCTGTATGCTTGATTCGGGAATTAATTCACCTGGAATCACTAACTTCCAATTTGATATATCTGTGCGTTTACATATCTGGTTTTATAAACAAGTTGGACTAAAACTTTACCATCTTTCGTCAAGTAATTACAGTTTTTAGAGCTTAAAGCCTAAATGTTTTTAATTTTGTTTCGATATGTATTACAGGTAAACGCTGAACAATTTAAGCTGTGTTGCTTTCAAAATTTTACAACAACAATTGCATTGTATTAAAGCCGATTTTCTTAGAATGTTAAGAAAAAAAATTTTAGGATTAGGGGAAATAAAATCATTTTATAGTTATGGTGTTTACCGCAAGGCGTTATTGTTTCTATTTTTCTCGAAAAATGTATCTTTTACTAAAATTTGGCATTTGTTATTTGATAGCAAAATACCGAATTTAATTTGATCTATTTCATAAAATAAAACAAACTAAAATAAATATTAATAAAATGAAACAACACAGAAAAATTAAAACGCATTAAAAATTAAAGCAAAAAGTTGTTGCTTTCACATTTCTTAGCTAATCCGATTAGATTAGTGAAAGCAACACTACTTTAGATTTATGTGCAAAGGGGAAAATTTATTTAATTGCTTATTGCTTATGCTCATTAATAATTTGCTTATTAACATTGTAGGATCATGTGTAGCATTGACAGAGCAATGAAATGAATTCGAAGTGATTATTATATCTACCTAGTAAGGCTTCAACCAGTCCAGCGCACTTTCAAAGATAAGGGAATCGCAGAAAGCGCTGGATAACGAATCAACTACCGTATATTCTGATCATTTTTTGTAACGAATCTCAAAATTGTATAGTTGGAGTTTCAAGCTCCACCTAGCCAATCTGCCCGATAGATTTATTTGGGTCGTCAGCCACTTTAATGAGTAATGATCTATAAAAAATTGTGAACGAATAGCCTTCTATATAACATCTAAATTGTTTAACACTGACGATGGCAGCGAGGCTTTTCAACTATAGGTGACAATGTAATTTTTTTGGGCGGAATATGGTTTTTCCGAAGTAAATGCAATTGGACGCGACACACTCGGTATAAAACGGACGATTAAAACTCGGATTAGCTAAAACTGGAGTACTTGATAAAGCGATTTTCAAATTCTTGAAAAGTAACGGGGCATTTGAGTATTAATATCTTTCCATTTTTCAATAAAATTGTGGGTGCAGCGAGTAAGGCGAAAATTTTTCAATCACACAATCCAAGAAATCATTTTATCTGTATCAGGGTCCGTGGTGAAGGGTAATTTTAAAATTCTTTCACAGCACAACCACAGCCTGCCGTTCGCCTTGTGCACGAGGGTGATAAGAGACGACTATGAACTCTGACTAATTTCAATAACGACAAGATCAAGTATTCTATATAATTCTTGATTCATAAGTTTTTGCTTTATCGGGGGCTCAATTCGCTCAATTCTTTCGCGGATTTTGATGGTGTGTGACCATCGAAAAATGTGTTCAATATCACAACAGTTGTAACAAATCGGCTCTCTATCTACAGGAGAATCGCCTTGATGGAAGATGTGGTAAGCAGGATGTAGATTTTGACATGTTCTTATTTGTATATGTCATAACGACTATAAAGGGATTATCCCTAATATCGAACTCGCACTTTAAGGCGGGTCCAGATATTCTCTCATGCGGTCCAGCTTGTTTAATAAATCGTTGACATTAGTAAAGTATATATCGGTAAGGTGGCACTGTAACTAGGACATCATATTTCGTTTAATATTTCTATTAATCGCTTCTCCGGATATGGAGTGTGGCATAGCACAGATAAACTTCACACGTTGTTGATAATACTGCAAACAAGTTTCTTTTGGATATTGTCGTTGGGACTCGATCTGCCGACTAATTTCGACACCTGTTCGACGCTCTTCAAATTTTTTCAAGAATGTTGATTATAATGTCGATAACTCCAATACCATAATGGAGCGCTATTTTTTCAATACAATACTAATTTTATCCAGCTGATAATTTTGGAGTATATATGTGCATTTAAATCGCGAGTGTCTCAACTTGTAATATAAATAGATCAGCATTCAAACCACTCGGAGTCCAATCAAAGGTGAGACCAGATCGGGCACGCGTTCGTAGTTTATCTAGCTGTGGCCTTGTATTACGCATAGAATGAGTAATGGTGTTATGTAAAAGTTTAATAGCAATGATGTATTCGAGGTGGTTGTTGACAAACTCACCCAGTACAAGAGAACTTGAAAGTTCGGGTTTAATATTGCATTGGGAATATGGTAATTTTGTGGAACAGATTGGAAATTATTTAGCAGGTTTTACTCCCTTGATACTATGAGAACTGATTTATAGGTCAAAGTTTCGGAACTATTCCAGGTTCAACAGTGTCCATGGATGTTACAATTTGGGTATGAGGTATGGCAAACTTGTTTTGCAGTTCTTGCTGTTGTGTGGTTAAGCAAGCAATTTGCTCTAATAATTTGTGTGCACTTAATAATAGTGTTTGAATATCCGGGCCAGTAGCGGGATTTTGATGATAAGGACCAGCTGATTTATTCAGAAGGGTGTCTGGAAGCAAGTATAAAGACCATTAAGCAACTTATCGAGAACCGAGTTTTGAAAATAAGTCATTGTCGAAATCGCTTAAAAGCGACTACTGCGACTACTAATTATTTTCAAGCAGTTTCTACACGACATTATACAAATTTGATATATCTTTTTGCGAATCTTTGCAACACCTTTAAATTGGAAAAGGTCGTGCAATCTTTTTGAAAGAGCCAGAAGAATTAACGCCTCAACTCTATTAGTGGGTTCACGTATTTGTATTTATGAAGTTGGGGACCCATAATGCAAATGAAATAAAATATAGATTATCGAAATTTATAATTAAAGGACCAACATGCCGATGAGTTTTAATTTGAATTAACCATTTTAAATTCTCAGTCAAGTAAAAACAAAAATTTATATAGTAGATTATTTATGGGTAAGGATTGCCCGAGGATTACAACGTCTTACCGTTGAAATAAATTTCCCGTTCAACTGCAAAAATTCAATTCAATTTAAAAGAAAAACATTAATTTTTTTTTTGGGGTGTACGACTATAGAATTTTATATTCCAAAATCCTACACGAATTAAGAATCCGATCAGTTTTTCACCCCAAGTTTAATATCACTTGTATGTACATAAAATTGCACATCAACTAACTTTTCTTTCTGCTCGAATCATTTATAATCAACTTAAAGAATATTTATACAGATCCGCATGTACAATCGAATCGAACAAAATTTTGTGCCATACGACGGCAGAATGAAATACAAATAAATATTTTCCTATTCGCATTAACATCATTTTTCCAGTTGAATAAATAAAATTACAAATACTCGTAAATACATAAGATATAATATTATATATAAAAAAATTGGGTCTGGGTCTTACGATTACATAGAATTCCTAAGAAAGCCAACAACAAAATATATCGAATCGAATTTAGAACAACAACATCAAATTTTATCAATGGAACAGAAATTTCATGGTGGATAATTACCAAAGCGCGTTTTTACCGTATATAACGTGATTACACAAGTAATTTTATGTTTACCCGAATACACAATAATATAATACTCGTACATACCTAAATTCCAGAACGATCAGAGGTTCATTAAAATTTCATAAAATTTGTCAGATTTAGCTGGGTGTATTTATAAACTAAAATTTCATCGTTTAATTGAATAAATTTGCACAGTCCCCAGCGCCATTGTATACACACACACACATAAACATAAAACATACATAAAGCATATATAATAAAGATAAATTGATTTTCTTACAAAATAATGAAGCTGCTTTATAAGACGGATATACTCTGACATATACAGAATATTTTATACACGTAAATTTATTCATTTTTCATGATTAACAAAAACAGCAACCAATTTCGGTAAATTTCCGTTTATATACCGCACCACCCCGACAAAAACCTTGCTTTAATATTCCCTTGAGGTAACAGTAAGATGACGACGATATTGGTCAATAGCGGTGTATACGAGAAAATTATGAAAAATGACCGTGCGGAAAATATAACGGAGACATAACTCATGCGGCTATAACGGTTCGGTTTCATTTTTATATATCATTTGACTTTGATAAGGGGTGATAACTATTAAGAGTATGTGAGTATAGAGATAAAGATTTTCGGCTTTTTTATAGACAAATATTATTTTCTATGACATTCACATTGTTTGAGACCTTTCGGGCCACCAAAAAATGAGGTCATTTACTTACAATACTCTACTAAAAAGAAGTAGAAAATTCACTCAACCCCCCATTAACCCCAAGGGTATTTGTGTGTACAGAGCCTTTTTGTAAAGGGTTGTGTGGCTCTGTACACACAAATACCCTTGGGGTTAATGGGGGGTTGAGTGAATTTTCTACTTCTTTTTAGTAGAGTATTGTAAGTAAATGACCTCATTTTTTGGTGGCCCGAAAGGTCTCAAACAATGTGAATGTCATAGAAAATAATATTTGTCTATAAAAAAGCCGAAAATCTTTAAAGTAATATATATTATAAACGCCTACATATGTTGAGAACGCACAGGATGATCAAAAAAATCATTCGGTGTGATTTTTTTTTCAAAATTTCGTCAACGAAATACACAAAATGCAACAACAATGCAATTGTAAAATCGAAAGAGTATGTGTTATTTAGATTTTTTGTTAGAAGTAGAAAATTCTCATTAATATCTTACAATATCTGAATTTGACAAGACGTGTTTTTAAATTGATATCAAAAGATAAAATTCTAAAAAATGAGGTAAGCGGAAAAATTTCATTAATAAGACAGATAAATTAACTTTTACTAAGTAATTAAAAAACCAAATTTTGCGTGCTTTCGGCAATTGTGGTTTTTTTTATTTTAAAAATACATAAATTGAATGTTAAAAAACGAAAAGGAAAAAGGGAAAGCTTCTCAACAAACACCGTCAATTTCCTCGAAATGTGGTTTTTAAAGAAATCCTGTAGTTTAATTTTTAATAAATATTGTTCGTACAAATAATTAGTTTTTTTTTTTTGATTATGTAATCTTACATGCGATCTATTTAAAAAATGTTTTACTACACTTTGCTGCTGGGAATAAACGGAACAACCTAGTTTCATATAAATAATAATCTACAGTTCCGTAAAGAAGGTTCACACTCGACGAATTTCGATTTTAGCGAGCTAAGCTGAAAGAAATCTCGCGGAATTTGTAATGTAAAGCAATTTATTAGTGTGTTTCGGTTTTCTTGTGAAAAAAATTTAAGGAATTTTATGCCAAAATTTTAAGATTTTGCTTTACATATACGTGAACAATACACCTCATAGGAATCATCCCTACAAATTATACTAGGAGTGTAACTAATTTCTGGGTTTCTTTGAAAAATGAAAAATATCAATAGAAATATAAAAAATGGTGTATTCAAGTATTGTCCTTCGCCATCTAGACATTTTTGCCATCTCTGTGGCAATACATGAATACTACGACAATAAAACGACGCATCTTTGGACCGAAACCGTTCATCCATCCAATTTTTCACTTCTTCGAAACTGGCCAAGTGTAGCCTTGCTATGCTATGCGCCATCAACCGGAACAAGTGATAATCCGAGGGGGCATTGTCTAGCGAAAAAGGCGGGCACGGTAGCAGGGAGTGCAATAGTTGGAGCGTTGTTGTGCTGCAATATCACTCGTTCGTGTCTCGTGTCCCATTCTGGCCATTTTTCGAACAATGTATGGTTCAGATGGATGAGTTGTTGACGGTAGCGTTTCCCATTGACGGTATCGCTACGTTTCAGCAGCTCATAGTACACCATTCCTTTCTGGTCCCACCAAACGCAGATCACTGTTTTCTTTTCGAAGCTATTGGTATTCTTAAACTTAACGACTTTTGCGATTGGTATTCTTAAAAAGATCCATTTCTCATCTCCCGTAACAATTCGATGCAGGAAGCTATTTCTTTCAAGCCGTGAAAGCAAAATTTCGCAAGTGGCTCTCCGATTTTTCATCTGTCTCTCAGTCAACTCATGCGGCACCCATTTTCCTTCCTATATTGAATTTTTCCCATAGTATGTAAACGTTTGGAAATACCTTGGCGAGTCGTGTTTAATACCTACGCAAGTTAATCTAGAGTTTGCGTATCATCTTTATCAATAACGCTTGCAGCTCGGTCGGTGTGTTTAAATGTTTTTGGTCTTCCGGAGAACTTCTTATCCTGAAAGTCAAAATCGCCACTTCCAAAGCGTTTAAGCCTACATTCACGTAGGCCTCCTCAAACAAATGACGTGCTTCAGCTGCATTTTTTTCAAGTTGAAGCAGAAAAGCAAAGCTTCCCACGAATGTTGTTTGTTTGGCACAAAACTCGCTATTTTCGTTCTTAGAAAAAATACTTTTGCGTTGCGATATGTGCTGGTATTACAACTGGTAATCTTTAACAACTGTCTACGCTATGAACAAAACTCAACTTCTTAAATAAATGACATCTAGATGTGTCGCTAGCACTATCTATGAGTGAAACCCGGAAACTTAGTTGCGCACCTGATAGATGGTAAAATAAAACTCTCAATAGACGTCAACCTAAGGCAAGAAGCTATTGTAACATACCTATAGACCAAATAAAAAAGGAGATTACCACTGGCGGCGCCCGATCTTCCTAGTTAGTTTGTTGTACATATAATATCCTGTTGCAGCCATATGTCGGCTAATGTACAATTGAGCCGTGGTACTTTTTTCTTTATATTTTAATCTATGCAATTACAACTCTTTCGCAGTTCGCTTTTCATGTCCTTACCTTACGCAGTCGCATGCCAAATCGAAAACGTAAGGCTATAGGTCCGATTTTTCGAAGAACTATCTGCACATTGCATTAGTTGTGTTCATTTTCATCACAGATCGTAATCTGATGATGAAAAATCACTTTGCATCCTGCCTCAACTAGCTATACACGCCACCTCCCGATTCAACTATCAAAGCTTTAACCACTGAGCCGTTTGGTCGGTAAATAGTATAATGTTTGTATGTTCCATCAAACAAAAATTCCACAACAACATTTTCCATCAAACAAAATAGATCTCATCTATCAGTAAAAGTACAACCAGACGTTCATTTAAGACAATCTAAAATTATTCGATTGCATATTATGATAAAAAACTGGGAACATGGATTCACAGTCAATTGAAAACCATCTGTGAAGTGATAAACAGGTTAGGAGTCGAAGGAAAACTGTACGGTAATCCTCCCGTTACGTAATCTTCGAGGGGTAGAAGGGCAGCTTCTGTTAAATACTTGTCCCACAAAAATTCAACAATCTTATATACGTATGTACAAATAAACTCAACAGAATATTTTATTAATACCGTAAAAATCCCGAGTGTGAACTTTTCATGATTACGGTTATTTCTTTTTTGATTGCAAAGTTTGTACCTGAGTAATAACGTGTGTTTGATGCATTCGATCGAAAGAAAGGTTAGCCAATATATAACAGAGGCTAATCGTTAATTAATTGTTTTCAGGATTGTCCAAAATTCTTTCCAATTAATGGGTACAGACTTTTTTTGCAATTGCTTGAAACGACCTTTGTCATGATTACCTCAGAGGATGCTAAATTTATTCTTATATTGGGACGTATTCTAAATGGGAATTATTTTCAGCTAGTCTTAGTCTAACTTCGAGCATCTGCGTTGGCCAAAACAATTAACAGTCCATTTAAATTAACTTCTCTTCTTATAACTAACTAAAAGAGTTTGAATAAACCGTTTTAGAATTCTGACTCAAAATGTTAAGGGAAATGACTAGGAAACTCAAAACCAAGATCAAAATAAATCATTTACCGGCTAATCACGATAGCCTTCTCATAGTTGCAAAAAAGAATTATAAATAAAGTTTAAGATTAACTCGATTTTCTATTTGTAAGAAGCACATCTGAAACTCATTTTGGACGCCATTTAATAATCTTTCAAACCGTGTTTCATTTCCATTTAATAATTGGTGAATATCCATTCAAGTTGGCAATTCTCTAACCACATTCCAATCTCAATTATTCATTTTACAACCCAGTTTTATTCTAATCGGTTGGGAAG
This sequence comes from Nephrotoma flavescens, assembly GCA_932526605.1. Classification (NCBI taxonomy): domain Eukaryota; kingdom Metazoa; phylum Arthropoda; class Insecta; order Diptera; family Tipulidae; genus Nephrotoma; species Nephrotoma flavescens. The sequence goes on from OW052220.1 coordinate 80,537,217, forward strand.
ATAAGTTAGATGATAAGTTCTATTCAAACTTGACATCTACCGCAACTACTTCTAAATCTCCCATTGTAATTGTATTTTTATTATACAATCAAGTTCCATTCACTAGGTGGAAAATAAATGGCTTCCACTTAAATTGGCTATTTAAAAAAAATACTTCAGAAACTGGGACTAAACTAGGCCATTTCTTATATGACCACGATGAAATTGGGCATGTTTAATAGAAATGAAGTTATAAACTGATTTTTGGAATAAGTTCTCTAATATGCCATAATACGAACCTTATGGACGATTGGATCAATCGGGGAAGTTTGTAGTTTGGTCATGGGCAACACAAATTCTTCGTAATTAGAACGATTACGCAGAATTACCTATTTCAGTCACAATACTGTGACAAAGTTAAGAATACTCGTGCATTATGCAAATTTTATAAAATCAGTCCAATCAGGAACTTGCTTAAGCAAATATAATATGTGATTGTGAGTGATTGGGCTGAGTAACAATAGCCGAGGTGAAGACAACTAGGCTAGGAGCAAAAATAATGCTCTAGTAACGTACAGTATTCAAGTTCTGCTGACCCAAACGAAAGCATTTCATTCCAATCTTAAATAAACAAATTTTTTATGATTGGTTAAAAAATAGAATAATTTCAACTCTGTTAGAATTATACCAGAAATTCTTCCAAAAATCGTTTTGCAATTTCATCTTACTAATCCAGTTTTATGATGATCGGTGAAGAGAACTGCCATCAAATGTAAATTTGGAATTCAGTTTCTTCCTACAAACCAATTTTATTATACTCGTGTTAAAAATGGTCTTATACCGTATGTTGCACTATGTTGTGAGATGTTGTGCTGTTGGGTCTTTCTTTAACATTCTTTCATTCTTAACAAGCTGTTCTTGTTTCTGTTGCACCATGGTGTATAATGTTTCATCAAGCTAAATAATATACCATGTTGCAGGATGTTGTGTGATGTTGCTTGATGATGCGTGATGTTGCACAATGTTGAGTTATGCTGCATCATGTTGTGAGATGTCGCACCAGGTTGTTTCATGTTGCGTGATATTTCGTGATGTTTTACTATGTAGCAGCTTAATGTTGCATTATGTTATGGGATGATGTTAGATATTGCACTTGCGTCTTGTTTGTGTTGTGTCTAGTATTTTTCGTTAATTTGATATCTGGCGTTATGTTCATCATATCGCGGAATGTTGCACCAGGTTATGTTGGTTGCGTGACAGTGACATTAAATGGTTGCACTGATCACGCCCTTTTGAAAATGTTGATTGTTATGAGTAACAATATTTATTTGTAGCATTCACTATCAAATTAACGTTTTAATCCTGGTTTCTTTTTTAAATTTTCTTCCGCCTCAAACGATTTTGAAGTCGTTTGGTGCGGCTCGGGTCTACAACGGTTCTTCGACTAGCACGATTTTGATAAAAGTTGGTGAATGGAATACCAAGAAATTAAATACCAGGAATCGATTGCAATGGATGCTAATGTCGGTAAAATCGTTTGGGAGGTCCTTTGAAATAGCCTGGGACCCTTTTCTAAATTTTTTCGGTTCAGTTAAAAATTGCTGTGATCAAGGTTTTCTAATGCTAGAAATAGATTGCGATGACTCCTAATTTTCGGGTTGAACAACTTTTAATAAAACTGATGAGATCGGTTTCCGAGTGCTAAGAATCGATTGTAATGAATTCTAAATTCGGGAAAATTTATTTAGGGGTTCTCAAATGGGATCCGGGTCGCTATTTAAATAAGAGATCTATTCGAACTGTTCCAGTTTAGCCGCTATATTGCGTCTTGTTCCACAATTTATCCACTATGTCATCTAAAGAGGATGGAACTCAGATTAATGATTAAAATTGGAATCTAAAATAAATTTTGGATATGTCTCTGTAAATTTGCTAATTTAGATGAACCTAAGCCATTTCTTAACACGTTCCATTCTATGGGTCCGCATTAGCAGTCACCGAAGAAAAAATTAATTTGGGACTTGACGGCACTAGCAGTTATATTTTCAATGATTTATAATAGAAACTACATCTATATGCCCCACTAAAACACTGTATGGTTTTATTCTTGACCCGTATAAGGCACAAATATTTAATGTATAGATGCTTCAAATGGTATCTAGATATTGTTGAATATACAGGCGACTGCATTTGTCGTCATGACCCATGTACCTTTATTTGACGGCATAAGCCGTCATGTCTGCGCACGTGTTAACCGATTGGCATACAACTCTCTTTGTATGTTAAACATTGCATAGGATTCCAAAATGAGTTTCGGATGTGATTTCGAAAAATAAGTAAATTGGATGGAACGAGAAACTTTCCCAAACGAATAGTACATGGCACTCGGTCAGTACTAAGAAAATATCCAATTTGATTGAAATAAAACAGCGCGTTCTTTAAATTGAATACAGCTAAGTCTTTGCTTAACCAAATGTGGCGTAATTATTAATTCATTTTACAAAATAACAGAAAGTATAACAATCATTATCAGATCTACCATTTGCTATACTTACTGCCGAAGTTCGAAAAAGTGGTTTTCGAGGTGGTATCTATTTGTCTGTGTCCTCTCTACGGCTAGAACAAAAGGATTCTAAATGAAATTTGTAACAAAACTGGTTTAAATCATTTCTCGAAAATTTATGCTCAGTAACGATTTTTGATACTAAGCTGTTATTTCACCATAAGTCGGCGACTATTCAGCCCAAGCAGGTTGAGAAATCGGCATAAAATTTCATACTTAAGGTTTTCTCATAAATTAGCAGATTTGGAAAATACAAATTTTGATAAATTTTCTTTTTATTCGAAGTTCTCGTTTTCTGCAAATATTTTGAACTTATAATATAAGATTTAAGAAAAATATTCTAAAGCCAATGATTTTAAATAAAATTGACTAAAATTTAATCAAAATCACTATTTTTGATATAAGAAAAACTTTGGTTTCGTTTTATTTTTAGAAAAATTTGTTTCCGAACTAATTTTGTGTTATTTTACAGAAATATAGAGATTATCATACACATACACAGGTACAACACATAATACTTTGATTTTAGGAATCAACTAACCGAAAGATACTTAAAATTTTTTTTCCTCATGACGAATAGTATGTTGACATACATATATGAATTCATAAGAATAAATTTCCACAAGAAAGTCGGTTGTTGGCAACAATATCTACATCCTTCCATTTTTAATTTACTGCTGACTGCTGGTAGGAAAACCTATTTAAAAATGCTTACACAAAAGTGAACCCATCAAGTGGTTTTGATCCGGCAAACTAGCGTGAAATGAATAACGACTCCATAGTACAGCAAAGAAAATAATGGTCAATGAAAATTAAAAATGTGTTTAATTCTTTGGATACGCTAACATATTAATTGATTAATATAATTAATTAATAATTGTTTTGTATTCTGAATTAAATGATACCTGCTTCGAAGTTTTTTACTTAATTTCGCAAAAAACTTCCAATTCAATCATCTTTGACCGAACAAGGCTCGGTGCCCCAAAGACTTTCATGTTTAAACGATGGCTATACCTCTGGTCACGAAACAGTATCGTGGGATTTATTATTATTCTAAAGACTTCATTAAAGCTTTAGATTCTATTTAACATCAAAAGAATATTGAACGGTGGATAAGATTTTCAGTCAAATTCGTTGAGTATAAATAGGTCGGATTCAATATATAAAAATTATAAGTAAGAAATCCCATAATCTATAATTTAAATTTTCAATAACAAAGTACTGCAGAAAAAGCAAACAAATTTGGCAGTACTATTAAAAGTTAGCATAACGTTTTACAAATCGACAGTAATATTTTAAAGCGGGTATTTAGGTCGGATGGCTCTCATGATATATCTGCAATACTTACACTACGTTTCGAAAAAATTACATTCCAACAGGAATATTTAGTAAATAAGATAAGAAGCACTTACTGTTCTGTATACATCAAGAAAATCAAAAGTTTGCAAAAAACGATCCCTTGCTAATAAAAATTACAGAAAACAAACTCTCACAGAATGTAAAAAATTTCAAATTAATTCCCGTATATTATATTACCAACTATATAAAACTTTCAAATTTCGTGCAACTCACCCAAACAGCACAGATATCAAAAATTCCCGTATAAATCAATAAACTAATGCGTTATTGATATTATACCAATAATATAATCTCTTAACGCCATTGAAAAACCAACAAAAACAAAATCATTTCTTAATTCCAAATTATAGTTATACCTCTTACTATTTAAATATTGATAAAATATTACGGTCAAACCTGACCAATCGTACATAGTAAAAAAATCTACATAATCATTCCGATTACTTAATCCGTTAAATGTTTTTTTCCACTTTCCTTATCTCAAATCGTTTAATTTTTCGAAATTTTTTATATCTTTATATAGATAATTGTATACCAAATGCGGAATGAAATCTATCCAACCAAACGACCAACCAACAAAGATGGATTAAATATCGAGAAAACTGAATATTTTTTTTTTTTTTTTGTAAAATCGTCGTAAATTTTTATTACAACAACATCTTATAAAACATAAATTTAATATTTATGTTATGTACCCGAGAATAATAAATAAATAATCGGATTAAATATACAAATTTAATAGTTTTTTTTTTTGCAGAATGTAGAATAATTATATTATACTAAAATTGAGAAGTTAAGTACTTGATCTTACAAAAAAAAAAAAATGAAAATCCTATATGTGCAATACCTCAAAGATTTATTAGTTGTTTGTCGATTTTGATAAGAACATAAAGGGATTATTTCCATACACAAATAAGCTCAAGGTACTCTACCATATATATACTTTACACAAAGCTTCGGCTTATTTCAATAAAATAAAACAAGCAGTTTATCTTTAGTTTCTATGTCAAAGCTCTCAAGTCCCTTTATGACTCCAGTTGTATACAGACATTGGTCATAAAATCGTATATACATGACAGATTTGATTTAATGCTTCACCGCTTTGTTTATTTTGCTTATTAATTACTAAGGCTGTGTTCTGTGTTATTCATTGTACGTTTTCTGCACGGGACTTGAGTTTACGAATTTTAATTGCTGTACAGTGATTTTTTTACGATTACAGTTGATATTAAGTTTTATCGCATAATTAAGAACCTGTTTGTTTGTAAATAGTGCGTTAGTTACGATATGCAATTAAAACGTTGATAAGTTCGGCCAAGATTTTGATTGTTGGTTGCGTGGGGTGGCTAAATATGCAACAAAGTTATCGTAAATTTAATGTCTACCATATTTTAGTATTTTATTGGAGCACATTATTCGAATGGAGGTGTACGATCAAAAAACACTTTCGACTATCACAATAAAAGCAATAATATTAAAAACTATAAAAAATATATTTAAAAAAAAATTGTTATAAAATCATTAATCGCTAAATTGATAAATTAAATCTTTGCATATTACTTCACGATGTTCCAGTACTGCTTCTACCATTGACAGTTTCACTGGCCCTGCCTAGCAAGGATTTTCATAAAAATTTCAAAGTAGTATTAAATTTAATTAAGAGTTAAGTTTAATAACTTACAATAAATTGCAATTCGATTTGTGAGGTGTGTTACGACTTTTTTGGTCATAACACTCCATCTTAGTATTTTACCTCTATGACAAATCTGACATGTAACGGACAGCACTGCCACCTGGTTACGAATACGTGGTTCTATTGCTGTACTAATAGAGTTATACTACAGAGTAGAAACTTTTTTTTTCCCATATAAAATTTGCTATTTCATTTGAGGCACGTCAGAGCAGGATGATTATATAAAAAAGCATATGGCTTACTCATATTTCAAAACGAATAACCCCAAATCAGATGTTTATTTATGTGCGCAGTGACAACCTATGGTGATGACTTAATTTTGTGTTTTAAAAATTATTAATTAAAATACATTAAAATAATAAAAATATTTAGTGGTTTATGTAGTAGTAGTGCGTGGTAGTGCAACATTTGATAAAACAAATTACAAACTTTTAATTGAAATGAAGTGTATTGTCAAAAATTGAAAAAATACGCCTAACAAATTTCAAAAAGGCGTATCAGTAAGTTTACTAAGTGTTTATATAAAATAAAATGTAAATTGTGTTGAGAAGAAAGTGATTTGTGGTAAATTCATCCTTAATTTAAGTTATAAATCAAAGAAAATTAAGTAAACAATTTTGATTTCGGCGTGGGGTTTTTGATTTTGTGTTTGTGTTTGTAAACATATGTTATATTACCAGAGTCGCATTTCTCTTATTGCTACGTACACATTCTACGTGCTTTTCTTTTCATAATTACTTTTTATTTTGGATTACTATAAGTATAATTTTTTTTACCGAAAATAAAAACAATTAATGCGAACTATATTCGAATAAAAATAATTGTGAATTTGAGAAGTTTTAAATTTCAATCGAGCAAATTCTAAATACGACCCGTTGATTTATATGCTTTCTCTTGTACCCTCCGAATTTGACTCACTTGACAGCTACAATCATTCACTCTGTATTTCTTCTTACACTAAGGCTGTACTAAAATATTTTTGTTCATGTGGACATGTTTTTGTAGTTTCTTGTGTTTGCCCCTATGTAGATGCCGCGCGATTGGCGGTTAAAGGAGAGAGTTCGAGACCAATGTGCATCGGGTGTGTGCGAAGCAATAGAGATAGATTGAAGATTTTTTTTTGTTATATTTTTCTCGTTTGTATCAATTTACATAAAGACAGAGAAGACAGAGAAGAAAGAGAGAGAAAAGACAGAGAAGAAAAACGATTTTTCTAGAGTGTATTATCGTGCGTTATTTGGTGCGAGAGTTTTTTTGGTTAAGTTACTCTTGATTGGCATTTTAAAAGAAAAAATCTCGTTGTGGTTTTTGACAAAAAAGTCGAGTTTTTAAGTTTGTATAAATCGATCAGATTTAGTTTTTTTTGGATTTATGAAACCAGGACGGTCATTTTGTGGTGCTTTATCACCAATTTATATCATTAGTGGAGACTTTTTTTGTGATAAAATTCAAAATATAAAAGTCTACAAACACAACCCTGCAAAATGAATTTTGAGGGGAAATGATGAACTAAAAGTGATAATTTGACATTTGTGGTTGAGTCATATGAATGTTTTTTATGAAGTACTTTTCATGTAGTGACATAATATATGCACATAAAATTTCGTATACGAAATCCTATTTAATATGTCCAATACATGCATAAAACCACATCAAATTTGATTTTTTGTTCTATTTGAACCATAAATTTTACATTGATTTGGAAAAGTAAATAGAATTTCAAATAAGATTTTAAAGCTTAAAAATGTAACGTCAAAACAACACGAATTGTGCACCTCACTACAAGAAATTTTATGTGTATATTTCCGAACGAATTATCGTCACATATTTATTAATGAACGATTAAAATACATTTCAATTAAATTTAAAAATTTTAATTAAAATATATTTTAATTAAATGCTTTAATTTAATTTACATTTTTTAATATTAGCTGCATTTCATGACACCACCATGATCCAGATCAGATCAAATTTTATATGTGAAACAACAACAACACGTGATCGTGTTGTTGTTGTTTCACATGTAAAATTTGATCTGATCTGGATCATGGTGGTGTCATGAAATGCAGCTATTTATGTACATAAAAAAAACGATTTTGACACAAACATTAAAACATTTTTATTTTATTTGTGAAAACGAGATAGAAAATATTGCGCTCTTTTTCTAAACGCATCAATATACGACGTGACATAATTCATCCGATTCATTCCTGAATTAAGCTACGACAATTTCTTTTTATCACATTTTTTATCACCAAATGTGATAAAACACCACAAAATGACCGTCCTGTTTTCCAGTTTTTTTGGATTACAAAATCGATTTTTGTCGGCATGTTTTTTTTTTTTGGTTAAAATATATATAATTTTTGTACTTGTTTTGTGTTTTTTTTTTTGCTACAATATCTTGACTTACATTACACATACTATTTTGATTGACTATTCGAAAGTGTAGATGTTTTGTGAATTAAAATGCATATTTTACATATTAACTAAAAGTTAAGCAAACAAAAAGGAAATATTAAATTAAACTAATTCAAAGTAAATTAAAATCGAATGAAGGTCATCGGGTTGCGAGTGTGTAATTGTTAGTTGATTATCAAAAATGTGTTCAAATATTTAATTTGTTTGCATTCTACTAATAAATAAAATGGTGTGCTCGAATAATAACAATAAATACCGGGTAAGGCACCGTAACAATAAAAGATGACCTATAGAAGTTCGCTACGTGCATTTAACGGGTGGCCAATCGAGGCCATTCAAATTTACGGTGGGGTGAGACAACGCCTTTATTGACGGTTTAAGGCGAAGGACGCTCAACTTACAGGTGGCCAGTTGTAAATTTTATTTGAAATTTCGGTGAAAGGCACCGCAACAAGCAGGTGACCGTCATTTGCCCATTTTTTTGGTTATCGATGAAAGACACCACAACGAGCAGGTGACCATACAGTCATTTGCCCATTTTTTTGGTTATCGATGAAAGGCATCGCAAAGAGCAGGTGACCATCTGGTCATTTGCCCAATTTTTTGGTTATCGGTGAAAGGCACCGCAACGAGCAGGTGACCATCCGGTCATTTGCCCACTTTTGGATATCGGTGAAAGGCACCGCAACGGTCCAGGGCGGCGACCCTGTGGCATGACGACCACTCAAGATTTTTTTTATTGTTTTATTTTTTCTATTTTTCGGTATATTTTTAATTTCTTTAAATTCTAAATTTTTTTGATTGTAATCGAGCGCCGCATAGCGGGTGCATGTCGCGCGCTCGGTGCACATTGGTCTCGCCCCAAATTTTGAAGCGTATATTTTTTATTTTTTTTTTTTTATTTATTTTTTTGAATTTTCGCTGGCGGGTGTTGTTTTCCGTTTCCTCAATGTGGTTTCCTCAAAGTGGTCAAATGAATTGCTAAATTTTTCCGGGTTGGGTGTGGTGGGAGGGGACTCTCATTCTGTGTCGGCGTGTTGTTTGCGGTTCCTAAGGGTTGTAATCTGGTCCTAAAATATACAAGTGTGCCATGGCAAATCCTCGATGAAAAGGGGATCGCCTGATACCATTCCTTCGGGAAAAATTATTTAAAAAATTGATTTTCGTGATCATTTTGATATCAAATCCCAATAGAAAGATGAGGATTGACAAAAAGAATCGAAATTCAAAAACTTCCTCGAAATCATAGCCGCTTCGTGATATTTTTACAAGGAGTTGAGTTATGGCTTTTGTCGTAAAGTGGTACTCCAAAATCGAAAAGTTCTCTTGAAAGATATATTTTAAAGTATGAGAAAACCGCAGGCATACCAGATTGCTCTAATATAACATTTCTAAACGTCAAATGGATATTAAACGTGCCAATTAACGGTGTACTTAAATTCGAACGAGCTTTTTCATCAAGATGGATTGTGAAGTTACCTGTGAAGATTTCTTACCTGTACCAAATGTGAAATACAATTTAGTTAACGAAACTATACATAGTAATTAAAAACATTAACAATTACAACATTAGGTTTATTATTATAATTTAAAAATAAAATAACCAAGCCAACAGATAAATAATAACCCGTCAAATAAAAAATGTATAAATAATAACCCGTCAAATAAAAAAAAATTAATTTGCGTGAGGTCCAAAATATTAGATATTAAATAGATTAATATAAATATGATTAAGACAAATGGAAAAAGAAAAAAAAAGTATAGAAAACGGCAAAAGGTAAGAGAAAACTACGAAAAAAAGAAAACAAAAATAAACTTTCGATGAGAAAAATTTAAAATAACGATGAAAAAAAAGGAAAATTAGCATACACAAAAAAAGACAAATGCACCATGCGATTACTTTTAAAAATACCTTTCAAATTTCAATGTCATTAAGCATATCAAATAGCCGGAATGGGTACAAAGGGCTGAATGTCGAAGGGCCGAATGTGTCGAAGGGCCGAATGTATCAAAGGGCCGAATATCGAAGGACTGAATGGGTCGAAGGGCCGATTTTTTTTTTGTTTTTAGAAATATAATTTTTTAAATATGTTGTTTTATGGAATATTTTTTAAACTTTTTCTTATTAAACATTATTAATTTGGAATATAATCGTGACGGGTCCCATACGAAACGACACATTTCACAACAGGATGTGCTAAAACAGGATGTTACAAAACAGGATATCACAAAACAGTACATGGTACACTACAGTACATGGAACAGGACCGATTAAAACAGTACATCACAAAACAGTACATGGTACACTACAGTACATGGTACGAAACAGGACCGATTAAAACAGTACATCACAAAACAGTACATGGTACACTACAGTACATGGTACGGAACAGGACCGATTAAAACAGTACATGGTACACTAAAGTACATGGCACGGAAGAGTACATCGCAAAACAGTACGTATTAAAACAGAACACCACAAAATAGTTAAGTCAATTTTACGATTTTAGTAATTAAATCTTGCAGGTTTTTATTTCCAAAAAATTGTTTAAGTTTTATTTATTGTTGCAAAATAGATCAAAAATTTAAATATATATATATAAATAAAATAAATGTATTATTTATAAATTTATTTATAAATTTACAGTACATGGTACAGTACATGGTACACTACAAAATAATATACTGTTAGGTGAAGGGATATTTTATTATAACGTAAAGCAACTATAATTCTATATAGTATACTGTAATTACTCTAGGTGAAGGCAAATCTCTACTTGATAGGATACTAATTACTAAACGTATTCAATAAAAAAATATTTAACAAATCAAGCTGAAAAAATCCTCTGAACTTCACCCAACAATGTTTTAAAAGATGAACATTTCAGATTTCGATATGATAAGATAAAAATATCCTGACTGTTTCGTACCATGTACTGTTTTGTGATGTACTGTTTTAATCGGTCCTGTTCCGTACCATGTACTTTAGTGTACCATGTACTGTTTTGTGATGTACTGTTTTAATCGGTCCTGTTTCGTACCATGTACTTTAATGTACTATGTACTGTTTTGTGATGTACTGTTTTAATCGGTCCTGTTTCGTACCATGTACTGTTTTGTGATGTCCTGTTTTATTACATCCTGTTTTGAAATGTGCCATAGTGAGCGGCTTCGAATCGTGACACCCAAAACTTGTCACATCCATAAAAGACCATGAAACAGACCTTTTACTTTTAAAATGTAAATAAAATGTCTTTAAGGCAGCTCAAATTCTTAATTTTGTTTTAAAGACACTCTCCGGTTTATATCATCTGTGAAACATTATTCAACGATAAAATCTTAGGATTAGAATTCTTCCCTAGTAAATAGGTGATCGCTCACTCCCAAATAGCATAAAAAATCCACTGACGGGATTACTCATAGCTGCCGATACATCACTGCCAAATGAATTAGTAAATTTACTAATCCATCGGTCGAACAATTGTGTGTTAACATGGCTATCAGTAATAAATCAAAACGAATTTAATTGGGGTATATTCCACCTGACTCACCTACATCAACTTATACCAAGTGCTGCGATAAAATTATAGAAATTACCAATCCGGCCGATCAGACATAATTTTAATAACTGGGGTTTTCAATCTCTAAAATATTTCAACATGGAGTTAATGTCCTTTTATAGTGCGTTCATGACATCGTGAGTTAGTTCGGAAAAAATACCATGGTATCACACAAAATGTATTAAAACAACAACAAAGTTAAAACAATTTCAACTTCAAAGGACAAAATTAAAGGAGATCCTAAACACTTTTGGAGATTTTCAGAAACCAAACGTGGAACTGATGATTACCTAGCCTGGATGAGATTTGAGGATCCAACCAACACGCTTGAAGAGTTTTTCCAACCTCGTTATAAAGCTAAGATATTGATAGTTACACAGATCTCTACTGAATATAGTAGTACATTCATATAATCATATTTACTTCACGTATTGTGCCAGAAGACATCCAGCGCGCACTCGTAGGATTCGAAGAAGGATGTGTTCCTGATATAATTCCTGCTTCATTTTGAAAAATTCTGTAAATTTGACAATTCCTCTAAGCATATTGTTACCAATTTTAATGATTAATTATTAAAATTTCAACTTTTCCACAAAAGTGGAAAACAACTAGAGTGACGTCTGTTTTCAAAACAAGATTTAAAAATGAGGTTTCGTGCTACAGAGGTATTACATCAATATCTGCTATACCTAATTTATTTGAATTGGTGCCTTGCGGCATATATCGCAATACAAACGTGATTTTATCAATCTCATAGAATTTACCAGCTATATTCTAATAAAGAAATTGAGAAGCACAAAAGAGTTGATGTAATATACATTATACACCGAGCAAAACCTTTTGACTTCGTCAGCCATTGTAAAACGAAACAGATATTATTCAAGTTCGGATTTTCCAGTCAGTTCGTAGATCTTATTTCAGTAATAGCATTCAATATATTGAAATAGGAACCAATCTTCATTAATGGTACTACTGAAATGATAAAGCATTCTAAAATCTACGAAACCGCCCAGTCGGTTGACGATGCAAATAAACTACAAGAATACATTCATAACGTAGCGAAATGGTGAGTTTAATTGTCGAGTTTACACATTAAAAATCTCTGTCATTACACAAGACTATAAGATAAACGGTGTACTTCTTCAGGTAGTGCTTTTAAAACTAAGGACCTAGGGGTTACTTTTGTTGATAACATGAGCTTTACTAAGCCTACTGAGCTGTGCATCGCTAGACCGAACTCCATGCTCGGTTTCTTCAAACGTTGGACGAGTTGGACGACATTTTTGATTTGGAGATAATTAAGATCCTGGATTATGCTAACGTTCAACGTCAGCCGGAATATCCTGTAAATATGTGGTGTCCGTTCTAAGAATAACATATTTAACCTTCTTGTGACTGAATAAAAACACCTTTAGCAGTTTCAGCCACCTACGTAAACTGTATCATAAAAATATTTAGAGTCAAATATGCATTTGGGTACAATTGTAGCCATTCAGTCACATAAAGGTTCAAGTATTGAGAAAATTTAAAAAAAGTGTATATGCTACTTGACCGGGAAACACGGATGGATGTATGACCATGATCTACCAACATATAGAGTAATATTCAAATCTCGCTGGAATTCTGACAGTTCCCGCGCAGAAAAATATGGCGGATACACAGTGATGTATTATAAGTCTAATAATTCATGTTTATTGTTTACATTTTTATGTTGTATTTGTATTTAAAAGGAATAGGAGTTTAGGCATATAATAAAAAAAATTTAAGATCTGAATAGGACTATACCACATAAACATATGGCGACTACCACCATATTTAACTGATTGTTAGACTCACAACTTGGCAATGCCTAAAAAAAAAACTACAATATATTAAGGCAATTTTATGTCCCCAGTAATTTTATTATTGTTACTATCATTTTTATATTTTTAATTTTCAAATCCAAAGCGAATTTATTGTATTTTGTATTTTTTAATTAAATAAATAAATTATCGTCCGAGAAGAGGATGTTTCGAAAGAATCTGTTTATTAACATGAATGCCACCCAAAAATGGCGATGGCAAAATTTTTACAATGCCATCTATGTTTGGGATGGATTGACTTTCTAATAATTATTGATCGAATACATATTTCCCCCACCCTTCTTCCCAATATTATCATCGCTAGCGAAACGGTACGCCAATAAAAATCAATGGTACAAATTAACGCGGCACTTCACACACGAACACGCAGTTTTAGTTTCTTCGATTCCGTTCCGGTAATTTCGATATCAAATATGCACCACGCACAGGAAGGCCTATCGTCGAAAATATCTATAAAATCCTGGAAATCATCGAAGTAGGCCTAGGAGCTGGAGATCGAACACAAAACAGTTTTAAACCATTTGCATAAGGCTGACTTCAAAGAGAACTTCGATGTTTTGGTGATATAAAGCCCCGAAATAAACGTACAAATAATGGATTTATATTTCCCCAGCCTAATATTATACCACATTTTTTGACGAAACAGAAAATTTCGCCTGAAAGACGATGAAAATAAACCTGAAATTTGTTACAGGAACCAAAAATCATTAGACCGAGAACATTAGTTATCAAAAACTATGTTTCTAAAAATTTAATTCGAGGTAAGTAAAACAAACATACCCCTGCAAGATACTATATTGAAAAGGATATACATCTACCATTCAATAATATTTTTCTTGAACAACTAAATAACAAACTGTTCTAGAAATTTACGAATTACAGACTTCTGATCACATTTTCTATCGATTTGATCATTCACATTCGAAAAATATAATGGCTAAATTTGTGTTAATCCAGAACCCGATGGCAATAAGATGAATGAAACCAGAAGTACTTTCGTTGGCTTGTAGAACATTTTTTTAAAAATTGGTTTTTAACATAAATTTTATTGAGCCTGAAAGACGATGAAAATAAACCTGAAATTTGTTACAGGAACCAAAAATCATTAGACCGAGAACATTAGTTATCAAAAACTATGTTAAAAATTTAATTCGAGGTAAGTAAAACAAACATACCCCTGCAAGATACTATATTGAAAAGGATATACATCTACCATTCAATAATATTTTTCTTGAACAACTAAATAACAAACTGTTCTAGAAATTTACGAATTACAGACTTCTGATCACATTTTCTATCGATTTGATCATTCACATTCGAAAAATATAATGGCTAAATTTGTGTTAATCCAGAACCCGATGGCAATCTGATGAATGAAACCAGAAGTACTTTCGTTGGCTTGTAGAACATTTTTTTAAAAATTGGTTTTTAACATAAATTTTATTGAGCGGTAAATGAATTTCATTTACGAAATAGTATCTTGAAATGATTTTTTTCCACATTTATCGTCGTCGTCTATTTCGTTTCTTGTCTTCTCTCTTCCGGGACTAGCACTAATTTTTTTCAGTGAGCCCGATTTGAATTTGATAAAAATTGAGGCGTAATGGCGTAATGCAAAGTGTTATTTTGAAATCCAAAATTTTTTCTGCTGTCCCTAGCTACACTATTTTTTCTATCCTGTTATTTTAGCTATGAAAAATCGATGCAAATTAAGCAAACAAACTGCAATTTATAGGCTGTTTTTTAAAAATTTGATAGCAATATCGAGTTGTCTTAGAAATAATAGAAGAATATTAAACTAAAAGAAGTAAAAGGAATCGGCCTCATTATTTATTAGAAAACAAATTGTTCAATTATAGGTTTTAACATACCGTTCCTAAAATTGATATACTTCAGATGAATTTTCATAATAAGGTTACCCAAAAATGTTTTTTTATTTCCAATGATCATAAAAATCGTGTTTCTTGATCTGCATCAGAACATCAGAATTTAATAAAACGTCAAACAATTGGTTATCTCTTTATTTTGGAAACCCATCTACTATGGGCTGACTTAAGTAGAAATATTCAACTTGTATAAACTGCCTTAATGAATGCCGGATAATGTTGTACGTTCCATCGATATCTTTCATTCAGAGGGTTTACTGTACTTCTATTTGTAAAAATAACGAAAATTTTTGATTTATAAAATTTACGCTCAAAGGCTCAAAGGCATGGGTGATTAAGGATGATGTTAAAATAATCAATGAAACATATTATCCAGCAATACGGTTATTTTACGGCTTTAACCCATTAGACCGATTTTTGATCAATGAGATGAGATTGTATATTTTAGCAACAATTCTTTGATAAAGCTACTCCCCTATATAGAGATTATTTTGTGGTTGGATATACACAACTCAAGTACGTACATATACAAAAGTCTAAATAAATAGCCCCAATCTAAAATCCAGATTTTAATTTAAACTACCCTAAGGTAGATAAACAAAATACATCTACATAGTTCCTTTATCACCCCAACCTACTTTCATAAACAATAAAAAAATTATCATAAACTTAAAAAACATAAAAAATAAGTAAATCAATAAATCATACAACGGACGCTGAGCAGCAGCAGCTTCATCATCATCATCATCAACATCATCATCAAACAATAGCAATCCATTTTTTATATTTTCGTTTGTGCTGCTAATAAAGTCATATACGATAAGCAAACATAATTCGAAGGGTTGTTGCTCAAAATAACATAAAAATTTCGTATAATAAAAATTATGTTTATCTAAGACAATGTTGAAAATCAAGAAAAAGAAAATATATAATAGTCAAATCAACATCAAAATTTTAGATAAGTTTTTTTTTTATCGAGATTGTATTGTTTATCTTTCAGTTTTATATATCCAGAGCTATATGGCTTAGGTATCTAAATTCAATTACAAAGTAGAATAACTTTTCAGGCAACAAAAAACTGACGGAAAAAATTGTACGTGCTCTAATAGTTTTTGGTGAGGAGCAGCAGCAGCAGCAGCACCATTGTAGCAATAACAGTATGCATTTTATGAATACATAAATGATTTTGCAAAGATCGTGCACAATATTTTTTTTAAATTCATAGCACACCATTTCATATGTGTCTTCTTTCACACGTCACGATCCACGCCCACACACACCTACCCTTGGTAGCATGACAAATGCGCGGTTGTTGTTGTTGAAACGGTTGTTGTTGTTGTTGAAACGGTTGTAATCTC
This sequence comes from Nephrotoma flavescens, assembly GCA_932526605.1. Classification (NCBI taxonomy): domain Eukaryota; kingdom Metazoa; phylum Arthropoda; class Insecta; order Diptera; family Tipulidae; genus Nephrotoma; species Nephrotoma flavescens. The sequence goes on from OW052220.1 coordinate 80,553,898, forward strand.
ATTCTAAATCATAAACCAAAATATTTATAATAAACTAAATTTTCTAAGAATATAAAATATTCTTTTCTTTTTATTTAATAGACGTAGATAAAAATGTTTTTCTACTCTAAACCTTTCTTCAATCGTAAACACGAATTTTTGTTTTTTGTTTTTCCAAATCAACACAACAAGAAGAATTAAATAAAACATTTTTCCTCGTTTTATCTTTTCTTTTATTTTTTTCCAACTTCTTTTACTTATTATCTTCATTTTCATTAAATAAATAATTTTCAAAAAAAAAATTACAAGAAATCAAACCGTATTTCCTCTTCAGAGAATACAAGTTTTTCTTATCTTTTACGTTACTATACCCGAGTAAGTTTTTTTTTTATCTCCCGACAAGTGTAAAAAAACAACGAGCTTTGAGCTTTTTTGGCTTTTTGTTTGTTGTAAAGTAAATTGAATATGGAAATTGTGAAAATTTGTCACACTATACACATCACGAGATAAAGGAGGAGACGGTAAAAAGTTTTTCTTTTTTTGGGAAAATACTGTGTTGAAATGTGTAATTATTACGTGGCTGAAGATTAATTTTTGTTTTATTCAAAAGTTAGCTTTTGTGTTTAGCTTTGTATACCGAGACGTGCTCAAATTACATTTTGAATTTCAAAATTAGAAATAATTTTAATGTTGAATATGTATATGTAAAAAAACGGAAATGGGTGGTTTCAATAAATTGTATAGAGATTTCATGTAGAAAGAAGATGATGAATAAATTACGATTCGACTGGAATTAGCTAGACAAGGATTTCTTTTCGGTAGGGGATTCAATTTGAAACTTTGCTAAAATTATTTGCTCGTAAATTGATGAATACCAATGAATGTGGTGGATAAACAAGAAAAACTTACAATTTGGGTGATTACAATGCTGTATACAATATTGCACAGAGATGTTTAGATGGTGTATCCAGAATCATTAAAACAAATGCTTACCTGAAAATAAAAAAAAATAAAAAATTTTAATATACAACAAATACATTAATAACGGAAACAACATATAAAATTTTAAATGAAGGCGATATACAAAAGAAATCTCTGGGTTGACTTCTCCAGGTAAACTCGGAGGCCATCTATCGCGTACTCCGCATTAGTAAAAAAAACATTTTGCCTGGTCTAATGAATGTCAATTACGTAACAAAAAATACAAATTTACTCGTCTAACCCCTAATGCTGCATTTACACTATTGTTTTCGAGCTTTGTTTTTGAGGTTGTTTTCAGTTTTTATTTTTTGTTGTTGTTTTCCCATATAAAAACTTATCGATATTATAAAGCTTACTGGGCCCAAAACAACGTTCGAAATCAAAAAAAGATGTAGTGCCTACATCTTTTTTACATAAAGAATACATAAAAAATACTTTTTTACATAACTTTCGGTTTTTGTTCCGTGGTTCATAGTAAAAAAATAGTTGGAAATAGCGATACTTATCGATTTTTCAAATATATTTTTAATTTTTTTATTTTTATTGCTATTTTGAATATAAATTGATATATTAAATAAATAAAATTTATTTTAATATATATATTTAATTGTTTTTGGTACTTTTGTAAAAATAAAAAATTAATTAAACTTATCGACATCGATATTTATTTTGTATGTCCAAGTGTCAAAATATTCAAAATATAAATAGTGAAATTATAGCGGGAAATAGAACATTTTTTCAGATTTGAACAAAACATTTTTTCAGATTTGATCGTACAGCTGATTTATCTATGAAGCATGGTAATATTTGGAGGAGATAGATAGTTTTTATTTAAAAAATCATTTATTTAAAATATTTATAAAACATGTAATGCCGATCCCATATTTCGATGATTTTCCCTAATCGCTTTAAATGTAGATCCATTCGATTTGTTACAAATATGGACTGAAAGCCTGTATTTGCAACGAATCGAGCGGATCTACATTTAAAGCGATTAGGAAATTTGCATAAATAGGAAAGGTTTATAAAAAAGCAATATAAAATAAAATTTGATTCATGTAATTTTGACTGTACAACTGCGTTTTCTCAACTGCGAACACCACTCCATTCTGTCCACGTAGATCTATGTCGATTCCACTATTCTCGACAGCTTTAGCAGCATAATCAACTTGAAATACACGAGTATCGGGGGAAAATTGAGACGCTGACAAATCATACTGTAGTCACCATTAATCAATTCGCCCATCCTGCTTAATTCAAGTAAAAATTCCTTATCGCGGGCTGGATCATGAATTTCATAAATATTCTGTAAAAAACAAAAATAAATCACTATAAACGACATAATAATTAGCTGAAATTATAAATTTTTACCGCTTCAGTTAATAATTCGTTTGCTCGTTTAATATTCCTTCAGTGTTAATTTCAATCAATGACTCGTTATTTTTAGCGGTTGGCTCAGCTCAGTTCCTTAAGCCGGCGACGATGATGACATAACAGAAGCACCGGAAAGTCGAACAAAATTGAATAAACTATCATTCAACAAGGAATTTATTTACTGAAGAACATACGATGATTTGCTGCTTCTTGCCTAGCAACGTCGACTAAAGCACGGTCATCGGACATAACCCCGGCTAGTCTAATATAAAAAATTAAATTATCTTTGGAATTTACCTTAACTACAACAAACTTACCAGACCAGTACCATCCATCGCCAATTGTAAAAATTCGCGTAAATGAATTGATTCATATAACTTTGACATTTTTCCCAACTGTGAACATCACTCCATCCTCTCCACGTACAGCTATGGCGATTCCACTATTTTCGACCGCTTTAGCAGCATAAATCGACTTGAAATACACGAGCATCGGGGGGAAAATTGAGACGCTGACAAATCATACTGTAGTGTCAACATAACCTAGCAATTAGTAAACAGCGTAGTAAATTTTAAAATCTTATTCATCATCTTCCCCGTCATCACGATCATCGTTACTAGTTTGTTCGCCACTCTGTGTTGCCTCCATGTATAAAGCATCGCTGGGATCAAGAATTACATGCAAGCCAGAATTGACTAATTCGTCCACCCAGCTTAATTCAAGTAAAAATTCCTTATCGCGGGCTGGATGATGAATTTCATAAATATTCTATAAAAAACAAAAATAAATCACTTTAAACGATATAATAATAGCTGAAATTAACAATTTTTACCACTTCATTTAATAATTCGTTTGCTCCTACAGTCCTTCTACTATAATTTTCACAAACAGCTTATGACACTTTGTCCTAAAAACAAATATGGAGCATAGGGATACAATCGAAAACGATCAGTATAGTTTTTGTTGTTGTTTCACGATAAGCTGAAAATGACCCAGAAAGCTACTTCGAAAACAATAGTGTAAATGCAGCATAAGAATTATGGATATATATTGGAAAATTATTCTTTTAAATGTTGCACTAAAGCACAAATGGTAACTGTAAAAACCAGAGTACATTTAGGCGAATAAAACTTACAGTCCTGTACTAAATAATAGCCGCACTCCTAATTTAAGATTTATTTCATTTCAAATAAATTCATTTATAATTCATCCTATGCAAAAATAATACTCATCACTTTACCAATGCGTGCTATAAATAGAACTCATTATTTTGTTAGCAGAATACTGTTTGAAATTGTTTCAGCCCTGTAAATTCAGTACCAATAGTAAAGGGTGTTCCAATTTGAGGTAAATTTTTGAATTTGCTGCCATTTATATCGTTTGTACTAAACTTTTCCAACTTTAAATTGGAAACAATCATTTCAAAGTGGAATAATCATTTTCAAATTTGAAAACGTTAAGGTAGCAAGCCGCGCACGATAAAACAATGTGTGAAGTTTTTCATTTGTTGTATTGTCAGAATTGTTTTATTTATAGTTCTGTATTGTCGAGATATATGAAAGTAATATTTATGCGCTAAAATGCCGTAAATATATTAAGAAAAAGGTAGCTGATAAAATTAAGAAACAAACAAATTTATATAACAATGGTGGGGATTGGAGAGCACTCGCAAAAACATTAGAAGTGAAAACGAAAACTTCCTATAGGTGGGTTGATGGACCGAACGTGCCTTGAAAACAACGAGGTTGGATTAGAAGAAGTGAAATTACAAACGAACATCGTATTTAATGGGATATTGTGTTGAGCAAAATACAAGAATATCTTTAAAGCAAATGAAAGAGAAACTTATGTAGACTTATCAGGTCTGGGATTTTGTACGCTATTCTCATGAGAATTTGTATACTTTTAGATACAAATTCTCATGAGAAGAGCGTACAAAATCCCGCCTCAGATTGATGTCTCCGTGGAATGTGTGTGCAAGCATTTAGATGGAATAATTTTACACTTTTTTTACACTATTTTAAAGGAATCGTACCTGAAAAGGCGAATAATGAAATTAATAGAAGAAAAAAACGTCAATATATTGAACAACTGATAGCATATTAATCTGAAAATCGAACAATCATATATATATGAATGAAACGAACATTAATCTTTTCATATCAAGGACAAAAGGTCCATATCAAGGACAAAAATCCATGGCATTCAAGGCTGGTGAATATGGTGGCCATTCTTTCGACGAAATCAGCCGCGGAACGCAATTTTGTAAAAATTGCTGTGTCGCTCGAGCTTTGTGTGACGGTGCCGAGTCCATGTTCGATGAAAAACTCCCTGTTCGATGAAAACTAGAGGAGTGCGTCCATCTGCAGTCACTGCAGCCCAAACCATAACATAAGCTGGTGATTGCTTGCGCATGGCAACTCTTGTGTTCAAATTATCGTTGGACTTGTGCTCTAACCAAACACGATCATTTTGTTTATTCACATACTGTTGAATGGTGAAAATTTTCTCATCAGAAAAGACAATTTTTGGAATCTCATCTTGTTCGGTCAGCATGCAGTGCTTTCTATGGAAGACTGAATCAAATAATCAGAGGCAAAGGAGCTCATATCGAGCAGTAACATGTTTTTCATAAAATGTAATATGTTTTCAACATATTCCACGAAATTTCAATAAAAAATAATCAAAATTAAAAAAATTACAGCGTTTTCATTTGGTAACACTTGGTCTCAGCCACCCTGTATTAATTTAATCCTCCTGCAATTCCACAACTTACAATAGAATTTCCTGAAACCATAATTTATATTAAAATTACTCTAAAATCCAGTAGTATTTAACGAACCACGAGATAGAAAAAAAACAAACATATGTGAGGCATCCCAAAGGCAATGGTTCCTGGAAAACTATCAATGTTATTCAATGCCACATTAACTACCGGATTGGATATTTCAAATAAATTTAGTTTATTTCGCAAAAATTTCAAACATTTTAGTATTTTTGTTCACCAAAGAATATTCGATTAATTACCAAGTATAATTATACTGCACAGGACATATTAGGCCATGCTCAATGGCACTTTACCATTCCTCAACAAATAACTGTCAAATATGGTATGCAAAATTAGATTGGCACACTAGCATAATGTTCAATGGAACATGCCAACTCTAAACAAATGATGATCAAATTTGGGGTGGAAAGCCGAATTTGACGAAATTTTGGGATTCAGCTATAATGAATGGAACCAGGCCGTTTCCCAAGCGAAAATCTTCCAGCTCAGCTTGTAGAGCTGGGCTAGGATTCTAATAAACTAGGATCAACTCTCCCAATACGAGTCTTTTTGATAAAGTTCTAAAATTCGACCATTCTTAATGGAACTTGGCCATATCCCGACCAATTATTGTCAAATCAGATCAGGATTACAAGTGAATTTAAAAATGAATTTTAGAGAAGTCCTGGAATTCGGCCGTACTAAGCAATTTCTTTATTAATCATGTCCGGATCTGGTATGTTGAGCTAAACCGGGATTCCAGCGTAAACCTGGATAAAATTCTGGATTTTCCTACAAAATAAATCCGAAAATAATCGGCCAAGGAGTTATCCTACAGCTGAGAGATGACCTAGCCAAACTCAGCCTCACCACAACTAATGCTAATTGCTAGAATTGCAATTTGCTAGAATTTCAATTCAGCCCAAAAATTATGTTATGCATCTGCCGCAGTATACTGTCTAGAAACAGATTACGCGACTATTCCGCACATCTCAATCAAACAAAAAGATCATAATTTACGTGAGGTGACGGCACGAACGGAAGATAGGACCACGAAGAAGGCTTTTTACATAATTGGCGCATTAGCAAGTCGTTGATTAGGATTTAGAACTCAAATTAATCGATATTCGTGTATGTCATTCCCATGCATTTATGAACCTGTTTCGAGTAAAATTATTGAGCCAAATAAGTTCTTTTAGAGGAAGCAGTAAGCAATCTAAAAAAAGTCAACATTAAAAGACCGAAGGATATCATACCAAAGATTTAATTGTCATTACAAATGTAAAGAAAAAATTAAAAACAATTTTTCCTTTGCCATGCCGTAACACATTTGAGGACTTCAAATCAATCTACCAGATCAATCTATCAATCTTCATTTAAATCAATCTACTAAAAAGTCTTGAATATTTACACATACACCCAAACCTGTTCCTCCACGGTGTTTTTTACACGATTTTGAAATAACACGGTGACAAAAAAAAATGTCCTGTTTTTACACAATTGATTATTTATACACAAAAAATAATTAAGGGGATTTACATTATTTGCGTTTGGCATTCAGTTGTTAAACGTTTAATGTACATACATATAACATAATACAAACAATTGTTTCCATCTTAGTTTTAGCATTACTTAAAATACAATTGAAATTAATTTTAATAATTTTTCTAAAACGATTTATCAAGCACCACTGCTCGTTTAGTTAAATTTCAAAACTGAATTTTTTGCGATATTGGGTAAGTCAAGATTTTTCAGAACGCAAAGCAAACCATTTAAAATTGTTAAATAAATCCTTATAGCGTTGACCGAAAAGCAAAAAAACAGAGAAAAGTTATTTCGTTGGAGACGGTCATAGATATACATACATATTAGACCGACTTGCAAAAGGTGAAGGTTCCACTTCGGTCAGTAAAAGCATCAAGTTGAACAAAGGTACAATTTGAACAATTAAAAACGGAGAAGGCTATTCGTTATTCTGTGTCAGATGGTACCAAATATAGTGCAAATTCGTGCTCATATACTAGAGATGCAGCCATTGAAAAGATGGAAAAGGGATTGTTAACATTTCAATAATTGTGAACCCAAAAGCCCGCTGAAAATTATATTTGTAATTTTTGGTAAATTTATTAATCTTGGATCTTATCCAATGTACACTTACGTTATTTCGATTTTAAAGTCTATGCCCACGGAGTTCTGTCGTGAAAACAAATGTAACTTGCACCTTCTGCGATAAACCAGCGTGCAATATGCTTCATCGAACTGTTTGTGATGATTGCATTACATATTTTAGAAATAGTTGATGGTAAAATTGAGCAACATAAAGAAGTTGATGACTCTTCTTTTTAATAATTTTATTAATCAAAATTTAATGAATTAATTATAAGTATTATATTGAACTTTTGTATTTTTCATAAATTAGAAGTAAAGCAATACAAATTATTATAAAATAATTTTTAAGTACAAAATATATTGGGGTATCTTTTACCCTATACACGGATAATGTTCCACTGTACCATACACAGAGTGAAGGTTAAACGAGATTTAGCAACTGCAACTGACCTACAAAGAATTTCGCCTACAAAGGCTTGAAAATTGTGCATATAATCAAAAATTCATACCAGTGGCCTGGCCCTATTCTGGTAATTGCCTGGGAATAGTGAATTGGGGAACGATTTTACATAGCTTTCATCTATAAGCCAGTTTTTTCTGGCCTACTAATAGAAAACGTTTGATGTAAATATTTATAAATTGGGAATAATTTTTCCATATCAAAATTATGAGGGAAAGTTATTCCCAATTTTATTTTGTTTAAAAAATTACCACTAACTTTTTACCTTAGTATGCCAGAAAAAAATTATAAATAGAATTTATATGAAAAATCTTTCCCCAATTCCCTATTCCCAGGAAATTACCAGGATCGGGTTTTAAATTTAATCGATAAGATTATTTAATTTATTGTATACTTATACATATTAATAAAGTTTTGATCATAAATATTGTTGTACACTGCAAGTTTTTCATTTTTATATTTGAAAATGATTATTTCTAATTTAAAGTTGGAAAGATATATAGCGTCATGTGTTATTTGTCAAATGACGACAAATATACGTTTTAACAACGCGTATTTATTGTTAAAAATAATTTTAAATTTGGCGAAAGTTATGCAGAACTTTTAAGAAAATTTAGTACAGAATATGAAAGAAATATTCTCTGCCAATTGTGGCTATTCAAGAAATAATCGTAAAATTTGCGGTAACTATCTCGGTAAAGGATAAAAAGCACTTGATATTATACACAGTAACAAGTAAAGTATACGCCAACGATCCAAAAACAATTGATAACATAAAGCAGAATATTATTAAATGCATTCAAAAAATTGAACCGCAATTATACCAGAATATCATTGAAAATTTTAGGCTTTTACTATATTTGCCGTAAGCACTTGGTGAAACACATTTACAAGTGTTTAATAAAATAAACACATTTTTAGACAAAATTAGATTTTTGAATATTTTAATTTAAAAATTTGTTCAAAAAGTTTAAAAAATCACTCAATCGATCTCGCCTTGTTAGGTCATCATCAGGAGTATCTACTGATGATGAACTGTAGATACTCTTGATTATGACCTAACTAACAAGTCGAAATCAATTCGGTAATTTTTTAAACTTTTTCAATAAATTTTTTAATTAAAAAATTCAAAAATCTAATTTTTTGTGAAATAGAAAAACAAGTGTTTAATAAAATGTGTTTATTATTAAGTGAAAATTTTAGGAATAGCACGATGGTTTGCAGTTCAGCAGCTTGAGGTCACTTACAAGCCATTATTTTCGATTACTAAACCTTTGTACTATCATTTGAAATAAAAATTAAGATGCTTATCAAATAATTTATGTTTTATTAAAATTTATTTAACCTCAAATTGGAACACCCTTTATCTTATGCTGAAAAATGCAAATAAAAAGACATAAATTAACTACTTAAAAAATTACACATTATACAGCAACAAATAAAAAGTGGGAAGTTCTAGAGAATTTTAACATAATGCGCGAGTACATTTGCATACAGAAGGTGAAAATTCCAAAATTTGTGTAATAGTCGTGGCAATTATTGCTTATTATTTGTATGGCCAACAACAGGACCTCAATGATAAACCATTTGGTATTTTTGTATTAAAATCAGTGAAGTCATTTGAAAAAGCTAATTTAACATTAGTACACACATGTGGGACTTCTGGCTTATGTACAATGAACAACAATTATCTCAGTTAATGTCTGTTATATGTATGGCCGACCCCATCTACCATTTTGTATACTAAACTAACTCCGCGTCATAGCTTTTCTGAAAGTATAAGTTCATTTATAAATTTTTCATGCAAGTGCTATTATGAATATAATTTTTGACTTCAATACAAACATTTTTTTCATTTTAATCCAAGACAATTTCCATCAGCCTCTCGTTTTTCAGAAACAATACTTGCTGAAAAGGTCCAACATTAATGACATTTTAAAAAATAAATATTGTCACTATAGAAGTTTCTGTGTATATTTTGTTTTGATGATTTCAAATCATTCGGGGGTGCATATAGCAGAGAGATAATACGACGGATACCCATCCGTCCAGTATGCGCCATCCGGCAGCTCTAGGCCTAGAATTCGATGGACTTATCACATATTAATTCGAAAATTACCGGATCATGGAATCTCAAAAATGGGGCGACCAAATCCCTCCTGAGGATGTAGCACCAGCAAAATAAAAAAGAACTGTATTTCAAAGCAATGGGGTTGGGAGCCCTGCGCCCAAAATGCAGTTTTTCAAAATCTGGTGGTATTTTTTAAATATCCTGTATATTTCAAAATCTCATATTTCAAAATTCTTTATTCAAAATGCCGCATTTTAAAATCTTGAAAAATATTATAAAATCCCGTGATCTTGGTACTAAATGACACACTTAGTTAATTATGAATAAATCAGTTATGTTCGAAGGAAATAACGTTTAAATGTTTTGAATAAGTTGTGGTATGTGGCCGTCTGGGACGGAAGGAACTCAGCTATTTATGATGGGACTGATTATGTTGGATAAAAATAAGATTCAAAATAATTTTCAGAAAATCTGAAATCTGCTCACTTGTGCAGTGATATAACTCAGACATTTCTTAACCGAATATGATGGGATGGGGTATGTTGGATGAAAATGTGATTATAAAATGATTTTTGAAAGTAATTTTGAAATATGGCCACCAGGGGGCCATTTCTAGCTGATGGGATTATAAATTTATTCCACAAATTATTTTATAATCCCATTTCTGCATCCAACAAACCCTATTCCATCATAATCGGTTAAGAAATAGCCGAATTTCGTTTCAGGGTGCGTATTCTTGAAATCGGTGGATATTTCCGGCTATGAATTATAATTTGCATTAAAATTCTTTATATTATTCGAATTTTTCGCCGGCTACGTTAATCGATTTTTCAAATTTGCTTGCAAGTCTTCTATTATTTATTTCACTACTAAACAAATCGGTGGAAA